>JARZZO010000008.1:54576113-55826113 GCA_030544215.1 Zantedeschia hybrid cultivar | reverse complement strand
TTCATACCGCGTCGTCCAACCCAGACGTCTTTCAGGCAAAATTCTCTGTTGTCTGCTGCCTGAGATTCTGCAAGAAAAATAAGGTTCTGTTTGAATAGCGTCAACCAACAGCGACGCGTTTCAGGCAGTTTCTTATTTTTTTCTTTAGTTCTCAGATTTCTGATCTGTTTGCTACTACACATTACGTAATAAGCATTAGAGACCATCTAGGCCGCAGGTCATACACACTAGGACTAACACCCCCCTTTTCTCTTAGGAACACCCTTCTTGACGTCTTCACCTCTCTCTGATTGGGTCGGTCCCTCGATCAGACTAGAGTGGTTGGCGTTAAAGACCTCCGTAAGTCAACAAAATCAAGGTATTCCTCCTTGTTCATCAGGCTAGTTGTACCAATCGAAGTCTTGGTTAGATTTTCATGACGTTGTGAGAGAAAGCCATAGAGTATAATGGTGGAAATTGAACTGAAACTAGGATCCTACCCCTTGAGTGAATTTGTGATTAATTAAATCCAAATAACCCAACAAGGAATCCTAAAATAACGTTAAACATCCACTTGTTTGCTTAATCTCTGTGCAACTTGTCTGCAAATCTCTGGAAAAAAAAATCTAATATCATGCTACTTCGATCAGGTAGGGATTTGAGCATGGCTCCAGATGCCCTAGTCAACTACGAGGGAGATGCTAATGCCCCTCTTGAGTCTGATTACCACTTTGAAAGTGGGGGAGATGCTGATGCCCCTCGTAATCCCCATTCTTGTCTAGTTCGATACGAGGGAAATCAACAAACCCCGCTTCCTTGTGCTTATAATCAATATTCTGATCTTCCTCCGCATGTGCATGCGATTCCTAATCCTATTTTCGAGGGGGGCATGAACCCGAATGATCCCTCATCCTCCGATCCCTCGGATCTAGTGAACGCTTTGGGAGTTTTTGCCTCCTGTCTGAATCCTCGACAGTTCGAGGCAATCCAGTCTATTTTGAAGGGGAAGACGCCCATGCAGTCTGCTAGGCCGAATCTTGCGGCTCCCCCTATCATTCCTCAACTTCCTCCTCATCATACTTCCTTCATTCACCAGGCCATGAAAGGCCTCCATGTTTCAACTTCTCGGCCAGCTGGGCCACAACTTTCTTCTTCGAGGCAACCGGTCAGGCCGCTGACACCTACTTACCAAAATGCCCTCGGGCATGGCGGAAGCTCTACCAGGCCTCAGCTCCATTGTCCCCCATGCCCTACATACTCAAGGCAACAGGCCTATCATGTACCTCCACCTCCCCCTCCTCCCTAGGTTGATCCAACAACACAAGCTTTGCTTGCAAAGATGAAGCGTATGGACGAACAGTTCAACAACCTTCAGAAGATGATGGGAGTTAAAGCTGCACCTGAGATTAACCTGCCAAGTATGCTTGTGTTCCATCGGCCGCCCTCTGAGATGCCAGTGTACCGAAAATACAACGATACTGGTAATGCCTTCACTCATTTGAAGGAGTTTATATATGAGTCATCTTTCTTGCAAAACGATAAGAGGTCGTTAGCATTTTTGTTCATGAAATCCTTAGAGGGACCAGCCCTCGAGTGGTTCTTTTCTTTAGAACTTGCTAAAGTAAAGGACTACGGTATCATATCACGAAAATTCATTTAACGATACCAGGATAGAGTTTCCCCCTCTCTGTCCATTACTGATTTGATAGCAGAAAAAATGAAGCCCGACGAGGAATTCGTCAGTTTTGCTGATAGATGGAGAGGCATGGCAAAAAAAGTTAAAGATCATTTGTCTAAGTCAGAGCAAGTAAAGATGTTAATCTCCAATGCTACGCCTCAGTTTAAGTTAGTCCTCGCCCTGAACAACTTGACCAGTATGGCAAAGCTCTATGAAAGAGCACGTTATTGTCAGAATGCTTTCAAGGATGCTACGTTCTCTAGTGTCTTTGATCCTCACCGACCTAGCAGGCCTCCACCTCGGAAGCCTGCTGTGCCAAATTCTCCTAGCACAGGTCCAACCACTGAGGGCACGCTCTCTCATGAGTAGGTTAGTAGCCTGAACAACAATCCGCCCCAATTTGTGAGGAATCAGCAACCACAATACCAGCGGCCGCAGCAGCCAAACCAACAGGGTTACAGACAGTAGCAGCCGAACCCACAGTATAAGCAGCCTCAGTACCAGCGGCCTCAGCAGCCGAACCAGCAACCACAACAGCAACCATAGCATCAGCCACAACGACAACTACAGTATCAGCCCCCACAATAGCAGCAGTACCAGCCGCGCGCACCGCCGACATACCATAATGTGCCTCCTCCTGCTGATTATAACCAGCAGAGAAAGCCTCCAGGCCCGAAAAGGGCAGAATATCCAGTTCTTCCAGAGTCCTTATCAGATATCTTAAGTGCTTTAATGGCAGCCAATGCTTTTGTTCTTCCAAGAGAAAAAAACTGTTTGGCCCCAAAATGCCGACACTTCCAGGTATTGTTATTTCCACAGACAACCTGGACACACCATAGATACCTGCTTCCAATTTCGAGATTATATTCATGATCTCAACGAGCAGGGAGTCATCGACTGGGAAGAAATGAAGAAGTACATATCCGCTTTGAAGGCGAAAAGACCACAACAACAATAACAGTAGCAACAACAACCAAGAGCACCGGCGCAGGCAGCGGCGCCTCCAAACATGGGTATAGTGCAAAACCCGCTCCCGGAGCACCATAACTAGAATCAAGTTGCCCCTATTTTGACAAATAGCCGATCTGAGGCTAATCGAGGGCAACAGTGGAAGATAGAGGATTCTTCCTCTATTTATTCAACAGGCCACACTCCGAGCACCGCAGAACAATCACCACGCCGCACCCTCCATATACCTAGACCACAACCCGTTACCATCACGCTAGTACCAACACCTGCATATCACTCGTCCGCACCCATTAACCCATTACCACCGCCCACTTTCCTTAAACCCATTAACCCATCATCACCGCTCACTTTCCTTAAACCCACTAACCCATTACCACTGCCCACTTTCCTCAAACCCATTACCCCCCACGCCACTACGCCTCTATTAAACAACCCCCCGCAAGCTAATTATGCACCCTGTAGACACGCTAATTTTGACATCATTTTGAGTAAATTTCATATCACACAATAATGCCTCGAAATGGTCTGATATTTAATCATTAATTAATTTTTATTAATCTTTTTAAGTGTCGGGTTTAACAGATGTGTTTTAAGTTAATCAATTGAATTGGTTTTAATTCAATTTTGAGTTAAAATATGAAGAATTCTAAAAGACGTCGACCCAAGTGGACGTGATTTAGAGTTTATTCCTGTTTTAACGATTAAATTTGAATTTTAATTAATTAATTAATTAACTAAAAGGCGTCTGGGCATGTCGACGCGTTTTAAGTTTCCTAAGTGATTTTAACTTCCCCTCCGGATGTTTATCCTTATCTTAATTAGTGTAAAAGACGTCCAGATATGTGGACGCGTTTTACCCAATAAAGATAAAGATAAGTTTTCCGGATATTTATCCTTATCTTAATTAATCTGAAAGGCGTCAGCCAAGGTGGACGCGTTTTAGATAATTACAGATAAAGATGAATTAATTAGTAATTATCTGTCGGTTAAGATGGATAAATTCGGAGTTTTTCAATGTTAATCTCGAACGCAAGAAATGCCTATAAATATCCTGCATGTTGAAGAGAAAAAAAAAAGAGAAGAGAATTGAGTTGAGTTGAGCCATAGCGTTATAGCGAGTTGAAGATTGAATCAACAACGTCGTAACGCCGGAGCGCTGCCATTCCCAGAAGTCGGCGTCCCTTTCAAGATCTTCATCCTTTCAAAGCTTCAACCGACTGGGCATAAGTTTTTCATTACTGCATTAGCATTTTTCATCTTCATTAGTTTCATTCTTCATATTCACTTCATGCAAACACACACCACAGCATAATCTTTCAAAAACCTACTTGATCTAAGGGGTTTCAAAGCCATTAAACAAGTGAGTTTGCTGTTTTAAATATGCTTAACATCATGATTAGTTCAGATACTGCTTCTACTTAAATTCTCATCATTGTTTCTTCGTTTTCTGTCTCTGCTACACTCAACAACAACAAGAGATCAAAAGGGGAAATCAAGCTCAAAGCCAGAAAGACTTCTAGAAGATCCTCAACCTCAAATTCCACAGCAAGAACAAAGAAGCAAAGAAAGGGCTCTCTTTCTTCAGCCGGCTGAGGAAGGGGAACCAAGGACTCAATCTTCCGCGTTTGAAAGGTAGGCGATCATATTCTCTTTTGAAACTTTTTAGTTAAAAGTTTCTGGCGATCACTGCACTTTAGTTGCTGTTTTTAATAGGTTAGTTTACACTAAACAACATAGATATTTCATGATAATCACACGGTCATTCTAAGCACCTACACACCCCTCATGCCATCCAAACCACTGCTTCGCATACCACTCCCTACATCACCCATTACCACCACCGCTTACCCAAACACCATACAACCATATAAACCCCTACTCCGCATGCCATTCCCCACTTCATCCGCACCAACCAATTATCCTTCCACCATCCAACCATCTAAGCCCCTCATCCGTACCATGTCTCCACCAACTAACCCCACGCCATCACCCATATACCAACCCTCCACACCGTCTACACCATCCACTAACCCTGCGGTGCTCAAGTTATCACCCAGCCCTTCCACAACTGAAGAACATGCACTCCGGAGTGGGAGGATCTTCAATAAGGTCTTTCCTCAATCAACAGTCAGAGACGGCCCATCACAGCCGACGGAAGAAGCACATAATGATGAGAGTGCACTCAATATGACCTGTTGAAGCATCTTGACAGAACACCGGCACGAATCTCTATGCTTGAATTGATAAAGAGATCGAAGACCCATCATGAGGCTCTGATGGAGTATCTACAAAAAGTAATGGTCAACGAAGACGTGCCGGTAGAGAAAATCGCCGCACTACTAGTTCCTCAGGGGGATCAGCCCTCTATCTCATTTCATGCCTCGGAACTAGCACCACCGGCAGCCAGGAGCATGGCTCTAAGTATTACGGTCAATATATGCAAGAAGGCCGTAGATGCATGTCTGGTCGACACAGGGGCTTCAATTAATGTCTTGCCTCCGAAGACCCTTGAATTGTGTGGTGTACCCAAAGAAAAATGGTTGCCTAGCCCTATCTCTATTACAGCTTATGATAACTCCACCCGTTCCCCTCCGGGAATGGTCTATTTAAAAGTAGAATTAGGCCCAGTATGTCATGTCGAGGTCAAATTTCACATCTTGGAAATCGATCATTCCTTGAATGCTATTTTGGGTCGTCCGTATATAAAAACCCTCGAGGCGATTCCCTCTACGAATCATCAGTGCCTCAAATTTCCCTACAAAAAACGATTCATTAAAGTTACGAGCATGCCAATCCTTGGTGCTGCTCACTCCTTGAATATCAAGCCAATTTCTTCACCTGGCCGACAACCTTTTCTGTCGGTATTACAAGTCTACCGTCCGGTGGCTGATCCTTTAAAGGCCGCCACTTTTACTCCTTATCCACTGAATGCCATAAAGCGGGGGAAGTGCATGAGTACCCCTAGATGGAAAATAATGATGAAGGGTGGTTATCAGCCTGGAAAGGGCCTGGGCACACAATTACAAGGCAGAACCACGCCCATCAAGGACAACTGAAGGACACCTGGAAATGACCTGGGCTATAGGCCAAGAAAAGTGAAGCAGGACATTACTCAGCAGGAAGAGAATGAAGACGGCCAGAAGATATGGGAGACAATGTCCACACCAAGCAAAGAAGGCCGAGACCCCTTAACATGGACTTTATACACACATTTTATCAAGGGGCCCATGATCAGTCATGATAATACAGTGGTCATCACTTCCTGTTTTGATCTCCATGACATATATGGAAGAGACCTGGCCAGACATTGTTCAGAGTTGCTCACGTATCAATCCTTGGAGGCTCTGCGGCCAATGAAAAGGAGGAAGTTTCAAGACCCTGAGTGTGAATGGTACATATGGTTTGACTTAAGAGACCTATATATTGCATTGAATAGACTGTTTCTTAATCCTTCAGAACCAAAGTGGCCGCCACAAATACATGAACTGATTGAAGGGCCTGGTGCCATTTTTGATAAAAGAATACTGTTGTCTGAGGAAACAGATGAAGGGGAGCTAGATGACCCCTTTGAAACTGGTTATACCATGGATCTTCTCTGGAGGGGACTTATCCTTCTCACATTTTCACACTTCATACCTTATTCCATACTCTGCTTCTGACCCTTGTGAGTGCTCAAATTGGGTGTGTGATTATCATGAAAATTTTATGTTGTTTATGTGACAAATAAACCTATTGAAAACTAAGTGAATGTGATCGCCAGAAACTTTTAACTAAAAAGTTCAAAAAGAAAAGATTGATCGCTTACCTGTTTTGGAATTGGGAGATGTTCGAGTCCTTGATTCCCCTTCTTCAACCGGCTGAAGAAAGAGAGCCCTTCTGACTTTGTTCTTGCTTTGGCTGCTTATCAGACTTTGAGGATCATCCAGATTTCCTTTTCCTTGTTGATTCTCTCCTCTTGATCTCCTTTTGTATCTTGTAACAAGCAAAGATAAAAGAAAATAATAAGAACTCAAGCATAAGTAGTATCCATTCTAATGAAGATTTTGTTCATGCAACTTAAACAAAGAACTCACTTGTTTGATGGTCTTTTAAATCTTTTTAAACAAATAGGTTTTAAATTATGCTAGTGAGTGTGTGTTGCATGGAGTGATGTGGTGATGTGATGAAAATATGATGCTAATGTGATGAAAATATGAGAAAGATGTAGAAGTTAATTAAGAACTAAGTTGGATAGCCCCTGGAAAGCCTTGGTCTTGAATGAATCTTGAAAGGACGAAGAAGCGATGAAGAAAGGATGACGACTCCCGGAAGTAGCAGCGCTTCGATCCTTCACTATCATCACTCTCAATAATTATCACTAACTTTTCAATGACCAAGGAGTTATGTATTTATAGGCTTTTCATTCGCGTTTATTAATGGATTAACATGAAAGAATTTGAAGTTTATCTAGCTAACAAATAGATTAACACAGATTAATTCATCATTATCTGTAATTATCTAAAACGCGTCGCCTATGGGAGACGTCTTTTAGACTAATTAAGATAAGGATAAACATATGGAAAAAGAAATAGAATCAGTTTAGAAAACCTAAATGGCGCCGTGCCTGACAGACGTCTTTTAGCTAATTAATCAATTAATTAAAATTCAAATTTAAATATCAAAATATGAATAAACTCTAAATGGCGTCTACACATCTCGACGTCTTTTAGACTTTTTCATATTTGATTAAAATTTGAGTTAAAGTCAATTTAATTAATTAACTTAAATTATGTCTGTCTGATCCGATACTATTTAGATAATTAATTCAGAAAGATTAATAAAAATTAACTAATGATTAAATATCAGACCATTCTGAGGCATTATTATATGATATGAAATTTACTCAAAATGATGTCAAAATTAGCGTGTCTACAGCTGCCTCACCTTGGCATCGTCTTTGTAGGAGAGTGAAATGAAATGGAATGTACTGAAAAGGTGATGCCAAGGTGTGATGAGACACGCTCTTAACATCACATAATTGGAATTTTTCTCAAAATCATCGATGAAGATAACTCAATAATATCGATGGAATCAATCCTGTTTGGATTAGGTAGCCAAGGAAATAAAATAAGGTCGATCAACCTCCACGGATGGGGAAGTACCCCAGGTCATAGACACTGCAGGTTTCATCACGGGGAGTGTTTGCCAGCCAATGTGGACGTGCTGCAACCATGATGGATCTTTAAAAGAAAACAAGAATATTTGGATAAATAATCCAAGAAAGGATAGAATTCCAAGGATATCTTCAACCGAACCTCAAAGATAATCAAGATACTCAATTCAGAATGGAATATTTCATATCATGTTGGGAATTATTTGATTAATGGTCTGAAATTTAATCAATAATTAATTCTTATCTCAATGATATCAAAGTCCTACATGATGTATGCTGGGCTAAAAGAAAAATATAAAGTCAAATAAAATATAAATTAATCAAGAATAATATTGTTAAATTGTCATTAATAAGTCAAGATACCAATTCCTATAATTCAGTGCTAAGCCGAAGCTCGTTTATCCACGCACTCTTTCACAAAAGTAGAACTATCGTCCTTACTAATCAACAATCCAACGGCCTATTCGTGCGATTAAGAATTCTCTGGAATTATCACCGATTTTGTTGTAGGGGAACTCAAATTCCAGTTTTATCAAAATCACAAGGTCCTTGATATAGTCTAATAAATATTTAACATATAGTAATGATGATGATGCAAATTAATTACATGAAATAATACAAAGGATAGAGATAACCGTCTTTTTAGCCACGGTCAGGACTCATAAACTCCCACAGTGGGATGTTCTTGATTTTCTCAGCTTCATTTGAATTTTTCCGAATTTCCTGCACTCAAAATTTCATCAGTAACCTCAAGCAAGTGTTTAATTAAGCATCAAAATATGTTAAAACATTGAATTTCGGGTGAATAACAGAAAACCCTGAAACGCGTCGTGTCGCGCTGACACCATTAATCCAACTAAAACGCGTCGCTGTTTGACGACGCCTTTTCAGTCGCAAAAACAGGTTCTGGCTGACTTCTACCCGGATTCCAACTCTTCCCATGCTTATCCCTTCTCCAATCCGGAAAAGCCTTCCTAAAATCGCAATTCTCTCTATATAAACTTCATTAACTTGTATTAAGGCAATCCTAACACAATATAGAGATCAAAGGTAGAGATTTTCTTCAAAGTTCAAGGATTTTTCAAAATTTCAAGGCTTCAAGAAGGAAAAGCTCAAGAACAAGATGGATTCTTCAAGCAAGAGGATGAAGAAGACGTTAGAGAAGCTCTCCGACGTGGAAAATCATTTAAGTGGAAGAGATCCTAACCTCCAAGTAAGTTAAATCCTCTTTCCCTTCAATCCTTTTTCTTCAATTTCATATTCTTCAAGTAATTCTCCCTTCTATTTTCTAGGCATATCCTTTATTTCCCGGCCCAAGGAAATTTACATCTCTCCCTTGGATTCGAAAGCTTGCTAAAAGTACCACAATCTCTATGCAATCCTTTGTTTTCAAGTGGAACATCCAAAGTCTAGTAGTCCATGCGAAGCATTAAAAGAGTCCAAACGTGGACTGGGCGACTATGGGTGTTTTGATTGAGTTATGGCATCCTCAAACCCATACCTTCCTTTTTCCTGATTTTGAATGTACTATTCTTCTGGAGGAAGTTGAACTCTTATTGGGCCTTCCCAAAATGAAGTTATATGGTGACAATGAAGTGATCCAGAATAAGATGGATTTGATGAGGGAAAAGATCACCGGTCAACAATTGTTGATGAAGATTATGAAGGACCCAACAGAAGTTAAAGGGTGCCTTACCAAGAAATGAATCAATCTTGATAAGCTTGCGGAGTGGAGTTTGTATGAGATTGAAGATCTTAGAGAGGATGATACTGAGAACGTGATGAAAGCTTTCACCACGTGCCTAGCTGGAGCTCTACTCTTTCCTGCTCAAGACAACATATTAGAAGATGATCAAGTCAGTGCAATCTGTGAGATCTTTTAGGGAAAACAGATTGGCACAGCGATTCTAGCTTATCTTTACAGTGGGCTTTCTGCAGCGTCCATAGGTCAGCCTCCCTATGGTTGCATGCTACTCTTCATTCTATGGGTCGAGTTGCACTTCAAGTTTGAATATCACACGAGGAATTATGCAAAACCATCTCAAATATATCAGAATAGCTCTATCTTCCAAATCTCCAACATTGTGAAATTCAATAAGAAGATGATCAATCGAGTGCCAAAACTCAAGACTCGAGCTAACTGGAGAGATTATCTAAGAAGGATGTCAGCAAATGAGTTCGACTCTTCACCTCTTGCTCTGGTAGGAAAGCCAATTCGGGTACGCCACGCAGTGGGTCCAGAGCTAAAACTGATCGGGGCTACTGAGTTCGTGTTGTACAATCCTCATCGCTGCTATACTCAACTCAGCTTGCCTCGCTATGAATTCCCTGAATTTTACTATATATCTCCAATCAAGAAGCGTGCCTTGGAATCTGATGAAGATTATGAAGCTACTGAACTTATAGTCACACTGTAGAATATTAGCTTCAATCATCATGTAAAATCCTCTCGAGAAATAGATAGAGGATTATATGTTCCATATATACTGAGACTTCGGGAATTTCTTCCTTGAATGTTCTCTTTTCTTTTCTTTTTCTTGATGTAATAAAGAATTTATTTCAATAAAGAATTGTTTCTTTATGTCTTGAAATCTATCCTCAATCTCCTGTGACTTGTCCATGATTTTTTCTTGAGTAAAAACTTGATTTTTCCTCAAAATATGACAATTCGGGTATGCCTACTGCAAAAAGCGTCTACTCATAAAGACGTCTTTCAACTATAATTCATTTTCCAAAAATCAGAAATTAATCCTCAAATTCCTTAAAACGCGTCTATGTGTGAAGACGTCCTTCAACTCTCTCTCTTGCTTTTCTCCAGAATTCTGCCATTAATTCTGCGATTAATCCACTGAAACGCGTCGTTATATGTGGACGCGTTTAATCATCATGCATTGTACTGTTCTGACCAGAATTGGCGGTTTAAACTGAAACGCGTCGTCATGTGAAAACGCCTTTTAATCAACTTCAAACACCTGGCTTGCCGCCTGATAAGTTGATAATTTTGATTGTTTGAGGGCAATCGTATGCATCATGTTCACATTTGTATGTGCAAAATAGCATGAAATGATTGATAATTTTGTAACGAGCCCAACAGTACCAATTTCGTTAAATTCCTAGTTAAAATCATCATCATTTCATGCATTTGTGCAAAACCGAGATAAATCATTTATGTTAACATAAAAAATCATGATAATATCCTAATTTATATTTATTCTATGTGAACAGGACACAAAGAGGATATAGTGCAAATGGTGAGATCTCTGAAAATTTTGCGGGAGGTTCAGTGATCGAATGTCAAGGAAAGAATCAACTTTATTTTGGGGAAGAAGTTAAAAGAAGGGCAAATTCGTCATTTGCTATCCTATAAAGGGTGCCTTAACCCTTTACCCAAGAAACCCTAACTTAAGAGGTTGCCGCCACCTCCTTGCCCTCTTACTATTTTTAAATAAACCTCCCTTCCCTTTTTAAAGGGAGGCTTATTCCCTCTTGGGGCGACACCTTTTTCCACACACGCTCTCTCTCACTCTCTCCGAGTACTCTCCTCTTCTCTCTCTCGCTCTCTCTCTCTCTTACTTTTTCCTCTCTCCCTTCTCTCTGCCTTTTCCTTCTCCCTTTCTCTCCTCCGTTGTCCTCTCTCCCTTACTTTTTCTCTCTCCCTCTGCGTCTCTCCTCCTCCACCTTTTCCTCTCTCTCTGTTTTCTCTTTCTCTCTGTTCTGTCGTTGTACGAGGAAGCGAACCCGAGGAGGGGAGGTACGTGCTGTTGTCAGTGGGAGCGCCTTAGGCCCCGCCAGCGCCACGCGGCGCCTCATGCGCATTCGCGCAAGCGGACATCGTCGCCCGTGCCACGCCGGGCGTGGCCGCCCCCACCCACCATTGCCACGCGTCAGCACCTCGCAGCGCCACGGCCACCTGGCGCCACGCGGCGAAGCCGCGTTGTTCGCAAGGCCGGGAATCGTCGCCTATGCCAGCTTCCCGCCTCGTCTGCCGCGCTCGTAGAGACACGCCACGCGGCGCCGCGTGAGGCTTTCCTGCTCAGCCAGCCGCCAGTGCCCGGTCCAGTGCGCCTCTGCACCCAACGGCTACCACAAGCCTCACCCGGCCCACTGCACCACCCGCTTCACAACAGCCATCCGAGCCTCTCTTTGCTATAATATTAGTTAGTTTAGTTTCTGCTTTTTTTATAGTTATTTGCTTAGGAATTAGTTTATCTTTGTTATACATTTTTCAAACTAACAATGGAATCAAATGCGGTTATTTTATTTAAAAATCTTTTATTTTGAGTTCCATTCATTTATGTGTCTTGTGTTTAAGCATATTGGCTAGTTAATGCGGTTTAGGAAATAATCTTTACACTGAATTAATTGTTCTCAAAATCAATCCATTTAGTTAGATCTTTTGTAACCTTTATCATTTTAATGAATTGATTTGCTATTTAAGTAGATAGTTAATTAATCATTCAAACCCTCACTTATTTTAAATAATAATAATAAAAAAAAGGGCCAAAGCTTTCAAAATTAAGAATCTTATTCCCTGTGGACTCGACTCAGATTCACTACTTGTTATTTTAATGAGCCGATTAAAATATAGTTGTTAGCTGTGATTTCTAACGACACAATCTAAAGCTATCAATTTTTGGCGCCGTTGCCGGGGAATTAGATTTTTAATTTTGATTATTTTGGATTTAGTGTAATTATTCTTTAGCTAACCTCATTTTTTCTTATTTTTGTAGGTGTATTGAAAAAAAAAAAAAAAAGGAAAGCGAACCATTGGTAAGTGTGTTCCAACTTTTTCAATTTTCTTATTTTAGTTAGTTTCAATTTTTGTAGTTTCTAATTTAGATAGGTTTCTATTAACTAAAAAAAAGAACAAAAAGAAGAATATTCAAATTTAAAAATCTTCATTTCCAGATTGGAAACCTTCCATGCTAGGCATTCATCATTGTAAGAAATCATGAGTTAGCTTCCTTTCATAGTCATTTCCATATTTTGTTGAAGATTGCGAGAGAAAGGTACGTGTTTCAATTAGAGCAAGTCATTCATGATTGCATCAACAAACATTGCCTTCATTTGATGATTGCCTTGCATTGCATTCAAAAAGACTTAAGGGCAATAACTTTAACCACATAAGGTAGAGATTTGATCACCCTTCCTTAGCCCACAAATCACCTTCCTTGCATTGGCATTTCCTAATCTAATTAAAAGCAAGTCGAAAGAGAATCTAAGATTTACACCGTGAGTGGTTTAAATTTCGGGTTGCCTCCACTTTTGGCAACGGTGTCTAGGCTAGAGGTTAAAAAGGCAAACGCCTAAGCGGGAAAGTGGTTCTCTAATTAAGTCCCTACGAAAGTAGGGGGAGCCTCCCACTATCCCACCTCTTACCTGGCCGTTGATTGATTGTGGTTGTGACTTGAGGTGGACCTCATTCCCCTTGTAAGAAAATTCACATAGAGAGTCTAGGTCAACATTAGATTATTAGGGTAATTTGATTGCAAAAATTATTTGCAATTATAAAAAAAAGAAAAAAAAAAAGAAATAGAAAACAAAATTCAAATCCATCTTCTCTCTCTTAGTCCTAGTGTATGCAAGGTAGGAGATCTCAAAACCCTAACCTTCTAGGACCATTTGCTGAAATTGAGAGGATCCTACACCGAGGAAACCCACCACACGTTCAAATGGCTGATAATCATGATCCACCGAAGCAAATAAAGGACTATTTCATTCCAAATCAATATCAACCTTCATCTTGTATTTATCTTCCTCAGAATCCAGCCAATCAATATGAAATTAAATCTAGCACCATTCAGATGCTCCCATCTTTTTATGGGAATACGAACGAAGATCCTTATAAGCATCTGGATGAATTTCTAGAAATATGTTCCACGGTGAAAATCCAGAATTTCACCGATGATGGCCTTAAGCTGACCTTATTTCCCTTCTCATTAAAGGATAAGGCTAAATATAGGTTGGGGACTATAGGTAGGCCCATTAGGACATGGGAAGAAATGCAAAAAGAATTTCTGAAGAAGTTCTATCCCATAGGACGGACTATTACCATGAGAAGGGCTATCACGGGTTTACCCAAACTCCCGGTGAAATGATTCATGAATCTTGGGAAAGACTAAAAGAATTGCTTAGGAAATGCCCTCATCATGGACTTTCAAAATGGCAAATTGTCCAAGCATTTTATGAAGGATTGTCTGAACAGTTCAGACAAATGATGGATGCCTCATGTGGAGGGTCGTTTATGATGAAAAATGAAGATGAGGCTTATGATCTTTTTGAGATGTTAAGCGAAAATTCCATCAATCATGCCTCATTATCATCTTATGAGAGGTCTGTTGGGCCATCTAAACGGGCTAAAATGTACGAACTTAAGGCCCGTGGAGAGCTCGAATCTAGAATGGACATAAATCTGATTAATCAGAAATTGGATAAGGTAGACATCTTGGCCCAGAAATTAGACCAACTCTTAGCCTTAAACAAGCAAGAACCTACTTACCCAACACAATCTAGTCCATATGAAGGCCCATCTTCTGCCAATCATGACATTTGTGCCTTATGCGCAAGCCCGACCCATCAAGTGAATGAATGCCCAACTGCGGCCCAACTTCCACCATTCATTCAAGAACAAGTTCAGGCTGCCCAATGATCGTTCCAAATTGTGCGTCGTTAAACACTCATGAAAACGTTCAATCTAAATTTATCCGGCTCACTCAAATCAGATTTTGAAAATTAATAGTGGTGAGTCTGAATCGATCCACAGGGAGATAGAATTTTAATTTTGAAAACTTTGGACTTTAATTAATCTAAAAATAAGTGAAAATTTAAGTAAACTAATTACTTAATTAAACTCGAATTAAATTAACTAATGTTACCTAAAATTATAATTATCTAAATTAAACAAATCTCTTTTTTTTTCTTTTTCAGAAATTAAACACAAACACATATATAAAAAATAAGCACAACTAAAATTTATAACAAAGACATGAAAATTTAACTACGTGGAACTTATTAATTATCTAAAAATTACGAAACAAATTACAAAGTTTAATGGTTTAATAAACATAAACTAAATAAACAAAGTATGAAATAACAACTAACTAACCCTAAATAATTAAACTAATCCTAAACTAATATGGGAAGGAAAAAAAAATAGAATAACAGTAATGTGGGAGCTTTGTGGAAACTGCCGAGTGCTGTCTTGCAGGAAGAGAGAGACGGCTGATGTGCGTGGAGTGCTGTCGGCTACGTGGTTGCTGGAGGAATGCTGGTTCGCATGCATGTATGCAGAGAAGACGTGGTGGAGGACTTCAAGCTGCTGTCGCTGGTGTACGTGGCTGCATACTGGAGCAAGCTTGGGACGTGGCTGCATGCAGGTTGTTGTGGAGAAAAGGAAGCTGCTTGAGGTTGCTGGATGCGCTGGCAGCGTATGCACGGGCTTCAGCCGCCTGGTGGGTGCTGCTATCGGCGCGTGGAGGATGAACTGGGAGGAGGCCGGCTACTGGTGGCGCTGGGAAGTACGTGGGATTTGCTGGTGGAGCTTAGAGCTGCTGACTGGTGAAGGTGCAGGAGGCAACCTGGAGCTTGCTGCGCGTGGAGGTGCTTGGCTCAGCTGGCACAGCACGCACGTAGAGAAGATGGAGGAAGCTGTGAAGCTGCTGGAAGAACTGCTACTGGGTGCTGCAGGTTGGCGCTGGAGGAGCTGCTGCACGTTGCTGGGGAGCCAGTAACCGGAGAGACAGAGACGTGGGGAGAGAAGAGAGGAGAGAGGGAGGAAGAGAGAGGATCTGGTGGCTGGTGCAGTCTTGCCGTGGGTTGCTGCAGGTTGCGGTGGAGAGAGAGAAGAAAAGAGAGAGGGAGGCAGAGAAGTTGCTGAAGAGGAGTTGGAAAACAGAACAGAGAGAGGAAGAGAGGGCTGCGTGGGAGAAAGAATAAGAGAGAGAGAGAGAGAGATGCTGGAGAGAAACCGAGAGAGAGCAGAGACGGAAAGAGGAAGAGAGGGCTGCGGGTTTTAGTTGGAAAAGGAGGAGGAGAGGGCTGCCGAGAGAGAGGGCTGGAGAATAGGGGCTGAGAAGTTCGGAATTGCCGAGGTTCTGGAGAAAGATTGGAGAAGGAAAAGGAGTAGGAATCCGAGTGGGAGAGGCTGAGAAGAGCCGGTGCGGTTGCGATTGGGAAAGAGGTTAATATAGAGAGGAAGAGAGGCGTGGGAAGGAAACTGGAGAAGAAGTAGGACTGCGGTTGGGAAATTGGAGAGAAGGAAGGAAATAGAGGGTTTTGGAAAACTCCAGAGAAGGAAGGAATCAAATTGCATTTTTACGCCTGCTTTAGTTGAAATCCGAACACTAGACTTCCTCTAAATTTCCGGAAACTCCACCAGCGGCACTGCATCATCGGCATGTCCTGTTCACATAAAATAAATATAAATTAGCGCATTATCATAAAAATATCATCATATTTATTCATTTCATCTCGGTTTTGTCGAAAAATCGCAAATGCGCTACACTACTTTAATCACATGAAATGACGATGTTTTTAAGTCATAATTTGATGAAATTGGTACCGTTGGACTTGTTACACAATTATCTATCATTTCATGCTATTTTGTGGATAAAAACATGAGTATGATGCATATGATTGCCCTTAAATGATCAATTTAACATTCTATCACACCCCCCAACTTACTCATTGCTAGTCCCTTAGCAATGGAAATAAGAAAAAGTTAGGACAAACAATAAATTATCATGCTTCATTTGTAGTACCTTTCACAATCAATTTAAGTGGTAGCTGATTGGTTAAGCTAAAAGTTTTCATATCCCACAATATTTTGGTTCACGACAGGTGATTGTGTATGAAATTTGACACACTTAGAACTCGTTTCCGACCTTTCTGGTATATTCTTTCTTTTACTACCCTTTAAATAAGACTACCTGGGGAGGAGAAGAGAATAAAAGATTTCCCGATCAGTCAGTGAGGACCGTTTTTCAGTTCTCGTCCCAACTCAGCACTTTTCATGACTTGGTCATATTTTTGGTACGATGGACTTTTTAGCGTGGCGTTTTTTTCATTTTATTGTACTTTTGCTTTTGAGAGTGCGTACTTTTTGCCACTCTCTTTGAATTGCCTGAGGGGAGGTGCGTACTTTTTGCCACCTACCTTCCTTTAGCTCTTTTAACGTCTTCTATTGCCTTTAGTGTTTACAACTGTCCATTTTAAATAACCGCCTCTTTTTAGAGTGCTGAGTGGAACAGTCTCCTATTACGGATCCTACACATTCCTTTCGTTCAACCCAAAAGAAAAATTAGAATAAGTAGTCTTATCCATGAGGTTAATTCCAGCAATTCTATACTTTTAAGATCTTTCATTTATTCTAAGTTGCCGTGTGTGTGTGAAAATCATCCTGCCGTGGATTTTTGTAAAGTGGGATATTTAAACTTTAAAGGCTCTTTAACCAATGTGACTAACAGAAAACTGATTTGTTTAAGATTTACTTAATGAAACATGATTTTCATGAAATTTTCCTAGGATGTGAAAAGAAGTTTTTTTTGAAAAAAGTTTGACCATTTTTCAGTGAAAGATATTAGTTTTCTTCAAAAGATTTTCAATAAATGCATATCAAATTGATTGTCCCACCCCCCAACTTGATTGACATTGTCCTCAATGGCATAAAAGATATGAAAAACATGTCAACCAAAAGAGAGTTTGTAAAGGAGCGAAACAACCTGGAATGAAGAGGATGCGACATACCCACGGTGATTGCTGTTCAGGGACCTAAAAAGGAAAAGAAATACAAAAACTGAAGTAAAATATTGGGTTGCCTCCCAGCAAGCGCTAAGTTTATCGTTTTCAGCCAGACGGAAGTTCAGTTAATGTGGATCACTCAATTCTATGGATTCAGGTGGCTCATTTTGAAGATTTTCAATGAATGGTTTCAACCGTTGACCATTAACAGTAAAGGTGTTCCCACTCTTAGGATTCAGAATTTTAACGGCTCCATGATCGAAGGCTTTAACGACCACGAATGGTCCATCCCATCTGGATTTCAGTTTTCCAGGAAATAGGCGAAGCCTAGAATTAAATAGCCAAACTTTCTGATTTGGAAGAAAGGATTTTCTCACAATATGTTTATCATGGAAAGCTTTAGTTTTGGCTTTATAAATCTTTGAATTTTCATAGGCCTCGTTGCGCAACTCTTCTAGCTCACTCAGTTGTAAAGTTCGGTGGGAACCAGCTTGGGCTAGGTCCAGATTGACTTGTTTGATGGCCCAATAAGCCCTATGTTCCAATTCCACCGGAAGGTGGCACGCTTTTCCAAAAACCAGGCGATAAGGAGACATGCCAATAGGAGTTTTGTAAGCGGTCCGATAGGCCCATAAAGCATCATCCAATCTTTCAGACCAATCTTTTCTATCGGGCCTAACGGACTTTTGCAGAATATTCTTAATCTCTCTATTGGAAACTTCTACTTGGCCACTAGTTTGGGGATGATAAGGGGTAGCTACTTTGTGATTAATCTCATATTTCTTAAGCAAAGCCCGAAACTGGTAATTCGTGAAGTGCGTTCCCCCATCACTTATGATAGCTTTAGGCCACCCGAACCGAGAAAAGATATTCTTCTGAACGAATTTAATGACCACTTTATGATCATTGGTTCGGGTGGCTACTGCTTCAATCCATTTTGAGACATAATCCACCACTACCAGAATATATGTATGTCCAAAAGAGGGTGGAAAAGGTTCCATGAAGTCAATTCCCCAAACATCAAAGACTTCAACCACCAAGATTGAGTTGAGTGGCATCATATCCATTTTCGCCATATTTCCTACAGTCTGACATCGGAGGCAAGTTTTGCTAAATTGATGGGCATCTTTGAAAAGTGTGGGCCAGTAAAAACCACTTTGCAGGACTTTGGCTGCAGTTTTCTTTCCTCAGAAATGGCCCCCACATGCTAGATTATGACAGAAGTTGAGAACACTCTGTTGTTCTTCTTCAGGAACACATCGCCTAATGATTTGATCAGGACATAATTTGAATAATTCAGGATCTTCCTAGAAATTATATTTTTCCTGAGAAAAGAATTTGTCCTTTTCACTTTTAATCCATCCTTCCGGAAGCTGTTTAGTCACCTTGTAATTGACAATATGAGCATACCAAGGTGCAACAGTGTGAGAAATGATCAGCAGATGCTCATCAGGAAAGGAATCAGTGATTGGTGTACTTTCAGAGATCGGAATTCGGGATAGGTGGTCAGCTACCACATTCTCAGAACCCTTCTTATCCCGAATTTCCAAATCAAATTCCTGAAGGAGTAAGATCCATCTAATAAGCCTAGGCTTTGCATCCTTCTTGGTCAACAGGTATTTCAAAGCTGAGTGATCAGAATAGATTATGACTTTTGCCCCTAAAAGATAAGATCTGAATTTTTCTAGGGCAAAGACTACGGCTAACAATTCCTTTTCAGTAGTGGTATAATTCATTTGAGCATCTGCAAGGGTGCGACTTGCATAATATATCACCACGGGACACTTGTTAATTTTTTGTCCCAAAACCGCACCGATAGCATAATCAGAGGCATCACACATGATTTCGAAGGGTAAAGACCAATCTGGAGATTGAAGAATCGGGGCCTTGGTCAAAGATTCCTTCAGAGAATTGAATGCCTTGATGCAAGATTCATCCATTTGGAAAGGAGCGTCCTTAGCTAGGAGAAGAGTTAGAGACCGGGCAATTTGAGAGAAATTGTGGATAAACCGGCGATAGAAACCGGCATGGCCAAGGAATGAACGGATCTGTCTGATCGAGGTGGGCGGAGGAAGATTGGATATGAGATCGATCTTAGCTTTATCTACCTCTATCCCCCTTTCAGACACAATATGGCCTAGAACAATACCCTCTCGAACCATGAAATGGCTCTTTTCCCAGCTAAGTATCAGATTGGTGTCAATTCATCTTGCTAGCACCTGTTTAAGATTTTCCAGGCAATTTTCAAAAGAGTCCCCGAAGATTGAGAAGTCATCCATGAAAACTTCGAGGAATTCTCCCACCATATCAGAGAAGATAGCCGTCATGCACCGTTGAAATGTGGCTGGTGCGTTGCATAATCCAAATGGCATCCTCCTAAAACCAAACGTGCCATAAGGGCACGTAAAGGTGGTCTTTTCTTGATCTTCCGGGTAAATAGCCACTTGATTGTACCTGGAGTACCCATCTAAGAAGCAAAAGTACTTCTGGCCCGATAACTTTTCTAGAATCTAATCCATGAATGGGAGTGGAAAGTGATCCTTCTTAGTCATTAGATTCAGCTTTCGGTAATCAATGCACACTCTCCATCCCGTGGTGAGCCTAGTGGGTACCTCTTCTCCATGATCATTCTTGATAACTGTTAATCCAGATTTCTTGGGTACCACTTGGGTTGGGCTGACCCATTTACTGTCTGATATTGGGTAAATGATACCTGCATCCAGCCATTTCACAACTTCCTTCTTCACTACTTCTTTCATATTGGGATTAAGCCGCCTTTGCATCTCCCGACTGGGCTTAGAATTCTCTTCCATATAGATGTGATGCATGCAAATGGACGGGCTAATTCCCTTTAAATCTGCTACCGACCATCCAATAGCACCCTTATGGTCTTTGAGGACCTCGGTTAATTGGGCCTCCTGCGGCGATGTGAGATTTGCCGCAATGATGACCGAGAGAGTTTGATCCGGACCCAAAAAGATATACTTGAGAGACTCAGGTAATGGTTTGAGTTCAAGCTCAGGAGGGTCCTCTAAGGATGGCAAAGCGGGCTCAGATTGTAAGGTTGGTAAAGGTTCAACCTTGGGCCAAGATGTTAATGGGCCGGGCGAATCTTTTAAGGTATTGACTTCTTCTAAAAGGTCATGTGTGAACATTTCATTTTCTTCAACCAGATTATCCAAGACATCAATAGTATGGCATTCTTTTTCATGATCTGGGTATTGAGATGCTTTGAAGACATTAATCTTGACCTTTTGACCCCCAAATGAAATGTCCAATATGCCAGTTTCACAATTTATATTAGCTTTGGCAGTGGCTAAGAATGGACGACCTAGGATGATCGGAGTGTGAATGAGTTCCTCAGGTAATGCCATATCCAGAATAAGAAAATCCACAGGAAAATAACAATCATGAACCTTCACAATAACATCCTCAATTAATCCCCGTGGAGTTTTCACAGACCTGTCAGCCAACTATAAGATGATGGGTGTGGGCTTTAATTCTCCAATATCAAATTTCTCATAAATGGCTGTTGGCAATAGATTCACACTAGCACCTAGATCCAATAAAGCTCTATCAAATGTAACTCCAGCTAAGTCACATGAAATTAGAAGTGCTCCAGGATCCTTTAACTTCTTGGTTAAATGATTCATCACAATTGCACTAACATCCTCAAAAAGCCGAACCTTTTCGAGTGCCATTCTAGATTCTCTTCGAGGAGTACATAATTCTTTGAGAAACTTAGTATAAGCTGGCACATGCTTGATGGCATCGAGGAGTGGAATATTAATTTGGACTTGTTTGAACAAATCCAACAACTCATCATTTTGGGCTAGTTTCTTCCTAGTATTGGGCTTAGCTAACAAGGCATTAGGAAATGGCACCCTAGGTTTATAAGAACTTGGGCCTTCATCTATCTTCCCTTTTCCTTTTAGATCCTCCTCCAACTTCTCCATGATGGGTTCATCTTCACTCTCACTTTCAATTTCCTGAGGCCCATCAGTGGAACCTTTGGCTAACTCTCCATCTCCATGTAGTTTTTCTAAACTTCTCTCACTCGTAAGGGTTGAAATGGCTTTAGCATTCTCAAATTGCGGCCCTTTAGGTTGTGGTATTGGGCCAGGCTGAGGTAAAAGGCCCGATTGCTGTGGAAAACCCGGAGGTTGATTCCTTGGATTGGCAATGGATTGACTAGGAAGTTGGCCTACTTCTCTTCTCATCGTAGCCTCAGCTAGTTGGCCCATTTGACTTTCCAACTTAGCAATGAATTGTTGCTGGGTCAAAATCAGTTGTTGGAGTTGAGTGAATTTGTCATCACAGTTGGGCTGAGGAGGTTGTTGATGAGTGGGTGGAGGATAGTATTGGGTTGGCTGTCCATATTGGAATGAATGATAGTGGGCCGGTTGACCAGATTGGAATGATTGATAAGGGACCGGTTGGCCTGATGGATACTGGGCCGGTTGACCTGATTGATACTGGGCCGATTGAGAATACTGGGCTAGAGATCCCCTAGCCTGAACATTTCCATAGAAATTAGATTGTTGTTGGAATGAATTATGTGGCTTTTGGGCTTGATGCATGGGAGGATTGGACATTGGTAGTGGGGCATGCTGATTCTTCCAAGAGAAATTAGGGTGATTTCTCCAGCCAGGATTGTAAGTATTTGAGAATGGGTCATTATTGAGCCTGGAGAATCCCTGGGCCGCCTGAACTTGTTCTTGAATGAATAGTGGAAGTTGGGCCGCAGTTGGGCATTCATTCACTGATGGGTTGGACTTGCGCATAAGGCACAAATGTCATGATTAGCAGAAGATAGGCCTTCATATGGACTAGATTGTGTTGGGTAAGTAGGCTCTTGCTTGTTTAAGGCCAAGAGTTGGTCTAGTTTCTGGGCGAAGATGTCTACCTTATCCAATTTCTGATTAATCATATTTATGTCCATTCTGGATTCGGGCTCTCCACGGGCCTTAAGTTCATACATTCCAGTCCGTTTAGAGGGCCCAACAGACCTCTTATAAGATGATAATGAGGCATGATTGATGGAATTTTCACTTAACATCTCAAAAAGATCATAGGCCTCATCTTCATTTTTCATCATAAATGCCCCTCCACATGAGGCATCCACCATCTGTCTGAACTGTTCAGACAATCCTTCATAGAATGCTTGGACAATTTGCCATTTGGAAAGACCATGATGAGGGCATTTTCTAAGCAATTCTTTCAATCTTTCCCAAGATTCATGGATCAATTCCCCGGGAGTTTGGGTAAAACTCGTGATGGCCCTTCTCATGGTATTGGTCCGTCCGATGGGATAGAACTTCTTGAGAAATTCTTTCTGCATTTCTTCCCATGTCCTAATGGGCCTTCCTATAGTTCCCAACCAATATTTAGCCTTGTCTTTTAATGAAAAGGGAAATAAGGTCAATTTAAGGCCATCATCGGTGAAATTCTGGATCTTCTCCGTGGAACAGATTTCTAGAAATTCATCCAGATGCTTATAAGGATCTTCATTAGTATTCCCATAAAAGGATGGGAGCATCTGAATGGTGGTAGATTTGATTTCATATTGATTGGCTGGATTCTGAGGAAGATGAATACATGATGAATGTTGATATTGATTTGGAATGAAATAGTCCTTCATTTGCTTTGGTGGGTCCTGATTATCAGCTATTGGATCTTGTGGTGGATTTCTTTGATGTAGGATTCTTTCTATTTCAGCAAGTGGTCCTAGAAGGTTAGGATTTTGAGATCTCCTACCTTGCATGCACTAGGATTGATAAAGAGATGATTGATTTGAATTTTGTTTTCTATTTCTTATTTTTTTTTTTTTTAATGCAAACAATTTTGGCAAACAAATTATCCTAATGATCTAATGTTAACCTAGACTCTCTATGTGAATTTTCTTACAAGGTGAATGGAGTCCACCTCGAGTCACAACCACAATCAGTCAACGGCCAGGTAAGAGGTGGGGTAGTGGGAGGCTCCCCCTACTTTCGTAGGGACCTAATTAGAGAACCACTTTCCCGCTTAGGCGTTTGCCTTTTCAACCTCTAGTCTAGACACCGTTGCCAAAAATGGAGGCAACCCGAGATTTAAACCACTCACGATGTAAACCCTAGATTCGCTTTCGACTTGCTTTTAATTGGATTAGGAAATGCCAATGCAAGGAAGGTGATTTGTGGGCTAAGGAAGGGTGATCAAATCCCTACCTTATGTGGTTAAAGTTGCTGCCCTTAAAGTCTTTTTTTGAATGCAATACAAGGCAACAAATCAATGCAAGGTGTGTTGATGCAATCATGA
The DNA here is from genome assembly GCA_030544215.1 of Zantedeschia hybrid cultivar. Lineage (NCBI taxonomy): Eukaryota > Viridiplantae > Streptophyta > Magnoliopsida > Alismatales > Araceae > Zantedeschia > Zantedeschia hybrid cultivar. The sequence continues at coordinate 55,802,297 of JARZZO010000008.1, read as the reverse complement.
ATGACTTGCTAAAATTGAAACACGTACCTTTCCCCCGCACTCTTCAACAATTTATGGAAATAACTGTGCAAGGAAACTAGCTCATGCTTTCCTAGAATGATGAATGCCTAGCATGGAAGGTTTCTAATCTTGGAGATGAAAATTTTTAACTTTGGATGTTCTTGTTTTTGTTTCTTTTTTTTAGTTAATAGAAACCTATCTAAACTAGAAACTACAAAATTGGAAACTAACTAAAGTAAGGAAATTGAAACATAGAAAGTTAGAATACACTGACCATGATTTTGCTTTCCTTTTTTTTTTTTTTTTTCAATATACCTACAAAAATAAGAAAAATAAGGTTAGCTCAAGAATAATTACACTAAATCCAAGATAATAAAAATTAAAAATCCAATTCTCCGGCAACGGCGCCAAAAAATGATCGTTCCAAATTGTGCGTCGTTAAACACTCATGAAAACATTCAATCTAAATTTATCCGGCTCACTCAAATCAGATTTTGAAAATTAATAGTGGTGAGTCCGAGTCGATCCACAGGGAGATAGAATTTTAATTTTGAAAACTTTGGACTTTAGTTAATCTAAAAATAAGTGAAAATTTAAGTAAACTAATTACTTAATTAAATTCGAATTAAATTAACTAATGTTACCTAAAATTATAATTATCTAAATTAAACAAATCTCTTTTTTTTTCTTTTTCAGAAATTAAACACAAACACATATATAAAAAATAAGCATAACTAAAATTTATAACAAAGACATGAAAACCTAACTACGTGGAACTTATTAATTATCTAAAAATTACGAAACAAATTACAAAGTTTAATGGTTTAATAAACTTAAACTAAATAAACAAAGTATGAAATAACAACTAACTAACCCTAAATAATTAAACTAATCCTAAACTAATAGGGGAAGGAAAGAAAAACAGAATAACAGTAATGTGGGAGCTTTGTGGAAACTGTCGAGTGCTGTCTTGCAGGAAGAGAGAGACGGCTGATGTGCGTGGAGTGCTGTCGGCTACGTGGTTGCTGGAGGAATGCTTGTTCGCATGCATGTATGCAGAGAAGGCGGTGCCGGGCAACGTGGAGTTGCTGCTGGGCAGGAATTGCTGGCGTGGTGGAGGACTTCAAGCTGTTGTCGCTGGTGCACGTGGCTGCATACTGGAGCAAGCTTGGGACGTGGCTGCATGCAGGTTGCTGTGGAGAAAAGGAAGCTGCTTGAGGTTGCTGGATGCGCTGGCAGTGTATGCACGGGCTTCAGCCGCCTGGTGGGTGCTGCTATCGGCGCGTGGAGGATGAACCGGGAGGAGGCCGGCTACTGGTGGCGCTGGGAAGTACGTGGGATTTGCTGGTGGAGCTTAGAGCTGCTGACTGGTGAAGGTGCAGGAGGCAACCTGGAGCTTGCTGCGCGTGGAGGTGCTTGGCTCAGCTGGGACAGCACGCACGTGGAGAAGATGGACGAAGCCGTGAAGCTGCTGGAAGAACTGCTGCTGGGTGCTGCAGGTTGGCGCTGGAGGAGCTGCTGCACGTTGCTGTGGAGCCAGTAACCGGAGAGAGAGAGACGTGGGGAGAGAAGAGAGGAGAGAGGGAGGAAGAGAGAGGATCTGGTGCAGTCTTGCCGTGGGTTGCTGCAGGTTGCGGTGGAGAGAGAGAAGAAAAGAGAGAGGGAGGCAGAGAAGTTGCTGAAGAGGAGTTGGAAAACAGAACAGAGAGAGGAAGAGAGGGCTGCGTGGGAGAAAGAATAAGAGAGAGAGAGAGAGAGATGCTGGAGAGAAACTGAGAGAGAGCAGAGACGGAAAGAGGAAGAGAGGGCTGCGGGTTTTAGTTGGAAAAGGAGGAGGAGAGGGCTGCCAAGAGAGAGGGTTGGAGAATAGGGGCTGAGAAGTTCGGAATTGCCGAGGTTCTGGAGAAAGATTGGAGAAGGAAAAGGAGTAGGAATCCGAGTGGGAGAGGCTGAGAAGAGCCGGTGCGGCTGCGGTTGGGAAAGAGGTTAATATAGAGAGGAAGAGAGGCGTGGGAAGGAAACTGGAGAAGAAGTAGGACTGCGGTTGGAAAATTGGAGAGAAGGAAGGAAATAGAGGGTTTTGTGAAACTCCAGAGAAGGAAGGAATCAAATTGCATTTTTACCTATACTTTAGTTGAAATCCGAACACTAGACCTCCTCCAAATTTCCGGAAACTCCACCAGCTGCACTGCATCATCGGCATGTCCTGTTCACATAAAATAAATATAAATTAGCGCATTATCATAAAAATATCATCATATTTATTCATTTCGTCTCGGTTTTATTGAAAAACCGCAAATGCACTATACTCCTTTAATCACATGAAATGACGATGTTTTTAAGTCAGAATTTGATGAAATTGGTACCGTTGGACTTGTTACACAATTATCTATCATTTCATGCTATTTTGTGGATAAAAACATAAGTATGATGCATATGATTGCCCTTAAATGATCAATTTAACATTCTATCACCCAGGGATTCTCCAGGCCCAATAATGACCCATTTCTCAAATACTTACAATCCTGGCTGGAGAAACCACCCTAATTTTTCTTGGAAGAATCAGCAAGCCTCATTACCAATGACCAATCCTCCCATGTATCAAGCCCAAAAGCCACATAATTCATTTTAACATCAATCTAATTTTTATGGAAATGTTTAGGCTAGGACATCTCAGGCCCAATTCTCTCAACCGGCCCACTACCAATCATTCCAATCAGGTCAACCGACCCACTACCAATCATTCCAATCAAAACAACCAACCCACTACCATCCTCCACCCACTTACCAACAACCTCCTCAGCCCAACTTTGATGAAAAATTCACTCAACTCCAACAGCTGATTTTGACCCAGCAACAATCCATTTCTAAGTTGGAAAGTCAAATTGGCCAACTAACTGCAGCTACGATGAGAAGAGAAGTGGGTCAACTTCCTAGTCAACCCATTGCCAATCCAAGGAATCAACCTCCGGGGTTTTCACAGCAATCGGGCCTTTTACCTCAGCCTGGCCTAGTACAACAACCTAAAGGGCCGCAATTTAAGAATGTTAAAGCCATTTCAGTCCTTAGGAGTGGAAAAAGTTCAGAAAACCCACATGCAGATGGAGAGTTAGCCGAAGGTTCCACTGATAGCTGATGAGCCTCATGAAATTGAAAGTGAGAGTGAGGCTGAACCCAACATGGAAAAGTTGGAGGAGGATCCGAAAGGAAAAGGGAAGATAGATGAAGACCCAAGTTCTTATCAACGTAGGGTGCCATTTCCAAATGCTTTGTTAACTAAGCCCAATGTCAGGAAGAAACTGGCCCAGAATGAGGAGTTGCTGGACTTATTCAAACAAGTTCAGATTAATATTCCACTCATCGATGCCATCAAGCATGTGCCAGCTTATGCTAAGTTCCTCAAGGAATTATGTACTCCACGAAGAGAATCTAGAATGGCACCTGAAAAGATTCGGCTTTCGGAAGATGTGAGTGCGATTGTGATGAATCATCTTCCCAAGAAGTTGAAGGATCTTGGAGCACCTTTGATCTCATGTGACATAGGTGGAGTTACATTTGATAGAGCTTTATTGGATTTAGGTGCTAGTGTGAACCTCTTGCCAATAGCCATTTATGAGAAATTTGATATTGGGGAATTAAAACCCATATCCATCATCTTGCAGTTGGCTGATAAGTCTGTGAAGACTCCACGGGTATTAATTGAGGATGTTATTATGAAGGTTTATGATTGTTATTTTTCTGTGAATTTTCTTATTCTGGATATGGCATTACCTGAGGAACTCATTCACACCCCGATCATCCTAGGTCGTCCATTCTTAGCCACTGCCAAAGCTAATATAAATTGTGAAACTGGCATGATAGACATTTCATTTGGGGGTCAAAAAGTCAAGATTAATGTCTTCAAAGCATCTCAATATCCAGATCATAAAGAAGAATGCCATACTATTGATATCTTGGATAATCTGGTTGAAGAAAATGTGATGATCACGCATGACCATCTAAAGGAAGCGAATACTTTACAAGATTCTCCGAGCCCATTAACATCTTGGCCCAAGGTTGTACCATTACCAGCCTTGCAATCTGAACCTGCTTTGCCATCTTTAAAGGACGCTCCTGTGCTCGAACTCAAGACATTACCTGAATCTCTTAAGTATGTCTTCTTGGGCCCCGACCAGACTCTTTCGGTCATCATTGCGGCAAACCTAACATCGCCGCAAGAAGCCCAGTTAATTGAGGTCCTTAAAGCCCATAAAGGTGCCATTGGTTGGTCAGTGGCAGATTTGAAAAGAATAAATGCGTCCATTTGCATGCATTATATCTACATGGAAGAGAATTCCAAACCAAGTCGGGAGATGCGAAGGCGGCTTAATCCAAATATGAAAGAAGTGGTGAAGAAGGAAGTTGTGAAATGACTGGACGCGGGCATCATTTACCCTATATCGAATAGTAAATGGGTCAGCCCAACCCAAGTGGTACCCAAGAAATCAAGATTAACGGTTATCAAGAATGATCATGGGGAAGAGATGCCCACTAGGCTCACCACGGGATGGAGAGTGTGCATTGATTATAGAAGACTTAACCTTATGACTAAAAAGAACCATTTCCCACTTCTGTTCATAGATCAGATCTTAGAAAAGTTATCGGGCCAGAAGTACTTTTGCTTCTTAGATGGGTATTCCGGGTATAATCAAGTGGCTATTTACCCGAAAGATCAAGAAAAGACCACCTTTATGTGCCCCTATGGCACGTTTGCTTTCAGAAGAATGCCGTTTTGATTATGCAATGCACCAGCCACATTTCAACGGTGCATGATGGCTATATTCTTTGATATGGTAGGAGAATTTTCGAAGTTTTCATAGATGATTTTTCGATCTTCGGGGATTCTTTTGAAAACTGCTTGGAAAATCTTAAACAGGTGCTAGCTAGATGCATAGAAACCAACTTGATACTTAGCTGGGAGATGAGCCATTTTATGGTTCAAGAGGGCGTTGTTCTAGGCCACATTATATCTGAAAGGGGGATAGAGGTAGATAAAGCTAAGATCGATCTCATATCCAATCTTCCTCCTCCCACCTCGGTCAGACAAATCCGTTCATTCCTTGGCCATGCCGGTTTCTATCGCCGGTTTATCTACAATTTCTCTCAAATTGCCCGGCCTTTAACTCTTCTCCTAGCTAAGGATGTTCCTTTCCAAATGGATGAATCTTGCATCAAGGCATTCAATTCTCTGAAGGAATCTTTGACCAAGGCCCCGATTCTTCAATCTCCAGATTGGTCTTTACCCTTCGAAATCATGTGTGATGCCTCTGATTATGCTATCGGTGCGGTTTTGGGACAAAAAATTAACAAGTGTCCCGTGGTGATATATTATGCAAGTCGCACCCTTGCAGATGCTCAAATGAATTATACCACCACAGAAAAGGAATTATTAGCCGTGGTTTTTGCTCTAGAAAAATTCAGATCTTATCTTTTAGGAGCAAAAGTCATAATCTATTCTGATCACTCAGCTCTGAAATATCTTTTGACCAAGAAGGATGCGAAGCCCAGACTTATCAGATGGTAGCTGACCACCTATCCCGAATTCTGATTTCCAAAAGTGCACCAATAACTGATTCATTTCCTGATGAGCATATGCTGGCCATTTCTCACACTGTTGCACTATGGTATGCTCATATTGTCAATTACAAGATGACTAATCAGCTTCTGAAAGGATGGACTAAAAGTGAGAAGGACAAATTCTTTTCCCAAGAGAAGTATTATTTCTGGGAGGATCCGGAACTATTCAAATTCTGTCCTGATCAAATCATTAGGCGATGTGTTCCTGAAGAAGAACAACAGAGTGTTCTCAACTTCTGCCATAATCTAGCTTGCGGGGGCCATTTCTCGGGGAAGAAAACTGCAGCCAAGGTCTTGCAAAGTGGTTTTTACTGGCCCACACTTTTCAAAGATGCCCATGAGTTCAGCAAAACTTGTCTCCGATGTCAGGCTGTAGGAAATATGGCGAAAAGGGATATGATGCCACTCAACCCAATCTTAGTGGTTGAAGTTTTTGATGTTTGGGGGATTGACTTTATGGGACCTTTTCCACCTTCTTTTGGACATACATATATCCTTGTAGCGGTGGATTAAGTCTCTAAGTGGATTGAAGCAGTAGCCACCCGAACCAATGATCATAAAGTGGTCATTAAATTCGTCCAGAAAAATATCTTTTCTCGGTACGGATGGCCTAAAGCTATCATAAGTGATGGGGGAACGCATTTCACGAATTACCAGTTTCAAGCTTTGCTTAAGAAATATGGGATTAATCACAACATGGCTACCCCTTATCATCCCCAAACCAGTGGCCAAGTGGAAGTTTCCAATAGAGAGATTAAGAATATTCTGCAAAAGTCCGTTAGGCCCGATAGAAAAGAGTGGTCTAAAAGATTGGATGATGCCTTATGGGCCTATCGGACTGCTTACAAAACTCCTATTGGCATGTCTCCTTATCGCCTGATTTTTGGAAAAGCGTGCCACCTTCCGGTGGAATTGGAACATAGGGCATATTGGGCCATTAAACAAGTTAATCTGGACCTAACCCAAGCTGGTTCCCACCGAACCTTACAACTAAGTGAGCTAGAAGAGTTGCGCAACGAGGCCTATGAAAATTCAAAGATTTATAAAGCCAAAACTAAAGCTTTCCATGATAAATATATTGTGAGAAAATATTTTCTTCCAAATCAGAAAGTTTGGCTATTTAACTCTAGGCTTCGCCTATTTCCTGGAAAACTGAAATCCAGATGGGACGAACCGTTCATGGTCGTTAAAGCTTTCGATCATGGGGCTGTTAAAATTCTGAATCCTAAGAGTGGGAACACTTTCACCGTTAATGGTCAACAGTTGAAACCATTTATTGAAAACCTTCAAAATGAGCCACCTGAATCAATAGAACTGAGTGATCCACCATAACTGAACTTCCGTCTGGCTGAAGACGACAAACTTAGCGCTTGTCGGGAGGCAACCCAATATCTTTAATTCCACTTTTGTTTTGTTTTCATTTTTTTTTAGGATTGTAAGCGGCAATCGGCTTTGGTAAAGTCGCATCCTCTTCATCATAGGTTGTTTCTCTCCTTCACAATTCTCTTATGGTTGGCATGTTTTTCATACCTTTTATGCCATTAAGGACAATGTCAATCATGTTGGGGGGTGGGACAATCAACTTGATATGCATTTACTTGAAAATCTTTTGAAAAAAAAAAAAAACTGATATCTTTCACTGAAAAATGGTCAAAATTTTAAAATTTCTTTCAAAAACTTCTTTTCACATCCTATGAAAATTGCATGAAATCATGTTTCATTAAGTAAATCTTGAACAAATCAATTTTTTATTAGTCACATTGGTTAAAGAGCCTTCAAAGTTTAAAATATCCCACTTCACAAAAATCCACGGCAGGAAAATTTTCACACACACACGGCAACTTAGAATGAATGAAAGATCTTAAAAGTATAGAATTGCTAGAATTAGCCTTAAGGATAGAACTACTTATTCCAATTTTTCTTTTTGGTCGAACAAAAGGAATGTCAGGATTCGTAATAGGGGACTGTCCCACTCAGCACTCTAAAGAGATGGTCATTTAAAATGGACAACTGTAAACACTAAAGGCAATAGAAGGTGTTAAAAGAGTTAAAGGAAGGTAGGTTGCAAAAAGTACGCACCTCCCCTCAAGCAAAGTAATGAGAGTAACAAAAAGTAAGTACTCTCAAAGGCAATTGCGCAAATAAATGAAAAATAAAGCCGCGCTATAAAGTCCATCATACCAGAAATATGACCAAGTCGTGAAAAGTACTGAGTCTGGGCAGGAGCTAAAAAACGGTCCTCGCTGACTGATCGGGAAATCCTTTATTCTCTTCTCTTCCTCAGGTAGTCTTATCTAGAGGGTTAGTAAAGGCAAGAATATAACAAAAAGGTCGGAAACGAATTCTAAGCGTGCCAATTTGCATGCACAATTACCTGTCGCGGATCAAAATATTGTGGGTTATGAAAACTTTAGCTTAACCAATCGGCTACCACTTAAGTTATTTGTGATAGATAACTACAAATGAAGCATGATAATTCATTGTTTGTCCTAATTTCCTTATTTGTGTTGCTAAGGGACTAGCAATGAGTAAGTTGCGGGGTGTGATAAGTTGATAATTTTGATTGTTTAAGGGCAATCGTACGCATCATGTTCACATTTGTATGTGTAAAATATCATGAAATGATTGATAATTTTGTAACGAGCCCAACGGTACCAATTTCATTAAATTCCTAGTTAAAATCATCATCATTTCATGCATTTGTGCAAAACCGAGATAAATCATTTATGTTAACATAAATAATCATGATAATATCCTAATTTATGTTTATTCTATGAGAACAGGACACAAAGAGGATGTAGTGCAGATGGTGAGATCTCTGAAAATTTTGCGAGAGGTTCAATGATCGAATCTCAAGGAAAGAATCAACTTTATTTTGGGGAAGAAGTTAAAAGAAGGGCAAGTTCGTCATTTGCTATCCTATAAAGGGTGCCCTAACCCTTTACCCAAGAAACCCTAACTTAAGAGGCTGCCGCCACCTCCTTGCCCTCTTACTATTTTTAAATAAACCTCCCTTCCCATTTTAAAGGGAGGCTTATTCCCTCTTGGGGGGGCACCTTTTTCCACACGCACTCTCTCTCTCTCTCTCTCCGAGTACTCTCATCTTCTCTCTCTCGATCTCTCTCTCTTACTTTTTCCTCTCTCCCTTCTCTCTGCCTTTTCCTTCTCCCTTTCTCTCCTCCGCTGTCCTCTCTCCCTTACTTTTTCTCTCTCCCTCTACGTCTCTCCTCCTCCACCTTTTCCTCTCTCTCTGTTTTCTCTTTCTCTCTGTTCTGTCACTGTACGAGGAAGCGAACCCGAGGAGGGGAGGTACGTGCTGTCGTCAGTTGGAGCGCCTCAGGCCCGCCAGCGCCACGCGGCGCCTCATACGCGTTCGCGCAAGCGGACATCGTCGCCCGTGCCACGTCAGGCGTGGCCGCCCCCGCCCACCATTGCCAAGCGTCAGCACCTCGCAGCGCCGCCACCGTCTGGCACCACGCGGCGAAGCCACGTTGTTCCCAGGGCCGGGCATCGTCGCCCGTGCCAGCTTCCCTCCTCGCGCAGCCGCCTCGTCTGGCGCGCCCTCGTCTGTCGCTCCCTCGTCTGCCGCACTCGCAGAGACGTGCCACGTGGCGCCGCATGAGGCTTTCCTGCTCAGCCAGCCGCCAATGCCCGGTCCAGTGCGCCTCTCCACCCAACGGCTGCCAAGAGCCTCACCCGGCCCACTGCACCACCCGCTTCACAGCAGCCATCCGAGCCCCTCTTTGCTGTAATATTAGTTAGTTTAGTTTCTGTTTTTTTTATAGTTATTTGCTTAGGAATTAGTTTATCTTTGTTATAAATTTTACAAACTAACAATGGAATCAAATGCGGTTATTTTATTTAAAGATCTTTTATTTTGAGTTCCATTCATTTATGTGTGTCTTGTGTTTAAGCATATTGGCTAGTTAATGCGGTTTAGGAAATAATCTTTACACTGAATTAATTGTTCTCAAAATCAATCCATTTAGTTAGATTTTTTGTAATCTTTATCATTTTAATGAATTGATTTGCTATTTAAGTAGGTAGTTAATTAATCATTCAAACCCTCACTTATTTTAAATAATAATAATAAAAAAAAAGGGCCAAAGCTTTCAAAATTAAGAATCTTATTCCCTATGGACTCGACTCGGACTCACTACTTGTTATTTTAATGAGCCGATTAAAATATGGTTGTTAGCTATGATTTCTAACGACACAATCTAAAGCTATCACCACCTCAGTTTATGTGCCCTGAATGGCGTCGCTGTACCACGACGCGATTCAAGTTTTCCTAACAGAAGCCGCATAAGCCTCCTTTCTTCCTCATTCTTCCCAAGTTCTTTCTCTTTCCTCTTCCTCTCCGGCGACTTTCATTGCCTTCTCCGACGAACCTCAACTCCTCCGGCAATCATCTCCCTCACCGGCGATCATCGACCCTCTTCTTCCTTCATCCTCTCTTTCTCTTGATCTTTCTTTCACCCGAGCTCCCTCCCTCTTTCAAGCTCTCTCTCTTTCATCACCATGGAACGTGGAGGTCCTAGCGAAGCTAAGGCGGTGGTGAAACGCCGGCGAACTGCCTCCCTCTCAGTGGTGCCAGCAGAAGAGGTGCATGAGGAGGTACCGGCCGAGCTAGCGGCGGTGGTGGCGTTTCTTAAGGAGGAAGAAGCTCCTCCGGCGCCCGTGGCCGAGGAAGAAGAAGAAGAAGAAGCCCTCCACTTGGTAAGCTTCCTGTGGAATGCATTTTTTATTGAATGGAATGAGGGAAAGAGGAGGAAAGGGGTTCTTACGAAGAACCCGAAATCGGTCTTGAATGGCACCCAGACCAGGTGACGCCTTTCAAAGGGCGTCGCTATGGCCCGACGCCATTTAGTCCAAAATTTGATTTTTTAAATAGATTAGATAATGGGTTTAAATGGCGTCAAGGATGGTGGACGCCTTTCAATGGGCGTCCATATAGCTCGACGCCTTTTAAACAAAACATTTTTATTGATTAATTAAGTCCATTACTGATGAAATCTCATTGTTTTTCATTTGAAGGGAACGATGAGGGCTCGTATCTCCTAGGACTTGGTTGTAGGTGCATACCGGGAACTCCCAGACTTCCAGAAGGTGCACCTGCACCGGATGGGGTTCGGCGAGATTCTCGAGATCGAGCCATTCTGGCTTGATTTGGTCCTCCTGCAGGTGCTCAGGGAGCGTTGGCATGCAGAGAGCCGGGCATTCCTAATGCCCTGGGGACACATGATCCCCACCTTGGAGGACGTGGCCAAGATCACTGGCCTTAGGGTAGAGGGCCGACTGGTGAGCGGGGTGACTTACCCCGACTACTGAGGGTTGGTAGAGGCCCTATTAGGGATAGAGGTCTCTACTTTAGACAGGGAGTCTAGGACTGTCCCTAGAGTGGAGGTAGAGGCCGCCCTAGGTTTAGTAGAGCCCGGCGTCGGTCTAACAAGACCCGGGGGGAGTTTAGGAGTAGACTAGCTGAGTCCTCCTCTGCCGTATACTGTAGTGACCCTAGTCAGGTAGAGGACATAGATAGGCAGCTTAGAGTCTTCCTTGTCTTTTTCTTTGGTCGGTTGTTTTTCGGTACAAAGGGCGACCATGTCCATTGTAGGTTCCTTTACTTGTTAGATGACTTAGATAGTTTACATGAGTATGCATGGAGTGCGGCCCTCCTGGCCCACCTTTTCGCAGACTTATCCGCGGTCACGCCTGACCGTGAGACCACCATCAGTGGCTTCTCGCCGTTTTCCAGGTATTAAATTGTTTTATTATTTGTTCATGATATGAAATGTAACGAAATGATTTTCCTAACCTATATGTTCATGTATGCAGGTTTGGAGTTACCACTATTTCCCGCTCGGCCGAGCGCGGATAGTGAGACCGGGTGTCGTCCCATTGGCCTACTGCTGGCAGCCAATAGTGGACACGGCACCACAGCACCACCAGCTGACGGCCCTCCGCCGTCAGTTTCTTGATTACCCGGAGCTTTTGGTGAGTTTTAATTTGTCCAATTTTGTTTATTAAATGCAATCTTTCATTTATTAAATGTAAGTTATTTATATGAATGCATCTAACCTGTATGCAGGTGATCTGGCGCCCGTACCTGGGTATGGGCGAGGAGGGCCAACCATGAGTGACGGCTGGCCGGAGGAGGTTCGGCAAGCAGATGTGGCTCTACTGCCTGAACGAGATCGAGCCCCTCCGCCTTCGGCTCGTCATGAGGACCCTGGGCCTCCACCAGGAGTGGATCGATGAGGAGGTCCCGGAGGGAGTCGGGAGGAGTATGAGGGGCAAGCAGGCCCTCACGGATTGGCGTGCCAAGTTCCCGGAGCAATATGAGGACTGGCACCGCCGCGGCATCCGAGTGGAGTCCCGTGCGGAGAGCAGCGAGGCTTATCTCCAGCAATACCGGGCCCACTTCGCCGACCAACTACGACTCCTTCGACCTCTCGATGTAAGTATGATTTATGCTTCTTTTATTTTATTATTATCTTAATTTATATTTGTAAATGAATGTATGTATGTGTGGTATGTAGGATGCGCGAGATGCGGTCATCATCGACCTCCGGGCCCACCTACATGATGCGGAGGCCCAGCTGGAGCAGGTCCAGAAGGAGCTATTTGACCTGGTATGTATGCATGTTATGAATGGATGTTTTAATTAATTTGTTTTGACAATTAGCCACTAATGGTTGTCTTTTGGTGCAGCAAGTTGTCTACACCCAGGCGGCTCCCCCTGCTTGTGGAGCCTCATCTTCCTCATACTCGACTGCTCATGAAGCTGCCCTTACCGATCTTCAGGGCCAGCTGGCCTCCGCCATCTATCGGGCTTCTCTCGCAGAGGAGGACCGTGCCACTCGAGTAAGTTTTATCCTTTCTCTTTCTTTTTTCTGAATTTAATTTTGATCGCTTGATTACCTTGGACTAACAATATCTTCTCCTGCAGGTTGCTGAGCTTTAGGAGGCCCTTCAGAGGGCTGAAGTGGACCTGGAGCATTCTCGTGCAGCGGTTGCTCGTGCCGAGGCCGATGCTGCACGTATCAGAGCTTTGGAGGAGCAGTTGGCACGCCTCTCCAGCGACGATCTTCCTCGTGAGCTGACACGCCTCCAGATCCGTCTGGAAATGCTTACCGAGGTCCGAGAGCGGGAAAGGCAGGAGTGGCAGCGAGTTGATGCCGAGGTGACTTCTCTCCGGGTCCAGCTTGGTGTCGCGGAGCATGAGCGACGCAGCGTGGAGGAGCGTTACCGACATGCCCGCCAGCGAGCGCAGGAAAGAGGGCATGGAAGTGCGTTCACCGCGAACGTGGCCATATCATTGGGCGAGGCTGGTCCGAGTCTGATGGGACCACCACCTCCGCCCAGTCGAGGACCAGCACCGGATGCTTCTGATGAGACTCAGAGCCAGTTTGATGAAGGGGCAGGAGAGAGCCAGCCTTGAGGGCTTCATATCATGTACTTTCTTTCTTTTTGTGTATCATGTACAAAACACTTTTTGATACATATATGAAACTTTTGCCTTCAGCTTTGTGTCTCACGTGTTTGTCTTGTGTCCTGCACATTACTTAACAAACAGGTTAAGTATCTATTTAGGCTTAGCCCCTTGCTCAGTCAAGTGAATGATCGATCAATTTTTCTTAGTAGAAGGGTCAAGGGGCATAGCCTTTATTAACAAAGGTAGTATGAATAATCAAACTGTAAGCAAAATGCAACATGCAAGCAGATAGATAGATGCTCACTGAAAAATAAAAAGGAATGAAACACACCATATGCAATAAGCAGATGCTAATTGAAATATTTTTGTTGTTTGAGTTTTGGAACATATATCTTTTTTTGGATTTTTTTTTGAAATATGTGCTTTTTTTTTTGAATTTTGGAATATGTACTTTTTTTTGGATTTTGAAATATGTATTTTTTTTGGATTTTGAAATATGGTGCAAATTTAAAGACCAGCATGGTACTCAGATCAAAAGGAAACATATTCATTTATTAACTTAATTCCCAGATTGTTCTTCAATAATCTAATTTAGACCCATCGTGCTTGAACTTGTGTTTCCATTCGTGATCCTATTTGATGATTTGATCCTTAGTCAATCTAGGCCGTTCCTTAAGCTTGGAGTACACCTCTTCAGAAAGAATGGAAGAATTAGTTTAGAAAGCCCACGAGAAGGTTCCAGAGACTAAAAAAGATGTTCCTTTCTTACCCTAATATCTGTTGGGGTGCGGTCATTTTCTTTCAGGGGTATTTATCGACCTTGCGTTCCCTTTTATTTCATTTCATGGCCTTGATGAAACGTTTGTAGTAAAATGGTCTTTTGATTTAACATTTGGCTTTTGCCTTTTGCTTTTCTTTTCTTTTTCTTGGGACGGATCTCCCCCTTTTTTTGTATGACGGCCTCCTACTAAGATGACGGGTATTCTTGGTAGTCTATTCTAAGCCTCGTTCCGACATCATGGGCCGAGTGTAAAAACATAATTTTGTTTGAAAAGAATGATTTGCACTTTACACCGGTCAAGCTTTCGGTATTCCTTTGGACTTAGGATCTCTTGTTACTCATGAATCAAACGTGTCAGTGTATGTAGTAATGTGTTTGAATTAAATTATCCAGACTTATAAGGAAATTTTAGTTTCTAAATTTTCTGATTCCACTGATCTTTGCACCATGCTGATCGACTCTTCAACCTAAGGGTAGTATTTCTTGAGATACAGACCATTCCAGGGGTGAGTCAACTCTTCCCCTTCTGCATTAAGTAGACGGTAAGCGTTACCAGGAAAAGCGTGCGATACAACATAAGGTCCTTCCCACTTTGGTTGGAGCTTAGAACGCGGACCACTAGTTTTTACAAAAGTTCTTTTGACGACCATTTCACCAACTTACGTTCAATGACTTTCTTTTGATAAAAACGTGCTAATCTATTTTGATAAACTCTTGCATGATTAGCAGCTGACCATCTTTTCTTGTCTAAGAGTTCCAATTGAGCAAGGAGTGCTGAACAATTTTCATCAATGGAGAATTCCTTATTCAACTGTACTTTAAATGACGGTACAAGGATCTCGTATGGAACTACCGCCTCTATTCCAAATATTAAGGAATAAGGGGTCCGCCCAGTGGGCGTGCAGATTGAAGTTCGGTAGGCCCATAGAGCCTCAATCAATTTTTCTAGCCAGTCTGTGAATTTATTAGACTTGTACGTATTTTTGATGATTTTTATCAAAGTCTTGTTAGTTGCCTCTGCTTGGCCATTGCCTTGCAGATAATAAGGAGATGAATGATGCAATACAATTTTGTACCTGTTGTAGAGGTCTTTCAGCTCTTGTGACACAAACTGCGGTCCATTGTCGGTAACGATGGTGCTTGGAATTCCAAATCTGGTGATGATATTCTTCATTATGAACTTGCAGACGGTTGATGCTTTGACTTCCGTGCATGCTTCAGCTTCTACCCACTTGGTGAAGTATTCCGTTGCCGTGAGGATGAAGGACTTCTACTTAATGCCGAAATCAGGATTGTCAAGGGGTCTAATGATATCGAAAGCCCACATGGAGAAAGGCCATATGGAGGAGACAGGATGGAGTGAAGATGCAGGAGAATGAATCTTATCAACGTGAAGTTGACACTTAGCACACCTACGGACATATCCTACACAATCTTCTTCCATGGTTGGCCAATAGAATCCTTGTCTAAGGATTTTCTTTGCTAGCATCTGTCCATTAACATGGCCACCACAAACTCCAACATGAGCTCCTTCCATAACCTTCCAAAGTTCATCTTCGTCTAAACATCTTAAAAGAACTCCATAAAAACCTCTTTTATATAGTGCTCCCCCAACTAGGGTGTATCTTTGAGCAACTCTCCTCATAACTCTTTTCTCCTCAGTTGTGGCTTCTTCAGGATATGATTGATCTTCACAATATTTAGCAATTTCGTAGTACCACGGTTTCTACTCATTATCCATCTCTTCTAACAGCTCCATTAACATAATCTCTCTCTTTTCCAAAATATTTCCGTCTCTGACCTTCTTCAGTAGTTTCTCCTTAGTCCTAAGGAATGACGGGTCTTTCACGGCGGGTGAAAGACGTCTATGAACAATGATTGATTCGAATTGTCTGCTGATTGAAAAATTAAGAGAAGATGCAAGTGAGGCTAGAGCGTCAGCTAAGATGTTCTGATTCCTAGGAACATGCATGAAGATCAATTTTGTGAAAAGCTTTGCATAAGCAGAAGTAAGTTCTTGATAAGGCTTGAGCTTGGGATCAAGAGTTTGATACTTGGTTAACATCTGGCGAAGAATCAATTGGCTATCACCTACAATTCTGAGTTTGGTGGCACCATGAAGATGGGCAGCCTCGAGGACAGTAAGGAGTGACTCGTATTCAGCTATATTGTTAGTAACTGGAAAGTCAAGCTGAAAGGCTTGTGGAATGGTGACACCTTCAGGTGATAACAGAACAATGCCAATACCCTTTCCATGTGAATTCAGAGCTCCGTCAAAATGCAGAGTCCACATATCATCTCTGATTTGGTTTATGGACATCAGTTCCTCATCCGGAAACTCCAATCGGACTAGATCAAAATGAGGAAGGGGGTGATGAGAGAGATGTTCTGCTATGGCATAGCCTTTGATCGCTTTCTGCTGAATGTAAGTGATATCAAATTAAGATAGAAAGCTTTGCCATCGTGCTAACCTATCAGTAAGGACAGATTTCTCAAGGAGAAACTTGATCGGATTCATCCTAGCGATAAGATGGACTTCATGGGCTAGAAAGTAATGCTTCAAATTTTGAACAACCTATACAAGTGCTGCACATGTTTTCTCCATCGCCGTGTATCTCTGTTCAGCGGGGTTAAGAAGTTTAGAGAGATAGTAGGCTGCCCTCTCCTTTCCTTCTTCATCCTCTTGTGCTAGGACAGCCCCCACCGCATCATCCACGACAGAAATATATAGTATCAATGGTTTGCCCGGAGATGGTGGTATCAAAACAGGAGGACTTGCCAAATAATTCTTTAATCCATCAAACGCCTCCTAACACTTATCGTCCCAATCGAATTTGACTCCCGGCTTGGTAAGCTCGTAGAACGGCTTACACCTTTGTGAGTGTTGGGAGACAAAACGGCGAATAAATTGCAACCTCCCGATTAATCCTCTTAACTCTTTCAAGTTCTTGGGAGGTGGCATCTCTCTAATAGCCTTCGCCTTGTTGGGATCGATCTCAATTCCCTGTTTACTGACAATAAATCCAAGTAATTTTCCTGAGGATACCCCAAATACACATTTCTTAGGGTTCATCTTTAACTAATATTCTCTTGATCTTTCTAATACTCTTGTCAAAACTTTGGCGTGCTCAGCCTTAGTCTTAGATTTCACCAACAAGTCATCCACATATACTTCTAAATTGATATGCATCATATCGTGAAATATTGCCATCATAGTCCTTTGATAAGTGGCCCCAGTATTCTTTAATCCAAAAGGCATGACGACATAGCAATATGTTCCCCAAGGTGTAGTAATGATGTCTTTTCCTGATCTTCTTCTACCAATTTGATTTGATTCTATCCTGAAAATCCATCCATAAATGATAAAGTTTCATAGCCAGTAGTGTTATCGATGAGTACATCAATGTGAGGCAATGGAAAATCATCCTTAGGACACGCCCGGTTCAAATCTCGAAAGTCAATACAGATCCTGACCTTCCCATCTTTCTTCATAACCGGGACTATGTTGGCCACCCATTGTGGATAAAGGACAACTCTAATGAATTTGACTTTATGTAACTTATCGACCTCTTCTTTCATCTTCAAAGCCATTTATGGGTGGAATCGCCTTAACTTCTGTTTAACCAGGCTAGCTCCATCCTTTAATGTCAACCTGTATTCCACTAGCGATGAGTCTAACCCTGGCATATCCTCATAATTCCAGGAGAAAGTGTCCTTATAATCCTTAAGAACTTGTACCATTGCCTTCTCATCCATTTCAGAAAGATTCTTGCTAACGAGGACAACCTTAGGTTCGTCTTCAGTCCCTAGATTGATCTCTTTGGTAGGCTCCTCTACGGCAGCTGAGGATTCATCGAATCTTTTTACTCCACTGGCATATGCCTCGGCTGCATTCTCGTCATCTTCCTCATCTTCAACAATGGGGTCTTTTTCGTGTATCAATTCATACACCCAATATCCATCATTAACTGACTCATCATCCATACAATCTTCTGGCATCTGAATAGGATTTTCTAATAGCTGAGGGATCATAGAGCAAGAAGGGCATTTATCAGCTAAATCCTAGAGGTATCTATCTGGACTTTGTTTATCCTCAGATTTTCTAGACTTCCTAACCTGACTAACCTGCCTAGAACTAGACTCCCTATCCTGACCTAATGAGGACGAAGTAGAATGAAAATTAAAGTATACAGGCGGAAATACAGGAGAATCCTCCTGAGGGGAGGGGCAGAGTAGATCTAGAAGAGAATCTTGACCGAAAGACCCACGCGATGAGGTACAATCGTACAAGTAAGAAGTTTCCTCAATGAGGATCTGGGAGAAATTTGTTGTCAAATTGGCGTTTTTTTTTTTAGAAAAGATGAATTAAATATAAAACAAGAATGAAGGTGAATAGGAGGAGAATGGGATGGAGGAAGCGGCACCAAGGCCAAAGGATTTGGGGGATCATACAGCAGTATGTCCCAGATTAAATCATAAATCCTCTCTGGATCGAGAGGAGGTTGGTGAATGAAGTCCCATGGGGACAGAGTGATCATGACGGGCGGAGCCCGTGAAATATCTTCAGTAATGACCCGCGACCAAGTCGAGGTCAGAAGCAGAGTGCGGAACAAGGTATGAAGTGTGAAAATGTGAGAAGGATAAGTCCCCCTCCAAAGAAGATCTGTGGTATAACCAGCTTCATAGGGGTCATCTGGCTCCCCTTCATCTGTTTCCTCAGACAGCAGTATTCTTTTATCAAAAATGCCACCAGGCCCTTCAATCAGTTCATCTATTTGTGGCGGCCACTTAGGTTCTGAGGGATCAAGAAACAGTCTATTCAATGCAATATACAAATCCCTTAAGTCAAACCATATGTACCATTCACACTCAAGGTCTTGAAACTTCCTCCTTTTCATTGGCCGCAGAGCCTCCAAGGACTGGTACATGACCAATTCTGAACAATGTCTGGCCAGGTCTCTTCCATATATATTATGGAGGTCAAAACAGGATGTGATGACCACCGTATTATCATGACTGATTACGGGCCCCTTGACAAAATGTGTGTATAGAGTCCATGTTAAGGGGTCCCAGCCTTCTTTGCATGGTGTAGACATTGTCTCCCATATCTTCTGGCCGTCTTCATTTTCTTCCTACTGAGTAATGTCCTGCTTCACTTTTCTTGGCCTATAGCCCAGGCCATTTCCAGGTGTCCTTCGGTTGTCCTTGATGGGCGTGGTTCTGCCTTGTAATTGTGTGCCCAGGCCCTTTCCAGGCTGATAACCACCTTTCATCATTATTTTCCATCCAGGGGTACTCATGCACTTCCCCCGCTTTATGGCATTCAGTAGATAAGGAGTAAGAGTGGCAGTCTTTAAAGGATCAGCCACCGGATGGTAGACTTGTAACACCGACAGAAAAGGTTGTCGGCCAGGTGAAGAAGTTGGCTTGATATTCAAGGAGTGAGCAACAGTAAGGATCGGCATGTTCGTAACTTTAATGATTCGTCCTTTGTAGGGAAATTTGAGGCACTGATGATTCGTAGAGTGAATTGCTTCGAGGGTTTTCATATAAGAACGACCCAAAATAGCATTCAAGGAAGGATCGATTTTCAAAATGTGAAATTCGACCTCGGCATGACATACAGGGCCTAACTCTACTTTTAAATAGACCATTCCCAGAGAGGAACGGGTGGAATTATCATATGTTGTTATAGAGATAGGGCTAGGCAGCCATTTTTCTTTGGGTACACCGCACAATTCAGGGGTCTTCGGAGGCAGGACATTAATTGAAGCCCCTGTGTCGACCAGACATGCATCTACGGCCTTCTTGCAGATATTGACCGTAATACTTAGAGCCATGCTCTTGGCTGCTGGTGGTGCTAGTTCCGAGGTATGAAATGAGATAGAGGGCTGATCCCCCTAAGGAACTAGTAGTGCGGCGATCTTCTCTACCGGCACGTCTTCGTTGACCATCACGTTTTGTAGATACTCCATCAGAGCCTCCTGATGGGTCTTCGATCTCTTTATCATTTCAAGAACAAAGATTCGTACCGGTGTTCTATCAAGATGTTTCAACAGGTCATATTGAGTGCCTGGTGCACTCTCATCATTATTTGCTTCTTCCAGCGGCTGTGATGAGCCGTCTCTGACTATTGATTGAGGAAAGACCTTGTTGAAGATCCTCCCACTCTGGAGTGCATGTTCTTCAGTTGTGGAAGGGCCGGATGATAACTTGAGTATTGCAGGGCTACTGGATGGTGTAGACGGTGTAGAGGGTTGGCATACGAGTGATGGCATGGGGTTAGTTGGCGGTGCATGGTAAGGATGAGGGGCTTAGATGGTTGGATAGTGGAGGGGTAAGTGGTTGGTGCGGATGAAGTGGGGAATGGCATGCGGAGTAGAGGTTTAGATGGTTGTATGGTATCTGGGTAAGTGGTGGTGGTAGTGGGTGATGTGAGAAACGGTATACGGAGTAGTGGTCTTGATGACATGAGGGGTGCGTAATTAGCTTTCAAGGGGTTGTTTGATGGAGGCGTAGTGGCGTGGGGAATAATGGGTTTGAGGAACGTGGGCGGTGGTAATGAGTTAGTGGGTTTAAGGAAAGTGGGCGGTGATGATGGGTTAATGGGCGTGGGTAAATGGTATGCGGGTGTTGGTACTGGCCTGATGGTAACGGGTTGTAGTCTAGGTATGTGGATGGTGCGGCGTGGTGGTTGTTCTGCGGTGCTCGGAATGTAGCCTATTGAATAAATAGAGGAAGAATCCTCTATCTTCCACTGTTGCCCTCGATTAGCCTCAGACCGGCTATTTGTTAAAATGGGGGCAACTTGATTCTCCGGGAGTGGGTTTTGGACTATACCCATGTTTGGCGGCGCCACTGCCTGTGCCGGTGCTCTTGGTTGTTGCTGCTGCTGCTGCTATTGTGGTCTTCTTGCCTTCAAGGCGGATATGTACCTCTTCACTTCTTCCCAGTCTATGCCTCCATGCTCGTTGAGATCATGAATATAATCTCGAAATTGGAAGCAGGTGTCTATGGTGTGTCCAAGTTGTCGGTGGAAATAACAATACCTAGACGTGTCGGCATTTTGGGGCCAAACAATTTTTTCTCTTGGCAGGACCAAGGCATTGGCTGCCATTAAAGCACTGAAAATATCTATCAAGGATTCTGGAAGGACTGGATATTCTGCCCTTTTCAAACCTGGAGGCTTTCTCTGCTGGTTATAGTCAGCAGGAGGAGGTACATTGTGGTATGCCGGCGGTGCGCGCGGCTAGTACTGCTGTTGTTGTAGGGGCTGATACTGCTATTGTGGCTGCTGCTGTGCTTGCTATTGCTGTTCCTGGTTCGGCTGCTGAGGCTGCTGGTACTGAGGATGCTGATACTATGGGTTCAACTGCTGTCTGTAACCCTGCTGGTTTGGCTGCTGCGGCCGCTGGTACTGTGGTTGCTGATTCCTCGCGAATTGGGGCTGGTTGTTGTTCATGCTACTAACCTGCTCATGGGAGAGCGTGCCCTTAGTGGTTGAACCTGTGCTAGGAGAATTTGGTACGGCAGGCTTCCGAGGTGGAGGCCTGTTAGGTCGGTGAGGATCAAAGACATTAGAGAATGTAGCATCCTTAAAAGCATTATGACAATAACGTGCTCTTTCATAGAGCTCTGCCATGCTAGTCAAGTTATTCAGGGCGAGGACTAACTTAAACTGAGGCGTAGCATTGGAAATTAATATTTTTACTTGTTCGGACTCAGACAGATGATCTTTCACTTTTTCTGTCATGCCCCTCCATCTATCAGCAAAACTGACGAACTCCTCGTCGGGTTTCATCTTTTCTACTATCAAATCAGTAATGGACAAAGAGGGGGAAACTCTGTCCTGGTATCGTTGAATGAATTTTCGTGAGACGATACCGTAGTCCTCTACTTCAGCAGGTTCTAAAGAAAAGAACCACTCGAGGGCTGGTCCCTCCAAGGATTTCCTGAACAAAAATGCCAACGACCTCTTGTCGTTCTGCTAGAAAGATAACTCATACATAAACTCCTTCAAATGAGTGAAGGGGTTACCAGTACCGTTGTATTTTCGGTACACTGGCATCTCGGAGGGCGGCAGATGGAACACAGGCAGATTTGGCAGGTTAATCTCAGGTGCAGCTTTAACTCCCATCATCTTCTGAAGGTTGTTGAATTGTTCATCTATACGCTCCATCTTTGCAAGCAGAGCTTGTGTTGTTGGATCAACCTGGGGAGGAGGTGGAGGTGGAGGTACATGATAGGCCTGTTGCCTAGAGTATGTAGGGCATGGGGGACAATAGAGCTGAGGTCCGGTAGAGCTTCCGCCATGCCCGAGGGCATTTTGGTAAGTAGGCGTCAGCGGGCTGACCGGTTGCCTCGAAGAAGAAAGTTGTGGCCCAGCTGGCCGAGAAGTTGAGACATGGAGGCTTTCCATGGCCTGGGGAATGAAGGGAGTATGATGAGGAGGAGGTTGAGGAATGACAGGGGGAGCCGCAGGATTCAGCTCAGCATACTGCATGGGCGTCTTTCCCTTCAAAATAGACTGGATTGCCTTGAACTGTCGAGGATCCAGACGAGAGGCAAGAACTCCCAAAGGGTTCACTAGATCCAAGGGATCGGAGGATGAGGGATAATTCGGATTCATGCCCCCCTCGAAAATAGGATTAGGAATCGCTTGCACATGCGGAGGAAAATCAGAATATTGATCATGAGCACAAGGAAGAGGGGTTTGTTGGTTTCCCTCGTATCGAATTGGACAAGAATGGGGATTACGGGGGGCATCAGCATCTCCCCCGCTTTCAAAGTGGTAATCAGACTCAAGAGGGGCATTAGCATCTCCCTCGTAGTTGACTAGGGCATCTGGAACCATGCTCAAATCCCTACCTGATCGAAGTAGCATAATATTAGATTTTTTTTTTTCAGAGATTTGCAGATGAGTTGCATAAAGATTAAGCAAACAAGTGGATGTTTAACGTTACTTTAGGATTCCTTGTTGGGTTATTTGGATTCAATTAATCATAAATTCACTCAATGGGTAGGATCCTAGTTTCAGTTCAATTTCCACCGTTATACTCTATGGCTTTCTCTCACAACGTTATGAAAATCTAACCAGGACTTCGATTGGTACAACCAGCCCGATGAACAAAGAGGAATACCTTGATTTTGGAGACTTACGGAGGTCTTTAACGCCAACCACTCTAGTCTGATCGAGGGACCGACCCAATCAGAGAGAGTTGAAAATGTCAAGAAGGATGTTCCTAAGAGAAGAGGAGGGTGTTAGCCCCAGTGCGTATGACATGTGGCCTGGATGGCCTCTAATGCTTATTACATAATGTGTAGTAGCAAACAGATCAGAAATCTGAGAACTGAGGAAAAAACAAGAAACTGCCTGAATCGCGTCGCTGTTGGTTGACGTTATTCAAACATAACCTTATTTTTTTCGCAGAAACTCAGGCAGCAGAGAGCAGAGAATTCGGCCTGAAAGGCGTCTTGGTTAGGCGACGCGGTATGAAACGCGTCGCTGTTCCTGGACGCTTTTCAAGTCGCAGAATGAACAATTCCGGAGGAATTTCTAGATCGATTCCTCCTCAAACAAACAGGATGAAAGCAGTAAATGATCGGCTCATGCGATTCCTTTTTTTTTTTCAATTTTTAATAGGATAATTTTATGTAAACAACAAAACACTCAATCAATTACACATGCTTCTTATCACAAAAACAGCGCTTTAATCAATCAAACGGAGAGGGCAAGATCTTGCCGCAAGGATGTGCACGTAGTGCACGTGGGAATAACAACTAAACTAAAAAAAACTCACCGATCAGTGAGGGCGTGTCAAGAGACACAGGTGGTGCACCGTGGGTGCCCGATTGATGAAAAGCAAGAACAAAGATTAACAAATGGCGAGACCAAGTCCCACCGTGATCGGCAAAAAGTTGTGAGTGCTCAAATTGGGTGTGTGATTATCATGAAAATTTTATGTTGTTTATGTGACAAATAAACCTATTGAAAACTAAGTGAATGTGATCGCCAGAAACTTTTAACTAAAAAGTTCCAAAAGAAAAGATTGATCGCTTACCTGTTTTGGAATTGGGAGATGTTCGAGTCCTTGATTCCCCTCCTTCAGCCGGCTGAAGAAAGAGAGCCCTTCTGACTTTGTTCTTGCTTTGGCTGCTTATCAGACTTTGAGGATCATCCAAATTTCCTTTTCCTTGTTGATTCTCTCCTCTTGATCTCCTTTTGTACCTTGTAACAAGCAAAGATAAAAGAAAATAATAAGAACTCAAGCAGAAGTAGTATCCATTCTAGTGAAGATTCTGTTCATGCAACTTAAACAAAGAACTCACTTGTTTGATGATCTTTTAAACCCTTTTAAACAAATAAGTTTGAAATTATGCTAGTGAGTGTGTGTTGCATGGAGTGATGTGATGAAAATATGATGCTAATGTGATGAAAATATGAGAAAGATGTAGAAGTTAATTAAGAACTAAGTTGGATAGCCCTTGGAAAGCCTTGGTCTTGAATGAATCTTGAAAGGACGAAGAAGCGATGAAGAAAGGATGACGTCGCCAAGATATCTTTGCTCAAATTTCACTCAATTATCACTATCATCACTCTCAATAATTATCACTAACTTTTCAATGACCAAGGGGTTGTGTATTTATAGGCTTTTCATTCGCAGTTATTAATGGATTAACATGAAAGAATTTGAAGTTTATCTAGCTAACAAATAGATTAACACAGATTAATTCATCATTATCTGTAATTATCTAAAACGCGTCGCCCATGGGAGACGTCTTTTAGACTAATTAAGATAAGGATAAACATATGGAAAAAGAAATAGAATCAGTTTAGAAAACCTAAATGGCGCCGTGCCTGACAGACGTCTTTTAGCTAATTAATCAATTAATTAAAATTCAAATTTAAATATCAAAATATGAATAACCTCTAAATGGCGTCTACACATGTCGACGTCTTTTAGACTTTTTCATATTTGATTAAAATTTGAGTTAAAATCAATTTAATTAATTAACTTAAATTATGTATGTCTGACCTGATACTATTTAGATAATTAATTCAGAAAGATTAATAAAAATTAACTAATGATTAAATATCAGACCATTCTGAGGCATTATTATATGATATGAAATTCACTCAAAATGATGTCAAGATTAGCGTGTCTACAACCCCGACTTGGTCACGGGTCATTACTGAAGATATTCCACGGGCTCCGCCCATCATGATCACCCTGTCCCCACGGGACTTCATTCCCGAACTTCCTCTCGATCCAGAGAGGATTTATGATTTGATATGGGGCATGCTACTATATGATCCCCCCAATCCTTTGGCCTTGGTGCCGCTTCCTCCATCCCATTCTCTTCCTATTCACCTTCATTCTTGTTTTATGATTAATTCATCTTTTCTCCAAAAAAAAAAACGCCAATTTGGCAACAAATTTCTCCCAGATCCTCATTGAGGAAACTTCCTGCTTGTCCGATTGTACCCCATCGCGTGGGTCTTTCGGTCAAGATTCTCTTCTAGATCTACTCTGCCCCTCCCATCGGGAGGATTCCCCTGTATCCTATAATTTTCATTCTACTTCGTCCTCATTAGGTCAAGATAGGGAGTCTAGTGAAGTTAGGGAGTCTAGGCAGGTTAGTCAAGTTAGGAAGTCTAGAAAATCTAAGGGTAAACAAATTCCAGATAGATACCTCCAGGATTTAACTAATAAATGTCTTTCTTACTCTATGATCCCTCAGCTATTAGAGAATCCTATTCAGATGCCAGAAGATTGTATAGATAATGAGTCAGTTAATGATGAATATGGGGTGTATGAAGTGATACACGAAAAAGACCCCATTGTTGAAGATGAGGAAGATGACGAGGACGCGGCTAAGGCATATGCTAGTGGAGTAAAATTCGATGAACCCTCAGCTGCCGTAGAAGAGCCCACCAAAGAGATCAATCTAGGGACTGAAGATGAACCTAAGGTTGTCCTCGTTAGCAAGAATCTTTCTGAAATGGATGAGAAGGCAATGGTACAAGTTCTTAAGGATTATAAGGACACTTTCGCCTGGAGTTATGAGGATATGCCGGGGTTAGACTCATCACTAGTGGAACATAGGTTGACATTAAAGGATGGAGCTAGCCCGATCAAACAAAAGTTAAGGCGATTCCACCCACAAATGGCTTTAAAGATGGAAGAAGAGGTCGATAAATTACATAAAGCCAAATTCATTAGAGTTGTCCTTTATCCACAATGGGTGGCCAACATAGTCCCGGTTATGAAGAAAGATGGGAAGGTCAGGATCTGTATTGACTTCCGAGATTTGAACCGGGCGTGTCCCTAGGATGATTTTCCATTGCCTCACATTGATGTACTCATCGATAACACTGCTGGCTATGAAACTTTATCATTTATGGATGGATTTTCAGGATACAATTAGATCAAATTGGCAGAAGAAGATCAGGAAAAGACATCATTCACTACACCTTGGGAAACATACTGCTATGTCATCATGCCTTTTGGATTAAAGAATGCTGAAGCCACTTATCAAAAGGCTGTGATGGCAATATTTCACGATATGATGCATATCGATCTAGAAGTGTATGTGGATGACTTGTTGGTGAAATCTAAGACTAAGGCTGAGCACGCCAAAGTTTTGGGAAGAGTATTAGAAAGATCAAGAGAATATCAGTTAAAGATGAACCCTAAGAAATGTGTACTCGGAGTATCCTCAGAGAAATTACTTGGATTCATTGTTAGTAAACGGGGAATTGAGATCGATCCCAACAAGGCGAAGGCTATTAGAGAAATGCCACCTCCTAAAAACTTGAAAGAGTTGAGAGGATTGATCGGGAGGTTGCAATTTATTCGCCGTTTTGTCTCCCAACACTCACAAAGGTGTAAGCCGTTTTACGAGCTTACCAAGCCGGGAGTCAAATTCGATTGGGACAATAAGTGTCATGAGGCATTCGATGGATTAAAGAATTATTTGGCATGTCCTCCTGTTTTAAGGCCACCATCTCCAGGCAAACCATTGATATTATACCTTTCTGTCCTGGATGATGCGGTGGGGGCTGTTCTAGCACAAGAGGATGAAGAAGGAAAGGAGAGGACAACCTACTATCTCTCTAAACTTCTCAACCCCGCTGAACAGAGATACACGGCGATGGAGAAAACATGTGCAGCACTTGTATGGGTTGTTCAGAAATTGAAACATTACTTTCTAGCCCATGAAGTCCATCTCATCGCTAGGGTGAATCCGATTAAGTTTCTTCTTGAAAAATCTGTCCTTACTGATAGGTTAGCACGATGGCAAAGCTTTCTATCTCAATTCGATATCACTTACATTCAACAGAAAGCGATCAAAGGCTATGCCATAGTAGAACATCTCGCTCATCACCCCCTTCCTCGTTTTGATCCAGTCCAATCAGAGTTTCCGGATGAAGAACTGATGTCCATAGACCAAATCAGAGATGATATGTGGACTCTGCATTTTGACGGAGCTCTGAATTCCCATAGAAAGGGGATCGGCATTGTTCTGTTATCACCTGAAGGTGTCACCATTCCACAAGCCTTTCAGCTTGACTTTCCAGTCACTAACAATATAGTTGAATACAAGACACTCCTTGCTGGCCTCGAGGCTGCTTATCTCCATGGTGCCACCAAACTCAGAATTGTAGGTGATAGGCAATTGATTCTTCGCCAGGTGTTAACCAAATATCGAACCCTTGATCCCAAGCTCAAGCCTTATCAAGAACTTACTTCTGCTTATGCAAAGCTTTTCACAAAATTGATCTTCATCCATGTTCCTAGGAATCAGAACATCTTAGCTGACGCTCTAGCTTCACTTGCATCTTCTCTTAATTTTCCAATCAGCAGACAATCCGAATCAATCATCGTTCATAGGCGTCTTTCACCCGCCGTGAAAGACCCTTCATTCCTTAGAACTAAAGAGAAGCTGCTGAAGAAGGTCAGAGATGGAGATATTGTGGAAAAGAGAGAGATTATGTTAATGGAGTTGTTAGAAGAGATGGATGATGAACAAAAGCCGTGGTACTACGAAATTGTCAAATATTGTGAAGATCAATCATATCCTGAAGAAGCCACACCTGAGGAGAAAAGAGCTATCAGGAGAGTTGCTTAAAGATACACCATAGTTGGTGGAGCACTATACAAAAGAGGTTTTGATGGAGTTCTTCTAAGATGTTTAGACGAAGATGAGCTTTGGAAGGTTATGGAAGGAGCTCATGCTGGAGTTTGTGGTGGCCATGTTAATGGACAAATGCTAGCAAAGAAAATCCTTAGACAAGAATTCTATTGGTCAACTATGGAAAAAGATTGTGTAGAATATGTCCGTAGGTGTGCTAAGTGTCAACTTCACGCCGATAAAATTCATTCTCCTGCATCTTCACTCCATCCTATCTCCTTCCCATGGCCTTTCTCCATGTGGACTTTCGATATCATTAGACCCCTTGGCAATCCTGATTCCGGCATTAAGCAAAAGTCCTTCATCATCACGGCAACAAAATACTTCACCAAGTGGGCAGAAGCTGAAGCATATACGGAAGTCAAATCATCAACCGTCTGCAAGTTCATAATGAAGAACATCATCACCAGATTTAGAATTCCAAGCACCATCGTCACTGACAATGGACCGCAGTTCATGTCACAAGAACTGAAAGACCTCTGCAACATGTACAAAATTGCATTGCATCATTCGTCTCCTTATTATCCGTAAGGCAATGGCCAAGCAGAGGCAACTAATAAGACTTTGATAAAAATCATCAAAAATACGTGCAAGTCTAATAAATTCACAGATTGGCCAGAAAAATTGATTGAGGCTCTATGGGCCTACCGAACTTCAATCCGCACGCCCACTGTGCAGACCCCTTGTTCCTTAACATTTGGAATGGAGGCGGTAGTTCCATACGAGATCCTTATACCGTCGTTAAGAGTACAATTGAATAACGAATTCTCCATTGATGAACACCGTTCAACACTCATTGCTCAATTGGAACTCTTAGACAAGAAAAGATGGTCAGCTGCTAATCATGCAAGAGTTTATCAAAATAGATTAGCACGTTTTTATCAAAAGAATGTCATTGAACGTAAGTTCAAAATTGGTGAAATGGTCGTCAAAAGAAGAATGCTTTTCCTGGTAACACTTACTGTCTAGTTAATGCAAAAGGGGAAGAGTTGACTCACCCCTGGAATGGTCTGTATCTTAAGAAATATTATCCTTAGGTTAAAGAGTCGATCAGTATGGTGCAAAGACCAGTGGGATCATAAAATTTAGAAACTCAAATTCTTTTATTAGTTTGGATAATTTAATTCAAACACATTACTACACACACTGATATGTTTGAGTCGTGAGTAACAAGAGATGCTAAGTCCTAAGGAATACTGAAAACTTGACTGAAAGTGTAAAGTGCAAATCATTCTTTTCAACAAAATTCTGTTTTTACATTTGGCCCATGATGTTTGAACGAGGCTTAGAATAGACTACCAAGAATACCCGTCATCTTAGTAGGAGACCGTCATAAAAAAAAATGGGGGAGATCCGTCCCAAGAAAAAGAAAAGAAAAGCAAAAGGCAAAAGCCAAATGTCAAATAAAAAAGGCCATTACACTACAAACGTTACATCAAGGCCGTGAAATAAAAGGGAACGCAAGGTCGATAAATATCCCAGAAAGAAAATGACCGAACCCCAACAGATATTAGGGTAAGAAAGGAATATCTTTTTAGGTCTCCGGAACCTTCTCGTGTGCTTTCTAAACCAATTCTTCCTTTCTTTTCTGAAGAGGCGTACTCCAAGCTTAAGGAATAGCCTAGATTGACTAAGGATCAAATTATCAAATGGGATCACGAATGAAAACACAAGTTCAAGCACGATGGGTCTAAATTAGATTATTGAAGAACAATCTGGGAATTAAGTTAATAAATGAATATATTTCCTTTTGATCTGAGTACTATGCTGGTCTTTTAATATGCACCATATTTCAAAATCCAAAAAAAATACATATTTCAAAATCCAAAAAAAGTACATAATCCAAAATCCAAAAAAAACACATATTTAAAAAAAATCCAAAAAAAGATATATGTTCCAAAACCCAAACAAAAATGAATATTTCAAAATAACAAAAATATTTCAATTAGCATCTGCTTATTGCATCTAGTGTGTTTCATTCCTTTTATCTTCAGTGAGCATCTGTCTGCTTGCATGTTGCATTTTACTTACCGTTTGATTATTCATGCTATCTTTGTTAATAAAGGCTATGCTCCTTGACCCTTCTACTAAGAAAAAGATTGATCGATCATTCACTTGACTGAGTAAGGGGCTAAGCCTAAATAGATACTTAACCTGTTTGTTAAGTAATGTGCAGGGCACAAGACAAACATATGAGACACAAAGCTGAAGGCAAAATTTTCATATATGTATCAAAAGGTGTTTTGTACATGATACACAAGAGAAAAAAGTACATGATATGAAGCCCTCAAGGTTGACTCTCCCCGGCCCCTTCATCCAATTGGCTTTGAGCCTCATCAGGAGCATCCAGTACCAGTCCTCAACTAGGCGGAGGTGGTGGTCCCATCAGACTCGGACCAGCCTGGCCCGATCATATGGCCACGCTCGCGGTGAATGCACTTCCGTGCCATCTTTCCTCCACTCGTTGGCGGGCACGTCGGTAACGCTCCTCCATGCTGCGTCGCTCATGCTCCGCGACACCAAGCTGGACCCGGAGGGAAGTCACCTCGGCATCGACTCGCTACCGCTCCCGCTCTCGGTCCGCGGTAAGCATTTCCAGACGGATCTAGAGGCGTGTCAGCTCACGAAGAAGATCGTCGCTAGAGAGGCGTGCCAACTGCTCCTCCAAGGCTCTGATAAGTGCAGCAACGGCCTCGGCACGAGCAGTCGCTGCACGAGAATGCTCCAGCTCCGCTTCAGCCCTCTGAAGGGCCTCCTGAAGCTCAGCAACCTGCAGGAGAAGATATTGTTAGTCCAAAGCAATCAAGCGATCAAAATCAAATTCAGAAAAAAGAAAGGGAAAAGGATAGAACTTACTAAAGCGGCACGGTCCTCCTCTGCGAGAGAAGCCCGATGGATGGCGGAGGCGAGCTGGCCCTGGAGATCGGTAAGGGCAGCCTCGTGAGTAGCCGAATGTGAGGAAGATGAGGCTCCATAGGTAGGGGGAGCCGCCTGGGTGTAGACGGCTCGCTGCACCAAAAGACAGCCGTCAGTGGCTAATTGTCAAAACAAATTAATTAATTAAAACATTCATTCATAAGCATGCATACATACCAGGTCAAAGAGCTCCTTCTGGACCTGCTCCAACTGGGCCTCGGCATCCTAGAGATGGGCTCGGAGGTCGATGATCACGGCATCTCGTGCATCCTGCATACCATACATACATACATACATTTACAAATATAAGTTAAAGATAATGATAAAATGAAAGAAGCATAAACGCATACTTACATCGAGAGGACGGAGGAGTCGCAGTTGATCGGCGTAGTGTGTTCGATATTGTTGGAGGTAGGCTGCACTACTCTCCGCTTGCGACTCAACTCGGACACCCCGGCGATGCCAGTCTTCATAATGCTCCGGGAACGTTGCACGCCAATAAGTGAGGGCTTGCTTCCCCCTCATGCTCTTCCGGACTCCCTCCGGGACCTCCTCGTCAATCCATTCCTGATGAAGGCCCAGCGTCCTTATCACCAGGCAGAGGCGGAAGGGCTCGATTTCGTTCAAGTAGTGGAGCCACATCTGCCTGCCGAACCTCCTCTGGCCAGCCGTCACCTACGGCTGGCCCTCCTCACCCATGCCCAAGTAAGGGCGCCAGATCACCTGCATATAGGTTAGATGCATTCATATAAATAACTTATATTTAATAAATGAAAGATTGCATTTAATAAACAAAATTGAACAAATTAAAACTCACCAAGAGCTCTAGGTAATCAGGAAACTAACGGCGGAGGGCCGTCAACTGGTGGTGCTGTGGTGCCGTATCCACGATGGGCTGCCAGCGGTAGGCCAACGGGATGGCACCAGGTCTCACTATCCTCGCTCGGCCGAGCGGGAAGTAGTGGTAACTCCAAACCTGCATACATAAACATATAGGCTAGAAAAATCATTTTATTACACTTCATATCATGAACAAATAATAAAACAATTTAATACCTGGAGAAACGGCGAGAAGCCGTTGATGGTGGTCTCACGGTCCAACGTGACCGCGGACAAGTCTGCGAACAGGTGGGCCAGGAGGGCCGCACCCCAAGCGTACTCATGGAGGTGATCGAGGTCATCTAGCAAATAAAGAAACCTACAGTGGATATGGTCGCCCTTCGTACCGAAGAGCAACCGACCGAAGAAAAAGACAAGGAAGACTCGAAGCTGTCTATCTACCTCCTCCTCCTGGCTAGGGTCACTACAATATACAGAGGAAGAGGACTCGGCTAGCCTACTCCTAAACTCTGCCCGGGTCTCATCTGACCGACGCCGGAGCTCTACCAGTCCTAAGGCAGCCTCTACCTCTACCTTAGGGACCATCCTAGATTCCCTACCTAGGCTAGATACCTCTATCCCTAGTAGGGCCTCTGCCAATCCTCGGTTGTTGGGATAGGTCACCCCGCTCACCGGTCGGCCCTCTACCCTAAGGCCAGTAACCATGGCCACGTCCTCCAAGGTTGGGACCATGTGGCCCCAGGACATTAGGAATGCCCGACTCTCTACATGCCAACGCTCCCTGAGCGCTTGTAGCAGGACCAAATCGAGCCAAAACGGCTCGATCTCGAGAATCTCGCCAAACCCCATCCGGCGCAGGCGCGCCTTCTGGAAGTCCGGGAGTCCCCGGTATGCCCCTACTACCAAGTCCCAGGAGATACGAGCCCTCATCGTTCCCTACAAATGAAAACAAGAGGATTTCATCAATTAATGGACTTAATTAATCAATAAAATATTCTGTTTAAAAGGCGTCGAGATATGTAGACACCTATTGAAAGGCGTCCACCATCCTTGACGCCATTTAAACCTATTTTATGTCCTATTTAAAAATTCAATTTTTGTCTGAATGGCGTCGGACCATGGCGACACCCTTTGAAAGGTGTCACCTGGTCTAGACGCC
Source organism: Zantedeschia hybrid cultivar (assembly GCA_030544215.1). Taxonomy (NCBI): domain Eukaryota; kingdom Viridiplantae; phylum Streptophyta; class Magnoliopsida; order Alismatales; family Araceae; genus Zantedeschia; species Zantedeschia hybrid cultivar. The sequence goes on along the minus strand of JARZZO010000008.1, from coordinate 55,769,354 downwards.
ATTCAAGACCGATTTTGGGTTCTTCGAAAGAACCCCTTTCCTCCTCTTTCCATTCAATCAACAAATCAATCCCATAGGAAGCTTACCGAGTGGAAGGCCTCATCCTCTTCTTCTCCTCCTTCGACTGCCGCCGGTGGGAAAATTTCTTCTTCGAGGATGGCGGCCGCCGCCTCTAAGGCCATGGCTTCTTCAGGGAGACCCGCCTCGTGCTCCTCCCTCCTCACCACGCGCATGGCGCGGCGGCGTTTTCCCCTTGATCCTTCGCCGGGTTCCATGGCTAAGGAAGAAAAAACTTAAGAAGAGAAGGCTTGAGAGGGACTTAGAGAGAGCTGGAAAGAGAGGGAGATGGTCGGAGAAGAAGGCCGGTGATCGCTGATGATGGAGATGATCGCCGGAAAACGGAGGATGTTCGCCGGAGACAGTGGAGAGAGAAAGAGCAAAGAAGAATGAGGAAGGAAGCAAGGCCTTCGCAGCTTCTGTTAGAAAAGTTTGAAATGCGTCGAGGTACAGCGACGCCATTCAGGGCGTATAAACTGACGCGGTAAGCCAGGTGTTTGAAATTAATTAAAAGGCGTCTTCACAGGACGACACGTTTAAGTTTAAACCGTCAATTCTGGTCAGAACAGTACAAGGCATGATGATTAAAGGCGTCTACATATCACAACACTTTTCAGGGGATTAATCACAGAATTAACGGCAAAATTCTGGATAAAATCAAGAGAGAGAATTGAAAGACGTCTATACATATGGACGCATTTTCAGAAATTTAAGGATTAATGACTGATTTTTGAAAAATGAATTATGGTTAAAAGGCGTCTGGATGAGTGGCCGCGTTTTGTATCAAGTATACCCGAATTGCTATATTTTAAGGAAAAATCAAGTTTTTTACTCAAGGAAAAATCATGAACAAGTTACAGGAGATTGAGGAAGGATTTCAAGACATAAAGGAGCAATTCTTTATTGAAATGAGTTCTTTATTATATCAAGAAAGGAAAATAAAAGAGAACATTCAAGGAAGAAACTCCCGAAGTCTCAGTATATATGGAACAGATAATCCTCTATCTGTTTCTCTAGAATATTTTACACGATGATTGAAGCTAATATTCCACAGTGTGACTATAAGTTCAGTAGCTTCATAATCTTCATCTGATTCCAAGGCACGCTTGTTGATTGGAGATGTATGAGAAAATTCAGGGAATTCATAGCGAGGCAAGCTTAGTTGAGTAAAGTATCGATGAGGATTGTACAGCACGAACTCAGTAGCCCCGATCAATTTCAGCTCTGCACCCGCTGCACGGCGTCCTCGAATGGGCTTTTCTATTAGAGCAAGAGGTGAAGAGTCGAACCCATTTGCTGACATTCTTCTCAGATAATCTCTCCAGTCAGCTCGATTCTTGAGTTTTGGCACTCGATTGATCATCTTCTCATTGAATTTCACAATGTTGGAAATATGGAAGATAGGGCTATTCTGATAGATTTGAGACGGTCTTGCAGAATTCCTCGTGTGATATTCAAACTTGAAGTGCAACTCGACCCATAGAGCGAAGAGTAGCATGCAACTATAGGGAGGCTGACCTGTGGACGCTGCAGAGAGCCCACTGTAAAGATAAGCTAGAATCGTTGTGCTTATCTGTTTTCCCTCAAAGATCTCGTAGATTGCGCTCACTTGATCATCTTCTAGTATGTTGTCTTGAGCAGGAAAGAACAAAGCTCCAGCTAGGCACGTGGTGAAAGATTTCATCACGTTCTCAGTATCATCCTCTCTAAGATCTTCAATTTCGTACAACGTCCACTCTGCTAGCTTTGCAAGATTGATTCCTTTCTTGGTAAGATATCTTTTAACTTATGCTGGGTCCTTCATGATCTTCATCAACAATTGTTGACCGGTGATCTTTTCCCTTATCAAAGCCATCTTATTCTGGATCACTTCATTGTCACCGTACAACTTGATTTTGGGAAGGCCCAATAAGAGTTCAACTTCCTCTAGAAGAATAGTACATTCAAAATCAGGAAAAAGGAAGGTATGGGTTTGAGGATGCCATAACTCAATCAACGCACCCATAGCCGCCCAGTCCACGTTTGGACTCTTGTAATACTTTGCGTGGAGTACTAGACCTTGGATGTTCCACTTGTAAATAAAAGATTGCATAGAGATTGTGGTACTTTTAGCAAGCTTTCGGATCCAAGGGAGAGATGTGAATTTTCTTGGGCCTGGAAACAGAGGATATGCTTAGAAAATAGAAGGAGAATTGTTATGAAGAACATGGAAAGAAAAAGGAAAATTGAAGAAAAAGGATTGAAGGGAAAGAAGATTCGACTTACTTCGAGGTTAGGATCTCTTCCACTTAAATGATTTTCTACGTCGGAGAGTTTCTCTAGTGTCTTTTTCATCCTCTTACTTGAAGAATCCATCTTGTTCTTGAAGCTTTTCCTTCTTGAAGCCTTGAAAACCTTGAAAATTCTTGAACTTTGAAAAAAATCCCTTGCTTAAATCTCTAGATTGTGTTAAGATTGCCTTGATACAAGTTAATGGAGTTTATATAGAGAGAATTGCGATCTTAGGAAGACTTTTCCAGATTGAAGAAGGGATAAGCATGGGAAGAGTTGGAATCCGGGTAGAAGTTAGCCAAACCTGTTTCTGCGACTGAAAAGACGTCGTCTAACAGCGACACGTTTTAGTTGGATTAATGGCGTCGGCTCGACACGACGCGTTTCAGGATTTTTTTTATTTATCCGAAATTCAATGTTTATCTATATTTTGATGCTTAATTAAACACTTGCTTGAAGTTACTGATGAATTCTTGAGTGCAGGAAATTCAGGAAAATCTAAATAAAGTTGAGAAAATCAAGAACATCCCACTGTGGGAGTTTATGAGTCCTGACCGTGGCTAAAAAGACGGTTATCTCAATCCTTTGTATTATTTCATGTAATTAATTTGCATCATCATCATTACTATATGTTAAATATTTATTAGATTATGTCAAGGACCTTGTGATTTTGATGAAACTGGAATTTGAGTTCCCCTTCAACAAAAACGGTGATAATTCCATAGAATTCTTAATCGCACGGATAGGCCGTTTGATTGTTAATTAGTAAGAACGATGGTTTCACTTTTGTGAAACGGTGCATGGATAAACGAGCTTCGACTTAGCACTGAATTACAAGAATTAGTATATTGACTCATTAATGACAATTTAACAATATTATCCTTGATTAATTTATATTTTATTTAACTTTATATTTTTCTTTTAGCCCAGCATGCATCATGTAGGACTTTGATATAATTGTAATAAGAATTAATTATTGATTAAGTTTCAGACCATTGATCAAATAATTCTAACATGATATGAAATATTCCATTCTGAATTGAGTATCTTGATTATCTTTGAGGTTCGCTTGAAGATATCTTTGAAATTCTATCCTTTCTTGGACTCTTTATCCAACATTTCTTGTTTTCTTTTAAGATCCATCATGGCTGCAGCACGTCCACATTGGCTGGCAATCGCTCCCATGATGAAACCTACACTGTCTATGACCTGAGGTACTTCCCCATCTGTGGAGGTTGATCGACCTTATTTTATTTCCTTATCTATTTCATCCAGACATGATTGATTCCATCAATATTATTGAGTTATCTTCATCGATGATTTTGAGAAAAATTTCAATCATATGATGTTAAGAGCGTGTCTCATCACACCTTGGCATCACCTTTTCAGTACATTCCATTTCATTTCACTCTCTTGCAAAGACAATGCCAAGGTAAGGCAGCTGTAGATACGCTAATTTTGACATCATTTTGAGTAAATTTCATATCATATAATAAATGCCTCAGAATGGTTTGATATTTAATCATTAGTTAATTTTTATTAATCTTTCCAGATTAATTATCTAAATAGTATCGGGTGAGACAGATATAATTTAAGTTAATTAATTAAATTGATTTTAACTCAAATTTTAATCAAATATGAAAAAGTCTAAAAGACGTCGAGATGTGTAAACGCCATTTAGAGTTTATTCCTATTTTGATTTTTAAGTTTGAATTTTAGTTAATTGATTAATTAGATAAAAGACGTCTATCAGGCACGACGCCATTTAGGTTTCCTAAGTTGTTTATGTCTCTTTTTCCGGATGTTTATCATTATCTTAATTAGTCTAAAAGACGTCTCCCATGGGCGACGCTTTTTAGATAATTACAAATAATGATGAATTAATCTGTGTTTATCTGTTTGTTAGTTGGATAAACTTCAAATTCTTTCATGTTAATCCATTAATAACCGCGAATGAAAAGCCTATAAATACACAACTCCTTGGTCATTAAAAAGTTAGTGATTACCAGTGATTAAAGTAAAGGTGATTAAAGTGATAATAGCGATAATTGAGTGAAATTTGAGTAAAGAATCTTGGCGACGACGTCTAGACGCTAAAGGATCGAGGTACTTCTGCTACTTCCAGGAGTCTTGAAGCAAGCTACATCTTTTCTTCATCGTTTCTTTGTCCTTTCAAGATTCATTCAAGACCAAGGCTTTCCAGGGACCATTCAACTTAGTTCTTCTACATCTTTCTCATATTTTCATCACATTAGCATCACAATTTCATCACATCACTCCATACAACACACACTCACTAGCATAATTTCAAACTTATTTGTGTAAGGGGTTTAAAAGACCATCAAACAAGTGAGTTCTTTGTTCAAGTTGTATGATTAAAATTTCTACTGGAATAGATACTATATCTATTTGAGTTCTTATTGTTTTTCTCTCTCTTTCTTTCCACTTTCTTGCAAGGTACAAAAGAAGATAAAGAGGAGGGAATCAACAACAAAGACAAAGGAATCTGGATGATCCTCAAAGTCCGATAAGCAGTCAAAGCAAGAACAAAGTCAGAAGGGCTCTCTTTCTTCAGCCGGCAGAAGGAGGGGAACCAAGGACTTCAACATCTCTCACATCCAAAACAGGTAGGCGATCAATCTTTTCTTTTGAAAATTTTTAGTTAAAAGTTTCTGACGATCACATTCACTTAGTTTCTTTTTTTAATAGGTTTATTTGTCACATAAACAACATAATTTTCATGATAATCACACACTTAATTTGAGCACTTACAAGTATGAGTTCTCCCTTCAGTATCATCCAGGTAAAGCAAATGTGGTGGCAGATGCCCTTAGTAGGAAGAAATTGATGTCAGTACAGTTGAGAAGGATGTGGAGAAATCTGGCAAAGGTGGCAAGATTTGATCCAAGAATGATGTAAGGCAGGTCCAACATATTTGTGGGTCGGTTGGTCATTCATTCAGCTCTTGTGGATCGAATTGTGGCAGCATAGAAAAATGATCAACAAATATAGGATTTGATTAGGAAGCCAAATGTCACTCAAAGAGTTGATGGGGCAGTGATTTTCAAGGGCAGAATGATAGTTCCAACTATGTTGAGGCATGAAGTACTAGACGAGGCTCACATATCTAAGTACACTATTCACCCTAGTAGTACCAAGATACATCAAGATTTAAAGAGAAACTTCTGGTGGGTTGGCATGAAGAGGGATGTAGCAAAATTTGTCTCGAGATGTCTCACATGCCAGCAAGTTAAGGCTGAGCATCAAAAGCCAACAGGTTATTTGCAGCCTCTGGAGATTCCACAGTGAAGTGGGAGGACTAGACCATGGACTTTGTTGTAGGAATGCTGCGAACTAGAAGGCAGCATGATGATATTTGGGTAGTGGTTGATCGACTTACTAAATCAGCTCATTTTCTACCGATTAAACAATGTGACTGCTTAAAATGAGTGTGTGATTATCATGAAAAATTATGTTGTTTAAGTGCAAAATAAACCTATTAAAAAGAAACTAAGTGATGTGATCGTCAGAAACTTTTGACTAAAAAGTTCCAAAAGAAGATTTGATCGCCTACCTGTTTGGATGTGGGAGATGTTAAGCTTTTGGTTCCCCTCCTTCAGCTGGCCGAAGAAAGAGAGCCCTTTCTTGTCTTTGTTCTTACTTTGGCTGCTACTGAATTTTGAGTATCGTCTAAATTCCTTATTGTTTGCTATTGATTCTCTTCCCTTGATTCTCCTTTGTACCTTGCAAGAGATAGAAAGAAATGAAGAACAATGATGAGAACTTAGGAAGAAGCAGTATCCATTCCAGAAGAGATTTTGAACATGCAACTAAGCAGGTAAACTCACTTGTTGGGATGGTCTTTTAAACCCCTTTAACAAATAGGTTTTGAAAATGATGCTAGTATTGTGTGTGTTGCATGGAGTGATGTGATGAAGAATGTGAAAAATATGCAGAAATGAATTGAAATCTAATGCGGGATGGCCCCTGGAAGCCTTGATCTTGAGAGAATCTTGAATGGACGAAGAACGGATGCCGACTCCTTGAAGCAGCACTTCAGCGTCTGGACGTCGTCAAGTTTCTTTGCTCCAATTGCCACCAAAATAATTACTAATTATCACTCAACATCACTCTCTCTTTCACTCGTTCAAGAGGCACGGTATTTATAGACTTCTTTGCATTCACAGATTTACATGAAGAAATCTTGAGATTTATCCAGCTTAACCAACAAATAAATACAGATTAATTCATCTTTATCTGTAATTATCTAAAACGCGTCGCCCATGGGAGACGCCTTTCAGATTGATTAAGATAAGGATAAACATCCGGGAAAAATTTATCTTTATCTGTAATTAGATAAAACGCGTCGCCACCGGAAAACGCCTTTTATACTAATTGAGATAAGGATAAACATCCGGAAGAGAAGTAGAAAGAACTTAGGAAACCTAAATGGCGTCGTGACATGAAGACGTCTTTTAGCTAATTAATCAACTGATTAAAATTCAAATTTAAACATTAAATTAGGAATAAACTCTAAATGGCGTCTACGGAGGTCGACGTCTTTTAGACTTCTTCATATTTTAACTTAAATTTGAGTTAAAATCAATTTAATTAATTAACTTAAATCATATCTGACTAACCCGACACTATTTAGAAAAGGATTAATAAAAATTAACCAATGATTAAATATCAGACCATTCTGAGGTATTATTATATGATATGAAATTTACTCGAAATGATGTCAAAATTAGCGTGTCTACAGCTGCCTCACCTTGGCATCGTCTTTGCAAGGGAGTGAAATGAAATGGAATGTACTGAAAAGGTGATGCCAAGGTGTGATGAGACACGCTCTCAACATCACATGATTGAAATTTTTCTCAAAATAATCGATGAAGATAGCTCAAGGAGATCAATAGAATCAATCCTGTCTGGATGAGGTCAACAAGAAAATAAGATAAAATCGATCAACCTCCACAGAGTGGGAAGTACCCCAGGTCGTAGACACTGTAGGTTTCATCATGGGAAGCGTTTGCCAGCCAATGTGGACGTGCTGCAGCCATGATGGATCTTAAAAGAAAACAAGAAATATTGGATAAAGAATCCAAGAAAGGATAGAATTCCAAGGATATCTTCAAGCGAACCTCAAAGATAATCAAGGTACTCAATTCAGAATGGAAGATTTCATATCATGTTAGAATTATTTGATTTAATGGTCTGAAACTTAATCAGTGATTAATCCTTACGATAGTGATTTCAAAATCCTATATGATGTATGCTGGGCTAAAAGAAAAATATAAAGTCAAATAAAATATAAATTAATCAAGGATAATATTGTTAAATTTTCATTAATGAGTCAAGATACCAATTCTTGTAATTCAGTGCTAAGCCGAAGCTCGTTTATCCACGTACCGTTTCACAAAAATGGAACCATCATCCTTACTAATTAACAATCCAACGGCCTATCCGTGCGATTAAGAATTCTCTGGAATTATCACTGTTTTTGTTGTAGGGGAACTCAAATTCCAGTTTCATCAAAACCACAAGGTCCTTGACGTACTCTAATAAATACTTAACATATAGTAATGAGATTATGCAAATTAACTACATGAAATAGTACAAGGGTAGAAATAACCGTCTTTTTAGCCACGGTCGAGACTTCATAAACTCCCACGGTGGGATCTTCTTGATATTTCCCAGCTCCATTTGGGTTTTCTTTAATTTCCTGCACTCAAAATTCATCAGTAATCTCAAACAAGCGTTTGACTAAGCATTAAAATATGGAATTTCGGATAAATGACAGAAAGTTTGAAACGCGTCGGGTCGAGCCGACGCCCTTTAACTGTCTAAAATGCGGCAGTGTCCCACGACGCCTTTTCAGTCGCAGAAATAGATTCTGGCTGTTCTCTACTCGGATTCCAACTCTTCCAATGCTCATCCCTTTTCCAATCCGGAAAAGTCTTCCTAGGATCGCAATTTCCTCTATATAAACATCACTAACTTGTTTCCAAGCAAGCTTACCACAATCTAGAGTTCCAAGGTTGAGTTTTTCTTCAAGGTTCAAAGGTTTTCCAAGGTTTTCAAGGTTCAAGAAGGAAGAAACTCGGGAATAAGATGAGTTCTTCAAACAAAAGGATGAGAAGGTCGCTGGAGAAGATCTCCGACGTGGAGAATCACCTTATTGGAAGGGATCCCAACCTCCAAGTAAGTTTAATTAGCTTTCCTTCAATTCTTCTTCTTCTTCAATCTCCTCCATGTTCTTCATGTTCTTCAAGTTCTCCAAGTTCTTCAATTGATGCTTTCTTTTTTTCTCAGACATATCCCATGTTTCCCGGTCCAAGGAGATTCACTTCTTTCCCTTGGATTCGCAAACTCGCTAAGAGTCTTAAGCTTTCCATGCAAGCCTTCATCTCCAAGTGGAATCTTCAAGGATTGGTGGTGCATGCTAAGCACTACAAGAGCTCGAATGTGGATTGGGCGGCTATGGGTACCTTGATCGAGTAGTGGCATCTTCAAACTCACACCTTCTTTTTCCCGGATTTCGAGTGCACTATCCTTTTAAAGGAAGCGGAGCTCCTGTTGGGTCTTCCAAAGACCAAAGACAAGATGGCTTTGACGAGAGAAAGGATCACCGGTCAACAACTGTTGACATCAATCATGAAAGATCACTCAGAAGCTAAAGGATGCCTTACCAATAGAGGGATCAACCTTGCAAAGCTCGCTGAATGGACTTTGTATGAGATCGATGATCTAAGGGAGGATGAAGCTAAAGATGTGACGAAAGCCTTCGTCACGTGCCTTGCCGGAGCTCTGTTCTTCCCCGCGCAAGACAACATCTTGGAAGATGACCAAGTTAGCGCGATCTGCGCGATCTTCGAGGGGAAATCCATTAGCACTGCGATCTTGGCCTACCTCTACAGTGGGCTTTCTGCGGCGTCTACGGGTCGTCCTCCTTACGGGTGCATGTTACTTTTCACTTTGTGGGTCGAGCTACACTTCAAATTTGAGTATTGCACGAGGATGTCACCAAAACCGTCTCAAATTTACTTGAACAGCCCGATCCATTGCATCTCCAACATTGTGAAGTTCAACGAGCGGATGGTCAACAAAGTCTCAAAACTCAAGACCCGAGCCAACTAGAGGGAATATCTGAGATGCACGTCGTCCAACATGTTTGACTTTTCTCCACTTGCCCTTGTTGGAAAGCCCATTAGAGTGCGTCGTGCATCTGGTGCAGAGCTCAAATTGATCGGGGCCACTGAGTTCGTCCTGTACAACCCTCACCGATGCTTCCCTCAACTCAGCTTGCCTCGCAATGAATTCCCTGAGTTCTCTCATACGTCTCCGATCAAGAAGCGATGTTTGGAATCCGATGAGGATTATGAAGCCACATAACTTATTTCTACTTTGTGGAACCTTGGCTTTAGTTATCGTGTAAAGTCCTCTAAAAATAGAGATAGAGGATTGAAATTTCCATACTATCAAGCACTTCATGAACTTCTCCCTTAAATATTCCCTTTTCTTTTTCTTTTCCTGATGTAATAAAGGATTTCATTGATTAAAGAATTATTTTTCATGTCTTAAAATCTTTCCTTAACTTCTTGTAATTGTAGACACCGATTTTAGACCACCCCTTCTGGTCATAAATCCCCTCCACCATTAGCCCTTTATCTCCATCATTCCCTCATTTTAGCCATCTCAGCCCACTAACAACTAGGCCCATTAACCAAATCCCGACTCTAGCCACCTTTTCGTGGAAGGCCAGCCAGTCCGCCTTCCACCCCCTTCGAAGGCCACCCCTCGCCTTCCACCTCCTTCGAAGGCCACCCCCTGCCTTCTACACCTTTGGAAGGCCGGCCACCTTGCCTTCCACCCTTTTGCCACCTTTTGCACTTTTCACCACCTTTTCGTGGAAGGCCAGCCAGTCCGCCTTCCACCCCCTTCGAAGGCCACCCCTTGCCTTCTACCCCCTTGGAAGGCCAGCTACCTTGCCTTCCACCTTTTGACCACCTTTCTCACTTTTCACCATCTTTTCGTGGAAGGCCACCCCCTTGCCTTCCACTTCCTTCGAAGGCCACCCCTTGCCTTCCACTCCCTTCGAAGGCCAACCGGGCCGCCTTCCACCACAAGAATGGAAGGCATGTTACCTGGCCGTCCACTCCTTAAACCACCCCCTTGACTCCGTCTTCCCCACGATCTCCTCTACTCGCCGCCCTCGTCCCCCACTACTCCGACCACTCCCCACTCCGGCCACTGCCGCGCGCACTACCTCCGACCCTTGACCACTCCCTATTGGTTGAAGGTTGATTTACGGGGATTTAGACCCCTGTTTTCTCCTTTTTTTCCCTCACCTATTTAAACCCCCCACATCCTCTCGAGCAGGGGGTTAAGAATTTTCTGAGGGGTTAAGAAAGAAGAAGGGGAAGGAGGAGGAGGTTCTTTGGAGAGTTAAGGATTTTTCGTTGAAGAAGAACTTTCTGGTGAGAGGCTCAAGGAGGTTGACAAGGAGTCTCCAAGAGGGAAGGCTCAGGCTGCATTCCGAAACGGGCTTGTCTTTCTAACTTTTCTCTTTTTTACTCTTTCCTATTCATTCCATTGTGTCATCAATACCACTTCACTTTTCACACACACAACCCCTCTCATTTGCATGCATGCACGTAAGATGACCTAGTGATTCTTATCCCCCCAGAGGTTTTCAAAAAAAAACGGGAGGTGGATGGCCATAACATATGGTCACCTTCCCTCCCCACCACCCATCCGGTGCGTTCCCCTCTGATTTTAGCTAGTCTTTACATCTTCATGGATAGATTCTGCACCTTGTAGTCCTAATCAGGTTATTCTTTCTTTTGTCTTTTATTTTCAGGAATCCTTACCACATTCACGCGTGCAGAGTACCGGGCTCTCCTCCTTTGGCCGGCCGAAGGAAGAGAAGGAGGAACCAGCATCTCCCACTTCCACAGAACGCGCGATCACCTTCTACACTCATGCGGAGCACAGGGACCGAAAGGTAATGCTCCTGGTGATCACACTTCAATTTCTAACCCCCCTTTGAATCGCCACAGTGCTAAGACGAACGGAGGGACCCTCGATTCCAAAGCCTCACAGCCGCGGCGACGGGGGGACGTTCCGGGCGTCTACAGTAATATGCCCGTGATTTTTCCTTTAGTAAAAACCGGATTTTTCCTTAAAATCTGACAGTTCGGGTTTACTTAATGCAAAACGCGTCCATTCAGAAAGACGCCTTTCAAAGATAATTCATTTTCCAAAAATTAACCATTAATCCTCAAAATCTTGAATTAAGCTTAAACCGCGTCTACCACTCACGACGCCTTTCAATTCTCTCTCTTACTTTTCCCAGAATTCTGCCATTAATTACGTGATTAATCCTCTGAAATGCGTCTTGATGTGTAGACGCCTTTAATAATCATGCCTTGTACTGTTCTGACCAGAATTTGCGATAACATGAAACGCGTCGCCATGTGTGGACGCCTTTCACTCAATTTCAAACAGCTGGCCTTACCGCCTCAATTTATGCGCCCGAAAACGCGTCGCTGTACCACGACGCCTTTCAAGCTTCTCTAACAAAACTCGCGAAGGCTCCTTTTCTTCCTCACTTTCTCCTTAGCTTTCTCTTTCTTCTTCCTCTCCGGCGATTCCAACTCCTCCGGCGATCTTTCTCTCAAAACCCCCTCTTCCGAGACCATGGAGCGCGGCGAAGGTTCTCGCAAGACTAAGGCGATGGTGAAGCGCCATCGAACCTCGGCGAGGGGTGAAGAAGAAAGCCCGGCCGAGCTTGCCGCGGTGGAGGCCTTTTTGGAGGAGGAGGAAGCTCCCCCGGCACCCATGGCCATGGAAGAAGGAGGGGAGGGCGACCTCCACCTGGTAAGCTTTCAATGTGTTTGATTGGATGAGGAAAAAGAGGTGGAACAGGGTTCTTCAAGAACCCGGAATTCGGCCTTAAAAGGCGTCCAGACCAGGTGACGCCGTTCAAACGGCGTCGCCCTTGTCCGACGCCTTTTAAAGCAAAATTCCCAATTTTAATTAGGCAGAAAATGTGTTTAATTTGCGTCAGGACACGTGGACGCCTTTCAATAGGCGTCCCTGTTGGTAGACGCCTTTTAATCCAGAAATGCTTTGCTGATTTTTATGTTCACTAACTGATGAAATTTCCTTTTTATGTGCAGGGAACCATGAGGGTGAGGATTTCCTGGGATTTGGTCATTTGTGCATATAGGGGACTCCCGGATTTCCAGAAGGCGCGCTTGCGCCGGATGGGATTCGGTGAGGTCTTAGATATCGAGCCATTTTGGCTCGATCTAGTCCTCCTGCAGGCGCTGCGGGAGAGGTGGCATGTGGAAAGTCGGGCTTTCCTAATGCCGTGGGGCCATATGGTCCCAACCCTAGAGGATGTGGCCAGGATCACTGGCCTCAGGGTAGAGGGCCGACCGGTAAGTGGGGTGACTTATCCCAACTACCAGGGATTGGCAGAGGCCCTACTAGGCATAGAGATATCTAGCCTAGGTAGGGAATTTAGGATGGTCCCTCGGGTAGAGGTGGAGGCTGCCCTAGGACTTGATGAGCCCCGGCGTCGATCAGACGAGACCCGGGAGGAGTTTAGGAGTAGATTAGCAGAGTCATCCTCCTCTGTATATTGTAGCGACCCGAGCCAGGAGGAGGAGGTAGATAGACAGCTAAGGGTCTTTCTTGTCTTTTTCTTCAGTCGGTTGCTCTTCGGTACGAAGGGCGACCACATTCATTGTAAGTTTTTGTATTTGTTAGATGACTTAGAGAGTCTGCATGAGTATGCCTGGGGTGCGGCCCTTCTGGCCCACCTCTTCGCCGACCTGTCCGCGGTCACGCCAGACCGTGAGACCACCATTAGCGGCTTCTCGCCGTTCCTACAGGTATTAAATTATTTTTATTGTTTGTTTATGATATACAATGTAATGAAATGATTTTTCTGACCTATATGTTCATGTATGCAGGTATGGAGCTACTACTACTTCCTGCTCGGCCGAGCAAGGATAGTACGTCCGGGCGCTGTCCCATTGGCCTGCCGCTGGCAGCCAATCGTGGATACGGCCCCCTAGCACCACCAGCTGATGGCCCTCCGCCGTCAGTTCCTCGATTACCCGGAGCTCCTGGTGAGTTCTTGACTTGTTCAATTTTGTTTATTAAATGCAATCTTTTATTCATTAAATGCAAGTTATTTATATGAATGTGCCTAACTCATATGCAGGTAATCTGGCTCCCGTACATGGGCATGGGCGAGGAGGGCCAGCCATGGGTGACGGCTGGCAGGAGGAGGTTCGGCAGGCAGATGTGGCTGCACTGCCTGAACGAGATCGAGCCCCTCCGCCTCCGGCTCATGATGAGGACCCTGGGCCTCCACCAGGAGTGGATTGATGAGGAGGTCTCGGAGGGTGTCGGGAGGAGCATGAGGGGCAAACAAGCCCTCACCGACTGGCGTGCCAAGTTCTCGAAGCAATACGAGGACTGGCACCGCCACGGCGTCAAAGTGGAGTCCCGGGCGGAGAGTAGTGAGGCCTACCTCCAGCAGTACCGGGCCCACTACGCCGATCAGCTTTGGCTCCTCCGACCACTCGATGTGAGTATGCCATTATGCGTCTTTCAGTTTTATTATTATCTTTTCTTATATCTGGTGAATAAATGTATGCATGTGTGGTATGCAGGATGCGCGCGATGCGGTCATCATTGACCTCCGGGCCTGCCTACATGACGCGGAGGCCCAGCTGGAGCAGGTCCAGAAGGAGCTCTTCGACCTGGTATGCATGCATGAATATGAATGGATGTTTTAATTAATTAATTGTTTTGACGGTTAACCACTGACGGTTGTCTTTTGGTGCAGCGAGCCGTCTATACCCAGGCGGCCCCCCCTACATATGGAGCATCGTCATCTTCTTCCTCTGCTGCCTATAAGGCTACTCTGGCAGACCTCCAGAGTCAGCTCGCTTCCGCCATCCACCGGGCTACCCTTGCAGAGGAGGACCGAGCTGCTCGAGTAAGTTCTATTTTCTGGATTTGATTTTGATTGCTTAGTTGCATTGGACTAACAATGACTTCTCCTGCAGGTTGCTGAGCTTCATGAAGCCCTTCAGAGGGCTGAAGTGGATGCAGCTCGTGTTCGCGATCTCGAGGAGCAGGTGGCTCGGGTTCGCGATCTTGAGGGGCAGGTGGCCCGCCTCTCCACCGGGGATCTTTCTCGGGAGCTTTCTCACCTCCAGTCCCGGCTGGGGTTTATCACCGAGGAGAGGGAGAGGGAGCGGCTGGAGCGGCAGAGGATGGACTCCGAGATGGCCTCTCTCCAAGTCCAGTTGGGCATTGCTGAGCACGAGCGCCGGAGCGTGGAGGAGAGGTACAGACGTGCTTGGCAGCGTGCTCAGGAGCGCGGGCAGGCGAGCGCTTTAACAGCCAACGTGGCCATCTCCTCCGGTCAGGCTGGTCTGAGTGCCATGGGTCCGCCGCCGCCTAGAGCTCCACCGCCAGATGCCCAGGATGAGGCCCAGAGCCAGATGGATGAGGGGGCAGGAGAGAGCCAGCCTTGAGGGCTTATGTACTTTCCTTTCTTTCTTTTGTGTATCATGTACAAACACTTTTTGATGATATACATGAAACTTTTGGCCTCCAACCTTGTGTCTCGTGTGTTTGCCTTGTGTCCTGCACATCACTTGACAAACAAGTCAAGTATCTATTTAGGCTTAGCTCCTTGCCTGACCGAGTGAACGGTCGATCAATCTCTTTCTTAGTGGAAGGGTCAAGGGGTATAGCCTTTATTAACAAAGGTAATATGAATAATCAAACTGTAAGCAAAATGCAACATGCAAGCAGACAAATGCTCACTGAAAATAAAAGGAATGAAGCATACCAAATGCAATAAGCAAATGCTAATTGAAATATTTTTTTGTTTTGAACTATGTACTTTTTTTGGGTTTTGAAATATGTACTTTTTTTTGAATTTTTTTTTGAAATATGTGTCTTTTTTTGGATTTTGAGATATGTATTTTTTTTTTTGTATTTTGAAATGTACTTTTTTTTTTTTTGGATTTTGAAAATATGTATTTTTTTTGGATTTTAAACTATGGTGTAAACTAAAAGACCAGCATAGTACTCAAATCAAAAGCTCATATTTATTTATGAACTTAATTGCCAAATTGTTCTTCAATAATTTAACTTAAACCCATTTTTTTTGAACTTGTGTTTCCATTCGTGATCCCATTTGATGATTCGATCCTTAGTCAATCTAGGCCGTTCCTTAAGTTTGGAGTACGCCTCTTTAGAAAGAAAAGACGAATAGGTTTAGAAAGCCCATGAGAAGGTTCCGAAGACCTAAAAAGATGTTCCTTTCCTACCCTAATATCTGTTGGAGTTCGGTCATTTTCTTTCTGGGGTATTTATCGACCTTGCGTTCCCTTTCATTTCATTTCATGGCCTTGATGTAACGTTTGTAGTGTAATGGCCTTTTGATTTGACGTTTGACTTTTGCCTTTTGCTTTGCTTTTCTTTTCTTTTCTTTGGGACGGATCTCCCCCATTTTTTTATGACGGCCTCCTACTAAGATGGCGAGTATTCTTGGTAGTCTATTCTAAGCCTCGTTCCGACATCATGGGCCGAGTGTAAAAATAGAATTTTGTTTAAAAAGAATGATTTGTACTTTACACTTTCAGTCAAGCTTTCGGTATTCCTCAGGACTTAGCATCTCTTGTTACTCACGAATCAAACGTGTCAGTATGTGTAGTAATGTGTTTGGAATTAAATTATCCAGACTGATAAGGAAATTTGAGTTTATAAATTTTCTGATTCCGCTGGTCTTTCTACCATGCTGATCGACTCTTTATCCTAAGGGTAGAGGGTAGTATTTCTTCATATGCAAACCATTCCAGGGGTGAGTTAGCTCTTCCCCTTCTGCATTGACAAGACGATAAGCGTTACCAGGAAAAGCATGTGATATAACATAAGGTCCTTCCCAATTGGGTTGGAGCTTAGAACGTGGACCACCAGGTTTTACAAAAATTCTTTTGACGACCATTTCACCAGCTTTGAACTTACGTTCAATGACTTTCTTTTGATAAAAACGTGCTAGTCTATTTTGGTAAACTCTTGCATGATTAGCAGCTGACCATCTTCTCTCGTCTAAGAGTTCCAATTGAGCAAGGAGTGCTGAACGATGTTCATCAATAGAAAATTCCTTGTTCAATTATACTCTTAATGACGGTATGAGGATCTCGTATGGAACTACTGCCTCCATTCCAAATATTAAGGAATAAGGAGTTTGCCCAGTAGGCGTGCGGATTGAAGTGCAGTAGGCCTATAGAGCCTCAATCAATTTTTCTGGCCAGTCTGTGAATTTGTTAGATTTGCACGTCTTTTTGATGATTTTTATCAAAGTCTTGTTAGCTGCCTCTACTTGGCCATTGCCTTGCGGATAATAAGGAGACGAATGATGCAATGCAATTTTGTACATGTTACAAAGGTCCTTCAGCTCTTGTGACACGAACTGCGGTCCATTGTCGGTGACGATGGTGTTTGGAATTCCAAATCTGGTGATGATGTTCCTCATGATGAACTTGCAGACGATTGATGCTTTGACTTCCGTGTATGCTTCGGCTTCTGTCCACTTGGAGAAGTATTCCGTTGCCGTGAGGATGAAAGACTTTTGCTTGATGCCGGAATCAAGATTACCAAGGGGTCCAATGATATCGAAAGCCCACATGGAGAAAGGCCATAGGGAGGAAACAGGATGGAATGAAGATGTAGAAGAATGAACTTTTTCGGCGTGAAGTTAACACTTAGCACACCTACGGACATATCCTACACAGTCTTCTTCCATGGTTGGCCAATAAAATCCTTGTCTAAGGATCTTCTTTGCCAGCATTTGTCCATTAACATGGCCACCACAAACTCCAGCATGAGCTCCTTCCATAACCTTCCAAAGCTCATCTTTGTCTAGACATCTTAGAAGAACTCCATCAAAACTTCTTTTGTACAGTGCTCCCCCAACTAGGGTGTATCGTTGAGCAACTCTCTTGATAGCCCTTTTCTCCTCAGCTGTGGCTTCTTCAGGATATGATTGATCTTCACAATATTTAGCGATTTCATAGTACCATGGCTTCTGTTCATCATCCATCTCTTCTAACATCTCCATCAACATGATTTCTCTTTTTTCCACGATATCTCCATCTCTGACTTTCTTCAACAGCTTCTCCTTGATTCTAAGAAATGAAGGGTCTTTCACGGCGAGTGAAAGGCGCCTATGAACTATGATTGATTCGGATTGCCTGCTGATTGGAAAATCAAGAGAAGATGCAAGTGAGGCTAGAGCGTCAGCTAAGATGTTCTGATTCCTAGGAACATGGACGAAGATCAATTTGGAGTCAGGGGTTCGATACTTGGTAAACACTTGGCGAAGAATCAATTGGCTATCACCCATAATCCTGAGTTTGGTAACACCATGGGAATGAGCAGCCTCGAGGCCAGCAAGGAGCGCCTCGTATTCAGCTATATTATTGGTGACTGGAAAGTCAAGCTGAAAGGCTTGTGGAATGGTGATACATTCAGGTGATAACAGAACAATGCCAATACCCTTTCCATGGGAATTCAGAGCTCCGTCAAAATGCAGAGTCCACATATCATTTCTGATTTGGTCTATGGACATCAGTTCCTCATCCGGAAACTCCGATCGGACTGGATCAAAATGAGGAAGGGGGTGATGAGCGAGATGTTCTGCTATAGCATAGTCTTTGATCGCTTTCTGCTGAATGTAAATGATATCGAATTGAGATAGAAAGCTTTGCCATCACGCTAACCTATCAGTGAGAACATATTTCTCCAGAAGAAACTTGATTGGATTCATCCTAGCGGTAAGATGGACTTCATGGGCTAAAAAATAATGCTTCAATTTCTGAACAACCCAGACCAATGTTGCGCATGTTTTCTCCATCGCTGTATATCTCTGTTCAGCGGGGTTGAGAAGTTTAGAGAGATAGTAGGCCGCCCTCTCCTTTCCTTCTTCATCTTCTTGTGCTAGGACAGCCCCCACAGCATCATCCAGGACAGAAATGTAAAGTATCAATGGTTTACCTGGAGATGGTGGTCTCAAAACAGGAGGACTTGCCAAATAATTCTTCAATCCATCGAATGCCTCCTGACACTTATCGTCCCAATCGAATTTGACTCCCGGCTTGGTAAGCTCGTAGAACGGCTTACACCTTTGTGAGTGCTGGGAGACAAATCGGCGAATAAACTGCAACCTCCCGATTAATCCTCTTAACTCCTTCAAGTTCTTGGGAGGTGGCATCTCTCTGATAGCCTTCGCCTTGTTGGGATCGATCTCAATTCTCCGTTTGCTGACAATGAATCCAAGTAATTTCCCTGAGGACACCCCGAATACACATTTCTTGGGGTTCATCTTTAACTGATACTCCCTTGATCTCTCTAACACTCTTGCCAAAACTTTGGCATGCTCAGCCTTCGTCTTAGATTTAACCAACAAGTCATCCACATACACTTCTAGATCTATGTGCATCATGTCGTGAAATATTGCCATCATAGCCCTCTGATAAGTGGCTCCAGTATTCTTTAATCCAAATGGCATGACGACATAACAGTATGTTCCCCAAGGTGTAGTGAATGAGGTCTTCTCCTGATCTTCTTCTGCCAATTTGATCTGATTGTATCCTGAAAACCCATCCATAAACGATAAAGTCTCATAGCCAGCAGTGTTATCAATGAGTACGTCAATATAAGGCAATGAAAAATCATCTTTAGGACACGCCCGGTTTAAATCTCGGAAGTCAATGCAAATCCTGACCTTCCCATCCTTCTTCATAACCGGGACTATGTTGGCCACCCATTGCGGATAGAGGACAACTCTAATAAATTTGGCTTTATGTAGTTTGTCGACCTCTTCCTTCATCTTCAAAGCCATTTGTGGGTGGAATCGCCTTAGCTTCTGTTTGACCGGGCTAGCTTCATCCTTTAGGGTCAACCTGTGTTCAACTAAGGATGAGTCTAACCCCGGCATATCTTCATAACTCCAGGCGAAAGTGTCCTTATAGTCTTTAAGAACTTGTACCATTGCCTTCTCATCTTCTACAGAAAGATTCTTGCTGACGAGGACAACCTTAGGTTCGTCTTCGGTCCCTAAATTGATTTCTCTGGTGGGCTCTTCTACGGCAACTGAGGGTTCATCGAATCTCTTCACTCCACTGGCATATGCCTCGGCTGCGTCCTCATCATCTTCTTCATCTTCAACAATGGGGTCTTTTTCATATATCAACTCATACACCCCATGTCCAAAGCAGATCCGTGGTGTAGCCAGCTTCATAGGGGCATCTAGCTCCCCTTCATCAGTCTCTTCTGACAGCAGTATCCTTTTGTCGAAAATAGCACCGGGACCTTCGATCAGCTCATCGGTCTGTAGCGGCCACTTGGGTTCTGCAGGATCGAGAAACAGCCTGTTCAATGAGATGTAGAGGTCTCTTAAATCGAACCACCTGTACCATTCACATTCAGGATCTTGGAATTTTCTCCTCTTCATAGGCCGCAGAGCCTCCAAGGACTGGTACGTGAGCAGTTCTGAGCAGTGTCTCGCCAAATCTCTCCCATATATATCGTGGAGGTCAAAACATGAAGTAATGACCACCGTGTTGTCATGGCTTATTACGGGCCCCTTTACAAAATGTGTATATAAGGTCCATGTTAAGGGGTCCCGACCTTCCTTGTGTGGTGTAGACATCGTCTCCCAGATTTTCTGGCCGCCTTCATTCTCGGCTTGCTGAACAATGTCTTGCTTCATTTTTCTCGGCCTATAGCCCAGGCCGCTTCCAGGTATTCTTCGGTGGTCTTTGACGTGAGTGGTCCTGCCTTGTAACTGTGTACCCAGACCTCTTCCAGGCTGATAGCCATTCTTCATCATTATCCTCCATCCTGGGGTACTCATGCACTTCCCCCTCTTTATGGCATTTAATGGATAAGGAGAAATAGTGGCAGTTTTCAGAGGATCGGCCACTGGATGGTAAACCTGTAATACCGACAGAAAAGGTTGTCGGCCAGGTGAAGAAGTGGGTTTGCAATTCAAAGAATGAGCAGCAGCAACGATCGGCATGCTCGTAACCTTAACGATTCGTCCTTTGAAGGGAAATTTGAGGCATTGATGATTCGTGGAGGGAATCGCCTCAAGAGTTTTTATGTAAGGACGACCCAAAATGGCGTTTAAAGAATGGTCGATTTCCAGGATGTAAAATTCGACCTCTGCATGACTTACAGGGCCTAGCTCTATGTAACGACCCACCATCCTATGACCGGAGACCTGATCACTAAATGGATGTCGGCCCATTAACTGCGGGTTCGCACCCGGATCTCACACAACACATCTGGAGGAGTAAGCGTTAAACAAGGCTAAATATAACAATCACACGGACTACAAGATATAAGAAGTGCGCAGGAAGGAAGATAGCAATGTCCGTATATAGTCCAACAATAATTACATGGTCCAACAAATTAAATAAGTACAGGCAGAAGTAAAGTACAACAACATCGGGGCATACCCCGGAACAAAGACAACTGCTGGCCCGGACACCGAGAAGACACCACACGCCGCCACACGCCACGAGGTCCACACCTGAAACCGCAGGGAGTAAGCCACACCAGAATTGGGCTCAGTAGGGATCATCCGATCCCTCGCCTCCCACTCACACACCCACAAGAGCAATAATACAGATATATGGCAATTAAACAAAGCAGTAAACATAGCTCTCTAACCTGATATGAAACGTATGCATAAGCAGTGAAGCAAGAACAGTTCTAAGTAACCCGAAGAACCCAACACAAAGTCACGTCTCACAGCCAAAGTCCACAAAGCGACCGAACCACACTGTCGACCGAAGTCAAACGTCGCCTCACAACACCACCAACACTCACGTATGTCCGCCCCTACAGTGTTCCGGGGCACCGAAGGGTGAGGCAGTGAGTCAAACTAGGACTAGCTGGGACCAGTGAACCACCACTGCCCAGCTACGTGTGCACACAAGTAGTCTAAACTTCTGTCCTACCGACCGGATTTCCTCCACGCCAGGCCTCGGCGCTTCAGGAGGGCCCTGGGGACCGGCGAACCCCCGTCAAGCCGAAGCTACAGGAACTACCCACAACCCTAACCTCTCGGGCTGCGTCAGGCCAAAGGGCGAAGGGTACCACTCGTAACCTTGATCAAAGGTCACATCAGGCCCAGTGGCTAAAAGGGTAAAACAACTCCAACAGTACCACAACCAGCTCTACAGCAGGAAACGCGCCGGAAGCTGCCACGACAAACAGGGAAACCCCGACCCACTAAGACCAAACAGCAACCCCTCGGATAGCGCACCGGCTACTCCGGCCCGACGGGCTCAAGGTGGTTCTGCTTCCCTCAGCCAAAGGTAAAACACAACATGTACCACTCCTCCCACCGGTACGGCACAATGCCTCATAGACACCATGGCCCTTCCCCATCGGCCCAAGGTGACATACGTAAACCACAGTTATTCCGATTTCATATTCGCATAAGCACACATACACACATAACATGATTCCATTCACACAGTAAACCTCCGTCTCAGCGTACAATTTAAAGCATGCATTTGAACCATCCAACCGTGAAACATGTGTTAATAATAGGAGTTAATGCAGTTCTGTCTTGAACCGCGTCGACCGAGGTCGACGCCATTCAAGCCCCTCAAATAGGTTCATTTGAATCAGATTATGCTCTAAAACGCGCCGTCCTGGGAAGCCGCCGTTTAAAACGCGTCAGAGTCCACAGACGCCATTCACACCATAATTCCAGAGTTGCAGAAGCCTCAGGCGGGAGATTTTCCTGCCTAAATGGCGTTATACTGGCCCGACGTCCTTCGAAAAGGCGTCGACCAGGCACGACGCCGTTTAGTGCCAGAAACCTGGTTCCATGGTTCAACCCGAGGGTTTCTCCCCTTAACCCCAAACACCCCAAAACGCCCAAAATGGAAGGGGGAGAAACGGGAAATCAAACTACCACAAGCATGCTACAATTCCACAATCTCGAACACGGCCATTCCCACAAGAAAACCCCCTAAACATGCTCATTCTAACCCAAAACACATCATGCCACGCCAAGGAAATCACGAGCAAGATAACCACAGTCCATGCAAGGTTCGTCCCCCTACCGGTTCTTGAACTCTTCTAAGCTCCGTGCCGCCGACCCGCCGCACCGCAGACCGCCGCCAGTACCCCCGAGGACGTCGCCACTCTGCCGGGACGTCGGCCGCCGTCCGGAGAATGGAACGCCGCGAAGGAAGTGGTGGAGGTAGAGGTGAGAGGTAGGGAGGTGTTGGAGTGGTGGAAGAGGAAGAAAAGGAAGGGAAAGGGGAAAAGAGGGTCGGAGAGGCGGAGAGGACGAGGAGAGAGAGGGTGAAGGCGGGAATGAGGGAAAGAAGGGGAGGCTTGCGGGGTCAATCAGAAACTGGCTAAAACGCGTCGACAGAGACAGACGCCTATCAGGTGACAGGACGGGCCGTACTGACTGCGCTCTGAAACGCGTCGACCACCACGGACGCCGTTCAGACGACATGTCAGGCATCGTACACTGACATCGCAGAGTCGCAGTCTGAATCGCGTCGTGCATTACTGACGTCGTTCAGACGACGAGACAGGGGCCGTACTCTCGCGGCCCGACACCCGCCCACGTGGCACAACAGCAAGCAGACTTAAATGGCGTCCACACAACCTGACGTCTTTTGAAAGGCGTCGAGAAGTGCAGACGTCATTCAGTCAAAACTCTCAAGACCCCCCCCTCAGGGTCCAAACCAGGGGATCCGGCCCGAACCCGACCCGAATACCGAACCCGAAATCTCAGTCCTTACACTCTACCTTCAAATAAACCATTCCCAGAGGGGAACGGGTGGAATTATCATATGTCGTCATTGAGATGGGGCTAGGCAGCCATTTTTCCTTGGGCACACCGCACAATTCCAAGGTCTTCGGAGGTAAAACATTGATCGAAGCCCCTGTGTCTACCAGACATGCATCCACGACCTTCCTGCAGATATTGACTGTGATGCTCAGAGCCATGCTTCTGGCCGCCGCCGGTGCTAGTTCCGATGTATAAAATGAAATAGAGGGTTGATCCCCCTGAGGAACTGACAGTGCTGCAATCTTCTCCGCCGGCACGTCCTCGTTGACCATCACCTTCTGCAAATATTCCATCAGAGCTTCTTGGTGGGTCTTTGATCTTTTAATCAGTTCAAGCACGGAGATCCATGCCAGTGTCCGGTCAAGGTGCTTCAGCAGATCGTATTGAGTGCCTGGCGCACTCTCTTCATTGTGTGCTTCCTCTGTCGGCTGTGATGGGACATCTCTAACTGTTGACTGAGGAAAGACTTTGTTGAAAATCCTCCCACTCCGGAGCGCATGTTCCTCAGCCGTGGAAGGTCCGGGTGATACTTTGAGTACCGCAGGGTTGGATGGTGCGGATGGGGTGGAGTGTTGGTACGTAGGTGATGGCGTGGGGTTAGTCGGTGGTGGCGTGGTGCGGATTAAAGGCTTAAACGGTTAGATGGTGGATGAAGTGGGGAACGGCATGCGTAATAGCAGTTTAGAAGGTTGGACGGTATCTGGGTAAGCGGTAGTGGTAACGGGTGAAGTAGGGAATGGTATGCGGAGTAGTGGTATGGATGGTAGGAGGGGTGCGTGGTTGGTTTGTGGTGGGTTATTTAATGGAGGCGTAGTGGCGTGGGGTGTAATGGGTTTAAGGAAAGCGGGTGGTGGTAATGGGTTAGTGGGTGCGGGTGAGGGATATGCGGGTGTTGGTATAGGGGTAATGGTAATGGGCTGTGGTCTGGGTATGTGGATGGTGCGGCGTGGTGGTTGTTCTACGGTACTCGGAATGTGACCCGTTGAATAAATAGAGGAAGAGTCCTCTATCCTCCATTGCTGCCCGCGGTTAGCCTCAGACCGGCTATTTGTCAGAATAGGGGCAACTTGGTTCTGATTTTGGTGTTCCGGTAGCGGATTCTGCACTATGCCCATGTTTGGTGGTGCTACTGCTTGTGCCAGTGCTCTTGCTTGTTGCTGCTGCTGCTGCTGCGGTGGTCTTCTTGCCTTTAAGGCAGATATGTACTTTTTCATCTCCTCCTAGTCAATGCCGCCCTGCTCGTTGAGATCATGGATGTAATCTCTAAATTGGAAGCAGGTGTCAATAGTGTGTCCAGGTTGCCTATGGAAGTAGCAATACCTGGAGGTATCGGTGTTTTGAGGCCAGATTGCCTTTTCTCTCGGCAGGACCAAAGGATTGGCTGCCATTAAAGCACTGAAAATGTCTGCCAAGGACTCTGGGAGGACTGGGTATTCTGCCCTCTTTGGGCCCGAAGGTCTTCTCTGCTGGTTATAGTCAGCAGGGGGAGGGACATTATGATATGCCGGCAGTGCGCGCGGCTGGTACTGCTACTGTTGCTCATACTGCTGTGGCGGAAGCCGGTACTATAACTGCCGTTGCGGCGGCTACTGTGGATGTTGCTGTTGCTGTTGCTGATTCTGATTCGGCTACTGGGGCCACTGAAACTGGGGCTGCTGATACTGGGGGTATGGCTGCTGCCTGTACCCCTGCTGGTTCGGCTGCTGTGGCCGCTGCTATTGACTCCTCACAAACTGAGGCGAGTTGTTGTTCATACTGCTAACTTGCTCATGAGAGAGCGTGCCCTCGGTAGTCGGACCTGTGCTGGGGGAATTTGGCACTGCAGGTTTCCGAGGTGGAGGCCTGCTAGGTCTGTGAGGATCAAAGACGCTAGAGAACGTAGCGTCCTTGAAGGCATTCTGACAGTACCGCGCTCTTTCATAGAGCTCTGCCATGCTGGTCAGATTGTTCAGGGAGAGGACTTGTTTGAACTGAGGCGTAGCGTTGGAAATGAACATCTTTACTTGCTCCGACTCAGACAAGTGATCTTTAACTTTCTCGGCCAAGCCCCTCCATCTGTCGACAAAACTGACGAACTTCTCATCGGGCTTCATCTTCTCTGCTATCAGGTCCATAATGGACAGGGAGGGAGCAACTCTGTCTTGGTACCGTTGAATGAATTTTCGGGAGACGATACCATAGTCCTCTACTTCGGAGGGTTCCAAGGAAAAGAACCACTCGAGGGCTGGTCCCTCTAAGGATCTCCTGAACAAAAAGGCCAACGACCTCTTATCGTTTTGCCAGAAAGATGACTCGTACATGAACTCCTTCAAGTGGGTGAAGGGTTTACCAGTACCGTTATACTTTCGGTATACTGGCATCTCAGAGGGTGGCAGA
Organism: Zantedeschia hybrid cultivar; assembly: GCA_030544215.1. Classification (NCBI taxonomy): domain Eukaryota; kingdom Viridiplantae; phylum Streptophyta; class Magnoliopsida; order Alismatales; family Araceae; genus Zantedeschia; species Zantedeschia hybrid cultivar. The sequence goes on along the minus strand of JARZZO010000008.1, from coordinate 55,743,718 downwards.
TGGAACACTGGCAGACTTGGTAAATTGATCTCTGGTGCAGCTTTGACCCCCATCATCTTCTGGAGGTTGTTGAATTGTTCATCCATGCGCTCCATCTTTGCCAGCAACGCTTGCGTGGTCGGATCAGCCTGGGGAGGAGGGGGAGGTGGAGGTACTTGATAGGCATGTTGCCTGGAGTACGTAGGACAAGGAGGACAATAAAGAGGAGGTCCGGCAGAGCTTCCGCCATGTCCGAGGGCATTTTGATAAGCAGGCGTCAGCGGTCTGGCCGGTTGCCTAGAAGAGGAAAGTTGCGGCCCAGCTGGCCGAGAAGTTGAGACATGGAGGCCTTCCATGGCCTGATGAATAAAGGGAGGATGATGAGGAGGTTGTTGAGGGATGACATGGGGAGCCACAGGGTTCGGCTTGGCAGACTGCACGGGCGTCTTCCCCTTTAGAATGGACTGGATCGCCTCGAACTGTTGAGGGTCCAGACAGGAGGCAAGAACTCCCAAAGCATTTACAAGATCCGAGGGGTCAGAAGATGAGGGATCATTCTGGTTCATGTCTCCCTCGGAGATAGGGTTAGGAACCGCATGCACATGTGGGGGAGGATCAGAATATTGCTCATGAGGATGATAAAGAGGGGTTCGGACATTCCCCTCATACCGAACTGGACAAGGAATAGAATTACCGGAGGCATCAGCATCTCTCCCGCTCTCAAAATGGTAATCAGAATCGCGAGGGGCATTAGCATCTCCCTCGTAATTGATAATGTCATCGGGAGCCATGCTCAAGTCCCTTCCTGATCGAAGCAGCATGATGTTAGATTTTTCTTCAGAGATTGGCAAACAAGTTGTACATAAATTAAACAAACAAGTGGATGTTTAACGTGATTTTAAGATTCCTTGTTGGGTTATTTGGATTTAATTAAATCACAAATTCACTCAAGAGATAGGATCCTAGTTTCAGTTTAATGTCCACCGTTATATTCTATGGTTTCTCTCACAACGTTATGGAAATCTAACCAGGACTTCAATTGGTACAACCAGCGTGATGATCAAGGAGGAATACCTTGATTTTGGGGACTTACGGAGGTCTTTAACTCCAACTACTCTAGTCTGATCGAGGGACCGACCCAATCAGAGAGAGTTGAAGACGTCAAGAAGAGTGTTCCTAAGAAGAGGAGGGTGTTAGCCTCAATGCGTATGACCTGTAGCCTGGATGGCCTCTAATGCTTAATACATAATGGGTAATAGCACACAGATCACAAAATCTGAGAACTGAAGAAGAAACAAGAAACTGCTTGAATCGCGTCGTTGTTCGTCAACGCTATTCAAACATAATCTTATTTTTTCGCAGAAGCTCAGGCAGCAGACAGCAGAAAATGAGACTAAAAGGCGTCTGGGTTTGGCGACGCAGTTTGAAATGCGTCGCTCCTCCTGGACGCTTTTCAAGTCGCAGATGCAGTTTTCCAGGAGGAATTTCTGGATCGATTCCTCCTCAAAACAGGATAAAAATGATAAATAATCAGCTCATGCAAGATTTTTTTTGTTTTAAAATTTTAACAGGATGATTTATCAAATAAACAACTAGAATGCTAGTCAATCACACAATCTTTATCACAAAAACAGCTTTTCAACTAATCAAAGGGAGGGCAAGATCTTGCCACAGGGGTGTGCACGTGGTGCACGTAGGAAATCAACTAAGCTAAAAACTCACCAATTGGTGAGGGTGTGTCGAGAGACACAAGTGGTGCACCGTGGGTCGATTGATAACAGCAAGAACAAAGAATTAAAAGATGGCGAGACCAAGTCCCACTGTGATCGCCAAAAAAGCTGTGAGTGCTTAAAATGAGTGTGTGATTATCATGAAAAACTATGTTGTTTAAGTGCAAAATAAACCTATTAAAAAGAAATTAAGTGATGTGATCGCCAGAAATTTTTGACTAAAAAGTTCCAAAAGAAGACTTGATCGCCTATCTGTTTGGATGTGGGAGATGTTGAGCTCTTGGTTCCCCTCCTTCAACCGGTCGAAGAAAGAGAGCCTTTTCTTGTCTTTGTTCTTGCTTTGGCTGCTATTGAATTTTGAGTATCGTCCAGATTCCTTGTTGTTTGCTATTGATTCTCTCCCCTTGATTCTCCTTCGTACCTTGCAAGAAATAGAAAGAAATGAAGAACAATGATGAGAACTTAGGAAGAAGCAGTATCCATTCAAGAAGAGATTTTGAACATGCAACTAAGCAGGTAAACTCACTTGTTGGGATGGTCTTTTAAACCCCTTTAACAAATAGGTTTTGAAAATGATGCTAGTGTTGTGTGTGTTGCATGGAGTGATGTGATGAAGAATGTGAAAAATATGCAGAAATGAATTGAAAGCTAATGCGGGATGGCCCCTGAAAGCCTTGATCTTGAGAGAATCTTGAATGGACGAAGAACGGATGCCGACTCCTAGAAGCAGCACTTCAGCGTCTGGACGTCGTCAAACTTCTTTGCTCCAATTGCCACCAAAATAATTACTAATTATCACTCAACATCACTCTCTCTTTCACTCATTCAAGAGGCAGGGTATTTATAGACTTCTTTGCATTCGCGGATTTACATGAAGAAATCTTGAGATTTATCCAACTTAACCAACAGATAAATACAGATTAATTCATCTTTATCTGTAATTATCTAAAACGCGTCGCCCATGGGAGACGCCTTTCAGATTGATTAAGATAAGGATAAACATCCGGGAAAAATTTATCTTTATCTGTAATTAGATAAAACGCGTCGCCACCAGAAGACGCCTTTTATACTAATTGAGATAAGGATAAATATCCGGAAGAGAAGTAGAAAGAACTTAGGAAACCTAAATGGCGTCGTGACATGAAGACGTCTTTTAGCTAATTAATCTACTGATTAAAATTCAAATTTAAACATTAAAATAGGAATAAACTCTAAATGGCGTCTACGGAGGTCGACGTCTTTTAGACTTCTTAATATTTTAACTGAAATTTGAGTTAAAATCAATTTAATTAATTAACTTAAATCATATCTGTCTGACCCGACACTATTTAGAAAAGGATTAATAAAAATTAACCAATTATTAAATATTAGACCATTCTGAGGCATTATTATATGATATGAAATTTACTCGAAATGATGTCAAAATTAGCGTGTCTACACTATAGAGAGCTTGACACAGTTGTACATTGATGAGATTGTAAAGCTCTATGGAATTCCCAAAACCATTGTATATAATAGAGATTCAAGATTCACATCATGAGTTTGGAAGAGCATGCAATCAGCTTTGGGAACTCAATTGAGATTTAGTTCAGCATTTCATCCTCAAACGGATGGTCAGTCAGAATGGACCATTCAAACATTGGAAGATATGCTTAGAGCATGCAGTCTTGATTGGAAGGACAGTTGGGACCGGCATTTAGCTTTGGTAAAATTCGTCTATAATAATACTTACCATTCCAGTATAGGTATGGCTACGTTTGAGGCACTGTATGGTCGACATTGTAGATCCCCACTATGTGGGCATGAGGATAGTGATGATAGATTGGTGGGGCCAAAAGCAATTCAGGATTGCATTAAGAAGATCAAGACCATCAAGCAGCGATTAGTAGTAGCTCCGAACCGACAAAAGCAATATGCTAATAACCGGAGGAGAGATCTAGAGTTTGCAGAGGGCGATCATGTGTTCTTAAAAGTCTCTCCTACTAGAGGTGTGATTTGGTTTGGTAAATGAGGGAAGCTGAACACACGTTACATCGGGCCATTTCAGATTTTGGCTCGGGTAGGCAGAGTAGCTTACCAGTCAGCGTTGCCACCTGAGTTTGTTGGAGTTTATGATATTTTTCATGTATCAATGATGAGAAAGTATGTGTATGACCCAGCTCATGTAATTGATTACACTGCATTGGAAATTAAAGCAGATTAGACATTTGAAGAAGAACCTATTCATATTTTGGATCGAAAGGTGCAAAAATTAAGGTCAAAGAGCATTCCCATGGTCAAGGTATTATGGCATCATCACTCAATGGAAGAAGCTAAATGGGAATTGGAGGAAAAGATGCAGGCAAAATATCCAGAACTATTCAGGTGAGAATATTTCAATTTTGAGGACAAAATTATTTTAAGGAAGAGAGAATATATAACATTCGATTATTAGCATGTAATTAGCATAATTATGTTACTAATTAATTTTGAGCTAACACATTATGTAAGTTAAGATATGCACAAAGATTAAACTTGGTTGGTTAAATCTCATAAAATAATTATATATGATCAATTGTGATAGAAAACTTAGTGTAAATCATAATTAGATTTAAATTAAAATGATTAATTGGAGATTAAGGGTAAGTATGCAATTATTAAAAGTAGGATGACCTTTTGATGAATAATTATTTTATATAGTAGAAAACTAAAACCTATGATTAGAAATTTGTCTTTTATTAATTAGTGTTTATCCTAGAAATATTAGTATTATATTAGATAGTGAGGTGGTCATAATTAGTATTAACTTTAGTTAAAGTTAGTGGGATAGTAAAGTTAGTTTAACCTTGGTTAAAGTTAGTGGGATGGTCAAAGTTAGTATTAACCATGGTTAGTGTTAGTGGGATGGTTAAGTTAATGTAACTTGGATGGTTAGAATTAATAAATTTTAAAGTCATTTAAGTAACTATAGTAAGACTAACTAAACTCATCCTATTTAAAGGACTTTAACTTTGGTTTTGGCCTTGGTTTGGCATCTTCTCTGCACCAAAACATGGGGAGCAGCAAGGGAAAGATTTGGGAGGCCATTCTTGAAGTGTTCTTGGAGTTCTTGAAGTGTTCTTAGTGTTCTTGAAGAAGGTATGTTGCATGGGTGCTAGTTTCATAAGAGTTTAGCTTAGTTAATCATAAGAAATAAGTAAATATTTAATATATATTTTTTATATCTTCAAATTATATGTTCTTGTGAAGTTCTTAAGTATAAAATAGTTGAATGATGTAGAGATTTAAATTTTTAAAAACTTAGAATAGATTAAGCATAATAGAAGTTAAATTTCTGCAACCCAGATTTTTCTGTAACTCTTATGACAGTAGGGTAACCTTAAAATTTTTATGATTTTATTTTGTATAAAAAACTTATGAAATTTTTATGACATAACTATGACATGAGTGGACATCTCTAGAAAATTGGCATAAATTTTCATATTCATATGGTGATACTTCTAAGTCATGAACAAGATTGCGATTTTCAGATACAGCTTTCTGAGTTCATTTGATAACATGTTAGAACATGAATTGTTGTGATTTATATGTTTCACAAAATAATCTGAAGTTTTTATGACATAATACTCGTACTAGTATAAATATTCAAAAAAAGTTTCATGAATTTTTGTATTCATATGATAATGCTTCTAGGTCGGGTAACATAATATAATTTGTAGATACAGTTTTCAGACTTCATTTGATAGTATTTTAGAACCTGAATTTTAGTAATATGTATATTACAAAATAATCTAAAATTTTTATGACATAATACTCATACCATTATACAACTTCAATAAAAGTTTCATGAATTATTGTATTTATATGATGATGCTTTCAAGTCGGATAACAGGGTATAATTTGTAGATACAGTTTTCGGATTTTATTTGATAGTATGTTAGAATGTGCATTTTAGTAATTTATATGTGTCACAAAATAATCTAAACTTTTTATGAATTGTTATATTCATATGATAATGAGTCCTGGTGTGCGTAGCAGGGTTCATATTGCACTCTGATATTTCAGTAACTCAAAGATAGTACTCTGATATTTGATTTTATGCTATCTTTGTGGAGAATCATTTGAGCCCAAATTTTTACAGGATGTTCCTAATGTGAATTAGTATAATATGTGAAATTTTAAAGATTTTTTGAAGTACTTTTATGTATTAATAAAATCAGTGTTTTAAATGTGGGCAGATTACTTCTGTAGGAGATTTGTGATTACTTATATGTGTTGTCTGACTTTATAAGAAGTTGTATTTAAATTCAGCTTAGAACTTGATTTATTTAGCTTTTTAATTATGATTTGGAGTTATTCTTAGTTTCGAAACTCCTGAAAGAAAATCACTAAAGTGGTTAGTCATTTTCGTATGTATATATTGTTGTAGTTACATAAACATTAAATTTATTCTCATAATTTTAATGAAGCATGCCGATCGGACATAGCCGCTATATGAGAATAGTTTTGGGAAAATAGTGGCAACATCTCCACCAGGATCTATTTATTTTGGGGCTGCGTGCTACACCTAAAAAGGTGGGAGCCACCTCCAGAACCTATTAACTCTGTTACCCGAAGGCCGCGAGTAGAAATCCTTTGTTAAGGTGGGGTGACGACCCTCGGAGTAGCACTATACCCATGACTTGGCTCTGTACGTGCCTAGGAGCTTAGTTTCTGTATTCTGTTTCTGGCTCATAGTGGCGGTTGGATGTGTGTCCGGGCACCTCTATAATAATTAGAACCCTATGGTCTGAAAAATTATATCTTGCAATCTATATGTCATTTCAGTAAATCAACTTAATAATCTTAAGTTCTGTATTATGTTCTATGATCGTTTCGAAATGTGCGTCGTTAAACACATGAAAACGTTCAATCTAAATTTATCCGGCTCACTCAAATCAGATTTTGAAAATTTAATAGTGGTGAGTCCGAGTCGATCCACAGGGAGTTAAATTTTTAACTTTGAAAACTTTGAATTTTGATTATCTAAAACAAATGAGGATTTGAACTGACCAATTAATTACCTAATTAGACAAAAACTCGATTAACTAAAAATACCCAAGACAAAAAAATGATATTTAATTCTATGAACTTCTTTCGGAATTTAAACACTACAACATATGGAGAATAAACGACACTTTGCTAACAAGAGCATTGCTATTTAACTATTTGCAATTTTAATAAAATATCATTAATTAGCTGAAAAAAAAATGAAATAAACTTACCAAATTCTTAGTTGTACTATCTCAATAAACAATTAAATCTAACCAAGCAACTAACTAATGACTAAAAGAAATAACATGTAACAGATGGGGCTCCTGGCAAGTAAGCCGACACAGTAGGTTGCAAGGCACTGGCGCAGTGGACCGACGCTGGAACCGCTTGCTGCTGGGAAGCTGCTGTGTGCGTGGAGAAGGTGGAGGAGGAAGCAGCTAGTTGCAGGCCGGCTGGTGTGTGCTTCACCGCTGGGCTCGCATGCAGGTCGTGGTTTCACCACGTGGAGGTGCAGGAGGAGCTGCTTGAAGCTGGTGGAAGGTACAGCATGCATGCATGGGGCTTGCTGGCGGCTTCACGTTGACGGCTGCTGCTGGTGCGGCATGCGCGTGCAGGACATGCATGCAGGTCGTGGGGAAGCTTCAAGTTCTGCTGCTTCGGATGAAGGAGGATGCCGTGGAGGAAGCTTCCGGGTGCTGCGTGGACAGGGAGGAGAGACGGCGAGAGAGAAAACCAAGGAGGGAGAGGAAGAAGGAGAGTGCGTGGGAGAAAGAGAGGGGTTGTGCGGTTGAGAAAGAATAAGGGAGAGAGGGAGGAAGAGAGGCTACCGAGAAGGAAAACTAGAGAGAGAGAGTACGGGAGAGAAACTAGCAAGAAAACTAAACGAGAGAGGAAGAGAAAGAATGCTGGGAAGAGAAAACTCGAGAGAGAGAGAGAGTAGGGTCCGGAGAGAGGGATAGAAAAATAGAAGAGAGAGGGCTGCGGGAAGGAGAGTTGGAAAAGGAGGAGGAGAGAGCTGCGAATCTGGAGAGGAAGAGAAAGAGGAGAGGATTTTGTAGGAGAGAAAAGGTTACGGAGGAGGAGGAGGGGCTCGGAATATATGGGCGAGAAGAAGAGAGAGAGAGAGAGAGCGTGTGGGAGAGTTTTTGGAAAGGGAGAAGTTGGAAAACAAAACGGAAAGAGGAAGAGAGAGTCTGAATTGGGGAAGGAAAGAGGTTAAAGGAGAGGAAAAGGAAACTGGAGAAGAATTAGGATTCAAACTTCTAAAACGAGAAAGAGAGAGAGGATTTTTAAAATAAAGGAAGGGATGTGTTTAGGAAATTGGAGAGACGGAAGGAAAGTGTGGGTTTCGGGAAACTCCAGCGAATGAAGGAATCAAATTGTATTTTTACCCCTATTTTAGTTGAAATTCGCACACTAGACCTCCCCCAAATTTCCGGAAACTCCTCCAGCTGCACTGCATCATCGACGTGTCCTGTTCACATCAAATAAATATAATTTAGCGCATTATCAGAAAAATATCATCATATTTATTCATTTCGTCTCGGTTTTGTCGAAAAACCGCAATTGCGCTACACTCCTTTGATCACATGAAATGACGATGTTTTTAAGTCAGAATTTGATGAAATTGGTACCGTTGGACTTGTTACACAATTATCTATCATTTCATGCTATTTTGCAGATAAAAACATGAGTATGATGCATATGGTTGCCCTTAAATGATCAATTTAACACTTTATCACACCCCCCAACTTACCCATTGCTAGTCCCTTAGCAATGCAAATAAGGAGATGTTAGGACAATTAATGAATTATCATGCTTCATTTGTAGTATCTTTCACAATCAATTTAAGTGGTAGCCGTTTGGTTGAGCTAAAAAGTTTTCATATCCCATAATATTTTGATTCAGACAAGTGATTGTGCATGAAATTTTACACACTTAGAACTCGTTTCCGACCTTTCTGGTATATTCTTGCCTTTATTACCCTTTAGATAAGACTACTTGGGGAGGGGAAGAGAATAAAAGATTTTCCGATCAGTCAGTGAGGACCGTTTTTCAGTTCCCGTCCCAACTCAGCACTTTTCACGACTTGGTCATATTTTTGGTACGATGGACTTTTTAGCGTGGCGTTTCTTCATTGTACTTTTGCTTTTGAGAGTGCGTACTTTTTACCACTCTCTTTGAATTGCCTAAGGAGAGGTGCGTACTTTTTGCCACCTACCTTCCTTTAGCTCTTTTATCGCCTTCACTTGCCTTTAATGTTTACAGCTATCCATTTTAGATGACCGCCTCTTTTAGAGTGCTGAGTGGGACAGTCCCCTATTACGGATCCTACACATTCCTTTCGTTCAACCCAAAAGAAAAATTAGAATAAGTAGTCTTATCTTTGAGGTTAATTCCAGCAATTCTATACCCTTAAGATCTTTTATTTATTCTAAGTTGCCGTGTGTGTGTGAAAATCATCCCGCCGTGGATTTTTGTAAAGTGGAATATTTGAACTTTAAAGGCTCTTTAACTAATGTGACTAACAGAAAACTGATTTGTTTAAGATTTACTTAATGAAACATGATTTTCATGCAATTTTCCTAGGATGTGAAAAGAAGTTTTTGAAAAAAATTTGACCATTTTTCAATGAAAGATATCAGTTTTCTTCAAAAGATTTTCAATAAATGCATATGATTGTCCCACCCCCCAACTTGATTGACATTGTCCTCAATGGCATAAAAGATATGAAAAACATGCAGCAAGAAGAGAATTTGTGAAGGAGCGAAACAACCTGTAATGACGAGGCGGCGACATACCCACGGCGACTGCTGCTCAGGGACCTAAAAGGAAAGAAATACACAGGCTAAAGTAAAATATTGGGTTGCCTCCCAACAAACGCTAAGTTTATCGTCTTCAGCCAGACGGAAGTTCAGTTAGTGGGGGTCACTCAGTTCTATGGATTCAGGTGGCTCATTTTGAAGATTTTCAATGAATGGTTTCAACCGTTGACCATTAACAGTAAAAGTGTTCCCGCTCTTAGGATTCAGAATTTTAACGGCTCCATGATCGAAGGCTTTAACGACCACGAAGGGTCCATCCCATCTGGATTTCAGTTTTCCAGGAAATAGGCGAAGCCTAGAATTAAATAGCCAAACTTTCTGATTTGGACGAAAGGATTTTCGGACAATATGTTTATCATGAAAAGCTTTAGTTTTGGCTTTATAGATCTTTGAATTTTCATTGGCCTCGTTGCGCAACTCTTCCAGCTCACTAAGTTGTAAGGTTCGGTGAGAACTAGCTTGGGTTAGGTCCAGATTGACTTGTTTGATGGCCTAATAAGCCCTATGTTCCAATTCCATCGGAAGGTGGCACGCTTTTCCAAAAACCAGGCGATAAGGAGACATGCCAATAGGAGTTTTGTAAGCGGTCCGATAGGCCCATAAAGCATCATCCAATCTTTCAGACCAATCTTTTCTATCGGGCCTAACGGACTTTTACAGAATATTCTTGATCTCCCTATTGGAAACTTCCACTTGGCCACTGGTTTGGGGGTGATAAGGGGTAGCTACTTTGTGATTAATCCCATATTTCTTAAGCAAAGCCCGAAATTGGTAATTCGTGAAATGCGTTCCCCCATCACTTATGATAGCTTTAGGCCACCCGAACCGGGAAAAGATATTCTTCTGAATGAATTTAATGACCACTTTATGATCATTGGTTCGGGTGGCTACTGCTTCAATCCATTTTGAGACATAATCCACTGCTACCAGAATATATGCATGTCCAAAAGAGGGTGGAAAAGGTCCCATAAAGTCAATTCCCCAAACATCAAAGACTTCAACCACTAAGATTGGGTTGAGTGGCATCATATCCCTTTTCGCCATATTTCCTACGGCTTGACATCGGAGGCAAGTTTTGCTAAATTGATGGGCATCTTTGAAAAGTGTGGGCCAGTAAAAACCACTTTGCAGGACTTTGGCTGCAGTTTTCTTTCCTGAGAAGTGGCCCTCACAAGCCAGATTATGGAATAAGTTAAGAACACTATGTTGTTCTTCTTCGGGAACACATCACCTAATGATTTGATCAGGACAAAATTTGAATAATTCAGGATCCTCCCAGAAATAATATTTTTCTTGAGAAAAGAATTTGTCCTTTTCACTTTTGGTCCATCCTTCCGGAAGCTGATTAGTCACTTTGTAATTGACAATGTGAGCATACCAAGGTGCAACAGTGTGGGAAATGGTCAGTAGATGCTCATCAGGAAAGGAATCAGTGATCGGTGTACTTTCAGATATCGGAATTCGGGATAGGTGGTCATCTACCACATTCTCAGAACCCTTCTTATCCCGAATTTCCAAATCAAATTCCTAGAGGAGTAAGATCCATCTAATAAGCCTAGGCTTTGCATCCTTCTTGGTCAACAAATATTTTAGAGCTGAGTGATCAGAATAGATTATGACTTTTGCCCCTAAAAGATAAGATCTGAATTTTTCTAGGGCAGAAACCACAGCCAATAATTCCTTTTCTGTGGTGGTATAATTCATTTGAGCATCGGCAAGGGTGCGGCTTGCATAATATATCACCACGGGACATTTGTTGATTCTTTGTCCCAAAACTGCATCGATAGCATAATCAGAGGCATCACATATGATTTCGAAGGGTAAAGACCAATCTGGAGATTGAAGAATCGGGGCTTTGGTCAAAGATTCCTTCAGAGAATTAAATGCCTTGATGCAAGATTCATCCATTTGGAGTGGGACATCCTTAGCTAAGAGAAGAGTTAGGGGCCGGGCAATTTGAGAGAAATTTTGGATAAACCGGCGATAAAAACCGGCATGGCCAAGGAATGAACGGATCTGTCTGACTGAAGTAGGAGGAGGAAGATTGGATATGAGATCGATCTTAGCTTTATCTACTTCTATCCCCCTTTCAGACACAATATAGCCTAGAACAATGCCCTCTCGAACCATGAAGTGGCTCTTTTCCCAACTAAGTATCAGGTTGGTGTCTATGCATCTTGCTAGCACCTGTTTAAGATTTTCCAGGCAATTTTCAAAAGAGTCCCCGAAGATTGAGAAATCATTCATGAAAACTTCGAGGAATTCTCCCACCATATCGGAGAAGATGGCCATCATGCACCGTTGAAATGTGGCTGGTGCGTTGCATAATCCGAATGGCATTCTCCTAAAAGCAAACGTGCCATAAGGGCACGTGAAAGTGGTCTTTTCTTGATCTTCCGGGTAAATCGCCACTTGATTGTACCCGGAGTACCCATCTAAGAAGCAGAAGTACTTCTGGCCCGATAACTTTTCCAGAATCTGATCTATGAATGGGAGTGGAAAGTGGTCCTTCTTAGTCATTAGATTCAGCTTTCGGTAATTAATGCACACTCTCCATCCCGTGGTAAGCCTAGTGGGTACCTCTTCTCCATGATCATTCTTGATAACCGTTAATCCAGATTTCTTGGGTACCACTTGAGTTGGGCTGACCCATTTACTGTCTGATATTGGGTAAATAATACCCGCATCCAGCCATTTCACAACTTCCTTCTTCACCACTTCTTTCATATTAGGGTTAAGCCGCCTTTGCATCTCCCGACTGGGCTTAGAATTCTCTTCCATATAGATGTGATGCATGCAAATGGACGGGCTAATTCCCTTTAAATCGGCCACTGACCAACCAATTGCACCCTTGTGGTCTTTGAGGACCTCGGTTAACTGGGCCTCCTGCGGCGATGTGAGATTTGCCGCAATGATGACTGGGAGAGTTTGGTCCGGGCCCAAAAAGATATACTCGAGAGACTCAGGTAATGGTTTGAGTTCAAGCTCAGGAGGGTCCTCTAAAGATGGCAAAGCGGGCTCAAACTGTAAGGCTGGTAAAGGTTCAACCTTGGGCCAAGATGTTAATGGGCCAGGAGAGTCCGTTAAAGTGTTGGCTTCCTCTAAAAAGTCATATGTGGACATCTCATTTTCTTCAACCAGATTATCCAATATATCAATAGTGTGGCATTCCTTTTCATGATCTGGGTATTGAGATGCTTTGAAGACATTAATCTGGACCTTTTGACCCCCAAATGAAATGTCCATTATGCCAGTTTCACAGTTTATATTAGCTTTGGCAGTAGCTAAGAATGGACGACCTAAGATGATCGGGGTGTGAATGAGTTCCTCAGGTAATGCCATATCCAGAATAAGAAAATCCACGAGAAAATAATAATCATGAACTTTTACAATAACATCCTCAATTAATCCCCGTGGAGTTTTCACAGACCTATCAGCCAACTGCAAGATGATGGATGTGGGCTTTAATTCTCCAATATCAAATTTTTCATAAATAGCTGTTGGCAATAGATTTACATTCGCACCTAGATCCAATAAATCTCTATCAAATGTAACTCCAGCTAAGTCACATGAAATTAGAGGTGCTCCAGGATCCTTTAACTTCTTGGGTAAATGATTCATCACAATTGCACTAACATTCTCAGAAAGCCGAACCTTTTCGGGTGCCATTCTAGATTCTCTTCGTGGAGTACATAATTCCTTGAGAAACTTAGCATAGACTGGCACATGCTTGATGGCATCGAGGAGTGGAATATTAATTTGGACTTGTTTGAACAATTCCAACAACTCCTCATTCTGGGCCAGTTTCTTCCTGGTATTGGGCTTAGCTAGCAAGGCATTAGGAAATGGCACCCTAGGTTTATAAGAACTTGGGCCTTCGTCAATCTTCCCTTTTCCTTTCAGATCCTCCTCCAACTTCTCCATGATGGGTTCAGTCTCACTATCACTTTCAATTTCCTGAGGCCCATCAGTGGAACCTTTGGCTAACTCTCCATCTGCATGTGGTTTTTCTAAACTTCTCCCACTCCTAAGGGCTGAAATGGCTTTAGCATTCTCAAATTGTGGCCCTTTAGGCTGTGGTACCGGGCCAGGCTGAGGTAAAAGGCCCGATTGCTGTGGAAAATCCGGAGGTTGATTCCTTGGATTGGCAACGGGTTGACTAGGAAGTTGGCCTACTTCTCTTCTCATCGCGGCCTCAGCTAGTTGGCCCATTTGACTTTCCAACTTAGCAATGGATTGTTGCTGGGTCAAAATCAGTTGCTGGAGTTGAGTGAATTTATCATCAAAGTTGGGCTGAGGAGGTTGCTGGTAAGTGGGTGGAGGATGGTATTGGGTTGGCTGTCCAGATTTGAATGAATGATAGTGGGCCGGTTGACCCGATTGGAATGATTGATAAGGGGCCGGTTGGCCTGATGGATAGTGGGCCGGTTGAGAAAACTGGGCTTGGGATCCCCTAGCCTGAACATTTCCATATAAATTAGATTGTTGTTGAAATGAATTCTGTGGCTTTTGGGCTTGATGCATGGGAGGATTGGACATCGGTAATGGGGCTTGCTGATTCTTCCAAGAGAAATTAGGGTGATTTCTCCAGCCAGGATTGTAAGTATTTGAGAATGGATCATTATTGGGCCTGGAGAATCTTTGGGCAGCCTGAACTTGTTCTTGAATGAATGGTGGAAGTTGGGCCGCAGTTGGGCATTCATTCACTTGATGGGTTGGACTTGCGCATAAGGCACAAATATCATGATTGACAGAAGATGGGCCTTCGTATGGACTAGATTGTGTTGGGTAAGTAGGCTATTGCTTGTTTAAGGCCAAGAGTTGGTCTAGTTTCTGGGCCAAGATGTCTACCTTATCCAATTTCTGATTAATCAGATTTATGTCCATTCTAGATTCGGACTCTCCGCGGGCCTTAAGTTCATACATTCCAGTCCGTTTAGATGGCCCAACAGACCTTTCATAAGATGATAATGAGCCATGATTGATGGAATTTTCACTTAACATCTCAAACAGATCATAGGCCTCATCTTCATTTTTCATCATAAATGCCCCTCCATATGAGGCATCCACCATCTGTCTGAACTGTTCAGACAATCCTTCATAGAATGCTTGGACAATTTACCATTTTGAAAGCCCATGATGAGGGCATTTTCTAAGCAATTCTTTCAGTCTTTCCCAAGATTCATGGATCAATTCCCCGGGAGTTTGGGTAAAACTCGTGATGGCCCGTCTCATAGTATTGGTCCGCCCGATGGGATAGAACTTCTTGAGAAATTCTTTCTGCATTTCTTCCCATGTCCTAATGGGCCTTCCTATGGTTCCCAACCAATATTTAGCCTTGTCCTTTAATGAAAAGGGAAATTAGGTCAATTTAAGGCCATCATCGGTGAAATTTTGGATTTTCACCGTGGAACAAATTTCTAGAAATTCATCCAGATGCTTATAAGGATCTTCATTAGTATTCCCATAAAAGGATGGGAGCATCTGAATGGTGCTAGATTTGATTTCATATTGATTGGCTGGATTCTGAGGAAGATGAATACAAGATGAAGGTTGATATCGATTTGGAATGAAATAGTCCTTCATTTGCTTTGGTGGGTCCTGATTATCAGCCATTGGATCTTGTGGTGGATTTCTTTGATGTAGGATTCTTTCTATTTCAGCAAGTGGTCCTAGAAGGTTAGGGTTTTGAGATCTCCTACCTTGCATGCACTAGGACTGATGGAGAGAAGATTTTGTTTTCTATTTCTTGTTTTTTTTTTTTTTTAAAATGCAAACAATTTTGACAAACAAATTATCCTAATGATCTAATGTTAACCTAGACTCTCTATGTGAATTTTCTTACAAGGTGAATGGAGTCCACCTCGAGTCACAACCACAATCAGTCAACGGCTAGGTAAGAGGTGGGGTAGTGGGAGGCTCCCCCTACTTTCGTAGGGACCTAATTAGAGAACCACTTTCCCGCTTAGACGTTTGCCTTTTTACCTCTAGCCTAGACACCGTTGCCAAAAATGGAGGCAACCCGAGATTTAAACCACTCACGGTGTAAACCCTAGATTCTCTTTCGACTTGCTTTTAGTTAGATTAGGAAATGCCAATGCAAGGAAGGTGATTTGTGGGCTAAGGAAGGGTGATCAAATCCCTACCTTATGTGGTTAAAGTTGCTGCCCTTAATGTCTTTTTGGATGCAATACAAGGCAACAAATCAATGCAAGGTGTGTTGATGCAATCATGAATGACTTGCTAAAAATTGAAACACGTACCTTTCCCCCGCAATCTTCAACAATTTATGGAAATAACTGTGAAAGGAAACTAACTCATGCTTTCCTAGGATGATGAATGCCTAGCATGGAAAGTTTCTAATCTTGGCAATGAAGGGTTTTAAATTTGGATGTTCCTCTTTTTGTTTCCTTTTTTTTTTTTTGGAAACCTATCTAAACTAGAAACTACAAAAAAGGAAACTAACTAAAGTAAGGAAATTGAAACATAGAAAGTTGGAACACACTGACCATCATTTCGCTTTCATTTTCTTTTTTGTTTTTTTTGTTTTTTTCAATTTACCTGCAAAAATAAGAAAAATAAGGTTAGTTAGAGACTAATAATTACACTAAATCCAAGATAATCAAAATTAAAAATCTAACTCCCCGGCAACGGCGCCAAAAATTGATCGTTTCGAATTGTGCGTCGTTAAACACATGAAAACGTTCAATCTAAATTTATCCGGCTCACTCAAATCAGATTTTGAAAATTTAATAGTGGTGAGTCCGAGTCGATCCACAGGGAGTTAAATTTTTAACTTTGAAAACTTTGAATTTTGATTATCTAAAACAAATGAGGATTTGAACTGACCAATTAATTACCTAATTAGACAAAAACTCGATTAACTAAAAATACCCAAGACAAAAAAATGATATTTAATTCTATGAACTTCTTTCAGAATTTAAACACTACCACATATGGAGAATAAACGACACTTTGCTAACAAGAGCATTGCTATTTAACTATTTGCAATTTTAATAAAATATCATTAATTAGCTGAAAAAAAAAATGAAATAAACTTACCAAATTCTTAGTTGTACTATCTCAATAAACAATTAAATCTAACCAAGCAACTAACTAATGACTAAAAGAAATAACATGTAACAGATGGGGCTCTTGGCAAGTAAGCCGACACAGTAGGTTGCAAGGCACTGGCGCAGTGGACCGACGCTGGAACCGCTTGCTGCTGGGAAGCTGTTGTGTGCGTGGAGAAGGTGGAGGAGGAAGCAGCTAGTTGCAGGCCGGCTGGTGTGTGCTTCACCGCTGGGCTCGCATGCAGGTCGTGGTTTCACCACGTGGAGGTGCAGGAGGAGCTGCTTGAAGCTGGTGGAAGGTACAGCATGCATGCATGGGGCTTGCTGGCGGCTTCACGTTGACGGCTGCTGCTGGTGCGGCATGCGCGTGCAGGACATGCATGCAGGTCGTGGGGAAGCTTCAAGTTCTGCTGCTTCGGATGAAGGAGGATGCCGTGGAGGAAGCTTCCGGGTGCTGCGTGGACAGGGAGGAGAGACGGCGAGAGAGAAAATTGAGGAGGGAGAGGAAGAAGGAGAGTGCGTGGGAGAAAGAGAGGGGTTGTGCGGTTGAGAAAGAATAAGGGAGAGAGGGAGGAAGAGAGGCTACCGAGAAGGAAAACTAGAGAGAGAGAGTACGGGAGAGAAACTAGCGAGAAAACTAAACGAGAGGAAGAGAAAGAATGCTGGGAAGAGAAAACTCGAGAGAGAGAGAGAGTAGGGTCCGGAGAGAGGGATAGAAAAATAGAAGAGAGAGGGCTGCGGGAAGGAGAGTTGGAAAAGGAGGAGGAGAGAGCTGCGAATCTGGAGAGGAAGAGAAAGAGGAGAGGATTTTGTGGGAGAGAAAAGGTTACGGAGGAGGAGGAGGGGCTCGGAATATATGGGCGAGAAGAAGAGAGAGAGAGAGAGCGTGTGGGAGAGTTTTTGGAAAGGGAGAAGTTGGAAAACAAAACGGAAAGAGGAAGAGAGAGTCTGAATTGGGGAAGGAAAGAGGTTAAAGGAGAGGAAAAGGAAACTGGAGAAGAATTAGGATTCAAATTTCTAAAATGAGAGAGAGAGAGAGGATTTTTAAAATAAAGGAAGGGATGTGTTTAGGAAATTGGAGAGACGGAAGGAAAGTGTGGGTTTCGAGAAACTCCAGCGAAGGAAGGAATCAAATTGTAGTTTTACCCCTATTTTAGTTGAAATTCGCACACTAGACCTCCCCCAAATTTTCGGAAACTCCTCCAGCTGCACTGCATCATCGACGTGTCCTGTTCACATCAAATAAATATAATTTAGCGCATTATCATAAAAATATCATCATATTTATTCATTTCGTCTCGGTTTTGTCGAAAAACCGCAAATGCGCTACACTCCTTTGATCACATGAAATGACGATGTTTTTAAGTCAGAATTTGATGAAATTCGTACCGTTGGACTTGTTACACAATTATCTATCATTTCATGCTATTTTGCAGATAAAAACATGAGTATGATGCATATGGTTGCCCTTAAATGATCAATTTAACACTTTATCATTCTATATTCTGGCCCTGTTCATATATTGACAAGCTTGTGTAGCTTTGTTCAGAGTTTGCATGATATTATGAATCATGTATCTCAATTTCCTTATTGGCATATAATTCTGATGCACATATGTATTATGTGATAGTTTTGTTTTTTGTTATGTTTAATGTTCTTATGCAATATACATATTCTGCTTCAATTATTTGGTTGGCAAATTCTTATGAAGGCAACCTCATCTACGTACTGAGTTACCATTTCTTTGGTACTCATGCCTATTTTTCAGGTGATCGGACAGACAGAGAAGCAGAGTGAGTTTGAAGTAGGGTCATTTAAGGTTCGCATAAGACGATATCTCCGTTTGGGCGAGCCTAAAGGATTGAACCATGTATATACTTATGCTTTTGTTTTTGTTGGAATGTACAATGAAGATCTTGACATGTAAAAATGACAATCTACTATGCAGCGCTTTAGTATAATGTTGTGAATGGTGGAACTTCCTTAATATTGAGATTTCTCTTACAATTTTTTCTACTACGATTCCATTTGAAACATAGTATCCTCCCAATTATCTGTTCTGAGAGGTCTTTTCCTCCTATTGCACTTTGGCCATCTCTGTAATTACCTTGTATATTATGGATTACCGGGCCGGGGCGTGACAATCGTGGAAGGAGCTCATGCTGGAGTTTGTGGTGGCCACGTTAATGGATAAATGTTATCAAAGAAAATCCTTAGACAAGGATATTATTGGCCAACTATGGAAGAAGATTGTGTAGGGTATGTCCGTAGGTGTGGTAAGTGTCAACTTCATGCCGACAAGACCATTCCCCTGCATCTTCACTCCATCCTCTGTCCTCCCTATGGCCTTTCTCCATGTAGGCATTCGACATCATTGGTCCTCTTGGTAATCCCAACTCCTTGATCAAGAAAAAATCCTTCATACTCACGGCAATGGAGTACTTCACCAAGTGGGCGAAAGCCGAAGCTTACACGGAGGTCAAAGCATCAACGGTCTGCAAGTTCATCATGAGGAATATCATCACCAGATTTGACATTTCAAGCACCATCGTCACCGACAATGGACCACAGTTCATCTCACAAGAGCTTAAGGACCTTTGCAACATGTATAAAATTACATTGCATCATTCATCTCCGTATAATCCGCAAGGCAATGGCCAAGCAGAGGCAACTAACAAAACCATGATCAAAATCATAAAGAAGACATGTAAGTCTAATAAATACACATACTTGCCAGAAAAACTTGTTGAGGCTTTATGGACCTACCGAACTTCAATTCGCACTCCCACTGGGCAAACCCCATACTCATTAACGTTTGGAATGGAGGCGGTAGTTCTATATGAGGTTCTCATCCCGTCATTGAGAGCACAATTGAATAAGGATTGTTGATGAACAACGTTATGCACTCCTCACTCAATTGGAATTCTTAAATGAGAAAAGATGGTCAGCTGCCAATCATGGACAAGTATATCAAAATAGACTTATACGTTTTTATCAAAAGAAGGTTATTGAAAGGAAATTCAAAGTCAGTGAAATGGTAGTCAAAAGGATTTTTGTAAAACCTGGTGGTCCACGTGCTAAACTCCAACCCAATTGGGAAGGTCGATATGTTATAAAAGATGCTTTTTCTTAGCAACGCCTACAGATTAGTTAATGCAGAAGGCCAAAAGTTAACTCATCCCTGGACTGGTTTGTATCTAAAGAAATACTACCCTTAGATTAGATGTGTCTACTAGCATGGTGCAAAGACCAGTGGAGTTAGAAAATTTGAAATGTTAAATCCCCTCTTTAGTCTTTGATAGTCTAATTTATGTGCATTATGCGCACATAAAATACGCTTTGTCCTTGAGTAACAAGAGATGTGAAGTCCAAGAAAAACTGACAGCTTGACTGAGAGTGTAAAGTACAACCCATTCTTACTTTATTATTCCTTTTTATGCTCGGCTCGCGATGTTAGAACGAGGCTCAAGATAGACTACTGAAAATACCTGCCATCTTAGTAGGAGGCCGTCATATAAAAAAAAAAGGAAAATCAAAAGATCCACCCTAAAAGAAAAATCAAAAAGGCAAAAGCCAAATCAAATACAAAAGGCCACAAACGTCAAATCAAAAGGCCAAATATCCAAATGAAAGGGAGCGCAAGGTCAAAAATACCCCACAAAGTGAAAATGACCGAACCCCAATGGACAATAGGGTAAAGGATGGACATCTTCCTAGATCTCTGGAAACCTCTCGTGAGCTTTCTAGACCATTTCTTCCTTTCTCCCTAAGGGGCATACTCCAAGTTTAAAGAATGGCCTAAGCTGACTAAGGGTCAAATCATCAAATGGGATCATGGACATAAGCACGATACAAGCACAATGAACCTAAATTAGGTTATTAAAGAATAATTAGGGAATTAAGATAACTAAGTAAGCTCTTTTAATCCATGTACCATGCTGGTCTTTAGGTTAAATTAAATGAATATTTCTAAACCACAAAAAAAGATGAATATTTCAAAACCACAAAAAAAATTAATATTCCCAAAAAAATAGAAAAAAAATGGATATTTCAAAAGCACAAAAAGATAGATATTTCAAAAGTACATAAAAGATGGATATTTCAAAAGTACAAAAAAAATAGATATTTCAAAACCACAAAAAAGATGAATATTTCAAAACCACAAAAAAATGAATATTTTAAAACTACAACAAAAAATAGATATGTCAAAAAAAAAAGTTTCAATTAACATCCATTTGACGCATCATGTGTGCTGCATATTTTTATTTCCAGTTAGCATTTCCATGCTTGCATGTTCCATTATTAATCATTGTCTTTATTTATTCACTTTTTATTCGCCTTCATTGAATAAAGGTTTTACCCCTTGACCCTTCTACCAAGGATAGGATCAAGTAGTTGGTTACTTAACCGAACAACGGGCTAAGCCAGAATATATATTTAACCTGTTTGTTCGAGTCATATGTAGGGCACAAGTATACAAAAGGGATTCAAAGTCAGACAGAGACAATCAAAGTACAAAAGGGTTTTCATTCATATATCAAAAGTTTTATGTACACGTGTGAAAAAAGATAAAAGTCAGACAGAGACAATCATATAGATAGCAGCAATATTAGCAACGGCAGCTCTCATGGCTGACTCTCCCCAGCTCCCTCGTCATACTGACTCTGGGTCTCATCTTGCCCATCGGGAGCTCTAGAAGTGGCGGTGGTGGTCCCATCGTGCTCGAACAGGCTTGGCCCGAGGATATGGCAACACTGGCAGTGAAAGTGCTCCCGTGTCTTCTCTCCAAGGCTCACTGGCGGGCACGTCGATAATGCTCCTCCAAACTGCGTCGCTCATGCTCACCAACTCCAAGCTGAACTCGGAGAGATGTCATCTCTACATCAATCCTCCACCGCTCCTCCCGCTCACGATCCCATTTTTCCATGATGACCTCCAGGCGTGACTGGAGGCGTGAAAGCTCCTGAGCAAGATCGCCCGTAGAAAGTCGAACCAATTGCGCCTCTAAGTCCGGGATCCAAGTAGTGTCAGCTGCGCCCAAGTGGCTATACCCCAAGTCTGCTCCAATTCTGCTTCAGCCTTCAGGAGGGCTTCGTGGAGCTCAAAAACCTGCAAAAGAAGACATTGTCAGTCAAGTCAACTAAGCAAGCAAAGGCTACAACTCAAGAATGAGAAGTCAAGGTTGAAGACTTACTCAGGTGGCGCAATCCTCTTCGGCCTGAGAAACCTGGCGGATGGCTTGAGCCAACTAGCCATGGAGATCGGTAAGGATAACATCATGTGCAGCACTAGAAGATGAGGCACTAGCTGTAAAAGCAAAGGGAGGAGCCATATGAGTGTAGGCGGCATCCTGTATCAAAAGGGAACCATCGTAAGTGGACAATTGTCAAAACAATTCAATTAATAATAAATGCATTCATAATTTGTGACATTCATTCATTCAGCTCCTTCTAGATTTGTTCTAGTTGGGCTTCCGCATCCTGGAGTCGAGTCCGGAGTGTGATTGTTGTCGCATCTCACACATCCTGCACATTCATGTCATGTCATTTATGCATTCACCAACAAAAGCAAGATAATAATAAAACTGAAAGAAGCATGAAAGCATACTTACATCGAGAGGACGCAACTACTGGAGGTGGGCAGCGTAGTGGGTCCGGTATTGCTGGAGGTAGGCCTTGCTACTCTCCGCCTGCGACTATACCGGGACCCTACACCGGAACTAGTCGTCGTGTTGGTCCAAGAATTTCGCACGCCAGTCCGTGCGCGCCTGTTTGCCTCGCATTGTCCTCCCGATCCCCTCCGGGATCTCCTTCTCAATCCACTCCTGGTGGAGGCCCAGCGTCTTCATCACCAGCCTTAGGCGCAGAATCTCGATCTCGTTCATACAGTGGACCCAAACTTGGCGTCCAAAGCGAGCTCTACCCTCCTCTACCCATGGCTGGCCAGCATCGTCCACATTGAGGTACGGATGCCAGATAATCTTTATGCATTTAGATTAGTTGCATTCATAATAAATAAATTATATTTAATTGAAATAAATAAATTACATTTAATTAAAATAAACAAACTCACCAGAAGCTCTGGGTAGTCCAAAAACTGACGGCGGAGGGCTGTCAGCTGGTGGTGTTGTGGGCCGTGTCTACGATCGGCTGCCAATAGCGAGCTAGCGAAACGGCGTCTATCTAGATGACCTTTGCCCGGCCCAAGGGAAAGTAATAGTAAGTCCATATCTACATACATGAACATATAAGTTGGCATTATAAGCATCATATGCACCACATAATGAAATGAAATGAAATAAAGGCAAGATAAATACCTGAAGGAACGGTGTAGGTACTCAAATTGTGTGTGCTATCATCATGATATTATGTGTTGCATAATTAACAAATCTAATTAAATCGTGATCGCCAGAAACCAAAGGTTTCAAAACAATAAGTTGATCGCTTTACTCACCTTGTGAAAAACTGGGAGATTGGTTCTTTGTTCCTCTTCTTCGGCCGGCCGAAAAAGAAGAGCCTTCTTTTGTTTACTCTTGTTGTGCTTTTGATTTGCTCCTTTTCAATCTTCCTTCCAAGCTGCCAAAAGCCTTCAAACCTTGAAGTTCTTCTTTTGTACTTTGCAAAGGGAAATAGAACAAACAAGAAAACTATGGTTAGAACTAAAATACCGTAGTATCTATTCTAATTAAGAATCTAAACATGCAACTAAACTAAAAAGACTCACTTCTTATGGTTTTCTTTTAAATCCCTATCATGGACATGGATGTGGAAAAGATGAAGTGTGTGTGTATGATAGAGTGATATGATGAAAATCTATATGAAAACAACAATGAAGTTATATGAAATCAATGAAGAGATAATGAAAAACTAAAGAAAAACATGGTCAGTTGGCCCTTCCATAGCCTTGGTCTTCTTAAGCTTCAATGGAGAAAAAGGGTGAAGGAGGAAGAAGCTCTTTTTGTATCCACGTTTTCTGCAGTAGAGGGCTTCTTTTCACCTTGATTTCAACTCCAAAAAAATAATCTCCAACCTTTTTCAAAGGTCCCAAAGGTATGATATATATAAAGGTTTCAATTAGGGTTGTTTGGCCTTCAAAAGGGCTCTCCCACGGCTCGGACTTGCCCTAGAGAGATATGGAAGGAGTCGGAAACTCTTCCAACCTCTGGAACCAGATTAACTCGGCTAAATCATACTTATCAGAAAAGTGCTTAAAACGCATCGTGATCAAGAGACGTCATTTAGGTAATTAGGAGGGGCCAACATAGAAAGAAATTCGCAAAGGAAACCGGAAAACATTAGGAAAGCTAAAAAGCGTGGACCATAAGAGTCGTGATTTAGATAATTAGGAAACTTATTCGAAATTAAAAATCGAAAATCCAAACGGATTAGGACCTAAAAGGCGTCGTCTATGGGAGACGTCATTAAATTAATCCTATCTGAATTTATGCTAGAAATCTAAATAGCGTCGACCATAGTCGACGTTAATCAATGAATTTTGAGAAAAATCAATAAAAATTAATTAATGATTAAAAACCAGATCATTCTGGGACATTATAAGTGTGACATAAAATTTACTTAATATGAGGTCAAAATTAGCGTGTCTACAAACGGTGCGAAGCCGCTGATGGTGGTCTCCCGATCAGGCGTGACCGTGCAGAGGTCAGTGAAGAGGTGGGCCATAAGGGCCGCACCTCAGGCGTATTCTCCTAACCTATCCAAATCTACAAGGAGAGTTAGGAAGCGACAATGGATGTGGCCGCCCTTCATCCCAAAAAGAAGCCTACCAAAGAAAAATACTAAGAATATCCTAAGATCTCTATCTACCCTATCTATGTCGCTCTCATCACAGCAGTATACGCCGCTGGTAGCTCTAGATAATCTCGCTCTCAAGCCTTCTCGGGACTCCCATATTGTAAGGATTGAGACTTTCGGATCCGGTTTTCGGGGTCGGACTCTGTAGTTTGGGCCCTAACGGGGCTGGGACCCTGTTCTGTTTCGCGTCGAGCCTGCTCGACACGGTTTAAACGGCGTCCGGCGTGGCAGACGCGTTTTAGATTGTGCCATGTGGATGCCACGTGGGCTGGCCTTGGGTCGCGAGTGTACGGGCCGGTCGTGTCGTCTTAACGGCGTCCATGATGGGCGACGCGTTTCAGACTGCGACCCTGCGGTGTCAGAGTACGGTGCCGATCTTGTCGTATGAATGGCGTCGGCCTTGGGCGACGCGTTTCAGACTTCGTCAGAACGGCCTGTCATGTCATCTGATAGGCGTCCATCCATATCGACGCGTTTTAGCTAGTCTCTGGTTAACCCTGCGAGCCCTCCTTCTTTCCCTCATTTTTCTTCCTTCTCTCTTTCTCTCCTCCCTTCCGGCGACCCGGCGACGCCCCCTTCCCCTCCCTCTTTTCCTCCCACTACTTTGTCTTTCCCTCCACTCCATCAACCACCTAGCTCCCACCACTACCACCTCCACTTCCTCCGCGGCATTTACTCTCCGGACGGCGGCCGACGTCCCGGTGTAGTAAGGACGACCTCGACGGTACCGGTGGCGGCGTGGGGCGAGACGGGTGGCGGCTTGGAGCTTGGAGGAGTTCAAGTAACCGGTAGGGTGACGATTCCCGTAGTGTTTTATGTTAAAACCATGTTCTCCTGCTTGAAGCATGCTATGGATCTATGGTTTTAGGGTAGAATGAGCATGTTTAGGAGCTTGTCTTGATGGGAATGAGGGTTTCTATGAATGTGGGTTTATGATGGTTTGGTTTGCCTCTATCTCTTTCCTCCGTTTTGGGTGATTTTGGGTCTTTGGGGGTGAAAAGGGAGCCCTCGGGCATGAGACAGGACCTGGTTTCTGGTGCTAAAAGACGTCGTGCATGGACGACGCCTTTTAGAAGGGCGTCGGTCCATCATGACGCCTTTTTAGCCAGGAATCGTTCCACTAAGGCTCTGTTAATTCGGGGATTATGGTACTGAAAGACATCATGCTTGTGCGACGCGATTTGTAATAGCGTCGGGTCACCATGACGCCTTTTAAGCCAGAAATCCCCTGATTAACGTTTTCTACAAATTCTGGATTTTCTGTGTTATTGGCGTCTGAGGATGTTGACGCCTTTTAAAAGGCGACCTCTGGTGTCGACGCCTTTTAGGCCATATTCTGAGGCCGGTATTTCATGAACCAGTTTAGGAGACTTGAATGGCGTCTTCCTTGGTCGACGCGATTCAAGCCAGAACCACACTAATCCATGTCAGTAAAATATGTTTACACTGCTAGATAGTTGGTTAAAAGCATGCTTTTAGTACACTCGATAACGATGGACTCTTTATGACCGGATGGCACTACGTTGTGTGTTGTGCGACTGCGGACTTCTCACGTGACCGGATCGCACCGTGCCGTGTTTTGTGTTACTGTAGACCTAGAGTGACAGTTGTAGCGTTTGACACCCTGTGTCGGTGCGGAGAGGGACACAGCGCTGACGGGAGCAGTGGTGGGGTGACGCCTAGTGAGAGAGGGTCACCTGGTGAACCCCGGGGTTAGCTAGCTTGTACCGGTGTCGGAGTGGTACCTCTGGAGTGTCACTCGTGCTGGGGGAAGGAGTAACCACCTGAGCCAGTTGGGCCGGAGTAGCCAACGTACTATCCGAGGGGTTACTGTTTGGTCTCAGCGGGTCGGTGTTTGCTGGGGGAAGGAGTAACCGCCGAGGTAGCCAGCGTGCTATCCGAGGGGTTACTGTTTGGTCTCAGCGGGTCGTTGTTTCCCACTTTCGGAGACATAGTTGACGCATTTTGCCGAGACGCGAGTTGTAGGCTCCTTGGTAGAATGATTTCTGTGATATGCATGTTATATTCCGAACACATGTGGTTTATATCGAGAATTAAGGGTAATGTGTTACAGCTTTACTTACCTTGTTTACTTGTATCTTGGTAATTACACTTGTGGGTGTGTGTGTGGGCAGTGGGGATCGAAGGATCCCTATTGAGTCTTTTCGTTGAGACTCACCCCTGCGGTTTTCAGGTGAGGACTCCAGGCAGACTTAGCGAGGGGTGTGCTGCTCTGTGTCGTGCGCCGTCAGTTGTTGTTCCGGGGTATGCCCCGACGTAGTTGTTATCTTTATTTCTGGCCTGTATGCTTAATTATTTCTCTTCTGTTGGAGTATGTAATTATTTGCTGTATCGAGTCGTATTGTAATAACTTTTAATTTCTGCATTTTCCTTTCAATTCAATGCGATGTGAATGTTTAGCTTAGTTTATTATTTATTTCCCAGACTTACTTAGATCCTGGTTTGGTTCCAAATTAATGATTCGGTACCCATTTAGTAATCGGATCCCCGATTATAGGGTGGCGGGTCGTTACACCTATCCTCTACCTAGGCTCAACTAATCCTAAGGCTTTTTCTACATTAGTCCTCAGGAGAGTCAGAGACTCTCGACCCTCGGACCCCGTCACATTTAATCCTAGCAACTCATGTGCTAATCCTCGGTAGTCGGGATAAGTAATCCCGCTAACCACTCGGCCTTCCACCTAGAGGCCGGTGATCCTCGTGACATCCTCCAAACTTGGGATCATATGTCTCCAGGGCATTAGGAATGCCCAGCTCTCAGGATGTCATCTCTCTCTCAGAACCTGGAGCAATACTAGATCTACCCAGAACGGCTCTATCTCTAGGATCTCCCTAACTCCCATCTCCTGCAGTCTCGCCTTTTGGAAATCTGGGAGACCTCGGTAAACAGCCACCACCGAATCCCAGGAAATTCGGGCCCTCATAGTGCCCTACATTGTCCAAACAATTGATCAAAAATTATTAACAGGACATTAAAATCAATTTCTAAATATTTTATGGATTAATCAGTTTTTTTGAATGGCGTCGGGCATGGCCGACGCATTTTAATTTGCGTCGTTCGGGCCAGACGCGATTCGACCACAGATCCGAGGACCTGTGGCCATGAGCTTCTTCCACCCAAATTCAAACTTTTAATATAAATGGGAGTGTTTTGGGTATTACCAAGTGAGGACCGGCTCCCTCGGCCATTGCTTCCTCTGCTTGTGCCACGGGCGAGACCTCCTCGGCGTCCATAAACGCCACCACCTCCGCAAGTCCTTGTGCCGCCTAGCCAGCCATTTCTGGGATTTCCTCGTTCTCGGTCACTTCTATCAACTCGATCGCGATAGCTCGTCGATGTTTGCCGAGATCGCTTGGCCCGCCTTGCTCTATGGATGAGGAAATGAGAGAAGGAGAGCTCGTGTGGAAGGGAGAAGCCCGAGGATGAGAGAGAGAATGGAGGGGGATAAAGAGGAGATGGCCGGCGACGAAGGAAGCTCGCCGGTGACGTTGGAAGCTCGCCGGAGAGAGAAAGATGGCCGAAACGGGGGAGGAACCACCATAGCTTGCTGGAGAAGACACGCCGTAAGGAGAGAGAAACTGTGGATGCCAAATGTGGAAGGAAGGGCTCGGGCTCGCGCGTCCCTATTTGAAATTCTTAAATCGTGTCTGTGAACAACGACGCCATTCAGTGGCACACAAACTGAGGCGACGTCAGGAATTTTTGAAAATTTGGGAATAGCGTCTGCCATGCGTGAAGCCATTTAGTGAAAACCGCCCTTTTTGGTCAGGTCCGTACCACGGAAATCTAGAGAAGTCAGAAAAATGCGTCTCCCATAATAGACGCTATTCAAGAATTTAATTCATTGGAAATTGCGAAAAGTACGGAGTAATCATGATTGGCGTCTCCTCCTACAAACGTGATTCAGTGGATTAATGCTTCGAAATCTCTAGAAAATAGGAGAGAGAAAGAGAAAGGCGTCGCCACGCCCAGACATGATTTAGGCTCTTTTGAGGATTAAATTTTTTATTTTGAAAATTGAATTTGATTGAAAAACGTCTCTCTAAGTCGACGCCATTTACATTAATAAGCCCGAAACTTTGAATTTTGAAGAAAATGAGCCGTTTTGCTTAATGAAAAATTCCAGAAAATTGCACAAATATTAAGGAAAGATCTTTATTGCAATAAGGAATGATATTTTCATTGAAAATAAATGTAGAAATTACATCAAGTTTTGAGCAGAAATTGAGAGCTTTCAAGGTCGAATTTTCATAAGTCCATTTACATAAGTTTTCCACAATTCTCGATTGGCTTCATGAGGAATTTTAATACAACAGGTGAAACCGATGTTCCACAAGGTTGCAATGAGCTATGTCGCCTCAAAGTCCTCGTCAATTCCTAAAGCCTGCTTCTTGATTGGAGAAAGAGTAGAAATCTCAGGAAATTCATAGTGAGGCATGCCAAGTTGAGAATGACAGTAATGTGGATTATATAAGACGAACTTGATCGCCCCAATTAGTCGGAAATCTGTGCCAAGACAGCGATGAACACGAACCGCCTTTTCCCTGAGAGCGAGTGGTGCTCATTCGAAGCCGATCTTCAGCATGGTCTTGAAGTAAGTATACCAGTGATCGCTCGAAATTATGTGTCGTTAAGCATATTAGAACATCAATCTTAAAATTCCAATTTTCACATATAATTATTTGAAAAATAGCAAGTAGTGAGATTTGGTCGAATCCACAGGAAAATAGATTTTTAAAGTTGAAAACCTTAAATTTTTAAAGGAAAAACAGAGAAGAAAGAAGCGGGAGCATGATGATTTGATAGATAAGAATTGAAATTAACCGGACTTACTATGAACTCACAAAAGGAGCACCCTTAAACAAGCATAATCAGACCATATACTAAACTAAGACTACCTCTAAAACACTAATTAAAAGAAGAATATAAAGTTTGAGTATTGTCAATAGAAGAAAAAATAAAAGTTGTAGAACAAAAAGAGGGAGAAAAGATAATGCTTTACAAAGGAGCTATAGTCATTTATTAACATAACTGCATGAAATTTTACAGAGACATTGAAGATAAAAAAATAATATAACTTTTATAAGTAAACTTTTAAAAAACACATTCAAAAGATAGTGTAACATTGAGAACTCAAAAACTAGAGAGAGAGGAGATTGAGAGAGAAAACTGGTGTTTGCAGCCGTCGTAGCCCTTTGCGTGGATTCTTGGTAGCCCTGGACTCCTTCCAGTAGTCAATTACAGTGCCTCGAGTCCACATCTTGTGTAACGACCCGCTATCCTATAATCGGAAACCCGATTACTAAATGGGTATCGGATCATTATCTACGGGTTCACACCCGGATCTCATACGACACGTCTGAAGAAGTAAGCGTTAAACAAGGCTAAATATAACAATCTCACGGACTTCAAGGAAAGTACAAGTGCGTATGAAGAAAATTAATAATGCTTGTACACAGTCCAACAATAATTACATGGTCTAAAGAATTAAATAAGTACAGGCAGAAGCAAAGTACAACAACATCGGGGCATACCCCGAAACTGAGATAGCTGCTGGCCCGCACACCAAGGAGAACACAACACACCGCCACTCGCCAAGAAGTCCACACCTAAAACCATAGGGAGTGAGCCACACCAGAATTGGGCTCAGTAGGGATCACCCGATCCCCGCCTCCCACACACACACAAGTATAGTAACACAAAAAAAGAAGGCAATTTAATTAAAGCAATAAACACAATTCCTAAATTCCGATATGAGACATTTGTATTCGCAATGTAACAAACACAGTTCTAAGCAATTCAAGTAATCCAACTCAACACCACAATTCGTAACCAAAGATCCGGCTAAACACTCAAACCATACTGTCGACCGCATACAAACGGTGCCTCACAACACCACCAACACCTACGCCTGTCCACCCCTACGATGTTTCGGGCACCGTAGGGTGAGGCAGTGAGTCAAATTAGGACTAACTGGGACTAGTGAACCACCACCGCCCAATTACGTGTGCACACAAGCAGTCTAGACCACTGTCCTATCGACCGGACTTCCCTCAATGCCAGGCCTGGGCACTTCAAGAGGGCCCTAGGGACCGGCGAAACCCCCTTAAGCCGAAGCTATAGAGACTACCCGTAACCCTAACCTTCTGGGTCACATCAGGCCAAAGGGCTAAGGGTACCACTTGTAACCTCGATATCTCAGGTTACATCAGGCCCAGTGGCGAAAGGGTAAACTCCAGCAGCACCATCCCCGGCTCCATAGTAAGAAACACGCCGAAAACTGCCACGACAAACTAGGAAAACACCGACTCACTGGGACCAAACAGCAACCCCTCGGATAACGCGCTGGCTACTCCGGCCTGACCGACTCAAGGTGGTTCTGCTTCCCCCAGCCATAAGTGAAACACTAACATGTACCCCTTCCACACCGGTACGGCAACAATGCGACCTAGACACCGCGTCCCTACCACACCGACACAAGGTGTCAAACGCAAACCACAATCGCATAAACACATGTACACACACTGTGATTCCGATTATACATAAATCTTCGGCCTCGATGTATGATTTCAAGCATGCATTTAATGAGGTTTTGTCTTGAATCGCGTCGCCCAAGGCCGACGTCATTCAAGACCCCTAAACTGGTTCATGTGAAAACTGACCTCAGAAGTTGGCCTAAAACGCGTCGTCCTGGGAAGGCACCCTTTGAAAGGCGTCGCTGTCCCTAGATGCCATTCAAAACAAAACTCTATTCTCACATAAACCGCTTCCGGGATGAATTTGGCCTAAATGGCATCGTCCTATCAAGACGCCATTTAGAGCCCAATTCCAGGTTCCCTTAAACCTCTCTCCCAAAATTACCCCAAAAACACCCAAAGTAGAAAATGATGAGGAGAACTCAATTTAGTACTTGGAACACACTAATCCCCATTTCATAAAAATGACCATTTTCATGTAAAAGCCCCTTAAACATGCACATTCTACCCAATTCTCCTCACACGTCGCAAGCTTCAAGTAGGAAAAATATGGATTAAAACAACCAAATCACATATAAGGATCGTCCCCCTACCGGTCACTTGAACTCCTCCTAACTCCGTGCCGCCGCACCGCAAACTGCCGCCGGTATCGCCGTAGATGTCGTCACTCTGCCGAGACGTCGGCCGCCGCCCAGAAAATGAAGCGGCGCGGAGGAAGTGGTGGTGGTAGTGGTGAGAGGTAGAGAGGTGTCGGAGTGGTGGAAGAGGAAGAAGGGGAAGGAGAAAGGGAAGGGGAAACGAAGAATATCGGAGAGAGGGAAGAGAGAGAGTGAGAAGGAGAGAATGAGAGAAAGGAGGGAAGGTTCGGGGTGTAAACTGAAACAGGTTAAATCGCGTCGTCCTGGGCAGATGCCTATCAGGTGATAAGACTGGGCCATACTCTGACAGAATGTCTGAATCGCGTCATCCATCCAAGACGCCGTTCAGACAACATGACCGGGGCCGTACTCTCGCGACCCGAAACTGGCCCACATAGCGCCCACATGGCACTAATGTGGCAAACTCTAAAACGCGTCCTCCTCTCAGAATGCCGTTTGAACCGCGTCTCGAAAGCTCGACACGATAAAGAACCTATGCCCCGGCCCCTACAAAGACCTAAACCAAGGGGTCCAGCTCCGAAACCGATCCAATAACTGCACCTAAAACCTCAATCCTTACATCTTGCTCCTGGCAGCCACTGGTTTGAGAGAGATGTAAAGAGAGAGAGAGAGCAAAAGAGAGAGAGAGAGAGAGAGAGAGAACAAAAGCTAGAGAGAGAGGGGGGCTGCTACAGTATGTGGGTACTGTAGCAGAGAGAGGGAGAAAGTCAGAGAGAGAGGGAGAGAAGGCACGAAGGAGAAGAAGGAAAAAAACAGGGAGAGAGAAACGAAGGAAAGAAAAAGATTCTTTTAAAAGGGGAGGCTATTTTCAAAAAGAGGAAAGGAAGGAAGAAAGAGGCGGCAGCTGCTCCAAGGCTCCTTCTTGAGCAAAAATTAAGACAACCTTTAGAGAGTAGTTAAAAATCATTTTTACCCCTGCTCCATTAATTCTTTCAAAAAGGTAGTTGCTTTTGCTGAGATTTGAACCTTGGACCTCCCATAAGTCTGCAAAGACTTAACAACTGCACCACATCGTTTTCATATCCTATTTACATAAAAATAAATGTAAATTATAATATTATCATGAATAAAATTACATTTATATTGAAATGAATTTATTTATTCTCTCGATTTTGCTGAGAAAATCACAAATACACTACACTCCGTTATTCACATGAAATGGTGATGTTTTTAACTCAGAATTTGACAAAATTGGTACCGTTGGAATCAATGCAACATTATCTATCATTTCATGTAGTTTTAAACATAAAATTATGAATATAGTGCATGCATTTGTTCTTTTAACGATCAAAACTATCAACTTATCAGCCAGTCAGCTCGAGTCTTGAGATTGGTTACTCGATTAGTCATGTTGTTGTTGAACTTTACTATATTGGCAATATGCAAAATAGGACTGCGCTGATGCATTTGGGATACTCTTGGAACTTCTGCTTCATTATGGTTGAATTTAAAGTGGAAATCGATCCATAGAGTTAAAAATAGTATACTGCCATAAGGAGGTTGACATGTAGAAGCTGCGGAGTGTCCACTGTAGAGAATAGTAGAGCTCTAGCCAAACACACAGTGAATGCCATCGTCACAGACTCTGTATCTTCTTCCTTGAGATTTTCTATCCTTTTCAAGATCCATTCAGCTAGCTTTACAAGATTGATTCCTTTCTTAGTAAGAAGGCCTTGAACTTCTTTTGGATTCTTCAAGATCTTCTCCAAGAACTGATGACCGTTGACCTTGTCCCTCATGAGCATCATCTCAATCGAATCAGGTTCATCATTGTTGACCTTGAGCTTAGGAAGGCCCAATAAGAGTTCTGCTTCTTCTAAGAGGATCGTGGCTTTGAAAGTGGTGAAAAGGAAGGTATGAGTTTGAAGATGTCACAGCTCGATCAAAGCACCCATTGCAACCCAATCCATCAATGTGCTCTTGTAATGTTTGGCATGGATAACTAATCCTTATAAGTGCCACTTTGATATATATAATTGCATGGAAAGATTGATTTTTCCAATTAGTTTCGGAATCCATGGAAGAGAAGAAAATCGTCTTTGACAAGGGAAGAAAGGGTATCCCTTGATAAAAATTGGCATAGTTCTATCGTGCTTAAGAAGAATTTGCAACATGGAAAACATGTAGAAAGTTGCAAAAAGAAAAGAAAATTGATTGCTCAATGCCCCTTGATTTCTCACTCTTTCTCCTTCTTTTCCTTTGAGCTTTAAAGAGAATCCCCTAGCTTTCCCTTTTGATTGCTTGTGGTGTTGCTTTGATTTGAAGAGAGGGAAGTTTTATAGAGGAGATTTGCAAAGTTGGGAGGCCCTTTATGAGTTGGAAGAGGGTGTTGAAGGAAGGTAAGTGGAATCCGGATTGAAGTCATAACAGTGCTGTTTCGATAACTTAAATGGTGTCTCGACGGGGAGACGTCATTTAAATGACGTCGACTCAGAGAGATGCCATTTAGCCCATTTTTCGATATTCCCCAGAAATTGAATATTTCATGATATTTGATACTGTTTATACCTCTGCTTGAAGTTGCTGATGAATTTTGAGTACAGGAAATACCAAGATAATGGAAAATGAAGCCGGAATTTCAAAAAAGGTCCCACTGTGGGAGTTTCACTGAGTCCCTACCGTGACTAAAAAGACGGTTATCTCTATCCTTATATTCTCTTAGCCTCAATTTGATTGCAGAATAGGTTACTCTGGAATTATTTATCTGGAATAGCGTATACTAGAATAAGGGGTGCTTAGCTTTGATAATTCTGTGGGACCCACTGGCGGAATAAGAAGGATAAGCAATTCTTGGGTCTAGGGTCGAATTGCTCATTCTCCTTATTCTCCGAATAAGCTATTCTACACCGGTATAAGCCATTCCGCTTGTCAAAGCTAAATTAAGCTTATTCTCCCTTTATTCTTCCTTATTCTTCTCCTATTCTCCAATCAAAGTGGCCCTTATATAATTGATTTGCATTAGTATTACTATATGTTAAATATTTAATAGAGTATATCAAGGACCTTGTTGTTTTGATGAAACTAAAATTTGAGTTCCCCTCTATCAAAAACAGTGATAATTCCAGAGGATTCTTAATCGCACGGATAGGCCGTTAAATTGTCAATTGATGGGAATGATGGTTCCGCTTTTGTGAAACGGTGCGTGGACAAACAAGCTTTGGCTTAGCACTGAATTGTAAGATTGGTGTCTTGACTCATTAATGTCAGTTTAACAATATTATCCTTAATTAATTTATATTTTATTTCATTTTAATTTTCCTTTTTAGTCCAACATGCATCATGTAAGACTTTGAAATCATTGTCATAGGAATTAATTATTGATTAAATTTCAGACTATTGATCAAGATAAATCCCAATGTGAAGTATTCCATTTTGAATGGATCTCTCAATTATCTTTGAGGTTTTCTTGAAAATATCCTTGGAACGCTTTCCTCTTTGGACCTTTATCCCATATTTCTTGTTTCCTTTTAAGATCCATCATGATTGTAGCACGTCCACATTGGCTAGTAATCGCTCTCTATGATGAAACCTGCAGGGTTTGTGACCTAGGTTACTTCCCCTCGTAGAGGTTGATCATCTTTATTTGTTTCCTTGTCTATCTCATCTAGACATGATTGATTCCATTGATATCTTTGAGTTATTTTATTGATCACTTTTGAGAAAGATTATCACATGATGTTGAGAGCGTGTCTCATCACACCTTGGCATCACCTTTTCAGTCCATTCTATTCCATTTCACTCTCTTGCAAAGTCAATGTCAAGGTGGGGCAGCTGTAGACACGCTAATTTTGACATCATCCTGAGTAAATTTCATGTCATAATAATAATGCCCCGAAATGATCTGACCCTTACTCATTAATTGATTTTTATTGATTTTTTTGGAAAATTGGTTGAATGACTTCGCCCGAAGACGACGCCATTTAGTTTCTTAGTAGAAATTAATTCGAACTCAAATTTCCTAATCAAAGTGGAATTAACTGAATGACGTCGCCTAGGAAGACGTCGTTTAGGTTTTTTAATCCATTTCGATTTCCCAATTCAATTTTAGTTAGTTTCCTAATTAACTAAACAACGTCGTTCCTAGATGACCCCATTTAGGTTTTCTAATATTGTCGGATTTCTCTTCCAAATTTTTATTGATATTTCTAACGCTTAATTGGTTGAAAGACATCTCCCTCGAGCGACGCGATTTAGGCTTATTCTAATAAGTTTGATTTGACTGAGATTATCCGATTTCCAAGGATGGGAAAGTCTCAAATCCTTCATATCTATCTAAGGAAGGTTGTGGAGGCGTGAGAGAGCCCTTTAAAAGCCTTAAACCTCTTCAAAACCTAATATTATATATACCTATCCTTTTGGCCTTTGAAAAAGGGTTGGAAAATCAAGAATTGGAGGTGTTCTTCAAGGTGAAAGAAGGCTTCCTTTGCAGAGAACGTGGGAAGGAGTGGAGGCTTCTTCTTCTTCATCCGCTTCATCCCTTTTGAAGCTTTGAAGACCAAGGCTATGGAGGGGCCAACCACAATCATCACCTTTCTTTCTCCTTTCTAGTTTCACCTAGTCTAGTTGTTGTTTTCATTGTTTTCATTAGATCCTTCATCACATCACATCCATATTTCACACACTTACTACATAGTTTTCATGCCTATATAAGATAGGAGTTTAAAAGGACAAGACAAGTGAGTTCTTTGTTTAGTTGCATGTTTAGATTATTTGATAGAATAGATACTACACCACAATAGTTCTAATCCGTTTTCTTTCTTCATTTATTTGCTTCTTTTGCAAGGATTGAAAGAAAGGCTTGGAAGGATTTGGGAAGAAAGGAAAAAAAGAGAAAATCAACCACAATAAAAAACAACAGTAAACAAAGAAAAGAGGTTATTTCCCTTTGGCGGCCAAAGAGAAGGAACAAAGAACCAATATCCTCCCGATTTTGCAAGGTAAGCGATCAATCTTTTTATTTGAAGCCCTCGATTTCTGGCGATCACTAGTTTAAATTAGTTTGTTAATCATATGAACACATGAGATCATGATAACCACACACCCTATTTGAGCACCTACAGGAATGATGTAATGATGTTGTCATCAATTAAAGTATGGTTGTTAAAGAACTTCTCCAGGAAGGATTTAAGAGAAGCGTCGTACATATTGGGATACGGATCTATAGAGATAGATCAAAGAAGATACCTGGTATAACCTAATCCTTGTACATAGACACCATTGTCAAAAAGTTTGACATAAAAAATTCAAAGAGAGGTCTCATACATATAAGACATGGAATTTATCTCTCCAATAAGTAGTCGCCTAAGACTCCTAAAGAGAAAGCATTGATGGATAGAGTATCTGATGCCTCTACCATAGGTTCCATAATGTATGTTATGCATGTACTAGGCTTGATGTAGCATATGCTCTAAGTGTTTTGAGCAAATATCAGGTAGATCCAAGTGATGCACATTAGAAGGTTGTAAAATGCATCCTTAGGTACTTGAGAAGGACGAAGGATATGTTTCTAGCCTATGGAGGAGGAGACTTGAAGCTTCTAGTCTAATTTGGATGATAGTAAGTCTACTTATGGATTCATACTTACAATAGACGGGAGGTGTAATGACCCGCCACCCTATAATCGGGGATCCGATTACTAAATGGGTACCGAATAATTAATTTGGAACCAAACCAGGATCTAAGTAAGTCTGGG
The DNA here is from genome assembly GCA_030544215.1 of Zantedeschia hybrid cultivar. Classification (NCBI taxonomy): domain Eukaryota; kingdom Viridiplantae; phylum Streptophyta; class Magnoliopsida; order Alismatales; family Araceae; genus Zantedeschia; species Zantedeschia hybrid cultivar. The sequence goes on along the minus strand of JARZZO010000008.1, from coordinate 55,706,438 downwards.
AGATAAACAATAAATTAAGCTAAACATTCACATCGCATTGAATTGAAAGGGAAATGCAGGAATTAAAAGTTATTACAATGCGACTCGATACAGCAAATAATTACATACTCCAACTGAAGAGAAATAATTAAACATACAGGCCAGAAATAAAGATAACAACTACGTCGGGGCATACCCCAGAACAACAGCTGATGGCGCGCGACTCACAGCAGTACACACCTCGCTAAGTATACCTGGAACCCTCACCTGAAAACCGCAGGGGTGAGTCTCAACGAAAAGACTCAGTAGGGATCCTTCGATCCCCACCGCTCACACACACACCCACAAGTGTAAGACACAGCTAAAGGTACAATAAACAAGTAAAGCAGTAATTACTACTCCTAAATCTCGATATGAATCACATGCATTCGATATATATTTAACATGCATATTTCTAATCAGCAATCTACCAGGGAACCCACAACCAGTGTCTCGTCAAAACACGCCAACCAAATAAACGAAGGTGGGAAACACCGACCCGCTGAGACCAAACAGTAACCCCTCGGATAGCACGCTAGCTACTCCGGCCCAACTGGCTCAGGTGGTTACTCCTTCCCCCAGCACGAGTGACACTCCACAGGTACCATTCCGACACCGGTACAAGCTAACCCCGGGGTTCACCATGTGACCCTCTCTCACTAGGCGTCACCCCGCCACTACTCTCACCGTCGTTGTGTCCCAACCACACCGACACAGGGTGACAAAGCGCTACAACTGTCACTCTAGGTCCACAGCAACACAAAACACGGCACAGTGCGATCCGGTCACGTGAAAAGTCTACGGTCGCACGAAACGCCTCGTAGTGTGATCCGGTCACGAGGAATCCATCATCATCGAGTATATTTAAAGCATGCAATTAACCAACTATCTAACAGTGTAAACACATTTTAATGGCATGGATTAGTGTGGTTCTGTCTTGAATCGCGTCGCCCAAGGCCGACGCCATTCAAGCATCCTAAACTGGTCCCTGAAACTCGGCCTCAGAATAGGGCCTAAAACATGTCGTCCTGGGAAGCCGCCTTTTTTAAAGTCATCGCTGTCCTCAGACGCCATTCACAACAGAACCCGAAACTTGCAGAAACCTCAATCGGAGTGATTTCTGCCTAAATGGCGTCGTACTGGCTTGTCGCCATTCTAAATGGCGTCGTCCAGGCAAGACGTCATTTAGCGCCAGAACCCCAGACTGACAGAACCTCAAATGGGACGATTTCTGCTTAAATGGCGTCGTGCTGGCCCGTCGCCATTCTAAATGGCGTCGTCCAGGCACGACGTCATTTAACGCCAGAAACCTGGTTCCTCTGCTCTACCCGAGGGTTCCCCCTTTCACCCCAAACACCTCAAAAACACCAAAACAGAAGAGGAAGAGGGAAAACCAAACTATCATGCAAACCCCATAATTCCACCTTCACAAACACGATCATTTCATTAAGAAAAACCCTAAACATGCCTATTCTACCCAAAAATCCCTTGCACGCATCATGCATCAAGGCGGGAAAACATGGGTTTTGAAATGAAACATTACGGGAATCGTCACCCTACCGATTCTTAAACTCCTCCTGGCTCTGCCGCCAAATCGTCGCACCGCAGACCGCCGCCGATACTCCGAGGACGCCGCCACTCCGCCGGGACGTCGGCCGCCGCCCAGAGAATGGAACGCCGCGAAGAAAGTGGTGGTGGTAGTGGTGAGAGGTAGAGAGGTAGTGGAGTGGTGGAAGAGGAAGGAGGGGAAAGGAATGGGGAAGAGATGGGGGTCGGAGGGTGGAGAGGGTGAGGAGAGAGAGTGAGAGGGTGAGAATGAGGGAAAGAAGGGAAGGCTCGCGGGGTCAATCCTGAACAGGGTAAAACGCGTCATCCAAGACAGACGCCAATCAGATGACAGGACGGGCCGTACTAACAGAAGCTCTGAAACGTGTCGCTCACCAAGGACGCCGTTCATATGACAAGACCGGCACCGTACACTGACATCGCAGGGTCGCAGTCTGAATGGCGTCGTCCTTCATGGACGCCGTTCAGACGACAAGACAGGGGTCGTACTCTCGCGGCCCGAAACCCGCCCACGTGGCACAATGGCGACAACCCTAAATGGCGTCCACCCAGCAAGACGCCGTTTGAAAGGCGTCGTGCGGGGCAGACGTCATTCAAAAGAAGCTCTCAAGACTCCTCAGGGTCCAAACCAGGGGATCAGACCCGAAATCGACCCGAATACAGAACCCGAAACCTCAGTCCTTACAGGAAGCCAGTAAGCTAGAAGAGTTTCAAACAAAAAATCACTACGGATTACAAGCCGGAATAGCCAGCGTGCTATCCGAGGGGTTGTTGTTCCGTCTTGGCGGGTCGGTGTTTTCTTGGTTGTCTCGGTAGTTTCTAGTGTGTTTCTTACTACGGACCCGAGTGTGATGCTAGAAGTGTACCCATTCGCCACGGGGTCTGATGTAACTTGAGACGTCAAGGTTACGGGTGTATAGCCTTTCGCCCTTTGGCCTGATGCAACCTTAAAGGTTAGGGTTATGGGTTGTCTCTGTAGCTTCGGCTTGAGGGGGGTTTCGCCAATCCCCAGGGCCTTCATGTAGCGCCGAGGCGAAGCGTGGAGGGAAGTCTGATCGATAGAATAGTGGTTTCGACTGCTTGTGTGCACACGTAACTGGGTGGTGGTGATTCACTGGTCCCAGTTAGTCTTAGTTGGACTCACTGCCTTACCTTACGGCATCCAGAGCTTGTAAAGGCAAATAGGCGCCAATGTTGGTTGAGTTGTGAGGTGACATTTGTACGTGCTCAGTTGTATGGTTTGTGTGTTTAGCCAGATCGTTGATTGTGAATTATGGTGTTGAGTTGGGTTGCTTGAGTTACTTCGGAGTTGTGCCTGTTGCATTTACAAATGCATTTATTTCATATCTCGCAATTGGAATTTGGGAATCTTTGGAGCTATGTTTACAACTGGTGGTTCCTTCTCTTCGACTCTCGCCGTTGTGGCTGTAGTTTTACTACTTTCGTTTACAGCTTTCCTTTACTTTTGCGGTTGCCTGGTAGTATTTTCGGGAGGTGGGTATCAGGTTATCCTTACTGAGCCCAATTCTTGTGTGGCTCACTCCCTAGTTTTTTAGGTGTGGACGTCTCGGCGAGCGTTGGCTTGTGGGTTTTCTTCCTGGTGTGCACGCCAACAGCTATCTCAGTTCCAGGGTATGCCCCGATGTTGTTGTACCCTTTCTTTTGCCTGTACATATTTAATTTCTGTGGACTATATAATTTTTGTTGGACTGTATATGGACATTGATATTGTGCTCCCTGCGCATTTGTGCATTTCTTGTGGTCCGTGAGATTGTTATATTTAGTCATATTTAACATTTACTTCTCCAGACATGTTTGAGATCTGGGTGTGAACCCGAAGGTAATGGTCCGATACCCATTTAGTAATCGGGTCCCCGATTATAGGGTGGCGGGTCGTTACACTGACTGTCTGTCTGGGGGTGAAAAGTTGTACTGAACCTCAACTGTGTCACCAAAGCTTCCTGCAAACCTTTCCAAACATGGGACGTAAACCTAGAGTCACGATCTGAAATGATAGACTTCGAAACACTATGAAGCCTCACAATGGCATCAATACATAACATGGTTAAACTCTCAATAGATTGCTTCACCTTTATGGCTAAGAAATGTGCTGACTTCGTGAATATATCCACAACCACCCAAATAGCATCATTGCCTCTAGCAGACTGAGACAAACCATTAACAAAATCTATAGTAATATGCTCCCACTTCTATTCTGCGATCTCAATCCTCTACATCAAACCTAAAGGTCTCTGGTGTTCTGCCTTCACCTACTGATAGATCAAACACCTGGAAACAGAATATGTGGTATCTCTCTTCATACCAGGCCACCAGAAAGTCCTCTTCACATCTTGGAACATCTTCTTGCTGCTCAGGTGCACAGTAAACTTAGATCGATGGGCTTCGATCGTAAGCTCCTTCTTCAATCCTGAATCATCAGGCACACAAATCCTACTCTAGAAGCGAACCATGCCATGCTAATCTCTGATGAAACCAAGCTTACCAACCAAACCCAGCAATTGCTGATCGTCCGCTATTCCGCAACAACTCTCTCGATAATAGCAGATCTGATAGACAACTGGGGCAAAGTTGTTGTAACCTCATCAATCATCTGCCAATCTTACAACATCATCTGCCGCTTCCTGCTTAAAATATCAGCCACCACATTGACCTTTCCTGGGTGATAACTCAACTCGAAATTATAATCCTTTAGAAACTCGATCCAACGCCGTTGCCTCATATTCAACTCCTTATGAGAGAAGATATACTTCAAACTCTAATGATCGGTGAACACCTAAAACTCAACCCCATATAGATAATGACTCTAGATCTTCAAAGCATGCACAACTCCTATCAACTCCAAATCATGCATCAGGTAATTCTCTTTATGGTCCTTCACCTACCTCGAGGCATAAGCAATCACTCAACCATGCCGCATTAGAACACAACCCAAACCCTACCTAGAAGCATCTGTATAGACAACATAACCATCAGAACCACTAGGCAAAGCAAGGACTAAGCCCATGGTCAAACGAGCCTTCAACTCTTGAAAACTCTTCTCTCACTCATCAAACCACACAAACTTCACACCCTTCTAGGTCAATCACGTTAAAGGAGCTTCCAGAGTAGCAAAACCCTTAATGAACCACCGATAATAACTAGCCAAACCCAAAAAACTCCTAATCTCAGTGGGAGTCTTGGGGACCTCCTAATCAAAAGCAGTTTGGACCTTCTCATGATCAACTACAACACCCTCCTTGGAGATAGCATGACTGAGGAACTGCACATGGTCAAGCCAGCACTCACACTTATTGATCTTGGCAAACAATTGATGGCTCCTCAGGACTTCTAGCACAATCTTCAAATGCTCACGGTGAAACTCCGCATCTAGCAAATAAATCAACACATCATCTATGAACACCACAACAAACTGGTACAAATACTATCGGAACACCCTGTTCACGGTGGCCATAACGGGTCAGAAATGTTGTCTTCGAGACATCCTTGCTCTTAATCTGCAATTGATGGTAGCCAAACCTCAGATCGAACAGTGTCACCAAAAACTCATAGTGGCCATAACGGGTCAGAAATGTTGTCTTCGAGACATCCTTGCTCTTAATCTGCAATTGATGGTAGCCAAACCTCAAATCAATCTTGGAAAACACTACTGCATATTGCAATTGGTCAAATAGATCGTCGATCCTCGACAAGGGATATCGATTCTTGATGATCACTTGATTCAACTTCTGATAATCAATGCACAGCTACAGAGCCATCCTTCTTCCTTACGAACAATACAGAAGCACCCCACGAGAAACAGTCAGACGAATAAAACCCTTATCCAAGAGCTCCTGCAATTGCTTCTTCAGCTCAGCCAACTCTGCCAATGCCATATAGTAGGAGACCTTAGAGATCAGTGTCGTGTCAAGGAGAAGATCAATAGTAAAATTAATCTCCCACACAAGAGGCAAACCGAGAAGATCATCAGAAAACACATCAACAAACTCTCGAACAACATCAACATCAGCAATACTCAAAGTAGAACCGTCATCAAAAACAGAAACAACACTAGCCAAATATGCACTACAACCACTGCTAATCTACCTCTGGGTTTTCATGACAGAAACAATCAGTTTACCAGGCTTGGGGAGATTAAAGAAGAACTCTTCCTCTCCCAGAATGATGAAGATAATCTTCATGCCACAATAATCCAACATGGCATAGTGCTGCTCAAGCCAATCTATACCAAGAATGATATCGAAATCTTCCATCTCGAGCACAAACAACTGAGCAGACAACCTCCTACCCTAGATCTGCACACACAAGGAAACTATGCATCTATCCGAACGAACTATCCCTCCCAGTGTGAATACCGTCATAAAAATAGAAACCTCAACAACAGCCATCCTCTCAACCACAAGTCGGTCAAAACTCGAAGAGATAAACAAATGGGTCGCACCGGTATCAAACTACACACTAGCATGAACTCCATTGATCAAAATAGTACCTTGAGTGACGTTCTCCGCCACCTCTATATCCTCTCTGGTTAAAGAAAAGACACAAGCTAACGCTTATTGTTGGGTCAGTATAGTCGTTGGCGCTGCCTTCGCCCTAGGACAATCTTGAACCATGTGGCCTGGCTCGCTGCATCCATATCACTTGCCTATGGCATATAGGCACTCTGAACCTCTGTGAACCTTCCCACACTGCTGACATGTAGTGCGAGTCGAGGCTATCTCTCTATCAGTGGAATCATTGTCTTTTTAGTGGGATTCTGGGTCTCGAATGGTTTCCTCTTCCTCTGATCTCTGGGGAAAGACTATGTCGAATCTTGCTCCGTCGGTCCTACCTTGCATTCTTCAAGAAAGATCTCATGCTCAGCTTCTTGACGACATGCCGCATCGACCACCTCCTCCATTAAGGTAAACCTGTGAGCAACTAGCTTCGTCCTCAACACAGGGTTTAGACCCATCAAGAACTTTTGCATCTTTTACCTACCATCCAAACACATATGATGCGCAAAACTTTGCCAGCTCTGAAAACTTGGCCTCATACCTCATCGGTCCCTGGGTCAGACTCAGGAACTCCTGCACCATCTTATCTTACACATACAGGGGAAAGAACTTTGCCTTGAATGCCATCAAGAACTCCTCCCATGAAATCTCTGACTCCTTTCTGGCAAACTTGGTCTTCAGACTACACATCCACCACACATCTGCATGGTCCTACAACATGTAACTGCCCAAGCCGACCTTATTCTCATCTGGGCACCTAATCGCTCTGAAAATCTTCTTGATCTCTTTGATCCATCTCTCTACCAAGATAGGGTCGCTTTCCCCCTTAAAAAAGGGTGGCTCCATCCGCTTGAACCGCTCCATGGCCGTCAGTCTAGGACGAACCTCTGGCTCAACCACTGCCACAGGCCTTTGTTGCTGGGCTGGGTTGCTTGCATGAAGCCCACGAAAATTTACATAAAGGCACCCACATCCAAAGGTGGGGTTAGTGGAGGAACAGGTGTTGCTTCCTCAACTGGCTCCTCCTAAACCCTCTCTCTCCCAAGACAACCACACTTGCCAGACATATCCTGCAAGGAAAGAACACAAGTTAGATTTATCTTCTTAGGCCTATTTCATACTAATAATCTCTAATCCGATGATCCTAGTTTAGTGGCTTAGATTGATCATGCTTAAATCCTCAATCTCAACGATTTTCTGGCTCTAGTACCAACTCTTGTGGCACCCTGAATCATCGGCCCAGTCTAGTCTTGCCGGCCTACAGCGAACCACTGGTCTAGTGCGTCGACAGCAGGAACGACCCAAACATCCTTTTATAAACCATAGAGGAAGAGTATGAAAAGAATGAGACCATAATCGTCATGACACAGTCATCATTGCTACAAAAAATCTACTACTCAATCTGTTAAAATAAACATAACACAATAACTACCCATCCAAGATCTTTATCATCTATGAATCAGAAAAGTACATCTCATATATTAAAAATAAGTCTTATTACATCTCTTGCTACCAAAACATAAAATAACACCTACTGCTAGGTAATTGCCTTTACAACTCAAGCCTCAAGCCTCTCGATCTTCTTTTGCCTCAACCTCCTCAGTAGGATCACCCTCAACTAAAAAATAATGTTATTATGTAAGGGTGAATTACACATAACTCAGCAAGCTCAAAATAACCATCAATTCACAGTTTTGCATAACTATAACATAGGTAAAAATATGATAATTAAACATTTAACATGTTGTAACAATAATTCAAATATAAATATCTTAAGTCCTAAACATACCCATTTGAAAACATCTACGTCAACAACATGTGCATAGGTTTCATATCGGTCCACATCTAACTTTAAAACATGCATATCATGAAATATCAATCATTAAAACATAGATCATCATCATGCATCATAAGTCACAGCAATGCGTTATATTCATTCAAAATCTTTTCACTTCATAATAGGGCATACATCCAATTACATCATTAGTAGTCATGGTCATCTTATTCATCATTATCACCTTGTGGCAAGGCAAAGCCCAGTAGATCTTCGGCTATGTAGTCAAGAGATTGACATATCCCACCTAAGGTCGGTGTACTCGCAAGCAAGCATAGTTCCAGGATTTTACTTGTTGCCTCGAGCCCTTTCACTTCTTATCTTAGTTTCTCCCACAAGGATGCTATTGTGGGTTGGACACTTAACCTCCTATGGTGGCATTGTCTATAGCATCTTAATCATCTTTAACACATTCAAACATGCATGCAATATGCTCTGTGACAATGCCGATATCAAGTGCAATCAACGGAAATTAAATATATTGTGCAATAGGCAAAATATCAAGTATCATGTTCACGACAGTCAAATAAGCATCAGCGACATGTGACACTTCTTATTAAAAATGTTAAGGTATCTTGACGCCCATCTGATAGTCTAAACAAATTTCATTAAATAAATTCTATTAAACCACAAGCTAATCATAGATAATTTCTTAGTGAAAGGTAGAACTAAACAAAACCTTCTATGCATGAAATAAACTACATTGATACATCATAAATTCATGCATGAACTCAACTAGTTTTTATAGGAAAGTAGCCATGCAATAAAATCAAATATCACACATCAATTAGACAGTATCATAGTAGTACTTAATCATAATAACATAAATCAATTCATGCATTAAAATCAATGATAACATGACACAAACATCTTATGGTTGTCTGGATTAAAAATGTCAAGGTTCTTTGATGCCAATTCATTACGGCATCATAATCATATGACATCATTAATCCTACATATTAAGGTTTCTGCATGGATTCTTAGGGTTTCTCTTAAAGCACGAGGAGAAAGAAGAAGGGGTCATGCATGGGGATTTCTTAAGCACGTAAACAACATAACAGAGCATCCTTTTTATCATGCTAATATCATAATAGCAAATTAGATTGAATGGAGATTCGTCATCACTTGCCTCTAGAATGCAAAACCAACGCAACCAAGGTTCCTAGGCAAGGTAACCACACTCCTCTAACTAGCTGCAACACCGCAGCACCGCAGGCCTCGCTCCTCACACACGAAGAACATGAAGAACATAGCCCCTTCGCCCAAGGAATGATCTCAATCTCTCTCTCTTATGGCTAAACTAGGATTTAGAATGTGCAGAAAACTCTCTCTCACGCACTCAAGGAACTTATTTATAGCCTCTCGGATGAATCTCACATGTAAATAATCATCAAATAAAGAAAGAAATCAAGACAGTTCGCATAGATCTCAGACTCATAAAAGCGTCAAGATGATATGACGTCACTAAGAACCCCCTCTTATAGGCGTCAAGAATCTCTGGCGTCTATAAACACTCTCAGTCAGGTTTAAGAACAGCTCACTCAACCCCACTCTGGCCTATCTAGGCTGCTAATAGGCTACTAATAGGCCACTAATAACCTACTAATGGGATAGGTATTACTACAGAGTAAGCAAAAAAGTTATGCAGACATAAAGAGAATGGAGCTGAATTTTGCTATTGGAGATCATGTGCTTCTAAAAGTATCCCCTATGAAGGGTGTAATGAGATTTGACAAGAAAGACAAGCTGAGTCCAGGATTTATTGGTCCATTTGAAATTTTGAAGAAAGTTACATCTGTTGCTTACAAGTTGTCATTATCACCTGCATTATTTACTGTGCATCCAATGCTTTATGTGTCTATGCTCAAGAAGTATGTGTAAGATCCATCACATGTGATTAAATATGAGCCTCTAGAGGTGCAACCAAATCTATCTTATGTGGAGCAACCTGCAAAGATTTTAGATCATAAGGAACAAATGTTGAGAACCAAAGTGATTCCATTAGTAAAAGTGTTGTGGAGGAACTGTTCTACTAAATAGGAAACCTAGGAAGCTGAAGAAAAGATGAAGAAGAAGTATTCTCAGTTGTTTGATAAGTTGGCATTTTAAATTTCAAGGACAAAATTTCTTTAAGGGGGAGAGGATGTTATGCCCTGTGGTTTAGAGCTATGTAATTGATTAGAAGCTAGATGTGTAACCGATATTAAGTGTGTTGTGCTTGTTCAAAGCAATAACTGATTAGGGGTTGTTATGCTGTAATCAATTAAATGATAGGTAGGCAGTTAAGATTGCTAATTAGTTGGCTAGTTAATTATCTATTAGTTATTAATTAGATTGATTAGTTAATTGATTAATAATTAATTCATATGGTTAGTGTCAGCTAGCTATTAGTCTGTAAGCTATTTGCTCAAGTAGTTAGTAATGAGTTGGCAGTCCAGGTTGCTAGAGGCCCCTCTGAAATCAGGATTTTTGTTCTAGAAGTGTTTAGCAATTGCAGTGATGTAACAAAATGGGATCTATTTCGGCAGGAGCGAAGTAGATATAGATCAGATTTTTGGCGGGAAGATCGGGATTGGATAGCCTATATTAAACCCCTTTAATGCTAGTAGCTACACATTTTGGTTGAGATATTTTTGGAGGTATGCCGCTGTTGGAGGGTGGACTAGCTTGGGGATTTTGAGAGGAGTGTCGCGGTTGTAAGAGGTAGGCGGATCTACTAAAGTAAGAAATACTTTTATATAAAAACTATATTATTCTAAAGTTTTAAATCTACTCTTGAGATCTACACCTGTTCATAATCTGAATCTATTCTTAATCTAAATCTGTTCTTGAATTTGAATCTGATCTATTCTAATGCTATATATAACATGTTTTATAACTATTTTTATACAACATTGGTTTTAAATCTAGAATTCAAATCAGATTAATTTGTTCTTCATCTGAATATGTAATATGTTCTTTACCTATTTCGAATATAGAATTCAAATCTATTCATTTCTATCATGTTCAATGTCTTCCAAGCATGTTCAAATTTGACTCAGGCTAATCTGTTAGCTTTGATTCATGATTGTTTCAAGTATGATCTATGAATTCTTCAATTTTGATCCTTGATAATCAGTTAATTAATGTTCAGATTCTTTAGTTCATAATTGTTTGTTTGAATTCTTGAGATCTATGCAATTTATGTAAAGAAATATTGGATCAAGCATTGACATCTAAAAGTATAAAACCTATGGGCAACAGGTGAAATCCCAAGTCTATGTATATAAGAATGGAATGACGGTGGGACTAGAGATTCCCCAGTTCTGTGCAGAAACTAAGACTTCAACACTGTATTGCTTAGGTGTTTTGGTAAGCATAGTCAGTTGGGGTAGTCAGTAGGTTTTTAATGACTAATGCATGTCTGATGTTCTGATTCTAATAATTTTGATTTAATATGTGATATATATATTTGATAAGTTCTATTTTGGCACATAAATCTGCTAATTTGAATTCTGAACATTTGATGATCCTTTGGATCTTTTATATCTATCAGTTTGATTCTTTAGTTCTATTTGATTCAATTTAGTTTAATTTGTGAATTCAGTTCAGTTAGACTCAGTTTAATTCAATTCAGTTCAGTTTAGTTCCATTCAATTCAGTTCACGGATCTGCTCATATGTTATATGTTGATCTTATTCAATTCTGTTATGCTCCTAATCTTAGTTCAGTCATTTGGACTCACTTCGAATTCAAACTACGTAACTACGGAACCAAAAAAGTATACAAATAAAAAATGAATGATGACCAACAAATAAACAAAGCAATACATTATGCCACTTATCATCAAATAAACCAATTAACTTTCATTGCCAATATTAAAATTCCACAAATTATATTATCAATATCAGGATCCTCAAATTTTATCAAATATCTAACAGAAGTAAAATTACAACTCACTAAAAAAATAGAAAAGTATATAACTCACCCATTATCTCTACTATATTAAATATAAGCAAGTTGTAAATCTAAATCTAGATAACCTCATGAAGATGTCAAATGCTTCAATCCGAAGTCATCTCAAATCCCAGATTGCGAGTAACAAGTACTCAGTAGGCATCAAACCCACTAAATGCTAAACAATATAATAGTTGAAAAGTGATGATAACAAATATACATGATTCACAGTTCTACATATATCTCAAATAAGAACATGACATAAAATATGGTCAAATATAAAATTACCAAATCACATGTGTTTTCTAATAGTATGAACAGATGAACTAACTGCAGACACACTAACTTTGACCTCACATTGAGTAAATTTCATGTTACATTTATGATGTCCCAAAATGGCCTACTTTTTAATCATTGATTAATTTTTACCTATTTTTCTGAGAATTTTAATTAGCGTCGCTTATGGTTGACGTCATTTAGATTTATAGATGAAATTAATTTTGACTCAAATTTCTTAATCGATAAGAATTAAGTTGAATGGCATCGTCCATGATCGACGTGATTTAGCTTTCCTAATCTTTCTCGATTGCCAATTTGACTCTTAGTTAATTTCCTATTTATCTAAATCGCGCCTCTCGTGGTCGACGTGTTTCAAGTTTCCTAATTATCTTTCCTTTTCCGAAATTATCTTTCTTATTTTGGCCCCTCTAAAGACGTCTTGGTTGTCCAACGCATTTCGAATGGGTGTCGTCTCGGATCGACGCGTTTCAGAGAATTAATGATAAGTGCAGTTTGGCTAAGATTATCTGATTTCCATGGTGGAAAAGTTTCTAAATTTATGATAATTATCTATGGCAATTCGGAGGCCACAGTAGAGCCTCTTAAGGTTCAAACTACTCCAAAGAACCCTCTATATATACACAACCCCTTTAAGCCTTCAAAGAGGTTGGCCATTGCATGAATTGGAGCTCTCATCAAAGTGAAAGGAGGAGCCTACTGTGCAGAACATGGACAAGCTTTGGAGCTTCTTCTTCTTCTTCCAATATCTTCTTTGAGAGTGTAGAAGAATGATGGCTTTTGAGGGGCCAACCTTCTCTTTTCTTCCCTTCTTTTTCTTATAGTGTTCTTGCTTAGTTCCTTATTCTTTTTCACTGTTTTGCATTAAAATATCCATCATTCATCATTACTTGTTTCTCACACACTCACTTCATTCAAAACAACCTATTGTTTAAGGGTATAAAAGAACATCAAACAAGTGAGTTTTCTTAGTTTAGTTCTATAATTTTTTATCTTCCTAGAATATATACTAGATAATTGTCAAAGCTCTAATCCAATTTTCTTTCTTTTTCTTTTTTTTTTTTTGCAAGAATTCAAGAAGCAAGGTGAGGAATTAATGAAAAAGAGAGAGTGAACTAGAAGGAATGCTCTTTCTCTTTGGCCAGCTGAAGAGAAGGAAATAGAGACTCTATAGAATCTCCCACATTGGACAGGTAAGTAGCGATCACCTTTTATTCTTTTGAGATCCTCGATCTCTAGCGATCACGATCTTATTTTTCATGTTTTTCATGTTAATATTTAATCTATGATATGATGGCACATTAATTAAGTACTCACAACTTTTTGGCAATCACGGTGGGACTTATTCTTGTCGTTTCTTTTTATTTCACTCTCTTTTACACTTAGCACCCTCGTGTGCACCCCTTGGCACACTCGTGTGCATCCCTTTGTGCCCCTCGGGCACTCTTTGGTTGGTTGGTTGATCTTTACTCCTTGAGCACCTCGTGCACATCCTTGGCGGCAAATTTTGCCCCCCTTTGATTGCCTGAAGTTGTGGTTATCAGAGAATTGTGCTTGATTTGATTTAATTGATACTTGCATGTTATCCACGAATTTGAGTGATTTTAAGTTGTCTACTATTTTTTTCTATATTATGCTTGGTTGAAGGGAAATGTTGTTGGGTTCTCGTGTTTCTCCGGATAGCAAAATGCAGCGGAAAATAAAGATTAAAAAATCTACGATCCGTTCCCGTTTCGAATAACTAAAACCGATAATTGGATTATCGATTCTTACCATGCGCGGATTCGAATCCGCAATGAATTGGTTCCGTCGGTGTGACACCGCAAACCGCACAAGCGCTCGGCCTCTAGCGGAGTCCACGCGATCCTCCTCGTAGTGGATATCCTCACGTTCCTCATTCTTCTCAGCCCAAGAAGCCTCCGCCGTTCGCCGCAACGATCGCCGCAACGCGCGGACGATTTCCCGTCGAACGGGAGTCGGAGAAGCAGCGGAGTAAACCCGGGGATCCATATTTGTCTGGGGCGCCAAAGAGAGAGAGGAAGAGAGGAGGGGGCAGCTAGGGTTAGCAGCTGTCTGGCCTATTCAGCCCGTTCGCTATATTTTATATCGGGAATTTGAGCTGCAGTCCAAAAAGTAACATACACTTTAACTCCCGATCCTCTTCCCAGGTTTCATCATTCCTGGTCCTCTTTATTGTAATCTTTTAATTCCCAGTCCAAGACCCACCGTCTTGTTAACAACCGTCAACTGGAATAGCATTAAATGACAAGATCGCCCTCTGGACACTCCAAGTTTAATCTCCTACTCCATCCCCTAACTTGATCATCACAAGACTCGTCCAAAAAATTTCTCTGAGGATCTATTGTCCTTGCAAATCTCCAAGGTGAGATCTGATCTCAGGTTGATATCTGGGTCACGGGGTTAAACTCATTTTATAGAGGACCTTCTTTCTGTGCTTCCTTCCCTCACATTCAGTGGCGGACGCAGAAACTTTGTCCAATAGGGTCACTCGGATCATTATTAAATCTATCGATATTTTATTTTTGTTATATTAAAATATTAAAATAAGAAAAAATAAATATATTTTAAACATTATAAAAATGATATACTTCAATAAAAATGATACACTTCGTTACGAGGAATTTTTTCTTCCAATGCACTCAACAATTTTTTTATTAGATTATAAATATAAATCATAATATTATTTAAAAAAATTCAGTGAAACTGAGCTCCGAATGAGACTGGGTCCTATGCGTCATCTAAAAACTCCAGTGGGGTTACCTTATACCTAAATTTGAAATTTGCCTTATTAAATTAAGCCTCTTCTAATGAATTTTAAATTTTCAGTGGGGTACTGGGCCCCTACTGAAATGAGTTGGGTCCGCCACTGCTCACAATGGTTATTTACCTTATATGAGGACATGTTCAAAGGCAAAAAAGCGAAATTAGATATAAGTTTATTATTAGGGTGCATGAAAAATTTGCATGTAATCTTCTGCGTCACGGGAGGCAGGGGTCACATGACTTCTGCTCAGGCGAGTTTCTAGGATAGGGTATTTTGGGGTTTTGGGGTTTCTGAATGGCCCTACACGGTAGTAAGTAACAGAATGGTTCTAAAATTTATAACTTTCTACTCTTTGGACGTAGAATTAAATCTTTCGGTCAATGGACTGAAAATTAATTTTGACCCACTTGTTGGACTGCAGATTAAAAAATCCTTAATTTATATCAACCGCGCGGTGTTTCATAAAAACCCCCGGTTTATATAAAACCCACTTATTTATCCATCGCCTTGAGAATCATTTGCGTGTGACCCTCTAGGCCCAATAACCAGTCCAATTAATTGCCCAATAAGCTTAGTGGCTCCTCACCAACCTGATTAATCAATTAATAACTCATATTAATTAATTAATCAATGTCGCACATTAAATTCAATCAGGCCTCCAATCACGTTGGGTGCCAAGCAACACCGCGTGAACCTGGAAGGTATTGGGGTTAAGTAACCCACTCTTGGAACCTTTCCGCCGACAGTTACCGCGTGGATATAGTCCTTCATTCGTACAATGCTCTCGAGTCAACTCAAGGTATGGTGTACTGTCAAACCCAAATCGGTCGACTCACTTGGATCGGATGCTACCAAATAATATCTGAAAACTCTTTTCCGATATTATCGTCCGCCCTGGCCAGGGACTTCCGTGCATCCTTCTTAGAGCATTCTCTCTCTAAGTACCAAGATCGAATGATTCCTTATTGACACTCAATTCCCTTCGACGGTATTCTGCTGTACCCGATCATTGGCTATTTTAAATCCTGTGATTAGAAATTCATAAACCAAGATCAAAGCACAGAAGTCCACCGACAAGGTGTCCTTGATGTCCAAGGTCCGAGAACCATCTACGCAACTGCGACAATAGAATCAAGCTAGTTGACAGTGAGGTACAATACCATCCAGCGATTCAGTTGGATCAGTTCAATGAACTCATTCTCTAATGAGCACCTACGTATTCACTTTAGTGTCGCCACACAAGTGACCATGAGATCAGTCACCCTCATCTTATGAGCGGGAGTAATCTGTACTAGTCTATCCAGATATCCAATGTCCTTCATGGATATCCTCCGATTAGGAACTATTAAGAATGTGTGTTTAAGTGATTAGTCTCATTAGTATGATCTCATCATAATCTGATCACTATCGCACATATTCACGGACTTCATTATGATACGATAATTAATACGATTTACACACAATGAATACAATGTCATTTTATTAATAAATGAACGAGATTACAAAGTCATATTGGCTTGTAGGCCACCTAAGACTAACAATCTCCCACTTGGACTAAAGCCAATCACCTATATGTACTAAACCTATAGACTCTAGGTGATGCTCAAACACATTTTGAGCCAATGGCTTTGTCAGTGGATCTGCTACATTCTCAACAGAAGGAACTCTTTCCACCACTACATCTCCTCTGGATATGATCTCTCTGATCAGATGAAAGCGCCTCAGAATATGCTTCAATTTCTGATGAGAGTGCGGCTCTTTCGCTTGCGCAATGGCTCCATTGTTGTCGCACAATAGCGGAACAGGTTCAGAGATGCTGGGAACTACGCCGAGGTCGGTGATGAATTTCTTCAACCACACTGCTTCTTTGGCGGCTTCAGCTGTAGCAATGTACTCAGCTTCAGTCGTCGAATCTGCAGTGGTTGCTTGCTTGGAACTCTTCTAGCACATTGCGCCTCCGTTCAAAGTAAATACAAATCCAGATATAGACTTGCTATCATCTGGATATGACTGGAAACTCGAATCAGTATAGCCTCGCAGTTTCAAGTCACCTCCTCTATAAACAAGAAACATATCCTTAGTTCTTCTCAAGTACTTAAGGATACATTTCACTGCCTTCTAATGCTCTTCGCCTGGATCAGCCTGAAATATCCTCGTAACACTTAGAGCATATGCCACATAAGGCCGTGTACATAGCATGGCATACATGATAGATACTATGGCAAAGGCATAGAGTACTCTATCCATGAATGCCCTCTCATCAGGAGTCTTAGGAGACTGCTCCTTTGAGAGATTAATTCCATGTCTCATCGGTATGAGACCTTTCTTGGAATTTTCCATGCCAAACCTTTTGACTATAGTATCTATGTATAAGGATTGGGTCATTCCAAGCATCCTCTTTGATCTATCTATATAGATTTGTATTCCCAATACGTAGGATGCTTCTCCCAAATCTTTCATGAAGAAGTTTTTTGACAACTAGATCTTTACTGATGACATCATAGCTACATCATTCCCAATTAGTAGTATGTCATCTACGTAAAGAACTAGGAAGGTGACTGCACTCCCACTAGTCTTCTTGTACACACAAGGCTCATCTTCATTCTTAATGAAGTCATAGGACTTGACAGCCTCGTCAAATCTTATGTTCCAACTCCGGGAAGCTTGCTTCAGTCCATAAATTGACCTTTGAAGCTTGCACACTTTATCTGGAGATTCCTTGGATGTGAAACCTTCTGGTTGTATCATATACACCTCTTCCTCAAGTTTACCGTTGAGGAAGGCAGTCTACACATCCATCTGCCAGATCTTGTAATGGTAGTGTGCAGCTATGGCGAGTAGAACTATGATCGACTTTATCATAGCAACTAGTGAGAAAGTCTCGTCATAGTCAATTCATTATCTTTGACGATATCCCTTTGCCACCAATCTTGCCTTATAAGTGTCGATCTGTCCATCAGCACCAGTCTTTCTCTTAAAGATCCACTTGCATCCGATGGGTACAATACCCTCGGGCAAGTCCTCCAAGTTCCAAACTTGATTGGTGTACATGGACTGGATTTTTGAATTCATAGCTTCTCGCCATTTCCCGGCTTCGGGGCCTTCTATGGCCTCCTGGTAGGTTTTAGGATCATTATCCTTATTATATTCTACTTTAGACTCTCCTTCAGCGATATGTCCCACATATCATTCGGGTAATCTAGGTGTTCTACCATATCTGACATCCTACAGCATCTAGGAAAAACTCCAGCCAAAATCTCAATCTTAGAGTTGATTCGGAGATCTTCCACACATAGGGAGACATTGTTCAATTTCCTCCAACAAATCACGGTCAACGAAGATCTTCCTATTGGTGGAGTTACAAATGCCATTCTCTCAGTCATCCAAGCACCAATGATATCTTTCTCAGATAAGGATCTAGCTCCCCCTAAATGTCGATCCCTTCCCTTATGCTTAACTGCAACACTCAATGGTCACTCAGTAGACTCCATCCTACTGGATACCAGCACATCAATCAATGTTTGTCCCCTCAAGACTCTCAAGAGGATAGGGATCGATCCGGAAAAGATTGAGTCCACCTCCATGACGGCCTATGACAATTCTCAAAGGCTGGCCGACGATAAGATCTTCCTTCAGTTGGAAATCGGCCAAGTGGCCATGATCTCGAAATTCTACATCCTGGATGTCAAGCCTATATACAATGCCATTTTAAGGAGACCTTGGATGAATCAAACCTTGGGGGTATCATCCACCAACCATCAGTGTTATAAATTCCCGTACAACGGGAAGATTATGAAAGTCAAAAGTACCCCCGATATCGAGTCATTGGACTCAATATCAGCCGAACAAATTCCATCCATGATAACCTCTTGAAAGGACAAAGAGCCCTTTCTTTCGTCAATCAGTTCTCACCCTAAACCCCAACCTAGTATAGGCTGGCAACTTATGGATAAGATGGGGTACAGTTCCGGCTCTGGGTTAGGCAAAGAAGAACAAGGAATTCAAGAACCTATTTCAGAAAACCCTATCTTTGGGGGATTCGGATTGTGTTACTTACCAACTAAGCCAGCAGGGAAGTCGGGAAAGTGGTCCCTTACGAACCATTTTGTGAAGAGAAGCCAGGAGTTGCTCAGGATAGAGGATGAGCTGAAGGAAGAGAGCAAGGAAGCTCGAGAAGAAGATGAAGAGGACTTTGGCACAAGGTTACTATTCCATGAA
Organism: Zantedeschia hybrid cultivar; assembly: GCA_030544215.1. Taxonomy (NCBI): domain Eukaryota; kingdom Viridiplantae; phylum Streptophyta; class Magnoliopsida; order Alismatales; family Araceae; genus Zantedeschia; species Zantedeschia hybrid cultivar. The sequence continues at coordinate 55,687,270 of JARZZO010000008.1, read as the reverse complement.
CCAAACATCCCACGGATAGGGGTATTTCTAGTCAAGGATGAACTAGCACCTACCGCGTTCATTCCTTTTTTATTTCACCCGCCTTCTTTTCCTATCCTCCCAGCACCGCTCATGGCACATTCCTCTAAAAGTTTCATGTTCGAAGCCTACAACCACCAAAAAAAAAAGTCCAAGTCCCATACCAGAGAGTGGCATTGAGAAGCCCATATGTTGGGGCAGTTCCACCGTCACCGGGTCTTTGTCTCAAGGATCCATCCTTGTACCTTATGGGGCATGTCTGACTCGTTCTTCGAGTCATGTACATGGTAGCTTAAGAATTAGGGTAGCTTCTTCTTTATCTAGGAGTTGTAGGGATAAGCAAGTTCCGTCTTTCTTAGTTCAAGAGTTAGAAAATAGGTGTAAATACTTAAAGAGAGTTAATGAATTTCTTCAGTTAGGGGTCATCTCCGAGCCAACATAACCATTATAAGTTGAGTCTTGCAATGATGGCTTAGGGGTGTTTGAGCTTAGTGAAGGTGAAGACGAAGAAGATGATGACTTGGCCAGACCATTTGTAAGTGGGATGAGGCGGTTTGATGAGCCTTCGTCAGCCGCCGATGAACCCACTAAAGAAGTCAACCTCGGAACTGAGGAGGATCTGAAGACAGTGCTAATTAGCACCAACCTGAGTAAAGCATAAGAGTGGTCCATCATAGCCGTACTCCAAGAATATCCTGATGGGTTCGCCTAGTCATACGAGGACATGCCTGGATTAAACATAGAGTTGGTAGAACACCGGCTAGTCCTTAAACATGATGCAAAACCCATGAAACAAAAATTGAGATGGCTGCAGCCTGAATTAGCACTAAAGGTAAAAGAAGAGGTTGACAAGTTACACAAGGCCAAATTCATCCGAGTAGTGCTCTATCCTAAGTGGGTAGCTAATATCGTCCCCGTAGCAAAGAAGGATGGAAGGGTTAGGGTTTGTATAGACTTCTGTAACCTCACTCAGGCTTGTCCAAAGGATGATTTTCCACTTCTTCATATAGACTTATTGGTCGATGATACTGTTGGATACAAAATGTTATCCTTCATGGATGGATTTTCAAGGTATAATCAAATCCGACTGGCCGAAGAAGATCAAGAGAAGACATCTTTCATAACCCCATAGGGAACCTATTGCTATGTGGTCATGCCATTTGGACTTAAGAACGCTGGAGCCATTTACCAAAAGGCGATGATGGCAATCTTTCATGATATGATCCATACGGATATTGAGGTTTATGTAGATGATATCTTAGTAAAGTCTAAGACAAGGAAAGAGCATGCTCAAATCCTTAAAGCTATAATGCAGAGGTCGAGAGAGCATCAACTAAAGATGAACCCGAAGAAATGTGTGTTCGCTGTCTCCTCTAGGAAGTTGCTAGGGTTCATGGTGAGCAGACGAGGGATTAAGGTAGATCCAGACAAAGTAAAGGTGATAGCAAAGATGCCTCCTCCTAGGAATGTCAGGGATGTAAGGGGCCTCATTGGCCGTCTTCAGTTCATTAGACGGTTCATATCTCAACATTCGTTGAGAGCAAACCCTTTTATGACTTATTGAAAGGAGGGGCAAAGTTTGATTGGAGCGACAAGTGTCAAAAGGCCTTCGATGATTTGAAAAGCTATCTCCTCAAGCCGCCAATCCTTATGGCTCCCACTCTGGGGCGGCCTTTACTACTATATGTCTCCACTATTGAGGCATCAACTGGAGTGGTATTGGCCCAACTAGCCAATGAGAAGAGGGTAAGAGCGGTATACTACCTCTCCAAATTGTTTAATGATGCTAAAAGACGTTATACTGCTATGGAAAAAAACATGCACAACCGTCATCTGGGTGGTGCAGAAATTGAAGCACTACTTCCTTACCTACAAATATCAAACTTCTAGCTAAAATTGTAAGGATTGAGGTTTCGGATCCGGTTATCGGGTCAGTTTCGGGTCGGATCCCTTGGTTTGGGCCCTCGTGAGACTGGGGCTTGTGTTCTTTTTCGCGTCAAGCAAGCTCGACACGGTTCAAACAGCGTCCGATGAGGTGGACGCATTTTAGGTTGTGCCACGTGGGCGCCACGTGGGTTGATTTTGGGCCTCGGGAGTACGACCCCGATCTTATCGTCTGAATGGCGTCTTGTATGGATGACGTCATTTAGGGTACGACCCTGGTATGTCAGTGTACGACCCGTCTTGTCGTCTGATTGACGTCGGTCTTAGATGACGCGTTTTATCTAGTTTCAGTTTGACCCCGCGAACCCTCCCTCTTTTCCCTCATTCTCTCCAATTCTTTCTCTCTCCTCCCCTTTCTCTCCGAACCCCCGACGTCTCCTTTCCCTTCTCCTTCCTTTCCTCCTCTCCCTCCACTCCATCAACCACCCTAACTTCCACCACTACCACCACCATTTCCCCTGCAGCGTATTACTCTCCGGACAACGGCCGATGTCCTCGTGGAGTGACGGCTATTAGTCTTAGGTGGCTTACAAGCCAATATGACTTTGTAATCTCGTTCGTTTTATTAATATAATGGCATAATATTCATTGTGTGTAAATCGTATTAATTATCGTCTCATAATGAAGTCTGTGAATATGTGCGATAGTGATCATATTATGATGAGATCATACTAGTGAGACTGATCACTTAAACACACATATTCTTAATCGTTCCTAGTCGGAGGATATCCGAGAAGGACATTGGATATCCGGTTAGACTAGTACATATTACTCTTGCTCATATAATGAGGATGACTGATCTCATACGTCACTTGTGTGGAGACACTAAGGCGAATCTGTAGGTGCTCATTAGAGAATGAGTTCACTGAACTGATCCGACTGAATCGCTTGATGGTACTGTACCTCACTGTCAACCAGCTTGATTCTATTGTCTCAGTTGCGTGGATGGTCCTCGGACCTGAGACACCAAGGACACCTTGTCGGTGGACTTATGTGCTTTGACCTTGGTTTATGAATCTCTAGCCACAGGATTCTAAACAGCCAAAGATCGGGTACAGCGAAATACCGTCGAAGGGAATTGTGTGTCAATAAGGAATCATTCGCTCTCGGTACGATGAGAAAGAATGCTCTAGGAAGGATACGCAAAAGTCTCTGGCCAGGACGGATGATAATATCGGGAAAGGAGTTTTCCGATCTTCATCAGCGATATCCAATCCAAGTGAGTTAACCGGTTAGAGTTTGACAACAAGCCATACCCTGAGTTGACTCGAGAGCATTGTACGAATGAAGGATTATATCCACGCCGTAACTGTCGGCAGAAAGGTTCCAAGAGTGGGTTATTTAACCCCGATACCTTCCAGGTTCACGCGGTGTTGCTTGGCACCCAACGTGATCAGAAGCCTGATCAAATTCGATGTGCGACATCAATTCGATTGATTAATTACTTAATAAATGGTTGTTAATTGATTAATAAAGCCAATGAGGAGTCACTAGGCTTATTGGGCTATTAATCGGACTGGTAATTAGGCCTAGAGGGTCACACGCAAATGATTCTCAAGGCGATGGATAAATAAGTGGGTTTTATACGAACCGGGGCTTTTTATGAAAAATCGCGCGGTTAGTATAAAATATAGCAAACGGGCTGAGCAGGCCAAATTGCTGCTAACCCTAGCCGCCCCCTCCTCTGTTTCTCTCTCTCTCTGGCGCCCCAGGCCAGATCCGGATCTCCGGATCTGCTCCGCCGCTTCTCCGACTCTGGTTCGACGGGATATCGTCCGCGCGTTGCGGCGAGCGTTGCGGTAAACAGCGAAAGTTTTCGTGGCTGCGAAGAACGAGGAACGTGAGAATTTCGGTCGCGAGGAGGATCGCGTGGACTCCGCTAGAGGCCGAGCGCTTGTGCGGCTTGCGGTGTCGCACCGACGGAACCGAACGGTTGCGAATTCGAATCCGCACACGGTAAGAACTGATAATCCGATTATCGGTGTTTTAGTTTTTTCGAAACAGGAATCGAATCTCCATTTTATTTTTATTTCCGCTGCGCGGGAGATCTGGAGAAACTCGAGAACCCAACAACGGCGTTTACGGCGGTACCGACGGCGGTTTGTGGCGTAGCGGTACGGCGGCTAGGAGCTAGGAGGAGTTCGAGTAACCGATAGGATGACGATCCTCGCAATGTTTTGTTTAAAACCATGTTTTTCCCGCTTTGGAGCATGTTTAGGGGTTTTCTGGGGTGAAAATGTTAATCTTATAGAATGAGGAATGATGGGTTTTTATTGGGAATTTGGGTTCTCCTCCTACTCCTCTATTTTTTGACGTTTTTGTGCAATTTGGGGAAGAAAATCCCACCTTGTGAATTGGGGGAAGGCGAAAGGAGAACCTGTCTGTGAGGGTTAAATGGTGTCTGAGGACAGCGACGCCATTTAAAAGGCGGCTTCCACCCACGACACGATTTATCCCAGATAACAGACCCTGTCTCTGGATTGAATAGTGTCCAGGAACAGCGACGCCATTCAAATGACGACCCCTTTGAACGACGCAATTTAGTTTGGATCACCCCGAGGCCTGATTCTGTTTCTGTCGTAATTAGGCGACTAGGGACAACGACGCCTTTTAAAAGGTGACTACCTTGCACGACGCGTTTTAGGCCATCTTCCGAGGCCAGTTTTCGTATGAACCAGTTTAGGGGTCTTGAATGACGTCAGCCATGGACGACGCTATTCAAGACAGAATCTCATTAAAGCATGCAATTAACATGTGTTTACATTGTTAGATAGTTTGGATAAATACATGTTTGAAAACATACTCGAAGACGATGATTTCTACATGATCGGATCACACCGTGTTGCGTTTTTGCGATCGTGGGCCTAGAGTGACAGTTGTTAGCACTTAGTGTCGATGTGGGAGTGACACGGCGTCGGTGTGGGAGTGGTGGGGTGACGCCTAGAGAGAGGGTCACCTGGTATACCCCGGGATATTGCTACTACTGGTGTGGGAGTGGTACATTCGGAGTGTCACTCGTACTGGGGTAAGTAGAACCACCTAGAGCCTGTTAGGCGGAAGTAGCCAGCACGCTATCCGAGGAGTTGCTGTTTGGTCTCAGCGGGTCGGTGTTTTCCGCGTTCGGTCGCGTGGTTTGTGTGCTTAGCCAAGACGCTAGTTGTGGATTCCGTGGTAGAGTCGTTTCAGAGTCGTGCATGTTACTGTTATGAATACATGTGTTTTATATCGAAATATGGGAGTTGTGTTTATTGCTTTATTTATTTAAATTGCCTATATTTGTGTTATTGCACTTGTGGGTGCGTGAGTGGGTGGTGGGGATCGAAGGATTCCTACTGAGTCTTTTTCGATGAGACTCACCTCCTGCAGTTTTCAGGTAAGGGTTCCAGACAGGCGTAGCGAGGAGAGTGTTGTCTCGGGTTGCGTGCCAGCAGCCACTGTTTCGGGGTATGCCCCGATGTAGTTGTTAATTTCTTTTCTGGATTGTATGCTTAATTATTTCTTTTTTATTGGAATATGTAATTATTTGCTGAGTCAAGTCGAATTGTAATAATTTTTAATTTCTGCACTTCTTTCACAATTCGATGTGATGTAGATATTTAGCTTAGTTTATCATTTATTTCCCAGACTTATCGAGATCCTGGTTTGACTCCAAATTTAATGATTCGGTACCCATTTAGTAATCGGATCTCCGATTATAGGGTGGCGGGTCGTTACAAGAATGGACCTAATTAAATATCTGCTAGAGCGGCCAGTAATAACGGATAGGCTAGTGCGATGGCAGACCTTTTTGAACCAATTTGATATCACCTACGTGAATTAGAAGGTTGTCAAGGGGCAAGCAATTGCTGAGCACTGATCTAAACGCGATACGCGTCGTTAAACGCTCACGATAATCAACTTCAAATATTACCGGACTCACAATTGATTTGCAAATACTAAATGGTGAGAACCGAGTCGATCCACAGGGAGATAAAATTTTAACTTTGAAAATCTTGAATTTGTTTTGAAAAAAAGAAGATATGAAGTATTTGATTTCAAATAAAACTAGGAAATTGAGAATTAGGTGGCTAGCAAAACATGTGAAATAAATTAGTTAAAAAGACCTAAATATCATTCATTAATTAAATGCCTAATCTAAGGAAAATCTACGCTAAAACACCAATAATTCGTAATTGAAAATTCAAGATAACATTGTTAAACACCTAAAACTATGATATAGAATTACAAACTTTTGAATTGAAATTTCTTTAAGAGATAAATAAACCTAAACACTTATTGTTTAATAACTAAAACAACTTAATAATGCAGCTGAAGGCCTCGGTGGCAGCAGGCGGAGGCGTGGAGAGGCTGGCGGTGCTTCAGGTGCAGGGGGCTTCAGGCACATGGAGGATGCTGATGGAGCTTGGATGGAGCTTCAAGTGCAGCGTGGACGCATGCATGCATGGGGCGCGTGCAGGCTCGCAGGCGTGCGTGAAGCTGGCGTGCGGCTGCTGGCGTGCGGTTGGAGGATGCTGCTGTAGCTTGATGGTTTGCGCAGGGGCCGTGAAGCTGCTGCTGGAGTGCTGCCGCGTGGACGCCGGCTTGGTGGAGAGGCAGGTGCGTGGAGCTGCTGCTAGGCTTCAGCGGACGTGCCTGCAGGCGTGTGCTGGAGGAGGGGTTGCTGCGTGGGGGCCTTGTTGCTGGTGCACCGGGTGCAGCGCGTGGGGGCCGGTTGCTGGTAGAGAGCTCGCCGGGTGCTGGGAGAGATCGAGAGAGAGAGCTGTAGGGAGAGAAGAGAGGAGAGAGGGAGGAAGAGAGGGATAGCTGCGGAGAGAGAGGAAGGGCTGCGGGAAGCTGGGGAGAAAACAGAGAGAGAGAGAACAGAGGGAGAGAAAGAGAGACCGAGGGAGAGAGAACAGAGGGAGAGAAAGAGAGACCGAGAGAAATAGAGAGGGAGGACGAGAGAAACCGGAGAGGCACCGAGAGAGAGAGGGGGTTTACGAGAGAGAAGAGAGAGAGGGCGTGTGGGAGAGGTTGGAAAAGGAGAAGTAGCCGGCTGCTGGGAAAAAAACGTGGGCTGGGAAACTAAGAGAGAGAGGGGGGGTCGGCTGCGAGAAGGAAATTGGAGAAGGAGAAGGACCAGGAATAGGTCTTGGGTACGTGAGGGGTCCCTTTAAAGAGAAGGGAAGGAAGGTATTTTTAAAAGAAGGAAAGTGGGCCTTAGGAAGGCGGCTGGCCCTTCTTGGGTCCTTCTTGGCCACGGAATTAGGGCAACACTAGGGCCTCAAATGACGTTTTTACCCCTGCTTTAATCTTTTGGACAAAATGAAGTCGAATTTATCGAAATTCGAACACTAGACCTCCCCCAAATTTCCAGAAACTCCACCAACTGCGCTGCATCATCGGCATGTCCTGTTCACATAGAATAAACATAAATTAGCATATTATCATTAAAAAATCATTATTTCATCTCGGTTTTGTCGAAAAACCGCAAATGCGCTATACGCCATTAATCACATGAAATGACGATGTTTTAAGTCAGAATTTGACGAAATTGGTACCATTGGACTTGGTACGCAATTATCTATCATTTCATGCTATTTTACAGATAAAAACATGAGTATGATGCATTTGATTGCCTTTAAATGATCAATTTAACACTTTATCACACCCCCCAACTTACTTATTGCTAGCTCCTTAGCAATGCAAATAAGGAAAAGTTAGGACAAACAATGAATTATCATGCTTCATTTGTAGTATCTTTCACAAACAATTTAAGTGGTAGCCGATTGATTAAGCTAAAGTTTTCATATCCCACAATATTTTGATTCACGACAGGTGATTGTGCATGAAAATTGACACGCTTAGAACTCGTTTCCGACCTTTCTGGTATATTCTTGTCTTTACTACCCTTTAGATAAGACTACCTGGGGAGGAGAAGAGAATAAAAGATTTCCCGATCAGTTAGCGAGGACCGTTTTTCAGTTCCCGTCCCAACTCAGCACTTTTCGCGACTTAGTCATATTTCTGGTGCGATGGACTTCTTAGCGTGGCTTTTTTTTTTTTCATTTCATTGTACTTTTGCTTTTGAGAGTGCGTACTTTTTGCCACTCTCTTTGAATTGCCTGAGGAGAGGTGCGTACTTTTTGCCACCTACCTTCCTTTAGCTCTTTTAACGCCTTCTATTGCCTTTAGTGTTTACAGCTGTCCATTTTAAATGATCGCCTCTTTTAGAGTGCTGAGTGGGACAGTCCCCTATTACAAATCCTACACATTCCTTTCGTTCAACCTAAAAAGAAAAATTAGAATAAGTAGTCTTATCCTTAAGATTAATTCCAGCAATTCTATACTTTTAAGATCTTGTATTTATTCTAAGTTGCCGTGTGTGTGTGAAAATTATCCTACCGTAGATTTTTGTGAAGTGGGATATTTAAACTTTGAAGATTCTTTAACTAATGTGACTAACAGAAAACTGATTTGTTCAAGATTTACTTAATGAAACATGATTTTCATGTAATTTTCATAGGATGTGAAAAGAAGTTTTTGAATTTTTTTTTAAAAAATTTTGACCATTTTTCAGTGAACGATATCAATTTACTTCAAAAGATCTTCAATAAATGCATATCAAATTGATTGTCCCACCCCCCAACGTGATTGACATTGTCCTCAATGGCATAAAAGATATGAAAAACATGTCAGCCAGAAGAGAATTGTGAAGGAGAGAAACAACCTGTAATGAAGAGGATGCGACATACCCAAGGCGACTGCTGCTCAGGGACCTAAAAGGAAAGGAAACACAAAAACTGAAGTAAAATATTGGGTTGCCTCCCAACAAGCGCTAAGTTTATCGTCTTCAGCCAGACAGCAATTCAGTTATTGTGGATCACTCAGTTCTATGGATTCAGGTGATGTATTTTGAGGATTTTCAATGAATGGTTTCCACCGTTGACCATTAACGGTGAAAGTGTTCCCACTCTTAGGATTCATAATTTTAACGGCTCCATGATCGAAGGCTTTAACGACCACGAAGGGTCCATCCCATCTGGATTTTAGTTTTCCTGGAAATAAACGGAGCCTAGAGTTAAATAGCCAAACTTTCTGATTTGGAAGAAATGATTTTCTCACAATATGTTTATCATGAAAAGCTTTAGTCTTGGCTTTATAAATCTTTGAATTTTCATAAGCCTCGTTGCGCAACTCTTCTAGCTCACTCAGTTGTAAGGTTCGGTGGGAACCAACTTGGGCTAGGTCCAGATTGAATTGTTTAATGGCCCAATAAGCCCTATGTTCCAATTCCACCGGAAGGTGACACGCTTTTCCAAAAACCAGGCGATAAGGAGACATGCCAATAGGAGTTTTGTAAGCAGTCCGGTAGGCCCATAAGGCATCATCCAATCTTTCAGACCAATCTTTTCTATCGGGCCTAACGGACTTTTGCAGAATATTCTTAATCTCTCTATTGGAAACTTCCACTTGGCCACTGGTTTGGAGATGATAAGGGGTAGCTATTTGTGATTAATTCCATATTTCTTAAGTAAAGCCCGAAACTGGTAATTCGTGAAATGCGTTCCCCCATCACTTATGATAGCTTTAGGCCACTCTAACCGAGAACACATATTCTTCTAAACGAATTTAATGACCACTTTATGATCATTGGTTCAGGTGGCTACTGCTTCAATCCACTTAGAGAAATAATCCACCGCTACCAGTATATATGTATGTCCAAAAGAGGGTGGAAAAGGTCCCATAAAGTCAATTCCCCAAACATCAAAGACTTTAACCACTAAGATTGGGTTGAGTGGCATCATATCCCTTTTCGCCATATTCCCTACAGCCTGACATCGGAGGCAAGTTTTGCTAAATTCATGGGCATCTTTAAAAAGTGTGGGCCAGTAAAAACCACTTTGCAGGACCTTGGCAGCAATTTTCTTTTCTGAAAAATGGCCCCCACAAGCTAGATTATGACAGAAGTTGAGAACACTCTGTTGTTCTTCTTCAGGAACACTCGCCTAATGATTTGATCAGGACATAATTTGAATAATTTAGGATCCTCCCAGAAATAATATTTTTCCTAGGAAAAGAATTTGTCCTTCTCACTTTTAGTCCATCCTTCCGGAAGCTGATTAGTCACTATGTAATTGACAATATGAGCATACCAAGGTGCAACAGTGTGAGAAATGGCCAGTAGATGCTCATCAGGAAAGGAATCAATGATTGGTGTACTTTCGGAGATAAGAATTCGGGATAGGTGGTCAGCTACGACATTCTCAGAACCCTTCTTATCCCGAATTTTCAAATCAAATTCCTGAAGGAGTAAGATCCATCTAATAAGTCTAGGCTTTGCATCATTCTTGGTCAACAGGTATTTCAGAGCTGAGTGATCAGAATAGATTATGACTTTTGCCCCTAAAAGATAAGATCTGAATTTTTCTAGGGCAAAAACCACAGCTAATAATTCCTTTTCTGTGGTGGTATAATTCATTTGAGCATCTGCAAGGGTGCGACTTGCATAATAGATCACCACGGGACACTTGTTGATTCTTTGTCCCAAAATCGCACCGATAGCATAATCAGAGGCATCGCACATGATTTCGAAAGGCAAAGACCAATCTGGAGATTGAAGAATCGGAGCTTTGGTCAAAGATTCCTTCAGAAAATTGAATGCCTTGATGCAAGATTCATCCATTTGGAAAGGGACATCCTTAGCTAAAAGAAGAGTTAGAGGCCGGGCAATTTGAGAGAAATTGTGGATAAACCGGCGATAGAAACCGGCATGGCCAAGGAATGAACGGATCTGTCTGACCGAGGTAGGAGGAGGAAGATTGGATATGAGATCGATCTTAGCTTTATCTACCTCTATCCCCCTTTCAGACACAATGTGGCCTAGAACAATGCCCTCTCGAACCATAAAATGGCTCTTTTCCCAGCTAAGTATCAGATTGGTGTCTATGCATCTTGCTAACACCTGTTTAAGATTTTCCAAGCAATTTTCAAAAGAATCCCCGAAGATTGAGAAATCATCCATGAAAACTTCGATGAATTCTCCCAGCATATCGGAGAATATAGCCATCATGCACCGTTGAAATGTGGTTGGTGCGTTGCATAATCCGAATGGCATCCTCCTAAAAGCAAACGTGCCATAAGGGCACGTAAAGGTGGTCTTTTCTTGATCTTCCGGGTAAATAGCCACTTGATTGTACCCGGAGTACCCATCTAAGAAGCAAAAGTACTTCTGGCCCGATAACTTTTCCAGAATCTGATCCATGAATGGGAGTAGAAAGTGATCATTCTTAGTCATGAGATTCAGCTTTCGGTAATCAATGCACACTCTCCATCCTGTGGTGAGCCTAGTGGGTACCTCTTCTCCATGATCATTCTTGATAACCGTTAATCCAGATTTCTTGGGTACCACTTGAGTTGGGCTGACCCATTTACTGTCTGATATGGGGTAAATGATACTCGCATCTAGCCATTTCACAACTTCCTTCTTCACCACTTCTTTCATATTGGGATTAAGCCGCGTTTGCATCTCCTGACTGGGCTTAGAATTCTCTTCCATATAGATATGATGCATGCAAATGGACGGACTTATTCCTTTCAAATCTGCCACCGACCATCCAATGGCACCCTTGTGGTCTTTGAGGACCTCGGTTAATTGGGCCTCCTGCGGCGATGTGAGATTTGCCACAATGATGACCGGGAGAGTTTGGTCCGGGCCCAAAAAGATATACTTGAGAGACTCAGGTAATGGTTTGAGTTCAAGCTCAGGAGGGTCCTCTAAGGATGGCAAAGCAGGCTCAGATTGTAAGGCTGGTAAAGGTTCAACCTTGGGCCAAGATGTTAATGGGCCGGGCTAATCTTTTAAAATATTGGCTTCCTCCAAAAGGTCATATGTGGACATCTCATTTTCTTCAACCAGATTATCCAAGATATCAATAGTATGACATTCTTCTTCATGATCCGGGTATTGAGATGCTTTGAAGACATTAATCTTGACCTTTTTACTCCCAAATGAAATATCCATTATGCCAGTTTCACAATTTATATTAGCTTTGGCAGTGGCTAAGAATGGACGACCTAGGATGATCGGAGTGTGAATGAATTCCTCAGGTAATGCCATATCCAGAATAAGAAAATCCACGGGAAAATAACAATCATGAACCTTCACAATAACATCCTCAATTAATCCCCGTGGAGTCTTCACAGACCTATCATCCAACTGCAAGATGATGGGTGTGGGCTTTAATTCCCCAATATCAAATTTCTCATAAATGGTTGTTGGCAAGAGGTTCACACTAGCACCTAAATCCAATAAAACTCTATCAAATGTAACTCCAGCTAAGTCACATGAAATTAGAGGTGCTCCAGGATCCTTTAACTTCTTGGGTAAATGATTCATCACAATCGCACTTACATCTTCTGAAAGCCCAACCTTTTCGGGTGTCATTCTAAATTCTCTTCATGGAGTACATAATTCCTTGAGAAACTTAGCATAAGCTGGCACATGCTTGATGGCATCGAGGAGTGGAATATTAATTTGGACTTTTTTGAATAAATCCAACAACTCCTCATTCTGGGCCAGTTTCTTCCTGACATTGGGCTTAGCTAACAAGGTATTAGGAAATGGCACCCTAGGTTGATAAGAACTTGGGCCTTCATCTCTCTTCCCTTTTCCTTTCGGGTCCTCCTCCAACTTTTCCATGTTGGGTTCAGTTTCACTCTCACTTTCAATTTCCTGAGGCCCATCAGTGGAACCTTTGGCTAACTCTTCATCTGCATGTGATTTTTCTAAACTTCTCCCACTCCTAAGGGCTGAAATGGCTTTAGCATTCTCAAATTGCGGCCCTTTAGGTTGTGGTACTGGGCCAGGCTGAGGTAAAAGGCCCGATTGTTGTGGAAAACCCAGAGGTTGATTCCTTGGATTGGCAATGGGTTGGCTAGGAAGTTGACCCACTTCTCTTCTCATCGTAGCCTCAGCTAGTTGGCCCATTTGACTTTCTAACTTAGCAATGGATTGTTGCTGGGTCAAAATCAATTGTTGGAGTTGAGTGAATTTGTCATCAAAGTTGGGCTGAGGAGGTTGTTGGTATGTTGGTGGAGGATGGTATTGGGTTGGTTGTCCAGATTGGAATGAATGGTAGTGGGCCGGTTGACTTGATTGGAATGATTGATAATGGGCCGGTTGAGAAAATTGGACCTGAGATCCCCTAGCCTGAACATTTCCATAGAAATTAGATTACTGTTGAAATGAATTCTGTAGCTTTTGGGCTTGATGCATGGGAGGATTGGACATTGGTAATGGGGCCTGCTAATTCTTCCAAGAGAAATTAGGGTGGTTTCTCCAGCCAGGATTGTAAGTATTTGAGAATGGATCATTATTGGGCCTGGAGAATCCCTGGGCAGCCTGAACTTGTTCTTGAATGAATGGTGGAAGTTGGGCTGCAGTTGGGCATTCATTCACTTGATGGGTTGGACTTGCGCATAAGGCACAAATGTCATGATTAGCAGAAGATGGGCCTTCATATGGACTAGATTGTGTTGGGTAAGTAGGCTCTTACTTGTTTAAGGCCAAGAGTTGGTCTAGTTTCTGGGCCAAGATGTCTACCTTATCCAATTTCTGATTAATCAGATTTATGTCCATTCTGGATTCGGGCTCTCCACGGGCCTTAAGTTCATACATTCCAGTCCGTTTAGATGGCCCAACATACCTCTCATAAGATGATAATGAGGCATGATTGACGGAATTTTCACTTAACATCTCAAAAAGATCATAGGCCTCATCTTCATTTTTCACCATAAATGCCCCACCACATGAGGCATCCACCATCTGTTTGAACTGTTCAGACAATCCTTCATAGAATGCTTGGACAATTTGCCATTTTGAAAGCCCATGATGAGGGCATTGTTGGGATCGCTGTGTCGGGATCCGATCCTAAAACGCAGCGGAATAAAATTTTCGGGACCGGATCTGTCCCGTTTCGATCGTTAAAATAAAACCGGTGTAAATCGATTTACCTTGCGCGGATTCGAATCCGCATCCGTTTTACGGTTCCGTCGGAGCGATGCCGCAAGTCGCGCAGATGCCCGACCTTTAGCAGTATCCACGCGGTTCTCCTCGCGATGGATCGTCCTCGCTTCCTCGCTCGCTGTGGTGTTCGAAGATCCTGTCTAACTGCGCATAATCCGCCGCGACATGCGGATTCGGAATCCCCGTCGAACGGAAGGTGGAGCAGTTGGGAACCGCACGCCCAGAAGAGAGAGAAAGTGGGGAAGAACGAATGACGGCTAGGTCAGGGTTGCTGGCCCCGGACGTAGAATCCATTCTTTTATAAGAAGTCAGTTTGCGATTTTTCATAAAAACCCAGACTTATCCGAAATCCTGTCGGATCAGCCATCGACTTGAAAACCATTTGCGTGTGACCCTCTAGGCCCAAATACCAGTCCAGTTAATAGCCCATTAAGTCCAGTAACCCTTTTCTGACCCACTGAATTAATTAATATCCTTATATTCAATTAATCAGCGGAATTTAATGTCCCACAATAAATTCGAACGGACTGCCGATCACGTTGGATGCCAAGCAACATCTCGTAATCCTGGATGGTACTGGGGTTATCGCAACCCTCTATTGGAACCTTTCTATCATCGGTTAGCAAGCGGATATAATCCTTCATCTGTGCAATGTTCCCGAATCGACCTAGGGCATGGTTTACTGTTAAACCCTATTTGGTCAATTCACTTGAATCAGATGCCGCTAATCTGAATCCGATAATCCTTATCGATTACAGAGTCCGCCCTGGCCAGGGACTTTAAGCGCATCATTCCCGGAACATTCTCTCTCAAACAACCGAGAGCGGATGATCCCGTATTGAACACACAATTACCTTCGAGGGCATTTCTCTGAACCCGATCTCTTGACTTATTGATAACCCATGGTTAGGGATTCGTTCGTCAAGGTCAAAGCTCAGAAACCTACCAACAAGATATCTTTGGAGTCTCAGGTCCAAGGATCATCCACGCAACCGTGACAAATGAATTGAGCTGGTTAACAGTGAGGTGATTACCATCCAGTGATTCATAGTCGGATCAGTTCAGTGAACTCATTCACCAATGAGCACCTATAGGTTCAACATAGTGTCTCCACACAAGTGACTTATGGGATCAGTCACCCTCATCATATGACCTGAAGTAACCTATACTAGTCTATCTAGATGTTCGATGTCCTATCTCAAACATCCTATGACTAGGAACAATTAAGAACATGTGTTTATAAGTCTTCGGTCCCGTAATTATGATCTCATCACAATCCGAAGACTGTTGCACATGTTCATGGACTTCATCGTGATACGATAAACACAGATCGAATTAATTACACACAATGAATTATTGCCATTTATTAATAATCTGAATAAGTACATAGTATCGGATTGGCTTTGAGACCATCTAATACTAACAATCTCCCACTTAGACTAAAGCCAATCACTTTTATACAGAATACCAATATTCTCTAAGTGACGCTCAAAAACATTTTGAGACAATGGCTTTGTAAGTGGATCTGCTATGTTGTCGGCTGAGGGAACTCTTTCCACCACGACATCTCCTCGAGCTATAATCTCTCTGATCAAATGAAAGTGCCGCAGAATGTGCTTCTACTTCTGATGAGACCTCGGTCTTTCGCTTGAGCAATTGCCCCATTGTTGTCACACAGCAGTGGGACGAGACCAGATATACTTTCCACCACACCAAGATCGCCGATGAATTTCTTCATCCATACAGCTTCCTTGGCGGCTTCAGCAGCAGCAATATACTCGGCTTCCGTTGTCGAATCAGCAGTGGTTTCCTGCTTGGAACTTTTCCAGCTCACTGCTCCCCCGTTGAGTGTGAAAATAAAACCTGATGTTGACTTGCTGTCGTCTGGATCAGACTGAAAACTCGAGTCAATGTATCCTTGCAGCTTTAAGTCTCCTTCTCCATAGACTAGAAATAGATCCTTAGTCCGTCTCAAGTACTTAAGGATGCATTTCACAGCCTTCCAATGTTCATCACCTGAATCTGCCTGATGTCTACTCGTAACACTTAGAGCATATGCTACATCAGGTCTGGTACATAGCATGGCATACATGATGGACCCTATGGCAGAAGCATAGGGGACTTTATCCATCACTGCCCTCTCTTCAGGTGTCTTGGGAGACTGACCTTTAGAGAGTGAAATTCCATGTCTCATCGGTATGAGACCCATGTTGGAATTTTCCATGCCAAACCTTTTGACAATAGTTTCTATGTACATGGATTGGGTTAAAGCTAGCATCTTCTTTGATCTATCTCTATAGATCCGTATTCCCAATACGTAAGATGCTTCTCCCAAATCCTTCATGGAGAAGTTCTTTGACCGCCATATCTTTACTGATGACATCATTCCTACATCATTCCCAATGAGTAGGATGTCGTCAATGTAAAGAACCAGAAATGTGATTGCGCTCCCACTGTTTTTCTTGTATACACAGGGCTCATCTTCATTCTTAATGAAGCCATAAGATTTGATCGCCTCATCAAATCTTATGTTCCAGCTTCGAGATGCTTGCTTCAGTCCATAAATGGACCTTTGCAACTTGCATACCATGTCCGGAGATTCTTTATATGTGAATCCTTCTGGTTGTATCATATACACCTCCTCCTCAAGGTTTCCATTGAGGAAGGCAGTCTTCACATCCATCTGCCAGATTTCATAATCATGGTAAGCAGCAATGGCGAGAAGAATTCTGATAGACATAATCATAGCAACGGGTGAGAAGGTTTCGTCATAGTCAACACCTTGTCTTTGACGATAGCCTTTCGCCACTAATCTTGCTTTATAAGTCTCAATACGTCCATCTGCACCGATCTTTCTTTTAAAGATCCATTTGCAGCCGATAGGTACTATACCATCGGGTAAATCTACCAAGTTCCAAACTTGGTTGATGTACGTGGACTGTATTTCAGAATTCATGGCTTCCCGCCATTTCCCGGCCTCTGGACTTTCAATGGCCTCCTGGTAAGTCTTAGGATCATCATCCTCATTATAGAGTATCCTTGAACCATCCAAATTAATATGTCCCACATATCTTTCTGGTGGTTTAGGTACTGTTTCAGACCTACGAGGTTCCTATGTATCATTTTGAACAGGTTCAGAAACTGACGGTTCATCTGATGAACCATTGCCAGTTTATGGGTCTGGAACTTCGTCCAGAATTACTTTACTCCCACTGTCCTTCTGGAGAATATAATCTTCTTCCAGAAAGACAGCTCTCCTGGCCGCAAACAGCTTTTGTCGCCAGGATGATAAAAATAATATCCATAAGTTTCCTTTGGATATCCCACAAATCTGCATTTGTCAGTTCTGGATTCCAGCTTATCTGCGTCATGTCTTTTAACATGAGCAGGACATCCCCAGACTTTATGTAACGACCCGCCATCCTATGACCGGAGACTCGGTCACTAAATGGATGTCGGCCCATTAACTGCGGGTTCACACCCGGATCTCACACAACACATCTGGAGGAGTAAGTGCTAAACAAGGCTAAATATAACAATCACACGGACTACAGAGGTAAGCAAGTGCGCAGGAAGAAAAATAACAATGTTCGTATACAGTCCAACAATAATTACATGTCCAACAAATTAAATAAGTACAGGCAGAAAGAAAGTACAACAACATCGGGGCATACCCCGGAACAGAGACAGCTGCTGGTCCGCACACCAAGAAGGCACCACACGCCTCCACACGCCGCGAAGTCCACACCTGAAACTGCAGGGAGTGAGCCACACCAGAATTGGGCTCAGTAGGGATCATCCGATCCCCTGCCTCCCACTCACACACCCACAAGTGTAACAACACAGATATATGGCAATTAAGTAAAGCAGTAAACACAGCACCTAAATCTGATAAGAAACGTACGATAAGCAGTGTAGCAAGAACAGTTCTAAGCAACCCGAAGAACCCAACACAGAGTCACGTCTCACAGCCAAAGTCCACAAAGCGACTGAACCACACTGTCGACCGAAGTCAAACGTCGCCTCCCAACACTACCACCACTGCTCACGCCTGTCCACCCCTACAGTGTTCCGGGGCACTGTAGGGTGAGGCAGTGAGTCAAACTAGGACTAGCTGGAACCAGTGTACCGCCACTGTCAGCTACGTGTGCACACAAGCAGTCTAGACTACTGTCCTACCGTCCGGATTGCCTCCACGCTAGGCCTCAGCGCTTCAGGAGGGCCCTGGGGACCGGCGAACCCCCGTCAAGCCGAAGCTACAGGAACTACCCACAACCCTAACCTCCCGGGCTGCGTCAGGCCAAAGGGCTAAGGGTACCACTCGTAACCTTGATCAAAGGTCACATCAGGCCCAGTGGCTACAGGGGTAAAACAACTCCACAACCAGCTCCACAGCAAGAAACGCGCCGGAAGCTGCCTCGACAAACAGGGAAACCCGACCCGCTGAGACCAAACAGCAACCCCTCGGATAGCACACCGGCTACTCTGGCCCGACGGGCTCAAGGTGGTCCTGCTTCCCTCAGCCAAAGGTAAACCACAACATGTACCCCTCCTCCCACCGGTACGACACAATGCCTTACAGACACCATGGCCCTTTCCCCACTGGCCCATGGTGACAAACGTAAACCACAGTCATTCCGATCCACAGTTGTATAAGCACACATACACACATAACATGAAGTAATTCCACTCACACAGAAGTCCTCAGTCTCAGTGTACAACGTAAACCATGCATTTGAACCGCTCAACAATGAAACACAAGTTAAAACCAGCACTTAGACAGTTCTGTCTTGAATCGCGTCGACCGAGGTCGACGCCATTCAAGCCCCTCAGACAGGTTTATTTAATAGCCAGATTATTCCTTGAAACGCGTCGTCATAGGGAGTCGCCCTTTAAAACGCGTCCACGTCCACAGATGCCATTCACATTGAAATCCCAGATTTACATATCCTCACTCGGGGTGATTTCCTGCCTAAATGGCGTCATGATGGCCCGACGTCCTTTAGAAAAGGCGTCGTCCATCCATGACGTCATTTAGCGCCAGAACCCCTATTTCGTGAAACCTCGAACAGGGAGGTTTCTGCCCTAAAAGGCGTCGTACTGCCCTGACGTCCTTCTAAAAGGCGTCGATCAGGCACGACGCCGTTTAGCGCCAGAAACCTGGTTCCCTGGTTCGAACCGAGGGTCTCTCCCTTAACCCCAGACACCCCGAAAAAGCCCCAAAACAAGAAGGGGAGGAAGAGGAATTCAACCACCACAAGCATGCTACGAATCCACGATCACAAGCACAGCCATTCCCACAAGGAAACCCCCTAAACATGCTCAATCTAGCCCAAACACGTCATGTCACGCCATGGAAAACACGAGCATCACATGCAAGGTTCGTCCCCCTACCGGTTCTTGAACTCCTCCAAGCTCCTCGCCGCCGACCCGCCGCACGCAGACCGCCGCCGGTATCCTCGAGGACGCCGCCACTCCGCCGGGACGTCGGCCGCCATCCGGAGAATGGAACGCCGCGAAGGAGGTGGTGGAGGTAGAGGTGAGAGGTAAGGAGGCTATGGAGTGATGGAAGAGGAAGAAGAGGAAGGGAAGGGAGGAAGGAGGGCGGAGGGAGCGGAGAGGGCGAAGAGAGAGAGTGTGAAGACGAAAATGAGGGAAAGAAGGGGAGGCTCGCGGGGTCAATCGGAATCTAGGTAAAACGCGTCGATCAAGGCAGACGCCAATCAGTCTGACAGGACGGGCCGTACTGACAACGGTCTGAAACGCGTCACTCTCCGCGGACGCCGTTCAGACGACAGGACAGGCCGTACTGACAACGCTTTGGCGCCGCACACTGACACCGCAGGGTCGCAGTCTGAATCGCGTCGACCTACCTGGACGCCGTTTAGACGAAGTGACAGGGGCCGTACTCTCGCGGCCCGAAACCCGCCCACGTGGCGCACACGTGGCACAACAGCAAGCAGACCTAAATGGCGTCCACACACCCTGACGCCTTTTGAAAGGCGTCGAGCAGTGCAGACGTCATTCAGTCTGAACTCTCAAGATCCCCTCCAGGGTCCAAACCAGGGGATCCGGCCCGAACCCGACCCGAATACAGAACCCGAAACCTCAGTCCTTACACTTTAACATGTTTAAGGTCTGGTTTCCTTCCATTCCATATCTCATATGGAGTGGTCTCAACATATTTGTTGAGTACCTTGTTCAGGATATACATAGCCGAGCTAAGTGCATATTCCCATAAGGACACTGGTAATTTGGACATGCTCATCATAGATCGCACCATTTCCATTAATGTGCGATTTCTCCTTTCTGATACACCATTCATCTGAGGTGTATAAGGAGGTATAAGCTGAGAAAGGATACCGTTATCCTTTAAGTATTTAATGAACTCAGTACTCAAGTATTCACCACCCCGATCAGATCAGATGGTTTTTATACTCTTTCCTGTTTGTTTTTTTACTTCATTCTTAAATTCTCTGAATTTTTCAAAGGCTTCAGATTTATACTTCAATAAGTATATATATCCAAACCTTGAGTAATCATCAGTGAATATAATGAAGTATGAGAAACCACCAATGGTTTGGGTTGACATAGGACCACATACATCTGAATGTATGAGTTCTAATATGCCTTTGGCTCGTTCTCCAGTTCCACTAAATGGAGACTTAGCCATTTTACCCATTAAACATGACTCACAGGTTGCATATGATTCATAATCAAATTGTTCCAAATATCCATCTTTATGCAA
Source organism: Zantedeschia hybrid cultivar (assembly GCA_030544215.1). Lineage (NCBI taxonomy): Eukaryota > Viridiplantae > Streptophyta > Magnoliopsida > Alismatales > Araceae > Zantedeschia > Zantedeschia hybrid cultivar. Next base: position 55,666,553 of record JARZZO010000008.1, on the reverse strand, counting down.
CCTTTGGAGTCTGTTTTCACCAATGTGTCCAAGCCTACAATGCCACAAGTAGGCTTTGTTCATTTCATACTTACTTCTTTTAATTGAAGAACCGATATGTAAATTATCATGAGACACATTCAATAGATACAATCCATTGGACAAAATAGCAAAAGCTATTAATTTATTTCCGAAATAAATTGAACAACTATTGTTCCCAAAATTTAAATTGTATCCAATTCTATCTAAACATGAAATAGAAATGATGTTCCTTATTATGCTAGGTACATAATAACATTCATCTAATAAAAATGTGTCTTCGGATGGTAGCTTGAGCTTCACTGTCCCCACAGCGATCGCCGCAACTCTTGCGCCGTTACCTAGCCTCAGCTCCACCTCGCCGGTCCTCAGCTTACGCCTTCTTGTCAGTGCCTGCACATAATTGCAGATATGAGATACACATCCAGTATCTAATACCCATGATGTACAATCTCTTATTGACAAGTTTACATCTATCATATAGATACCTGAAGCGTCCTGCTGCTTCACAGTTCCTTGAGCCTTGTCCTTGAGGTATTCTTTGTAATTCCTCTTCCAATGCCCTTTCTGGTGACAGTAGAAGCAATCACTTTTCTCAGCACTTTTACCCTTGTCTTTCTTGGTGACCTTTGCCTTTCTCTGAACCTTGTTCTTATTCTTTCGAAAAGCTTGGATTGCAAGTCTTTTTCTGTTGGTCTTACCAACCATTAGGACTTGGGGTTTATCCTTCATAAGGTTCCCCTCAGTAGTTTTCAACATGTTCAGCAGTTCAGCTAAGGTGGCCTAGATCTTGTTCATGTTAAAATTAACGATGAACTGAGCATATGATGGTGGAAGTGAAGACAACACGAGGTCTATGTGCATCTCCTTGGGAAGTGTAATCCCAAGAGCATCCAGCCTCTCTACCCACTCAATCATCTTCAGTACGTGATTCTGTACTAAAGTTCCCTCTGCCATCTGAGTTTTGAACAGATTCTTCGATATCTCATATCGTTCGGTTCTGCTCTGCTCACCAAATAGCTCCTTCAAATGGAGCATGATGGATCTAGCATCCATCTCTTTATGTTGCCTCTGCAACTCGTTGCTCATAGAGGCTAACATGTAGCATTAGGCCATGGTGGAATCTTCTTTCCATTTTTCATATGCTATCATTTCCTCTTCTAGAGCATCTAATGCTGGTTCAGCAGAAGGTTCATTATCCAAGACATAGACAATCTGCTCAGACCTGAGGACTATCTTCAGGTTTCTAAGCCAGTCTGAGTAATTGGTGCCTATCAAACGGTTGGCATCAAGTATGCCTCGCAACGGGTTATGGTGCGACATTCTCGCCTACAGGAGATAATCAATTGATAATTAGCAGATATTCAGATTAACTAAAACAAGATATGGTCTTTTATTATCTAGTTTTACTCCCACTAATTTTCGACGGACTGTATAACCTTTAGATATACAGAACGGGAGACGCCGACTATCTCCTAGTGAGGATCAGAATCTCCAAGCATCACGGTATGACCTCGGGTAAACACGTAGTGTCATACCGCTATCTCAGAGCAATCATCTCATGATAATTGCAACTCCTTGCAATATCCGATCATACTTCGGCTCCCAAGTTTAATGGTCCCGGGTAAACACAGTAGACCATTATCTCCGGTCTAAGCTTTACCATCAATACGTGACAGAGTAAAGTAGAAATATAGTTCCCAGATAAACACGTGGATAACTATATCGTTCCTCTACTCTTATCCAAAGGCATCTAATGCCATGATCAACAGTCCTCCCAACAGACAATGGCAGACCTCGGGTAAACACATAGTATCTGTCATGACTGAATTAAGTTCCATTGATCATATTGATGGAGAGCCACGCGGTACATTCTCAATGACTCGCGCTACGGCTTAGAATTTGTAACGAAGGTTTTACTTATTTAGTTTGGTCTCATCCTAGGTGATAGTATTAAATATATCGAATATATTATAAATACTAATAACCTAGCAAATATTAAGCACACGCATCACATACATGTCATTAGTGTGGTCATGGATGGCACTGTAGTTTGACTTGAGCCAGACAGTCAAACGCACACATATGCACAATATAACAACTTATATCATGAGTCTTCAAACCCATGGATTCAATGAACTCCTTCATTTTCATCTGGTCAGCAGTTGTGGATCATCCTCGCTCCGCGCGCATCCGCCTCGATCAAATTACATTGTAATTCTCAATTACATGATAATTTAAATGAAGAAGCCTTATAGCGATTACATCGAGGAGGAAGGTAGAAGTACAATGGAATAAGAGAGGGAGAGGTTCGCAGACCTCTATTTATTAATACACAATAAACCGCACAATCACATTCTATATCCACAATTAATGCTCGTCCATGACCACCATGTGTTTTATTAAACAAACCACACATGAATTGCGCATCAAATGGCTAAATAATTCCGGCAGCGGAATAAAATTTTCGGGACCGGATCTGTCCCGTTTCGGTCGTTAAAATAAAACCGGTGTAAATCGATTTACCTTGCGCGGATTCGAATCCGCGTCCGTTTTACGGTTCCGTCGGAGCGATGCCGCAAGTCGCGCAGATGCCCGACCTTTAGCAGTATCCACGCGGTTCTCCTCGCGATGGATCGTCCTCGCTTCCTCGCTCGCTGCGGCGTTCGAAGATCCCGTCTAACTGCGCGTAATCCGCCGCAACATGCGGATTCGGAATCCCCGTCGAACGGAAGGTGGAGCAGTTGGGAACCGTACGCCCAGAAGAGAGAGAAAGTGGGGAAGAACGAATGACGGCTAGGTCAGGGTTGCTGGCCCCGGACGTAGAATCCATTCTTTTATAAGAAGTCAGTTTGCGATTTTTCATAAAAATCCAGACTTATCCGAAATCCTGTCGGATCAGCCATCGACTTGAAAACCATTTGCGTGTGACCCTCTAGGCCCAAATACCAGTCCAGTTAATAGCCCATTAAGTCCAGTAACCACTGAATTAGTTAATATCCTTATATTCAATTAATCAGCGGAATTTAATGTCCCACAATAAATTCGACAGACTGCCGATCACATTGGATGCTAAGCAACATCGCGTGATCCTGGATGGTACTGAGGTTATCGCAACCCTCTATTGGAACCTTTCTGTCATCGGTTAGCGCGCGGATGTAATCCTTCATCCGTGCAATGTTCCCGAATTGACCTAGGGCATGGTTTACTGTTAAACCCTATTTGGTAGATTCACTCGAATCAGATGCTGCTAATCTGAATCCGATAACTCCTTATCGATTACAGAGTCCGCCCTGGCCAGGGACTTTAAGCGCATTATTCCTGGAACATTCTCTCTCAAACAACCGAGAGCGGATGATCCTGTATTGAACACACAATTACCTTCGAGGGCATTTCTCTGAACCCGATCTCTTGACTTATTGATAACCCATGGTTAGGGATTCGTTCGTCAAGGTCAAAGCTCAGAAACCTACCAACAAGATATCTTTGGAGTCTCAGGTCCAAGGATCATCCACGCAACCGTGACAAATGAATCGAGTTGGTTAACAGTGAGGTGATTACCATCCAGCGATTCATAGTCGGATCAGTTCAGTGAACTCATTCACCAATGAGCACCTATAGGTTCAGCATAGTGTCTCCACACAAGTGACTTATGGGATCAGTCACCCTCATCATATGAGCTGAAGTAACCTATACTAGTCTATCCAGATGTTCGATGTCCTATCTCAAACATCCTATGACTAGGAACAATTAAGAACATGTGTTTATAAGTCTTCGGTCCCGTAATTATGATCTCATCACAATCCGAAGACTGTTGCACATGTTCATGGACTTCATCGTGATACGATAAACACAGATCGAATTAATTACACACAATGAATTATTGCCATTTATTAATAATCTGAATAAGTACATAGTATCGGATTGGCTTTGAGACCATCTAATACTAACAGGCATTTCCTAAGCAATTCTTTCAGTCTTTCCCAAGATTCATGGATCAATTCCCCGGAGGTTTGGGTAAAACTCGTGATGGCCCTTCTCATGGTATTGGTCCGCCCTATGGGATAGAACTTCTTGAGAAATTCTTTCTGCATTTCTTCCTATGTCCTAATGGGCCTTCCTATAGTTTCCAACCAATATTTAGCCTTGTCCTTTAATGGAAAGGGAAATAAGGTCAACTTAAGGCCATCATCGGTGAAATTCTGGATCTTCACCGTGGAACAGATTTTTAGAAATTCATCCAGATGCTTATAAGGATCTTCATTAGTATTCCCATAAAAGGATGGGAGCATCTGAATGGTGCTAGATTTAATTTCATATTGATTGGCTGGATTCTGAGGAAGATGAATACAGGATGAAGGTTGATATCGATTTGGAATGAAATAGTCCTTCATTTGCTTTGGTGGGTCCTGATTATCAGTCATTTGATCTTGTGGTGGATTTCTTTGATGTAAGATTCTTTCTATTTCAGCAAATGGTCCTAGAATGTTAGGGTTTTGAGATATCCTACCTTACATACACTAGGACTGAGAGAGAGAGGATGAATTTGAATTTTGTTTTCTATTTCTTGTTTTTTTTTTTTTTTTAAATACAAACAATTTTGACAAACAAATTATCCTAATGATCTAATGTTAACCTAGACTCTCTATATGAATTTTCTTACAAGGTGAATGGAGTCCACCTCAAGTCACAACCACAATCAATCAACGGCCAGGTAAGAGGTGGGGTAGTGGGAGGCTCTCCCTACTTTCGTAGGGACCTAATTAGAGAACTACTTTCCAGCTTAGGCGTTTGCCTTTTTAACCTCTAGCCTAGACATCGTTGCCAAAAGTGGAGGCAACCCGAAATTTAAACCACTCACGGTGTAAACCCTAGATTCTCTTTCGACTTGCTTTTAATTGAATTAGGAAATGCTAATGCAAGGAAGGTGATTTGTAAGCTAAGGAAGGGTGATCAAATCCCTACCTTATGTGGTTAAAGTTGTTGCCCTTAAAGTCTTTTTGAATGCAATACAAGGCAATAAGCAAATCAATGCAGGGTGTGTTGATGCAATTATGAATGACTTGCTAAAATTGAAACACATACATTTCCCCCGCAATCTTCAACAATTTATGGAAATAACTGTGAAAGAAAACTAGCTCATGCTTTCCTAGAATGATGAATACCTAGCATGGAAGGTTTCTAATCTTGAAATGAAAGTTTTTAAATTTGGATGTTCTTCTTTTGTTCCTTTTTTAGTTAATGGAAACCTATCTCAACTAGAAACTACAAAAATGGAAACTAACTAAAGTAAGGAAATTGAAACATAGAAAGTTGGAACACACTTACGATGGTTTCGCTTTCCCTTTTTTTTTTTTTTTTCAATATACCTGCAAAAATAAGAAAAATAAGGTTAGCTAAAGATTAATTACACTAAATCCAAGATAATCAAAATTAACAATCTAACTCCCTGGCAACGGCGCCAAAAATTGATCTAAACGCGATACGCGTCGTTAAATGCTCACGATAATCAACTTCAAATATTACCGGACTTACAATTGATTTGCAAATACTAAATGGTAAGAACCGAGTCGATCCACAGGGAGATAAAATTTTAACTTTGAAAATCTTGAATTTGTTTTGAAAAAAAGAAGATATGAAGTATTTGATTTCAAATAAAACTAGGAAATTGAGAATTAGGTGGCTAACAAAACATGTGAAATAAATTAGTTAAAAAGACCTAAATATCATTTATTAATTAAATGCCTAATCTAAGGAAAATCTACGCTAAAACACCAATAATTCGTAATTGAAAATTCAAGATAACATTGTTAAACACCTAAAACTATGATATAGAATTACAAACTTTTGAATTGAAATTTCTATAAGAGATAAATAAACCTAAACACTTATTGTTTAATAACTAAAACAACTTAATAATGCAGCTGAAGGCCTCGGTGGCAGCAGGTGGAGGCGTGGAGAGGATGGCGGTGCTTCAAGCGCAGGGGGCTTCAGGCGTATGGAGGATGTTGCTGGAGCTTGGATGGAGCTTCAAGTGCAGCGTGGACGCATGCATGCATGGGGCGAGGGCAGGCTCGCAGGCGTGCGTGAAGCTGGCGTGCGGCTGGAGGATGCTGCTGGAGCTTGCTGGTTCGCGCAGGGGCCGTAAAGCTGCTGCTGGAGCACTGCCGCGTGGACGTCGGCTTGGTGGAGAGGCAGGTGCGTGGAGCTGCTGCTGGGCTTCAGCGGACGTGCCTGCATGCATGCAGGCGTGTGGTGGAGGAGGGGTTGCCACGTGGGGACCTTGCTGCTGGTGCGCCGGGTGCAGCGCGTAGGGGCCGGTTGCTGGTGGAGAGCTCGCCGGGTGCTGGGAGAGATCGAGAGAGAGAGCTGTGGGGAGAGAAGAGAGGAGAGAGGGAGGAAGAGAGGGATAGCTACGGAGAGAGAGGAAGGGCTGCGGGAAGCTGGGGAGAAAACGGAGAGAGAGAGAACAGAGGGAGAGAAAGAGAGACCGAGAGAGAGAAAACAGAGGGAGAGAAAGAGAGACCGAGAGAAACAGAGAGGGAGGACGAGAGAGACCGGAGAGGCACCGAGAGAGAGAGGGGGTTTACGGGAGAGAAGAGAGAGAGGGCGTGTGGGAGAGGTTGGAAAAGGAGAAGGAGCCGGCTGCTGGGAAAAAAAGTGGGCTGGGAAACTAAAAGAGAGAGAGGGGGTCGGCTGCGGGAAGGAAATTGGAGAATGAGAAGGACCAGGAATAGGTCTTGGGTACGTGAGGGTCCTTTTAAAGAGAAGGGAAGGAAGGTATTTTTAAAAAAAGAAAAGTGGGCCTTAGGAAGGCGGCTGGCCCTTCTTGGGTCCTTCTTGGCCATGGAATTAGGGCAACACTAGGGCCTCAAATGACGTTTTTACCCCTGCTTTAATCTTTCGAACAAAATGAAGTCGAATTTATCGAAATTCGAACACTAGACCTCCCCCAAATTTCTGGAAACTCTACCAACTGTGCTGCATCATCGGCATGTCCTGTTCACATAGAATAAACATAAATTAGCATATTATCATTAAAAAATCATTATATTTATTTATTTCATCTCGGTTTTGTCGAAAAATCGCAAATGCGCTATACTCCATTAATCACATGAAATGACGATGTTTTTAAGTCAGAATTTGACGAAATTGGTACCGTTGGACTTGGTACGCAATTATCTATCATTTCATGCTATTTTACAGATAAAAACATGAGTATGATGCGTTTGATTGCCTTTAAATGATCAATTTAACACTTTATCAAGCACCTAGCTCACCACCCATTGCTTAAATTTTCACCCACCGATGATGAGTTCCCGGATGAGGAGTTGAATGTGATGATAGATGATAGTCCATCCTGGGTCCTCCATTTTGATGGGGCACTTAACTCTCACGGCAGTGGGGTAAGAGCAGTTCTCATATCGACAGAAGGGATAAGTATTCCGCATACTTGCCAATTATCCTTCTCGGTGACAAACAATGTCACAGAATATGAGGCCCTCCTAGCTAGCTTAAAAATGGCGTTGGCTCTTAAGGTCAAAGAATTGAGAATTATCGGAGACTCACAGCTAGTCCTTCACCAAACAGTGGGCAAGTACCAAACCTGGGATCCCAAGTTGAAGCCATATCAAGAATTGGTTAGTTCTTTGACTAGGCAGTTTAGAAAGATCACTTATGTTCATGTGCCTAGATCCCATAACATCCTAGCTAATGCCTTAGCTTCTTTGTCCTCACTGTACAGAATTCAGAAACCATCACTGTACAGAAGCAACATTTTCCCTCTTTTCGGGACCCGTGGTTCCAACAATTTCTTCTCCCCTCTGAGCACATCTTTGTCATTACGGAGGAGCTCACGCCCGACTGGGACGATGGGAATCCTTGGTATTTCGACATCCTGAATTTCCTCTGAGATGGAACCTTCCCGGCCTATGCCACGGCTTCTAACCCTAAGGCCATCCGTCATGCCCCCCAACGCTACATCATCTTAGGTGGGTTACTTTACAGAAGGTCCTTTACTAGAATACTTCTTTGGTGTTTAGATGATACCGAAATTCCCCAAATCACTGAAGCTGCACATTCTGGTGAGTGTGGGGGTCAAATCACGCGCTCTCGCTCAAAAACTTCTCAAGTCCTACTACTGGCCTTCGATGGAGGCTGACTGCACCATGTTTGTTTGAAGGTGCCTAAAATGCCAGCTGCATGCTGACAAGATCCATGCACCTTCATCATCCCTCTATCCCATTGTTTCCCCATGGCCATTCGCCATGTAGGCATTCAATGTAATAGGACCTTTGGAAGATCGATCAAGGGAAATAAAAAGGAAATCTTTAATCTTAACTGCCACTGAGTATTTCACAAAATGGGCTGAAACTGAAGTGTTCGCGGAAATCAAAGCATCCATGGTGGTGAAATTCATCAAGTGCAACATTCTCGCCAGATTCGGGACACCACGCGATCTCGTCACCGACAATGGACCACAGTTTGTCTCCCAAGAGCTCCACAACATGTGCAGTAAGTATGGTATCAATTTGCATCATTCTTCGCCTTACTACCCACAAGGGAACGGACAAGCAGAAGTAACTAATAAAACTCTCATTTGAATCATCAAAAGGACTTGTAGATCTCATAACTATTCAGACTGGCCTGATCACCTAATTGAGGCTCTTTGGGCGTATCTTACCTCTGTCCGAACACCTACTGAGCAAACACCATATGCATTGACGTTCGGGATAGATGCAGTACTCCCATATGAGATCTTCCTTCATTCACTAAGAGTACAGTTGGACCAAGGAATCAGCGATGTTGAGTATCGTGAAGCCATACTAACCCAACTGGAACTATTATATGAGAGAAGGCTAATGGCAGCAGACCACGCACAAGTTTACAAAAATAGAATTGCAAGGTTCTACGCAAAGAAGGTCCTCGAAAGAAAATTTGAAATCGGTGAGATGGTTCTAAAGAGAAAAATGATTAAAGCTTCTGGTCCCAGGCATAAATTGCAGGAAAATTGGGAGGGTCCATTTGTGATTAAAGAAGTATATTCAGGAAATGCCTGTCGCTTAGTCAATGAAAATAGAGAAGAATTGCCTCACCACCTAGAATGGGGTCTATCTGAAGAAGTTCTATCCTCTAAAAATACAAAAAAATCAAAATTTTCAAAATCCAAAAAAATTGGATATTCAAAAAGTATCAAAAATATTTGTAAACATGCATATACTCTAATGAAAATAACAAAAAAAATTAGAAAAACACAAAAATCCAACTATCTGGTGACTGCCATGTAACCCCTGTTTAGGTCTAGTTGCATGATAAATTGGGTTATTATTAAGATTTGGTTAAGACTTTGGTCCACCAGAACCTTGGACGTGTCTGCTTTATTTTCATATGGATCCCTATGGTCATTATGAGATGCACACATTTGCACGTTTTTCAAAATGGAACTTCTTAGAATGAGTTCAATGTCTTTGGTACACGATCAATTGTAACCTTTGCTCTTCATCTCTCGACTGATCAGGACAGTCGACGCCCTTAAACGGTCGAGCTCAGCAAGTTGCGGTTCCCCAACAACCCGATAGATGTAACTCCTTAAATAGGCCCAAATATGAAATGTAAAGGACCAGAGCACGTGAAGAGGGTAATGTCCCCGCAGGCGGAATAAGAAATAACCCTGAAATTGCCAAAAAAAAAAAACAAAAAAAGGGTTTAAGCAATCATACAAAAAAGCTTGGTCATGACCATACCTGGCTATGAAGTCTATCAAAGGCCTGAAAAATCAAAAGTAAATAGGGACATCTAGAAGGTCAAAAAAGGATCCATCTTGTCGTAGCTCTATCTTTTAACGGTTTTGTCAATCCTCCTATGAGGTTTGTCTTTAAATTTCTTCACTTTTTCTCCCCCAAGGTTTAACATGAGATAGCTAACTAAAGACTGAACAACATTTTAAAATGGTTCATTTTCAAAAATCATCACATGCTCACATGATCATAGAGATTCAAAATGGGTGAAGAGTAATGTCCGTGTCTCTGGTGAATCAATTTCTTAACTATAATCGCAATGAGCACTCTCAAAACTTCGAGCTTAGGTCAATGCAAGCGTGTCACCTATAGGTGCGACGGCGTCTAATTCTGGGTCAGCGTCGCGCGATTGACCGTTAGGATTCCAAGGTGTTCCATCTCATATCTTCTAGGTTGTAAGGAAAGAGACCCGGGTCGGGCAAATCATTTACCTCGAAAACTGTTTAGGCGAACTTGGCGGTCAGAAGCAGCTGGGAGCCTAAGTATGGCATGACGGTATTGTCATCAGCCTAAGTATGGCATGATCAAGGTCAATTTAAGGAGTCTAGAGGCCCAAATCAACCTAGATGCATGCTTAGGATACCTGAGAAGTTGAGTATGCATTCCCTTTCATCATTCAACCAGGCTAAGAGTGAGCAGTCACCAGGTGGGCGGAATCAAAAACATGTTTTCATTTATTAAAGACATCCACATCACACACCTTATTTGTTAATATCTACCAGCATTTGCATATTTGCTTGTCGCATCAGTTTTATTGCTCTTCCTTTTATCTGGTTAGTAGGACACGGCTCCTTGACCCCATGCGAAGGCTAGGGAAAAGGTAGTTGCTCTTTTTTAGGAAAGGGGCCGAAAACAAATACTACTAATAGTTTTCCCTTTAATGTTGTGCATGCAGGAAGAACATGTATGAACGAAAAGCAGAAAGATCCAAATGCCCACAAATCAACAATGAAATATCATAGCAAACATAAAAGTTCATACATCATAAACGAGGGCATACCCCCGCAATAAAATCATCAATCCCTCTTCTCCCCCTCACCTTCGTCATCTTTCCCCCTACGAGAGGAGTGTCTCATATGGCTCTCCGCATCATCCTCCCGTGTGCAGCGTTGGCCGGACATCGGCGGCCTGGAAACCGAAGATCCGGTAGACCGGTACCTCCTCTACACGTCTTCAGCAAATAGAGAGTCAAGGTCCCTGTAAGCTAAACTCCCAACTGGCCCTAATCCGGCCGAGGGAGCTGGAGCAGACGGGCGAGCCCCCGGACTCTGGGCACTGGACCTCGCAACTTGATCTCTTCCCTTCTTCATCGCCCAGTCCCACAGAGTTCAGTACTTGAATCTTTGCTTCCGCCTGAGCTCTCGTGAGTTCTTAACGAAGACCAGCCATCATTCCCTCCCAGTATACATCGGGATGGGATCCTCCTACTGCCTCTGCACGAGTCGCTCGCTCCTCAGCACAGAGCACGATGGGATCCTCCTACTGCCTCTGCACGGGTCGCTCACTCCATAGCACAGACCACCTGCTTCCAGAGCTGTCGGTTGATATCCTCCAGCTCCCTTGCCTAGGCCGCCCTCTCCTCAGTTGCCGCTGCCCTAGCTAAGGCAGCCTCGACCTCTTGGCATTGCAAGAAATATTAGAGGTGTCACATAAGTTCAATCAGGAATGAAGAAGCACTTGAAATAATGGCGTTCACCTGTTGCACTAGATCCGCCTCTCGGGTCTCGGCCCGATGTGATTCAGAAGATTAATGTATGAAAAATTGTGGAAAGTACGGTGGGAATCATGAAAGTCATCGACCATGGACGACGTGATTCAGAGAAAATATCAACGGGAATGTGAAAGGTGTATAGCATGGTGGACATGATTTAAAGCCATTCGAGGAATAATTTCAGAATTTTTGAAAATTGAATTTGGCTAAAGGCGTCACCCTGAGTGGACGCGATTTGAATTAATACACCCGAAACACTTATTTTTTAGGAAAATGAACAATTTTGATTAAGGAAATATTTTGAAAAATTGCACAATAATAAGGAAGGATCTTTATGACATTAAAGGAAAGATTTTCTATTGAAATAAAATTTGAAGTATATCAAGCTTTGCGGAGAAGCTAAGAACTCTCAAGCCGAATTTTCTAAAACTCTTTTACATAGTTTTTCCAGAGCTCCCGATTGGCCTTATGAGGAAGTTTGACACAGCGGATGAAATCAATGTTCCACAAAATCGCAATGAGCTCTGTCACCTCGAAATCTTCATCGATTCCTAAAGTTCGTTTTTTGATTGGAGAAAGGCTGGAAATCTCTGAAAATTCATAGTGTGGCATGCCAAGTTGAGGATGACAATGATGAGGATTATACAAGACAAACTCGGTCGCCCTAATCAATCGGAGCTCTGTGCCTGCATAATGGCGCACCTGAACTGCCTTTTCCTAGAGAGCGACTAGTATAGATTTGAAACCAATCCTCGACATGTTCTTGAGGTAGTTACGCCAGTCAGCTCGAGTTTTGAGATTGGGCACTCGATTAGTTATGCTGTTGAACTTCACTGCACTGGCCATGTGAAAGATGGGACTGCGCTGATATATCTTTGACATCTTGAGAACTTCTTCCTTATTGTGGTTGAACTTGAGGTAGAGATCGATTCATAGAGCAAGGAGTAGCATGCTACCATAAGGAGGCTGACCGATAGAAGCTACTGAGAGCTTATAGGAGAGCTCTGAAAATCTCGCAAATCGCACTGAGCTGATCTTCTAGTAATATGTTGTCCTGGGCAGGTTATAGGAGAGCTCCAGCCAAGCATACAATGAATGCAATCATCATAGTCTCTGTGTCTTCCTCTTTAATATCTCACATCTCCTTCAAAGTCCATTCTGTTAGCTTCGCCAGATTAATACCTTTTTTAGTAAGAACGCTTTGAATCTCTTTTGGACTTTTCATAATCTTTTCTAAGAATTGGTGAGAGGTGATCGATTCCACTTCATTTCCTTGCAAAGTCGATGCTAAGGCGGGGCAGCTATAGACACGCTAATTGTGACATCACATTCAGTACATTTCATGTTACATTTATGATTGCCCGAAACGACCTGGGTTTTGATCATTGATTAATTTTTATCTATTTTTTTGAGAATTTCTAATTAGTTGTCGCTCATGGTCGTCATCATTTAGATATATAGCTGAAATTAATTCTGACTCAAATTCCTTAATCGATAAGGATTAAGTTGAATAGCGTCGTCCATGATCGACGTGATTTAGCTTTCCTAATCCTTCTCGATTGCCAATTTGACTCTTAGTTAATTTTCTATTTATCTAAGTCGCGTCTCTCGTGGTCGACATATTTTAAGTTTCCTAATTATCTTTCCTTTTTTGAAATTATCTTTCTTATTTTGGCCCCTCTAAAGACGTTATGGTTGGCCGACGAATTTTTAATGGGCGTCGTCTTAGATCGACGCGTCTCATAGAATTAATGATAAGTGCGGTTTGTCTGAGATTATCCGGCTTCCATGGTGAAAAAGTTTCTAAGTTCATGATAATTATCTATGGCAATTCGGAGGCCGAAGTAAAGCCTTTTGGGATTCAAACTACTCCAAAGAGCCCTCTATGTATACATAACCCCTTTGAGCCTTCAAAGAGGTTGGCCATTGCATGAATTGGAGCTCTCATTAAGGTGAAAGGAGGAGCCTATTGTGCAGAACGTGGATAAATTTTGGAGCTTCTTCTTCTTCTTCCAATCTCTTCTTTGAGAGTGTAGAAAGATGATGGCTTTTGAGGGGCCAACCTTCTCTTTTCTTCCCTTCTTTTTCTTATAGTGTTCTTGCTTAGTTCGTTGTTCTTTTTCACTGTTTTGCATTAGAACTTCCATCATTCATCACTCCTTGTTTCTCACACACTCACTTCATTCAAATCAACCTATTATTTAGGGGTTTAAAAGAACATCAAACAAGTGAGTTTTCTTAGTTTAGTTGCATGATTTTTTATCTTCTTAGAATAGATACTACACTATTGTCAAAACTCTAATCCAATTTACTTTTGTTTTTCTTGTTTCCTTTTTTTGCAAGAATTGAAGAAACAAGGTGAGGAATTAATCAAAATAGAGAGTGAACTAGAAAGAAGGTTCTTTCTCTTCGGCCGGCCGAAGAGAAGGAAATAGAAGACTCCACAGAATCTTCCACATTGGACAGGTAAGTAGCGATCATTTTTTATTCTATTGAGATCCTTGATCTCTAGCGATCACGATCTTGTTTTTCATGTTTTTTATATTAATATTTGATTTATGATATGATGGCACATTAATTGAGCACTCACACTAACATATAGCATATATAGTATAATTGGATTCATATCTAGCTGAACAAATTCTGCTAGCTATGAACAGAACAAATCACATATCAAACTAAACATATTACATATCAAATCATTATGGCATATTAGCTTATTATATCAAATCAAATATAGCATGTGAACAAATTACATGATTCAAACATATAGATTGATCAAAAGATAACTACGCAAGAATATCAAATGAACGAACTAAACAGAATAAATGATGAATTCAAATAATCTAAACATCAAATTATGTTTCATATTTATGTGCCAATCATATCACAAACTAACATATCAAATAGGAATGCATCCAACCACTACATAAAGAGCCAAACAAAACATATACCAAAGTACATAGGTAAGTATACTAAGGTCATGACATATGTATAGTCGGAGAGTCTATTGTCACATCTTGGATGACTGAAAATAAATACATATTCATCGGAATTTTTTGTTGCTCACGGATAAAACTCATCTACAAACTCTTGTAGAATGAGCCTCAATCTTCTTAAGATGGTAATGTCTCAAACATATACCAAACAAATGTGACGTAAATATATTTTCACATATTTCAAAGCGATCATAGATCTGAAAAATAATTTGACAAAGTGATAACTACAAATATAAGTCAAACTACATATTTTAATATATAAAATAGACATTTAATGAGTCAACATAGTCAAATATTCATACAATTAGAGTATATATTTTAGATGTTGGAAGATCGGTGGAGAATTTTAAAATTACCATCTAGATATGCTATCAAGACCAAGTAAAAATTGTATACACGTTGTGTTTTTCATAACTTAATAAAACTAAAAGGCAAGGACATTGACACATTCAGTGACAGGAGTTGGACATACCAAGTATTCAATCGGATGACGATGATAAATATGATGAATTAGAAAGCAGTGGTTCAGATAGTAACTGGATGAGAGGTGCCCAACTAGGTGAAGATATGGCAAGACCAGATGTGGGCTAACTTTGTTAGTAGTTAGGAGTAGTATTTTTAATTCTAGTCATCATATTTTTAATGAAATTTTTGTGAGATAATTTATCATTTTATTTATATTTGATCACATGTAAAGACATTGATTAAAAAAGAAAGAGATAATATTGAGGTAAACTGATGTCAAAACTATTGTTCCAACATATTAAAAAATAAAAAATATCGATAACATCCATACATACAATGTCTCATTTAATCAAAAGATAGTTAAAATAAAATAACATTCAAGTAAAATCGATAACATCTATACATACAATGTCTCATTTAATCAAAAGATAGTTAAAATAAAATAACATTCAAGTGACATATGTCAATTCACCCATATGGAAGCATCTGTTACACTCAGATATTTGCTTCTTTCCCTTGCAAAGAGATATTAGTGTTAGTATTAGGTGGCCCGAAAGTCAATCCGATACTATATATTATTCAGTTTATTAATATAATGGCATAAATTCATTATGTGTAATTAATTCGATCTATGTTTATCGTATCACGATGAAGTCCATGAACATGTCCAACAGTCTTCAGATTATGATGGGATTATAATTACGGGACCGAAGACTTATAAACACATGTTCTTAATTGTTCCTAGTCGAAGGATGTTTGCAAAAGATATCAAACATCCAGATAGACTAGTACATGTTTCTTCAGCTCATATGATGAGGGTGACTAATCCTATAAGTCACTTGTGTGGAGACACTATGTTGGACATGTAGGTGCTTATTGGCGAATGAGTTTACTGAACTGATCCGACCATGAATCGCTGGATGGTATATACCTCACTGTTAACCAGCTAGATTCTTTTGTCACGGTTGTATAGATGATCCTTGGACCTGAGACATCAAAGATATTTTGTTGGTAGGTCTTTGAGCTTTGACCTTGACTAACGAATTCCTAATCATGGGTTATTAATAAGTCAAATGATTGGTTTCAGGGAAATGCCCTCGAAGATAATTGTGTGTTCAATACGGGATCATCTAGTCACGGTATTTGGAGAGAGAATGTTTCATGAATGATGTAGTTAAGTCCCTGGCCAAGGTGGACTCTATATCAAATAAAGAATTATCTGATATAGATTAGCGGTATCTGATTCAAGTGAATCGATTGGCTAGGTTTTAATAGTAAACCATGTCCTATGTCTATTCGGGCATATTGCACGGATGAATGATTATATTCACGCGGTAACCGTTGAAGGAAAGATTCCCATAGTGGGTTGCATAAACTCCAATGCTTTCCGGGATCACGCGGTGTTGTTTGGCACCCAACTTGATCGGAAGTCTGTCTGAATTTATTGTGTGACATTAAATTCAGTTGATTAATTAATATAAGGATATTAATTAATTTTGTAGGTCCGTACAGAGTTACTGAGTTTAATGGGCTGTTGACTGAACTGATATTTAGGCCTAGAGGGTCATACGCAAAATGTTTTCAAGTGGGTGGATATTTCGACGGGATTTCGGATAAGTGTGGATTTTTTCTGAAAAATCGCAACGCACTTATTATAAAAGACTGGGGCTAGGTCAGGGGCCAACAACCCTGACCTAGCCGCCCCCCTCTCTCTCTCCTCTTTGTCTCTTGCGCCTCCCACCTCAGGCCGGCCCTGGGAGACTTCGTTCTTGCTCTCGCCTGCTTCATCTTCTCATCTGACAGGAATCTGATTTCGCATTTCACGGAAGATTACGTGAAGCCAAACGGGATCTGCAGACATTGTTTCGAACGTGGAAGTGAGGACGATCCATCGAGAAGAAGACCGCGTGGATACCGCTGGAGACCGGGCACCTGCGCGGCTTGCGGCATCATACCGACGGAACCGGACGAACGCGGATTTGAATCCGCGCAAGGTAAATTCAATTTACCGTTTAATTTTGTTGATCGAAACGGGATGGATCCGGTCCCGACTTTAAATTTTATCCGCTGTGTTTTGGTCGGATCTGACACAGCGAACCTAACAATTAGATCATTAGGTTATACTATGTTTAAGAGATATCATTGATCAAAAAAGCAAAAATTCGTCACTTACTTGTACAGTAGAAGTTTGCATTTTTCTAATTTTATTTAGAAGATAATGAGTCTATTCAATATCGTCTATCTCGAAAATATCATAAATTAAAATTCAAATGTTTCCGAGGATTGTCCAAATTTTTTTTCCTTCTGTAAAATGAATTTGTATCTTTCCCATAAACGCGATGAATATATACTGCAATTTTTCTTGGGCTATCATCCTAAAGGAGAAATAAGATTAAAATAAAGTATATGAAATTTAAATTTAATTTTTAAATGTTTACCTACAAAATCATCGCATTCAAATATTTATCTTCAAAAGCATCACATTAAGTGCGTTGGTTGATATACCAATAATAAATTCATTATGATTTTTTGTTTTTCAAGGAAATATTTATTGTGATTTTTATTCTTCAAAAAAATATTTTCCAAGATTCTTTACTTTTCAAAGAATTGTTGAGAAAGTCCACCCCCTAGGTCCTTCTTCCTTCTTCCACAAAATCTACAAATTTTAATTTATGCGAGGCGAGATAAACAGTGATCCGATCTCATCCTGTACAACTAAAATTCAATAATTTTAAAAAGGGTTTTTTATATATATACTCCTCAGAAACATCGTAATTGCATCTATACCCCTCATTTTTACATATTATCATCAATACCCCTGCAATCTTCAAAATGTTACATTTATGTCTCTCCCGTCAAACTTAGGTTAATTTCAACGAAATATGTCAAAAACATTACATAAATTATGACATCGTTAGAGGTACCGGAGTACAAAATGCAAGATTTTAATATATTGAGAGGTATATATGCAAAATATTAGTGAATTTAAGGGTATTGATGCCAAATCATTAGATGAGGAATATAAAATGCAACATTTTGAAGATTGTAAGGGTATTGATGATTATATGTGAGAATAGGAGGTATACATGCAATTACGGTATTTTTGAGGGGTATATATATAAAAAACTCTTTTAAAAACAACAATTCGAAAGCAAAAGATTACCACATGTCACGCACCAAACATAGAGAAATGGAATCACCAGCCACCCAATTCTTAAATTTTTCGTACTCAATTTGATGAGCCAACCACCGACGGCCACCCATCTGCAGCCATAACCCAGGATCTCACATTCCCGCGTTTCCGTGATCCGCCCCAGCGGCCGCGATCTCCGTCGGATCAAATCCAACCCCTGAGACCCCTGCAACCGTGCGATCGAAGGACGTCCCCACGTGCGAATCCGCGGATGGGTCCCATGAGGGACCAACCGCGTCGCCCTCCGAGCCTCTGGGCCGCTTTCCCGATTGGAAGCCCCCAAAAGACTCCCCTCATTGGCAGATAACCAGCGCGTGACGTCACCTTTCCGGTCCAGACCTCCGCCATTTAAACGTACCCGCGTACAGTGTCACACGCGGACTAGGTCCCGATGACGAGAAGCAGCAAAAGGATAACCTCCATCGCCGTGAGCCCACCAACCTCAGGGGGAATCAAGTGGACCTCTCACCAGGCGACCCCGATAAAGAAGAAGGGAACAAACCATCGAAATCATGTAAACAAAAAGAGAAGTCCCGGAAGAAAATATAAATTAACAAACAAACCACCACTTTATTTTTATTTATACTAATTATAATATTTCTGTCCTACCTGCAAAGGTCAGAAGGGGAAGAATGGGGAATTAAGGCCGGCAGGCCGGCACAGCAGGAGCAGCAGCGGTGGTCGCCATCAAGAACCGTGTCGGAGGGACAGAAGGGGAGTTCGAGGGCGCATCTGGGTAGGCGTGGATCGCCGCGGCGCGCGCGGAGGAGAGGGAGATGACATGAGGGGGCGGCGGGTAGGGGAGGAGGGCAGGAGGAGCGCGGTGGTGGCAGCGGCAGCGGTGAAGGCATGGCTAGGGGCGGGGGAGGGACAGGGCAAGGGGGGTGGTGGAGGGGGTGCTCGTACAAGAGGACGACGGTGGTAGTCTGCTGCATAAATCTGGTGGCCGCCCTCTACGTCCTCCGGTCGCTCTACACGTCCTTCTACATCTTCTCCTCTTCCTTTCCCGGCGCTTCCTCCGGTACCAATCCCTTCCTAGGTCGCTTCTCTCGCCCGGGTTGTCGCACAGTTTCTTGTCTTTGGCTGTTTTTCGATGGGGTTTTTTTTCTTGGGTTTCGGATCGTTAGAATGTGGAAAGGTCGCCCTCATAGGGATTTTTCCAGTTTTTGGACGTATAAAGTGTTTTGGTTTCAATGGTTTTGTCTTAATGCTCTAAACGAAAATAAGGTAAACAATCTGCTTTGTCCGTGTAGGTTTATTTTCCTTGATTTGTTTTATTGATATTTAGACCCTGTTTTCACCTTATTATTGACATTATTTCTTTGGATTTTCTGTTCTCCTTTCCAGCTGCCAAGTTCTCAAGGGATCAGATTAAGAGGATGGAAGAGTCTATTCAGCTAAGACGAGCGGCACAGCCTATCGAGCTAATTAGACTTGTAGGTGTTGCCTTAAAGTTTTTGGTTTCGTTCATGTCCTTTTCATGTCAATGGCTGAAATATTTTTGTGATGGCTGTCTTTGTTTGATAACAAAGGTAAAGGGGCTGAAGGAGGAGCTTTCAAAGAAAGAGAGGGGTTTGGAACTGTCTCAGCCGATGAAGCGGGAACTGGCTAATGAGCTTCTGCAGAGGTTGAAGGGTGGTCCAGAACCTGATGCTAACATGACCGAACAGCAAGGTTGGCAAGAATATTTTTTTTCATAAGAGTTTGTAGGTTTTCTGTGATTAATGCTACAGTTCTTATGATGGTTTTCTCTGTTAATTGCTCCAGTTGCCTTATATATTTTCTCATCTCTTTCTTGAGGAAAAATACGAGGAACTAGACTTTTCGATATTGTAATGTTGGGGTCCTTTTGGCAGTAGAAAATATAATGATAGTGTAGTGTTTCTTTGGATGTCCCCTGGGCCCTTGGGTATTTTCTCTAATTATGGGTGGTTTGACTGAAAGTATACAAGCTTATGTTCCTTGGCCTATGCTTTTTGCTGATGACATTGTTCTTATGGATGACACTTGATGGGTGGGAGTTCGGCACGGCCCAAATACCAATGGACTGGCCCACCAAATGGAATCCCCGTGCCCATATTAGCCCTCTTGAGTGGAGAAGCCCGGAAGCTACAGACGGGTGTAGCCACGTACCAACCCAGGATCCGTGTCCCCCACAGAGCCCTAAGTTGGCTATACCGTATCTGGGAAAGATCCCTCCTGTTTCCAAACACTCTTTAAGGTGATCTTCCTTTCTTGATAAGGACATGATTTGACGAATTCTCCGGGATCTACTTTTCCCGATCGGACTAGGAACCACCCCCTGTAAGGGCTCCCTACCCGACTACTATATAAGGCTCCCGTACCCCTATGGGCACATGTACGCTCTATAGCATCCAGATTTTTGTGATATTCTCCCCAGCATCCCCAGCCTTCTGACTTAGGCATCGGATGGGACTCCTCCGGATTGTTGCTGGAGGCTCTATAACGGTGTTTTGTTTTGTAGGGACTAACCGGCGACACCCCTCTGATCGGAGATAGAAGTCCTTGATCGTGATGGATGAGATTTTGGTTCATCATCTTTCGACGCCACCTGTGGAAAACGAACTGAGAAGTCATGGCGAGAGATGATCATAGAGGAACGCCTGTCGTGATAGGCCCCCCAACTCTCATGTGGCCAGGATGGGCTGTCGCTGCCGACAGACATCATAAATAAAGAAAGGGCAAAATGTCCATCAGAATCCGATGAATCAAAAGAAAAGAACCCTAAAATAATCACACTTACGAAGAACAAGGATTTCGGAGAGACCTGCCTACTGTAAGGCTTTCCGTTGACCAACACGCTAGCATCGGGAGCCTCACCCTCCAGTATGGCATCCATCGTCTCTTGGTCGGCGGTCGACAGTGACAGAGCCTGCTTGGTGACAGAACCTGTCAAAGACAGGTCTCGAAAGGAGACTGGGAAGGGCCACCACCCTTTGGGGTACTTTACTACCCAGAAGAAGGTCTCCTTCTAAAGTTTCACATTCGAGAATTTCTTGAGCGAGATCGGCCTCTTGTCGTGCCTCCAAAAGTTCATGAACTCCCTATTCAAATCTTTAGTACCTCGTGTGGGCTCATACTGGTTGAGGAACATTTCTGTCGTCGGCGAGGGGTGCCCCTTGTCCCGAGATAGCATGACGAACGCGAATGCCAGTTACAGTGTGCATCAGCTCCGACATCACCTCATTTTGCGTGCCACCTCTGCACGCATATCGAGGTCCCCGTTTGTGCTCCGTTTTGCACGTCGGTCATACCGTTGGCACCCTTGTAGCATGGCCGACCCTATTTATTGCTCCTTCGACTTGCCGAACAGCATTATTTGAGGATCAGTATCATTCTTCCTTCTTATTTTCGTACTTTAGTTCGATTGCCAAATGAGAAGGTTGTTTCTTTGAGATTTGATCCGTTCCGATGTGATAATTATATTTCCCGAGGAATTGTGGATTTATTATCTCAAGCTGGTGAAATTGTTGTTGAGCATGACCATGTTTTTGTTGAGTTTCATGCGAAATGTCATGAGCACACTCACTCCACAAATTTTATGTATTTTGATGGAGCTTGGGTTGAGATTTATCCATCCGGAGGTTTCTCCATCATTGTGGGGTCTGAATGGTTAGGAAAGCGGCATGCCACCATAAACTTTGAGCGATCTCAGTGCATTCTGCAGTCACCGCACTTGCAGGGTAATTTCCTCTTTAAGGCTAATGTTTCTGCAAAATCAACATCGACACCCCTGGAGTAGAACGTGGCCAAAGTGGAGTCAACAAGCCATGCATGCCACCTACAGTTGAGATTGCCTCAGATACTAAGGACAACCCGTTGTTGATAATTGCTAGTGAGCTATTGGATGCACATTCATGGGACCACAATCTATTTGTTGATTCAGGGTTGCACATGCTTTATATTTTTGAGTTCGATGCTGACTTGTTACACATTGGTGGTCATGATCTGATTCCTCTAGAGGGTCCAGATCCTCTGTCAGTTGCAGGATTGGATTTTATTGATCTGATATGGCAGACCTTCTATGATTCACGTGCAGTCAAGTAATTCATGATTCTAGATATGATCTTATGCTTGGAGCTTCTTATAGTTGATCCAATCGTCTGCATCTATATATTAACGCATTTTAAAATTCGAGGGCAAATTTTTTCGAACCGATGGAGAGTGATGCGGGAGTTGGATCTCGGGAGACACTATTTCGGCCCGCACGAGGACTTCAGCTATGACTTGTTCTTTGCCGAGTCATTTTTCCTTATTCATGTAATTTTTTTATTTTGTAAGTCTAAGTTTAGTAGTTTTTAATGTCTATCAGCTTTGTTTCAACATGATGAGACTTGCATAAGGCCCATTTGAGGCCCGTTAGTTGTTTTTTTATTATTTTATTTTCTATCAATTTCTTCATGTTTTTTTTCTTATTTGATAGCCTAGGGGTAGCTTCGTAATTTTAGATATTAAGGCTTCCCTTTTGGGAGCCTATAAATATCTCATGTACTCCTTTTGGGGAAAGTAATGAAGAATGTTGCTAAATTGGGAAAGATGAACGGCCATTGTATGTGATGTGAGTGTGTGTGAGAGCTCGAAAGGGCTGGTGTGAGAAAGGAATGGATTCCCCTAGTTCTTTCTTCTCCTTCCACCCCTTTCCTTCCTCCCCTGCATCTTCCTCTTCTCCTACCCCCTGTCGTCCCCATCCTTTGGGCCTCCAAGCCTTTCCTCTACCTTCCCCATCATTGTGCCGCATCAAAATGCTTCTTAGTGGACTACAATGTGTACAATGAAACTCAAAGACAAGCAAGACAAAGATTAAGGAATAAGAAGTTGAGTCTTGTTTGTCGGTGAAGAGGCCCGAGAGCTTTTGAATAGCACAATGGATGTAGAGGTCGTAGATGGGCTTTTTGTGCTTGGAGTGAAGTAGGCTCTTAGGCTCTCTTTCTTGTTCTCTCTTGACTATAAGGGAGTTTAGGTGTAGGTAACGCTTGAACGTGGAGTTCTTCAATTCTAGAGTTCTAGAGAATCTTGAATCTGGTCGAAGGCTTCAATATATGGACTGATTTTGAAATGCTCTATTAGACACAGTCTTCCATCCCTTGTCTTTGTGAGGATCCCGTTGTCTTGAATGTTAACTTCATTGAGTCTAACATTAGCTATATTGAGTATAGCTGGAGAGGGTGCACACTGGACATTTGTTGTTAGCCGCAAAGAAGCTTCCATTTTGTCTCCAAGCATTTCCCAATTCGGTCTTACATATCTTGCTTAACCAATGTTGCAAAGCTTAAGAAGGAAACCCCATTTGATTCTCCGACCAAAAGGTAGGTGACTAGCAAAGAATATGCAAAAGTAGATTAGATAGATAGGGGACATGATCTAGTTCACGTTAGAGAAGAAGAGTAGTACAAGTTCAAAAGGTATCGATGAAGTGAAACTATATAATCGGTTAAGTCACAGTTAATCACACAAAATATCGATCAACTAAAACAACCACTTATTCGATGTAGTAAAGCACGGTTAATCGAAGTCAACAAAGCACCGTATAACCGATGCAGAGAGAATAGAGAAATAATTGATACAATCGAACTCAAGTTAATCGCAGCTTGGCCAGTTAATCGATTAATGAGGGGGCATAAGTTAATCGAATGACTTCCTAAATAGTCAATAGTTGATCAATTAATCGATAAAGAGGGCAGAACGAATAGTGAAACAGTTAATCTTTAAGGGGCTCAGTTAGTCGATAGAGCACATAAGTTAATCGAACGGCTTAATCGATAGCTGTTGGAGTTAATGGATAGCCTGATCGATTAAATGAGCATGGAGGGCAGACTTAATCGATAGCGAGATTGATTAAATGACCTTGAAGAGTGGACCTAATTAGTAGTGAGATTGGTTAAGTGACCTTGAAGAGCTGCTGGCCTGTTCACCATATAATCGATCAAGTGAGTGACTTAATCGATGTTGCGGCGAGTTAATCCATAATATATAGAGTTTGGGTTATGTTAACTTCTAAAATTGACTAAGTCCCAAAACAAAGTAAAACTTAGACTGAGTTACATGGTGACTCTGCACAGGGTAATTGATTGATTCTTTCGATTAAAGAGCTCACGCAAAGATTGATTACTTTTGATGAGGGTAATTTCTGTTCCCTTCTAAGGGCATGTGTCTCTTCTACAAGATGCAAGCAAAATAGTCCCACATCTGATGTAACATAAAGTGCTCACCTACTCCCTCCTATAAAAGGGACCCAAAGGCAAAAAAAGAAAAAGAAGAAAGAAAGGGACTCTCTACTCCCTACTTACCTTTTGCACATGTCATGGTTATGACTTGAGCGTCGGAGGGGTCTCCCTTGGGACAAAACCTGGGGCCCCACTGACGTTGCTGCTGAGTGCACAGGTCGGCCTCCTCGTCCTCGGCCTAAGTCACTTGGCCAGAGGCCTCATGGAGCAGTCGGCCTCAAGCTCTCGACCTACTTGGCCTCAGCCACTCGGCCTCCTCGTCCTCAGCCTAAATCACTCGGCTTCTCGGCCTCATCGAGCAGTCGGCCTCGAGCTCTCAGCCTACTTGGCCTCAGCCACTCAGCCTCCTCGCCCTCGGCCTAAGTCACTCGGCCTCTCGACCTCATTAAGCAGTCGGTCTCAGCACTTGTCTATCGACTCAAGTGGAGACTCGGCCCCTCGGCCTCATCGAGCAGTCGGCCTCGAGCTCTCGGCCTCCTCGTCCTCAGCCTAAATCACTCGGCCTCTCGATCTCATCGAGCAGTCGGCCTCGAAGTCTCGGCCTACTCGGCCTCAGCCACTCGGTCTCCTCATCCAGTCGGCCTCAGCACTCGTCTATCGACTCAAGTGGAGACTCGGCCCCTCGGCCTCATCGAGCAGTCGGCCTCGAGCTCTCGGACTATTCGGCCTCAGCCACTCGGCCTCCTCGTCCTCGGCCTAAGTCACTTGGCCTCTCGGCCTTATTAAGCAGTCGGCCTCAGCACTCGTCCATCGACTCAAGTGGGGTCTCTCGGCCTCTTCGATCAGTCGGCCTCGGCCTCTCAGCTTCTCGGCCCCTCGGCCTCTTGGCCTACTCAGCCTCCCTGCACACTTAGGCAAATTCTGAGGATGGGCTTTATCTACATCACGGACACCCATCAGCCCACCTAGATTACAAGGTTTGTTGTCTCATCTTGTGGAAGTCCAACCCATTTAGGGAAGCCGGATTTCTCTCCCAACAACTTTATTTTCATTGTTTGTCATTATCAAAACACGGGTATTCAATTCGAAGGGACCCAATGGTTCAACAGGTTACAGTGGAACAAGAAAGCCTTTGAGGTCTCTATTCTTTCTCTCAGCAACCCCATTTTTTTGTGGGGTGTAGGCAGAAGAAGGATTATAGTTAATAGCTTCATCCTCCACTAAAAACATTCAGGTTTTTCCAAAGAACTCTTTTCCATGATCAGACTTGAACATCTTAGTTTTTTCCCTGGACAAGCTTTAAGTTCATCGTGCTAAACACATGGATAATCCTAGGCACCTGCTTCTTGGATTTCATGAGGTAACCTTTGCGCACTTGGAGAAGTCATCAATAAAACTTAAGCATCTGTGACTATCTGTAGAAGGAAGAGGGAAAGATCTCCATATGTTAGAATGAACAAGCTCAAACAAAGTGGAACTTTATTCGTAGAATTTAGAGATTGGTTCTGCAATGTTTTGCTAGGTGACACGCATGGCACTGAATAGACTCTAACCTGACTAGATGGAAAAAATGAGGGAAACATAATCCTTAAGGGGCGGAAGGTAGTTGCACCGGGTGACAGTACCACAGTAGGATCTCCTTGATTTGTGGATTCACTTCACTGTTGCTGCGTCCACCTTGACTGTTTTCATCCATCATCTGAGTTGCTCTCATTCAACTTCACTAATGGGAAAAATCAATGTGATCCAACTGTGCACTTCAATGGGAAAATCATGAAGTTGATTTTCCCATTGATACACAGTGGCTGACCAAAGTCACCAAACCATGAAGTTGCTTTTCTTTAACTTCATTGATGTGATTTAAAGGGACAGGCTTTTACCCCCTATCATTTTTGATCTTCCAGCCAAAAAGGAGACCTCTTTGCTTGAGGAAGACAAGCATTTTCAAAGCAATGGAGACACTTAGAGATGGAGCAGAGCGATGGATAGTTAATGAACAGGTAATAGTGGCGACTGTTCCTGTCTCAGACAGCCAAAGTAGGGTCTGTTTGAGGACCTAAGCAACATCCAACTTACTCCCCAGTCTCCACATAGGGATCGGTTATATATGCAGCCAACTGAAGCAGAGTCCCAGCTCCCTGAACAGGGAACTGCAATGACTGAACAGGATGGTCAATCCATCCGGACTAAACAACTTGAGTTGGAAAAGTTTCTAATCCCCTTTTATGACTTTTCCTGTCTCAGATAACCAAAGTAGGTTCTGTTTGAGGACATAAGGAACATCTGACTCACTCCCGGCATTGGGATTAGGCATATGCAGCCACCTGAAACAGAGTCCCAGTTCCCTGAACTGAGAACTGCAATGACTGAATGGGGTGGTCATTGGTCAATCTGCCTTGACTAAACAACTTGAGAGGGAATGGTTACTAATCCCCTTTGGTGATGCTGCAGGCATGGAACTCCCGGGTGTCAAGCACCTCGCTTCAATCTCGACAGGAGATCCAACTGGATGGCAGAGAGATTCAGGCCCTCCTTGTTCTCTGTTGGAAGATGCTTCCTCTAGGTTTCTTTACAAAACCGAGAGACAGAGGGAGGGAGAGAGAGATCTTGAGTGACGACATTCTATTGGTACATGTGAACTCAGATGATTGATGAAAACAGTCAAGATGGACTCATGTATCATTGTATAGACTGATGAAAGGCATGTGGCGCTGTATTTTAGGAATTGAACCAATGGGCACTTTAGAAGAGTGGTCTTAGGGTTGCAAACAAAAAATTGCAAATATATGTAGCAAGTGGTTGCTACAAGAATTGTACTTATTGACTGTGAAAAGAGTTTCCTATAGACATAACACTAATTCGGAATTAGTTGGCCTTTTAGTCATTAGCCCTTCACTCATTTTTATACATGAAAGAACTTTAAAGTTAAGCATGTGATATTGTCCCTCTTATGCAGACACTTTTAGTTGTTGTTGTTGATGGTAGAGGTGCTTGAAGTATCTGTAGGTTTTGGGCAGTTAAAAAAGAACTTCAGCAAGATCATAATAGCTGAACTGTCACAAGCTATTTCTCAAAATTGTTTTATAATTTTTGAATCATTAATTTGCTGACTACATAATTAAATGATGTATTTTTCAAGTTGATGGAAGTTCAGCTTCAAACTGTACTGCATCTGTCAACTTTGACATGTTTGTGTCTGTTGAGCAGGAGGATTGGAAAGATGGCAAATGGAAAAACTGGAAGCAGTCAGAAAGATGATAATTGAAAATGCCACACTTGATTCAACAATGAATCCACAAGAAGCAAGTATGTGGCTTTCCATTTTAATGTGTCCTTAAGTCAATGTTTAATCCCACTATTATAGCCGTCTGATCAGTGTTTTACTTTGTTTTGATTCCTATCTTGGTTGTTTCAAACTTCCCCTTATTCAAAACATTCTTTTTCTTTTTTTTTCCTGACTTGTACCTTAATTTTTATGCTGAAAACAGAGGCACTCAAAACAGCTATCGAATCTGACTGGCTGATGCTACTAGAAGAGATTGGACTTTGGATTCCCACTGAAGTTATCAACAAGGAAATCGATGACAAACCTGAAAATGAAGAGGAGCTTGGTAAAGTTTTCCACCAAAATATATTCACCATTTTTCTCCATGTTTTCGCAGCTTAAGTTCAAGTTATGGATTCCTATCCTGGCTTTCCTTACGTTTTCCCCCAAAAAAATTTACAGTCAAGGATGGGATGGTTTGCAAGCAGAAATAACTATAGATAAGCTTAGTCAGAAAATTGGTTTAAATATATAATGAAGTATGCCTGCTACATTCTTTTCAGGATTAGTGGGTCCACAATTATAGGGCTCGAGTGCCTAATTTTAAATTGATCACCGTTAAAAATGATGACAAGAAGCACTACTAAAAAGAATCAGATCAAACAAATATTATGTGATGTGGACTGAACTGTGGCTATCTTCACGCATTATTCTTCTGCATGTTAAAATAAAATGAAGATTTCATACTGTTTGGCATGATTTCAGCATAAAGCATCATTAATCCAGTCTTTATGGAAGTCGTATTGAGAAAAAGCCAGATATGCATTCTAATCTTGCTTTGAATTGGATCTCTTTTGATAGCTACCTTTCAAACAGGGAAAATGGTACGGTAACACCGTTTCCCAACACCACTTTTTGACATGCCTATGTGACGATCACACATTGGAGGGGAGTGTTATTACTCCACACCTTTGACAGTCCTACCTTCCAATGTGTGGTTGCCACTTAGGTGTGTCAAAAGTAGTGTTAGGAAATGGTGTTTTCGTACCGTTTTCCTTCAAACAATACCATGCACTATTGAAACCTTCCATTGACAGAATAATTAAAAAATACTTAAATAGGTGCTTTATCTCTTTTTTAAAATGAGAAATCCCTTCACCCTACAGTAGGCAAGCTTGTTCCTATAGTCACATTTATGTATCTAAGAATCCTGAGTGCCTGAGAGGTATTCAAGGGTATTACTGATCTCTATCCCATGTTCCCAAAATTGTGATAATATTTTTCTTATTGTTGCACACAAATGTGTGATTGCTTGGCTCTGGTCAGCTCCTCCATTTCATTTGTGCTTTGGAAGCTTCCTTAGTTGATCAGATAAACGTACTCATAGCTAACTGCATGGCCCCCATCCCATCCCATCCCATCATAGAAGTGTGCACTGGCCTCAATCTTGCTCCTTGCTCTATTAGCAATGAAAGCAGAACAAAATAGTAGCCTCTAAGGGGAAAAATAGAGGGAAAGGGGAAAGAATGAAGGGCTGTAGGCTAATAATATTCTGTTAAAGATGACAGTATTTGAACTTTTGGCCCCTAACCCCCTCACGCAGTCTTCCGATGACACGGTTTAATATTTACTGCTTAAAATCTCATGGTGCAAATGAATGGATGTAACAGACAAGTATATTATTAACCATCCAAGTGTCCAACAATTTTTTTTTATATTTTCCCGCCTCAATCATATCATTCCTGCAGTTAGAAGATGAACTCGTAAATTGTAACTTTGTAAGATCTTTTAGTACCATCATCTTCTCTTCGTTCATCAAGGAGGCCAGAATGTCTTATTTGAACACCAGGTTTCCTTTGCAAAACATCATCTCTCACTGATTACACCCTCACCAGTCATTTTCATATTCTATTCAAATGTTGTGCATATGTTATTCTATTCAAATGTTGCCCATATGTGGAAAACATGGTTTGCCGTATCGTACCGGATCGGGCCGACTCGTATGAGTCGACTCGTATCTGAGCCAACCCGATCCTCTGATACGCACCAAGTCGGACCGGATCGTGCCAACTCTTACATGCTTAATGGAATGTTTTAAGTTGAGTTTTTCCTATTTGATAAATAAAATTATGTTTTTATATCAATTAATAGCATACATTTCTCTGAAGTGTGACTTAAACTCATTAATTTTATCAAACAACTCATCATTGATTTTAACAAATTCATTGGCTAGACTCGTGCAACTCGTGCGAGTTGGACCGAGTCGGCCCGGGTCGGATCGGTATCGTACTGTATCTGGGAAGATACGATCTGATACGGATCAGCGATACGGCGAACCTTGGTGGAAAACACATCCAACATCCAAGTGCCTGGTTGCATTTGAAACACTGGCAGAGAGTTCAACTGTAGACAGTGGAGAGTGGCTGATAACATGTAGCGGAGACATGACAATGCTGAATATTCCTAATTGGATGGCTGATTCACATGGCAGCTCTTATAAGTCCTTCCTGTTTATTCTAGTGAAATTCATACACCCTAGGATTCAAGCTTGACAAAATTTTTGTTTCTGTAAAACATTGAGACCCATGAAGAAGACATCTGCAAGTGGGTTAGTTTTGACGCAGATATGTAATGCTATGTGGTTGTCAGGAGAATGCTGGCCAGAAATTAGTCTGCAGGTGGAAGCCAGCAGAAAATTCTTCCCACATCTTTGGCCATAGTCTTCCAGGTCATAAGCTCATCCCAGATTGATGAGATAGGCCTTTATGTTGTTGATGATGATGACGACATCAGCTTATAAACTGAGGAATGAATAATGGATGGGATAATAGAAAGAATTGAGTATGGCAGTGTCTTATCGAGTTAAGTTGGTACAATAATCCATCTCAGAATGATCTGCATACCATAGGAAGACATTCTGCACTTTGCTCCTGTCCCATCACAAAAAGACTTAAAACATGTTTAAGTATGGTAGAACGCATGAAAATATGTACACATTTTTGTTGTGGTAGATTTTACACAATTTAAGTCCTTTAAGCCATTTTAACAGGACTTGAACTACTTACGTTATCCATCTTGGCTGCCTATGGGCTACTCTTGAACTCTTTTTTAGTATTTCTAGATATAGCCCCCTATAGTGTTATATACTTAGTTATTAACCCTCTAATCTCACAATTTACTTTAAGCTACTTATAATTCGTATCTTTCAAAATAAGTGCATTGCATTTATTTTTGAAAACCGTTACCATCATTAAGATTGACATTTGAGCATACCATAGTTAAATTTGAATCTCATGGAAAATACATTTTTATTGTGACTAAATTTTCTCTCTCCTCACCCTTCCCTCTCTTTCTTCCTCTCTTTATAATAAGAAGCAGGAGAAAGTTGATGTGCTCCCCCTCTCCCTTTGGAGCCACCATAGTTTTCAACACGACTAAAGGCATTCTTGGGGAGGCTAAGTGCTTAGCAAGGCCAGGCCCACGGAAGGCCCTGGTTGGTGCACAATAGCACTTCTTTCTATTTCTCTATGCATCTATATATATATATGTGTGTGTGTGTATATATATATATATTTATATTTGTATATGTATGTCTCTCTCTCTCTCTCTGTATATATATATATATATAGAGAGAGAGAGAGGATGGCATTTTTGAGTTGTTTTTCTGGTTAGAAAGGATGGAGGGACTAATTCCTAAATATGAAAAGATTTATGAGTTTATATCTAAATCTTTCGTTTATTTCAGTATTGTCAAACTATATCATGTTTTGTCAAAAATTAGAGCCTTGCATTTATTTTGTCTGGTGTATGATGCCATTTCCTCCCAAAATGTTATATACCTCACATTTGGGTTTAAATTTCTCTAGTAGAAGCATGTAAGAGGTGAGAGCTACAAGAGATATACATCAAGGAAAAATTTAGGAAAAAGAGATAAGAATATTTTAATTAGATGTGATGCCAGTACGGAGGGATAACAAAGCAACATTTGCTTCTGTTTTAATTAGTCAAAGACTCCAAGGGACTCTCTCTCTCTCTCTATATATATATATATATATATACACACACACACACACACACACAAAACGTCGGTTTTTTTCACAGAGAGAGAGAGATCTAACGTGCCCTGGAGCACATCTAACTTTGATGCGTGCCCCCTCAAGATGTTAAAAAATAAAAATGATCAAAATTCTATATATATACACACACACACACACACGAGGTGGATCTAATGCCCCCCAGAGCGCAGCTAACTTAGTTTAATGCCCCCCTCTCGACGTTAAAAATAAAAATAAAAATCATCAAAGTTTTAAAAAATTCAAATACCATCTGTCCCTTGGGTTGGTTTCCACCCCATGGGGTTTAAGTTTCACCATCTGATTAAAAACCTCAATCATAGCCGTCCAATCAAGTGTGCCCTTCATTGGTGGTTAAAACTAAAACCCAAGTGATGGGATCAAGCCTAAGGATTAGTCTGACTAATTTCTTATTTTTGACTTTTTTAATATTTTTAAACACTATTTTTTGATGTGCACTCGCTTGGATGACTAAGATTGATTTTTACGATCAAACGGTGAAACATAAAGCCCTAAGGATGTGAACAACTCTAAGCCTGCCCGCGCCCCCCACCCCCCCAACCACCACCCACACACACACACAAACATATATATATATATATATATATATATATATATATATATATATATATATATATATATATATATATATATATATATATATATATATATATTCGAAAAGAAAAAAAAAATGCTTCAAGTGCCAGTGAAATGGAAGAATAATGTCCTAGGCATTGTTTCCCTTTTTGTATCAATTTTGTAATGCCATTTTGTTTCTCATTCTGGTGCCATTTTCTGCAGAAGAAGAAATCATACCTGGACAGCCTGTCCCCCCTGACTGCCATGCAGAGCTACATACAGACTATGATGGGGCAGCTGTCAGATGGGGTCTCACCCACCATAAGGAAAGTGCTGCGG
This sequence comes from Zantedeschia hybrid cultivar, assembly GCA_030544215.1. NCBI lineage: Eukaryota > Viridiplantae > Streptophyta > Magnoliopsida > Alismatales > Araceae > Zantedeschia > Zantedeschia hybrid cultivar. The sequence goes on along the minus strand of JARZZO010000008.1, from coordinate 55,633,929 downwards.
ATTGTTGTCAGGCTTGCTTGGATCAAGCAAAACGTGCAAAACCTGGGGAAATGAAGTGCAATATATGGGTGTACTGTCCATCAGAGTCCGGATGCTATTCACCTGATATTTATCAACACAAACATCAGGAATGCTGGTTAAAACAGGTGCTTTTTTTTCATAATGTGAAGTGTGACTGCTATTCTATATTTTCCCCCTTCATCTCTATGCATTCTTTTCTGTCCTTCCACGAAAAAGCAATGCTATTGTGAAATTTGATTTTGCATCTATCTTTGTTGAAATTTGTGTTAGCACTTTATATACCTTGAATATTTTCTAAACTTTACATTAGGGCTGCAAATGGGCCGGAGTGGATTGCGGAAATAGTTTCCGAATTCCGATTCCAATAAGAAAATTATGATTCTGATTTTGATTCTGTTAAGATCGGAACATTGTTCTGTTTCTGATTTAACTTCCACAAACAGAACCGTTTCCAATAACTATCGCAACATTAGCTTGAGGAGAATGTGCACAGGTTTTTTCTGGCGATGGATGGGAGGATCTAAGGGACCATGGTAATGATGAACCGGCTTGGGTTCTGCTGCTTTAAAGATGGAGAGAGGTTCTCACTGGCAACACAATCTGAGAGGGACTGTGACAGAGACAGAGGGAGGAGGAAAATGAGAGGCTGAGCTCTGTGGCTGTTAAAGAAGAGATGGTTCTCACAGCATTGGGGGTGGAGGCGCTGCTGGAGACGGAGGTCCTTGCTGGCGAGAACATCTGAAGGAGTCTGCAGCAGCAACGAAGGGAAGCAGGATGACGAGAGGCTTGGATTCAACTGTTAGAGATGAGGAGGTCCTCACTGGCATCAGAGGGTAGGGGGATCTGAGATTCTGAGGGCCTATCTTGGCAAGTAGAGGAGAGGAAGATGAGAGGCTAAAGAGGGATCTGCAGCTGCGGCTGGAAGAGAATGGGAGAGACAAAAGGGGCAAAATGACTGGGAGGAGGGTTCTCAAACCCAACTTTTCTTTTATATATGTGACACAGGCCGTATTGTATACCGTAAATATTGCAAGAACATTCTTATATGTTGGCTACTTTTGAACAGTTACCTGATTTAATGTCCTTAGGGGTGTCAATGGGCCGGGCTCGGGTCGGGCTTAGTAAAGCCCCAAGTCCAAGCCAGAAAAGTGAGGACTATACCTAGTCCAAGCCCACTTCTCTATGCTTAAGTCCAAGCCTGGTCCAAGCCCAAAATAACTTGGATTTTAGGCTCGGGCTTTGAGCTTAAATATAAGAAGAATTAATTTCATTATTTAAAGTATGTAATCTATCATATTGTAATAAGTGTCTATTTGTCAAGGTTCTCCGTATTGTAGGTCTGGATCGGATGGGGTCCGGCCAGATACGAGTTGGATCTGATTCGGATTGGCCCGACTCGGGCCAACTCGCACGGGTCGTACGAGTCGGGCCAGTTCAGGCTGGCTCAAGTTTTTTTTTTGGGGAAAGAAATGTCTAATGTATTGACATAAATATGCACTTTTAAAAATTCTTCTTGATGTTTCTTATTACGGTAAATGATTCTGAGTCACATTTAAGAGGAAAACATCAATTTCATATATTTAATTATGTAAAAATGATACCCTAGCATACTAATGAAGATGAATTTAAAACAAAAAATATCAATTTGCAAAAGAAAGTGGCACACAAATCTCATAGAAGGATCAAATGTAAATTTTCAAGTATCAACACTGAAAACTCATAAGTTTCTCAAAGCGCTAGTTCGATAGGAGAATAAGAGCAGAATAAGGGATCTTATTCTTATAATAAGGATAATTCTAGTTTGATGGGTGGAATAGCTTATACTGCGTTAGAATTGCTTATACTAGACTAAAGAGAATAAGCAATTCGACCTTAGACCCAAGAATTGCTTATTCTTCCTATTCCACTAGTGGGTCCCACAGAACTATTAAAGCTAAATGTTCCTTATTCTAGTATATGCTATTTCGGATAAGTAATTCCGGATAACCTATTCTGCAAATAAATTAGGACAAAGGTAATAATATATATGACATATGTAATATATAAGTGATGGAATAACTTAATTATCCTCATCAAAGTCATCAGAAGAAAAAAAAAATCTCTCATTTTTTCCACTAAAGTCTAACTCAATCTGGATAGAAGGTGGGACATGTGGTTGTCTCTGAACATCTGAACAAATAATGGTGTGTGGACAACAGTAGATGGAATATGAAATTCTAAAAAAAAATGCTCGCACAACATCTACAATCTCTGCCCTAGATCTTCCTACCGACGTAAATGATGATGGACGAGTCGATGATGTAGGTGGCCTGGCTGTTAACTATTTAGGTCCCGTACTAGATGATGCCTCCTTCTGGCTCATAAACTTCTGAAACTGTACACAGACATCACGAGGGACTGAAGGACATGGGATGCTATCTCTGTATATCTTCACAAGTTGTTTCGAGAAATGGATCCTGCTAACAAATTGTCCACAGTAAAGACAATAGATCCGTCGATCTCCTAGAACTGTGTACCCATGGTCCTATGCTAGATGACGTCGCTCACGTGGCATTTAGAAAAAAAGAATTGATAGAATAATTTAACAACATGATCTTCATTTGAATTATTGAACTATATTAGTATAAGACAAAGACATACTGTGTAGGCAAAGAATCAAAATAAAGAATCAAAATACCAAGAATGGCCCTAATATGGATATTGTGTAGGCATATTATAGTTATAAGTCCCTATCGGAGCATCTCCTAGTAACTGAATCTGATAGTTGGATGGCACGTAGTCTTGATATTGGCTTCAAGTCATATAGGAGTTATATCTCTCCTGATAATCTGTTGAGTACTGCTGATATGTCACATCACTCAGTATATACGTTATTGGCCGTAGTACTGTAGGAACATAAGGTACGCCTTCACCATAACTGTAACTTCTATATGGATATGCATTTGAAGTAGAGTATCCATATGGAACCTATATCGGTTGCTGGTATTCTGAGACTGAATGATCACCACTATAAGACGATGTACTCTTATATCCTGTCTACGGTCCCTGATAAGAGTTGGATGCATCAGAACTATACTGTCTCACATATGAGCTTCTCTCATCCTGTATGCTCAGTCTATCAAACTCTCATCATGTTGTGCAACCCGTACTCATACATGATACTGTCAAGCTCAGGTTCATAATAATGCTCATCATCTAAGGATGAGTCAGTGCGCATCTGATTTGACATGTCTACCTGCTGTCTGCTCTGATGATATGGAACTTTTATCAGAGTCCGAGGTAGTGCTTCCACACGGTCACCTACCTGACGAGCTCCATGGTCATTATCCTGAGTAACATGTGTGAAGTCCTACTTCGCAGTAAAAATAAGTAGTAAAAATAATCCTACCTCCCCCACCCCCACTAGCATAGTTAGCACCATCACCCCCACTAGCATGGCTAGTACGATGACTACGACCACCAACACCTTCACCACCATCCCTGCCACCTCCCTTGTCACCATCATCTGTGTCATCTCCAACTAATGAATCAAATCCACTCTCTGAGACTCTAGTATCAGAAGGAGATGGTGTTTCATCTTGATCATTATGATTTAGTGTATCTAAGTCTGCAATTTCAAGTAGATCATCTGGGACTACATTATTCTTTTTCTTGTCCTTTTTAGATCCTCCTAACACCTTTGACATCTTAGACTTCATGCTACTCCATCCCTTCTTTCCCTTTGAACCTATTACTTTGCCACTTGCTTGGTTATGGACTACACTAGCTAGGAGGCGTGTTGGCGGGCGTACACTGGAATGACATGAACTATGACTAGAAAGTTGTCGTTATGCATCTCCACTCTGTGCAGGCTGAGATTTGTATAGATGCTGAAGTACAGGTGCAACTCGAGGACGTTGAAGTGTAGGTGCAAATGGAGGACGTTGAGGTGTAGGACCCTACATTAGTTGCTCCCACTCTACATCATCATCCTAAGCTACTCTGCTCCTGCCCCTTGTGACCATGATCATCATCAGTCTTTAAGTCAACCTCTTGATCATGACTTATGCATGCTTCTGATCATAACTTTGTCCAGCAATATATTTATTATTATGGTCTCTGCCCTAGCCTATTGCTGCTGATACTTCTACTGCTAAGAAGGTTTTAGGACGAGAGCCTTCATTAGGATCTAGTGTCTCATTAAGTTTTGGCTCTCCACGATTTGTTATTCTGGTAATCTAAGCAACCATAGGATCCTCATCATCTTGGAGGTAATTAAGATCAGTGGGATCATAATCACTCTCTCCTTTTTTTGAATCTTTTTACAAATGTTTAATCCTCAACCTCATATTGTAGTGGATATATATAAACTTGTTTAACCGGATGTGTGACAAACGATTCTTGATCTTTGTATGTATGAGTGCAAAGGTAGACCGATTTTGCTAACATCTACTGAAGGAAGAAGTCTGTGACAAAATCTTGTTGGCTATGTCACTTAACCTTGGTGCATACTTGTTAAAATTCAACCACCACTCAGTTACAAAACAAATAATAGAAGTCTCTAACAAGATATGAAAAATAGAAAGACAAGTATGTGGAACTCTTCTGTAACAATTTTTTTTATACCAGCATCAGGTCTCTCACGGCCAACTATAATTGATAGTTTTGCAACGGTCCTTATTGCCTCCCAAAAGAATTTCATTTGCGTCATTAACAACATTATTAGGACCGTTGCATAGTGGATGCAAACAAATGAAATAAGAATAGATTGAGCACCCTGCTTCATTAATTACCTCCACTACTGCATTCGGATCATCTACAAGTCAGTTTACCACCATTGTCACAGTTGCAATTAAGTTATCATTGTACACTAACTCATGTACCTACCGAAATACCAGATGGAGATAATATGCTGTAATAAAAGTGCATCACCAATCAAGTATCACTCAAAAAGTAAAAATTATCACCAAAGGTCATGAAATGTAAAATTTTCACTTGCCATATGCAATTCTCTGCCTATCTGGAAGTCCCACCTCCTTTCTATAATCTTTACAAAATCTTCTGCATACTTTCGTGAGATTGTATGTATCTTCTTCTTTAAAGCCTTCAGTTTGGCATACACTAACCTTAAGGTTGGTGTCCGATCTCCATCAACGTAGCGCAAGACCTCATATAATGGCTCAATAAGCTATACTATAAACTTTATCTTGATCCAAAAATCACTTTTGTTCACTAAACCTTCAATCTTCTTTCCCTCGTCTGTCGCAACAAAGGTGAAGTGCAACCATTTGTCACTTTTAAACATTTGTTTCATGCCTACTTTATGTTTTAACATACTTTGCAAGGAAATGAAGTTGGTGGCGAATCTTGTGATGGTAGCTCTTAACAACTTAATGTGTATGATTCCTCATCAGTCTCAATACATAATAATGGTTGTAGATATATCGTGTAATCTTCTGTACCTTGGCAACATTTTTCTTGACAACATCTAGTTGTTCAATTTCTTTCAGCATCAAATCTACACAATGGACTACGTATGGGGCCGAGTGAGATATGTGAAGCATTAGCTCCTCTCCTGCCTTCTTGTACATGGAGCCATTATCTGCCACATTTGGACAATATACTTCTCATCAATTTCATCTACAACACTATCCATGAGTTCCAAAATGTACTCATGGTTGTGTATCTAATTTGATGCATCGACAGATGTATGATATAATACTTGTCTGTCGTAGTATACAAGAAAATTAATAAGATTGGTTTTGGTGGTACCTGACCAACCATCACACATCAGGGTAACCGCATAATTCTCCCACTTTTTCTTGAATGAATCAATGTACTGTTTGATCTCTTTGACCTCATCATCAAGGTACTTTATTGTTAGTTTTTTTGGAGTAGGGGGTTTAACATGTAACCCTTGAGCTTGTGCTTCATAGATCATACTTGAATAGTAAAGGCTGTTCACTGCATTGAAAGAGATGCTTGCATAATGCTAGAATTTTGCAACAGTCTTTCCCAATATATACTTCGGACCATTCTTCTTGTAGCTATCATCGACTTGTTTGTTTCCCATGTTTCTTAGAGAACATATAAGGGTCAACCTCTTCCACGGGAGTGCCTGACTTGTGTTTTTGAGGCCGACCTGTAGGTACTGGTCCACTAGTGAAATAGGAGGTTGAGCCTGCCCCCTAGAAGAGCCCCTACCAGCACTTGATGATCCACCAACACCTTGTTCCATCTCTTGAAAGTGAACCCCTGAGTTCTCATAAATTCTCTCTCCCGATACTCATGCCTATTGAGTTCCAACATTCGCGAGTATGTGGAAAAAGAGGCTCACGGCCATGTTCCTCCTGAGCATCATCATCATCATTAGACTCAATCCAGCCGCCTCCTTCATCATCATCATCTCTCCCGCCGGCAACTTCGTAGATCATGCGTTCTTCCCTCTCCTTCGCCGACAATTCCGTAGATCATATGTTCTTCCCTCTCCTTATCTGCAGCTTTCTTTAAGCGGACTTTCACCTGACTTTTCAAATGTTAAGCTATTTGGGTCCTGACCTCTCTGGGAATATTTTTACACCCAACGACTTCGTTATACCCTACTGTTTTTCCTCATGCAATATGCTTCTTCAACCGAGAAATACCACCACCCTGTCCTATAAATTGATAGTAGTTGCACTTGAACTTGTGCCTGTCGCCATCAACCATGGTCCCATGCTTCCATCTGATGTCTCCGGACTCCCGACGAGGTGGCAACAAACAAAAGAAAAATAATAACAAAAAAATACATTAAACAACAACTAAGAAAACTATGACTTGAAGTGCCGTTATAATTATCTTTACATTAATTTTTTTTTACTATTTTTTAATTTTAAAATTTTTTAAACAAATTATTAAAATAAACATGACAAATTAAATAAATTATAAATATTAATTAGACATATTTATAAAAAACATGACCTGAAGTGCTATTAATTTTTTTTACATTAAAAGTTTTTTACTATTTTTTATTAATCTTAAGTTTTTTTAAATAAATTACTAAAATAGACTAATAATTTAAATTAATTACAATACTAACTAGACATATTTAAATTTTAATGCCCATGAAGAATCCAAATATAATTTGAGGCATGTACAAAATTTGTATACAAGTATCACAGTTAAAAAATATTAAGTAATGATATATTATATCATTAATTAATTTAATTTATTAAAAAATAATATTAAAAATTAAAAATTTCACATTTAAAACATGGATCTAATCATGTTGCCTTGCATGTTTATAACTTTACATAGATAGTTTTACTTCTAGAGTAGACAATTTAGAAATTATTTTATATTTTTAAATTTATTTAATAAGTTAATAATCATATTAATAAATTATTCTCCATACCTTAGGATTTTGAATCAAAATTTCACCAAACATGTGAAAGTCATAGATCTACGTCAATCATCACATAAATAGATCATTTTTTTAACATTTAATAAAAATCTATAAATGAATCCCAAATTTGAACAAACTCTAAGATTTTTTATGTCAAAATTACAAAGAGATAATAGATATACCTATTCTTCATGTTTTAATATCCTAAACAACATCAAACAACAAGAAAAGAAGATGAAAATAAAAAAAAATTTAGTGTTCGGATGCTTACCTTCTTCAAGCTGGATTGAAACGGTCCTTAAGTTTGAAAACCCCTTCTCCTTCAATAAAATCACCTCCAAACACTTCAAATTCTTTGGATCTCTCAAAAACACCAAAAAAAAGGGAAGAAAGAAGAGGGGGGAAGGGCTAGAAGGGTGCGAGTGCTTCGTTTGCTACATTTCTGTTCGAACAGAAATGCAGTAAACATGAAAAGGAGGCTTTTAGGGAGTTTCGTATCAGATCTAGGCGTATTGGGTCAGACTCGGGCTGGATCGCACCGACTCGAGGCGACTCGCACTAGATCGCAGCGGCTTAAGCCCATATCCTGTGATCCAGTATGAGTCGGACATGATATGGCTCGAGTCGGTGCGATCCGGAGACGGTCCAAGCTGGATTTCTCCGATTCGAACATGCTAGCGAATTGGGTCGGCCCATATACGGGTTGACTCGTACGAGTTGGCCCGATCCGATACGATATGGCGAACCATGCCTATAAATCTCTCATTCATTAAAAAATGAGATCTTCAAGATCATCATATTCATTAATACATATTAAACAATCAAATTAATTATTCATATTTTATTCTTTCATGTTTAGCATAAAAACAACTTTTATAAAATCAAAACTTACCGTAGCACTTTGATCAAATATTGATTAACTCATATTAAAATGTTATAATGATTAATGGTGTATATGATTATTTTTAAGGTGTCATAGAGATGTGATCTTTATAAAATCAATACTTACTAGAGAACTTTGATCAAATATTGATTAACTCGTACTAAAATATTATAATGATTAATTGTACATATGATGATTTTAAAGGTGTCACATATGTAAACTCTATAAGATAATTTTCACATATCTAGTATTCTTTAATAAGTACATGTAAAAAGAACTTTATGGGATTTAAGATAATTGAAACATTTGTCCAATGTTCATACTTGATATAAATTAATTTGTATAATACATGTGTTCAAATGAATGATCTTAGTAATGTGAACATGTATATATACTATTACTATTCTTTATATTTAATATTTATCAAAGTTTTTGAGCTTTCAGGCTCGAGCTTGCCAAAGCCCAAGCTTGGCCCATTTTAGGGACCGGACTTAAAATCAGAATAGTCCAGGCAAAAAATGAAATGGGCTCAATTTTAATACCCAAGCCCGCTTAATCAGGTCGGACCAGGCAGGGCTTTCGGGACACATTGACGGCCCTATCCTTACATCTCTCAGCTAATATTATTCCCATTTTGGGTTTTTCTTTAAAGAGAGATCTGAAAAAACTTGAGATAGAGAGAGGATGGAGTCAGATAATTCTGATTTTGATCAGCTTGTTTGATTATCCTTCTGGTTTTTTCTTCAGTTGGCCTCTTATCTGATGATTATACAATTGAACGAAACGACATAGGATCCGTTTGTCATGTTGTCTCATACAGGTTGTTTAGTCTTTTCTGAAGTTGGGACTTGGGTGGCATAGAGCATTCTGAGGAGTAATTCCTAGAGCGATCATAGATTCATGAATTTCTTAATAGCTGTTTGGATGGATAATGAGTACGCCATTTTGCTCGCACTAGATGGAGTCGGATAATGCATTTTTTAACATGTTTAATTTGTGGACTGCTCCACCATCTTGAAGAAACTAAGGTCACTAATTGCAGAGAACTAGGCTGCTAATCTGTCATTTCTGATGCTCATTGTTCCCAGATATGTAGCGTACAATTTACACAAAATTTTATTTATCATCATACCATGTCCTTTGTTCAGTCTTCAACTAGTTTAGTTGTTCCATGATCAAAAAGTAATAACAAATTCTTCTTTGCTAAATGTATATGTATTAATCTAACTAAAATTCTTGTGGAGCCTTAGAGTATCAAGGATCCATGGTGATAAATGATAGAACTCATTCCTTATATAAGGTGAATGAGATAAATAGGTTTTCTACAGAGAGAAATCCAGTAGGAAACAAATTTGTCGGAGTGCAGCTTTTGCCAAAAAGATGATCAGTAGAAAGCAACTGAGGAAAAAAGTAGCTCAGTTTTTTGTTCCAATTGTGGTTGATTGATGTGGCAGATTTCATCAGAGGCAATGATCCAACTTTGATTTCAGTTCTAGCCTTGTGTCTCTTTAGTTTGTGGGGTTTTTTAGTTTTTACTACTACTATTCTGCTTATTTTAGGAAAAACTCCTATAACCTTATCTAGTAAAAACTCCCTGTAATTCACTTTTTTTCCGTAAAATACTTCAGAAGATTCGAAAAAAGTCTCTGAATATTTTGGAATATTCCGTAAAATGGCTTTTGAGGTTTAGCATGGGCTGGTCCAGGGTTTGCCATCTCATTTATTAGCAGCATCTCGGGAAATTAAGAAAGGAGATGGAGAGATTAGGTAACTTTCTAAGGCACGTTGCCATTTTGCAGAGTAAAGAAGTCATCAATGGATCTTGGAGACTGTTGAAGAGATCTCAACTCTCAAGTGCATTCTATGGGCTAATCTTGATCTGAATCTGCTGTTCAGTGGAAATATGAGGGACACTTGAAGTTGTCCCAGATCCAGTGACTGTGATCTGATCTGGCCTACCTACTAAATCCAATTGTTTCTGGGTGATCCCATGTTCTCTGGCTCTTTTGATTGCCCGTTTTCTGTTCCAAGCAGGTCCAGTTTGGATGGAGATAGGCTGATAATACCATGGTTTAGTGGTTGGGTGGGTACGAAGAGAAGCTTTGCCAACACTCCAGCTAATCAACTCAGCTGGAGTCTTATGGATAACAAGAGGATGGGAGCTTCAGGTAATTTATAGAAGGATGAAGCCTTCTTTTTACCGATGGATAGAAGTGTTTGCTCACCAAAATCATCACTTGTTCAAGTCATTAACCAAATAATGATGCTTAGTAGAGAGTGGAGAAAAGTGATGGGGGGAGGACAGATGGAGCTTTCAGATAGGAAGAGGGGAGTCATTGGTGGTTGGCTATTGCAATTGGAAGTCCCTAGAATTTGAGAAATTCAAGTTGGTCCTTCTTTGGTGAGGACACCAAGGCTACAGTCCGAAACTGTCCGGACCTTGTCTACCGCCGTTGGAGGGCTCGTCCGGCATCATTGTGGCTTGGGGACAAGCTAGAGCCTATGTGAGGCATGAGACACTATTTATTTGTTTTTATTAAGACCCTTTATGGTCCATCATGTACTTTTATATTTTCTAGGGATTACAGAAACATAAAGGGGGGGGGGGAGTCCTAGAGTCTGATAGGAATTTCAAGGGGCAGGAGTTACAAAGGAGTCTCTATATATGTATGTCTTTTTTTTTTTCCAGAGGAAGATGATGAAATTGGAAAGAAAAAAAAAACAAAAGCTTACCTGTTTGTGCGTGTTGTTCTCTGCGAGAGAGAGACCCTATCCCTTCCTCAGTGCGATGCCGAGGTTCTTCCCTCATCCTCGGTGCGACGCTGAGGAACTTCCCTCTACTCCGGTGCGAGGGCAAGTTTCTTCCCTTCTCTAGAAACCCCTCTCTTTCTCCCTTGTGTGAATCCCTGCCATAGAAGAAGAAGAGGAGAAAGAGGTTGGGCTGACGCAGCCCATCGACGGAGCCGCCTGCCTCCGCCCCGCTGCCGCCGGGTTTCGCGTCCACCGCCGCCTTCACCACGGCCGTCTGCCGCCGCCTTCACCACCGCCATCGCTGACGTCCGCAGTCACCGCACGCCCTGCCGTCGAGCCCCGACCGCCGTCGCCGTCATTGACGACACCGCAGATTGCCTCCGCCGCCTCGCTCGCCGGTGACCCGCCCGGCCGCTGCCGCCTGCGCCGCTCGCCCCCTGCGTGCCCACCTTTCCCTTCTGGATCGGTTAGGGTGAAAGGAGAAGAAGAAAGAAGGAAGAGAAGAAGGGGCACGAGCCCTTGTTATATTGGCCCGGTCAAACTGCGTTTGACCCGGTCCAATGTGCCATTGGGCTCTGGTTCGAACCCAAATCCCAAATAGGCTCGAGCCACTTCTTTAAAAGAGCCCCTGGGTCCTATTTTTGGTATATGGCTTGACCAGATTTAAAGAAAGTTGGTGGTCCGAGCCACGTGTTTTGAACCATGGTGCAGCCAGGTCCGAGCCAGGAGCCAACCCTGGTTCGTGCTGGGTGTTGAGTGGTGTAATTTCAGCCGTTAGTGCACCGCCCTTGTGCGGGTCTCGTTCGTGCTTCAATCTGCGTGCCGTTCGCACTGTTGAGTTCGTATCGATGAGGCCTATCCAGATCCAGAGTGATGATGTTGCCAACCTGCTCCGTTTTGCGTGCCATTTCTGTTCGCTTACCGAGGGCTTCGATCGCGCATCCCGAGGCCCGTGTCAGTCGCCTCGATTTGCGTGCCAACTCCCAATGCATTGATTTCACAGCAGCTAGTGACCTGATCTGCCTCATTTTGCATGCCACTGCTGCACGCATACTGAGGACTCCGATTGTGCATCTCGAGGCCAGCGTCAGCCGCCTCGATTTGCGTGCTAGCATTTTGAAGTGTCGATATTGTTGCACGCTTCCCGAGGCAGCCTACCAACGACCTCCGCGCTGCCGCTGACCTGTCAGTTGCAGTGTTTACCACCCCAGATCATTTTATTGTGATTATTGTAGCCTTTTTACTCTCTGCGAGGAGTGGGCCATTATTTTATTGTATTTTGAGGGTGGTACACAAGCACCGGGTGATCTTCTCCCACGCACCAGGGTGGAGGTACGTGCTAGCCCTTTTCCCTATGATTTGCTTGTCTCGTATGTGCTTTTATCTGCCGCCGAATTGTGAGATAGGACCTAGCCCGTGATATACCATCACTGTTGACTGTGAGTGCGTTGTATCGATCCCGGGTTCCGACAGGACTTTGGGTGGAGTTAATTACTAGACTTGTAGTAGTTCCTAAACTACCAAACGATCTCACATTTCCTCATCGCGAGAGGGGCGGCTATTCAACTATTTCTATTTGCTGGCGTGGTTATTTAACTAAAACATTGTGCGACTAGATTGCATCTGCCTAATAAGTTAATGCTTGTTGCTGATTCCTACCACCACTAGCGTGTCTATTAGCTGTCCCGCATCAATTTTTGGTATCAGAGTCAGGTTCTACTTGTCTAGGGAGTCAGTTGAGAGTCTTGATTGGGTCATAGTGGTTTGCATGCCTATGCGTAGTGGTACAGATTACCATCCATTTGCAGCCATGTCTAGGTCACCCATTGAATCTCCTGAAGAGACTCAAACTAAATCTAGAGTCCAATCTGCTTTTGATTTATCAAATATGGTTCGTGAGCTCCACAACACTGTAGGTCAGCGCTTTGATCAAATGGAGGGATCGCTCAAAACAATTCATGATAGGGTGGCTCAAACTGATCATTTCCTTCAAGGTTTAGTTGACCAAGTCACCGCATTAGAAGGAGTTCCCCGAGGACCACATGATCATGTGAGAATCTCGAATCAAGGACCCGTGAGGGTTGAGCATCAGCCACTCCCACCTCCCTTGGCTGTTCATCTCGCTTGATATGGAGGATATCATGGACCTTCCAGAGGGAGGTAGGTTAGGCGTGGTCCGTTGCATCTTGACCCAGCCCAAAGTCAGTGATGACTGGCGCAGGACCGCGATCTTTCATACCTATTTTAAACATGATGGCAAGGTGTGTAAAGTGATCATTGATAGTGAGAGTTGCATCAACGCAATCTCCACGAATACAGTTGCATGCCTTGGCTTGACCCCTGTGGATCATCTGAGTCCGTATCGTGTGTCCTGGGTGGACTTGACGTCCATTCCGATTCGGATGAGATGTTTGGTCCCTATTCATTTTCCTCCTTATGATGATCTCATCTGGTGTGATGTTTTACTTATGGAGGTTGGGAGCATTATCTTAGGCAGGCCATGGATTTATGATGTGGATGTCGTTCTTTACGGTCGATCCAACACCTGCATGTTTCAGTTTGGCACTCGCCGCATTACTTTGAACCCCTTCCGGCTTCAGACATCTACTCAACAGGAGTCCACTCAGCCTAGCACTTCTTCTCCTAGTGCTTCTATTACTTCTGGAGCTTCATTTGTTACACCTAATCCTGTCAAATCAAAAGCTCCTGCTACCCCTAGCTCGACTTGTTCGGGTAATACTCCCACGCATAGGGATTCTATCCTTAGAGAGCCTCCATCTAAGACTCTTCAATTGATCAGTGCGAGGGTGTTTGAACGAGAGTGTATCGAGAGTGATCCGATCTAATGCCCTTACAGTTAGGGAGACTATGGATGAGGAGACCTCGAATGATCATCCACCTGAGGTTAAGGCTGTCCTTCAAGAGTTTCAGGATGTATTCCCGGAGGATTTGCCAGCTGGTTTACCTCCTATGCGTGACATCCAACACGCTATTGATCTTGTTCCGAGGTCCACTTTGCCCAACCTGCCACATTATAGGTTCAACCCCACTGAGCATGCCGAGTTGCGGAGGCAGGTTGAGGAGCTCCTGAGGAGAGGCTCGATTCGGGAGAGTATGAGTCCTTGCGCTGTTCCCGCACTATTAGCTCCAAAGAAAGATGGTACTTGGAGAATGTGCGTGGATAGTCGTGCTATCAATCGGATCACTGTAAAATACCGTTTTCCTATTCCCCGCTTGGATGACATGTTGGATATGATGGCGGGAGCCATGATATTTTTCAAAGTTGATATCAAAAGTGGCTATCACTAGGTCAGGATCCGTCCAGGTGATGAGTGGAAGACGGCTTTCAAAACGAAGGACGGTCTTTATGAGTGGTTGGTGATGCCCTTTGGGCTATCCAACGCCCCTAGTACTTTTATGCGGCTAATGACCCAAGTTCTACGACCCTTCATTGGGATATTTGTGGTCGTATACTTTGATGATATTCTCATCTACAGCCGAACTAGGGAGGACCATGTTGACCATTTGCACCAGATCTGTGCCGTCCTTCGAAAGGAGCAACTATTTGGCAACCTCAAGAAGTGTGCATTCATGACTGACATGATAGTCTTCTTGGGGTTCATTGTATCCACCGAGAGTGTTTTTGCAGACCCTGAGATGGTTAGAGCGATAGTAGAGTGGCCTGAGCCCCAGAATATCTACGATGTTCGTAGTTTCCATCGCTTGGGTACTAACTACCGTCGTTTTATACGTGGGTTCAGTACGATAACGGCTCTAATCACTGATTGTATCAAGAAAGGAGCCTTTGTCTAGATCAAGGTTGCCGCATTAGCCTTTCATGACATCAAGGAGCGGTTCACTCGGGCACCTGTTCTTCGATTACCAGATTTTCTAAGGTGTTTGAGGTTTCTTGTGATTCTTCTGGTGTTGGCATAGGTTGAGTATAGAGCCAGGAGGTCACCCTGTTGCTTATTTTAGCGAGAAATTGAATGATGCTAAGCTGAAGTATTCCACTTATGACAAGGAATTTTATGCGGTAGTCTAGGCTTTGCGTTATTGAAGGCACTATTTTTTGCCTCAGGAGTTTGTCCTCTACTCTGATCACGAGGCTCTCAGATTTCTCCATGCCCAGAAGAAGCTCAATCCTAAGCATAGTCGTTGGGTAGAGTTTCTCTAGGTATACACGTTTGTTCTCAAACATCGAGCGGGTGTGGAGAATCGTGTGGCCGACGTGCTGAGTCGTCGAGTTTATCTTTTATCTATTGTCAGCGCATAAGTCACTGGGTTCGAGAGACTTTGTGATGAGTATCCTGCTTGTCTTGATTTCGGTCCGATCCACACGACACTTCATTTTGGACCCTCCAGAGAGTTTAGTGATTATGCTCTTCAGGAGGGATTTCTTTTTTGTGGAGATAGGCTGTGTATCCTGCGGACCCCAGTCTGTGATTTCTTAGTATGGGAGATCCATACAGGTGGTCTAGCCGGTCATTTCGGCCGCAATAAGACCCTTGAGTTAGTGGAGCACCAGTTCTATTGGCCTAGCCTAAAGCGCGATGTGGCCCGCATTGTGGCTCAGTGCGGCACCTGCGCTATGGCAAAGTAGAGGAAGCAGAATACCGGATTGTACACTCCGCTCCCCGTGCTAGATAGTCTGTGGCAGGACATTAGCATGGACTTTGTTTTAGGCCTGCCACGAACGGTCCGAAAGTATGATTCCATCATGGTGGTTGTCGATAGGTTTTCTAAGATGGCTCATTTTATGCCCTGCTCCAAGACTTCTGATGCGTCTAGAGTAGCCCGTTTGTTCTTTGATGGGGTTATCCGTTTGTATGGGCTACCAAAGACCATAGTCTCGGACAGGAATGTCCGTTTTACGAGTTATTTTTGGAAGACCTTATGGCATCTGTTGGGCACTAAGCTCAAGTTCTCCACAGCTTATCACCCTTAGACTGATGGGCAAACTGAGGTAGTCAATAGGAGTCTGGGGGATCTGTTGCGTTGTCTAGTGGGAGAGCATACGTATAGTTGGGACTTGATCCTATCTCATGTTGAATTCGCGTATAATGATTCGGTCAATAGGTCTACAGGTGTGAGTCCCTTTGAGATTGTCACTGGCCATAGACCTAGGAGACCCATAGATCTAGTTCCTTTGCCCGTTCAGGCCCGTGTGCCACAGTCTGCCGAGTCTTTAGTTGAATATATTAGGAGCTTGCATGACACTGTACGTCGTCACATAGAAATCAGCAATGAGCATTATAAAAGTTTGGCAGATGCACATTGACGTCCACAAGAGTTTCAGGAGGTTAACTACGTCATGATCAGGTCAGACCTGGCGGTTTCCATCTGGAATCGTTAAGAAGCTACAAGCTAGAGGAGCCGGTCCTTTCAAGATCTTGAAACGTGTAGGGTCCAATGCGTATGTTGTTGAGTTACCACCATATTATGGCATTAGTTCCACATTCAATGGCTCTGATCTGGTACCATATCGGGACCCAGTAGTGATTCCCAGTGATCCATTCGAGCTTTCTCCTCCCCTTGTGAGTGACCCTACACATGAGTGTCCACCTGCAGCCCCAATACCTACTCAGCGTGAGCAGATTGAGCATATACTGGATGAGCAGGTTGTTACATCTCGGGAGAGCACACACCACAGATACCTGGTTCGTTGGAGGGGACGGCCGCCTTTAGATGACACTTGGATCACTCAAGCCGAGTTGCAGAAGATAGACCCAGACCTCCTGGAGCGTTACCAGAGCAGTAGTAACCCTTACTCGACAGGGTCGAGTTCCTCCCAGCTGGGGAGGATTGGTGAGGACCCCAAGGCTATAGTCCGGTTCCGTCCGGACCTTGTCTACCGCCGTCGGAGGGCTCGTCCGGCATCGTTGTGGCTTGGGGACGAGCTAGAGCCTATGTGAGGCATGAGACACTATTTATTTGTTTTTATTAGGACCCTTTATGGTCCATCATGTACTTTTGTAAATGCTGTAATAAATAGCTACGATGTTCATCGTATCTTCGTCGATAATGGAAGTGTCCCAAATGTATTATTTTACGATTGTTTTGTAAAGATGGGCTTGAATGAGGCTGACATGAAGCCTCATCGGGGGCCTCTATTCAGTTTTAATGGTTCGTCCTACCGAGTAGAAGGTATCGTCCGGCTCCCTGTAACTATAGGTTCGGCCTCCCAGCAGTTAACCATCGAAACGGATTTTGCCGTTGTCAAAGTTGATTCAGCCTACAACGCCATCTTTGGCCGAAGGCTAATCGGCGGGATCGGAGCTGTACCCTCGTCCTTCCACCAGAAGCTGAAATTCCATACCAGTCATGGAATCGGTGAAGCTAAGGGGAATCAAGAAGCAGCTCGGCAGTGTTATATGATCTCGGTTAAAGGGAAGGCTGCGGCCGAATCCCTGTCAATCGAAGCTTCGGCCGAAGCATCCCCAGGAGAGGAACTTATCGCCATCCCGGTTCCGGGAGGAGAAGGCCGGACTCTTATGATAGGCTCCGGCTTAAAGAAGGTTGAGGCTGAAAGACTTGCCGAGTTCCTAAAAGGGAACCTCGACGTCTTCGCCTGGTCCCCTGCTGACATATCCAGAGTCGACCCGGAGGTAGCGGAGCATCGGCTGCATGTCGATCCCAATCTACCTCCGGTCAAGCAGAAGCGACGTACCTTCAATCAGGAAAGGAGGACGGCCATCCAGGCCGAAGTACAAAAAGGGCTGGATGCCGGGCATCTCCGAGAGGTACACCACCCAGACTGGATTGCCAATGTGGTGATGGTACCCAAGAAAGATGGCAAGTGGCGGATGTGCGTGGACTTCACCAACCTTAACAAAGCCTGTCCGATGGATAGCTTTCCGCTGCCTCGGATAGATCAGGTGGTGGACGCAACCTCCGGCCACGAGTTACTAAGCTTCCTCGACGCCTACTCAGGCTACCATCAGATCCGAATGCATCCGGAGGATGAAAGCAAGACCAGCTTCACAACTGATCTCGGTCTGTACTACTATACCCGGATGCCCTTCGGCCTGAAGAATGCCGGAGCAACCTATCAACGCCTCGTCAACAGAATATTTGCTCCGCAGCTCGGCCACAACATGGAAGTTTACATCGACGACATGCTGGTGAAAAGCCACGTCACTGCAGACCATCTGGCTGACTTGGCCGATACGTTTTCTACTCTGCGCAGATACAAAATGAAGCTAAATCCAGCCAAGTGCGCCTTCGGCGTGGCCTCCGGAAAGTTTCTCGGCTATATGGTCACTCGTCGAGGGGTGGAAGCTAACCTCACGAAAGTCTCGGCCATCATTCAAATGCACCTTCCGACTAACATCCGAAAGGTCTAAAAGCTGAACGGAAGGATTGCCGCCTTAAGCCGCTTCATGTCAAGAGTAGCCGATTATTGCTTTCCCTTCTTCAAACTACTGAAGAAGACTAATAGCTTCTCCTGGACTGACGAGTGCCAATCGGCCTTCGAGCAGTTGAAGGTATATCTCTCCGACGTTCCCATCCTGTCCAAGCCGGTCCATGGAGAGCCGCTGTTTCTCTACCTCGCAGTATATGAAACAGCTATTAGCGCCGTCCTCGTCTGGGAACAAGACGGCATTCAGAAGCTTGTCTACTACATAAGCCGAGCCTTCCAAGGAGCAGAGCTTGGGTACCTTGCTCTTGAGAAATTGGCTTTAGCCCTCGTCTCGTCCGCAAGAAGGCTCCGGCCTTACTTCCTCGCCCACTCAATAAAGGTCTTCACCGATCAGCCTTTAAGGCAAGTCCTCTCCCGGTCGGAGGTATCTGGTAGGCTAGCAAAATGGGCAATCGAACTGGGAGAGTTCGACATCTCTTACGGGCCGCGGACAGCAATAAAAGCTTAAGCTTTAGCCGACTTCATCGCCGAGCTCACTCCCGAAGCGTCCTCGGCCACTCGGTCGGAAGTCGTAACTACGCCCAATGCTGAAGGAGCTTCGGTTCCTCCACCAACGGACGAGTGGCAACTCTACGTCGATGGGTCCGCGTGCTCTATGGGTAGCGGCGCCGAATGGATCCTGGCGTCTCCAGAAGGGGTTATCACGGAGTATGCACTGCGCTTCTCCTTCCTCGCTACCAACAATGCCGCCGAATATGAAGCCCTAATCTCCGGCCTTCGGGCCGCTAGAAAGCTCGGCGCGCAGAACATAAAGGCATTCAGCGACTCTCAGCTGATCGCCAGTCATATTACTGGGGAGTACGAGGCACGTGATACAATAATGGCGTCCTATCTCCAGGTAACCCGCAAGATTCTTGCTCAGTTCAATTCTTACGAGATTGTGTGAATCCCTCGGGTCGAAAACGCTAGGGCCGATGTTTTTTCCCGGCTAGCGTCAACTCAAGACAGAGGAGGAGGCCGAATGATTCTCGTAGAAGAACTGATCGAGCCAAGTCTCGAGGAGTCTGAGGTCATGCAAGTGAATGAATCCGAAGTAGAGACCTAGATGACTCCCCTAGTCGCTTTCCTCCTTCAAGGAGAAGTCCCGTCCGATCCGAAGGAAGCAAGACGCATTCGGCAGCGCTCTTCTCACTTCCTTCTCCTGGACGGACTATTATATAAAAAATCCTTCGGTCGACCACTCTTGCGATGCCTCGGCCCGGCCGAAGCTGACTATGCGCTACGAGAGGTACATGAAGGGGTATGCGGAGCACATGCGGGAGGAAGGGCCCTAGCTCATAAGCTTTTAAGGCAAGGATACTGGTGGCTGACGCTCCGAGAGGACGCAACTGCCCTCGTCCGCCGCTGGGATCAATGCCAGAGGTTCAGTTCTTTCATTCACCAATCGACAACCCTTCTAACCCCTTTGTCGGACCTCTGGCCTTTCGCCCAATGGGGAATTGACCTCCTGGGGTCCTTTCCCGTCGCCACCGGCCAAAGGAAGTTCCTTATCGTGGCGGTAGACTATTTTACCAAATGGGTAGAAGCCGAACCCCTCGCATCTATAACCGATAGCAACGCATGGAACTTCGTATGGAAGTCCATCATTTGCCAATATGGCATCCCCCGGACAATTATCTCAGACAACGACAAACAATTCGATAGCCATCGGTTCAAGGACAACTGTGCAAGTTTCGGCATTCTTCATAAATTCGCGTCGGTAGCACACCCTCGGACAAATGGCCAAGTCGAGGTCACTAATCGAAGTCTATTGCAAGGACTGAAGACTCGCCTCGGCAAGGCCAAGGGCCGATGGGTGGAAGTGCTGCCGAGCGTTCTATGGGCTTATCGAACTACAAGCCGAATCCCAATCGGCGAAACCCCGTTCCGCATGGCTTATGGGGTAGAAGCCGTTATTCCTATCGAAGTTAGCCTTCTCTCACCGAGAGTTCTCACTCATAATCCGGAAGCCAATGAGGAAGTCCTAAAAGATCATCTTGATCTTATAGAAGAGACAAGGGATCAAGCTCGCATTCGGCTGGCGGCTTATCAGCAGCGCATGGCAAAATACCATAACACTCGAGTGAAGCCCCGAAGCTTTGAAGCCGGGAGCCTTGTGTTGAGGAATGCTCATGCATCTAAGCCGGCCGAAGTCGCAGGAAAGCTTTCTCCTAACTGGGAAGGACCTTATCGCATAAGGGAAGTAATCCGACGAGGGGCTTATCGGTTGGAAACCCTTTCGGGCCAACCTCTCCCTTGTACTTGGAATGTGGAACGCCTTCGGCGCTACTTCATGTAAGTCATTTCCCTCGGAATTTAGCTGGAAGGCATGAATAAAATTCTTCTTTTGAAAATATCATATCCGACATGGTTTTCTAAAGTCTGTGTAAACCGTATCGGGAGTGGCCTCGGCCATGCAAACCGTATCGGGAGCGGCATGGTTTTCTAAAGTCCGTGCAAACCGTACCGGGAGTGGCTTCGGCCATGCAAACCGTATCGGGAGCGGCATTATTTTCTAAGTCCGTGTAAACCGTACTGAGAGTGGCCTCGGCCATGCAAACTGTATCGGGAGCGGCATGGTTCTCTAAGTCCGTGTAAACCGTACCGGGAGTGGCCTTGGCCATGCAAACCGTATCGGGAGCGACATGATTTTCTAAAGTCCGTACAAATTGTACCGGGAGTGGCTTCGGCCATGCAAACCGTATCGGGAGCGGCATTATTCTCTAAGTCCGTGTAAACCGTACCGGGAGTGGCTTCGGCCATACAAACCGTATCGGGAGCGGCATGGTTTTCTAAGTCCGTGTAAACCGTACCGGGAGTGGTTTCGGCCATGCAAACCGTATCGGGAGTGGCATGGTTCTCTAAGTCCGTGTAAACCGTACCGGGAGTGGCTTCGGCCATGCAAACCGTATCGGGAGCAACATGGTTCTCTAAGTCTGTGTAAACCGTACCGGGAGTGGCCTCGGCCATGCAAACCGTATCGGGAGCGGCATGGTTTTCTAAAGTCCGTGCAAACCGTACCGGGAGTGGCTTCGGCCATGCAAACCGTATCGGGAGCGGCATTATTCTCTAAGTCCGTGTAAACCGTACCGGGAGTGGCCTCGGCCATGCGAACCGTATCGGGAGCGGCATGGTTTTCTAAAGTCCGTGTAAACCGTACCGGGAGTGGCTTCGGCCATGCAAACCGTATCGGGAGCGGCATTATTTTCTAAGTCCATACAATCCGAACCCGGAGTGGCTTCGGCCATGCAAGCCGCATCGAAAAGCAACATGGTCTCGGCCACAAGGAGAGCCAGACTTGGTCACTCATTCAGAACACAAATACGAGTGGAAGCAAAATACTTTATATATATATATGAACAAAGTACAAAATCGGCCATACACCTGGCCGCAACCTTTCGAAAAGCAGACAAAAACCGGGACAAGCCCCCGTACTAGCTTTCGGCATCATCGCCGTCTACGTCGACAGGAGTCTGATCGGGAGATGCCGAAGGAGAAACCTCGATCGGAACGACCTCATCAGGAACGGCCGCGTCGCCTTCCTCCGGAGCCGGAGCTCTTTCGGCCTTAAGTTTTTTCCACAAGGCCAGAAGCTCATCGCCTTCCTCGTCCGTCAGAAGGCCGATGCCGGTCAGATCTACGGCCGGGCACGCCTTTTGGGCGATAGCCAGCCCTAGACTGAATACGGACGACGCCGCCTCGAGTCGAGTCTCCATTATCTCTTCGGCGAAATCCGGGCCGGCCTTGTAGCTTGCCACAGTTGTACGAGCAGCCTCTTTGGCCTTGGCCTCCAGATCTGCCTTCAGAGACGAGACCTCCTCGGCGTGGCGACGACGCTCCGTATACCGTTGTTCGGCCTTGTCCTGGATCTCGGCCTTAAGAACTGTATTTTCGGTCCGGGCCGTCTCCAGTTCCTTCTCGACCTTCTCCCTCTCCTGCTTGGCCCTCGTCTTGGCCTCGGAGGTAGTGCGGATCACCTCCTTTTGCTCCCCCAGCTCGGCCCGCATTCGAGCATTAGCTCTCAGGAGCATGTCAACGTTGGCCTCGAGATCACGCTGCACCGAGGCTACTTTGTCGGAAGCCAACTGATCCGAGGTCTGGTCGATGTTCCGGAGTTTTTGCTGAATAGCTGCTTGGCGGCGAACGAGGCCCCCGCACATGACCGCGGTCTACAGCCGAAGGCAAGAAAAATTAGGCAAGTGCAAAAGAGCTAAGGAAAATACTAAACCAAGACAAATAAAGAAGTTTTTTACCTGGACAGCGTATCGGACGCACTGTATAGATAAGCCCTCCAAAGACAGCTCTCTCATCTCGTCCTCGGCTACTGGGCGGGTCAAGCCGCGGATCAAGCGCAGGCATGTCCGAGAGTCCTCCAGACTCTCGTCCGGGAAGATCCCCAAATCCGGGATCCAGGGCTCATGCCCGTATTCACGGGACATGTGCGTCCTGGCCGCTCCGAAGGGGAAAGAGAGGTCCTCTGTGCCGGCCGCCGTGGCCGGAGGGGAGTCGCCTCTCGGTGGTTCAGGAGGCGATGAGAGAGGAGCCCCTCGGGCAGCCACCGGCCTCTTAGCTGCCTGGGCGGATTCTTTCTCGCCACGATCATCCGCCCGGCTCCGCTTCGCTGGTCGGCCGCTCTTTCGGACGACCGACTTTCCCTTATGCTCTATTTCGAGAGCAGCAGCGGCAGCGCGGCTTTCGACCGAAGCCGCCGTCTGCCTTACGGCCCGAGTGCTCGGGGCCGCGTCTCCTCCAGCCTCCCCTTCTCCCGCCACCTGCGGCTGGGACGGTCGAGATTGACCGGGCTGCTTGGCGAGTCGGCCGAGCAGTCTCCGAAGCCCAGACATCTCTGCGGACAGAAAAAGGAGTTAGCAGCTTACAACACGCAAGTTTCCTCGACTCAAGACCGACTTACCCTCGGCCAAAGCTTCAGCGCCCTCTTCGGTCGGAAGAACTTCGGCCGGAGACTCAACCTCAGCAGCTCCCTCGGCCTCTCCCGGAATATCCTCGGGAGGAAGGTAAGGAGAGACTCGAGGAGGAGACTTCGTCGGATCCGGCCAAGCCCCCGTCTGTACGAGCCCCTCCTCTTCCTCGAAGAGTTCCGCAATGCCATACGGAGCCTCGGCTTCGAAGAGGTGCACGATGTGGAGCTGATCGGGATTAAGGGAAGGCGGATCGGAGAGGCCTTCGGCCAGAGGTGCCCATTCAGTAGGGAAGGGCCACACGCTCTTCTCCTTCTCCGGAAGAGAAACGAAGATGAAGCTCTTCTTTCAATGGTGAATGGACGAAGGCTTCCCAGAGAAGATACCCCGGCCGAAGCGGAGGACGAAGCAGTACCAATCGGATTTCCCCTGCGGTTGTATCTTGAAGAGAAAGCGGAAGATATTTACCGAAGGGAGGGCGTCAATATAAGCGTTCACAGCCAAGAAGGCATAAACTGTCCGCTAAGAATTCGGGAAGAATTGGGACGGGGCCAATCCGTAAAAACTCAGAAGGTTGATAACAAAAGAAGGAAGGGGAAGACGAAAGTCCGTCCGGAAGCTCTGCTCATAGATAGAAAAGCAGCCCGGTCGGACGGAGTTAGCCCTGGCATTCTTCCCAGGCCGATAAGGAATTATCCAAGATGGAAGCTGATAGTAGGAAGCAATGGTCTTGACGTCATCTTCAGTAAGAATACAGATCGCATCGGAAACAGTCTCGGCCCAGCGCCGGCCGGAAGTAGAAGCCTGGGCTATAGCCGGAACCTCCTCGGCCTTTTCAGCCCGAGACACCTCGGCCTCATCCGCCATAACGGGAGCAAGGGAATTAGAAGAAAAGGGAGATGAAAAGGAAGACTCGGGAGGCCGGGATGAAGAGCAAGAAGAATAACCTTCGGCCGAAGAGCTACTCTCGGCCGAAGGAGAGCTACTGGACATGAATCATGGAGCAGAGAAGGAGAATTGAGGCTTATCCTCAAACAAGGTCTCCTCGACTGCCTACGGCCTCTCGGACAACAGAAAGCTCCCCGGCGACAACTCCAGGCAACAAAGAGCTTCCCGACGACGAACAGGGCGCCCTCAAACACCCCCGATGGCTCGCTCTTCGCCGGAGAAGTAGGAACGCTTGGAGAAGACGTTCGCAGGAAAGCACAAGCGCAGGGGAAGGAGAAAGCGGAACAGTGCCCTGGGGAGAGGGGCTCCTATTTATGGGGAAGGTTGAAGGCATTCCCCGCCGAAATCAACGGCCGAGATCTTCCCCCTCCTCGGCGCCGCTTCCCTCAGATGCGCGCCACGTGTACTATCCTTCGGCAATGATAACGGGCGGGTTGCCGGATCGAGAGAAAGCAATTAACGGCCGGACGCGG
Source organism: Zantedeschia hybrid cultivar (assembly GCA_030544215.1). Classification (NCBI taxonomy): domain Eukaryota; kingdom Viridiplantae; phylum Streptophyta; class Magnoliopsida; order Alismatales; family Araceae; genus Zantedeschia; species Zantedeschia hybrid cultivar. The sequence continues at coordinate 55,609,169 of JARZZO010000008.1, read as the reverse complement.
CCTAACCCTTCGACTGATCATCCGGATGCTCGCCACGTGTTGCAATCCGCGTGCCGGAAGCAGAAGATGCGGCGATCCAAATGAAATCTTGGGCAGAGAGCCGAAGTGATCCGCGATCCGCGTGATCACCGATAACGGCCATGATCTTTTTGTGCTTTCGGTAAGCCGGTTAGATGTACGACGCGTGTCTTGTGTTTTCTCACGACACGACCGTTCGGACGGGAAGCTCGACGTCTTTTCCGTCCTTTTTTTAGGAGTCCTGACACGTTCAGAAGACTCGTCCCTTCGCAACCGAGGACGAAGGCATCCGTAGCTAAGTCTCGGCCTAAGACGAAGGTATCAATAACGAGGTCCCGGCCTAAGACAAGGTTGATTGTTACCAGCCCTCAGCCGACCGAAGGCAGTTCCTTTTTTACGACGAAGCAGAGTAAAAATTTCAGACAAAGCACATGCCGTGTTACTCCTCCGAGGAGGCTTCGGAATTTACTCTCGCCATCTCATGAAACTGAGGAAAACAAGAGTGGGGGGCTATGTGATGGGGCAGAATCCGATTCGGCCCATTAAAACAAGTCCAACACTGAGATCAGTCCAACAGCAGCAGTAAAAGGCTCACTGGCAGCCTTCGGCCCATTAGCGGCCCAGCAACCCTCGGCCCAGTAAGCAGTCCAGTGGTCCTCGGCCCATCAGCGGCTCAGCAACCTTCGGCCCATCAGCGGCCCAATAGCCTTCGGCCCATTAGCGGCTCAGCAGCCCTCGGCCCAGTAGGCTCCAGCCCACTAAGCGGCATCTGGCCCATCAGCGGCCCAACCCCCTTCGGCCCAGTAGCTGTATCCGGCCCACTCCGGTGGGAGGGTTAGGCACTATGGCGGTTTACCAGTAAACCCAAAACATAGTCCTATATCGGCTGCCACCATTAAGTAACCTCTACCCTCCGCTATAAATACACGGCTATTTATTACCCAAGGTATGTCTTCGAGACTCTAAGGACTACAGTCCAAAAAAGTATTAAAGCTGCTTCTTCTTCTTCCTTCTCTTCTGAATCGAATCATCTTAGAAGTTAACTTAGCCGTCGGAGGGGGTTCCTTAGGGCCGAAGCCCGGGACTCCTACTGACCGGTTTTCTTCTTCTTTTCCTCCTTCTGCAGGGGCTTCGGTTTGAATCTTCGCCGACCTCTCCTAGTCGGTCTCGGCCGCCGACCTCGGGTCTTCTCCCTCCGGTCTCGACGCCTTTCGCAGGCTGGTTCGCCCCGTCCGAAGGAGCTTCGGCCACGCCTTGCGCCGGCTGACCGGCACACATCCATCCGAGGGAGTCTCGGTTTCGCTCCCGGCGAGCCCCCGTCCGGGCACCCCTCGGCTTCGGATTTCCGGCCTCGTCTCCATCCTCGCCGCGTTCCGGATCCCCGTCGGCCCTCTTCACCGATCCGATCCAGCTTCAGGTCCCAACTTTGGATTCTAGCCTCAGAATCCGGTCGTGATAGCTTCGGCTACATCATGATTGTTGCTGATTCCTACCACCACTAGTGAGTCTGTTAACTGTCCCGCATCATTCTTACTTTAAGAAATTGAAACAGATACACAAATGTAGTTATGACTATGATAGTTCTTACTTCAATGTGTTGAAAGGAATTTACAAGAGTCCCCATGAGGAGAAACAGTACTAAAATATCCCCTTCTAATGATGTATACCTTTAGTCAATATGGTAACACTTCTCGTGCTTATATCAGATTGACATAACTCTACTTTCTTATCATTATTTCTTCATGTGCATATGCATGGAATACTTCGCAGCTAGAGTTGTCTGAGCAGCGTCCTCAGCCATTGTATGTTGCAGCACATCTTGAGTGAGTTCTAGACGCTAATATCCAGAAGGATGCATCTACCAACTTGTATACCTACTTAGCCACCTACCTCAATTAGTCATCTTTATGTGTGTGTGAAATCTTCTGTGGGTGTGGTTAGAGATAGTTGGATAATTCTTCTCCATGCCATGAAAATTAGGTTAGTGCTACGTCCTGCAAGAATCAAAGACATGCAAAGTTGGTGCATCTGCTTACCTTCCCACCACCTTCTGTGCTTTGTTTTTTTGAAACCTCTGATGAAGAATCTCTCATAAGCATTTACTATCTGCGCCTACCTCTTTGCACTGAATAGGTAGATAGCTTATTGTTTGCTGATATTGCAATATTCAAGAAAAGAGGTTCAATGTTTGGGAATGCTGTCACTTGTGCTCTCTCTTCCTCCAGTTATAGTTGTCTTCTATCAAAAGAATGAATGCTTTTTCATTTTGTATTAAATTCTGATTAGGTTTGTCAATATGTGAGTTTTTAGTTCCATTAACTAAAATTGTGCATGTACTGCATCTAACAAATCAATATTGGGAACTTAGTGATCTGTTACTGCCGATGAAACTTCTTACCGAAGATCTTACTCCTAAGATTATGTGCCGTTTCTGTGGTTGCAGGCTGAGAAGCCTAGAGTGAACTTTAAGGACAAGTATTCGGAATCATATAGAAACTCTCACCCAACTGCACCATTGGTGGTTCCATGGATTTCTGGCATTGTTGGCTAAGGCAGTCTTTTGCACTTCTGTGAGCCGCCAACCCATCCAAAGGGTTTGGATCTAAATCAACGCTGCAATGTGTAATTTTAATTACCTCTCACCAACACAAGCTTTTACATCATTTTTTTGCCCTCAATGCTTCATTGAAGCCTCTCTTCCCCCATCCCCCTTCCCTCCCTCTTCCTTTTTCTTCCCTCCCCTTTCCTTTTTTATGCGCTTCTGTATATGTAAGCAACACTACGGAACAATCACCCTGTTCCTGCAAAGGATAAGAACTTTAACCGATCAAATTTTTTGACCCCGCCTGGTTCTCAGCAATTCCATGATTGAGTCAACTGTTTATGAGTATTTTGAAACTATATTCTAGCATGGTTGATGGATCTAGCACATCAATCTTTCCCCACTCATTGTGACATGTATCCTGCAAATACTTGTGGATCTTAATTTTAATTAAGTTATCCATACAAGACCTTTGGTATGGAGGGGGGGGAAAGCTACGACAAAATCACTTTTGAGGTGAACTGTTTATCCCTTAGGAGCAGTCTGCCGGAAGGACCCATTCCTTCCTTCCCTGACCAAGTGACAAGAGGGGCCAAGCAGGCTTTCAGGGGCTGGAACAGCAGGTGCATCTCCTCCCTCTCAGGAGCTCTGGTGCAGTGTGTTTTTTATGTCTTTGTTGCAAGCATCTTCGCACTCATGCAAGGCCCAAATGAAATGCCGTAGGTGTTGGCAAGGGGTCATATCTGGAGGTTTTGCTTTTGCAAGAGCAGTGTGGAGGCCGGGAGAGAGGGCAGTGCAGAGGCAGTGTCTTACGGTGTTTGGGCTGTTGGAGGGTTTGACCATGGGGGAAGGATCCTTTCTCATTGCTATTGCGGCATCACCAGTTTGTTTGATGGAAGAGAAGTTGCAGTGGATGAACATTGCCTTTGGGTTTCACTGGTGGAGGAGAGCTCAATTTCATGGCATCAACAAGATTCTTTTGGTCTTAATTCCGAGATAATATAGAAGTGGATTCTCTTACAGATTTCAGAGCTATAACTCGCTCAATAAGGTACATAGGATCACTACTAAAATGTTGGCAACAAGACAAGGTGATTAACAAGGTGATTTGCTACAATCAAAGTGCCTTTGTTAAAGGGAGACAAGTACAAGAAAGATTTTATGGTCTCGTAAATGTTTGTATGAGGTGAAATATCAGCATATGCAAATGTTATTATTAAAGTTGAATTTTGAGAAGGCTTATGACTAGGTTAATTGAAGTTGTTTGTTTCAAGTTATACTGAAGATGGGCTTTGGAGATAGATCACTGGATTATAGCCTACATTCCATTTGTTGGATTTGTGGTGCTCGTCAATGGGAAAACCTTAGCATCCTTAGCATACTTTTGTAGTGATAAAGCATATCCTAGTGAGATCCTATGCCTCCATTACATTTTCTCTTGGTGGGACATATTTAGAGCAGAATGTGGGCTTGATCTACGGTTTGTGGTCGAATCAAAGACTTTCGTGTTCGTGTGCATGGAATGAATATGGATGACAAGGCTGTAAGGAGTGCAGTGGCCATTCTGAGTCGCCAACTAGGAGAAGTTCCCATCACTTGCTTAGGTCTTCCCCTCACGATAAGGTCTCTTCACTGTGGGGATTGGCACAATTATCCAAAAACTTGACACAAGGTCCATAGGATAGAAAGTAAGATATCTCTCCTACCGCGGAAGTGTAGTACCAGTCTACTTTTGATAGTTCCCCATTTATTGTTTATGTATGTTTAGGATCCTAACGATGATGGTGAAGAAGGTTGAATTTGTCTTAAGATTAGATTTTTCTAGCACGGTGGTGGCAAGCATGGTAAAGGTTGGTAGGATACTAGTTAGGGTAAAGTTTGTAACAATAAATCAACAACTATACTCGTCATCAAGAATATGATAAACTTCAACTTGACACTTCTTTCAAATGGTTATGGTAAAAGATCTGATTGGGTAGAAGTACTATAAGAGATCTAGACCTTGCGATGCAAGCCCATTTTCCATGCATAGCCTTGTGTGTGTGTGAGGGGCATCCTTTAAACTGTCATTTTTACTATAGGTGTCCGATTCAGTCTTGGCACTGAGTAGATATGCCTTTTTTAGGAGGACAAATGGTGTGGTTATTGGTCATTAGAAGCCAGATTCCCTAGAATGTCTTCTATTTCATGACAGCCTATGGCATTCATAGCCCAAATGTTTGACACTTGCCTCTTTGAGGATTCTCGAATTTTGATGCCCCATGTATTCGGTCCATTACATTATGTTAAAGCAGCCCGTTACAAATTTAGTAATCGGGTCATTTAGAATTTAGGTCCAGTGAGCTCAGATATGAGACATTAGTCCACTTGTTTTGACCATAACTTTTTGATAGGGATGACCAAATTAGATAAGGTTGGGCCCATTAGAAAGATAAGTAAGTTGAATAAAATGTTTATGTTAAGAACTTTTGATAATTCTATCCTTTAGTACATCAAATCAAGTCAACGATGTGTAGGGGTTAGTTCTAAAACCAATTTTAGATGACATTTATGCCTTGTGTTCTTCTAGTTTGAATTGGAGAGGAGGGGAAAGCCAATTCCATCTGAGAGTTTGATTTGTGACAAATTTCAGCATGAGTTGGACTTAGTTTGATCGAATTTCTCTATAAATAAGCCATTAGATTTTTCCATTAAACCATTGGAATTTGAGAATTTTCCTATGACTCGTTTTCTTCCTCATTTGAGTTCGATCTTTCCTTAGAGAGAGTTGTTTGAGAAGACGAGTTTCTAATATGAAGTCTTGTCCAAGGAGAGGAGCAGAGTTCAAAGGAAGCCCAAAAATTCTAGTAAGATAGGATTCACATTAAGAACGTGATCTAGGCTAAGAGGTCAACCTAGTTTAAAGGTAGGCATATGACAATGTAGCATGATGCTTTATGAATGTTGATTTGCTTAATTGTTTTAAGATTCTTCTAGAGTAATTCTATAAGTTTTGAATCTTAATTTGAACTTTGGATAAAAGAATCATGTTTGTAGAATAATTCTATAAGTTTTGAATCTTAATTTGAACTTTGGATAACAAAATCATGCATTTCGAAGGCAATTGGGAGTATTTGTGTCAGATTTGGACATCCGAATTGGCCAAGTGATCGATTGATTTGTTTGTGCATAGTAGGAGTTTTGAGCAACACGGTTGACTAATTTCATGTAAACATTTGATGATGTATAATTATGGTGTTTTACTTATTTATGACCTAGAATATGAGTTATGTATCATGATGAGTTAATTGTTCGGGTAAAAGACATTATTTATTAGTAAAAGTTTGTGAAAATATTAATTTGGATTTAAAAATAGTGAAACTTAATTTTTAATTATGTTCATTTGATTTGTTAGATGATTTTTGTTTAATTTGACTTTAATTTTTAATTATGTATCATGATGATTTAGCCAAATGGCGTCCCGTCTGGGCGATGCGATTTGAGAGTTTCTTGATAAACTTGATTTGGCCGAAATAATCCGGTTCCAGAGGTTAGAAAGGCTTCAAACTCCTCCATACTCATCTAAGGCAAATCTGAAGCCGCGGGAGAGTCCTTTTAAAGGTCAAAACACCCTAAAACCTATTCTTATAAATACAATATCTTTTGAACCTTTGAACAAGATTGGCAATTGAAGAATTTGGAGTTGATAGCAAAGCTTTTGGCGACTCTCAAGGAGGAGAACGTGGAGAGCAAGGAAGAGCTTCTTCTTCATCCTTCTCTTTCTCCATTGAAGCTTTTGAAGACCAAGGCTTTGAAGGGGCCAATCAACCAACCATCCCACATGTTTTCTTTCTAGTTTTTCATAGATTCTTCACTATTTTCTTCATAGTTTCATCACATCATTTCATGTTAACACATACCCACATCATTCTTTTCATACCCATGTTCATATTAAGGGTTTGAAGAACCATAAAAAGTGCGTTATTTTAGTTTAGTTGCATACTTAATTTATTTGATAGAATAGTTACTACACTACCCCATAGTTCTAGCCATATTCTTTCTTTAACTTTCTTTTGCAAGGTTTGAAAGGAGAGAAGCTTGGAGAAAGGAGAAAACAAGTCAAGAAATCCACAACAAAAGCAAGAGCAAATAAGAAGAAAGTTCTTTCTTTTTGGCCGGCCAAAGAGAAAGAACAAAAAGAATTCCAATCTCCCAAAGTTTGAAAAGTAAGCGATCATCTTTTATCATTGAAAACCTCGGTATCTGGCGATTACGATCTTTATAGTTTATTTATTATCTATATGAACATGAGTTTCATGATTTTCACACATCACAATTAAGCACTCACAGTTTTTTGGCGATCACGGTGGGACTTTGTCTTGCCTTCTTGTTACTTTTCTCTTACTTTTTATCATTGGGCACCCTCGGTGCACCGTTTGTGTCTCTCGGGCACGTTTTCACTGATTGATGATTGGTTACTTTATCTCCACGTGCATCACGTGCACACCCTTGGTGGCAAGATCTTGCCCTTCCTTGATTTGTTAGAAGTTGTGAGTTTGATAAGAAGTGTGTTTGAGTGATTTTATGTTTGTTCGCATAATAATCAACCTATTAAAATTGAGTTTCGTATGATCAATTGACTGTTGTTTACTTTGATAACTTGAGAAGGGATTGCCGTTATTTTTACTGTCACTTGTGTGTTTTCGGGCTCAAAATAGCGTCAAAGCTTGTTGACGCGATTCAAAACGCGTCGGTACATCCAGACGTCATTTAGCCTCTTTTACTTGTCTCGGCTGCTGCCTGAGTTTCTGTGAACAGAAGAGCTTACTGTCTTGAATAGCGTTTGTGAACAGTGACGCGATTCAAGCTGTTTTCTTTCTTGGTCATTAGTCCTCAGATCCTTGATATCCTTGTTATCTATATTTACTTTATACTACATTAGAAGCCATCCAAGCCACATGTCATTTGCATTGGGGCTCACCTCCCTTCTTTTAGGAACACTCTTCTTAGCATTCTCACCTCTCTCTGACTGGGTTGGTCTCTCGGTCACACTAGAGTGGTTTGTGTTAAGACCTCCATAAATCTTCAAACGCAAGGAATTCCTCCTTGTTTATTGGGCCGGTTGTACCATTTGAAGTCCTGGGTAGTCATTCATACCGTTGTGAGCGAAGCTATAGAGTATAACAGCAGAACTGACCTAAAACTAGGATCCTACCCATTGAGGGAATTGGTGCCTAAAATCTAAATAATTCAATAAGGAATCCTAAAAAAGCGTAATCATCAACTTGGTTGTTGATCTGTGTGCAACTTGTTTGAATCTCTGATAAAATTGAACACCATGATGTTATGTTCAAATAGGACCGTCGGCATGGTTGCCTTCGAACAAGAAGATGTGTTTGAGTACGAGGGAGATGTCAATGCCCCTCGTAATTATGATTACCATTCTGAAAATGGGGGAGATGCTAATGCCCCCCATTATTCAAACTTCTTTCACACTGAGTATGAGGGAAGCACTTATATCCCTCATCAGGCTCATTTTACTCATGATCAGTATGATCCTGGTACCAATCATCCCCATGTGCATGTGATTTCTAATCCCACTTATGAGGAGGCTTAAGACCAAGCTGAGCCTTCGTCTACTAATCTTCCATATCTAGTCACCGTCCTACGAGCTCTGGCTACCCACGTGGATCCTCAACAGCTTGAAGCCATCCAGTCTATTCTTAAGGGGAAGGCGCCTTTGCGTTCTGTTGAACCAAACCCCATGGTTCACCCTGTTCCTCCTACTCGTCAGATTCCATCTGTTCATCAGGCCATGGAAAGCCTTCATGTCTCTACTCCCCGGCCACCTGGGTCACAACAATCCTCCTCGAGATATCCGGCTAGACCACAGACGCCTACTTATCAGAATGCCTTCGGGCATAGCGGGAATGCTGCCAGATCTCAGCCATATTGTCCTCATTGCCCCAGTTATTCCCGGAGGCAAGTTTTTCATGCTCCACTACCTCCTTCTCCACTAGTTGATCCAGTAACTCAGGCACTCTTTACCAAGATGAATCAGATCGACGAACAGTTTAAGAGCTTCCAGAAAATGATTGATGTCAAGGCTGTACCTAAGATTTCTCTCCCCAATTTGCCAATATTTCATCTTCCTCCCTCTGAGATGCCTGTGTATAGGAAATACAATGGTTTTGGTAGTCCCTTCACTCATTTGAAAGAGTTTATGTATGAGTCATCATTCTGGCAGAGTGACAAAAGGTCGTTGGCTTTCTTATTCAGAAGATCGCTAGAGGGATCAGCCCTCGAGTGGTTCTTTTCCTTGGACTCATTCGATGTTGAGGATTTTGACACTGTGTAACGGAAATTCCTCCAACGATACAAGGACAGGGTAGCACCATCATTGTCTATAACTGTTCTGGTGTCTGAGAAAATGAAGTCTGATAAAGACTTCATAACATTTGCTGATAGATGGAGGGCCATGGCAGAAAAGATCAAAGATCACTTATCTGAGTCTGAGCAAGTCAAGATGATGATTGCCAATGCAACCCCTCAATACAAGTTGGTCCTTACATTGAATAATCTGACCAACATGGCAAACTTATATGAGAGGGCTCGATACACCCAAAATGCATTTAAGGACTCCACCTTTTCTAGTGTCTTCGATCCACACAGACCCAGCAGACCTACCACCTCGGAAGCCTGCCATGCCAAACTCTTCTAACATGGGTCCAACGACTGAGGGCACATTTTCCCATGAACAAATAAGCACGGTGAATAATAATCAGCCTCAGTTCATGAGAAACCAGCAGCCACAATACACTGGACAAAGACTACCAAATCAGCAGGGCTTTAGGCCACCTCAACAACAGTATCATCCATCTTTCAACCAGCCTCGTCAACCACCAACATACAATAATGTGCCACCTCCAAATGATTACAATCAGCAGAGAAAGCCTCTAGGCCCGTAGAGGGCATCATATCCCCCACTCCTAGAGTCCCTATTAGATATATTCAACGCCCTCATGGCTGCAAATGCATTGGCATTACCCAAAGAAAAGATTGTCTGGCCACCAAATGCAGATGCTTTCCTCTACTGTGTCTTTTATAGATAACTTGGGCATAGTGTGGATGCTTGTTTCCAATTCCGGGACTACATCTACGATTTAAATGATCAATGGGGCATAGATTGGGAGGAAATGAGGAAGTTCATAGCCGCTTTGAAGGCAAGAAGGCAACAACAGCAGCAACAACATCCACAACAACGCAGCAACAGCAACAGCGGATATAGAGAGCACCAGTTCAGCAGGCAGCACCACAGAATATGGACATAGTGCAGAACCCACTGCCGGAGCATCAGAACCAAATCGCCCCAATTCTTACTAATAGTCAGTCTGAGGCTAACAAAGGGCAACTGTGGAAGGTAGAGGAATCTTCCTCTATTTACTTAACAGGTCATAGTCAGAGTATTGCCGAGCAACCGCCTCGCCGTATCATCCACATACTTAAGCCACAACCCATCACCATTACACCCACACCAACCCGCCTTCCTCAAACCTACCACACAACCTTAACCACACAACCCTCCACAACTCAATCATGAACCTATCAAGCCATCAAAATCGCTGCTTCGCATTATGTTCCCCACATCACCATCAAACTATTATCCCAATACCATACAACCCTCCAAACCGCTCATCCGTGTAGCAGTACCTCCCCCAAATAACCCTCCACCCACTTATGAACCCATCACACCATCCAAACCTCTCATCCATATTAACCAATCATCCGTCCATCACATTACCCCTCCACCATCCAAACCTCTTATCCGAATACTACCACCACCAATAATGAGTAACCCTCCACCACCCATTTATAAACCCATCGCACCATCCAAACCCCTCATAAACCCGGCGGTACTCCAAGCGTCGCCTGTATCATCTATTGTTGAGCTTCGGAGCGATCACATTTTCAATAAGGTTTTCTCTCAGTCCACAACGCGAGACGGCCCATCACAACCGACAGAAGAAGCTCATAATGAAGAGAGTGCACCCAACACTCGGTATAATTTGTTGAAATAGTTGGATAGGACACCGGCATATGTCTCTATATTGGAACTGATCAAAAGATCCAAGACCATCAGGAAGTCCTGATGGAGTATTTACAAAAACTCATGGTCAATGAAGACGTGCCGGTAGAAAAGATTATTGCTCTATTAGTTCCTCAAATGGATCAACCCTCTATATCCTTCCACTCTTCTGAGTTAGCACCCTTGGCAACAAGGGGCATGGCCTTGAGCATTACAGTTAACATCATCAAGAGAGCTGTGGATGTATGTCTGGTAGATACATGGGCTTCTATCAATGTGTTGCCACCGAGAACATTGGAACTCTACGGCATTCCAAAAGAGAAGTGGTTACCTTCCCCCATCTCTGTTACTGATATGATAACTTACCCGTTCCCCTCTGGGCATGATATATTTGATGGTGGAGTTGGGCCTCGTTTGCTACGCTGAGGTTGAATTCCACATTCTTAAAATCGACCATTCACTAAAAGGCATACTCGGTCATCCTTACATCAAACTGCTCGAGGCAATCATCTCAATAAACCATCAATGTCTCAAGTTCCCTTATAAAGGACACGTTATCAAAGTAACTAGTATACCTATTCTTGCTGCGACCCATTCGTTGAACATCAATCCAATACCCACTCCTTCACTGTTCAACAACCAATTATCTCTGTGTTACAAACATACATTCCTTTGGAAGATTCATTGAAAACCATCATACCCTTATCCTATCCGATTGATGCTATGAAACGGGAGAAGTCCATGAGTACCCCAGGTTGGAACATTATGATGAAGATCGGATATCAACTAGGAAAGGGTCTGGGCACTCAGCTGTAAGGAAAAATTAAGCTAGCAAAAGAGAATAGAAGGATATTTGGTAACGATCTGGGACCCGTAATTCATCATGACCATGACAGTACAGTGGTGATAACCTCCTATTTTGATATGCATGACATATATGGGAGGGATCTGGCCAGACACTGCTCACAGTTGCTGACATACAAATCCTTGGAGGCTCTGCAGCCAATGAAAAGGAGAAGGATTCAAGATTTGGAGTCTGAGTGGTACAGGTGGTTTGATACTTAGGACCTGTACATAGCACTGAACAAGCTGTTCTTGCATTCGTCTGAACCACAATGGCTGCCACTCATTGATGAGCTAATAGAAGGGCCTGGCACCATTTTTGATAAAATGATTCTACTAAGTGAAGAGACTGATAGAGGGGAGCCAAATGACCCCTATGAAACTGGTTTAACAACAGATCATCTCCGGAGGGCTACTTACTCCTCGCATGTTTTCACCCTCTACACCCTATTTCATACTCTGCTCCTGACTCCGACTTGGTCGAGGGTCGTCACTGAAGATATATCTCGGGCTCCTCCCATCATCATCACCCTGTCTCCTCGAGACCTTCTTCCTTGGATTCCTCTCGATCTGGAGAGGATCCATGATCTGATCTAGGACATATTATTATATGATCCCCCTAATCTCCTGGCGTTGGTGTCCTTTTCTCTATCACATCTCTCTCCTTTTCCAATCCATTCTTGTTTCATGCTTAATACCCAAAATTTCAAAAAAAAAAGCCAATTTGGCAATGTATTCCTCATAAATTCTCGTTGAGGAAACATCCTACTATTTGTTCGAATGTACCCCATCGCGCGGGTCGCTCGAGCAGGATTCTCTTATAGATATACTCTGCCCCTCCTCTCGGGAGGATTCTCCTGTATTTCCTCATGTATCCAATGATTTTCATCCTTCTTTGTCTTCTTTAGGTTAGTTTAGGGAGTCTAGTATTAGAGAGTCTAGTGAAGTTAGTCAGATTAGGAAGTCTAAGGGTAAGAGAATTCCAAATCGATACATCAAGGAGATAGCTTCTACATGCTCTCCATTCTCTCAAATCCCTCAGCTCTTAGAGAATCTAATCCAGTTGTTAGAAGAGTCTGAGGTAGATGAGTTAGTCGATGATGGGTATGGAGTGTACGAATTGGTACATGAGAAGGACCCCGTCGTCGAAGAAGAAGAAGATGAGGATGCAACTAAGGCATATGCGAGTGGAGTGAAAATATTTGATGAACCCTCAGCTCTAAGAACCGAAGAAGAATCTAGGATTGTCCTCATTAGGCAAAGTCTTTCCAGATCAGATGAAGAGGCATTGGTTCGAGTTCTTAGAGATTACAAGGATACTTTCACCTAGAGCTATGAAGATATGCCGGGGTTAGATTCTTCTCTAGTGGAGCATCGATTGACATTGAAATCTAGAGCTCGTCCGATTAAATAGAAATTAAGGCGATTCTACCAACAAATGGCTTTAAAAATGAAGGAAGAGGTCGATAAGCTGTATAAAGCCAAATTTATTAGAGTTACCCTCTATCCACAATGGGTGGCTAACATAGTCCCAGTTATTAAAAAGGATGGGAAAGTCAGAATTTGTATTGACTTTCGAGATTTGAACTGGACATGTTCTAAGGACGATTTCCTACTGCCTCATATAGATGTGCTAATTAATAACACAACTGGATTTGAGACTCTGTCATTTATGGATAGTTTTTCAGGATACAATCAGATTAGGTTGGCAGAAGACGATCAAGAGAAGACGTCAGTCACTACACCATGGGGCACATATTGTTATGTTGTCATGCCATTTGGGTTGAAGATCGCTGGAGCCACCTATCAAAGGACTATGATGGCTATATTCTATAATATGATGCATATAAATTTGGAAGTGTATGTAGATGACTTACTAGTGAAGTCTAAGACTAAAGCTGAGCATGCTGAAATTCTGGCAAAGGTTTTGGAAAGATCAAGGGAATATCAATTGAAGATGAACCCAAAGAAGTACGTATTTGGTATCTCGTCGGGGAAGTTGTTAGGGTTGATTGTTAGCAAACGGGGCATTGAGATCGATCCCAACAAGGCTAAAGCTATTATTGAAATGTCACCTCCCAAGAATTTGAAAGAGTTGAACGGATTAATCGAGAGGTTGCAATTTATTCGTTGCTTTGTCTCCCAGCATTCACAAAGGTGTAAGCCGTTTTACGAGCTTACTAAGTTAGGAGTCAAATTTGATTAGGACGATAAGTACCAGGAGGTATTTAATGGGTTAAAGACATACTTGGCGAGCCCTCCTATATTGAGACCACCATCTCCGGGCAAGCATTTAATTCTATACATTTCTATTTTGTATGATTTGGTGGGGGTTGTCCTAGCACAAGAGGATGAAGAAGGAAAGGAGAGGGCAGCCTATTATCTCTTTAAACTTCTCAACCCCGCTAAACATAGGTATACGGCGATGGAGAAAACATGTGCTGCATTGGTCTGGATAGTTCAGAAGCTGAAGCATTATTTCCTGGCCCATGAAGTCCATCTCATCGCTAGGATGAATTCAATCAAGTTCCTCCTTGATAAATCTATCCTTACAGATCAATTAGCACGTTAGCAGAGCTTTCTATCTCAGTTTGATATCATCTATATTCAGCAGATAGCAATCAAAGGCTATGCCATAGCAGAACACCTTGCTCATCACCTTCTACCCATATTTGATCCGGTTCGATCAGAGTTTCCGGATGAGGAATTGATGTCCATTAATAGAGTCAAAGATGATATGTGGACTTTGCATTTTGACGGAGCTCTGAACTCTCATGGTAAGGATATTGACATCGTTCTCCTATCACTTGAAGGTGTCACCATTCCACAAGTCTTTCAGCTTGCTTTTCATGTTACCAATAACATAACTGAATATGAGGCTCTTCTTGCTGGCCTTGAGGCCGCTCATCTCCATGGTGCCACCAAGCTGCGGATTGTAGGTGATAGTCAATTGATTCTTTGTCAAGTGCTTACCAAGTATCACAACCTTGATCCCAAACTTAAGTCTTATCAAGAACTCACCTCAGCTTATGCCAAGTTTTTCACCAAACTAATCTTTGTCTATGTTCCTCGGAATCAGAATATCATAGCTGATGCATTAGCTTCTCTCGCATCATCTCTAAATTTTTCAATCACCAAAATCTGAATCAATCATCATTCATAGGCGTCGCTCTTCTGCCGTAGAGGACCCTTCCTTTCTTAGGATTAAAGAGAAATTGCTGAAGAAGGTCAGAGATGGAGATATTGCGGAAAAGTAAAAAATCATGCTATTAGAGTTGTAAGAAGAGATTGAAGACGAAGAGAAACCATGGTATTACGAAATTGTCAAATATTGTGAAGATCAGTCATACCCTGAAGAAGTCACAACTGAAGAGAAGATGGCTATCAGGAGAATTGCTCAGAGATACACCCTGGTTGGAGGCGAGTTATATAGACGTGGATTTGATGGTGTTCTTTTGAGATGCTTAGACGAAGATGAGCTTTGGAAGATCATGGAAGGAGCTCATGTTGGAGTTTGTGGTGGCCATGTTAATAGACATATGTTATTGAAGAAAATCCTTAGACAAGGATATTATTGGCTGACCATTAAGCAGAAATCCTTCATTCTCACTGCAATGGAGTACTTCACCAAGTGGGTAGAAGCTAAAACTTACACGAAAGTCAAAGCGTCAACAGTATGCAAGTTTATCATGAAGAATATCATCACAAGGTTTGGGATTCCAAGCACTATCGCACCGACAATAGACCGCAGTTCATCTCACAAGAGCTGAAGGACCTCTGCAACAAGTATAAAATTGCATTGCATCATTGATCTTCTTATTATCCGCAAGGCAATGGCCAAGTAGAGGCAACTAATAAGACCTTGATAAAAATCATCAAGAAAACGTATAAATCTAACCGATACATAGACTGGCCAGAGAAATTGATTGAGGCTCTATTGGCATGCCGAACTTCAATCTGCGTGCCCACTGGGTAGAATCTATATTCCTTAACATTTGGAATGGAGGCGGTAGTTCCATACAAAATCCTCATCCCATCATTAAGATTACAATTGAATAAGGAGTTTTCTATTGACGAGCATCGCTCTGCACTCCTCGCTCAATTAGAACTTCTAGACGAGAAAAGATGGTCAACTGCTAATCATTCACGAGTATATCAAAATAGATTAGCACATTTTTATTAAAATAAGGTCATTGAACGTAAATTTAAAGTTGGTGAAATGGTGGTCAATTTTTTTTTCATAAAACGTGGTGGTCCACGTTCTAAACTCCAACCTAATTGGGAAGGACCCTTTGTTATCTCGAGTGTTTTTCCTGGTAATGCTTACAAACTAGTTAATACAGAAGGTCAAGAACTATCTCATCCCTGGAATGGTTTGTATCTTAAGAAATATTACCCTTAGATTAGGTGTGTCGATAGGCATGGTGCTAAGACCAGTAGAGTCAGAAAATTTGAAGTCCCAAATTCCCTTATTATTCTTCGATAGTCTAATTCAGGTGCATTATACACACAAACATGTTTTGTCCTCGAGCTTGACCGAGAGTGTGAAGTCCAAGGAAAACTGACAGCTTGACCGAGAGTGTAAAAGTACAACCCATTCTAGCTTTATTACTCCTTTTTATACTCGGTTCGCGATGTCGGAACGAGGCTCAGGATAGACTACTAAAAATACCCGCTGTCTTAGTAGGAGGCCGTCAAAAAAAAAAAGAGAAAAAGATCCGCCCCAGTAAAGAAAAATTAGAAAGGCAAGAGCCAAATCAAGTACAAAAGGCCATAAATGTCAAATCAAAATGCCACAAATATCTAAATGAAAGGGAGCGCAATGTCAAAAATACCCGATAAAGTGAAAATGACTGAATCTCAACGGATAATAGGGTAGAGGATGGACATCTTTCTAGGTCTTCGGAACCCTCTCGGGAGCTTTCTAGACCATTGCTTCCTTTCTCTCTAAGGGACATACTCTAAACTTAAAGAATGGCCTAAGTTGAGTGAGGGTCGGATCATCAAATAGGATCAAAGATATAAGCACAATAAAAGCACGATGAACCCAAATTAGGTTATTAAAGAATGATTAGGAAATTAAGATGACAAATAAGTAAACTCCTTTGATCCATGTACCGTGCTGGTCTTTAGGAATAAACGAATATTTGAAAATTACAAAAAATGGATATTTGATAATTACAAAAAAAATAGATATTTAAAAATTATAAAAAAATAGATATTTGAAAATTACAAAAAAAAAGATATTTCAAAACTAAAAAAATGGATATTTCAAAATAACAAAAAGAAATGAATATTTGAATATATTTGAGATTTCAATTAGCATTTGTCTCCCAGATCATGAGTGTTGCACGTTTTAACTTTCAGTGAGCATTTGCATGGTTGTATGTTGTATTTTACCATTTATTTCTCCTTTAGTTCAATTATTTCGCTTTTATTAAATAAAGGCTTTGCCCCTTGACCCTTCTACCAAGAATAGGATCAAGTAGTTGGTTATTTAACTGAGCAGGGGGCTAAGCCAGAAAAGATACTTAACTTGTTTGTTCAAGTCATGTATATGACACAGGTACTCAAAGAAATTCAGAATCAAAAGAGGCAGTCGGAGTACCAAAAGGGTTTCATTCTATATCAAAAGTTTCATGTACATGTGTAGTCTATCATCAGGACCCAAAAAAGGAAAAGATAAAGATACATCATAATAGCCCTCATGGCTGACTCTCACTTGCCCCCTCATCAAGCTGACTTTGGGCCTCGTCTGGTCCGTTTGGCCCTCGAGTCGGTGGTGGTGGTGGCCCCATGGCACTCAGCCCAGCTTTGGCAGAAGATACTGCAACGCTCGTTGTGAAGGCACTCGCCTATCCCCTATCCAATGCTCGTTGTTGAGCATGCTGATAGCGAGCCTCCACGCTCTCTGCCTCTCATGCTCTGCTATGGACAGTCGGCCCTGGAGGCGCTGAACCTCCGCCATTAGCTGTGCCCGGTCCCGGTCTCGCTCCTCGATCAGAATCTCCAGACACATCTAGAGGCGTCTAGAGGCGTGATACTTCGTGAGGGAGGTCACCTGCAGAGAGCCTCGACAGTTGCTCCTCAAACTCAGTGACACGGGCCACTCTACCTCGAGCCTCCTCAAGAGCCTGATAGAGCTCTTGAATCTACAACAGAAGACACCATTAGTCAACTAATCAAGCAAGCAAAGAACACCATGCAGAAATGAAGAAAGCAAGTTGAAGACTTACCCGGATAGTAGCATCCTCCTCAGCCTGAACGGCTTGGTGGATGGCTAGGGCTAGCGGACTCCGCAAGTTAGTGATGGTGGTCTCATTAGCAGCACTGGAAGAAGAAGCGCCGACATAAGATGAGGGAGGAGCCGCGTGGGTATAAGCGATGCGCTGTAAAAGAGGAGACCATGGTCAGTGTCCAAGTGTCAAAACAATTTAATAAAAGAAAGCATTCATGATTCGTATGTCATTCATGCATATCATGTTTACCAGTTCATTAAGTTCCTTCTGCACTTGCTATAGCTGGGCCGCTGCATCTTGGAGGTAAGCCCGGAGGGTGATGATGGTGGCATCCTGCGCATCCTGCATATTCATACCATATCATGTCATACATTTACAAATATAAGCAAGATAATTAATAAAATGAAAGAAGCATTCATGTCATACACATCATATTACTTACATTGAGATGTCGGAGTAGCTGGAGGTGGGCAGCATAGTAGGTCCAGTAGTGCTGAAGATAAGCATCGCTGCTCACCGCCTGTGACTCTATCGGTATCCCATATCGGTGCCAGTCGTCCCGCTGATTTGGGAACTTGGCGCTCCAGTTAGTGCGGGCTTGCTTGCCCCGCATGGTTCGCCCGATCCCCTCCGGGATCTCCTCCTCTACCCACTCTTGATGCAGTTCAAGTGTCCGCATCACCAGCCTAAGGCGCATGAGGGCTATCTCGTTCATGCAATGCAGCCACACGTGGTGCCCGAACCGACCTCGTCCCTGCTCTACCCAGGGCTGTCCTGCATCGTCCATACCAAGGTACGGACGCCAGATAACCTACATTCACGTAGGTTAATCGCATTGCATATCACATGTAAAATAATTAATAAAATAAATAAATAAACTGTGTCATGTTCAAAGTAATAAACATCTAATGAGATGTAAATTCAAATATTCCTCATTCAATCATTTAACATTTAAGTAGACCAATTAAATATCAAACAAACATGTTAATAAAAACAATTAATTAAATTAATTAAACATGCTAATAAAATATTTAAACACTCTACAAGACATTGTAATTAATTCTAATAAAATGTTTAAACATTCTAATAAACCATGAATAGTTAATAATTGAAAAAAAAGAATTAAAACTCACCAGCAGCTCTAGGTAGTCGAGGAACTGATGGTGGAGGGCCGTTCGTTTGGTGATGTTGTGGCACCGTGTTGACTATTAGACGCCATCGTCGGGCCAATGGTACTGCCGCTGGCTGGAGAGAAGGCCTCGCTCGGCCCAGAGGGAAGTAATAATATGACCAGATCTGCATACAAGAACATACATGCTAGAATCATCATGACCATATGCATTGCATCATAAGCATTTAATGAAATGAACATATTTAAAATAAGATAATATTTAGAGGACCGGCGCGAAGCCGCTGATGGTGGTCTCTCGGTCTGGTGTGATGGCAGAGAGATCAGTATAGGTGGGCCAGAAGGACAGCATCCCAGGCATACTCGCCTAGCCTATCAAGATCAGAAAGGAGACTTAGGAAACGACAGTGGATGTAGTTGCCCTTCGTCCTAAAGAGAAGCCTACCAAAGAAAAATACTAAGAACCTCCTAAAGTCCCTATCTATACTAGCCCTATCACTCGGATCCTGGCAGTAGACTGCACTAGCCGCCCTAGCTAGTCTCTCTCTCAACTTCTCCTGAGACTCATCTGTCTGCTGCCTAAGCTCTACTAATCCTAGGGATCTCTCGACGGCTGTCCTCAAGAGAGTCCGAGACTCTCGGGCCTCAGTCCTTGTCACCTCTATTCCTAAGAGCTCTAATGTTAACTCTCGGTAATCGGGATATGTGATCCCGCTAACTGCCTGACCTTCCACACAGAGGCCGGTGATCCTAGTGACGTCCTTAAGACTGGAGATCATGTGTCCCCAGGGCATCAGAAATGCCCGACTCTCAGCATGCCATCGCTCTCTAAGGACCTGTAGCAATACTAGATCTATCTAGAATGGTTCTATCTCTAGGATCTCCCTAAAGCCCATCTTCTCTAGTCGCGCCTTTTGGAAGTTCGGGAGACCCTTGTAAGCAACCACCACCAGGTCCTATGAGATCCCGGTCCTCATCGTGTCCTGCATTGTCAAGATAGTTGATTAAGATCATTGTCAGAATATTAATAATCAATTTTTAAGACAATTAGCCAACTTTTTTGAAAGGCGTCGGGTTAGGCTGACGCGTTTCAAAAGGCGTCCCTGTACCCAGACGCCATTCACCACATATTCCTAGAACCTGTGGCGGAGCTCCCCGTTAACCCCAAAATTGAAATCTAACATATAAATAGGTTGTTTTTGAGGCTTACCAAGTGTGGGGCGCCTTCCCTAGCCGGTGCCGCCGCCACCTCGCCCTCTAGAGACGCGGGTGGTGCTTCTTCGTTCTCCATGAACGCCGCTGCTTCCGCAAGTCCCGCCACCGCTTCGCCGGCCGATTCGGGGTGTTCCTCGGACAATTCCACCACCTCAATGGTGGTGACTTAGCGCCGGTTCCAGCCAACACTGCTCGGGCTGCCGGACTCCATGGTTAAGAGAGGAGTAGGTGAGAAAGGGAGTGTGAGGAAGGGAGCTTGTGAGAGTATAAAGGAGGAGAGAGAGAGAGCCCGTGAGAAGAAAGAGAGAGGGTGGCCGGCGATGGCAAGGTGATTGCTGGAGATCACCGGAGTGGAGGAGATGGTCGGAAGTTGGGGAGAGATTGCCAGAGAAGGAGGAGTGAAGAGAGAGAAAATGAGAAGGAGAATGAGGAAGGAGGGGGCTCGACTCGTAGACCCTTGTTTGAAATCGTTAAATTGCGTATGGGAACATCGACGCGATTCAGTGGCGCACAAATTGAAGCGGCAAGATAAAATTTTTGAAATTTGTTAAACGCGTCCCCTATGAGCGACGCCTTTTGGAATTAACCGCCTTTTTCGATCAGGACCGTACCACGAAAATACGGACTAATAAGGGATACACGTCTCTCAAGGAGGACACGATTCAGTAGATTAATTGTTGAAAATCTCTGAAAAATTAGAGAGAGAAAGGGAAAGGCATCCCTCAAAGCATACGCAATTTGGGCTTTTAAGGGTTTAATATTTATTTTGGAAATTGAATTTGGCCTAAACGTGTCTCTCCTAGTCGACGCGATTTGAATTAAATAAGTCCGAACCTTGATATTTTGAGAAAAAAATCACAATTTTGTTCAAGGAAAAATTTCAGAATTGCATGACATTAATGAATGATTTTTATTGCAATTAAAGGAATAATTTCTCGTTGAATTAAAGCAAAAATTACATCAAAACTTTGGATGAAATTGAGAGCTTTCAAGGTCAAATCTTCTTAAGTTTCTTTACATATGTTTTCCATAATTCTCGATTGGCTTCATGATGAGTTATTATACAACGGGTGAATCCGATGTTCCATAGAGTTCTAATAAGTTCAGTCGCTTCGAAGTCTTCATCAGTCCTTAGTGCCCGCTTCTTGATTGGAGAAAGAGAAGATATTTCAGAAAATTCATAGCGAGGCATGTCAAGTTGAGGATGACAATGATGTGGGTTATAGAGAACGAACTCGGTTGTTCTGATTAGTCGGAGCTCTGTGCCACCACCACGATGCACTCGACCAACCTTTTCCATGAGAGCAAGTGGAGTGGATTCGAATCCAGTCCTTGGCATAGTCTTGAAATAAGCGCACTAGTCAGCTCGAGTCTTAAGGTTGGGCACCCGATTGGTCATGTTGTCATTGAACTTCACAATGTTGGCAATATGGAAGATAGGATTGCGCTGGTACATTTGGGATATTCTTGGAACTTTTTTCTCATTATGGTTGAATTTGAAGTGGAATTCCACCCATAGAGCTAAAAGTAGCATACTGCCATAAGGAAGCTGACCTGTAGAAGCTGCAGAGAGCCCGCTGTAGAGATAGGCTAGAACTGCTGTGCTGATCTGCTTTTCTTCAAAAATTCCATTGATTGCGCTGATTTAATCATCTTCTAAAATATTATCTTGGGCAGGGAATAATAGAACTCTAGCTAAACATACAGTGAACTCCATTATTATAGTCTCTGTATCTTCCTCCTTGAGATTTTCTATCATTTTCAAGGTCCATTCAGTTAGCTTTGCAAGATTGATTCCTTTCTGAGTAAGACAACCTTGAATTTCTTTTGGATTCTTTATTATCTTTTCCAAGAATTGATGACCATTGATCTTTTCTCTCATGAGCATCATCTCAGTTAAATTAGGTTCATCATTATTGATCTTAAGTTTAGGAAGGCCCAATAGGAGTTCAACTTCTTCTAAGAGAGTAGTGGCTTCGAATGTGGAGAAGAGAAAAGTATGAGTTTGAGGATGCCACAGTTCGATTAAAGCACCCATTGCAGTCCAATCCATGCATGCACTCTTGTAATGTTTGACATGGATGATCAATTCTTGGATATGCCACTTAGATATGTATGATTGCATAGAAAGATTGATCTTGTTAACTAGTTTTTGAATTCATAGAAGAGAAGAGAATCGTCTTGGACTGGGGAAGAAAGGGTATCCTTTGAAAAGAAAATTAAAATATTTCTATCATGCCCATGAAGAATTTGGAGAACATGTAGAGAGTTGTGGAAAGAGAGTATAGATAGAATAGAGAGAATAACTTACTTGTAAGTTAGGATCTCGCCCACTTAGACGACCTTCTATTTCATAGAGTTTTTCAGTCGTCTTCCTCATCCTTTTTCTTGAAGAGTCTTGTGAAGAATTCATCCTCCTTGAATTGATTTGATTTTTTTCCCTTGATTTCTTCTTGTTCTTCCCCTCTTTTTCTTGAGCTTTAGAGAGAATTCTCTAACTTTCCTTCTCAATTGCTTGTGAATTGAGGAGAGGGAGGTTTTATAGAGTGATTTGCAAAGTTAGGAAGTCCTTTCTGAATTGTAAGAGGGAGTTAAAGTAAGGAAAGTGAAGTTCGGATTGGAATCATAAAGAGGAACAGTTTCTGTAAGTTAAATGGCATTTGGACGGGGTGACACCATGTAAATGACGTCCGTGGACAACAACGCCATTTGATGAGTTTTTTGGATTTCTGATACTTTCCCAAAAATTCCATATTTACTGATATTTGATGTTGATTATCCGTTTGCTTAAAGTTACTGACAAATTCTGAGTGCAGGAAATTCAAGAAAAGGAAAATGGAGTTGAAAATTTCACTAAAGTCCCACTGTGGGAGTTTCACTGAATCCTATCCGTGACTAAAAAGACGGTTATCTCTATCCCTTGTATTCCTTTCTTATAATTGATTTGCATTAGCATTACTATATATTAAATACTTATTAGAATATATCAAGGACCTTGTGATTTTGATCAAACTGGAATTTGAGTTCCCCTTCAACAAAAACAGTGATGATTCCAGAGAATTCTTAATTGCACGATAGACCGTTAGATTATTAATTAATGGAGATGATAGTTCCACTTTTGTGAAATGGTGCATGGACAAATGAGCTTTGGCTTAGTACTGAATTACATGAATGGTGCCTTGACTCATCAATGACAATTTAACAATATTATCCTTAATTAATTTATATTTTATTTTATTTTAATTTTTTATTTTAGCCCAACATGCATCATGTAGGACTTTGAAATCATTGTAATAATAATTAATTATTGATTAAATTTTCGACCATTGATCAAATAAATCCCAATGTGATATGAAATATTCTATTCCGAATCGATCTCTCAATTATCTTTGAGGTTTTCTTGTAGATATCTTTAGAATTCTATCTTTTCTTGGATTCTTTATCTTAAATATTTCTTGTTTCCTCTTAAGATCCATCATGATTGTAGCACGTCCACATTGGCTGGTAACCGCTCTCCATGATGAATCCTGCAAGGTTTGTGACCTAGGGTACTTCCCAATCGTGGAAGTTGATCGACCTTATTTTATTTCCTTTGACTCTTTTATCCAGACATGATTGATTTTCTTTGATCTCTTCGAGTTATTTCATTGATAATTTTGAGAAAAATTTTCTTCATATGATGTTGAGAGCGTGTCTCATCACTGTAGGTGCCAGAAATGACCCCGCGCTCAACTAGTGAGCGAAGACCGACCTCTGTGGGTACAAACCCAGAATTATGATAAAAATAAAGAACAAATGAGTTGATGAACTAAAAACACCAAGAACTAAAATGGTGATTGCCAGGGTGTTTTACCTCGACCCAGAGGGACTACCTTGATTGCGAATGACACTCCAAGACCTTCGTGCGCGGTGGAATTTGTAGTCCACACTCCCTTCTCCTCGGCTGGCCAAGAAGACGGGGCCTCACGCCTTGATTTCTTGCAAATTAACCATAAATTAAAACACCTATTAGACTCTTAATTATCATAGCATCCGTTCATTAAGCAAAAGAAATATATCAATTAGAGGTAAGTTTACCGAATGTGTGGGTGAGAATGATGAGTGACCAAGTGTTATGGCCACTCACCTTCCTGTTTTTGGTGTTTTAGATCAAAATAAACCCCTTAGCAAAGATCTAAGGTACCTAATCATGAGTATATGATACAAATGGAATCTAAACATGGATAAAATCCTAGACTGGTGCATGCATGTATGGGATTATGAAGAGAATGATAAAAAAAATGAGAGAGGAGAGTAGGATTCCCTGTTTGACGTTGAAGAGAGTGTTGCACGGGCACAAGATTGAAGACACATTCTTCCTTCCTAGAGCCTCCAAGACTCTATAGTTGTTTTCTTCCTACGAGCTCCAAAGAAGAGGTCTAATGCTAGACTTTGAAATCACTCTTTTCTCTCTCTTTTGATGTAAAATGGTATCATCACCTTAGTGAACCCCCTTTCTTGGCCCGTTCCCAAGGTGAAGGAGAGCTTAAATAGGCAAAGGAGGTCGAGTTAAAATCCTAGGAAGCCCCAATTTCGTGGGCCAATGGATGAGGATAAAGAAGGTTGGATAGTGATCTGTTCAACAAAATCTAAGCCAAAACCAATAAAAAGTTGACACCTAAGCCCTAAATCACTTTCATCTTAATCCATTAAGGTGAGAAAATGTGGAAGATATGGTTAAAAATCCGAGAGAAAAGCGTAAAAAGATTTGGATAATCACGGAAAATCAGACCATCAAACGGCCAAAGAGGTGGCCGTGTAAAGTATCAGACGGCCAGCAACCTGGCCGTCTGACCATCAAACGGCTAGGCAGGTGGCCGTCTGAAAGATAATCAGACGGCCAGCTCTTGGGCCGTCTGAATGATCAGACGGTCAGCTGTCTGGCCGTCTGACCATCAGACGGCCACCTCTCTGGCCGTCTGATGTATCAGACGGCCAGTACTCTGGTCACCTGATGGACTTGACAAGAGTTATTTTTTTTTTAAAATAAATATTTTAAAAATCCAAATGCACTAAAAATGAAATAAATTTTTTTTTGAAATCATGCACTTTTTTTTTTTTTTTTTTGTTTGAAAAATGAACATTTTGCGACAAAAAGAAATTAAATTTCAAGGAATCCAAATGAGCGGGAAACGACAAAAAAGATTAACACAAAGGCCCGCTAACACAATAAAGCTCAAATCGGTCTATGGAATGGGCCAAAAATGGGTGTCTACAGCTGCCCCTCCATAGCATCCTCTTTGCAAGGGAGCACGACGGACTGATAAGTGGATGATACGGATACTACACCCTATTTTGGACCACTCCACCCGAGATGAAACCTGCTAAAAGTCTGACAACAATGGCGATGCAAGCTAAGAATGATGAAGGGAAAGAGTTGTGTACCCAAAAACTACAACCCAGGAGGTCTTCTGACAATTGCCGCAAGTCTCAGACATAGTATGGGACGCCTGTCCGGTCGAAGGAGTTTAAGGGATGACAATCAAAGACGCGGAAGGTGTATTCCAAGACTTAATCAAAACATTGCGCAGATGATAAAAGATTCCAATTTTTCTTAACTAATGCAAACTCTTCAATCTTCTTCTTTCTGCGAAATCAGATGTTAGAATCATTATATCAACAATAAAGTAAGAAGCACACATTTTTTTTAATTTTTCTATTTTGTTTCTATTTTTTTACAATTTTTCTGAAATATTTTGTCAGAAGGCCAAACTGGTGGCCGTCTGATGCATCAGAAGGCGTATATCTGGCCGTCTGATGATTCCATCAGAAGGCCAGATTGGTGGCAGTTTGAAGCATCAGAAGGCCATCTACCTGGCCGTCTGATGATTCTATCAGAAGGCTAGACTGATAGCCGTCTGAAGCATCAGAAGGCCATCGACCTGGCCGTCTGATGGTTTTATGTTTTTTTTTTTTTTTGCTTTTTCTTTTATTGTGGGACTCCGGTGTATGGGAGTACATCTCTATCCGTATCTTGGTATAAAATAAGTGTGAGAAAGCTTGGATGTGACCCTTCCAACCTCTCATGGCGTCCTTTTCTTCCTCCAAAAAGCTACCTTTGGGCTTCATGCTTCGCACGCCTGACATTTTGACCGAGATCGATGGTCATCTTAGCAACTGCGTGGCTCGTGGCCAGGTATGCACACGTAAGATCACTTCCTTTATTCTTCCTTCTTCCCCTCTTGAAGTACTTTCCCTTTTTCAGGCAGTGCTGTGGTTGCCTGGCCTACGCCATGAAATCCATTATACTTGGTTGGTCAATTTAATGCATTGCATTACCATTAACATGCGGACTTTCATGCTTCCATGGCACCTCATTCGCTTGGTAGTTTTTGCCAAGCACCTTGAGAAGATGTGGTGGAGTTGGGATGCATTAGGAGCGCTTCTGGAATTATGGCACCCGCACACACATACTTTCATTTTTTTAGAATTTGAGGCAACAATATTGGTGGAAGAGGTGAAGTTATTTTTTGGATGGGAGGACCTGGAGAAAGATGACATGTGCGGGCTACTATCTTGGGATGAGATTCTGAATGACATAGTCTAAGATGAGATAGTGGTTCGATCGATGTCTTTCCAACGGGGAATTCAAATCAACCGATTGGCCAAGTGGATTGTTGATAAAGTGAGGTCCCGAAAAGTAGATGCTGAGCAGTTGATGCAGTAGATGCTGACACTTCAGACGGCCAGCTAATCGGCCGTCTGAAGAGGAAGTGGGTATAAAAACCCCCTCTTTCCTCAACCTTTCTCATTTTCAAAATTTTCTTGCTACAACTTCCTTCCCAGTCGTCTAGCTCTTCTCAAGATGAATAGGTTATTCAAACAGTGTGCTCGACGCATACGACGATTATCTACCCGTTATAACCCAGAGGAGGATGACGTCCAACCTCCAAATCTAGGTTCGGAGGATGATTACGCGATGGGGGAACATGAGAGGAGCTTCCACGGCCCGAGTGACGATGCCCCAGAAATTGGTGGAGATGATGAGCTTGCAGGCAATGAGGAAGATGCCGTGGAAGATGAAGGTGACATGGAGGTGACCGAGGAGACGAGATCGACTTCGTATTCATGACAGGTACCCCTTTTTATTTTTATAAATGTTCAGACGGCTATCTTTGTAGCGTTTTTGTCTCTAGATGGCTATCGCGGTGGCCGTCTGACTCTAGACGGCCATCGCAATGGCCGTTTGTTTCCAGACGGCCATTTCAATGGCCGTCTGACTCTAGCCGGCCATCGACGTGGCAGTCTGGCTCCAGACGGCCTATTTTGTGGCCATCTAGTCTCCTTAGGCCTCCAGTCTCTGGTCTCTGGTGTCTGACAAGTGGATATTCTTTTTTGATAATTTTGCAGGGTCTAGGACGAATTCGAACCCAAGTTTCATGGGACCTTGTTTGGACATGGTACAATGTTCTGCCAGTGCGCCAACAACAACGTATTGATGCAATGGGATTTGAGGCCTTGCTCTCTGTCCGCCCATTCTGGGTAGATGCGAGTTATATTGAGGCATTACGAGAGCGATGGGATGAGGATTGTCGGGCCTTTATCATGCCGTGGGGACATATGATTCCTACCCTAGAAGATGTTGCATATATCACGGCTCTCAGAGTTCACGAAAATCCAGTAGTGGGAGAGGAACGAGCCGACTACCGCGCAGTTATACATGAACTATTGGGAGCTGACTTTGTGAGAGCCCAAGGTCCAGTGACATCCATATCTTTAGGCCGGCTTCCTGAGGTGGTTGGTCTTGGCGGCTTGCGACGGGGTCCATCGGATGACCTCAACGACCTTTAGGAGTGAGTTTATGAGCGTGCTGCTTTCGGCGGTCGCTCAGAAGATCAAAAGATTCGTCTTTTCTTATTGTTCTGCTTTGGACGTCTCTTACTCGCGATCACAGTGGATCGGATCAATTGCGAATTCTTGCTGCTCTTGACTGATTTAGATGCAGTGTGGACATTTTCTTGGGGAGCGGCTATGTTGGCCCACCTCTTTGCCCATCTTCCTCGTTATGCATATCACTCTACCAGTATGGGCGGCTTTACTCATTTTCTTCAAGTTTGTTTTCTCATACTCATTCCCATATTTCTTGTGTTATTAGCTCCTGACATTTTTTCATCCTTGTAGATTTGGGGTTATCATCACATACCTCTGGACCGTCCTCTGCTTTGATGGGACCGCTACAGTTCTGTGCCTCTGCTGTGTCGATGGGACATACCCACTAATATACGCCCTCTAATTGGCCAAGTAGAAGAATTTCGAGGCTTTCTAGATAACTTCCCGCATCATCATGTATTTCCTTTTGAACTCAATCTCAATTTTCATTTCTATCTTATCCCTTCTTAATGATGTCGTGCAGGTTCAGTGGACTAAATACATAGATGAGGTTGATGATGATCAACCATGGGTTGCCGAGGGGAGACCTCTATTCAATCGAAAGATTTGATTGCATTGCATCAATGTGCTGGAGCCTCTTCATCTACAGCTAGTGATGAGGACCTTAGGTTGGCATCAGGATTGGATGGAGATTCCCTCAATGGGACCTGCAGGTTGCTCTCATAGGAAGTCCAAGAGCTGAGATCAAGATTGGGTACGCATTCACGAAGAGACAATTCAGGCTTGGAGGAGGGGTGGAGTTCGACTATGCCGTGTCTGCGGCCTTCAAGATAGTTCCATGTATTTGGATGACTTCTCCCGCCGCTATGCTCACCGCCTCAAGCTAGATTCTCGTGTGGTGAGTAGTTTGACTATTAACTTCATGTTCTCTCCTTCGAGATCATGGTTCAGTATTTATGTGTGCAGATGCTGGTGGATCAAGTGGTTCGTCAATTAGAGAACCAACTTTCCACAGTTGAATTTGAGAATTCTCAACTTAGGGAGAAAATTTGTACCATGGTATATTCCTGCACCTTTTCTTTTGATCTGACTGCTTCTTCCTAATCATTTTTCACCATCTTATAGGAGGCAGAATTGCGGTGTTTTCGGGCCACTGGTGGTGGAATCGGGGCTAGCTCTTCTCGTGTCCCAACTTCATCCTCAGACTTGGAGCAGCGTTTGGAGGAGGCCATTGTCCGTGCCACTACTAGAGAGACGGAACTTGCCCAAGCAGTGAGTTTGCTTGAATTCTTTCGATCTTTTATTATGAATAGTGATTTGACATGTGGACTTGATTATGATGCAGAGGGTGGAGTTGGAGAGGGCACTAGGGCAATCTTCTTCATATGCGGCCCAAGTGGAATAACTAACGCGATGCTTAGAGACCATGGGTGACATCACTGTGCCTAGATGCTTGTTTGTAGCAGAGTCCAAGGTGAAGGAATTGGAGAAAGAATTGCTGGATGCTCTAGAGAAGTTTTTCACCATGAAGGGCAAATATAAAATGATTAGAGATCAACTTTCTATGAGGGGTCGTGAGCTCCGAACAGGTCGCATGCCCCATTCACGCGCCGGAGGTCCAGTTCACCCTCCTCATCCAGGTGGCCAGGCTCATTCTGGGTACCAACCGTACCCAGGTACTCAGATCCCTTCTGCTTATTCACCGTCTCCTCCCACTTATCCGACTGCTCCTTCTACTTATCCGACTGCTCCTTCTGCTTATCCGACTGCTCCTTCCACTTATCCTTCTATGTCTTTTGGTCCAGCTACAGTCCCTCTTGCCCAACCGACTTATTCGAGTGGTTCTACTTTTGGTGATTTTGACTTTTTTGCTGGTTTACAGGCTGGATTTGAGTTTCCTTTCTCTTTCCCTGATCACTCTTTCCATTCTCAATCTTCAGCCCCAAGTCAGAGACGTCATCGAGAGGATAGTAGTAGCAGTCGTCGACGACCGCCGCTCCCGGATGAAGGAGTAGGAGATAGTGGTAGAGGTTTTTGATGTGAGTTTAGAATGATGTGAGTTTGTAGATTCAGGGGTATGCCCCTGATGATGATGTTGGATGCAGGGGTATGCTCCTGATGATGTTGTAGGAAGGGGTATGCCCCTGATGATGATGATGTATTCATGACTTTTGTGATTACCATTGAACTTGCTTTTCTTCATTGCATGTTCCTGCACAACACCACTGAGAAAGAATGCTATTTTCATAGCTTATTTTAGCCCCTTACTCGAAAAGATGAATACCATTCTAGCCTTAGCGACGAGTCAAGGGGCCTTGTTTTATTAAACAAACATAAAGAAATATGCAGCACGCAATCATGCATATGCAACTTGTATGCACAAAATGACAAGCAATTCATACAGATGAATATGTTTTTTTGTTTTTTTTTGGATTTTGAAGTGTGATGATTTTTTTGGATGATGATTTTTGGGTTTTGAAATATATGATTCTTTTGGATTTTGAATTATATGATTTTTTTTGGATTTTGAAATATCTGATGATTTTTGGGTTTTGAAATATATGATTTTTTTTTAGATTTTGAAATATATGATTTTTTTTTGGATTTTGAAATATATGATTTTTTTGGATTTTGAAATATGTGATTTTTTTTAGATTTTGAAATGTCCGTTGCTGAACTCCCTAGGCGTCCTATGCGTATACCTGAGCTGATTTGGGTCGTTAATAGTCCTCGATTAGAACCGACTTAGTTAAGTCTTATGCTGATGACAATACAGTCATGCCATGCTCTGGCTCCTAGCTGCTTCCGACCAATAGATTCTTCTAAAAAACATATCAACGGTAAATGATTTGCCCGACTCGGGTCTCTTTCCTCACAACTTAAGTAGTAAATGATGGACCACCCTGGAACCCTAATGGCCAACCGCGCGACACTAACCCGGAATTAGCGGTATCGTATCATTCGGTAAGCCGCTTGCGTTGACCTAAGCCCGAAGTCTCAAGGGAAATTGACAGACTCTAAAATCGGCATGGTACATAGATCAAAAGAACTTTCGACTAGACTTTACACACCTTTTCTTTTCTAAGAGGGTTTGGTTTAGGGAAGTGTGACAGTTAAACTTGCCATGTCATTAATTTCATTTAACTTTTGAATCTTAGTTTATTTCAACCTCACTAAGAAGAAGAGAGAACACCAAAAAAAGAAAAAGAATGAATAGATAAGCCGCTTAAGGGGGTTAGGTGACGTCAGGGATTATCTTTCCTCCACCCTATTGCCTGTTGGTATTCGATCTCTTTTCTTTCTTTCTTTTCTTTGTGGCCTTGTTTTGAGATTTGACTTAGTAGGCATTTTCTTCATTTGCTTCATTTTATTGACTTGACATTTGGTCTGGAGGCTTTTGCTTTTTTTTGCCTTTGACGTGGCTTTTACTTTTGATTTCTTTGATTGACTTGCTTCTACTAAGGTGGCGGATGGATTCGGAAATCCTCCCATGAGGCCGCGGTCCCCCGACTTTGGCTGAATAAGAGGAAAAAAGGGTGTTCTATCTCCTTCTAAGCTTGGTTTCTATTATCTTTGACTCGTCCGTTATTTGCTCCTTAATGATAGGCGTGAGTGTGTGTAAGGACTTCCCCTTTTCCAAACGTCTAAAAGAAATAGAGTCAGTTTATGAAAATCTAACTTTAAGTCCCATTGGTCATAGCACCATGCCGACTATCCTATTCCTATTTGAAACAAAAGATGAATGACCTAAGGGTAGAACTTCTTCAGGTAAACACCATTCCATGGATGAGATAACTCTTGCCCCTACTCATTTACCAACTTATATGCGTTCCCAGGATATACCTCTTTAACCACAAATGGTCCTTCCTAATTTTCAAGCAACTTATTTCTTGGTCCAGAAGATTTTATGAATTTTCGTTTTAGGACCATTTCTCCCACTTCAAATTTACGTTCAATTACTTTTTTGGCATAAAATCTTGCAATTCTTTGACGATAAACTTTAGCGTGATCGGCAACAATCATCTGCTTTTCATTTAAGAGCTCCAATTGGCTAAATAAAGCTTCCCGATGTCCATCGGAATCTAAATCCTGACCTAATTGTACTCTTAGTGAGGGGATAAGGATCTCGTATGGAAGTACCGCCTCCGATCCGAATGTGAGAGCAAAAGGGGTATGACCGGTAGGAGTTCGGATCGAGGTGCGATATGCCCATAGAGCATCCACTAAACGTTCTGGCCAATCTGCGAAATTATGCGATTTGCAAGTTTTCGATTTTGAAGAGGGTTTTGTTTGTTGCTTCCGCCTGACCATTACCTTGTGGATAATATGGAGATGAATGATGCAATTGAATGCCGAACTTACTGCACATTTCATGAAATTCCTGGGGGACGAATTGCGGCCAATTGTCAGTGACGATGTCCTTTGGGGTCCCGAACCTGGCCAAAATGTTGTGCCTGATGAACTTGATCACTGTTGAGGCTTTGATCTCGGAGAAGGCTTCTGCTTCAGCCCATTTTGTGAAGTATTCTATAGCAGTGAGGATGAAGGACTTCTTGATTTCTCTAGTTCTGTCTTCCAAGGGTCCAACAACATCAAATGCCCACATGGCAAAGGGCCACAGAGCGATCATTGGGTGAAGAGATGAGGAAGGAGTGTGAATTTTGTCGGCGTGAAGCTGACTCTTCACACAATGCCGAACGAAGATGTTACAGTCTTCCTCCATAGTGGGCTAGTAATATAGTTTGAGGAGTTTCTGAGCTAGTGAGCGGCCATGTCACTAGCGTGAGCAACTTCGATCACTTGTTTAGCCTCTATTTCATCTAAGCAGCGAAGAAATACTCCGTTAAGTAACTTCTTGTCCAGCACACCTCCTCGAATTCTGTATCTCTGTGCCACCCGACGGATTGCCTTTCGATCCTGAGATGTGGCATATTCTAGGAAAGACCCATCCTTAAAGTAATTCTCAATATCAAAATACCAAGGGTTCCCATCATCAAAGTCCACCATTGGCTCTACATAGGACACCTCTAATACCGAGACTTCTTCATCAGGAGGCTTAAGGAATTGCAGAAACCAAGGGTCAGAGAGAGAGGGAAAGTCTATTTTCTGGATCAAGATTGTTTCAGATGATTTGCCAGGTGGAAATTCTAAGGAAGAAGATAGCGAAGCAAGTGCATCCGTTAGAATGTTCTGGGATCTTGGGGTATGAACATAGGTGAGTTTTCTAAACTGACAGGCTACACTTTTCACCAACTCTTGATATGGCTTTAACTTGTGATCTTTGGTCCTGTACTTGTGAAGAACTTGTCTAAGGATTAGTTGAGAATCACCAATGATGCGCAGCTCTTTGACTCCAAGCATTGCTGCCGTCTTCAGTTTTGTTAAGAGTGCTTCATATTCCGCTATGTTGTTAGTAGCAGGAAAGGTTAATTGTCGAGCCTGAGGGATGCTCACTCCTTCAGGTGACAATAAGACTGCCCCTATTCCCTTACCTTTAGAGTTGAGAGCACCATCGAAATAGAGAACCCAAGACGGACTATCATCCACTAAAGACCCCAATTCTTCATTGGGAAACTCAATTTCGATAGGAGAAAAGATTGGTAAGGGGTGATGTGCCAGATGTTCTGCAATGGCTTGTCCCTTGATGGCTTTCTGATTCACATATGTTATATCAAATTGATTTAAGAAACTTTGCCATCTAACTAAACTATCTGTCAATACTAGCTTTTCCAAGAGATATTTGATCGGGTCCATCCTAGCCAGAAGCTTTACCTCATGAGCAAGAAAATAATGCTTGACCTTCCGAACTACCTTGACGAGAGTTGCACACGTCCTTTCCATGGCAGTGTATTTCTTTTCCGCTTCATTGAATAATTTAGAGAGATAATACGCTGCCCTTTCTTTCTTCTCGTCGTCATATTGGGCCAATACTGCTCCAGCAGAATCATCAGTAGCAGAAATATAGAGCAGTAGGAGACGTCCCGCCACTGGGGGCATCAGGACTGGAGAACTTTGTAAATAATTTTTAAATTCATCAAAAGCCTTATGACATTTCACATTCTAATCAAATTTTGCCCCTCCTTTCAGCAGTTCGTAGAATGGCTTGCATCTCTATGAATGTTGCGAAATAAACCTCTGAATGAACTGCAATCTTCCAATAAGTCCTCGAACTTGTTTGATATTTATGGGAGGTGGCATTTTAGAATTGGCTTTGGTCTTGTTAGGATCTATCTCTATTCCTCTTTTGCTTACAATGAATCCTAATAACTTTCCCGATGATACTCCGAACACACATTTCTTAGGATTCATTTTCAGTTCGTGCTCCCTTGACCTTTGCAAGACCTTTCTCAAGATTTTAGAGTGATCTTCTCGAGTCCTTGATTTTATCAAGACATCATCTACATACACCTCCATATCTACATGCATCATGTTGTAAAAAATGGCCATCATAGCCCTTTGATATGTTGCCCCTGTGTTCTTCAATCCAAAAGGCATCACAACATAACAATAAGTTCCCCATAGGGTGGTGAAATATGTCTTCTCTTGATCTTCCTCAGCTAATCTGATTTGGTTGTATCTTGAAAAGCCATCCATAAACGAAAGCATCTCGTAACCTGCGGTATTATCAATGAGGACATCTATGTATGAGAGTGGGAAATCATCCTTCGGACAGGCTTGGTTGAAATCTCTAAAATCTATGCACACCCTGACCCTACCGTCCTTTTTCATCACTGGGACGATGTTTGCTACCCACTGAGGATAGAGAATAACTCTGATGAATTTTGCTTTATGGAGTTTATCAACTTCCTCTTTGACTTTCAGAGCCGATTTTGGATGGAGTCTTCTCAATTTTTGTTTAACAGGCTTAGCATCAGATTTTAAGACTAGCCGGTGCTCCACTAAGGATGTATCTAGTCCTGGCATATCCTCATAAGACCAAGCGAAACCATCCGGAATTCCTTTAACAAAGTCGTTATCTTAGCTTCTTCTTTGGCAATCAAATTTGCACTAATAAGGATTATCTTAGGATCTTCCACTGTGCCAAGATTAACTTCCTTGGTTGGTTCATCGACTGCAGCTGTTGGCTCATCAAATCTCTTTGTCCCACTCACATAAGGAGTTATCGAATCCCCTTCATCCTCAGATTCTTCCTGCTCATTAATTTCTCCCACTTCTAACAAATATACCCCAAGTCCATCAGATTCTAAACATTCTGCGACTTCCTCATTTTCAATTATATTGATGCAATCTTCCTGTGAGAATGCGGACTCTTGAATTAAACTTCCACATCTATGTGCCAACTCTAAAACAAAGCGTCTAGGAACTTCTCTTCCTTTCCCTTTTCTGTGGTGTGGACCTGAAGATTGGCTTTCTGAACCTATTCCTATCTCTATTCCTATTCCTAAATTACTATGTACAAGCGGGTGGATGATTGATGAATTCAGCTGATGGGAAAGAGAGGTCCCTTGAACAAGGAAGCTCTCTGTACATTCATTCTCCCAGTATGAAGGTTCTTCAAGAGTGATCTGGCATTCTCTCCTTTCAAAATGGGCGTTTTTTTTTTCATGATTAGAAGTGATGAATGAGAAACAATGTTGGGGAGATTCTGGTTTTGGAAGAGTGATGAGTGGAGGGACTGGGGGGTGAAACAAGAATGGAATGAAAGTGAAGGGACTAAGATGCTGATGGGATAACAATATACCTATTCCTAGCTATAAGGGAGACCCTTCCTCTAGAATCTATAGACAAAATAATGCATGGAGTCCTAGTTCTTCTTCCACTTCCTCTTTGTCACTCTCATTAGATGGATCGTCCCTCACTTGATATATCATCTTCTCTTCTTCTTGAAATCCAGTGGCCCCTGAAGCAAAGTGTTCCCAGAGTATCTAATCCAAGGGTTGCCAACATTCATCTCTATGCAGATACCCCAATCCTACTCCATTGAAATTTTCTTCATCCTCGATGGGCTGTCTCATTCCTTGCTCTTCCTTTCCTAATCCTTTTCCCGGATAATATCCCATCTTTATCATCATTTGCCAACCCTTTCTTTTCCTGTCTACTTTAGTCTCCTTTCTGAGTGGTAATGAAGCAATAGCTGTCTCAACTTCTTTTCCAAACTGGGCCGAATTGACTGTGGACAAAGTTTTTACATTTTTCCTCTCAATGATAGTCATGGAGGGAAGTTGTTTTGTAGTTATCGTCTCCAACATTTTCACTATAGGGGTGCTTTTGATCTTCACTATTTTTCCTTTAAATGGGAATTTGTAACATTGATGTGCTGTAGATAGGATTCCCACAGTCTGCTCTATCCAAGGTCTTCCCAAAATTAGCTTGTAGGTTGGCTCAACATCTAAAATGAAGAACTCTGAAGGCATGATTATTGGCCCAACTCCTACTTGGAGAATGATTTTTCCAGGGGAAGTCTGTTTGGAGTTGTCATAAGGCTGACATGGTGGTTGAAACCCTTACCAACTCTTCTTCCTTTACTCCAATTTGTGTCAATGTCTTCATCGGGCACACATTGATGGATGCCCCAGTGTCAATCAGAGTAGAGTCTACCTTTACCCCATTTAGTGTGATGGTAAGTAGTAAAGGTAAAGAACGGTGTTCGGGAGCATCTAAATCTTCGTTGGAGAAAGTGATTATTGGGTGCCCCTGAGTGACAGAAAGAATAGCATGGGAGACATCATTAGCTGGAAGATTCTCACTTACCATGACCTTTTAGAAGAATTTGAGAAGTGTTTCCTGGTGTGATGGAGATCTTTTGATTAACTCTAAAATAGAGATCCTTAATGGGGTCTTCTCAAGATGTTGGAGAATGTCATATTCTGTAGACGCGGAGCTTGATGGAGTGTTAGACTCCCCTTGAGTCTCAGGCATCCTGGAAGGTCGTGGGACTATCCTATTTATGAGTGAAAGATTCATGGTGTTTTCAATGGGAGTACTGAGTTCTTTAGGACTTGGTGTGATCAATTGAAGTGGACGGGAGTGATTAGAAGTCATGAGTGAGGATGTGGTTTGAGTCAAGAAATTCAGTGAAAGATCATGACCTGATGGTATGGTTGGAACATGTTCTTTCTTATGCCAGAGGAGCACTAAGGGCCTTCTTACTTCCTGGACAACTCTCACACTCATTTCCATCTTTTTACAACGATCTTCTTCATGTTCCTCATATTCTTGGACTAGTGGTTCTCCTTCATACCCCCAAAATTGTTCTCTTCAGATCACTCGAGATTTTTGGCCAACTGTGAAGGTGTTGACTTTGTCTTCTTGTTCCTATCCTGATGTGGATGAGTCTGTAACATTCTGATGATCTGGGAGAGGGTTCTGAACTATGCCAAGGTCCCAATTCCTTCCTTTCAAATTAGAGACAACAATTCTAACATCTTCCCAATTAATACGCCCCTCATCGTTCATGTCATAAACCTAATCTCTAAATGCAAAGCAATTGTGAATGACATGCCAAGGAGCTCTGTAATAAGGACAGTATTTGGAGGTATCAACATTGGAAGAAATCCCTTCCCTCTGAGGTGGAAGTTGAATGGCTTTGCAAGCCATAAGAGCAAAGAAGATATCACCCAAAGATTCTTGAATGGGGGGTAGGAAGTTCTCTTTGGAGTAGGCCTGCCATAACTGTTTGGCGGAGGAATGCCAGAGTACTGTTGAGGATTGCTGGCAGGAGTGGTGGTAGGACTAGGATTGATGGGTCGCCCTTTGGTTGGCTGATTGAAGGCGTTGATATTTTCATTGGTAGTAACTCCTTTAGTGGTTGGCATAGGCGTCGCCTTCCGATTTCGAGGGCAGATGTCAAGGAAGGAAGGAAGAGTGGAATCTTTGATCCGAGTCTGTATCACTCTAGCTCTGTTGTACAATTGAGCAAAGGTGTGGAGTTCACTGAGCATTATAATGGTTTTAAGCTGAGGTGTTGCATTATTCACAATCATGGTAACTGCCTAAGCTTCTGGAATGATAACTTCAGCTCTTGATGCCATCACCCTCCATCTATTGGAAAATTGGGTGAAATCTTCATCCGGTTTCATTTTCTCCGACATTAGATCAAAAAGGGTAGGAGCCAAATTAGTCATGTGACTAAAATGACTAATGAATTTTTCAGAAACAGTGTCGAAATTGAGCAGATCTGAAGATGGAAGTGAGGTAAACCAACGCAGAGCTTCTCCTTCTAAAGATTTCTGAAAGAGATGGACCAACAACACTTTGTCATATAGCCATTGGTGTGAATCCATAAGAAAACCCGACAGATGGTGATGCGGGTCAGTACTTCCTTCATACTTTCGGTACTTCAGAGCCTTAAATCCAGGTGGAAAATATGCTGAGGGTAGTTTGCAATATTCAACTAAGGAATACGGCTTATAAATTGTTAATGATTCAGCAAGCAATTTTCTGAGGTAAGGCTTCATTTCTTGCTTAGAAATGTACTATGGAGGTCCAACTGGTTTTGATGAGGTCGGGATTGGAGAGATTGGTTGCCAAGGTGTGGCTGCAACAGGAAAAATGGGTCACTAGGTTAACCCTTGAGTAGTAGACAGTGCCAGTGTGGGAGTGGTACATTATGGAGCCTTCGTCACTGTTGTAACTGGGTAGAGGCAGAACCACCTAGGACCAAGTAGGCCGGAGTAGTCTAGGGCTATCCGAGGGGTTTCTACTCTGTCTCAGTGGCTCAACATTTATTGTTTGTAGCTTTAAAGTTATTCTTGTGTGTTCCTTGTTGAGCTATTTGGTTTATTTATTGCTTTACTTCACATGTTACTTGCCTATCTCTCCGCGGTGTTATGGTTATGTGTGGGAGGTGGGGATCGCAGGATCCCTACTAAGTGTGGCTCACTCCCTATGTTTTCAAGTGAGGGTTCCCGACGGACGTAGGAGTTTTAGGGAGACATTGGGTATTGGGCGCTAGCAGCCATTTGTTCCGGAGTATTCTCCGATGTAGTTGTACTATTTTCATTTTCGGCCTATATGCACTTATATTTTCTTTCAGTTGTGAGCAATGTATTTATTTATTGACTTGAGTTGGACTATAATAACTTTGATTTTCAACACCTTCTATTTTAAAGTTTGATATTTAGTTCCTTATTCAACTTAGTTGATTATTTATTCCCCGGACTTTCCTTGTGATCTTGGTCTAGTCCAGAGTTAAAAATCAAAAACCCATTAGTAATCAGATCTTTAATTATAAGGTAGCGGGTCGTTATAGGTGGAATTAAAGCTAGGTTTTAGGTAAATACGTGAATAACTAAGTTAAATAATCTATTTTAGCAATAAATATGTCATCCCATATAGGCTTGGCGGCTGGCTTAGATTATGGGGTTCTAATTCGAATTCCCTTGATTTTTGTGGGTGTAGGCGATAGATGGTTCATAGGAGGAGGACACCAGTTACTCGCGATCAGGGTGATGTTTATAGTAGGTTTGAAGCTAGTAGGCAAAATATGGAGCGTTTTGTAGAGACGATGATGGAGACTATGTCTAGATATCCATCTGGAGATCCTAGTCAGGGTGGGTCTTCTACTGTGTTGGAGTGGCTCCTGAAGCTAAGTCTACCTCATTTCTCTAGTTGTCTCGACCTTGATGACGAAGCTCACTGGCCGAAGGAGATTGATAAGGCCTTCGATACCCTAGACTATGCGACGGCAGGAGGACTTCGTTGGCTATCTTGATGTTGAAGGACGATGCGTATGATTGGGGAACTACCTTAAAGAGGATGGCTTATGCAGATAAGCACCTTAGGGACATCTCATGAGAGACAATTGTTGAGCAGTTCAACAATCAATACTTTCTTAGACATGTCAAGAGAGTGAAGGAGAGAGAGTTCATGGAGTTGACCTAGGGTGGCATGTCAGTGCTTGAGTATCACATGAAGTTTGTTTCCTTGAGGAGGTTAATGCCTTACATCTCAGAGGATGAGTGATGTAAGACTGAGAAGTTTGTTGATGGGTTGAGGTTTGATTTAAGGAGCTTAGTGGCATTACATTGTTATACAGACTTAGCTTCAGCAGTGAGGTGCGCAGTAGCAGTGGAGGCACAACATGATCAGATAGCACGAGAGCATGGCATTGTAGCACAGGGATCGACATATAGCAAAGGCAAGGCCGCAGTAGCACTTTCTTCTTTTGGTTTGAGATCGTCTTCACTCGATTCTAGGTTCAGGAGATTTTTTCGTGGAGCAAGGGTGGCAATAGAGGCATGCATACCCAACATACCCAATTAGCAGCCAATGTGTAGCAGGAGGGGGTTCAGAGGGCTCCAGTGACTTGTCGTCATTATGGTGGTACATACGGTGGGAGACAGTGTCCAACATTCTCTGGTTTTTATCCAATACTTAATCGACAACCTATGTATAGAATGAGAATTTTTGGATTTGAATATTATATTGAAGGAATATTGAATAAATAAAACTAAAAAATTAAATTTAAAAAGTAATTAAATAAAAAATATAATTAATAATAAATAAAACAAATGCAAATAAAGAATAAAGAAACAACTTTGCTGACAATACCAAGAAGGAGGCTTAGGCATCCAACTTGGTAGAAGGTAAACTTTCTGTCCTTGGTAGTTCTGTTCATGCGTTGATTGATTTCGATGCATCACATTCTTTTATTTCTAAGCAATTTGTGGATGTTCTTTCTGTGCCTATTGAAGAGATTCCTTATAGTTAGTGTTGGGTTCTCGTGTTTCTCCGAATCGCAAACGTAGCGGAAATTAAAATAAAATACTGCGATCTATTTTCCATTTCGAAAATACAAAACTGATAATCGGATTATCGATTCTTATCGTGCGCGGATTCAAATCTGCGATCGATCAGTTCCGTCAGTGTGACACTGCAAGCCGCGCAAGTGCCCGGCCTCTAGCAGAGTCTACGTGATCCTCCTCGTAGTGGATGTCCTCACGTTCCTCGCTTATCGCATCCCTCGAATCCTTCGCCGTTCGCCGCAACGACCGTCGCGACGCGTGGTCGATTTCCCGTCGGACGGTAGTTAGAGAAGCGACAGAGTAGACCCAGAGATCAGAATCGGCTTGGGGCGCTAGAGAGAGAGAGAGAGGAAGAGAGGAGGGGGCGGCTAGGGTTAGCAGTTGCCTGGCTTGCTCAGTCCGTTTGTTATATTTTATAGTAACCGTGTAGTTTTTCATAAAAACTCCCAGTTAATATAAGAGCCACTAATTTATCCATCGCCTTGAGAATCATTTGCGTGTGACCCTCTATGACCAATAACCAGGCGTGTGACTAGGACCAATAACCAGTTCGGTTAATGGCCCAATAAGCCCAGTGACTCCTCACTGGCCTGATTAATCAATTTATAACTCATATTAATTAATTAATCAATCGAATTAATATTGCACATCGAATTCGATCGGGCCTCCGATTACGTTGGGTGTCAAGCAACACTACGTGAACTCGGAAGGTATCGGGGTTAAGTAACCCACTCTTGGAACCTTTCCGCCGACAGTTACCGCGTGGATATTATCCTTCATCCGTACAATGCTCTCGAGTCAACTCAGGGTATGGTAAACCGTCAAATCCTAACCGGTCGATTCACTTAGATTAGATGCTGCCGTATAATATCGGAAAACTTCATTCCCGATATTATCGTCCGCCTTGGCCAAGGACTTCTGCGCATCCTTCCTAGAGCATTCTCTCTCTAAGTACCGAGAGTGAATGATTCGTTATTGACACTCAATTCCCTTCGACGGTATTCCGCTGTACCCGATCCACCGACAAGGTGTCCTTGGTGTCTCAGGTCTGAGGACCATCCACCCAACTGTGACAATAGAATCAGGCTGGTTGACAGTGAGGTACTATACCATCTATTGATTCAGTCGGATCAATTCAGTAAACTCATTCTCTAATGAGCACCTATAGATTCGCCTTAGTGTCTCCACACAAGTGACTATGAGATCAGTCACCCTCATCTTATGAGCGGGAGTAATCTGTACTAGTCTATCAGGATATCTAATGTCCTTATTGGATATCCTCCGACTAGGAACTATTAAGAATATGTGTGTTTAAGTGATCAGTCTCATTAGTATGATCTCATCATAATCTAATCACTATCGCACATATTCACAGACTTCATTATGAGATGATAATTAATACGATTTACACACAATGAATATAATGCCATTTTATTAATAAATGAACAAGATTACAAAGTCATATTGGCTTGTAGGCCACCTAAGACTAACAGTTAGATGGTTGAGGTTCCCACTTAGGATTTTTCTATTGACTTATAGTTCATTGAGTGAGGTTCCCTCGGTTGTCATCGACGGCCTGCTCAGTTGTGTGTGCTTGTGATTCGAGACTTTGATGTCATTCTAGACATGGACTGGCTGGAGGCCTATTATGTTGACGTGGACTATCACAGGAAGAGGGTGTGCTTCTCCATTCCAGATGTTCCCGCCTTCTACTTCCAGTCTGATGGATGTACTGATAGTCTGCGATTTTTCGAATGTGTTTCCTGAGGAGCTGCTGGGCCTTCCTCCTCATTAGGAGATTGAGTTCACTGTTGAGCTCATGGCAGGTACCCTGCCATTGTCCAAGGCTCCATATTGGATGGCTCCTGCTGAGCTCGCTAAGTTGAAGGCGCAGTTGCAGGAGTTGTTAGATAAGGGTTTTATCTGACCCAGTACTTTTCCATAGGGTGCTCATTTTATGTTTGTTCGAAAGAAGGACGATTCCCTGAGAATATGTATTGATTACACACAACTGAATCAAGTGATGGTGAAGAACAAGTACTTGCTCCCCAGGATTGATGATTTATTTGATCACCTGCAATTTGCTATGGTGTTCTCGAACATTGATTTGAGGTCCGAGTTCTACTAGTTGAGGATCCAGGAGTTGAATGTGAGTAGGATGGCTTTCAGGATGTGGTATGGGAACTATGAGTTTTTTGTTATGCCTTTCAACTTGACCAACACTCTGGTAGCTTTCATCGGTATGATGATTAGGGTTTTTAGAGCATACTTGGATCATTTTATAGTGGAGTTCGCAGATGGTATTTTGGTGTATTCTTTTTCTGAGGAGGAGCATGCTTGTCATCTCCATGTGGTGCTGCTAATTCTGAGGGAGCACCAACTCTATGCCAAATTCAGCAAGTGCGAATTTTGGCTAGGGAAGCTACACTTCCTAGGGCATGTCATTTCTTATGACGGTGCATTAGTATATCCAGTCAAGGTTGAAGTAGTAATGCAGTGGGAGAGGCGGAGGACCGTGGTAAAGATCAAAAGGTTCTTAGGGCTGGTAGGGTACTACAGGCGATTCAATCAAAGGACTTTTCTTCCATTGCGACACCCTTGACGAGGTTGACTCGTAAGGGAGTTCACCTTGCGTGGACTAAGGAGTGTGATCAAAGCTTGTTGAGCCATTCCTTGTGTTATCTTGGAAATTCTAAATTCCCCATGTTATGATGACGACACACATTTCGGTGATGACACACCTTTAGTATAATAGAAAATTTACTTTGGATATATGTATATTCTAAGTAATATAAGTTCACATATATCATATAGTAATCGATTAACATGTTCCTATGATGACACATTATGGATATAATAGAAAGCTCATTTTAGGTAAGATTATATTATGATAAGTTTGTTAATGTATTTCAAGTTTATAGATATCCCCTAGAAATCAATTAGCATAAAGTTAAGTCATGGAACTGATCGGTTAACTGTTGATGAGAACATTGTTCAAATCATGGACCTAACCGTTTCTCAGTACTATAAAAAAAGAAAAATCTATCTGAGAAATCGATTAACTCCTCTATCGCCAAACGATTAACAATGTTAGACTTTCAAAATGCTTAAGACTTGTAATCGATCAACAATACTTTTATTTCATAAAGTAATCTCTATCACTAACTGGTTAAGCCCATAGGGCTGATCAATTAGAGGTATTGAGTGCTTACATATTGCTAATCGATTATAGAGTTAATTCGACAATTGCTATCGCTAATCGATCTAAAAGGAAGTCATGAAAATTGCTAACATCACCAATTAAAGAAAATACCATGATAAATTGATGGCGTTATTGATTACAGTAGAAAAGACAGATCGATTAAGCCTTATCGATTATCTGAAGAAAGTAGTTGAGTCTATCTCTTACTTCTTAAAAGTTAATCGATTCACCTTCATAAGTTTTAATCGATCATCTCTTTTGCATTATTGATTCTTTATAGGTCTAAGCCTTGATCGAATTGTCTGCACTCATTGATTAGGACTCTTCTGAACTGTTACTAGTTCGATTATCAACATGTCTTTGATCAATTACATGTTTACATCGTCGTTTACATACCTATTCTTGAGATCAATTATCTTCACTATTTCTGAAATCGCTTATCAGTTTTCTAGCTTGAAACGATCACTTGTTCAGTTTTGTAATCAAGTACTTGTTCAACCTTGAGATAGATTTGTTACAAGTGTATTGCAGTCCATCATGGCACGAACTTTTGTATTAGATTATTTGAATAATTCTACTTCAATTATCTATCTCAGCTCTTCAATCAATTATTCTAGATGATGTTAATCGATTAGCAGACTGAAATTCACTCTCATTTCTTCTACTTCTCTAATCGATTAATCATTCAGGCAGTTCCTTGGGTGATGCACAGGGAGTGATGTTAATGATTGTGGGCACCTTGGAAGGAGAAGGAGGTGGAGAGAGACATGGGGAGTGGTTTCTTGTAGAAGATTCTTCTTTGTGAGAAGAACTTGCTTCATGATGAGTGGGTCTCGGTGAGAATGAAGACTATGGTTGTATATGGGTAGTCTGTGGAGTAGGGACACTGGGTATGCTTGAAGAGGGTTGTACAAGTGGTGCTTGAAAAGGTCATGATGATGCAACAACTGTAGTAGTGGATGTTGAACAGCTTGAGGCTGCATAGGTTGCTTTCCTTTTAGTGGAGCTATTGGCCAAGTTATAGTTGGTTGTGGAAGGTTGGTTGTAGGAAGTGGGAGAATTGTTTCCCGAGTCTTAC
This sequence comes from Zantedeschia hybrid cultivar, assembly GCA_030544215.1. Lineage (NCBI taxonomy): Eukaryota > Viridiplantae > Streptophyta > Magnoliopsida > Alismatales > Araceae > Zantedeschia > Zantedeschia hybrid cultivar. Next base: position 55,564,262 of record JARZZO010000008.1, on the reverse strand, counting down.
TAGGTGTCATATTGTCCACAGTATGCATGACTTCAGATAGAGTAGTGTAACTTGTCCATTGTGCAGGTTGAGTTTGTGGAGGAGACGGAGTTTTCTCAGTGCCTTAAGGTGATGTGTAGGAAGTTGTAGCTTGGGTCATCTTCTGAGGTTTTTTCATGAGTCATAGGCTCAAGGGTTTCTGGAAATGTGGAAGGTCTAGTAGGAGAAGGAATGGAAGAGGGGGCAGTCTCGATTTCCTATCTCCTAGGTCTTTGATTGAGTACCTTTTTGCGAAGTGTGCACTCTCTGCATTTTCATTAATAATCTCTTAATATCTTTCATGCCCTCTTTTACACCTTGAACCTCTACCTCTATTGAGTCAAACCTTCTGTGCAACAGTGCTACTAATTGATCAGCTTGAGGTTGTTCTGAGGTTTCCTCCATAGTTGCTGTTTGTGGTGGGATTGAGGATGAAGTATGTTCTCCGGACAAGTTTTGGTTGAGTAGCTCATTCACCATGACTCTAGCACCCTACGGTTAGGCTTCTTCTAAAGTCTCCCTCTATGTCTGTGGCTTCCTCTCAGTAGATGGAGGCTATTCATGTGCACCAGAATGCTTACGCTGTGATTCTGTCTCACAGACATTGGGCTGAGGTCTCATCTCCATGTCCTCTGACTGTGGTTGATTTTCTTCAATAGGTTGTGACTCTAACTCTCTTAATTGTACTTCAGTTGTAGAGAGTCCTGCTTCAGTGGCTTGAGTTGTCCCTGGAATTACTTTCCCTACCAACCTTTCTGGTCTTGTTTGCTCTGTTATGCTTTCTTTAGCTTGCTTTGGGGTTGTTGATGCTGCTATGAACTCTATTGCATTTGATTGAAGTTCTTCTGCAGTAGGTTGTACCTCGTTTGTAGGTGCTTGTTCTTGAACATGTGGAGGTGCTAACTGGTCGGCATCCTAAAGAACTTCTTCCATCAGTTCTTTCATCATAGCTTACTTCTTGACCCATTTTCCTTCAATGAATTTGAATCCACTTTCGACTATATTAGTGGAGGTGATGGATTTTGAGACAATAGCTTCTTCATTTTCCAAATTTACAGAGAAGTGTCTAAATATGATTGTAAGTTGATGGCCATAGGGCATCCATACATACGAGCTGGACTCCTTCTTGAGATTTTCCATAGCATTCTTCATCCCAAACAAGATAAATGAGGGAAAATTAACTCCCTTTTTCTTTACAACCCAATACATCAAATCTGCATCCCTCTGTGTGATGGTAAAGAAGGACATTCCTCTAAAGACTAGAAGCTGTGATATAATCAAATGTAGTAATCTTTTTGCGGTTAATAGTTGATTTACTTCTAGCCCATCACCTTTCATTACATAATTCGGACCTATAAGAATTTTGGCCATAGTGCTCATCGTCTCCACATTAGAAGCATCCAAACCCTGAGTTTCACATCCAAACATAGTCTGCATCAGCTGAGGAGTAATAACTATCTCTTTCCCTCTTATTCTGCAAGAGACTTGATTCTGCACTGATGTACCACTTGTGACGTAAAAAGCTTAACTAACATCCTGTTGTGGGTGCTCAAATCATGTGTGTGATTATCATGAATTTCATGTTGTTTATATGATGAATAAAACTATTAAAAATCAAAGGAAACGTGATCGCCAGAAACTGTAAAGTTTCGAAAAAAGAAAAAGATCGCCTTACCTTTCTAACTTGGACATGTTGAGTTCTTGATTCCCTCTCTTTGGCCGGCCAAAGAAAAGGAGCCCTTTTCGTTCTTGTCCTTTGATAGATTTGTGGTTTGTCCTTTGTTTGCTCCCTTTTGATCTCCTTCTTTTAATCTTTGATTCCCTTGCAAGAAAGATTAAACAAAGAAGAAGAATTCTATTAGAACTAAAGAAGAGGTAGTATCTATTCTATCAAAGATTCTAAACATGCAACTCAATCAAGATCACTCACTTGGTTTGTGTTCTTTAAACCCCTATGTGTGTGGGATTGGAAAAAGATGAATGTGTGTGTGTTAGAACATGGAGTGATGAACATGTGATGAAGAGTATAATTATGATGATAAAAAAAACAGTGATTAACTATGCTTAAACCATGGAAAAACTATAAAGGAACTAAGAGAAAGATTGATTGATGGCCCCTTAAAGCCTTGGGTCTTCTTTAATCTTGACCGGAGGAAGAGGATGAAGAAGAGTTGCTGTCCATGTTTTTCCCTCTTGAGTGCTCCAGAAAACTTTGAAGGAGAACTCCAATCCTTCAATTCCCACGCTTCAACAACCCTTTGACGAATAGCTATATGATGGGTATATAGAATTTTAGATCTTAGGGTTTGTTTAAGATCCTCACGTGCCTCCGCGGCCGCCTTTGGATCAACATGAAGAGTTTGAGATCCTTCCAACCATAGAAACAAGATAATCTCGGCCAAATCATCATTAGCTTAAGTTAGATAAATTGCATCACTACGACAAGATGCCTTTTAGCTAAATAAGGCAATAAAAATTTGGAGAAGGAAAACCGAAACGCAAAGGAAACCTAAATCGCGTCGTGCATAAGCAACGTGCTTTAGATAATTAGAAAATTAATTTGAATTTGAAATCGTAAATTTAGACAGATTCGGAACTAAATGGCGTCGTCCAGAGACGACGCTATTCAGTTAAATCCTCCTAAATTTAGTAATTTTAATTCAGAACTGATTTCTGTTAGAAATCTAAATGGCGTCGTCCATGGGCGACGTGATTCAATAAATTTTGAGAAAAATTAATAAAAATTAATTAATGATTACAAATCGGACCACTTTGGGGCATTATCATTATGACATGAAATTTACTTAATATGAGGTCAAAATTAGCGTGTTTGCAGTTGCTCCACCTTGGCATTGACTTTGCAAGGAAGTGAAATGAAATAGAATGTATTGAAAAGGTGATGTCAAGGTGTGATAAGACACGCTTTCAGCATCACATGATGATAATCTTTCTCAGAATGATCAATGAAGATAACTCAAAGAGATCAATGGAATAAATCCTGTTTGGATGAAAGAGACAAAGGAAATAAAATCAGGTCGATCAACCTCCACGATGGAGAAGTACCCTAGCTCACAAATCCTGCAGGTTTGATCATGAAGAGCGGTTACCAGCCAATGTGGATGTGCTACAACTATGATGGAGCTTAAAGGGAAATAAGAAAATTTGGGATAAAGAATTCAAGTAAGGAAAGAATTCCAAGATTATCTTCAAAAAAATCTCAAAGATAATTAAGAGATCAATTTGGAATGGAATCTTTTATGTCACATTGGGATTTATTAGATCAATGGTCTGAAATTTAATCAAGAATTAATTCTTATCACAATTATTTCAAAGTCCTACATGATGTATGCTGGGCTAAAATGAAAATTCAAAAAATAAATAAATAGAAATTAATAAATGATAATATTGTTAAATTGCTATTGATGAGTCAAGACACCAATCTTACAATTCAGTACTAAGTCGAGACTCGTTTATCTACGCACTATTTCATAAAAATGGAACCATCGTCCCCATCAATTAACAATCTAATAGCCTATCCATGCGATTAAGAATTCTCTGAAATTATCACTGTTTTTGTTGAAGGAGAACTCAAATTCTAGTTTCATCAAAACCACAAGGTCCTTGATATACTCTAATAAGTATTTAATATATAGTAATGATGATGCAAATCAATTGCATAAAGGAATGCAAGGATATAGATAACTGTCTTTTTAGTCACGGTAAAGACTCAGTGAAACTCCCCATAGTGGAACTTTATTTGAAATTTCAGCTTTCTTTTCATTTCCTGGATTTACCTGCACTCAGAATTTATAAGTAACTTCAAACAAATAATCAATAAGCATTAAATATAAGTAATTATGGAATTTCGGATAAATGACAGAAAAAACATGAAATCGCGTCTTCCTTTGCAGACGTCATTCAAATGACGTCGGTGCGCCCAGACGCCTTTTAATCCAGAGAAGCAGTTTCCCTGTTTCCAACCCGAACTCCAATTTCCTTCAATACACATCCCTCTTCCAATTCAGAAAGGGCTTCACAATCTCGCAAAACACTTATATAAGCTTTGCTCTCTTCATATCAAAGCATCACAATAAGCAATCAAGAGAAAAAGCCAAGGAATCCTCTCCAAAGCTCAAGAACAATCAAGAGATCAAAGGGAAAATCTCAAATCAACTCAAGGATAGATGGATTTTTTAAGCAAAAGGATTGAGGAAGATGATTGAGAAGCTTTCTGAGGTGAAGGAGATCATCTAAGTGTGCGAGATCCTAACCTACAAGTAAGTTATTCTCTCTAATCAAATTCTCTTATTTTCTTCAATTCTCTCTACATGTTCTCCATGTTCTCAATCTTCAATAGACAAGATAAAACCATTCCAATTCTTTTTATCTAAGGATATCCTTTCTTCTCCGGTCCAAGACGATTTTCTTCACTTCCTTAGATCCAAAAGCTAGCCAACAAGATTAATCTCTCCATGCAATCTTATGTCTCTAAATGGCAAGGATTGGTCATCCATGCTAAACATTACAAAAGCACAAGTATGGATTGGGCCGCAATAGGTGCTTTGATCGAGCTGTGGCATCCACAAACTTATACCTTTCTCTTTGCCACGTTCGAAGCCACTATCCTCCTTGAAGAGGCCGAACTCTTATTGGATCTTCCTAAGCTCAAGATTAACAATGATGAACCTCATTTGAGTGATATGATGCTCATGAGGGAAAGAATTACGGGTCAACAATTATTGGAAAAGATCATAAAAAAGCCTAAGGAAATTCAAGGCTGTCTTACTAAGAAGGAGATCAATCTTGCCAAATTAGTTGAATGGACTCTGAAGAAGATTGAAGATCTCAAGGATGAAGAAACAGAGAACGTGATGAAGGCGTTCACTACATACTTAGCTGGAGTTTTACTATTCTCTGCCCAAGACAATGTTCTAGAAGATGATAAGATAAGCGCAATCAATGGGATTTTCGAAGGAAAGCAAATCAACATAGCAGTTCTAGCCTACCTCTATAGTGGACTCTCTGCAGCTTCTACAGGCCAACCTTCTTATGGTAGCATGCTTCTCTTAGCTCTGTGGGTGGAATTCCACTTCAAGTTCAAGCACAATGAAGAAAACATTTCAAGGATATCTCAGATGTACCAACGAAGTCCTATCTTCCATATCTCCAATATTGTGAAGTTCGACGACAACATGACCAATTGAGTGCCCAAACTCAAGACTCGAGCTGACTGGCGCGCTTATTTCAAGACTATGCCCAGGACTGGATTCGAATCCACTACTTGCTCTTATGGAGAAGGCGGTTCGAGTACGCCATAGTACTGATACAGAACTCCGATTGATTGGGGCGATCGAGCTCGTTCTCCATAATCCACATCGCTATCATCCTCAACTCGGTATGCCACGCTATGAATTTTCAGAAATATCTTCTCTTTTTCCAATCAAGAAGCGTACATTGGGAACTGACGAAGATTTTGAAGCGACTGAGCTCATAGCTACTCTTTGGAACATCGGCTTCACCCGTTATGTTAAACTTCATCATGAAGCCAATAAAGAACTATGAAAATCATATGTAAAAGAGCTTATAAAGATTCGTCCTTAAAAGCTCTCTCTTATCTTTCAATTATGTACCTTTGATTTTATTTTCAATGGAGAATCCTTCCTTTATATAGTAGAAATCTTTCCTTAATATTTTGTAATTTTTCAGGAAATAAACGTGTAATTTTTTCTCAACATATCAACTTTTGGGTTCAATTAATTCAAATCGCGTCGACTCAGAAAGACGCTATTCAATCTTAATCAATTTTCGACATTCAAGATTAATTCCTTAAAAGAATCCAAATAGCGTCTTGACTGGCTGACGCCTTTCAATACTCTCTCTTATTTTTCAGAGATTTCCTGTAATTAATTCATTGAAACGCATCGAGATAGGGGGACGCGAATAATTGATTTCTGTGGTACGGCTCTGATCAGCATTGGCGGTTTAATCTGAATAGCGTCGCGATTGGGGGACGCATTTTAGAATTTTCAAAAATTCCTCTTGCCACCTCAGTTTATGTGCCACTAAATAGTGTTGCTATCCTACGACGCCTTTCAAACTTTTCAAACAGGGGCTCCGCGAGTCCGAGCCCTTCCTTCCTCATTCACTCATCCTTTTTCTCTCTCTTCCTGCGGCTTTCTCCGACGACGATCTTCCTCGCGAGCTCTCATGGCTCCAGGTTCGGCTGGAGGTTCTGACCGAAGAGAGATCGAGACCGGGCTCGAATGGAGAGTCTTCAGGGCTGACTCTCAGTGGCAGAGCAGGAGTGCCAGAGCATTGAGGCGCGTTATCGGCATGCTCGACAGTGGGCGCTGGATCGGGGCTAGACGAGTGCATTTATCGCCAGTATTGCCATATCTTTTGGCCAGGTAGGGCTGAGTGTTATGGGACCACCACCACCGCCAGCATGGGGACCCGATGTCCAGGACGAGGCGCAGAGCCAACTGAACGAGGGTGCGGGGGAGAGCCAGCCCTGATGGCTGCGATCATGTATATTCTTCTTTTGTGAGTCCTGATGATGACATACTCTTATATGTACACGAAACTCTTTCAATGAATGAAACTTCTGACTTTTGCATTTGTGTTTTATGTGTTTCGTGCCTTCTGTATCATGCCATGTTCATCACTTAACAAACAGGTTAAGTATCTATTCAGGCTTAGCCCTTTGTCCAGTTGGGTAACCGACTACTTGATCCTATCCTTGGTAGAAGGGTCAAAGGGCGAAACATTTATTAATGAAGGCAAAGAATAATTGAAAAAGGAAATGAAATTGTAAAATGTAACATGCATGCAGATGCTTACTGAAAATAAAAGGAATGCAACACACAAGATGCGACAAGCGGATGCTAATTGAAATATTTCTAATTTGCAATTGCAAGTTTTCAAAGTATTTGATTTTCAAATTTTGTATTTGGTTTCAAAATATTTAATTTTTTTTTATTTTGAGTTTTTAAATATCTATTTTTTTGGGTTTAGGAATAAGATATCTTTTTTTTTGTTTGATTTTGAAATATCTGATTTTTTTGATTTTGACATATCTATTATTTTTGGGTTTTGGAATATCTATTTTTTTTGGATTTTGAATTTTGAAATAAGACATCAATTAGACAAACTGAGGACCAGCATGGTACTTGGATCAAAAGAGCATATTCATTTATGAACTTAATTCTTGAATCAGTCTTCAATGACCTAACCTAGACTCATCATGCTTGAGTTGTGTTTATGATCGTGATCCCATTCGATGGTCTGACCATTAGTCAACCTAGGCCATTCCTTAAGCTTGGAGTACGCCTCTTTAGAAGGAAAGGAAGAATTCGCGTAGAAAGCCCACAAGAGGGTTCTGGAGACTCAAAAAGATGTCCCTCCTTTACCCTATTACCTGTTGGGGTTCGGTCATTTTCACTTTACGGGATATTTATCGACCTTGCGCTTCCTTTCATTTAATTTTGTGGCCTTTTGGTGTAATGTAATGGTCTTTTAATTTTTGTATTGGCTTTTTGCCTCTTTTCTTTTGCTTTTGTACGGGGTGGATCTCACCCTTTTTTTTTATGACGGCCTCCTACTAAGATGGTAGGTATTTTCAATAGTCTATTCTAAGCCTCGTTCCAACATCGTGGGCCGAGAGTAAAAATAGAAGTTGAGTTTGAAAAGAATGAATTGTACTTTATGCTCTTAGTCAAGCTTTCGGTATTCCTTGGACTTTACATCTCTTGTTACTTACGAACCAAATGTGTTTGTGTGTGCAATAATGAGTTTGACTTAAATTATCAAAGACTAATACGGAAATTTGAGTTTCCAAATTTTCAGACTCCACTGGTCCCTGCACTGTGCTGATCGACTCTTTAACCTAAGGGTAGTACTTCTTAAGATAGAGACCATTCCAGGGATGAGATAATTCTTGCCCTTCTGCATTAACCAAGCGATAGGCGTTACTAGGAAAAGCATGCGAGATAACATAAGGACCTTCCCAATTGGGTTGGAGCTTAGAACGCGGACCACCAGGTTTTACAAAGATTCTTTTAACAACTATTTCACCAACTTTTAATTTTCGTTCAATGACTTTCTTTTGATAAAAATGTGCTAATATGTTCTGATATACTCGCGCATGATTAGCGGTTGACCATCTTTTCTCGTCTAAAAGTTCCAATTGAGCTAGGAGTGCTGAGCGATGCTCATCAATGGAAAACTCTTTGTTCAACTATACTCTTAAGGACAGGATGAGGACTTCGTACGAAAGTACCGCCTCCATTCCGAATGTTAAGGAATATGGAGTCTGTCCAGTGGGCGTGCAGATTGAAGTTCGGTATACCCATAAAGCCTCAATTAATTTTTCTGGCTAGTCTATGAACTTATGAGATTCACACGTTTTCTTGATGATTTTTATCAAAGTCTTGTTAGTTGCCTCTACTTGGCTTGCCTTGCGGATAGTATGGAGACGTGATGCAATGCAATTTTATACTTGTTGCAGAGGTCCTCCAGCTCTTGTGATATGAACTGTGGTCCATTATCGGTGACGATAGTACTTGTAATTCCGAAGCTTGTGATGATGTTCTTCATGATAAACTTGCAGACTGTAGACACTTTGACTTTTGTATAAGTTTTGACTTCTGCCCACTTGGTGAAGTATTCTGTTGCTGTGAGAATAAAGGATTTTTGTTTAATGCTGGAATTGGGATCACCAAAAGGTCCAATGATGTCGAAAGCCTACATAGTGAAATGTCATAGGGAGGAAACAAGATGGAGTGAAGACGCGGGGGAATGGATCTTGTCGGCATAAAGTTGGCACTTAGCACACCTACAAACATACCCTACACAATCTTCTTCCACGGTCGGTCAATAGAATCATTGTCTAAGGATCTTTTTAGATAACATTTGTCCATTAACATGGCCACTACAAATTTCAGCATGAGCTCCTTCCATAATCTTCTAAAGCTCATCTTCATCCAAACATCTCAAGAGAACACTGTCAAATTGACGTCTATATAACTCGCCTCTAACTAGGGTGTATCTCTGAGCAATTCTCTTGATAGCCCTCTTTACTTCAGCAGTGGCTTCTTCAGGGTACGACTGATCTTCACAGTATTTGACAATCTTATAGTATCATAGTTTCTCTTCATCATCCATCTCTTCTTGCAGTTCCAATAACATAATTTCTCGCTTCTCCACAATATCTCCATCTCTAACCTTCTTCAGCACTTTCTCATTAACCCTAAGAAAGGAAGGGCTCTCTATAGCAGGAGAGAGACGCCTATGAATGATAATCGATTCAGATTGTCTGCTGATTGGGAAATTTATGGATGATGCGAGAGAAGTTAGAGCGTCAGCTAGAATGTTCTGGTTCCGTAGAACATAGACGAAGATCAATTTGGTGAAAAGCTTGGCATAAGCTGAAGTAAGTTCCTGATAAGGCTTGAGTTTGAGATCAAGGATGCGATACTTGGTAAGCACTTGGCGAAGGATTAATTGACTATCACCTACAATTCTCAATTTGGTGGCACCATGCAAATGAGCGGCCTCGAGACTGGCAAGAAGAGCCTCATATTCAGCTATGTTGTTGGTAATATGAAAAGTAAGCTCAAAGGCTTGAGGAATGGTGACACCTTCAGGTGATAGGAGAACAATGCCGATACCCTTACCATGAGAGTTCAGAGCTTCGTCAAAATGCAAAGTCCACATATCGTCTTTGATTCTGTCTATGAACATCAGTTCCTCATCCGAAAACTCCGATCGAACTAGATCAAAACGAGGAAGAGGGTGATAAGCAAGATGTTCTGCTATGGCATAGCCTTTGATTGCTTTATACTTAATGTAGATGATATCGAATTGAGATAGAAAGCTCTGCCAACGTGCTAACCTATCAGTGTGGACGTATTTCTCACGAAGGAATTTGATTGGATTCATCCGAGCGATGAGATGTACTTCATGGGCTAGAAAATAGTGCTTCAGCTTTTGAACCACCCATACTAATGCAGCATAAGTCTTCTCCATCGCTGTGTATCTCTATTTTGCGGGGTTGAGAAGTTTAGAGAAATAGTAGGCTACCCTCTCTTTCCCTTCTTCATCCTCTTGTACTAAGACAACCCCCACCGCATCATCTAGGATAGAGATGTATAGAATCAAAGGTTTGTCTGGAGATGGTGGTCTCAAAACAGGAGGACTTGCAAGATATTACTTCAATCCATCGAACGCCTCCTGACACTTATTGTCCCAATCAAACTTGATTCCCGGCTTAGTAAGTTCGTAAAACGGCTTACACCTTTGTGAGTGTTGGGAGACAAAGCGGCGAATAAATTGCAACCTCCCGATCAATCTTCTTAATTCTTTCAAATTCTTGGGAGGTGGCATCTCTCTAATAGTCTTAGCCTTATTAGGATCGTTCTCAATGTCCCGTTTACTCACGATGAATCCCAACAACTTTTCTGATGAGACACCGAATACACATTTCTTGGAATTCATCTTTAACTGATATTCTCTTGACCTTTCTAAAACTCTCGCCAAAATCTTGGCATACTTAGTCTTAGTCTTGGATTTCACTAACAGATCATCCACATACACTTCTAAATCAATGTGCATCATGTCATGGAATATAGCCATCATAGCTCTTTGATAGATGGCTCCAGCATTCTTCAGTTCAAATGGCATAACGACATAACAATAAGTGCCCCAAGGTGTAGTGAATGACGTCTTCTCTTGGTCTTCTTCTGCCAAGTGAATCTGATTATACCATGAGAATCCATCCATGAATGATAGTGTTTCTTAACCAGCTGTGTTGTAAATGAGTACGTCTATGTGAGGCAATGAAAAATCATCTTTAGGACACGCTCGGTTCAAATCTCGGAAGTCAATGCAAATCCTGACCTTCCCATCCTTTTTCATAACCGAGACTATATTTGCCACCCATTGCGGATAAAGGACAACTCTAATGAATTTGACTTTATGTAGCTTATTGACCTCTTCCTTCATTTTCAAAGCCATCTGAGGGTGGAATCGCCTCAACTTCTGTTTAACCGGGTTAGCTCCTGATTTCAATGTTAATTGGTGCTCCACTGGGGATGAATCTAACCCCGGCATATCTTCATAGCTCCAGGCGAAAGTGTCCTTGTAGTATCTGAGAACTTGAACTATTGCCTTCTCGTCTACTTCAGAAAGATTTTTACTGACGAGGACAACCTTAAGTTCGTCTTCAGTTCCTATATTAATATTTTTGATAGGTTCTTTTACGTCCGTTGAGGGTTCATCAAATCTCTTCACTCCACTAGCATACGCCTCAGCCGCGTCCTCGTCATTTTCCTCATCTTCTATGATGGGGTCTTTCTCGTGTAGCAGTTTATACACCCCATATCCATCGTTGAGTAACTCATCAACTTTACATCCTTCTGGCAACTGAATGAGATTCTCTAAAAGCTGAGGGATCTGAGAGCAAGAAAGGCAACTTAAGGCTAAATCCTGGAAGTATGTATTCGGAATTCGTCTATCCTTAGACTTCTTAGACTCCCTATCCTGACTAACTTCACTAGACTCCTTAACTTCATTAAATTGCCTACCGCTAGACTCACTATCCTGACCTAGTGAGGACGAAGAAGAATAAAAATTAGAGGGTATATGATGTGATGCACGTGAATCCTTCTGAGGGGAGGGGCAGAGTAGATCTAGAAGAGAATCTTGTCCGGGTGATCCTCGCGATGGGGCACAATCAGAGAAGTAGTATGAAGTTTCCTCAACGAGGATTTGAGAGGAGGAAGTTGCCAAATTGGCATTTTTTTTTTTTGGAGAGTTTTTGTGCTAATCATAAAACATGAATGAATATGTATCGGAGGAGGATGCAAAGATGAAGGTAACAACACTAAGGCCAAAGGATTAGGGGGATCATATAACAATATGTCTCAGATCAAATCATAGATCCTCTCAAGATCGAGAGGAATCAGGTCCCGAAGGGACATAGTAACAATGATGGGCGGAGTCCGAGGAATATCTTCAGTAATGACCCTCGACTAGGTCGGGGTCAGGAGCAGAGTGCGGAATAGGGTATGTAGGGTGAAAACATGATGGGGATAGGTTCCCCTACAGAGAAGGTCCGCGGTGAATCCAGGCTGATAAGGGTCATCAGGCTCCCCTTTGTCTGTCTCCTCACTCAGTAAGATTCTCTCATCAAAAATAGCCCCAGGTCCTTCAATCAACTTATTTATTAGTGGCGGCCACTTTAGTTTTAAGGGATCAAGGAACATCCTATTTAGTGCAATGTACAGGTCTCACGTGTCGAACTAACGATACCACTCGCATTCTGGATCTTGAATCTTTCTTCTCTTCGTTGGCTGCAGTGCCTCCAAGGATCGGTACGTTAGTAACTCAGAACAATGCCTGGCTAGATCCCTCCCATAATGTCATGTAGGTCGAAGTGGGAAGTGATCACCATCGTATTGTCATTATCATGATTAATTACAGGTCCCTTAATGAAATGTGTATATAAGGTCCAAGTCAAAGGATCCCAGTTTTCTTCGCACGGGGTGGTCATTGTCTTCCAAATTTTCTGACTGTCTTCGTCTTCCTGCTGCTAAACACCATCTTCGTCTTCCTGCTGCTGAACAATGTGTTGTCTCACTCTTACTGGCCTATAGCCCAGACCATTACCAGGTGCTCTTCTACTATTTCTGATAGGCATGGTTTTGCCCTGTAATTGTGTGCCCAGGCCTTTTCCTGGTTGATAGTCACCCTTCATCATGATATTCCAGCCAGGGGTACTCACGCACTTACCCCTTTTCACAGCATCGACTGGGCAAGGAACATGTATAGTGGCTTTCAAAGGATCAGCCGAAGGAGAATAAACCTGTAATACCGACAGAATGGGTTGTCGGCCAGATAAAGGAGTCGGTTTGATGTTCAAAGAGTGAGTAGCAGCAAGGATTGGCATGCTCGTTACTTTAATAATCCGTCTTTTGTATAGAAACTTGAGGCATTGATGGTTTGTAGATGGGATTGCCTTAAGGGATTTTATATATGGAAGGCCAAGGATGCCTTTCAACGAAGGGTCGATCTCAAGAATATGGAATTTGACCTCATCATGACAAACGGGACCTAATTCCACCTTCAAATAGACTATTCCCAGAGGGGAATGAGTAGAGTTGTCGTAGGCGGTTACAGAGATGGGAGAAGGCAGCCACTTTTCCTTGGGTACAACACAACATTCTAGGATCTTTGGTGACAACACATTAATGGAAGCCCCTGTATCAACTAGACATGCATTCACAACTTTCTTGCAAATGTTGACTGTAATGCTTAGTGCCATGCTCCTGGCTGCTAGTGGTGCCAACTCAGATGTATGGAATGAGACAGAGGGCTGATCCCGCTGTGTAACTAGCAGTGCAGTGATCTTCTCTACCAGCACGTCCTTATTGACCATAACCCTTTTGAGATATTCCATCAAAACTTCTTGGTGGGTTTTAGATCTTTTGATCAGTTCAAGTACTGAAATGCGTGCCGGTGTTCTGTCCAGGTGCTCCAACAAGTCATATTGATTGCTAGATGAACTCTCTTAATCCTGTACTTCCTCTGGCGGTTGTGATGGGCCGTCGCTAACTGTGGATTGAGGGAAGACTTTATTGAAGAACCTTCCACTCCGGAGCGTGTGCTGCTTATCATTGGAAGGTGATATCTTGAGTACCGCTGGGTTGATGAGGGGCTTAGAGGGGGTAATGGTTTGTAAACAGGTGATGGTGGGGGATTATTTGGTGGAGGCGCTGGAACGTGGATGAGTGGTTTAGCGGGTTGTTTGGTGTTGGGGTAAGTAATTGGTGCGGGTGATGTTGGGAATGGAATGTGAAGCAAGGGTTTAGAAGGCATGAGGGGTTCGTGGTTGGGTTGCGGAGGGTTATTTGGTGGAGGCATGGTGGTGGAGGGGGTAACGGGTTTAAGGAAGGTAGGTGGTGGAATGGGGGTAATGGGTTTAAGAGTTTGGGATTGCGGTTTGGGTCTATGGTAGGCGGGTATTGGTAAGGGAGTGATGGTTATGGATTCTGGTTTGGGTATGCGGAGAATGCGGCGAGTCGGTTGCTCGGCGGTACTCGGGATGTGGCCTGTTGAGTAGATAGAGGAGGATTCCTCTACCTTCCATTGTTGCCCGCTATTAGCCTCAGACTGGCTATTAGTAAGGATTGGGGTGACCTGGTTTTGATGCTCCGGTTGCGGGTTTTGCACTATACCCATGTTTGGTGGTGTTGCTGCCTATGCTGGTGCTCTTTACATCTGCTGTTGCTGTTGCTACGGTTGTTGTTGCTGCTGTTGTGGTGGTCTCCTCGCCTTCAAGGCGGCTATGTATTTTCTCATTTCCTCCCAATCAATACCCCCTTGATCATTGAGACTATGGATGTAGTCCCTGAATTGGAAACATGCATCCACTGTATGCCCAAGTTGTCTATGGAAGACACAGTATCTGGAGGCATCAGCATTCTTGGGCCAGACGATTTTCTCCTTAGGCAATACTAGAGCATTGGCTACCATAAGGGTGTTGAAGATGTCTAATAAAGACTCTGGGAGTGGAGGATAAGATGCCCTCTTCGGGCTTGAAGGTTTTCTTTGCTGGTTGTAATCACCCAGGGGAGGTATGTTGTGGTATGCTGGTTGCTGATGTGGCTGGTTGAACGTCTGCTGATACTACTGCTGAGGTTGATTGTAGGGTGGCTTGGATGGTTACTGAGGCGGCCAAAAGCCCTACTGATTCAGCGGTCTCTGCCCTGTATACTGCGGCTGTTGCTATTGGTTTTTCATGAACTGCAGTTGGTTATTGTTCATGGTGCTAATTTGTTTATGGAAGAGTGTGCCCTCAGTAGTAGGACCCATGCTAGGAGAATTTGGCATGGCAGACTTCCGAGATGAAGGTTTGCTGGGTCTATGGGGGTCAAAGATGCTGGAGAAGGCTGAATCTTTGAAAGTGTTCTGGCAGTAATGCGCCCTCTCATATGATGTTGCCATGCTAGTCAAATTATTCAATGTGAGGACTAGCTTGTATTGGGGCATGGCGTTGGCAATCATCATCTTCACTTGTTCTGACTCAGACATGTGATCTTTTATCTTCTCTGCCATACCCCTCTCATATCGGCAAAGGTGATGAAGTCTTCATCAGGCTTCATCTTTTCAGCTACTAAATCAGTTATTGATAAGGACGGTGCAACTCTGTCCTGGTATCGTTGGATGAATTTTCGCGACATAATATCATAATTTTTGACGTCAGACGAGTCTAGGAAAAAGAACCACTCGAGGGTTGGTCCCTTTAATGATCTCCTGAACAAGAATGCCAGCGATGTTTTATCGTTCTGCTAGAAGGAAGACTCATAGATACACTCCTTCAAGGGGGTGAAGGAGTTATCAGAGCCATTGTACTTTCTATACACTAGTATTTCAGAAGGCGGTAGATGAAATACTGGCAGACTCGGGAGAGTGATATCAGGTACAGCCTTGACTCCCATCATTTTCTTAAAACTGTTGAATTGCTCGTCCATCCGTTCCATCTTCGTGAGTAGAGCCTGAGTCACTAGATCGATTTGGGGAGGAGGAGGTGATGGAGCATGATAGGCTTGCCTCTTGTAGTAACTGGGGCAAGGGGGGCAGTACGTTTGAGGTCCGGCAGCGCTTCCGCCATGTCCGAAGGCATTTTGGTGAGTCGGCGTTTGCGGTCAAGCTGGGTATCTCGAGGAGGATTGTTGTGGCCTAGATGGCCGGGGAGTAGAAATATGAAGGCCATCCATAGCTTGATGAACAGAGGGGAAATGGTGAGGGGGAGGAACTTGACGAACAACAGAGGGAACCACGGGATTTGGTTCGGCAGAATGCAAGGGCGTCTTCCCATTGAGAATGGACTGGATAGCCTCAAGTTGTTGAGGATTCACGTAGGTAGCCAGAGCTCCCAAGACGGTAACTAGATTAGGAGGGTTGGTAGATGCAGGCTCAGCTTGATCTTGAGCCTCCTCATAAGTGGGATTGGAGATTATGTGCACATGAGGATGATTGGTACCAGGATCATACTGGTCATGGGTAAATTGAGCCTGATGAGGGACATAAGTGTCTTCCTCGTACTAAGTGTGAAAGAATTTGGAGTAATGAGGGGCATTAGTATCTCTCCCGTTCTCATAATGGTAATCATAATTGCAAGGGGCATTAGCATCTCCCTCGTATTCAAACACGTCTTCTTGTTCGATGGCAACCATGTCGACAATTCTACCTGATCGGAGCATCATGATATTAAATTGTGATAGAGATTCAAACAAGTTGTGCAAAGGATTAGCAAACAAGTGGATGGTTACATTATCTTAGGATTCCTTGTTGAATTATTTAGATTTTTAAACACAAATTCACTCAACGGGGTAGGATCCTAGTTTCAGTTCAAGTTTTCCACCGTATACTTTATGGTTCTCTCACAAAGTTACGAACGACTAACCAGAACTTCAATTGGTACAACTTGCTTGATGATCAAGGAGGAATTCTCTGATTTTGGGGACTTATAGAGGTCTTAACACCCACCACTCTAGTTTGATCGAGGGACCAAGCCAATCAGAGAGAGGTAAGGATGCTAAGAAAGGTGTTCCTATAGAAGGGGGATGAGCCTCGATGCAAATGACCTGCGGCCTGGATGGCCTCTAATGTAATATAGATAAATATAGGTATCAAAAGGATCAAAGATTTGAGGGCTGATGAGAAAGAGAAGAAATTATTTGAATCGCGTTGTTGTTCACCGACGTTATTCAAGATAGAAACTTCTTCCGTTCACAGAACTTCAGGCAGCAGCGCAGACAGGCAAAATGACCTAAATGGCGTCTGTGAGAAGCGATGCGTTTTGACTAGCGTTGCTGACCCAAGATGCTATTCAGAGGCCAAAAAACAGTAAACAGAGAGCAATTACAGGGACAATCCCCTCCCAAGCTATCAATGTAACAGAAGCTAACAGATCATGCAAAAACTTAGTTCAAATAGGTTTATTATCATGTAAACGAACGTAGAACTCAATCAAACACACACTCTTCCTATCACACTCACAATCTTTTAATCGATCAAGGGAGGGCAAACTCTTGCCACAAAGGGATGTGCACGTAGTGCACGTAGGGATAAACGTAACCAAACTCATCAATTGGTGAAAACGTACCCGAGGGACACAAGTGGTGCACCGTGGGTGCCCGATGATAAAAAGTAAGAACAAAATATTAAAAGATGGCAAGACCAAGTTCCACCATGATCACCAAAAAGTTGTGGGTGCTCAAATCATGTGTGTGATTATCATGAATTTCATGTTGTTTATATGATGAATAAAACTATTAAAAATTAAAGGAAACGTGATCGCCATGAACTGTAAAGTTTCGAAAGAGGAAAAAGATCGCCTTACCTTTCTAACTTGGGAGTTGTTGAGTCCTTGATTCCTTCTCTTTGGCCGGCCAAAGAAAAGGAGCCCTTTTTGTTCTTGTCCTTGCTTTGATAGATTTGTGGTTTGTCCTTTGCTTGCTCCCTTTTGATTTCTTTCTTTTGTTCTTTAATTCTCTTGCAAGAAAGATTAAACAAAGAAGAAAAATTCTATTAGAACTAAAGAAGAGGTAGTATCTATTCTATCAAAGATTCAAAACATGCAACTCAATCAAGATCACTCACTTGGTTTGTGTTCTTTAAACCCCTACGCATGTGGGATTGGGAAAAGATGAATGTCTGTGTGTTAGAACATGGAGTGATGAACATGTGATGAAGAGTATAATTATGATGATAAAAAAAGCAGTGATTAACTATGCTTAAACCATGAAAAAATTATAAAGGAACTAAGAGAAAGAGTGATTGATGGCCCCTTGAAGTCTTGGGTCTTCTTTAATCTTCAACGGAGGAAGTGGATGAAGAAGAGTTGTTGTCCACGTTTTTCCCTCTTGAGTGCTCCAGAAAACCTTAAAGAAGAACTCCAATCTTTCAAATCCTAAGCTTTAACAACCCTTTGACCAATAGTTATATGATGGGTATATATAATTTTAGGTCTTAGGGCTTGTTTAAGACCCTCACGTGCCTCCACGGCCGCCTTTGGATCAACATGAAGAGTTTAAGACCCTTCCAACCATGGAAACAAGATAACTTTGGCCAAATCATCATTAGCTTAAGTTAGCTAAATCGCGTCGCCACGACAAGACACCTTTTAGCTAAATAAGGCAATAAAAATTTGGAAAAGGAAAATCGAAATGCATAAGGAAACCTAAATCGCATCGTACATAAGCGACGTGCTTTAGATAATTAGAAAATTAATTCGAATTAGAAATCATAAATTTAGACGGATTAGGACCTAAATGGCGTCGTCCAGAGGCGACGCTATTCAGTTAAATCCTCCTAAATTTAGTAATTTTAATTCCGAATTGATTTCTGCTAGAAATATAAATGGCGTCTTCTATGGGCGACGTGATTCAATAAATTCTGAGAAAAATTAATAAAAATTAATTAATGATTACAAATCAGACCACTTTGGGGCATTATCATTATAACATGAAATTTACTCAATATGAGGTCAAAATTAGCGTGTCTACACCTGTAGCAGGGTTCATCAACCTTGCAAATTTGTTTCCACTTCGTATCAGATAGGTATTTCTTTACTCTCTTCATTCCCTTCTTTGCTAATTCGGTGAAATTTACCCTCTTTGTGTCGCAGTATGAGACTTTTGCTAATAGAAGTTTTTCGTACTGTTCATCAGAGTCAAAATAAATTCTACTAAATCCAGGTACACTTGACTATGTTACAACATCCTAATTATTTCCCTGAACAACATGAGCTTCCATTGCGGACAGGGCATGTCCTAGGGTTTTAAGAATAGGGAAACCACAAACACAAGCAATGGATGATGTTGAAAGGCTTATGAACTTGGGGAAATGATGAGATGCCTTTTGGAAGGTTAAGAAAAATGCGACCTTTGATCAAGAACGAGAACTGGTGACAAGTTGTAAACTTTTCGTCCTTGCGCAAGATCTTTTCAAGTTGTAGAGAGTTCAAGTGTAAGGAAGATGATTGGTTTCCAGACTAAACAAAACAGAGAGATCGATTCCCCCCCATTAAATGTGCTGGTCAAAAGATAGGTTGTTGATCGAGCGTACAAATGGGCAATTTCAGATGGGTTAATCAGCTATGATTCAGGTGAGACTTCGAAGACTACCCTTTTTATTAAAGTAGTATTAATCAAGTGGCATTTGCTTACATGCCCTTACAAAATCGCATCCCTAGGGTTATATATATATCAAAACTGGCTTAATTAATTGACAAGATTATCAAAATATGCTGACTAATGAAGTACTTTATTAGACCTAACTTTAATACGACCTCTATCTTTTTGAACTTTAGTGAAATAATTCATAAAGCTTACACTACAGTTCTAATTCATAATTTTAGTGCTGAGAGAGTAATCACAAGAATTTGTACTTAACTCCAATGCCTGTTCCTTGTTTGCCTCCATCTTTGATGAATAATTCTTCATAATCCACCTGACTTTATTCTAATATTTTCAAAAGTTGGTCTTCATAACTCAAATTATTTCCCTTTATCCTTCTAAGCTTGATTACTGATGTAAGGACTGAGGTTTCAGGTTTAGTATTCGGGTCAGATCCCCCGGTTTGGACCCTGAGGGGTCTTGAGAGTTTCTTCTGAATGACGTCGACCCTGAACGACGCCTTTCAAACGGCATCTTGCTTGGTGGACGCCATTTAGGTCTGTGGCTGTTGTGCCACGTGGACGCCACGTGGGCGGGTTTCGGGCCGCGAGAGTACGATCCCTGTCTTGTCGTCTGAAAGGCGTCTGCGAAGGACGACGCCATTCAGACTGCGACCCTGAGATGTCAGTGTACGGTGCCGGTCTTGTCGTCTGAACGGCGTCGATGGTGGTCGACGTGTTTCAGAGCTTCTATCAGTACGGCCCGTCCTGTCATCTGATAGGCGTCTGTCTCAGTCGACGCGTTTTACCCTGTTTCGGATTGACCCCGCGAGCCTTCCTTTCTTTCCCTCATTTTCCTCCTCTCACTCTCTCTCCTCCCCCTCTCCGCCTCCTCTGACCCCTCTCTTCCCCTTTCCCTTCCTCGTCTTCCTCTTCCACCACTCCAAACCTCTCTACCTCTCACCACTACCACCACCACTTCCTTCGCAGCGTTCCATTCTCCGGACGGCGGCCGACGTCCCGGCGGAGTGGCGACGTCCTCGGGGGTATTGGTGGCGGTCTGCGGTGCGGCGGTTCGGCGGCACGAAGTCAGGAGGAGTTCAATAACCGGTAGGGGGACGAACCTTGGGTGGATTGTACTCGTTTCATCCGTAGTTTCCATGTGATGCGTTTGGGGGTAGGACGAGCTTGTTAGGGGCTTTTCTTGATGGGAATGAGGGTTTCTATGAATATGGAATTGTGATGGTTTAGCTTGCCCCTCTCTCTCCTCTGTTTTTGGGTGATTTTGGAGATTTTGGGGGTGAAAAGGGAGCCCTCGGGCAGAGAGCAGAACCTGATTTCTGGCGCTAAAAGACGTCGTGCCTGAACGACGCCATTTAAAATGGCGACGGGCCAGTACGACGCCTTTTAGGCATAAATCTCCCTGTTTGAGGTTCTGTCAGTCTGGGTTTCTGGTGTTAAATGACGTCGTGCCTGGACGACGCCATTTAGAATGGCGACGAACCAGCACGACGCCATTTAGGCAGAAATCGCCCGATTAAGGTTTCTGCAAGTTTCGGATTCTGGTGTGATTGGCGTCTGAGGAAACCGACGCCTTTCAAAAGGTGGCTTCCCAGGACGACGCGTTTTAAGAGAATCAACCGTTGCTTGTCCCTATTTTCGGTCGTTAATTGGCGACGAGGGATAGCGATGCCTTTCAAAAGGCGGCTACGTATGGCGACGCGTTTTACGCCAGGTTCTGTGGCCGAGTTTCTGCGAACCAGTTTAGGGGACTTGAATGGCATCGGCCTTGGGCGACGCGATTCAAGACAGAATCACACTAATTCATGCTATTAAAATGTATTTACATTGTTAGATAGTTGGTTAAATGTATGCTTTAATTACACTCGATGATGATAGATTCTTCGTGACCTGTTAGCACTGTGTTGAGTGTCGTGCGACCGCGGACATCTCACGTGACAGGATCGCACTGTGCCGGGTTTTGTGTTACTGTGGACCTTGAGTGACAGTTGTAGCGCTTTATCACCTTGTGCTGGTGTGGGTGGAGCACAGCGCCGGTGGGGACGTGGGCAGGGTGATGCCTAGTGAGAGAGGGTCACCTGGTGAACCCCGGGGTTAGCTAGTACCGGTGTAGGAGTGGTACCTGTGAAGTGTCACTCGTGCTGGGGGAATGAGTAACCACCTGAGCCAGTTGGGCCGGAGTAGCCAGCGTGCTATCCGAGGGGTTACTGTTTGGCCTCAGCGGGTCAGTGTTTCCCACTTTCGGTTGTGTGGTCGGTGTTTCCCACTTTCGGTTGTGTGGTCGGTGTTTCCCACTTTCGAAGGCGTGATTGGCATGTTTTGTCGAAACGCGAGTTGTAGGCTTCTTAATAGAATTATTCTAAAGATATGCTTGTTACATTTCGAATGCATGTCGTTCATATCGAGATTAGGAGTAGTGTGTTACAGCTTTACTTGCCTTAATCACCTGTATCTTTGTTATTGCTCTTGTGGGTGTGTGAGTGGGAGGCAGGGGATCGGATGATCCCTACTGAGCCCAATTCTGGTGTGGCTCACTCCCTGCGGTTTTAGGTGTGGACCTCTTGGCGTGTGGCGGCGAGTGGTGTTCTCCTTGGTGTGCGGACCAGCAGCTGTCTCAGTTCAGGGGTATGCCCCGATGTTGTTGTACTTTGTTCCTGCCTGTACTTATTTAATTTCTTGAGCTATGTAATTATTGTTGGACTGTGTACGGACATTATTAATTTCCTTCCTGCGCACTGTAATTCCTTGTAATCCGTGTGAATGTTATATTTAACCTTGTTTAACCCTTGCTCCTCCAGATATGTGTATGAGATCTGGGTGTGAGACCGTTGGTTAATGAGTCGGCACCCATTTAGTGATCAGATCTCCGGTCATAGGGTGGCGGGTTGTTACAGATGGTATCAGAGCTCAGTCTGGTCGAGTATGCGATAAACTGGGTTAAATATCGTAGTCCAACAATAATAAGTACGAGTCTGTACAGGCGATGGCTACTGGCGTAGATTGATAGGTTTTGACGTGTTTGTCTTGATTTTTGTGTTCATGGGGTAGTGATGGCGCCGAGGAGGAGAGTTTCGTTGGCTCGTAGTGCGAGAGCAGACGATGTTAGTTCGGGAGTAGAAGAGCATAATGTGGATCGTTTCGTGGAGGCTATGATTGGAGGTATGTCTAGATACCAACAGGAAGCCGATAGTGAGGGATGCAATTCCTGAGGTGACCAGTCCACGGTATTGGAGCAGTTTTTGAAGTTGGAGACCCCTTCTTTCACGGGTCGACCAGTCCCAGACGAGGCAGCTCGTTGGATTAAGGAAGTGGAGAAGGCATTTGATGTTCTTGAATGTGCTGAGAATGACAAGATCTTGTTGGCAACCTACTTGTTGAAGGACAATGCATACGAGTGGTGGGTTACCATCAAGAGAATGATGTTTGCATATAGATCCTTGAGAGAGATCCCTTGGGAGGTGTTTGTGAGAGAGTTCAGTGGACATTACTTTCCGAGGCTCGCCCAGAAGGCCAAAGAAAGGGAGTTTATGGAATTGGTACAGAATGATATGTTAGTTCTAGAATATCAGACGAAGTTTGTGACTCTTGGAAGATTCGTTCCACACTTATTCGAGCATGAGAAATATAGAACAGAGAGATTTGTAGATGGACTCCGTTATGATTTGAGGACAATGGTGGCGCCTCAATGTTGTAGAGATCTGGCGTCGGCGGTTCGATGCGCGGCAGCGGTGGAGACTCAATTTTAGCAAATGGCGGAAGAATTGGAGTGATCGGCACGAGGGAAGCAGCAAGGCAAGAGCAAATCAACGGTCCTTTCGTCAGGCGGTTCGAGTTCCTTTGAGTTCGGGTCCCAAGAGACGTCATGTGATGAAGATGAGGACGGTTCGGCTCAACAGATGCAGACTGTGGCTAGCAGGCAGCAGGGAACGAGACAGGATGCGGCAGATTATTGTCCCCGTTGTGGTAGGTATCACGGCAATCGGATATGTCCATTGGTCTCTGGTAGCTGTTTTGGCTGTGGTAGGAGGGGACATCTTGCGAGGAACTGTCCCTAGAAGAATAAGACAAGTCAGGAGCCGAGTGGTCAGTAGGAGCCCGGTACATTATGTGGTGTTGTACGTTCTTTCAGTGGAGGTCCGAGATGTTGGGCTAGATGAGCACTCCTATTGTGTCTTATTAGGTAGTAGTTGTGAACTTGTATGGCACCCTTTATGTATTTTGGATCATGGTGGAGAATCAGTATTGTAAGGCTACTATATGATGATGTTGGTCTATCAATTTTGGCGGAATTGTGGAACATAGTTAACTTAGTATGGATTTGATTGACCGGTTGTAGGGAGCCCCGTGTAAGGATGTGATCGGTGAGAGTGATTGTTGTGATCTGTCTTACCAGCGTGGAATTGTGGGATGAAGGTTCAGTCAGGTTAGAGGTAGACTCTATGATTTGACCGTGGAGGACGTGCGCAGGTGTGTCCTTATAGAGGCGCACTGTTCAAGTTATGGTGCTTCCCGGAACGAGTAGACGTATCAATGTTTGAGGTGGTCTAGTAGGAAGAAGGATAGGGTTGATTTTGTGGTTAGGTGCTTTAATTGTCGACAGAATATGGTGGAACATTAGAGTGGCGCAGCGGAAACGTGGTTGCAGTCCTTGCCGATTCCGATATGGAAACGGGAGCTTGTGACTTTGGAATTGTGTTGGGATTGTTTTATCCCCTGGTGGTGGGAGCGTGATCTGAGTTATCATTGAGCAACTGACTATGTCAGCACACTTCCTGGCTATCAGGAAGGACTGGTTAGTCGGTGAGTTGGCTAAGCTGTTTGTGGATCAGATCATCTCTTTCTGCTCAATGTGCCCTTATCCATCATGTCAGACCAGGTTTTGAGATTTACTTCCAGGTCTTGGAAGAGTTTTCGGAAGGCCTTGGGCACGCAGTTAGCCTTCAGCTCGGCCTATCATCCCGAGGCTGATGGGCAGTCGGAGAGGGCCATTCAGATTCTGATAGTTATGCTCGGGGCATATTGCCTAGACTGAGGAGGTTCTTGGGAGTAGCGCTCGTTTTCAGTGGGGTTTTGCGTACTGCAACAGTTACCATTCTAGCATTGGCATGGCGCCTTATGGGGCATTGTTCAGATGGTTGTGTCGATCCTTTGTGATCTAGTCTGAGATTGGCAAGAGGCAGTTAACAAGATCAGAGTTGGTTTAGCAGTGTACTGAGGTTGCCAGAGTGGTGCAATGGAATTTAATCGCAGCTCGGACTGTCAGAAGTTGTGCTGTTATCGGTAGGAGACCAATTGAGTGTGAAGTTAGGAGACCACGTGTTTCTCCAAGTCTCGCCCTCTAAGGGTGTAATGAGATTTGGGAAGCAAGGTAAGCTGGGTCCGCGATGTGTTGGGCCTTTTCCCGTTCTTGCTCGAATTGGGGAAGCGGCGTACCAGCTAGCCTTGCCGTCCAATCTTGCAGGGGTGCACGATGTGTTCCATGTTTCGTTGCTGAGGAATGTTCAGGTTCCCTGGAACAAGGTTGTACCTTTGGATTGAGTGATTTGGCAGTATCGCTCTAGGAGCGAGGCGACTAGGGAGCGCGAGTTTGAGATGTGGGATCAGTCTCCTACCTTTTCCGGTAAGTTTCCCATGTGAGTTGGTGGTGGTTTTATTTCGCCCTCGTTACTTGTTGCAGGCAATTTCGGGTACGAAATTCTTTTAAGGGGCGGAAAATGTAAGGACTGAGGTTTCGGGTTCAGTATTCGGGTCGGATACCCCGGTTTGGACCCTGAGGGGTCTTGAGAGTTTCTTCTGAATGACGTTGACCCTGAACGACGCCTTTCAAACGGCGTCTTGCTTGGTGGACGCCATTTAGGTCTGTGGCTGCTGTGCCACGTGGGCGCCACGTGGGCGGGTTTCGGGCCGCGAAAGTACGGCCCCTATCTTGTCGTCTGAAAGGCGTCCGCGATGGACAACGCCATTCAGACTGCGACCCTGAGATGTCAGCGTACGGTGCCGATCTTTTCGTCTGAACGACGTCGGTGGTGGTCGACGTGTTTCAAAGCTTCTGTCAGTATGGCTCGTCGTGTCATCTGATAGGCGTCTGTCTCAGTCGACGCGTTTTACCCTGTTTCGGATTGACCCCGCGAGCCTTCCTTTCTTTCCCTCATTTTCCTCCTCTCACTCTCTCTCCTCCCCCTCTCCGCCTCCTCCGACCCCTCTCTTCCCCTTTCCCTTCCTCGT
Organism: Zantedeschia hybrid cultivar; assembly: GCA_030544215.1. NCBI lineage: Eukaryota > Viridiplantae > Streptophyta > Magnoliopsida > Alismatales > Araceae > Zantedeschia > Zantedeschia hybrid cultivar. The sequence goes on along the minus strand of JARZZO010000008.1, from coordinate 55,538,818 downwards.
CTTCCTCTTCCACCACTCCAAACCTCTCTACCTCTCACCACTTCCTTCGCGGCGTTCCATTCTCCGGACGACGGCCGACGTCCCGGCGGAGTGGCGACGTCCTCGGGGGTACCGGCGGCGGTTTTCGGTGCGGCGGTTCGGCGGCACGGAGTCAGGAGGTGTTCAAGAACCGGTAGGGGGACGAACATTGTGTGGATTGTACTCGTTTCATCCGTAGTTTCCATGTGATGCGTTTGGGGGTAGGACGAGCATGTTAGGGGCTTTTCTTGATGGGAATGAGGGTTTCTATGAATATGGAATTGTGATGGTTTAGCTTGCCCCTCTTTCTCCTCTGTTTTTGGGTGATTTTGCGGCTTTTGGGGGTGAAAAGAGAGCCCTCGGGCAGAGAGCAGAACCTGATTTCTGGTGCTAAAAGACGTCGTGCCTGAACGACGCCGTTTAAAATGGCGACGTGCCAGTACGACGTCTTTTAGGTATAAATCTCCCTGTTTGAGGTTCTGTCAGTCTGGGTTTCTGGCGTTAAATGACGTCGTGCCTGGACGACGCCATTTAGAATGGCGACGAGCCAGTACGACGCCATTTAGGCAGAAATCGCCCGATTAAGGTTTCTGCAAGTTTCGGATTCTGGTGTGATTGGCGTCTGAGGAAACCGACGCCTTTCAAAAGGTGGCTTCCCAGGACGACGCGTTTTAAGAGAATCAACCGTTGCTTGTCCCTATTTTCGGTCGTTAATTGGCGACGAGGGATAGCGACGCCTTTCAAAAGGCGGCTACGTATGGCGACGCGTTTTACGCCAGGTTCTGTGGCCGAGTTTCTGCGAACCAGTTTAGGGGACTTGAATGGCATCGGCCTTGGGCGACGCGATTCAAAACAGAATCACACTAATTCATGCTATTAAAATGTATTTACATTGTTAGATAGTTGGTTAAATGTATGCTTTAATTACACTCGATGATGATAGATTCTTCGTGACCTGTTAGCACTGTGTTGAGTGTCGTGCGACCGCGGACTTCTCACGTGACCGGATCGCACTGTGCCGGGTTTTGTGTTACTGTGGACCTTGAGTGACAGTTGTAGTGTAAGGATCGAGACTTTCAGATCCGGTTTTCGGGGTCGGATCATGTAGTTATGGTCCTAGTAGGGTCTAGGGCTCTGTGATGTTTCGCGTCGAGCCCGCTCGACGCGGTTTAAACGGCGTCCACCGTTGTAGACGCGTTTTAGGTTCTGCCACGTGGGTGCCACGTGGGCTGGCTTCGGGCCGCGAGAGTACGGCCCTGTCGCGTCGTCTGAACGGCGTTCGCGTGGGACGACGCCTTTCTGACTGCGACTCTGGGTGTGTCAGAGTACGGCCCTGACAAGTGTTCTAAACGGCGTCTATGTAGAACGACGCGTTTCAGAGTCTTGTCAGAGCGGCCGTCGCGTCGCCTGATAGACGTCCGTAGATGTCGACGCGTTTTAGCCAGTCTCTGGTTAACCCCGCGAGCCCTCCTTCTTTCCCTCATTTTCTCCTTCTCTCTTTCTCTCCTTCCCCTCCGGCGAACTCGGCGGCGATCCCTCCTCCTTCCTCTTTTCCTCCCACCGTTTCATCTCTCCCTCCACTCCATCCTCTACCTGGCTCTTACCACTACCACCTCCACTTCCACTACGGTGTTCTACTCTCCGGACGGCGGCCGACGTCACGGTGGAGTAAGGACGACCACGGCGGTACCGGCGGCGGCGTGGGGCGAGACGGGTGGACGGCTTGAAGCTCGGAGGCGTTCAAGTATCCGGTAGGGTGACGGTTCCCATGGTATTGTGTTTAAACCATGTTTTCCCCCGTTTAAGCATGTTATGGATCTTTGGTTTTGGGGGGTAGAACAAGCATGTTTAGGAATTCTTCTTGTTGATATGGGGGATTTTCATGATGTGATTTCCTGTTGATTGAATTGCTCCTCTTTCCCCTCCATTTTTGGGTGATTTTGGGGTTGTTTGGGTTGAAAAGGGAGCCCTCGGGCTCATGGCAGACTCTGGTTCCTGGGGTTGAAAGACGTCGTGCATGGACGACGCCTTTGTGAAGGGCGTCGGGCCATCACGACGCCTTTTAGACAGGAATCGCCTGACTGAGAGTCTGCCAGTTCGGGGATTATGGGACTAAAAGACGTCATGGGTGGGCGACGCGTTTTGAATAGCGTCGGGTAGCCATGACGCCTTTTAAGGCAGAAATCCCCTGAGTAAGGCCTTTGGAATTCCTGGTTTTCTGTGCTAAATGGCGTCTGAGGATGTCGACGCCTTTCAAAAGGCGACCACTGGTGTCGACGCCTTTTAAGGCCTGATTATGAAGACAGTGTTTTACATAAACCAGTACATGGAGCTGGAATGGCGTCGGTCTTGGGCGACGCGATTCAAGACAGAACCTCACTAATTCATGCCAGTAAAATGTGTTCATACTGCTAGATAGATGGTTAGTGCATGTTTTGATGTACGCGGTAGAGATGGATTCTGCATGATCGGGTGATACTATTGTGTGTGTTACACGATCGCGGACTTTTCACGTGACCGGATCGTACTGTGCTAGGTTTTATGTTACTATGGACCTGGAGTGACATTGTAGCGCTTTATCGCCCTGTGCTGGTGGGGGCGTGAGGACAGCGCCGGTGGGGGCGTGGGCGGGGTGACGCCTAGTGAGAGAGGGTCACCTGGTGAACCCCGGGGTCAGCTAGTATCGGTGTCGGAGTGGTACATTCGGAGAGTCACTCATGATGAGGGAAGGAGTAACCACCTGAGCCAGTTGGGCCGGAGTAGCTAGAGTGCTATCCGAGGGGTTACTGCTTGGTCTCAGTGGGTCGAGGTTTTTCCCACCGTTGTTTGTGTGGTTGGCGTGTTCTATCGAGACGGCAGTTGTGGGTTCCCTTGTCGGTTAGTTTAGATATATGCACGTTTAATACACTTCGACTGCATGTGATTTCACGTTGAGAATTAGGAATTGTACCTACTACTGTGTTTGTTGCTTTACCGTTAGCTGTATTTTGCACTTGTGGGTGTATGCGTGGGCAGTGGGGATCGAAGGATCCCTACTGAGTCTTGTCTTGAGACTCACCCCTGCGGTTTTCAGGTGAGGACTCCCAGCAGACCTAGAGCGGCGTGTGCGGCCGTGTGTTGAGCGCTTTCAGCGGTTGTTCCGGGGTATGCCCCGATGTAGTTGTTATTTATTTATGGCCTGTATGTTTAATTATTTCTTTCAGTTGGAATATGTAATTATTTGCTGTATCAAGTCGCATTGTAATAATTTTAATTCCTGCACTTTCATTTCAATTCAATGCGATGTGAATGTTTAGCTTAGTTTATTATTTATTTCCCAGACTTACTAGATCCTGGTTTGGTTCCAAATTAATGATTCGGTACTCATTTAGTAATCGGATCCCCGATTATAGGGTGGCGGGTCGTTACAGTTGGTATCAGAGCATACGGTCTGGCAAATAAATAAATAACTAGGTTAAATGTCGTAAGTTCGGCAAATAAATACATTATCCCGTACAGGCACGGCGGTAGCATAGGTTTTAGGACTCTAATTAGGACCTTTTGATTTTGTAATTGTAGGCGAGTAGATGGCTCCCAGGAAGAGGATGCCGGTTATTCGAGAGCGGGGAGATGCCCCTAGTGGGTCCGAGGCAGGGAGGCCGAGTGTAGAGTAGTTTATGGAGGCCATGATGGACACTATGGCTAGATATCAGACGCGAGATCCTAGTGAGAGTTCTAGTGCTCGGGGAGGGTCCACAGCTACCCTTGAGAGGTTCCTGAAGCTGAGGCCACCTCACTTCACCGGTCGTCCCGACCCTGATGAGGCCATTCACTGGCTTAGAGAGATAGAGAAGACCTTCGATACCATGGATTGTGCAGCAGTAGAGAGGACCCCGTTGGCTACCTTCATGCTGAAGGATAGCGCCTATGACTGGTGGACCACATTGAAGAGTTTGTCTTATGAGGACAGGAGTCTTAGGGAAATTTCATGGGAGACCTTTGTTAAGGAGTTCAATGCACAGTATTTCCCTAGACATGTTCAGAGAGCCAATGAGAGGGCGTTTATGGATCTGACGCAGGGGAGTATGACGGTACTCGAGTATCAGGCGAAGTTTGTCTCGCTGGGTCGGTTTGTGCCTTTCATATCTGGGGACGAGGAGCGTCGCACGGAGAGGTTTGTGGACGGACTGAGGCTCAGTCTAAGGAACTTCGTGGCGTCCCACTGTTGTACAAACTTGGCATCAGCGGTTAGGTGTGCAGCAGCAGTAGAGGCTCAGCAGAACCAGTCGGCCCGGGAGAGAGGATTGACTGCTCAGGGGCCAGTGCGTGACAGGGGTAAGGCAGCGGCACCGGCTCCTTCAGTCGGATCGGGATCGTCGTCACTCGGCTCCCGATTCAGGAGATTCTTCCGAGGCGGTGGCAGCAATAGTGGTAGCAGCGGCAGCAACAGGCCTAGGCAGGGTCAGCATAGTCAGTCAGTGTCCAGTGCATCGCAGGAGCCAGCTCAGAGGCTTCCAGCAGTCTGCCAGCACTGTGGTGGTGCCCATGGCGGGACTCAGTGTCCCACTCTTCCCAGGAGGTGTTTCACTTGCGGCCAGCAAGGCCATTTGGCGAGGCAGTGCCCGCAGGGGCATGGTCAGGGGCAAGGTCATGGCGATCAGAAGAAGCCGAAGACCCAGGGGAGAGTTCTAGCTATCACCAGGAGGGAGGCTCGTGCGTCCAACTTGGTGGAAGGTACACTTTCTGCCCTTGGAAACTCTGCACATGTGTTGATCGATTCGGGTGCTTCGCATTCCTTCATTTCTGAGCAGTTCCTAGATATCCTTTCTGCACCCGTTGATGAGTTATCTGATGGTTTGATGGTAGAGGTTCCTTCTGGAGACTTTATGATATCTTATAATTGCTTGAGGAATGTTCCCTTGACCATTGAGGGTCATGTGCTACCTGCCCAGTTGGTTGTACTTGCTATTCGTGACTTTGATATCATCCTGGGCATGGACTGGTTGGAAGCCTTTTATGCTGAGGTGGACTGCCACAGGAAGAGGGTGCGCTTCTCTATTCCGGACACCCCGACCTTCTTTTTCCAAGGTATTAGGCTTTCTTCTCGAGGTATTCTCATTTCTGCCTTTAAGGCACGGAGGTTGCTTGCTGGTGGCTATGAGGCTTTCCTTGCCTCTGTGGTTGTTCCTGATGTCCGTGATAGTCCCAGTCCTCGGGAGGTGCCTGTAGTATGTGATTTCGTAGATGTGTTTCCTGAGGAGCTGCCTGGCCTTCCCCCTCAGCGAGAGGTCGAGTTTACCATTGAGCTTGCACCAGGTACGGCGCCCTTGTCTAAGGCCCCGTATCGGATGGCGCCAGCCGAACTCGCTGAGTTGAAGGCGCAGTTGCAGGAGTTGCTGGATAAGGGTTTCATTCGTCCCAGCATATCTCCATGGGGTGCTCCAGTTCTGTTTGTTAGAAAGAAGGATGGTTCTCTGAGATTGTGCATCGATTATAGGCAGTTGAAGCAGGTGACAATAAAGAATAAGTACCCGCTTCCTAGGATCGATGATTTGATGGATCAGCTGCAGTCCGCGAGGGTGTTTTCCAAGATCGACCTGAGATCTGGATATTATCAGATGAGGATCCGGAATGTGGATGTTAGTAAGACGGCTTTCAGAACTCGGTATGGACATTATGAGTTTTTGGTTATGTCCTTCGGCTTGACCAATGCTCCGGCGGCCTTTATGGATCTGATGAACAGAGTCTTCAGGATCTACCTGGATCAGTTTGTGGTTGTATTTGTTGATGATATTCTGATCTATTCTTCTTATGAGGAAGGGCACGCTGCTCATCTTCGGGCAGTATTGCAGGTCCTGAGGGAGCACCAACTTTACGCCAAATTTAGCAAGTGTAAATTTTGGCTAGACGAGGTGCACTTCCTTGGGCATGTTATTTCTGGAGAAGGTATCGCGGTGGATCCAGCCAAGATTGAGGCGGTGATGGATTGGAGCAGGCCGACTTCTGTGACTGAGATCAGGAGCTTTCTGGGGCTTGCCGGTTATTACAGGCGGTTTATTCAGGGGTTTTCTTCTATAGCGGCCCCCTTGTCGAGGTTGACTCGAAAGGGAGTTCATTTTGTGTGGACCGAGGAATGTGAGCAGAGTTTCATTGAGCTAAAAACCCGCCTCACGTCAGCCCCAGTGCTGGTGCTCCCATCTGAGACAGGTGGATTCGTGGTTTACTCAGATGCGTCCCGTCAAGGTTTGGGCGCAGTCCTAATGCAGCATGGCAGGGTAGTTGCTTATGCTTCTCGGCAGCTGAAGAAGCATGAGGAGAACTATCCTACCCATGATTTGGAACTTGCAGCTGTGGTGTTTGCACTTAAGATCTGGAGGCATTACTTATATGGAGAGAAATTTCAGGTTTTTACTGATCACAAGAGCCTGAAATACGTGTTCACTCAGAGAGACCTGAATTTGAGGCAGCGGAGGTGGATGGAGTTCATTAAGGATTATGACTTTGACCTTTCTTATCATCCGGGCAAGGCGAATGTGGTGGCAGACGCTTTGAGTCGGAAGACGGTCATGTCATACCTCATGATTCGAGAGTGGAAATTGTTCGAGCAGGTGGTGGAATCTTCCTTTAGAGTCCCACGTGAAGATGACAGAGCCGTGCTGGTCAGGTTGACTATGAGACCAGCTGTGTATCATGCTGTGATTGAGGCTCAGAGGGCAGATGCTGAGTTACCACAGATTCTCCAGAGGTCAGAAGTGGAATTATGGGATGACGGTACTGTCAGGTTCAGAGGCAGACTTTATGTTCCGACTGAGGAGGACGTGCGCAGATGTGTTCTTGATGAGGCGCACCGTTCGAGATATGCAGTGCATCCTGGGACGACCAAGATGTACCATTGTTTGAGGAGGCACTTCTGGTGGCCCGGTATGAAGAAAGATGTGGCTGAATATGTGGCTAGATGTATGACTTGTCAGCAGGTTAAAGCCGAGCATCAGAGACCTGGAGGGTTGCTGCAGCCCTTGCCGATTCCAGAGTGGAAATGGGAGCATGTGACGATGGACTTTGTGATGGGATTGCCTACATCCCCTAGCAGGAGAGACGCCATCTGGGTCATCGTTGATCGACTGACCAAGTCGGCACACTTCCTAGCTATTAGGAAGGACTGGTCAGTCGGCAAGCTGGCAAAGTTGTTTGTAGACCGGATCATCTCTCTGCACGGGGTACCTTTGTCCATTGTATCAGATCGAGATCTGAGGTTTACTTCCAGGTTCTGGAAGAGCTTTCAGAAGGCATTGGGCACTCAGTTGGCTTTCAGCTCGGCCTACCATCCCGAGACTGACGGGCAGTCGGAGAGGACCATTCAGACCTTGGAGGATATGCTCAGGGCATGTTGCCTAGACTGGGGAGGTTCTTGGGAGCAGCATTTGTCCACAGTAGAATTTGCCTACAACAACAGTTACCATTCCAGTATCGGCATGGCGCCTTATGAGGCCTTGTATGGGCGACCGTGTCGATCCCCGGTGTGTTGGTCCGAGATCGGTGAGAGGCAGATAGCAGGACCAGAGTTAGTGCAGCAGTGTGCTGAGATTGCCAGGACAGTTCGGCAGAGGTTGACCGCAGCTCAGTGTAGGCAGAAAAGTTATGCAGACGTCCGACGGAGACCACTTGAGTTTGAAGTTGGGGACCACGTGTTCCTCCGAATCTCACCCTCCAAGGGTGTGGTGAGATTCGGGAAGCGAGGCAAGCTGAGTCCGCGATATATTGGGCCTTTTCCCATTCTTGCTCGAATTGGGGAAACCGCGTATCAGCTGGCCTTGCCGCCCAGTCTTGCAGGAGTGCACGATGTGTTCCATGTTTCCTTGCTGAGAAAGTATGTTCAGGATCCGTCCCATGTGTTGGATTTTTCAGAGTTGGAGGTCGCTGAGGACCTATCCTTTCCAGAGTATCCTGTTCGTATTGAGGATCGCAGAGAACAGGTCCTGCGGAACAAGATTGTACCGTTGGTCAAGGTGATTTGGCAGTACCGCTCCGGAGGTGAGACAACCTGGGAGCGAGAGGATGAGATGCGGGAGCAGTTCCCATACCTCTTTTCGTAAGTCTCCTTGTGAACTTGTATCCCTATTTTGACCTTGTTAATTCTAGCGGTCATTTTCGGAGGCGAAATTCTTTTAAGGGGGGGAGAATGTAAGGATCGAGACTTTCGGATCCGGTTTTCGGGGTCGGATCCTGTAGTTCTGGTCCTAGTGGGGTCTGGGGCTCTGTGATGTTTCGCGTCGAGCCCGCTCGACGCGGTTTAAACGGCATCCACTATTGCAGACGCGTTTTACGTTCTGCCACGTGGGTGCCACGTGGGCTGGCTTCGGGCCGCGAGAGTACGGCCCTGTCGCGTCGTCTGAACGGCGTCCGCGTGGGACGACGCCTTTCAGACTGCGACTCTGGGTGTGTCAGAGTACGGCCCTGACAAGTGTTCTAAACGGCGTCTGTGTAGAACGATGCGTTTCAGAGTCTTGTCAGAGCGACCGTCGCGTCGCCTGATAGACGTCCGTGGATGTCGACGCGTTTTAGCCAGTCTCTGGTTAACCCCGCGAGCCCTCCTTCTTTCCCTCATTTTCTCCTTCTCTCTTTCTCTCCTTCCCCTCCGGCGAACTCGGCGGCGATCCCTCCTCCTTCCTCTTTTCCTCCCACCGTTTCATCTCTCCCTCCACTCCATCCTCTACCTAGCTCCTACCACTACCACCTTTACTTCCACTGCGGCGTTCTACTCTCCGGACGGCGGCCGACGTCACGGTGGAGTAAAGACGACTACGGCGGTACCGGCGGCGGCGTGGGGCGAGACGGGTGGACGGCTTGAAGCTCGGAGGCGTTCAAGTATCCGGTAGGGTGACGGTTCCCATGGTATTGTGTTTAAACCATGTTTTCCCCCGTTTAAGCATGTTATGGATCTTTGGTTTTGGGGGGTAGAACAAGCATGTTTAGGAATTCTTCTTGTTGATATGGGAGATTTTCATGATGTGATTTCCTGTTGATTGAATTGCTCCTCTTTTCCCTCCGTTTTTGGGTGATTTTGGGGTTGTTTGGGTTGAAAAGGGAGCCCTCGGGCTCATGGCAGACTCTGGTTCCTGGGGTTGAAAGACGTCGTGCATGGACGACGCCTTTGTGAAGGGCGTCGGGCCATCACGACGCCTTTTAGACAGGAATCGCCTGACTGAGAGTCTGCCAGTTCGGGGATTCTGGGACTAAAAGACGTCATGGGTGGGCGACGCGTTTTGAATAGCGTCGGGTAGCCATGACGCCTTTTAAGGCAGAAATCCCCTGAGTAAGGCCTTTGGAATTCCTGGTTTTCTGTGCTAAATGGCGTCTGAGGATGTCGACGCCTTTCAAAAGGCGACCACTGGTGTCGACGCCTTTTAAGGCCTGATTATGAAGACAGTGTTTTACATAAACCAGTACATGGAGCTGGAATGGCGTCGGTCTTGGGCGACGCGATTCAAGACAGAACCTCACTAATTCATGCCAGTAAAATGTGTTCATACTGCTAGATAGATGGTTAGTGCATGTTTTGATGTACGCGGTAGAGATGGATTCTGCATGATCGGGTGATACTATTGTGTGTGTTACACGATCGCGGACTTTTCACGTGACCGGATCGTACTGTGCTAGGTTTTATGTTACTATGGACCTGGAGTGACATTGTAGCGCTTTATCGCCCTGTGCTGGTGGGGGCGTGAGGACAGCGCCGGTGGGGGCGTGGGCGGGGTGACGTCTAGTGAGAGAGGGTCACCTGGTGAACCCCGGGGTCAGCTAGTATCGGTGTCGGAGTGGTACATTCGGAGAGTCACTCATGATGAGGGAAGGAGTAACCACCTGAGCCAGTTGGGCCGGAGTAGCTAGAGTGCTATCCGAGGGGTTACTGCTTGGTCTCAGCGGGTCGAGGTTTTTCCCACCGTTGTTTGTGTGGTTGGCGTGTTCTATCGAGACGGCAGTTGTGGGTTCCCTTGTCGATTAGTTTAGATATATGCACGTTTAATACACTTCGACTGTATGTGATTTCACGTTGAGAATTATGAATTGTACCTACTACTGTGTTTGTTGCTTTACCGTTAGCTGTATTTTGCACTTGTGGGTGTGTGCGTGGGCAGTGGGGATCAAAGGATCCCTACTGAGTCTTGTCTTGAGACTCACCCCTGCGGTTTTCAGGTGAGGACTCCCAGCAGACCTAGAGCGGCGTGTGCGGCCGTATGTTGAGCGCTTTCAGCGGTTGTTCCGGGGTATGCCCCGATGTAGTTGTTATTTATTTATGGCCTGTATGTTTAATTATTTCTTTCAGTTGGAATATGTAATTATTTGCTGTATCGAGTTGTATTGTAATAATTTTAATTCCTGCACTTTCATTTCAATTCAATGCGATGTGAATGTTTAGCTTAGTTTATTATTTATTTCCTAGACTTACTAGATCCTGGTTTGGTTCCAAATTAATGATTCGGTACCCATTTAGTAATCGGATCCCCGATTATAGGGTGGCGGGTCGTTACATGTAGCGCTTTATCACCTTGTGCTGGTGTGGGTGGAGCACAGCGCTGGTGGGGACGTGGGTGGGGTGACGCCTAGTGAGAGAGGGTCACCTGGTGAACCCCGGGGTTAGCTAGTACCGGTGTAGGAGTGGTACCTTTGAAGTGTCACTCGTGCTGGGGGAATGAGTAACCACCTGAGCCAGTTGGGCCGGAGTAGCCAGCCTGCTATTCGAGGGGTTACTGTTTGGCCTCAGCGGGTCGGTGTTTCCCACTTTCGGTTGTGTGGTCGGTGTTTCCCACTTTCGGAGGCGTGATTGGCATGTTTTGTCGAAACGCGAGTTGTAGGCTTCTTAATAGAATGATTCTAGAGATATGCTTGTTACATTTTGAATGCATGTGGTTCATATCGAGATTAGGAGTAGTGTGTTACAGCTTTACTTGCCTTAATCACCTGTATCTTTGTTATTGCTCTTGTGGGTGTGTGAGTGGGAGGCAGGGGATCAGATGATCCCTACTGAGCCCAATTCTAGTGTGGCTCACTCCCTGCGGTTTCAGGTGTGGACCTCTTGGCGTGTGGCGGCGAGTGGTGTTCTCCTTGGTGTGCGGACCAGCAGCTGTCTCAGTTCTGGGATATGCCTCGATGTTGTTGTACTTTGTTCCTGCCTGTACTTATTTAATTTCTTGGACTATGTAATTATTGTTGGACTGTGTACGGACATTATTAATTTTCTTCCTGCGCACTGTAATTCCTTGTAGTCCGTGTGAATGTTATATTTAACCTTGTTTAACGCTTGCTCCTCCAGATATGTGTATGAGATCCGGGTGTGAGACCGTTGGTTAATGAGTCGGCACCCATTTAGTGATCAGATCTCCGGTCATAGGGTGGCGGGTCGTTACAGATGGTATCAGAGCTCAGTCTGGTCGAGTATGCGATAAACTGGGTTAAATATCGTAGTCCAACAATAATAAGTACGAGTCTGTACAGGCGATGGCTATTGGCGTAGATTGATAGGTTTTGACGTGTTTGTCTTGATTTTTGTGTTCATGGGGTAGTGATGGCGCCGAGGAAGAGAGTTTCGTTGGCTCGTAGTGCGAGAGCAGACGATGTTAGTTCGGGAGTAGAAGAGCATAATGTGGATCGTTTCGTAGAGGCTATGATTGGAGGTATGTCTAGATACCAGCAGGAAGCTGATAGTGAGGGATCCAATTCCCGAGGTGACCAGTCCACGGTATTGGAGCAGTTTTTGAAGTTGGAGACCCCTTCTTTCACGGGTCGACCAGTCCCAGACGAGGCAGCTCGTTGGATTAAGGAAGTGGAGAAGGCATTTGATGTTCTTGAATGTGCTGAGAATGACAAGATCTTGTTGGCAACCTACTTGTTGAAGGACAATGCATACGAGTGGTGGGTTACCATCAAGAGAATGATGTTTGCAGATAGATCCTTGAGAGAGATCCCTTGGGAGGTGTTTGTGAGAGAGTTCAGTGGACAGTACTTTCCGAGGCTCGCCCAGAAGGCCAAAGAAAGGGAGTTTATGGAATTGGTATAGAATGATATGTTAGTTCTAGAATATCAGACGAAGTTTGTGACTCTTGGAAGATTCGTTCCACACTTATTCGAGCATGAGAAATATAGAACAGAGAGATTTGTAGATGGACTCCGTTATTATCTGAGGACAATGGTGGCACCTCAATGTTGTAGAGATCTGGCGTCAGCGGTTCGATGCGCGGCAACGGTGGAGACTCAATTTTAGCAAATGGCGAAAGAATTGGAGCGATCGGCACGAGGGAAGCAGCAAGGCAAGAGCAAATCAACGGTCCTTTCGTCAGGTGGTTCGAGTTCCTTTGAGTTCGGGTCCCAAGAGACGTCATGTGATGAAGATGAGGACGGTTCGGCTCAACAGATGCAGACTATGGCTAGCAGGCAGCAGGGAACGAGACAGGATGCGGCAGATTATTGTCCCCGTTGTGGTAGGTATCACGGCAATCGGATATGTCCATTGGCCTCTGGTAGCTGTTTTGGCTGTGGTAGGAGGGGACATCTTGCGAGGAACTATCCCCAGAAGAATAAGACAAGTCAGGAGCCGAGTGGTCAGTAGGAGCCCGGTACCTTATGTGGTGTTGTACGTTCTTTCAGTGGAGGTCCGAGATGCTGGGCTAGATGAGCACTCCTATTGTGTCTTATTAGGTAGTAGTTGTGAACTTGTATGACACCCTTTATGTATTTTGGATCATGGTGGAGAATCAGTATTGTAAGGCTACTATATGATGATGTTGGTCTATCAATTTTGGCGGAATTGTGGAACATAGTTAACTTAGTATTGATTTGATTGACCGGTTGTAGGGAGCCCCGTGTAAGGATGTGATCGGTGAGAGTGATTGTTGTGATCTGTCTTACCAGCGTGGAATTGTGGGATGAAGGTTCAGTCAGGTTAGAGGTAGACTCTATGATTTGACCGTGGAGGACGTGCGCAGGTGTGTCCTTATAGAGGCGCACTGTTCTAGTTATGGTGCTTCCCGGAACGAGTAGACGTATCAATGTTTGAGGTGGTCTAGTAGGAAGAAGGATAGGGTTGATTTTGTGGTTAGGTGCTTTAATTGTCTACAGAATATGGTGGAACATTAGAGTGGCGCAGCGGAAGCGTGGTTGCAGTCCTTGCCGATTCCGATATGGAAACGGGAGCTTGTGACTTTGGAATTGTGTTGGGATTGTTTTATCCCCTGGTGGTGGGAGCGTGATCTAAGTTATCATTGAGCAACTGACCATGTCCGCACACTTCCTGGCTGTCAGGAAGGACTGGTCAGTCGGTGAGTTGGCTAAGCTGTTTGTGGATCAGATCATCTCTTTCTGTTGAATGTGCCCTTATCCATCATGTCAGACCAGGTTTTGAGATTTACTTCCAGGTCTTGGAAGAGTTTTCGGAAGGCCTTGGGCACGCAGTTAGCCTTCAGCTCGGCCTATCATCCCGAGGCTGATGGGCAGTCGGAGAGGGCCATTCAGATTCTGATAGTTATGCTCGGGGCATATTGCCTAGACTGAGGAGGTTCTTGGGAGTAGCGCTCGTTTTCAGTGGGGTTTTGCGTACTGCAACAGTTACCATTCTAGCATTGGCATGGCGCCTTATGGGGCATTGTTCAGATGGCTGTGTCGATCCTTTGTGATCTAGTCTGAGATTGGCAAGAGGCAGTTAACAAGATCAGAGTTGGTTTAGCAGTGTACTGAGGTTGCCAGAGTGGTGCAGTGGAATTTAATCGCAGCTCGGACAGTCAGAAGTTGTGCTGTTATCGGTAGGAGACCGATTGAGTGTGAAGTTAGGAGACCACGTGTTTCTCCAAGTCTCGCCCTCTAAGGGTGTAATGAGATTTGAGAAGAAAGGTAAGCTGGGTCCGCGACGTGTTGGGCCTTTTCCCGTTCTTGCTCGAATTGGGGAAGCGGCGTACTAGCTAGGCTTTTCGTCCAATCTTGCAGGGGTGCACGATGTGTTCCATGTTTCGTTGCTGAGGAATGTTCAGGTTCCCCGGAACAAGGTTGTACCTTTGGATTGAGTGATTTGGCAGTATCGCTCTGGGAGCGAGGCGACTAGGGAGCGCGAGTTTGAGATGTGGGATCAGTCTCCTACCTTTTCCGGTAAGTTTCCCATGTGAGTTGGTGGTGGTTTTATTTCGCCCTCGTTACTTGTTGCAGGCAATTTCGGGGACGAAATTCTTTTAAGGGGGAGAGAATGTAAGGACTGAGGTTTCGGGTTCAGTATTCGGGTCGGATACCCCGGTTTGGACCCTGAGGGGTCTTGAGAGTTTCTTCTGAATGACGTCGACCCTGAACGACGCCTTTTAAACGGCGTCTTGCTTGGTGGACGCCATTTAGGTCTGTGGCTGCTGTGCCACGTGGGCGCGACGTGGGCGGGTTTCGGGCCGCGAGAGTACGGCCCCTGTCTTGTCGTCTGAAAGGCGTTCGCTATGGACGACGCCATTCAGACTGCGACCCTGAGATGTCAGCGTACGGTGCTGATCTTGTCGTCTGAACGGCGTCGGTGGTGGTCGACGTGTTTCAAAGCTTCTGTCAGTACGGCTCGTCGTGTCATCTGATAGGCGTCTGTCTCAGTCGACGCGTTTTACCCTGTTTCGGATTGACCCCGCGAGCCTTCCTTTCTTTCCCTCATTTTCCTCCTCTCACTCTCTCTCCTCCCCCTCTCCGCCTCCTCCGACCCCTCTCTTCCCCTTTCCCTTCCTCGTCTTCCTCTTCCACCACTCCAAACCTCTCTACCTCTCACCACTTCCTTCGCGGCGTTCCATTCTCCGGACGGCGGCCGACGTCCCGGCTGAGTGGCGACGTCCTCGGGGGTACCGGCGGCGGTCTGCGGTGCGGCGGTTCGGCGGCACGGAGTCAGGTGGAGTTCAAGAACTGGTAGGGGGACGAACCTTGCGTGGATTGTACTCGTTTCATCCGTAGTTTCCATGTGATGCGTTTGGGGGTAGGACGAGTATGTTAGGGGCTTTTCTTGATGGGAATGAGGGTTTCTATGAATATGGAATTGTGATGGTTTAGCTTGCCCCTCTTTCTCCTCTGTTTTTGGGTGATTTTGGGGCTTTTGGGGGTGAAAAGGGAGCCCTCGGGCAGAGAGCAGAACCTGATTTCTGGCGCTAAAAGACGTCGTGCCTGAACGACGCCATTTAAAATGGCGACGGGCCAGTACGACGCCTTTTGGGCAGAAATCTCCCTGTTTGAGGTTCTGTCAGTCTGGATTTTTGGCGTTAAATGACGTCGTGCCTGGACGAGGCCATTTAGAATGGCGACGAGCCAGCACGACACCATTTAGGCAGAAATCGCCCGATTAAGGTTTCTGCAAGTTTCGGATTCTGGTGTGATTGGCGTCTGAGGAAACCGACGCCTTTCAAAAGGTGGCTTCCCAGGACGACGTGTTTTAAGAGAATCAACCGTTGCTTGTCCTTATTTTCGGTCGTTAATTGGCGACGAGGGATAGCGACGCCTTTCAAAAGGCGGCTACGTATGGCGACGCGTTTTACGCCAGGTTCTGTAGCCGAGTTTCTGCGAACCAGTTTAGGGGACTTGAATGGCATCGGCCTTGGGCGACGCGATTCAAGACAGAATCACACTAATTCATGCTATTAAAATGTATTTACATTGTTAGATAGTTGGTTAAATGTATGCTTTAATTACACTCGATGATGATGGATTCTTCATGACCGGTTAGCACTGTGTTGAGTGTCGTGCGACCGCGGACTTCTCACGTGACCGGATCGTACTGTGCCGGGTTTTGTGTTACTGTGGACCTTGAGTGACAGTTGTAGCGCTTTATCACCCTGTGCTGGTGTGGGTGGAGCACAGCGCCGGTGGGGGCGTGGGCGGGGTGACGCCTAGTGAGAGAGGGTCACCTGGTGAACCCCGGGGTTAGCTAGTAACGGTGTAGGAGTGGTACCTGTGAAGTGTCACTCGTGCTGGGGGAAGGAGTAACCACCTGAGCCAGTTGGGTCGGAGTAGCCAACGTGCTATTCGAGGGGTTACTGTTTGGCCTCAGCGGGTCGGTGTTTCCCACTTTCGGTTGTGTGGTCGGTGTTTCCCACTTTTGGAGACGTGATTGGCATGTTTTGTCGAAACGCGAGTTGTAGGCTTCTTAATAGAATGATTCTAGAGATATGCTTGTTACATTTCGAATGAATGTGGTTCATATCGAGATTAGGAATAGTGTGTTACAGCTTTACTTGCCTTAATCACCTGTATCTTTGTTATTGCTCTTGTGGGTGTGTGAGTGGGAGGCAGGGGATCGGATGATCCCTACTGAGCCCAATTCTGGTGTGGCTCACTCCCTGCGGTTTCAGGTGTGGACCTCTTGGCATGTGGCGGCGAGTGGTGTTCTCCTTGGTGTGCGGACCAGCAGCTGTCTCAGTTCCGGGGTATGCCCCGATGTTGTTTTACTTTGTTCCTGCGTGTACTTATTTAATTTCTTGGGCTATGTAATTATGGTTGGACTGTGTACGGACATTATTAATTTCCTTCCTGCGCACTGTAATTCCTTGTAGTCCGTGTGAATGTTATATGTAACCTTGTATAACGCTTGCTCCTCCTGATATGTGTATGAGATCCGGGTGTGAGACCGTTGGTTAATGAGTCGGCACCCATTTAGTGATCGGATCTCCGGTCATAGGGTGGCGGGTCGTTACAACTGAATCATCAAAGTTAAACCTTTCTCTTCCTTTGGAAGGTGTGTGAGTCTCATTTACTTATATTATTCATAAAAGATGATTGTAATGTATCTACTTCTATAATTATATAAGTTCTACTTACTTATTTTGATGCTCCATGACCATCTAGCACCTTAGTTTTTAAGATTAACCGGTGTCCAAACCCTTTTAGATTTTTTTATTTTGGTATGATGTAAAAATCTTTTAGTCACCCAAACCCACTGTCTCTTACGAATTCTAGAGGCTTGGCTTGACATGTCAAAATACAAGTAGTGGTCTGAATGATATTTCTTAAACTGAGACCTTTTGTGATTTAAAGCTATTCTAACTTTAGGAAGGGAATCACTAAGTAGATTTAAAATAAAATGAGATTCAACATTAGGATTGGGGCTTACCTTATGTTCATTGAGACAATAGTTGTTAGCCGTAAAGGCTAGATTTGCCTCCTCTTCTTCTGTACTGAAGACTGAATAGTCTTCTTCAATATCCCATACCACTGCCTTGGTTTTCTTCTTGAAGTTCTTGGAAAACTTTTTCTTCTTAGCTTTCCTCATGTGTCCAAGCTGATTACATTAAAAGTAGGTTGGTTCCTGCTATAGACACGTTAATTTTGACTTCACATTGAGTAAATTTCATAACATATTTATGATGTCCCGAAATAGTTTGATTTTTAATTATTGATTAATTTTTTCTATTTCTTAAAATTTTCTAATTCGCGTCGCCTAAAGTCGATGTCATTTAGATTTCTATATGAAATTAATTATGGCTCAAATTCTTAATCGGATAAGGATTAAGTTGAATGGCGTCGCCCATGGTCGACGTGGTTTAACTTCCTAATCCTGACCGATTGCCAATTTGACTCTCAATCAAGTTGCTATTTATCTAAATCACATCTTTCGAGCTCGATGTGTTTTAGAGATTTTATGATTATCTTTATTTTTTTTTGAGATTATCTTTCTTATTTGTTCCCTCTAAAAGACGTCCGAGTAGGCCGACGCCTTTCTAATAGGCGTCGCCTTTGATCGACGTGTTTCAGTGGCATAATGATCTGCATGATTTGGTCAAGATTATCAAGTTTCCATAGTTGAAAGATTTCTTATTTGATGGTAATTATCTGCAGCAATGCGGTGGCCGAAGTAGAGGCTTTTAGGGCATAAACTCCTAGAAAGAGCTCTTTATATATATGTTACTCCTTTGAGTCTTCAAAGAGGTTGGTCAGAGCATGATTTGAGTTTCTTCTCATGGTAAAAAGAGGAGTTCGTAGTACAAAACATGGACAACATCTTGGAGCACTGTCTTCTTCCTTTCAAGCTTCTTCTTGGAGTATAGAAGACCAGTGGCTTTGGAGGGGCCAATCCTTTTCCCTTTTCTTAATTCTTCTTCTTTCACTTTTAGGACGAAATTTTCTTAAGGGAGGGAGAATGTAAGGACTGAGGTTTCAGATTCAGTTATCGGGTCGATTTCGATATTGGACCCCTTGGTTTGGGTCTTTGTGAGCTTGGTGCAGGGGTTCTGAACTGCATCAAGCAGGTAAGATGCACTTTTGAAAGGCATCGGCCATGGGCGACGCGATTCAGGAACTATGCATGTGTGATGCGTGGTCGGGTGTCGGGACGTATGTGTACGTCCTTGGTCTTGTCGTTTGAATGGCGTCGTACAAGGTTGACGCGATTCAAACATCTACCAGTATATGACCCCCTGTCATGTCATGTGAACGACGTCGTTCTAGGACAACGCGATTTAGATAGTCGACACCCCGAACCACCCCTCCTTTCTTCCTTCCTTCGGCTCATTCTCTCCCTAGCTTTCTCTCTCTTCTTCCTGTCCTCTCTTTTTCTTCCTCTCTTCCTCTTCCTCCTCCATCACTCAAACTCCCTACCACCACCTCTCACCACTTCCACCACCATCTCCATCGTGGCTCTTCACTCTCCAGACGGCGGCCGACGTCTTGGCAGAGTGACAACGTCCACGGTGGTACCGGTGGCAGCTTGTTATATGGCAGTTCGGCGGCGAAGAGATGGAGCTCAGTAATTCATTTGCATTGCAGTGGCACTTACGCAGAGAGGTAACTTCGTGAGGGGTCGAGAGGAGTTCAAGTAACCGGTAGGGTGACAATCCTCACGTGTGTTTTCGATCGATTTAACTTGTGCATTTTGAATGATTCTTGCTTTAGAGCATATTATGGATGTGTGGAGATTTTTGGGTAGAAAATGAGCATGTTTAGGGGGGATTTTGATTGAAATTGGCATGTTTTATTGTGGTTAATGGATTTTCCATCTCTATATTTGTGACGTTTTATTCGATTTGGGGGAGGGGGATCTCGTGTTGTGGCTCGGTGGAAACCGAAGGGGAGTTCTGTTTTCGGGCACTAAATCGCATCTACTCAGGGTGATGCAATTTGCGAATCGCGTTAGCCTTAGTTGACACAATTCAGGCCTATATCCGTGAAGTCCTAAGGCTAGTTTCTGTGCGAACTAGCTTTAAGGCGTTGACGCGTCGACCAGGGTCGACGCGATTCTAGCCAGAGCCCCAGTAGTTATTATACATTATGTCAATTAGATTCTTATATATTGTTAGACAATTTTGTTATATGCATGCTTGAAATCATACATTCGATCGAGGGTTTCTATGTGCTCGGATTCTCATTGTTTTCTGATTATGCAATCTTGGATCTAGAGTGACAATTGTTAGCGCTTGACACCTTGTGTCGGTGTGGAAGTGATGCAGTGTCGGTGTGGAAGTGACATGGTGGCGCCTAGGAGGCGAGGGTTACGAGGTGTACCCCAGGGTCGTAGCTAGTACCGGTGTGGGAGTGGTACATTTCGGAGTTGTCACTTGTAGCTGAGCGAAGGCAGAACCACCTAGAGCTAGACAGGACATAGTAGCCAACGTGCTATCTGAGGGGTTGTTGTTCCGTCTCAGTGGGTCGGTGTTTTTCCTAGTTGACTTGGCAGTTTCTTATGCGTTTCTTACTGTGGACGTGTGGATTATTTATCGCTTTATTTATGCATGTCTTGTCTATATCTCCTCTTGTGTTGCGATTGTGTGCGCGTAGGGGAGGTGGGGATTGCGGGATCCCTACTGAGTCCATTCTAGTGTGACTCACTCCGTGTGTTTTCAAGTGAGGGTTCCCGGTAGGCATAGGAGTTGGGTTCCGTCTTGAGTTGCATACTAGCAGCCACTATTCTGGGGTGTGCCCCAATGTAGTTGTACTTTTATTTCTGGCCTGTACACACTTTTAATTCATTCAGTTGTGGACTATATATTTATTTGCTGAATCGAGTCAGACTATAATAATTTTAATTCCTGCACTTTTAGTTTACAGTTCAATGTTGTGTGGAATGTTTAGCTTAGTTTATTATTTATTTCCTAGACTTATTTGAGATCTTGGTTTGGCTCCTAATTTTAATGATTCGATACCTATTTAGTAATCGGATCTCCGATTATAGGATAGCAGGTCGTTACATAAAACTTCTTACAAATTTATTAGCTTTTTAAAATCTTTGAAACTAATATAGTTTTTAATATAAAGTAAATCATGTTTACTGTTATCTGCCTACATCTTAAAGAAAGATCGGTTCTTAGTAGATCCTAAAGTTCCTCCAAGCAAGTTCCATGACCTCCAGCTCTTCCAAGCTCTTTTTCACATCTTCTAAGGTCCCAGAAGAGTCTCCTTACATTAAAGAAGCACCCCCTTTCAGCCTAGTAGTCTTCCCTCTCTTTTTCTCTCAAGAATAATATAAAAACTAGCCTCTTCAAGTAAAGTTGTGGCTTGGGTATGATGTGCACTAATTTGGGTGATTATAGATAGTGTCTTCCTCTCGCCCAATCCTTCTCAAACTCCTTCCATCCTTTCCAAGTAGGAGTTGCCTTAAGAGAGACCTTTTTTTCATAGATAAGTTTCCAACTCGAAATAGAACTCAACCAGATTTCTACTAGATTCTATTCCCATCTAAAGACCTTCAAATTCGAACTAGTAAACGACATATTTGGAAATATGATCTTCATAAAAGTTGCATAATTTTGAGATAGCTTTCCAATGGGAGTTATCTCATATAATTTGAAATTTTTTTACGGGAAGGTATACTTAAAATACCAAGACTGTGTCAAATAAATCTGTACACATAATCCTAATTTGAGTAGGATTCCAATTATGACATTCCACTCGTGACTTAGAGTCCTAAACATACTCAAATTTATTGTGTTCTATTTCTAATACAATTCAAATACCTCTTATAATACTTTTTAGGTCGTAGTTAACTTTAATTATGCTTTCCATTGTTTCCTAATTCAAATGTTAGTCCGATTAAGATTTGTTTTCTATGGGTAGCCTTTTCTAAAATTGAACATTATTAATTTTGACCCTTAAAACATATGAATTAGTAAAACTAGTCTTCTACAAAGTTATAGGTCTTTTTATTCTCTTTCCCACAGTACCAACTATGCCTTCATCCAAATTTTGTATGGAAAGTTACGATCATTTTATTATACTATAGTCTAGTACATCCGAATCCAGATTTTTAACTAAGTTAATGGACTATTTTAATTTACTTAAATGGGCAAACAAACATTCATTAATGAGTTAATTAGATTAAATTAAATTAGTTAAATTCACTAATAGGCTCTCATAATTATTTAAGCGTTCCAACTTAAATTAATTGAATTCGTTAATATGTTGTAAAAGTGTAGAGCATAAAATCCTCTCCCCATTAAAGAGATTTTGTCCTCGAAATTTGATTAGTCATAACTTAACAATTAATCTATTTCCTATGATAAGGAATCTAATAAATATGATTATTATAAATCTCTAGTTGGCTCTCCCCCTTAAAAGAAGTAACCTTAACCTTTTGATCTAGTCCTATGCCAAATCCCCTAACTATATCTAGATGAATAGATTTACACCTATGTAGCACTTAAATCTAACAACATACTAATCTATCTAATACATAACATTGTTAAGATCAGATGGTATGGCTTAAATGATTAGATGGCAGTGGATGCTTAATCTCTCATAATTGCTTTGATACCATACTGTTATGTCCCTGAAATCCGATTCAGTACACCGACTTACATCGGACTTCGAGTACGCAACATTAACTTAATAAACGGATATGAGAAATAAACATATTACAAGATAATTTAAATAAATGTCATTACCATCATATAGTCTAAATAAATAATCAAGTACTAAAGTACACAAATTATAATATCTATCAAATAATATCTCAACTCTCAGTCTCACCAAATAAATAAAATTACATTAAATTTCTTATAACTAATCCTACTACATCAAACTACTAAATTGAAAAATAAACTTCTAGAAACTCTTCCAAAGGTCCAACAGGCTTGACTTCCCACCTAGTCCGATCCTGAATTAATTCTTCCTAAAAAATGTTTGGTCGGATTTTTGAGTCCACCACTCAATAGGCTTCAACCATCTACATGACTTAACATATAATAACTATGCAAATGACATTATACTAAATATAATAATCGGATCAAATTCTACATATAGTACAACAAGAAAATGATATAAAGTATGTCATATTTTTCAAATATCATCATCGAATATTTTCTAATACAAATGTTCAGATTTGAAATAAGATTATCATATAGTCAAATCAAGATATTCAAATAACAAATTTCATATTTCATATCATAATTCTCCAGCCAGTGCACTTATCGAACAAGTAACCTTCAATCTATAAGAGGTTCACATAGCACGTATCAAATTCTCACATGGCTAGCAACCTGTTAACTTAATTACATTTTCATGATTCAAAGTTCTTATGTCGTAGATCATAGCATTGTCATACATGAATGAAAGGTTAATCATGATAGAGCATGATTATCGAATTTAAAGTGACAAAGGCTGATCAAGGGACTAATCAAAAGATGAAATAGATACCTATCAGGTATATACATGGCTGACCAAATAAGTGATTTAGATAGCATATGAGCATAGAAGATCATATCAAATTTCTTAGAATAAGTCAAATCAGATGATCATATCAGATGATATATTAATTATTATATTTTCACTTTAATATATTGGACATGCATCTAACCATAATATAAGGAGAAATCTATACAAATAACAATGCACCTAGGCAAGTGACACAAAGGTCCTGGCTACTGCATAGAACTGCGGATACCGCATCCATATACCCATTACCCATGGGTATGCCCAAAACTCTCCTACGGTGCCACTATACATACATATATATTTTATATATTTCGATCACACATATCTTAAAGAGATCAGACATATAAATCTATAGGAATTTAATGGTAAAACTGAGTCAAACAGATTTAGTACTCTTTATTTACAAAGAGTCGTATATAGTGTCATAATAATTATGATCTAGAAGTACAAATCAAGTTAAATTTAGTTAAATAAGATCAAAATACATTAATGAAGATATGAGTAATTTTCTAAAATTTTTATAATTAATCTCATAATTTTTCGATATAGATATCAAATTTCATAATATAGAATAGTAAGAATAATCAGGATAAATATCAAATAGATTCAGAAAATAATCAAATCTTGTGAATATACTAATAGGATCACAATAAAAGTCTTGGAAAAGTTTCATGATTTTTTGAGTTGATTTGATATGATTTTGGACTCTCGCTTTCATATCGGAAATCCAACTAAAGTAGATTTTCAACAAATCAAAACAGAAGGTAAAATAAATATCAAATGGGATCTCAAAATTATAAAACTTTACAAAGGGTTCAATAAAAATATAACAAAGGCCTCCGTAAGATTTGGCATAATTTGGATATGAATAAAATGAGATAGAAGGTCCACCACAAGTTGATACCTCAAAACTATCACGACAAATTGTATAGTCCAATAAGAAAGTTATAGAATAAATATCAAAACAATTAATAAAATTATAAAATTTATTAAAAATAAATACAGTATCCAAATAAACTTCTATGCAAATTTAAGCTCAATTAGACATCGGACTAAGGAGAACAAATATCTATAATTCAGGTGAACATAGTGGGAAACAAAACAGATTGAATAGACAAATTACAATGCTGAGAGAATAATCATGGAATATATAGTAAATAAGATCATATAAATATGAAACTTGATAGTCATGAATTAGACATATAGATCAAGTTTCTTATTAATTTATTAACTTTTGAAAATATTTAAAAATAATATAGTTTTTAATATAAATAAATCATATTTAAGGTTATCTGCCTATCTCTTAAAGAAAGATCGGTTCTTAGTAGATCTTAGAATTCCTCCAAGCAAGTTTTACGGTCTCCAGCCCTTCCAAAATCTTTTCCACATCTTCTAAGGTCCCAAAAGAGTCTTCTCACGTTGAAGAAACATCCCCTTGTAACCTAATAGCTTTTCTTCTTTTTTTTTCTCTCAAGAACAACATAAAAGCTAGCCTCTTCAATCGAAGTTGTGGCTAGGGTATGGTGTGCATGAATTTGGGTGATCATAAATAGTATCTTCCTCTCTCCCAATTCTTCTCAAACTTCTACTATACTTTTTAGGTCTGAGTTTTCTTAAGAGAAACCTTCCTTTCATAGATATGTTTTCAACTCGAAATAGAACTCATCTAGATTTCTAACAGATTCTCTTCCCATCTAAAGATCTTCAATTCTAAACTAGTAAACAACATATCTTGGAAATATGATCTTCATAAAAGTTGTAGAAATTTGAGATAGCTTTCTAATGGGAGTTGTCTCATATAATTAAAAATTTGTTATGTGAAGTTATAATTAAAATACCAGGACTGTATCAAATAAATATGTGCACTAAATCCTAGTTCGAGTAGGATTCTAATTATGACTTTTCACTTACGACTTGGAGTCCTAAACGTACTCAAATTTATTGTGTTCTACTTCTATCTAACACAAATATCTTTGATAACACTTTATAGGTTGTGGTTAACTTTAATTGTACTTTCCATTGTTTCCTAATTTAAATCCTAATCCGATTAGGACTTGTTTTCTATGAGCAGCCCTTTCTAAAATTGGACACTATTACTTTTGACCGTTAAAATATCTGAATTACTAAAGATATTCTTCTATAAAGTTATATATCTTTTTATCTTCTTTCCTATAGTATCAACCATGCCTCAATTTAAGTTTTGTGCAGAAAGTTATATTATTTCATTATGTTGTTGTCTTATACATATGAACTCAGATTTTTAGCTAAGTTAATGGGATGTTTTAATTTACTTATATGGACTAATAGACATTTACTAATGAGTTAATTAGATTAAATTAAATTAGTTAAATTCACTAATAGGCTCTCATAATTAATTGATTGGTCCAACTTAAATTAATTAAATTCATTAATATGTTGTAAAGGTGTAAGGCATAACAATTCACACTCTAGTTTTATTGTCTTGATTTCTTGTTTACTATGCGTGATTACAATATCTGCCTATCATAGAGGCACCCTTGTAAAACTGTTAATCGTAGTTGATTGTTGTTCCCTTCGGGTTAGAAGGGAAGACCTATAGTGACATATGGTTGTTATGCCCCTTCCGGTTGGAAGGGAAGATCTGTGGTGACAGCTAGTCATTGTGCCCCTTCAGGTCGAAAGGGAAGACCTATAGTGACAGGTGGTTGTTGGACCAACAAGGGATCTGTACCTGGATCAGCAAGGGGTCAGTATCTTGTAGATAGTGGTACTCCCAAAAGTTGTTTAAGGACTGGACGTTGGTCTTAGATAAGACCGAACCCGTATAAATCTTTGTGTTCCTATGTGTTTGGTCCCTTGTTCTTTTCCCTTCTGTGCACTTTAATTAGATTCCACGATTGGTTTCTACTTATCCCATATAGAGAACACATTCACCTCCCTTTCTCTATATCCTAATCAAATAGAGCTGAAGACTCATCTCACTTTGGCTTTAGTTCTGGTACTTTCATCTAGTTTCGGCGGCTTTGTGGTCTATTTGGATGCCTTATGACGTGGTTTGGGTGCGGTTTTGATAGAGTATGGTAGGATGGTGGCTTATGCTTCTACGCAGCTAAAGCAGCACGAGGAGAATTATCCCACTCACAATTTAGAGTTGGTGGTTGTGGTATTTGCATTGAAGATTCGGCAGCATTATTTGTTTAGAGAGAAGTTTCAAGTCTTCACTGATTATAAGAGTTTAAATTATGTGTTCACTCAAAATGATCTGAATCTGAGGCAGTGCAGGTGGATGGAGTTCATTATGGATTATGACTTCGACCTTCCCTATCATCCAAGCAAGACTAATGTTGTGGCAGACACCTTGAGTTGGAAGGTGGTTGTGTCATACCTTATGGTTCAGCAGTGGAGATTGTCTCAGCAGGTTGTAGAGTCTTCTTTCAAAGTTCCATGAGAGCATGACAACACAGTGATAGCTAGTTTGACTATGAGACTGATAGTGTATCATCCAGTGATTGAGGCTCAGAGAGTAGATCTAGAGTTGCCACAAATTTTGCAGTTATTAGAAGTTGATTTGTTGGATGATGGCACAGTTAGATTTAGGGGCAAACTTTATGTTCGAGTAGAGGAGGAGGTATGCGAAAATGTTCTCAAAGAAGCGCATTATTCTAGATATGCCATTCACCCCAGTGACACCAAGATGTATCATTGTCTGAGGAGACACTTTTAGTGTCCAGGGATGAAGAAGAATGTGACTGACTATGTAGCGAAGTGTTTTGTTTGCCAACAGGTAAAGGCAGAGCATCAGAGGCCAGGAGGTTCGTTGCAGCCATTATTGATACCAAAATGGAAGTGGGAGCACGTGACTGTGGACTTTGTGTTGGGGTTGCCTATGACTCCTTGTACGATAGATGCGATTTGGGTGATTGTTGACCAATTCACCAAGTCAACTCATTTCGTTTCTATTAGGAATGACTGGTCAGTCAGTAAGTTGGCAAGGTTATCCGTGGATTGGGTCGTGTCTCTGCATGGTCTACCCTTCTCGATTGTGTCAGATCGGGATCTGAGATTCACTTTAGGGTTTTGGAGTTTTTAGAAGGCATTGGGCACTTAGTTGGCATTCAGTTCAGCATATCACCATAATATAGATAGACAGTCAGAGGGGACTATCTAGACTTTAGAGGATATGTAGAGGGTTTGTTGTCTAGAGTGGGGAGGTTCTTGGGAGCAGCACTTGCGAACAGTAGAGTTCGCCTATAACAATAGTTATTATTCTAGCGTCGACATGGCACCGTACGAGATGCTATATGGGGAGCCGTGCTGTTCTTCGATGGATTGGTTTGAGGTGAGAGATAGATTGTAGGGCTAGAGATGGTGCAGCAGAGTGTAGAGGTCATTGGGTTAGTGCTTGTCTAAAGCATAGAGTAGGCAAAAGAGTTATGTAGATGGTCATAGTAGACCGCTTGTGTTCGAAGTTGGTGACTATGTGTTTCTCCAGGTTTCGCCCTCGAATGGTGTAATGAGGCATCGGAAGCTAGGCAAGCTGAGTCTGTGATTTATTGGATCTTTCCTTATTTTTGCTCAGATAGGGTAGATAGCGTATAAGTTTGCCTTGCCACCTAGCCTTACTAGGGTCCATGATGTGTTCCATGTATTAATGCTGAGGAAGTATGTGCAAGGCCTGTCTCATGTTTTGGACTTTTCATAGCTGAAATTTTCAAAGGATATGTCATTTCTAGAGTATCCATTGCAGATTGTGGATCGTAAGATGGAAATTTTATGGAACAAGGTTATTATGTTGGTAAAGGTTATCCGACAGCATCGCTCTAGAGGTGAGGTGACCTGGCGGCGAGAGGACGACATGCGGGAACAATTTTCTTACCTTTTCTAGTAACTTCCCTTCATTGGATATTACTCTGTTTTCTTTTAGTTATATCGTTGTTTCGGCAATTTTAGGGACGAAATTTTCTTAAGGGGGTAGGATGTAAGGACTGTAACTCTAGATACAATTATCGGGTTGGATTCGGCTTAGCAAAATGTAGTGTGGGCTTTTATGAAGGTCTAGAGTGGGCTATGATTCGCCTCCAACATGCTGGACGACTTTTGTAAAAGTTGTCCTCTTGAACCGACGTCATTCAGAGGAGTGCATGTGTGCATGTGGTCATGCATGAGGGCCACGTGGCTATACCCCTGCTTAGTCAGCTAAAATACGTCCACCTAGGTCGACGTGATTTAGCCAACTTTTGCATGGGTATGACCTGCCTCGTGGCACCCACAGTCCGAGCTTAGGACACCTGGGGTGGGCCTGGGCAGGTGTTGCCACGAGTTTCCCCCCTCCCCCCTCCCTCATTCCTCACCTATTCCTCCTCTTTCCTCTTTTCTCCTCTCCCCCTCCACTCCTTCCATCCTCCAAACTCTTCCTCCACCATTTCCACCTCTCCAAGCGCATTCTGCACATCACCACCACCTCCATCTCCACCATAATCTCGTTCTCCTTGGACGGCAGTCGACTTCTCAATGTGGTTAAGCATTGGCGGCAGTTTTGCAATGCGGCAACTAGGCGACAAGGAGGTAGGACGTGTGGTGGCTCGTGGTGGAATCACACAACTTACCAGCATTGTGGCGATAGCTTGGTGGCAGTGTGGCAATGCTTGCATAGTAGGGGGACTCCCCGCGTGAGTCAGTAGGAGTCCAAGTTAACTAGTAGGGTGATGGTCCTCAGCAAGTTTCGCACGGTTAATTGCATGATTCCATGTAGAAATTCCATGCTTAGGGATCTTTCCCTCTACCCCCCTCTATGCTAGCTTAGCCCTAATCTCATACTTGATAAGATTTTGTGTTAATTATGGTGATTTCATGCCAAGTGGATTATTCATGTTTCTATGAGGTTTTGAGAGGATTGTTAGGATGTTTATAGAGGCTTTTGCTTATGATAATCATGGCTATTGTGGATTTGGGATTATCATGCTTGGGGGATAGTTCTCTTGTTAATGGTGATAATGGTGGTAGAATTGCATGTGGGATGGTAAATCATGCTTTAATGAAGTATAAGGGGACTATTTTACTACTGTAAGTGTAATTCGTGGGAATTCTTGTGAATGAGTTGTAGCTCAGGGATGACTAAGGAGAGGTTCTCCACGACCTGGCCTCGGGCATTGAAATGTGTCCAGACAGGCTAAGCGATTTGCAAAATGTGTCGACCTGAGTGTAGACGATTCAAGCCAAGTCTTGAGACCCGAGCCCCATTGTTTCCTACAGTCACTGGGTGCACTATATGTAAATTCATGTTAATTTCCTTACTAAGTTTGTAGAATAAATTCTAATATAAATGTTTTATATATTCTTACAAATTCCATGCTCGAAATTATGTGTCGGGATGGGGATTTTTCACATGCGTCGTACTCCACATGATTATGTGTTTATGTGGTTGCAGGCCCAGAGTGACTGCATTTGTTAGTTATACTATTAGGAATCGTCAAATACGCAGCGGAAATAAAATACAATTTCAAGTATCGAGTTGCTGGGATCGAAAAACAGACAATTAAAAGTCGAAAGAACTGTTCTTCACCTTTGCGGGATTTCGAATATCCCGTGGATTGAACCAATTTGCTAATCGCGTAGGCGCACGATCTCCAGAGGTATCCACATGAGCTCCCGACGCAGACGCGTTATCCCTCTCGGCTTGAAGACATCGACCCAATCTCAGATCCACCATGTAGTTGAGAAGGAGGAGAGAGAGAGATTGGCCATCTTTTTCTTCAAGAGAGAGAGAGAGAATGAGGAGAGAGAAAACTCCAAGGCTCTTATGGTGTGTTGTGTACGTACACAACCACCCACTTGCTTCCTTTTATTATACTTATTTGAATAAGAGATAAGTCCAAGTTATATTCTCATAATTATCCAAGAGCTTGGCCTTGGATAATTCTCCATTGAATATTCTGTGTTTATCCTACGATTTTTCACAAAAACCCAAATAATATAATATTTATAATCTATCACCGTCTTTCGAGAACTCTTAAGTTAAATAATTAATTCAATAAATGACCTTCTGACCATGAACAATACCAAACACTATCTCATGATCCCAGACGTTATAAGGGATATTGTTCCCTATATTTGAACCTTTCTGTCTGCAGATATCGTACATATAAAATCTTTCACTCATCTAATGTCCCAATAACACAAGGGTATGATTTTATAGTCAAACCATTTATCGTATTATTTAGATGGATTCCAGTACTCAGTTAACTTCTAGATAGACATCTCTTTCACTTTACCCTGGCCAGGGATTTCTGTGTACACATCCATAGAACATTCTCTCTCTAGTGGTATATCAAGAGTGAGTGATCCCCTGTTGTTCACTCAATTACCTTCGCAAGCTTTTTGCTGTGTCTGAGAGTCTGATTATCATGGACTTAATGGTTAAAGTCCACAAGCTAGAGAATCAAGTTACAATGGTCTACAAGTAAGGTATCATTGGTGACTTAGGTCAAAGGACCAACTGCCCTACTACAACGATTGAATTCCCTGGTTGACTATCAGGTAGAATGACCATCCAGGAATTCTAATTTGGATATGTTCAGTGAACTCATTATCTAATGAGCACCCACAAGTTTGTCATAGTGTCACAACACGAGTGAATGTGAGATCATTCACCTTCATCGCATGAGCAGAAATAACCTGTGTTGATCTTATCGGATATTTAACGTCCAATTCAAATATCCTATGATCGAAAGTGTTTAAGACAGGTGACTAAGAATATTGATCTCACTATCATAATCTCATCATAATTCAATATCCTATACATTTGTCTACGGACCTTCATTACGATAGTTAATTTGCGAGAACTATATATAATGAAATGCTTGTCTTTATTAATATTTAGAACTTGAATGTACAATGATTGGCATTAAGGCCACCCAATTCTATCATATACACCCTGTGCCGGTCTGGGAGTGGCATAGTGCCGTTGTGGGAATGGCACTGTGAGACCTAAGAGACATGGGTCATCGAGTTAACCCCTGGGGTAGTAAACAGTGCCGGTGTGGGAGTGGCACATTGTTAAGCCTTTGTCACTTTTGTGGCTAGGTAGAGACAGAATTCACCTAGGGCCAGGTAGGTCGGAGTAGCTTGGGTGTACTTAAGAGGTTACTGCTTTGTCTTAATGGGTCAATGTTTATTGTTCACAGCTTTGCATTTACTCTTGTATGTTCCCTGTCTAGCTATTTAGTTTATTTAATGCTTTTACTTCATATGTTACTTGCCTATCTCTCCGCAGTGTTGTGGTTGTGTGGCTCGCTCCCAGTGTTTTTAGTGGAGAGTTCCCGAAGGACTTAGGAGTTCCCGAAGGACTTAGGAGTTATAGTGGAGAGTTCCCGTTTGGTAGTTAGATCTTCGATTTTAGGGTAACGGGTCGTTACCCTTAGTGAGACGTAGGATTCTAGGTCTTAGGTCTTTTCTCCTCTCTTAGGGACACATGATCCCCTCCCTTAAGGATGTCTAGATTGACTAGTCTTAGGTTCCATAGATGTCTAGTGAAGTATAACCAAATTTCAACCCAATCCATGCATCTAATAAGCCATATTAGTCACGAAACCAAATGACTATATATCTAGACTTTAGAGTCATATCCAGACCCTACAAAAATAGGAGTTTATCTCGCTCATCTCCAAGCAAATAACATGAAATGTTAGATTTAGAGCTATGAAAACACCTTAGAGTGGGATGAATAAGGTGATAATTTTTTTTTTGAAAATCTCTAATTAAAGCGGTGAAATCTTAAAGCGAAGCTCACAATGAAAATACATTAACGATATGAACACTAAGCACGCTCACACATGAGGCACGAGATATATGTAGTTTGGTTCACCAAATGGTGACTGATCGCTCGAAATTATGTGTTGTTAAGCGTATCTGAACATCAATCTTAAAATTCTAATTTCTACATATAATTATTTGAAAAATAGCAAGTAGTGAGATTGGGTCGAATCCACAGGAAAATAGATTTTATTGTTGAAAACCTTGAATTTCTAGAGGAAAAACAAAGAAGAAAGAAGAGAGAGCATAATGATTTGATAGATAAGAATTGAAATTAGCTGGACTTACTATGAACTCACAAAAGTAGCACCCCTAAAAGAGCATAATCAGACCATTTACTGAACTAAGACTACCTCTGAAATACTAATTAAAAGTAGAATATAAAGTTTGAATAGTATCAACATAAGAAGAAATAAAAGTTGTAGAACAAAAAGATGGAGAAAAGATAACTTTTTTCAAAGGAACTACTGTCATTCATTAACAGAACTACATGAAATTTTACGGAAACATTGAAAATAAAAATATTACATGAATTTCATAAGGAAACTTTTACATAAAATATTCTAAATGTAGTGTAACACAGAGAACTCAAAAACTAGAGAGAGAGGTGATGGAGAGAGAAAACTGGTGTTTGCAACCGTCGTAGCTCTTCGTGCAGATCCTTGGAAGCTTTAGACTCCTTCCAGTAGTTAGTTGCAGTGCCTCAAGTCCACCTCATGCCCTTGGAAATCGCCGGTTTGAGAGAGAGAGAGAGAGAGAGAGAGAGAACAAAGGCTAGAGAGAGGGGGAGTGCTACAGTACTCGATTACTGTAGCTGCTACAGTACCTATAGGTACTGTAGCAAAGAGAGGGAGAGAAGGTAGGAAGGAGAAGAAGGAAAAAAAACAGGGTTAGAGAAAGGAAGGAAATAAGGAGATTCTTTTAAAAGGGGACGATATTTTTAAAAAGAGGAAAGGAGGGAAGAAAGAGGCGGCGGTTGCTCCAAGGCTCCTTCTTAAGCAAAAATTATGACAACCTTTAGAGTAGTCAAAG
Source organism: Zantedeschia hybrid cultivar (assembly GCA_030544215.1). Classification (NCBI taxonomy): domain Eukaryota; kingdom Viridiplantae; phylum Streptophyta; class Magnoliopsida; order Alismatales; family Araceae; genus Zantedeschia; species Zantedeschia hybrid cultivar. The sequence continues at coordinate 55,506,367 of JARZZO010000008.1, read as the reverse complement.
GCCATTTACTCATGCTCCATTAATTCTTCCAAAAAGATAGTTGCTTTTGCTGAGATTTGCACCTTGGACCTCCCATAAGTCTCCAAAGACTTAACCACTGCACCACATCATCTTCATTTCCTGTTTACATAAAAATAAATGTAAATTAGGATATTATCTTGAATAAAATTATATTTATGCTGAAATGAATTTATTTATTATCTCGGTTGTGCTGAGAAAACCGCAAATACACTACACTTTATTATTCACATGAAATGATGATGTTTTTAACTCGGAATTTGACAAAATTGGTACCGTTGGAATCAGTACAAAATTTTCAATTATTTCATGTAGTTTTAAACATAAAATCATGAATATAGTGCATGCATTTGTTCTTTCAACGATCAAAACTATCAAGTTATCACACTCCCCAACTTACTCATTGCTAGTCCCTTAATAATGTGAATAGAAGACAAATTGGGACGACAATGAACTATCATGCTTCATTTGCAGTTATCTATCACAATCAATTAAATGCTAGCTGATCAGTTAAGCTAAAGTTCTCATTTCTCACTACACTTTGGTTCGCGATAGGTGATCGTGCATGTAAGTTGGCATGCTTAGAACTCGTTTATGCCCTTTCCGTTATATCTTCGCCTTTACTAACCCTTTAGATAAAACTAACTGGGAAAGAGAAGAGAAAAGAGATTTCCCGATCAGTCCGAGAGGATCATTTTTCAGCTCCCGCCCCGACTCTGCACTTTTCACGACTTGGTCATATTTTTTTTAGTATGAGGAACTTTTTATTTAGCGTGGGTTTTTCATTTAGTTGCGCTTTTGTCTTTGAGAGTGCGTACTTTTTACTACTCTCTTTAATTTGCCTGAGGGGAGGTAGATACTTTTTGCCACCTGCCTTCCTTTAGCTCTTTTTGGCATTTTATTTGGCATTTAATGTTTACAAATGTCCCTTTTTAAATGACCGCCTCTTTAGAGTGCTGAGTGGGTCAGTCCCCTATTACGAATCCTAACGTTCTTTTCATTCAGCCCAAAAGAAATTTTTTTTGGAATAGGTAGTCCTATCCTTAAGGTTAATTCCAGCAATTTTATAATTTCAAGGTTTTTCACTCATTCTAAGTTGCCGTGTGCATGTGAAAATCATTCCTATTGTGGCTTCTTATGGAGTGGGATATTATGAAGTTTAACAGCTCTATCCAATTTAGCTAACATAAAATTGATTTGATTATGATTCACTTAATGAAACATGATTCCAAGCAACTTATGTGGGATGTGAAAAAGAAATTTTTGAAAAATTTTGACCATTTTTCTCAGTAAAAAAAATATATCAGTTTTCTTCAAAAGATGTTTCAAAAAATCCATATTGATTGCCTCCCCCCAACTTGAATGGCATTGTCCTCAATGGTATAAAGGAAATGAACAAAATGCTAGCCATAAGAAAACGAGGAAGTAGATAAACAACCTGTAGCCATGAAGATGTGACATTACCAAAGCCGATTACTGCATCAAAGCCTAAAGAAGAGGAAAAACAAAAGATGATCTAAAATGTTGGGTTTGCCTCTCAACAAGCGCTAAGTTTAACGTCTTTAGCCAGACGGAAGTACAATTATTGTGGGTCACTCAGCATCATGGATTCAGGTGGGCTATTTTGAAGATTTTCAACAAACGGCTTCAACCATTGCCTATTAATAGTGAATGTGTGTCCAGTCTTAGGATCCATGATTTTAACAGCTCCATAGTCAAAGGCCTTAATGACTAAGAAAGGCCCATCCCACCTTGATTTCAGTTTTCCTGTAAATACTCGAAGCCTAGAATTAAATAGCCAAACTTTTTTATTTGGATGAAAGAATTTCCTCACAATATGTGTATCACGAAAGGCTTTGGTTTTGACTATATAAATCTTGGAATTCTCATAGGCTTCATTACGCAACTCCTCTAGCTCATTCAATTGTAAGGTTTTATAGGAACCGGCTTGGGCTAGGTCCATATTAACTTGTTTGATGGCCCAATACGCCCTATATTCTAATTCCACGGGAAGGTGGCAAGCTTTTCCAAGAATTAGGCGATAAAGAAACATGCCAATAAGAGTTTTATAAACAGTCTGATAGGCTCACAAAGTATCATCCAATCGTTCATACCAATCTTTCCTATCGGGTCTAACGGACTTTTGCAGAATACTCTTGATTTTCCTATTAGATACCTCTACTTGGCCACTGGTTTGGGGATGATAAGGGATAGCCAATTTGTGATTAATCTCATATTTCTTAAGCAGAGATCGAAATTGGAAATTTGTGAAATACGTGCCTCCATCACTTATGATAGTTTTAGGCCACCCGAACCGTGAAAAGATATTTTTCTGGATGAATTTCATGACCACTTTATGATCATTCGTTCAGGTGGCTACTGCTTCAATCTACTTAGAAACATAATCCACTGCCACTAAGATATATTTATATCCAAAAGAAGGTGGAAAAGGTCCCATAAAGTCTATCCCCCAAACATTAAAGATTTCAACTACTAAGATTGGGTTGAGTGGCATCATGTCCCTTTTTCCCATATTTCCTACAACTTGGCATCTGAGGCAAGTTTTGCTAAATTCATAGTCATCTTTAAAAAGTGTGGGCCAGTAAAAACCACTTTGAAGGACCTTGGCGGCAGTTTTCTTTCTTGAAAAATGCCCCCCACAAGAAAGATTATGGCAGAAATTCAACACACTCTGTTGTTCTTCCTCGGGGACACATTGCCGGATGATTTGATCGGGACAGAATTTGAATAACTCAGAATCTTCCCAAAAGTAATACTTCTCCTGGGTGAAGAATCTATCATTTTCACTTTTGGTCTATCCTTCCGGGAGCTGATTGGCTACCTTGTAGTTGACAATATGGGCATACCAAGGTGCAATGATGTTAGAAATGGCTAATAGATGCTCATCAGGGAATGAATCAGTCATTGGTTCACTCTCATAAATTAGAATTCGGGATAGGTGGTCAGCTTCCATGTTCTCAGAGCCTTTTTTATCTTGAATTTCTAAATCAAATTCTTGAAGGAGTAAGATCCATCTGATGAGTCTGGGCTTTACATCTTTCTTGATCAAAAGGTATTTCAGAGCTGAGTGATCAGAATAGATTATGACTTTTGCCCCTAAAAGATAAGATCGGAATTTCTCTAGGGCAAAAACCATAGCCAATAATTCCTTTTCTGTGGTGGTATAATTCATTTGGGCATCTGCAAGGGTGTGACTTGCATAATAGATCACCACGGGACATTTGTTGATTCTTTGTCCCAAAACCGCACCGATAGCATAGTCAAAGGCATCACACATGATCTCGAAAGGTAAAGACCAATCAAGAGATTGAAGAATCGGAGCTTTGGTTAAAGCTTCCTTCAAAGAATTGAATGCCTTTATGCATGGTTCGTTTAGGTGGAATAGGACATCCTTAGCTAGGAGAAGAGTTAGAGGTCGGACGATTTGAGAGAAATTTTGTATGAACCGGCGATAGAAATCGACATGTTCAAGAAATGAACGGATTTGTTTGACCGAGGTGGGAGGAAGAAGATTAGATATGAGATCAATCTTAACTTTATCTACCTTTATCCCCCTCTTAGATACAATGTGGCCTAGAACAATGCCCTCTCGAACCATAAAATAGCTCTTCTCCCAGCTAAGTATCAGGTTGGTTTCTATGCAACGAGTTAGCACCTGTTTCAGATTTTCTAGGCAATTTTCAAAGGATTCTCCGAAGATTAAAAACCATCCATAAAAACTTTGAGGAACTCTCCTACCATATCGGAGAATATGACCATCATGCACCGTTGAAATGTGGCAGGTGCATTGCATAATCCAAATGGCATTCTCGTGAAGGCAAATGTGCCATAAGGGCATGCGAAGGTGGTCTTTTCTTGATCTCCGGATAAATAGCCACTTGATTATACCCGATGTACCCATTTAAGAAGCAGAAGAATTTTTGGCCCGATAACTTTTCCAGGATCTGATCCATAAATGGGAGTGGAAAGTGGTCATTCTTAGTCATAATATTGAGTTTTCTGTAATCAATACACACTCTCCATCCCGTGGTGAGCCTAGTGGGTATCTCCTCCTCATAATCATTCTTAATCACCGTCAATCCGGAGTTCTTGGATACCACTTGAGTTGGGTTGACCCATTTACTATTTGATATGGGGTAAATGATACCTACATCAAGCCATTTCACAATCTCCTTCTTTACAATTTCTTTCATATTTGGGTTAGGCCGCCTTTGCATTTCTCGACTTGGGTTGGAATTCTCTTGCATATAAATGTGATGCATGCAAATGGACGGGCTAATCTCCTTTAAATCTGCCACGACCACCCAATGGCACCCTTATGGGCTTTAAGGACTTCAATTAGTTGGGCCTCCTGCGGTGAGGTGAGGTTTGCCGCGATGATGACCGGAAGAGTCTGGTCGGGGCCCAAGAAGACATACTTAAGAGACTCGGGTGAAGGCTTGAGTTCGAGTGCGGGCGGGTCCTCTAAAGATGGCAGAGTGGGCTCAGATTGCAAGGCAGGTAAAGGTTCCACCTTGGACCAAGATGTTAAAGGTTTAGGAGAATCCTTTAGAGCATTGGCTTCTTCTAAAAGGTCCTGAGTAAGCATCGCATTCTCTTCAACCAAATTATCCAAGATATCAATGGTGTGACATTCTTCTTCATGATCCGGATATTGGGATGCTTTGAAGACATTAATCTTGACTTTTTGACCCCTAAAGGATATGTCCATCATGCCAGTTTCACAATTTATATTAGCTTTGGCAGTGGCTAAGAATGGACGTCCTAGGATGATCGGGGTGTGAATGAGTTCTTTAGGTGATGCCATATCTAAAATCAGAAAATCCATGGAAAAATAACAATTATAGACTTTCACAATGACATCCTCAATCAATCCCCGTGGAGTCTTTACAAACCTATCAGCCAATTGTAAGATGATGGATGTGGGCTTTAGTTCTCCAATATCAATTTTTTCATAAATGGTTGTTGGCAAAAAGTTCACACTGGCACCTAAGTCCAATAAAGCTCTATCAAATGTGACTACACCTAAGTCACCTGAGATCATAGGTGCCCCGGGGTCCTTCAAGTTCTTGGGAAGATGATTCATCACAATTGCACTTACATCCTCCAAAAGTCTAACCTTTTCAGGTACCATTCTAGATTCCCTTCGTAGTGTGCATAATTCCTTAAGGAATTTAGCATAAGCCGGTACATGCTTAATGGCATCAAGGAATGGAATATTAATTTGTACTTTCTTGAATAATTCCATCAACTCTTCATTTTGGGCCAATTTCTTCCTGGCATTGGGTTTGGCCGCTAAAGCATATGGGAAGGGCACCTTTGGTTGATATGAACTTGGGCCTTCATCTAGTTTCTCCTTCCCTTTGGAATTCCCCTCCAACTTCTCCATATTAGGCTCAGCTTCACTCTCACTTTCGACCTCATGAGGTCCATTAATGGGTTCTTCTGCCACCTCCCTATCCCTCTGTGGATTTTCTAAACTCTTTCCACTCCTAAGAGCTAAAATAGCTTTAGCATTTTCAAATTGCGGTCCTTTCGATTGTGATAATGGGCCGGGTTGAGGTAAAAGGCCCGATTGAGGCGGAAAACTCGAAGACTGATTCCTCGGATTGGCAATGGGTTGAGTCGAAAGTTGGCTCATTTCCCTCCTTATAGTTGCCTCAGCTAATTGGCCCATTTGACTTTCCAACTTAGAAATAGATTGTTGTTGGGTCAAGATAAGTTGTTAGAGTTGTGTAAATTTGTCATCAATGTTGAGCTGAGGAGGTGGTTGGTAAGTGGGTGGAGGAGGGTATAGGGTTGGTTGTCATGATTGGAAAGATTGATAGTGAGCTGGTTGAGAGAATTGGACTTGAGAGAATTGGGCATGGGGCCTCCACGTAGCCCTTGCGAATGTATTCCTAAAGAAATTGGACTGATGTTGAAAGGAGTTCTGTGACTTTTGGGCTTGATGCGTGGAAGGATTGGACATTTGTGATGGAGCTTGTTGATTCTTCCACGCAAAATTTGGGTGATTCTTCCAACCAGGATTATAAGTGTTTGAAAATAGATCATTACCGGGCCTGGAGAACTCCTGGGCGGCCTGAACTTGTTCTTGAATGAATGGTGGAAATTGGGCCGCAGTTGGGCATTCAGTTACTTGATGGGCCGAACTTGCGCACAAAGCACAAATGTCGTGAGAGATGGAAGATGGGCCCTCGTATGGACTAGATGGTGTTAGATAGGTAGGTTCTTGTTTGTTTAGGGCCAATAGTTGGTCTAACTTTTGGGCCAAAATGTCTATCTTCTCCAATCTCTGATTGATTAAATTGGTCCATTTTGAATTCGGGCTCTCCTCGAGCCTTCAGTTCATACATTTTAGCCCGTTTAGATGGCCCAACAGACCTCTCGTAAGATGAGAGAGAGGCATGATTGATGGAGTTTTCACTTAGCATCTCAAATAAATCATAAGCCTCATCTTCATTTTTCATCATAAATGCCCCCTCCACATGAGGCATCCACCATTTGTCTGAATTGTTCAGACAACCCTTCATAAAATGCTTGGACAATTTGCCATTTTGATAGCCCATGATGATGGTATTTTCGAAGTAATTCTTTTAATCTCTCCCAAGACTCATGAATTAATTCCCCGGGAGTCTGGGTAAAACCTGTGATGGCCCTTCTCATAGTATTGGTCCGCCCTATTGGATAGAACTTCTTGAGAATTTTTTTTTGTATTTCTTCCCATGTCCTAATGGGCCTACCTATAGTCCCCAGCCAATATTTAGCCTTATCTTTCAATGAAAAGGGAAATAGGGTCAACTTAAGGGCATCATCTGTGAAATTCTGAATTTTCACGGTGGAATAAATCTCTAGAAATTCATCTAGATGCTTATAAGGATCTTTATTTGTATTCCCATAAAAAGATGGGAGCATCTGAATGGTACTTGATTTAATCTCATATTGATGGCCGAATTCTGAGTAAGGTGAATGCAAGATGAAGGTTTATATTGATTTGGAACGAAATAGTCCTTCATTTGTTTCGGAGGATCATGATTTTCGGCCATTTGATCTTGAGGTGGATTTTTTTGATGAATAATTCTCTCAATTTCAGCAATTGGTCCTAGAAGGTTAAGACTTTGAGATCTCCTATCTTGCATACACTAGGACGAAGAGAGAAAAGAAGGAATTGAATTTTATTTTTTCTTTCAATTTTTCTTTTTTTTTATGTAAACAAATTAGCAAACAATATTAACCTAATGACTTAAGGTTGACCTAAACTTCTATATGAATTTTCTTATAAGGTGAATGGGGTTCACCTCAAGTTACAACCACGTTCAGTCAACGGCCAGGTAAGAGGTAGGGCTGTAGGAGTCTCCGCCTACTTTCGTAGGGACCTAATTAAAGAACTACTTTCCCGCTTAAGTGTTTACCTTTTTAACCTCTAGCCTAGGTACCATTGCCAAAAATGAAGGTAATCCGAAATTTAAACCGTTCACAATGTGAACCCTAGAGTCCCTTTCGACTTGCTTTTATTGGATTTAGGAAATGACAATGCAATGAAGGTGATTTGTGGGCTAAGGAAGGGTGATGAAATCTCCACCTTATGTTGTTATGGGAATTGCCCTTAAAAGTCTTTTTCAATGCAATGCAAAAGTCAAATCAAGCAAGGGATGTTTATGCAATCATGAATGACTTTCTATAAATAAAAAACGTACCTTTCCCATGCAATCTTTAACAGAAAAAGGAAATAACTAAGAATGGAAACTAATTCATACTTTTCTAAAATGATGAATGCCTAACATGGATGGTTTCTAATCTTGGAATAATGATTTTTAAATTTGAATTTGAAGCTTTCATTTTTTTTCTTTTTTTTAATTAATGAAAACCTATCTAAATTAGAAATTACAAAAAAATGAAATTAACTACGAAAAAGAAATAAAGAAAAATAGCAATGGAAGAGTTGGAACACAGTAACCAATGATTTCGCTTCCCTTCTTTTTCTTATTGGTGAGATAAAGAATAATTACACTAAATCCAAAATAATCAAAATTAAAAATCTAAGTCCCCGGCAACGGTGCCAAAAATTGGTCGCTTGAAATAATGTGTCGTTAAGCATATTCGAACATCAATCTTAAAATTCTAACTTCCACATATAATTATTTCAAAAATAGCAAGTGGTGAGATTGGGTCGAATCCACAGGAAAATAGATTTTTAAAGTTGAAAATCTTGAGTTTTTAGAGGAAAAACAAAGAAGAAAGAAGAGAGAGCATGATGATTTGATAGATAAGAATTAAAATTAGCCGGATTTACTATGAACTTACAAAAGGAGCACCCCTAAACGAGCATAGTCATACTATCTACTGAACTAAGACTACCTCTAAAACACTAATTAAAAGTAGAATATAAAGTTTGAGTAGTGTCAACAGAAGAAAAAATAAAAGTTGTAGAACAAAAAGATGGAGAAAAGATAACTTTTTTCAAAGGATCTATTGTTATTCATTAACAGAACTACATGACATTTTACAGAGACATTGAAAATAAAAAAATAATATGACATTAATAAGAAAACTTTTACAGAAAATATTTAAAATATAGTGTAACATAGAGAACTCAAAAACTAGAGAGTGAGGCGATGGACAGAGAAAACTGGTGTTTGTAACCGTCGTAGCTCTTCGTGCGGATCCTTGGTAGCGCTAGACTCCTTCCAGTAGTTAGTTGCAGTACTTCAAGTCCACCTCTTGCCCCTGGCAGTCGCCGGTTTGAGAGAGATGTAGAGAGAGAGAGAGAGAGAACAAAGGCTAGAGAGAGGGGGAGTGCTACAGTACTTGGTGACTGTGGCTGCTACAGTACCCACGGGCACTGTAGCAAAGAGAGGGAGAAAGTGAGAGAGAGAGGGAGAGAAGGCAGGAAAGAGAAGAAGGAAAAAAAACAGGGTCAGAGAAAGGAAGGAAATAAGGAGATCCTTTTAAAGGGGCAGGGTATTTTCAAAAGAGGAAAGGAGGGAAGGAAAAGGCGGCGACTGCTCCAAGACTCCTTCTTGAGCAAAAATTAGGACAACCTTTAAAATAGTCAAAGACCATTTTACCCATGCTCTATTAATTCTTCCAAAAAGATAGTTGCTTTGCTGAGATTTGAACCTTGGACCTCCCATAAGTCTCTAAAGACTTAACCACTGTACCACATCATCTTCATATAATGTTTACATAAAAATAAATGTAAATTAGGATATTATCATGAATAAAATTACATTTATGCTGAAATGAATTTATTTACATAAAAATAAATGTAAATTAGGATATTATCATGAATAAAATTACATTTATGCTGAAATGAATTTATTTATTATCTCAGTTTTGTTGAGAAAATTGCAAATACACTACACTCTGTTATTCACATGAAATGATGATGTTTTTAACTCGAAATTTTACAAAATTAGTACCGTTGGAATCAGTGCAAAATTATCTATCATTTCATGTAGTTTAAACATAAAATCATGAATATAGTGCATGCATTTGTTCTTTTAACGATTAAAACTATCAACTTATTAGTGACCTACCCCTACTCCCCAACCACGTTGAGCTTTTCTACTAGAAATTTGATTCTACTACACCACTTCTAGATCCTGTCCTAGAAAATCAAATACACTAGATATCAAGCCTCTAGTTAGGCTCTCGCTAGATACAAGGCCTTTAATAAGACTCACCTCCAACTCATACAAGGAGTTGGCTCTCTTCCAAGTGAAAGGCTATCCAACTTCCCCAAAGATTGGCCCTCTTCCTTAACGGAAGGCAACTTAACCTCCAATATTTCCTAAGATTGATCTTCTATCTCAAGGAAAGGGAAACAACAAGAAATAGATTAAAAGATAGGAATCCTAACCTCTAACCTACAACACACACAATACATTGTTTGCTTTCTCAAATATATATTACAATCATTGAAGCATTAGAAGAAAGTTGAAGCCTTAAATCTCTTCTTGTGGTGTCCTTCCTCTAGGAGATGAGTTCATGTAAATGAGTTGAGAAGCTTCACCAAAGACTTCTTCTTAGAGAAAGAAGATATTTTGAGACCTACAGTGGCCTCCCATAGTTCTTGACTGTACACATGAAAAATCACACAAAATCTCCTCTCAAATAGTGAGACACAACATGCAAGTGGAAGACATGGAGGGTATGGAGTTTTTCTGTGTAAGGCTTACGTTTTCCCTCTAAGAGTCTTCACCAAAAACTGTCCAAAGGTGTCCCTTTTACATCCCTAAAAATGGATTCAAATCATTAGGCACATAGTGGGAAAAGTATCTTAGATTTTTAATTTTTTATTTCAAAAGCATCTCATGTTTGATTTGAAAATCAGGCCTTTGATTGGTTCTCATGCTCATACCAACTAGAAGGGATATCACGCGATGTCATTTGCACCAAAAAACTTCATACAAGAAGTTTCCATGGTGAAACAACAAAAGGTAGGTAAGAGTTGATGGTGATGTATTACAAGTTGATGGTGATGTTTACATAAAACCCACTTATTTATCCATCGCCTTGAGAATCATTTGCGTGTGACCCTCTAGGACCAATAATCAGTCCGGTTAATTGCCCAGTTAGCCCAGTGACTCCTCACTGGCCTGATTAATCAATTAATAATTCATATTAATTAATTAATCAATCGAATCAATGTCACACATCAAATTCGATCGGGCCTCCGATCACGTTGGATGCCAAGCAACACCGTGTGAATCCGGAAAGTATCGGAGGTAAGTAACCCACTCTTGGAACCTTTCTGCCGAAAGTTACTGCGTGGATATAATCTTTCATTTATACAATGCTCTCGAGTCAACTTAGGGTATGGTGTACTGTCAAACCCTAACCGGTCGACTCAGTTGGATCGGATGCTGCCGACTAATATTGGAAAACTCTTTTCTCGATATTATCGTCCGCCCTAGGCAGGGACTTCTGTACATCCTTCCTTGAGCATTCTCTCTCTAAGTACCGAGAGCGAATGATTCCTTATTCACAGTCAATTCCCTTCAACAGTATTCTGTTGTACTCGATCCTTAGCTATTTAGAATCTCGTGGTTAGAGATTCATAAACCAAGGTCAAAGTACAGAAGTCTACCGACAATGTGTCCTTGGTGTCTCAGGTCCAAGGACTATCTATGCAACTGGGACAATCGAATCAAGCTGGTTGATAGTGAGGTACAATACCATCCAGCGATTCAGTCGGATCAGTTCAGTGACCTCATTCTCTAATGAGCACTTACATATTCACCTTAGTGTCTCCACACAAGTGACTATGAGATCAGTCACCCACATCTTATGAGTGGGAGTAATCTGTACTAGTCTAACCGGATATCTGATGTCATTCTCGGATATCCTTCGACTAAGAACTACTAAGAATATGTGTGTTTAAGTGATCAGTCTCACTAGTATGATCTCATCATAATCTGATTACTATCGCACATATTTACGGACTTCATTATGAGACGATAATACAAATTTACACATAATGAAATATTGCCATTATATTAATAAACAAACGAGATTTACATAGTCAGATTGGCTTGTAAGCCACCTAAGACTAACAGAGATAACCGTAGATAGTCCGCTAGGAGTTCGGAAAAAACTGAGATGGGGAAAGACCGTAGACACATAGGAGATCACATATAAAGGGATGGAGAGGGAGCCAAAAGTCGGCTCGGAAGCTATGATCGTAAATGGAAAAAATACTCAGCCGTGGGGAGTTGGCCCCTGGCATTCGGCCGGGATTTGATCAGGTGAATCCACTCAGGGATGTCATGGCGCTCCCACATCTCAGCGACCTCCTCCCTACAGAAATTGGACGGTACATGAGAGACCAGCTCAGCTGGTTTATGGCTATACCCGACCGGCTCAGTCTGCTGGGTCTTGGTAGGTCCAGAAGTATTGGCAAGCGAGGTGGCCTTGTCCGCCATTGTAGAACGAAAGGAATTAATAGACAAATAGGACGAGTGAGAGGGTCGGGCCGACTGCGGTCTAGAGGAAGAGCAAGACGAGCTACTCAAGAAGAGAGAGGAGGCAATGAACATGAAACAGCTAGACTAGACGTAGTCAGCGGCACTTACCATCGGACTTATTCCACAACCACCACTGGAAAAGACGTACTCGGGCCACCCCTTCCTCGCTCTGATGCCGAGACCTCTAGGTAGACTTGTGCAAATAAAATTTCCCCAGTAGGGCCTAGCGGATATTTATAGGGGCCCTTAGGGGGGCCTGATGGATGATCAATGGCGAAGATCACGCGACCCTTCGACTTTTTGACTCGGATGTACGCCACGTGTCGCGGCTCTTCGAATGAAGCGCCGGCAAGTGGTAAATTCAAATTGATTGCTGCCTTAATTTGACACCCTTGCTTTTCAGGACAACGGTCAAAATTCTACCTCAGCCTAGTCAATCGGCCGACTATACCGCTTCCCATGTCCACGTTCCTCCTGGGTAAGGATGCATGCTTCGTTGTGGTCCGAGTGCATCGGTAACATTCTCTCGGATACGATGAGGCTTACCGAGTACCTCTCGGTAGCAGACCTCATCCCGAGTACATTGGTCACATCTTCCTAGATTTAAGCTTGCAATTCGATCTGCCGCTTTGACCAGTGCTCTACAAATTTAGTATTACTCCCAACATCTTGTTAATCTAAGGCATGCCGAGAATAGGGGCCCTGTGATGGAGTAAGCTGAATGGGCCTAAGTAAGTGGGCCGAGGGGTGAGAGCCTCTCAAACCCGGCCCAATTCGATGTCGGAAGGGACATGGGCCTTCGGCCCAATAGTGAGGAAAAGCCACTAACGTTTTGAGAATATGTGTCCTCATATCTATGAATAGGCTTACATCGTCTATCATAAAGAAGGTTTTCCCACTTACTCCCTATAAATAGAATACTACTTGTATCAGAAAGGTAGGTAAGTGACATAAGCTTTCTCTTTCCTCTTAATACGTCTCATCCTTATCTTCTTCCTGATAACTAACTTGACCATCCGAGAGGGCTCTCCTGGGACTATACATGGGACCCTTGCTAATGAAACTTCTTCCCCCTGTGGGCGCTGTCTCGTCCTCCTATTTTCTCTCGGTCTTAGATCTTCTTCCGGATCTCGGATTGTGCATTTGAGAACCGTCCGCGAGTGCCTCGACTGCATCAGTTGTTTTTGAAGAAAATCCAATCTTTTTCCCTCTTTCCATGATCAATTATCGTGTGAGAACATCAGAATAACAAAGTTCGCAAAAGAAGACGAAAATGACAATATTGTTCAAAGCAACACATTTTCTTTCCGCTGAATCCTCTGACGCTTTATTGATTTCAATGGTAAAGAATGAGAAAATGTGAAAGAATGACAAGAATGAGCTTTGTACAATTATCCCAGCTACTATTTCTGACAAGAATAATTAAGCTTTTCACAACTGTCCCCTCTACTATATTAATTTCCCTTGTACGATGAAGAGTTGCCTTCAACATAAGTGGTCTTCTTATGATCTCCCACCGGGAGACTTCATCTCCCGAAGCCCCCTTTCATCTGAGAGTAACTTGGCGAACCTGCAGGTCATACATAAACCAAAACGGATCAAATTTATAACCTCTGTGAAAGCTTCTCAAGTTGTAAGGCCTCCTGGCCGTCAAATTAAAAAACAGTGTTATCACCTTCTGAGGGCCTCTTCATTTGTTCCTTCTCCGTTTCGCACAGGTTTGTACACCCCAGTTTCAAGATTTACCCTTGAAACTGGCTTCTTCAACAGCTTCTCACCAACCTTGACAAGATTCTGTAGGTTCTCCACGGTAGAGACATCGGCAGAGGCGACTGTCCCTTCCAATGTGTCATCCTTTGTGTCCATCGGGAGAAAAGATTTCATCAATAACACGCTATTGCAGAGACAATGATAGTAGTAACAACAGACCAAGCATATGTGTTGTATTTAATTTGGCGCGAAGGCCGGCTTGGCACCATTGACGTACTTAACTTTCAGGTTTTTACATGTATTTATCTACAAATTAATTCCTACGTAAGCTGTACGTATGCCTTCATAGATCTCATGTTTTATGTATCTCTTTTAGCTTGATTGATCATCGTTCCATACATACATATATATATATATATATATATATATATATATATATATATATATATATATATATAATATATATATAAGGCTTTGTTAGTGACCTCAGAAGGGGAAAAGGTCAATACATAGTGTACTTTAAGGCGTATACAGGGAAATATAATGATTTTAGGACTATATAAAGACCCATTCCGTGACTGTCACACACCGGAATGCTTATACCAAAATAAGATTCACTTTACTTTGTTAAGTGGTTATTCCTCTTATTCGGAATGAGTTATTTTAAGTAAAAAATAAAACATGATAAAGAAAACATCGTTAAAGCTTATTTTAGTAGGAATTAGTGATTCTAACACTTTTACTCGAATTATTTATTGCTCTTATTTTTGGTACAACTCATTCTCACCCGGTATAAGAAATCCATGCCATCCAAGTGAAATAAGGAGAATAAGCAGAATAAGGCACCCTTATTCTGCCTTATTCTCCTATCAGAGCAGCATTATGAGTTTAATACGTTTTTTACAAAATATGCAAGAAATATTCATATGGTGAAAAACCTACATAAATGCAAAGGATACTTTAAAATATATATATTAGTATAAAGGATATTTAAAAATATGTGCAAGGGTAAGAGCAAGTTTTTGGTGCTATAATTTGTATCGCGCATGTTTTTGCACTTACTGAGAATCAATATCCGATCATTTGGACAGACGTCTCTTGGTAAAGCCATATTAATCGTAGGTTTTTGCAAGGATCAGGTGCCTCGTTATGAATATTAGAGATTGTGAAAAGCATGGTGATATAGGTGGTGTCCAAGTGGAAAATTAAGTGAGCACCTCGATTCGGAGATAGTTGCATTCAGAACGAAGGGCTTGACAGAAGACGGAAAGGTGGATGTCCACCATATCGGCACTCGCTTGCGAGAAGATATCCACAAGCGGAGTGGACCCTCCGCTGAGCAGCCACCCCAGCACTCCCCACCTGCTCGCGCGGTCGGCACTGTACCTCTCCTCCACCTTCGCCGAGCCTGTACCCAGCGAGATGAGCAGGATCCTGCGGCAGTCCATGGGCCTGTGCCTCAAGTAGTTTGGATTCCCCTTTAGCACCTCCTTTGTCACTTCTCCAATGGCAATAAGTGGCTGGTCGGACCAAAACAATGGCGGGTCGTCGTTTAGAACGACGGAGAGAGAGAGAGTCAGCTCATTCATAAGGATACTACTTAGATTCCAGTACAAAAGTATGAAAGTAGAAAGTTCGCTCAAAGCTGTTCATAAATGAAACAAAGACGATGTAAGTTTCTTTGCCAATAGAACATCATTCTGGAGGAATAAAGTAAGAAAACAATCATAACTAAAAAAGGAATACTGACATGGACAACATTATCATATGGTAATAGTCTAGGACAACCAAAGTGGAGCAAAGAAATAACTAAAAGAAGAAAACTAACATATCACAACTTGATGCCGTAGTAATACTTTAGGACCCAACAGACCAATAGTTTATTCACTCAGGATGAGGTGTTTTAGTTATAAGTACCGGATTGTTTGCAGCTACTCCTCCGTCGATGAGGTTAAATTCTCTCAAGTTCCCCCTGGAGTCCTCGGCTTCGAAGTAATGTGCAGGAAGGTAGGTTGGTGCCGCTGTTGCACCAATGCATATGTCAGATAGGTTAGCATCAACGTAACTCTTGTTCTTCACCTGCAAAATTATATATCCAGATTTTAGGTTGGGCCATAGGCAACTTTAATTAAGAGAAGATATATGCACTCATTGTTGGAAATCTTCAAGGAGTAGTAGTTATTCTGCATTGAGAGGAGGAGTTGGGTTCCTGTAAGTTCTGGGAGGATGGATTTGGGTAAATGCAACGGCATGGAGATTTTCAAGAAAACCCTTAATGGGGAAGAGGAAAAGTCTGATGGGAGGGATTGTTTTGAAAAACTTTCCTCTCTGCACCAACTAAGTCTCATCTTCGCCCGCACTTGCACTTAGAAAATCCTGATTCTTGAGAGGAATCATTTGGACAGGCCCTCTTAGTGTCCCCACTCAAGCAATTCAATCGGTCTCTCAATGAATATGGAACCCTCCATATACATCTAATTTGTAAAAGGGATCCCGAACCAAACTGTATAGAAAGCTCAGCTCCAGAGCCTTCTTGCAAGACGGTCCAATCTGTCAACTGCGTAACCGATCGACTTCTGGAGTACGATTAGTCGGGGTACTTACGGGGTTCCCATCCCCTTTACGAAATTATGGATTTGAAGAGTAGATGAAATTGTACTTAATGAGTACTAGACTACCCATTCGGAACAAAGCAATATTGGATTGTTTCTTAATAGATATCTTATTCGATCTTCCGAATCTTACAAAAGATTAGATATTCTATATATCATGTAAGTGTCCGTACATTCCTACAACAGGAACCTAAGACGAAACATGAATATTATAGAAAATAGGAATTAGAAGAGCTCCATATATATATAAATGAGATGGGGGGACCTCAAAGCTGGAGAAGATTGTAGCGTGAAGACTCTTGATGTCGAAAGTTGGGATCACCACGTTTGTCAGCATCTGGTGCAACCTCGTCGTTCCAAACTTTTCCCTGAGAAGGGAGTGGAGATATTTGCCATCGTACTTGGGTGCCCTCAGTGCTCGAATTACCTTCCTGATCGGAGCCATTAACCCACTGAAATCGAACAATATGATGAATTAGTCTATTTGCATTTTCCCATGCAGGCCTATATGCCAATAGAAAACATGAACAGGAATAGTAATGTCGTTCTTGTCACATTACCGAGTGTATGGGAAAATTTTGCCGCTATGCTCCAGGAAGAAGGATTTGATGTCTCTTGCTGCAAAGAGAGGGCGGTCCTCTTCATTTGGTGAAGTGAGAATGGAGGCGATCAGGCCGCCCGTGCACGTACCAGCGATCACATCGAAATAATCAGCTAGTCTTGCCTCCTTTCCATCCAGCGCCTGCTCCCAATAAAAAACGTTCAAATTAAGTTGAGAAAAGGTTATGTTATGACACATTAAACATATATGGGTATCTCCAACGCACAGGATTTGTTCAACTGTCTTGGTACTCTAGTTATTCCCCAATCTATTGCTAATTGTCAAAACAGTACTGATGAAAAGCTCAGGATGTTAGGAGTGTTAAAATGATATGCATGCAGGGCCAAATACTTAAATTCTTTGTTGGAGGTGGTCAATCCACATTGATAGGATTTTTATTTTTTTTTGTTTTTTGAACTTTACATTGTTAGGATGAGCTTATGATGATAATATATAATGGATATGACCATAACAATGGTGAAAAGTCATAAGTGTGATTTTTTCTAGGGTTTCTTCTACCGTACTGATTTCATACCTGAAGTTCAGACTCCAAGAAGCTGAGAATAGTTGCAGGAATGACTCCTCTGACACCCCCTCCATCTATGCTAAGAATCGTGATTAAGTTTCCGTAAGTTGGTGCCTGTATCTTGTTGATGCCAGATTTCGTTCTCTCCATATGGAACGTTGAAGAGTTAATATCAAGTACCAGGCTTGGAGCAAGCTCTTGCAGTCTCTGAGAACAAATAAGCTTAAGTCGAACGAAGATGCAAGTATTTCAGAAAATGATGAAACTTGGAATTAACTCTTACAAAAGAGAGATAGACCAGGTGGTCTATATTTATAGCCCTTTAGGCACCGTCTTGTTCTAATTATCTGTAACATTCTGGGAAGATGAGAATGTCAAAATTTTCTGTGAGGTACTCGGAGAATGTCAAAATCTTCTGTAAGGTACTCGTTTTGGAGACTTTTGGAGGCAGTCTCCAAAACTGCCGCGGTTGCCCACGGCCGCCATTATATCCGCACAATACTGCCGGTTGAGCCTAAGAAGTGCCTTGCTAAGAATTGTAGGTGACACTGCTCAAGTAGGTGGGCTGGTAGGTAGCCAACATCATAACAATGTTGACCCTCCAATTGAGCAACCCATTCGTGGGGTGGCCATAGATGACAGCGTTGACAATGTTCGAAGTCAAATTTGTTTAGGGAGTGTGCTCGTTTTGTGCATGCAATGGTTTCATAATTCATAAAAGAGAGCTGACCATGCAATTGTAGAACACACGCGTCAGTTACATCACTAATGGATTCCTGCTAAGAGCCTGCATGCATGAGCGAGTTGATTAAAAATGTCCCATATGAAAGCACAGAAAGTCGGTCAACAGTCAGCTGACAATGTTGTAGTAGACCTAAATTTACGTCGCTTATGGTCTGGCTGTCCGTGGAATACCAAAATGCAGCTGCTTCATGTCTGTTAACCACTAACCCTGTGGGATAGTAACGTGTTTACACCTGATCACATCTGAAGGGTCAATGATTCATGATTTGATCAACTACGCATCGAAGAATGTTATGTTTTGTACCTATGTAAGAGGACATAAGGACGTATATACACAACATGCAGATTGCCTCCTCCCCCTGTGCATGCACGTACGCAGCTGGGGTCGTGATGTCAGCTCAAGTTGGCTCCCTTTTTTTCACATGTGATACTGAGCTCTGTTATAACTTGTTACACCATCAGGCAGCTTTATATTGGCGGTGTTTTTAATTTTTTTCCTTGAAGTGGGCTTCAACTAGATCAACATGTCCATACAATCCATCTCCCATCGGACAACTCAAGAAAATGTAAAAAGTCAAAAATGAAACTCAAATGAACAATAGTCAAAACACGGTTTATGATTTTTGACATATGAAGGGAAATCAAATTATAGGGACATGTTGGTTGGTTGGGACCAATTTTAAAAAATGTCAAAAATTTTTTAATTGAGAACACCGTTAACAATGCAGCGACTACATCCTCTATAGTCAATGATAGCCTACACACATGTGCCCCAAGGGTGTAGGCAATTTCATTCCCATACGACCCCAGGGCATGTAAAAAAATGGTTTAAATGGGAGAGGAGGGGAAGGAGTTTTTCAGAAAATCCTTCATCAGGAATGGAAAGCGCCACATGAAGGAGTTTTTTGAAAAACTCCCCGTTTTTCACTTATCAAGCCCGATCCAAACCTGCACTTAGGACATCTGGTTTAAAAAATAGCAAGCAAAAAACCAAGCAGCTTCATCCCTAATTTGATAATGAACACCCAAGATATTGCCTTACGATACCTCCTTACATCACTCTTTCAGAGCATTGATCTATCTCATTAATGAGAATATCCACTTATTGTTAGTGTGACTTATCTGATATGAAGGTGTTGGAAATCATCAAGAAACCGAAAGAAATATTACCTTAGTCACAGTGTAGAGGAGATCCCTGTGGCGGCAACGGAGGCAAATGAATCGTCCTTACAAAGGTGGGGAGTCTAACGGAGTCCCCTACAAAGCTCCATGCTAAGAAGAGTAGGGACTTAAGGTCACACACACACACACACACACACACACACACACACACACACACACACACACACACACACACACACACACACACACACACACACACACACACACACACACACACACACACACACACACACACAGAGAGAGAGAGACCATTAGTCTTGGTCTCCTCCCACGTGTACTCCTCTATATATGGTGGTGGGTTAGATCCTCTTCTCACAGGAAGTTGGACTCTATGTCTTGTTGCCAAGTTATGGCCTTTAGCTAGGGGATTGAATGGAGGTAATTAAAAGACTAAGTGTAAATAATAGGAAATGATCTCAACAAACTCAAGATAGGGGATGAGAGATAGTGAAGCTATCATACAAGGAACACACAATATTTCTCTACTATTTGGTCCGCAGACCTATGTCCAGTCTTCAAGAAATATTCTTCAGACATCAACTAGCTCTTCAAGCTACATAGGATACAGACCTCTTGTAGGTCACATAAACATCTAGCCGTAGCTAGCCTTCCCACTGAAAGAGGCACACAACAATGCCCAGCCTCGGCAGGTCTTCCATCAAACAAATTTTAAATTAAACAAAAATTGCCTCTATGTAGGCTATAATGTGTGTACAATCAGAGCAAATGAACAACTCAAGTCAGAGAATAAAACTAGGAAGTAGGTCTTGGTTGTCAATGTAAGTTTCTCTTGGGGAAGAACGACGACATAGTGGAAATGAAAAATTTAATTTCTTCCCTCGAATCTCGTGCATTAGTTCTCGAGTGTTTAAATCGTAATAAAATAATATAAAAAATATAAAGATCAGATCTTCGTCAGCGAGGGAATGAAAATCCATCGCTGAAACGAAGATGAACGAGTAGTTGACTTCGAGATCACGAGCCGTTCAAACATCAAACCTCTAGATGTATCCATATGAGTCTTCGCAGTAATCTGGATCTCCTCTGCACTCTACAAACTCCGTCCAGACATCAACTCCACTATGAACAGAGAGGGGAGATAGAAAGTAGCTCTAAAGAGAGAGGAGAAGAGAGGATGACGGCTGATCGTAGAGAAAAAAAGCCTAAAGACTAGCTAGGGTTCCTTCGTAGCAAGTACTTATAGACTATCGACATTTTTCACAAAAACTTAGAAGTTTATATAAACATAAATCCTCTTTAGATCTGTGAGAACTCTTTTATGTGTGACCCTGTAGGTCTAACTGTCTATTTAGTTTTCAGCTTATTAAGTAAGGTATAATTTATGTGACTTAATTCATTATTATTCATTATGTTCTGATGAATTTTAATCTAATTATCATATAACTGATAATCTATCATCACATGATGAATTCTTTGAGCTTTCCGATCATAAAGGGCACCAAACTATACCTCGTTATCTAAAAAGACATTAGGGATATGTAACCCACTAACAGAAGCCTTTTGTTCGCAGATACCATATAGCTATAAATCATCATTCATCCAATTGTAGATATGCTAATTTTGATTTCACATTGAGTAAATTTCATGCCACATTTATGATGCCCTGAAATGGTCTAATTTTTAATTATTGATTAATTTTTATCTATTTTTCTTAGAATTTTCTAATTGGCATCGCTCACAATCGACGCCATTTAGATTTCTAGCCAAGATTAATTCTGACTCAAATTCCTTAATTGACAAGGATTAAGTTAAATGGCATCGCCCATGGTCAATGTGATTTAGCTTTCCTAATCCTTCTCGATTGCTAATTTGACTCTTAATCAGTTTCTTATTTATCTAAATCGCGTCTTTTGTGGTCGATGTGTTTTAAGCTTCCTAATTATCTTTCATTTTTCTGAAATTATCTTTCTTATTTTCGCCCCTAAAAAGACGTCATGGTTGGTCAACGCGATTATAAAGGGCGTCGTCTTAGGGCAATGCAATTTAGTGGATTCATGTTAAGTGTGGTTTGACCGAGATTATCTAGTTTCTATGGTGGAAAAGTTTCTAAATTTGGTGATATTTATCCATGGCAATTCGGAGGTTGAGAGAGAGCCTTTTGGGATTCAAATTACTTCAAAGAAGCCCTCTATATATGTATAACCTCTTTGAGCCTTCAAAAGGGTTGGCCATTACATGAATTTGAGCTCTCATCAAGGTTAAAGAAAGAGCCTCTTGCTAAAAATGTGGACAAGCTTTGGAGCTTCTTCTTCCTCTTCTAACTTCTTCCTTTGAAGCATAGGATGATGGCTATGAAGGGGCCAACCTTCTCCTTTCTCTTTTCTTTTTATTTCTAGTTTTTTTCACTGATTAGATAGTTGATTTTCCTCACTGTTTTTCATTAGTTAACGTAGCATTCATCACATCTTGTTTCACACACCCACTTCATTCACACCAATCCATTGTTTAGTGGTTTAAAAGAATACATAAAAAGTGAGTTTTCTTAGTTTAGTTGTTTGTTTCTTATTCTTTAGAATAGATACTACACTATCTTCAAAACTCTAATCATATTTTTCTTTCACTTGTTTCTTGTTTCTTTTGCAAAGATTTGAAGGAGCAAGGTGAAGAATAAAACAACAAAGAGAGAATGAAATCAAAAGAAGGTTCTTTCTATTCGGCCGGCCAAAGAGGAGGAAATAGAAGACTCCACAAAATTCTTCCTATTGGATAGGTAAGTAGCGATCATCTTTCTATTGAGATCCTCGATCTTTGACGATGACGATCATGTTCTTCATTATTTCATGTTAATATTGTATTATGATATGATAGCACATTGAATTGAGCACTTATAGCTTTTAGTGATCACGGTGGGACATATTCTTGCCGTTTCTTTTATTTTCACTCTCATGCACTCCTTGGCACCCTCATGTGCATCCCTTTGTGCCCCTCGGACACTCTTTGATTGGTTGGTTAATTTTCACTCTTTGTGTACTCTGTGTACACTATTGGCGGCAAAATTTTGCACCCTTCGATTGCCTCAAGTTGTGATTGTGAGAGCATCATGCTTGAGTTGATTTACTTCATATTTGCACAATATCTATTAATTTGGGCGATTTTTGAGTTGTTTACTATTTTCTCCATATTCTATCTACTTGAAGGGGAATGCCCCTTTGTTGATCTATGCTACGGGCTTCAAATCGCGTCGACACCAGTCGACGCGTTTTTATTCACATTTTTCACGGCCGACGCCATTCAGTCGATTATCCTGCTACCCGAGGAACTTCTGTCTGGAGGTTTACTGTGTTGAATCACGTCAACACCAGTCGACAATATTCAAACAGGAAGTCTCTCCGGCCACCAGCCCTTCCTATCTTTAATCATCCTTGTTTATTTTTATCATTTAGAGACTGTTGGGTTTTCTCGGGTTTCTCCGGATCGCTCACGCAGCGGAAAATAAAATAAAACAGCGATCCGTTTTCCCGTTTCGAAAAATTAAAATCGATTATCGGATAATCGAAGTTCTCACCGTGTGCGGATTCGAATCCGCAACCGTTCGGTTCTGTCGGTGCGACACCGCAAGCCTCGCAAGCGCCCGGCCTCTAGCAAAGTCCACGCGATCCTCCTCGCGACGGATATTCTCACGTTCCTCGTTCTTCGCAGCCCACGAAACCTCCGCCGGTCGCCGCAACGCGCGGACGATTTCCCATCGAACGGGATTCAGAGAAGTGGCGGAACAGATCTGGATCTATCTGGAAGCCAGAGAGAGAGAGAAATAGAGGAGGGGCGGCTAGGGTTAGCAACAGCTTGGCCTGCTCAGCCCGTTCGCTATGTTTTATACTAACCGCGCGGTTTTTCATAAAAACTCCCAGTTTGTATAAAACCCACTTATTTATCCATCGCCTTGAGAATTATTTGCGTGTGACCCTCTAGGCCCAAGTACCAGTCCAGTTAATGGCCCAACAAGCCCAGTGACTCCTCACTGGCTTTATTAATCAATTAATAACCCTTTATTAATTAATTAATCAATCGAATTGATGTCGCACATCGAATTCGACCGGGCCTCCGATCACGTTGGGTGCCAAGCAACACCGCGTGAACCCGGAAGGTATTGGGGTTAAGTAACCCACTCTTGGAACCTTTCCGCTGACAGTTTCCGCATGGATATAATCCTTCATTCGTAGAATGCTCTCGAGTCAACTCAGGGCATGGCGAGCTGTCAAACCCTAACCGGTCGACTCACTTGGATTGGATGCCGCTGATGAATATCGGAAAACTCCTTTCCCGATATTATCGTCCGCCCTGGCCAGGGACTTTCGCGCATCCTTCCTAGAGCATTCTCTCTCTAAATACCGAGAGCGAATGATTCCTTATTGACACACAATTCCCTTCGATGGTATTCCGCTGTACCCAATCCTTGGCGTATTAGAATCCCGTGGCTAGAGATTCGTAAACCAAGGTCAAAGCACCGAAGTCCACAGACAAGATGTCCTTGGTGTCTCAGGTCCGAAGACCATCCACGCAACTGCGACAATAGAATCAAGCTGGTTGATAGTGTGGTACAATACTATCCAGCGATTCAGTCGGATCAGTTCAGTGTACTCATTCTCCAATGAGCACCAACAGATTCGCCTTAGTGTCTCCACACAAGTGACTTATGAGATCAGTCACCCTCATCATATGAGCAGGAGTAATCTGTACTAGTCTAACCGGATATCCGATGTCCTTATCGGATATCCTCCGACTATGAACGATTAAGAATATGTGTGTTTAAGTGATCAGTCTCATTAGTATGATCTCATCATAATTTGATCACTATAGCACATATTCACGGACTTCATTATGAAACAATAATTAATGCGATTTACACATAATGAATATTATGCCATTATATTAATAAATGAACGAGATTTACATAGTCAGATTGGCTTGTAGGCCACCTAAAACTAACAATCTCCCACTTGGACTAAAGCCAATCACCTTTATACAATAAGCCTATGGACTCTAAGAGACGCTCAAACACAATTTGAGCCAACGGCTTTGTCAGTGGATCTGCTACATTGTCGACGGATGGAACTCTTTCCACTACTACATCTCCTCTGGATATGATCTCTCTGATAAGGTGAAAGCGCCTTAGGATATGCTTCGATTTCTGATGAGACCGCGGCTCTTTCGCTTGCGCAATCGCTCCATTGTTGTCGCACAACAGCAGAACAGGCTCAGAGATGCTAGGAACGACGCCGAGGTCGGTGATGAATTTCTTCAACCACACTGCTTCCTTGGCGGCTTCAGCTGCAGCGATGTACTCAGCTTCAGTCGTCAAATCTGCAGTGGTTACTTGCTTGGACACTGCCCCTCCGTTCAATGTAAACACGAATCTAGATGTATACTTGCTATCATCTGGATCCGACTGCAAACTCGAGTCAGTATAGCCTCGTAGTTTCAAGTCACCTCCTCCATAGACAAGAAACATATCCTTAGTTCTTCTCAAGTACTTAAGGATGCATTTCACTGCCTTCCAGTGCTCTTCGCCTGGATCAGGCTGAAATCTGCTCGTAACACTTAAAGCAAATTCAACATCAAGTTGTGTACATAGCATGGCATACATGATAGATCCTATGGCAGAGGCATAGGGTATTCTATCCATGAATGCCCTCTCATCAGGAGTCTTAGGAGACGGCTCCTTTGAGAAATAAATTCCATGTCTCATCGGTATGAGACCTCTCTTAGAATTTTCCATGCCAAACCTTTTGACTATGGTATCTATGTACAAGGATTGAGTCATTTCAAGTATCCTTTTTGATCTATCTCTATAGATCCGTATTCCTAATACATAGGATGCTTCTCCCAAATCCTTCATAGAGAAGTTTTTCGACAGCCAGATCTTTACTGATGACATCATAGCTACATCATTCCCAATGAGTAGTATGTCATCTACGTAAAGAACTAGAAAAGTGACTGCACTCCCACTGGTCTTCTTGTACACACAAGGCTCATCTTCATTCTTAATGAATTCATAAGACTTGACATCCTCGTCAAATCTTATGTTCCAGCTCCGGGAAGCTTGTTTCAGTCCATAAATGGACCTCTGAAACTTGCACACTTTATCTGGAGATTCTTTGGATGTGAAATCTTCTTGTTGTATCATATAC
Source organism: Zantedeschia hybrid cultivar (assembly GCA_030544215.1). Taxonomy (NCBI): domain Eukaryota; kingdom Viridiplantae; phylum Streptophyta; class Magnoliopsida; order Alismatales; family Araceae; genus Zantedeschia; species Zantedeschia hybrid cultivar. Next base: position 55,480,835 of record JARZZO010000008.1, on the reverse strand, counting down.
ACCTCCTCCTCAAGGTTACCATTGAGGAAGGCAGCCTTTACATCCATCTGCCAGATTTCATAATCAAAGTGTACAGCAATGGCGAGCAGAACTCTGATCGACTTTATCATGGCAACTGGTGAGAAAGTCTCGTCATAGTCAATTCCTTGCTTTTGACGATATCCCTTTACCACCAACCTTGCCTTATAAGTGTCGATCCGTCCATCAGCACCGATCTTTCTCTTAAAGAGCCACTTGCAACCGATGGGTACAATACCCTCGGGCAAGTCCTCCAAGTTCCAAACTTGGTTGGTGTACATGGACTGGATTTCTGAGTTCATGGCTTCTCGCCATTTCCCGGCTTCTGGGCCTTCTATGGCCTCCTGGTAGGTTTTCGGATCATCATCCTCATTATATTGTACCTTAGACGTACCTTTAGCAATATGTCCCACATATCGTTCGGGTAGTCTAGGTACGCTACCAGATCTACGAGGCTCATCTGTGTGTACCTGAACATATTCAGGAACTGATATCTCATCTGATGATAATGTAACTGTTTGGAGATCTGGAACCTCTTCCAGTACTATTTTACTCCCACTGTCCTCCTGGAGAAGGTATTCCTCTTCCAAGAAGACAGCTTTCTTGGCGACAAATACCTTTTGTTCACCAGGATGGAAAAAATAGTATCCAAAGGTTTCCTTTGGATATCCCACAAACCTACATTTATCAGTTCGTGATTCCAGCTTGTCTGGATCATGCCTCTTTACATGAGCATGACAACCCCAGACTTTAACATGTTTAAATTCTGGTTTCCTGCCTTTCTATATCTCATATGGAGTAGAGGCTAAAGACTTGCTGGGTACTCTGTTCAGTAGGTATGTTGCTGACTCTAGAGCATACCCCCAGAGGGACACTGGTAATCCTGACAAGCTCATCATGGATCGCACCATGTCCAACAAGGTGCGATTCCTCCTTTCTGATACACCATTCATCTGTGGTGTATATGGAGGGGTTAGCTGAGAAAGGATACCATTATCCTTTAAGAATTGTGTGAAATTAGTACTCAAGTATTCTCCTCCTCGATCTGATCGAAGAGCTTTAATACTATTTCCTAACTGCTTCTCCACCTCATTCTTGAACTCCTTGAACTTCTCAAATGCTTCCGACTTGTACTTCATTAAGTACACATAGCGAATCTTGAGAAGTCATCGGTGAACGTGATGAAGTAAGAAAAGCCACCTTTGGCTTGGGTGGACATTAGACCACATACATCTGAATGTATTAGTTCCAAAATGTCCTTGGCACGTTCTCCATGTCCAGTAAATGGAGATTTTGCCATATTTCTCATAAGGCAGGATTCACATGTTGCAAACGATTCATAATCGAATGCTGTTAAATAACCATGCTTATGTAACCATGCTTAGGCAACTTTTGCAACCTGCTTTCGCCAATGTGCCTAAGTCTGCAATGCCACATGTAGGCCTGGTTCACAAAATTATTGCTCTTCTTAAGAGCATTATCAATATGAAGATTATAATAAGAAACATCTAATAGATATAGACCATTGACTAAAGATGCTGAAGCTATTGATTTATTACCATAATAAATCGAACAACTTCTATTCTCAATAGTCAACCTATATCCTATCTTGTCCAAACAAGATATTGATATGATGTTCTTTATTATACTAGGAACATAATAACAATCCTCTAAAAGTAAGGCGTCTCCTGATGGAAGCCTGAGGTTTGCTGTCCCAACAGCAATCGCCGCAACTTTTGCGCCGTTTCCTAGCCTCAATTCCACCTCGCCTTGTCTCAGCTTGCGCTTACTTGTCAGCATCTGTACATCATGACAGATATGAGAAGCACATCCGGTATCCAATACCCAAGATGTGGAATCTCTAACTGATAAGTTGATATCTATCATATAGATATCTGAAGCTTCAGACAGCTTCATTCTTCCATGAGTTTTATCATTAAGGAACTCTTTGCAGTTCCTCTTCCAGTGATCATACTGATTATAACAGAAGCAATCACCCTTCACTACTCCTTTGCCTTTGTCCTTCGATCTTATATCATTAGCTATCATCTCTGCTTCAGGGGCATCCAATGCTGATTTAGCAGGAGGATCAGCTCCAGGGACAAAGTCAATGTGCTCAGATCTGAAGACATTCTTCAGGTTTCTGAACCAATCCGAGTAGATCAGGTAAGTCAAAAGGGCATCAAGTATGCCACGGAGTGAGTTATTCGACAACATAATTCCCTACAGGAGATAAGTAAAATCTATTTAGCAGATATTCAATTATTAAAATTTAAAACAAGACATGGTCTTTTGTTCAAGTTTAATTCCCACTAATTTTCGACGGACTGTATAACCCCCAGTTATACAGAACGGGAGACGCCGATAGTCTCCTAGTGGGGATCAGAATCTCAATGACTTGCACTACAGCCATGTGGATAGCACAACAAACTGTAATACAATCAGAGAGCACCCAACTCATGGGACTTGCAACTCCTTGCAATATCTGATCATAGCTTCGGTCCCCAGAGATTTAATGGCCTTGTGGATAGCACAACAAACCATTAATCATGGTCTAAGCTAACCATCATTACGCGACGAGCATAGATTTGCATGCAGCCCTTGTGGATAGCATAACAAAGCTACATGGTTCCTCTACCCCGATCATATAGGCATCTAATGCCATAGCCACAGTTTCTCCTCCCAATTAAGCAGGCCTTGTGGATAGCACAACAAACCTGCCTAAAGTGATTCGAATCCTATGACTATAACGATGGTGGACCACGCGGTAAGTTCTCAACTACTCGCGTTACGGCTTAGAGTTTATCTGAGGGTATTTAGATAACTTTTATCTTGGTCTCTCCTAGGTGATAGTATATAAATATATCGTATATATTTACTAACCACTATACCTGTTTTGATTCATAATCAAAAGAAAACAATGCATTTCATACATGTCATTAGTGTGGTCATGGATAGCACAGTGGGTTTGATTGGAGCCAACAGTCAAACGCACACACAATCTAACACAATAATTATATTAGATAACCTGCAAGCACATAGGCAAGAGATCTCCATCTTTCGCCTTCCTGGTTGCAGCTGTGGATCGTCCTCGCTCTTTCCTCGGTTGCCTCGATCATATTACATTAATTCTAGAATTACATGTAATTAGAAGAGAGCCTTATGGCGAGTACAAGAGAGAGGGAGGTAGAAATACATCGGAGTATGAGAGAGAGAGGTGCCCAGACCTCTATTTATTAACAATTAATAAACAATCATACATCTACGATCCACACAATCCATTCATCACATGAATAATAAATTAAGTGCATATCCATGACCACGGTGTGTTTTAAACATCCTACACATGATTCAGCGCATCACATGGCTAAAATAAAAGAGTTTTTAAAATAAATAATTTTGGCTTTCGAAAAGCTGGGATCCAATCAAAATTGGTATTTGAATTTCGAAAACTCATTTTATTAACTTAACATGCAATTAAATCAAATTTAAAAGCAATAAACATACATCACATGCGCACACACTCCAAATTAATGATTCCAGATTATTCCATGCAAATTAGAACAATTCTAATAATCTAACACTTAGATTAAATCTCATTAATAATCTAACAATTAGGTTATTTAAAGACTAATCTAACTCTTAGATTAATCCAACTAAGTTAATTAATAATTTAACACTTAAATTAATAATCAACTATAATTAATTATTAACTACTAATCTAACACTTAAATTAGCCAATTGATGTTAATTATTAATTTAACTCTTAAACTAATAATTAACACTAACTGATTTATAATTAATTAATCTAACTCTTAGATCAGACAATTAAAGTTATTATTAATTTAACTATTAAATTAATAATAACAATAATTAATTAAAGAACTAATAATTTAACATTTAAATTAGTCATTTAAGCTAATTATTAATTTAACAATTAAATTAATAACTAACTCAAATATTAATTAACAATTAGCTGAGATAATAGTTAATAATCTAACAATTAGACTAATAACTATTAATAACTAATTTAATAACTAATTTAACATTTAAATTAGTTAAATTGAGGTTAATAATCAATTTAACATTTAAATTAATATTAACCCCAACTAATTGCTAGTTAATACAAAATGATTCAAAAATCATTAATAAGCCCAATTAAATATAATTTGAATAATAATTTCAATCTTCAAAATAATTTTAAATATTAAAATTAAAAATAGTTCATTTTATATTCTAATGGGCTTGGGGTTTAGGGATTTAGATAGGGTAAAATAAAAGGGAAATGGGCCCAGCCCATTAGGGCCAAATGGCCCGGGCCCTGGCTCGGCCAGGGACTCCGGCCCAGCCAGACTCGAGCCCTAGCTCAGCTAGGGGTTCGGGCCCGCCCCCCGCTCGGTCCTACTGGGTCGGAACTGGACGGCCCACCCTTTCTTCCCTGCAGCAGCCCGACGCACTTGCAAACCCTAGGGTTTCTGCAGGTGCAGCCCGACGGCGGCGGCGCCTGGCTACAGGCCCTTCCCGGCGGTGTCCAGCCCTGTCGGCGACGCCTCCGGCACCGGCGGGCTCGCCGGCGGTGGCCGGATCTACTCCAAGGCAGGCTGAGCCCCTCCTTTCTCCCCAAAAATCAGATTTTCGGATGGTTTTCTCAAAACCATGTGAAGAAGATGGTGAAGGAGTCTCCCTCTCCGGTGCCGGCCACCAGCCCTGGTGGCGAGCAGAAGCATCCTTAGGAGGATTAGAGGTCCGGCCCAACTCCCCAACACTTGGGGTTCCTCCAACAAAGCCGCCCGAATCACACCGTTCTTCATCTCATGAAGAACACGAAAGACCCAAAAAAAAAAATTCGATTTTTGCATAATAAAAATAATCAAAATTATTCTTATGATTTGTGTTTATCGCATGAACACGGATCCTGCAAAGAGATCGAACTTCCGCATGGAATAATACCAAGGAAAAATTAATTCGGAGACCGAAACGGGACGAGAAACAGTGGAACCTGGCTCTGCTACCACTGTTGGGTTTTCTCGGGTTTCTCCGGATCGCTCACGCACCGGAAAATAAAATAAAACAGCGATCCGTTTTCCCATTTCGAAAAACTAAAATTGATTATCGGATAATTGAAGTTCTCACCGTGTGCGGATTCGAATCTGCAATCGTTCGGTTCCGTCGGTGCGACACCACAAGCCGCGCAAGCGCCCGGCCTCTAGCGAAGTCCACGCGATCCTCCTCGCGACGGATATCCTCACGTTCCTCGTTCTTCGCAGCCCACGAAACCTCCGCCGATCGCTGCAACGCGCGGACGATTTCCCGTCGAACGGGATTCGGAGAAGCGGCGGAACAGATATGGATCTGTATGGACGCAAGAGAGAGAGAGAAACAGAGGAGGGGCGGCTAGGGTTAGCAGCAGCTTGGCCTGCTCAGCCCGTTCGCTATGTTTTATACTAACCGTGCGGTTTTTCATAAAAACCCCCGGTTTGTATAAAACCCACTTATTTATCCATCGCCTTGAGAATCATTTGCGTGTGACCCTCTAGGCCCAAGTACCAGTCCAGTTAATGGCCCAACAAGCCCAGTGACTCCTCACTGGCTTTATTAATCAATTAACTTTATTAATTAATTAATCAATCGAATTGATGTCGCACATCGAATTCGACCGGGCCTCCGATCACGTTGGGTGCCAAGAAACACCGCGTGAACCCGGAAGATATTGGGGTTAAGTAACCCACTCTTGGAACCTTTCCGCTGACAGTTTCCGCATGGATATAATCCTTCATTCGTAGAATGCTCTCGAGTCAACTCAGGGCATGGCGAGCTGTCAAACCCTAACCGGTCGACTCACTTGGATTGGATGCCGCTGATGAATATCGGAAAACTCCTTTCCCGATATTATCGTCCGCCCTGGCCAGGGACTTTCGCGCATCCTTCCTAGAGCATTCTCTCTCTAAGTACCGAGAGCGAATGATTCCTTATTGACACACAATTCCCTTCGATGGTATTCCGCTGTACCCAATCCTTGACGTATTAGAATCCCGTGGCTAGAGATTCGTAAACCAAGGTCAAAGCACCGAAGTCCACCGACAAGATGTCCTTGGTGTCTCAGGTCCGAGGACCATCCACGCAACTGCGACAATAGAATCAAGCTGGTTGATAGTGAGGTACAATACTATCCAGCGATTCAGTCGGATCGGTTCAGTAAACTCATTCTCCAATGAGCACCTACAGATTCGCCTTAGTGTCTCCACACAAGTGACTTATGAGATCAGTCACCCTCATCATATGAGCAGGAGTAATCTGTACTAGTCTAACCGGATATCCGATGTCCTTCTCGGATATCCTCCGACTAGGAACGATTAAGAATATGTGTGTTTAAGTGATCAGTCTCATTAGTATGATCTCATCATAATCTGATCACTATAGTACATATTCACGGACTTCATTATGAAACGATAATTAATGCGATTTACACATAATGAATATTATGCCATTATATTAATAAATGAACGAGATTTACATAATCAGATTGGCTTGTAGGCCACCTAAAACTAACAGAGACCACCTTGGTCATGTCCAATTCTAACTATAAGAATCCTAGTATGACCAGTATAATCCCACTGTTGGTTTTCATGCTCATTCTTAAGTTCACGCTGTAGGATCTGAATTCAATCCTACTTCTGGGAAAGCTCAGTATCAAACTGAGCCCTCATCCATGCCCACTCTTGACTTGGTCTCCGCTCTTGGGGTGATTGCTACTCACGTGGATCCTCAATAGCTTGAGGCAATCCAATCGATTTTGAAAGAGAAGACTCCCTTAGGTTCTTCTGAACTGGCTATCCCATCTGCTCCTGTCTCTCATCAGATCCCCACCCAGGCAATGGAGAGCCTTCGTATCTCCACCACGCAACAGGCGGGTCATCAACACTCTACTACTCGATACCCCTCGAGGCCTAACACTCTGATTGCTACCAATGCCCCCGGGCATAGTGGAAATGCTGCCAGATCTCAACCACACTCTGTACCCAATTACTCTAGGAGGCAGGCATTCTGTACCTCTCCTCCACAGTCAACTGATCCACTCACCCAAGCTCTTGTGACTAAGATGAATCAAATGGATGAGTAATACAAGGATCTAAAAAGAATGATTGATGCCAAAACTGCACTAGAAATCTCTGTACCGGCCCTACTGGTCTTTCACCTACTCCTGTCTGAGATGCCAGTTTATAGAAGATACAATGGCACGAGTAACCTTTTTATACATCTGATGGAGTTCCTATACGAGTCGTCGTTCTGGCAGAATGACAAGAGGTCCCTGGCCTTTATGTTCAGAAGGTTATTGGAGGGATTGAGTGGTTCTGTAAGGACTGAGGTTTCGGGTTCTATATTCGGGTCGGGTTCGGGCCGGATCCCCTGGTTTGGACCCTGAGGGGGGGGTCTTGAGGGTTCAGATTGAATGACGTCTGCACTGCTCGACGCCTTTCAAAAGGCGTCAGGGTGTGTGGACGCCATTTAGGTCTGCTTGTTGTTGTGCCACGTGTGCGCCACGTGGGCGGGTTTCGGGCTGCGAGAGTACGGTCCCTGTCACATCGTCTGAACGGCGTCCAGGTGGGTCGACGCGATTCAGACTGCGACCCTGCGGTGTCAGTGTGCGGCGCCAGAGCGTTGTCAGTACGGCCTGTCCTATCGTCTGAACAGCGTCCGCAGAGAGTGACGCGTTTCAGACCGCTGTCAGTACGGCCCGTCCTGTCAGACTGATTGGCGTCTGCCTCGATCGACGCGTTTTAGCTAGATTCAGATTGACCCCGCGAGCTTCCCCTTCTTTCCCTCATTTTCGCCTTCACCCTCTCTCTCTTCGCCCTCTCCGTTCCCTCCGCCCTCCTTCCATCCTTCCCATCCTCTTCTTCCTCTTCCATCACTCCATAGCCTCCTTACCTCTCACCTCTACCTCCACCACCTCCTTCGCGGCGTTCCATTCTCCGGACGGCGGCCGACGTCCCGGCGGAGTGGCGGCGTCCTCGAGGGTACCGGCGGCGGTCTGCGGTGCGGCGGGTCGGCGGCACGGAGCTTGGAGGAGTTCAAGAACCGGTAGGGGGACGAACCTTGCATGTGTTGCTCGTGTTTTCCTTGGCGTGACATGATGTGTTTGGGCTAGATTGAGCATGTTTAGGGGGTTTCCTTGTGGGAATGGCTGTATTTGTGAACGTGGATTCGTAGCATGCTTGTGGTGGTTGAATTCCTCTTCCTCCCCTTCTTGTTGTGGGGCTTTTTCGGAGTGTTTGGGGTTAAGGGAGAAACCCTCGGTTCGAACCAGGGAACTAGGTTTCTGGCGCTAAACGGCGTCGTGCCTGGTCGACGCCTTTTAGAAGGACGTCAGGACAGTACGACGCCTTTTAGGGCAGAAACTGTTGGGATCCGGGCGGGACGCAAAGAACGCAGCGGAAACGAAGAACAAAATTTATCCCGCCCGATGCCCACTGATCCGATTCAGAACGAAAAACACAAATCGAAAACTACGAGAAGTAATCCGATTACCGTGCGCGGATTCGAATCCGCTTCCGTCTCGGTTCCGTCGAGGCGATGCCGCAAGCCGCACAAGCGTCCGGCCTCCAGCGGTATCCACGCGATCCTCCGCGGTGGTTCGTCCTCGATCCCTCGTCCGTTACAGCTCGCTCGTTGAAGATCCGTCGCCGCAACGGTTGCGGAAATCCCGCCGACGGGAATTCCCGACTTTCGGGAATCATACGCGGCGGAGACGAAAGCTGTTCTGGCGCGTCGAACGGGACGCCCAGAGGAGGAGAGAGAAAGGGGGGATGACGGCCAGCAAGGGAAATCCTGGAGCTTGGCCCAGGGTTTCTCAACAGCGTGTATATATATTAAGTCTGCGCGACTTTTTCACAAAAGTCCCCGAGTTAATATAAATCCCACTTATGTACCACCGACTGAGAATCTTATTGCGTGTGACCCTCTAGGCCCATTTACCAGTCCAGTTTTCAGCCCGTTAAGTCCAATAACTAGTTATTGACTTATTGCAATTAATTAATATCTATATATTAACTAATTACTCAACCGAATTATCATCGCATGTAAATTCGGTCGGACTTCTGATCAAGTTGGGTGCCAAGCAACACCGCATGATCCCGGAAGGTAATGGGGTTCAGCAACCCACTCATGGAACCTGTCCGTCCACAGTTACCACGTGGCTATAATCCTTCGTTCGCATAATACTCTCGAGTTAACCTAGGGTATGGTCAACTGTCAAACCCTAGATGGTCAACTCACTTGAATCAGACTCCGCTGTACAATATCCGAAAACCACTTTTCTGATATTGTTTTTGCTCTGGCCAGAGACTCCTGCGGATCTACTCTAGAGCATTCTCTCTCCAGTTACCTGAGAGCGAACGATCCTCTATTGAACACACAATCACCTCCGAAGGTCTTCCGCTGGACCCGATCCTTGACTATTTGAGATCCCGTGGATAGGGATTCGTAGGTCAAGGTCAAAGTCCAGAAGTCCACCGACAAGGTGTCTTTGGTGTCTCAAGTCCAAGGATCAACCACGCTACTGTGACGATGAATCAAGCTGATTGACAGTCAGGTAAATTACCATTCGGCGATTCATGTCGGATCAGTTCAGTGAACTCATTCTCCAATGAGCACCTACAGGTTTACCATTGTGTCTCCACACTAGTAACTAACGAGATCAGTTACCCTCATCACATGAGCTGGAATAACCTGTACTAGTCTAACCGGATGTTTGATGTCCTTCTCAAACATCCTACGACTAGGAACAATTGAGAATATGTGTTTATAAGTCATCAGTCTCATTATTATGATCTCATCATAATCTGATGACTATTGCACATATTCATGGACTTCATTATGCGCAATTATAAACATGCCAATCTACATAATGAATTTAATGCCATTTATTAGTGAACCAGATTGAAATAGGTGCCTTATGATTGGCTTAGAGGACACCTATATCCATCAGAAACCTCCCTGTTCGATGTTTCACAAGTTAGGGGTTCTGGCGCTAAATGACGTCATGGATGGACGACGCCTTTTAGAAGGACGTCGGGCCATCATGACGCCATTTAGGCAGGAAATCACCCCGACTGAGGGTCTGCAAATCTGGAATTTCAGTGTGAATGGCGTCTGTGGACCTGGACGCGTTTTTAAGGGCGACTCCCTGTGTAGACGCGTTTCAAGGAATAATCTGACTTTTAAAATGAACCTGTCTGAGGGGCTTGAATGGCGTCGACCTCGATCGACGCGATTCAAGACAGAACTGTCTAAGTGCTGGTTTTTACATGTGTTTCACTGTTGGGCGGTTCAAATGCATGCTTTACGTTGTACACTGAGACTGAGGACTTCTGCGTGAATGGAATTACATTATGTTACATGTGTGTATGTGCTTATACGACTGTGGATCGGAATGACTGTGGTTTACGTTTGTCACCATGGACCGATGGGGACAAGGTCATGGTGTCTGTGAGGCATTGTGCCGTACCGGTGGGAGAAGGGGTACATGTTGTGGTTTACCTTTGGCTGAGGGAAGCAGAACCACCTTGAGCCCGTCGGGGCGGAGTAGCCGGTGCGCTATCCGAGGGGTTGCTGCTTGGTCTCAGCGGGTCGGGGTTTCCCTGTTTGTCGTGGCAGCTTCCGGCGCGTTTCTTGCTGTGGAGCTGGTTGTGGTACTGTTGGAGTTGTTTTACCCCTGTAGCCATTGGGCCTGATGTGACCTTTGATCAAGGTTACGAGTGGTAACCTTAGCCCTTTGGCCTGACGCAGCCCGGGAGGTTAGGGTTGTGGGTAGTTCCTGTAGCTTCGGCTTGACGGGGGTTCGCCGGTCCCCAGGGCCCTCCTGAAGCGCTGAGGCCTAGCGTGGAGGCAATCCGGTTGGTAGGACAGTAGTCTAGACTGTTTGTGTGCACACGTAGCTGGGCAGTGGCGGTACACTGGTCCCAGCTAGTCCTAGTTTGACTCACTGCCTCACCCTACAGTGCCCCGGAACACTGTAGGGGTGGACAGGCATGAGTAGTGGTGGTAGTGTTGGGAGGCGACGTTTGACTTCGGTCGATAGTGTGGTTCAGTCGCTTTGTGGACTTTGGCTGTGAGACGTGACTCTGTGTTGGGTTCTTCGGGTTGCTTAGAACTGTTCCTGTTATACTGCTTATCGTACGTTTCATATCAGATTTGGGTGCTATGTCTACTGCTTTACTTAATTGCCATATATCTGTGTTGTTGCACTTGTGGGTGTGTGAGTGGGAGGCAGGGGATCGGATGATCCCTACTGAGCTCAATTCTGGTGTGGCTCACTCCCTGCGGTTTCAGGTGTGGACCTCGTGGCGTGTGGCGGCGTGTGGTGTCTTTTCGGTGTGCGGGCCAGCAGCTGTCTCAGTTCCGGGGTATGCCCCGATGTTGTTGTACTTTCCTTCTGCCTGTACTTATTTAATTTATTGGACCATGTAATTATTGTTGGACTGTATACGGACATTGATATCTTCCTTCCTGCGCACTTGTTATACCTGTGTAGTCCGTGTGATTGTTATATTTAGCCTTGTTTAGCACTTACTCCTCCAGATGTGTTGTGTAAGATCCGGGTGTGAACCCGTAGTTAATGGGCAGACATCCATTTAGTGATCGGGTCTCCGGTTATAGGATGGCGGGTCGTTACAGGTTCTTTTCATTAGACCCAGCTGAGGTAGAAGACTTCAATACAGTGTCCAAGAAATTCTTGCAAGGATATAAAGATCAGGTTGCACCATCTCTTTCTATTACTGAGCTGGTGACTGGGAGAATGAAACTAGATGAGGACTTCGTCACGTTCGCTGACAGACGAGCAATGGCTGAAATTGTGAAAGATCACTTGTCTAAATCTGAACAAGTCAAAATGATGATTGCGAACGCCACTCCTCAATACAAGCTAGTCCTCACTCTCAACAATCTCACAAATATGGCAGAACTATATGAGAGGATGCGCTATGCTCAGAATGCGTTCAAGGAATCCACCTTCTCTAGTGTCCTTGATCCCCACAGACCCAATGGGCCTCCACCCAGAAAGCTAATGCACCTAGTTCTTCTAGTAGGGGTCCGACCACTAAAGGTACCATGTCCCATGAATAGGTGAGCACCATGAATAACAATCAAGCCTCATTTGTGAGAAATGAACCACCACAATATAACAACCAACGGCCTCAGAATCCACAAGGTTTTAGGCCTCCACAGCAGCAACCTCCTTACTCTACCTACAACCAGCCTCGTCAGTAGCAAGGCTACAAGTAGGTTCCACCACCTACAGAATACTCCTAATAGAGAAAACCTCCTGGTCCTAAGAGAACCTCATATTCACCACTCCCGAAGTCCCTCTTTGATATCTTTAATGCTCTCATGGAAGGCAACGCTTTATCACTGCCAAATGAAAGGATCATGTGGCCATAAAATGTTGATACATCTCGTTAGTTTGTGTCCCACAGGCAGCTTGGGCACACTGTTGACGTCTATTTATAATTTCGGGATTACATTCATGATCTTAATGATTAGGGAGGAATCGACTAGTATGACATGCGTAAATACATCACTGCTTTGAAAGCTAAGAGGCCCCCATTGCAATAACAACAGCAACCACAACAATAGGTCCAAAGGGCACTTGTCCAACAAGCGGCACCACAATTGCCAAATATGGGAATCGTACATAATCTGCTATCGGAGCAGCCAAATCAGATGCCCCCCATCCTCACCAATAGCCAATCAGAGGTGAATAGGGGTCATCAATGGAAAGTAGAGGAGTCATCTTCCATATACTCCACTGTCCACACGCCTAACACTACCACTCAACTATCCCGTACCATCATTTGCATCACTAGGCCTCCACCAAAACCACTGACACCCACTCCATCGCCACAACCCCTAAAACCCAATCCTACCATATCCACCACGTCTACAATGCCATTTGCCACCCCTAAACCCTTGCTCACCATCCCAAAGCCATCACCACCACTAAACAACCCACCACTCGTCCATGACCATATCAATCCATCAAAACCCTTACTATGCATTCTGTTTCCCACGTAGTCCAGCCACGACAACCCCCAACCCACCAGACCACTCATACGCACTCCTCACTCCCTACCCGCCAATCAAAACCGCTACCTCATGCCTTCCAAACCCTTGATCATCAACCCGACAGTTGTCAAGGCCCCACCATCACCCTCTACTACTGAGCTGCAATTGCTGGTGCTCCGGAGCAGCAGGATATTCAATAATGTGTTCCCTCAATCCACTATTCAATAAGGTCTTGTTCAGCAGTCGAAAGAGCCACATAATGAAGAGGGTGCACTAGGCACTCAATATGATTTGTTGAAGCACCTGGACAAGACACCAGCATGCATCTCTATGCTAGAGCTGATTATGAGATCCAAGGCCCATTAAGAGGTACTGATGGAGTATTTACAAAGGGTAATGGTTAATGAGGATGTGCCTGTAGAGAAGATCACCACAGTTCTCGTACCGCAGAGTGATCAGCAGTCCATATCAATTCACAATTATGAGTTAGCACCTCTTGCAGCGTGATGTATGGCTTTAAGCATTACTGTGAATATCTGTCGGAAATCCATTGACACATGTTTGGTAGATATAGGGGCTTCGATCAATGTGCTGCCACCAAGGACATTGGAATTCTGCGGCATGCCAAAAGAGAAATGGCTACCCTGTCCCATATCAGTGACTGCTTATGACAATAGCACTAGATCTCCACTGGGCATGGTCTACCTCAAGGTAGAACTAGCTGCTATTTGTCATTTAGAGGTTGAATTCCACATGTTGGAGATAGACCCTTGTCTTAAAGGCATCCTTGGTCGTCCTTATATCAAACTCTTTGAGGATGTTCCTTCTACTAATCATCAATGCCTCAAGTTTCATTACAAAGGGCGTATTGTCATGGTGACTAGCATGCTGATCTTTGATGCTACTTATTCGTTCAATACTAATCAGGCTCTTATTCCAATGTCTATCTAGAAACCAATCTTATGTCTCTTAGAAACTTATCTTCCTTTAGCAGATCCGCTGAAATTCATCCTACTCTCACCATACCCTGTAGATGTAATAAAGCGGGGGAAGTTCACGAGTACTGATAGCCAATGATTATGTCGTTAAAAATCACGGCTAACAATCATATTTTAATCGGCTTATGTAAATTAATTTTAGCATAACAATGATGAGTCCAAGTCGAATCCACAGAGAATTAAATTTGCAAATTTTTAAAATCTTGAATTTTGATTAAAAGAAATAAGGTAGAAAGTTTATGGAATTAACAAACTTACAGTAGCTAAGTTTTTATCAAATAAGGATATAAATGCAAATGATAGAGTTAAAAGGTATGGGTAAAAGAGCATTAAATGTAGTGGAGAGGCCATCCTCTGTTACGTACACCATCATGCCCCTAACCAACTAAAAACTGCCACATACCCCCCTTGTTACTATTCATCAATTTTTTTTCTTCTTTATTTTATTTTTTTGATATTTTTAAATAAAAATAAAAATCAAAACAACTAATAAATTTCAATTGGTTTGGACAAAAGAATCTCAAATTAGGCTAATAAAATTTTGAAAGTTGGGGATGAATAGTATTTTACTGTTCATTACATTCGTGTAAACAATCAAATTGAGGCTAACATGTGAATCTTTAATGCTAGAAAATAAAAATACCTAAATTATTCATGCACAATTAACTGATAATTAGATCAATTGAAATAAACATCATTATAAACAACAGAATTGAAATCAGAAGTTTTAAACTCTAAAAATATCAAGAACAGGCGCTCGGCCAAATACAACAATTGATTGCTAGCAGAGGCACACGAAGGAAGCTTGAGCCTTTCGTTTGCCAGTGGCACAGTGCCCCTGCGACAATGGACGCTAGCTGCGTGTTCTTTGGTGCAGACACGTACCCCCAGCCTCCTCCTCGTACGTTGACAGGGGTAAGAGCAGAGAAGAAAGAGGAGATAGATAGAGAGAACTCTAAAAAGGTAGAGAGATGAGGAGAGAGTGCAATAGGAGAGAAAGAGATGGGTCTCGTATGAGAGAGAAGGAAAAAAAAGGTGAAGAGAGATAGAGGGAGAGAATGCATATGGGAGAAAGGGAGAGAGAGAGTTCAGAAGGAAGAGAGGAAAAAGTCAGACATCCCCCAAAAGAAGGAAGAGGTGGCTTTTTTTTTAAAAGGGAAGAAATCTTCAAAATAGAAAAAGGAGGGAAGGGAAGTGACAGCTGCTCTTCTTGTCCTCTTCTTGGATAAGAATTAGGACAACTCTTTTAGGGTAATAAATACCCATTTTACCTCTGCTTTAATCTTTTTGCCAAAATAAAATTATTTTTACTGAGATTCGAACACTAGACCTTTCACAAATATTCAAGAAATTAACCAACCACGCCAGATCTTCTTCATGTCCTGTTTGCATAAAAATAAATGTAAATTAGAGTTTTATCGTGAATAATATTATTTTTATGCATAAATAAATCTATTTATCATCTCGATTTTGCTGAAAAATCGTAAATGCATTATACTCTATTATTCATATGAAATGACGATGTTTTTAAGTCGGAATTTGACGAAATTGGTACCGTTGGAATTAGTACGAAATTATCTATTATTTCATACTATTTTTCAAATAAAATTGTAAGTATGATGCGTGTGATTGCCCTTAAATGATCAACATTATCAACTTATCAAGTACCCCGAGGTGGAATATTATGATGAAGATCAAGTACGAGCCTGGGAGAGGGTTAGGAACCCGACTGTAAGGAAGACTCAAACCGGTAAAAGATGAAAGGATTGTACTTGAAAGTGATTTGGGATATAGTCCAGAGAAAGTAGGATATGAGATTCTGCAACAAGAAGAGAATGGAGGGCACAAGGTGTGCAAAACTATGGTAACCCCGTGTAAGGAAAATCGGGACCCTTTAACTTGGATGTTATCTACCCATTTCATCAGAGGGCCCGTTATTCAGTATGGGGGTGGCAATATAGTAGTGGTCACTTAAGACTTCGACCTTCATGACATCTTTGGAAGAGACCTAGCCAGGCATTATGCACCACTGCTCACCTATCACTCCCTAGAAGCTCTACGGCCTCTGAAAAGAAGAAAATTCCATGATCTAGAATATGATGGTACAGGTGGTTTGATATATGGGGCCTCTACATTATTCTGAACTAGCTCAATCTGCATCCAACAGAGCCTAGATGGCTACCACTGGTTGAAAAATTGATCAAAGAACCTGGCTCCATATTTGACAAAAGGATACTGCTTGACGAGGAAACTGATGAAGGGAACCCTGATGACCCTTATTAAGAAGGCCTGACTACAGACTACCTCTGGTTGGCTACTTATCCTACCCATGCCCTTGCTCTCCACACTCTATTTAGAACACTGTTGCAAACCCTGACCTAGTCCAAGATAATCATTGAAGATATTCCTCGGGTACTGCCCATGCTAGTCACCCTATCCCCTCAGGACTTCTTCCTTTGGACTCCTCTCCATCCTGAGGAGATATATAACATGATTTGGGACATACTGCTGTATGATCCCCTAAATCCTTTGGCCATGGTGCCATTATCTTCTTTGTCTGCCTATATTCCATCTACTCCTCAGATCCATTTCTGTTTCATGATTCATGAAAAATCTCTACAAAAAAAAAGTGCAATTCTCAACTCCTTCTCAAGTCATCATTGAGGAGATTTCATGTTTCTTGTCCGAACGTACCCCGTCGCATGGATCACTCGGGAAAAATTCCCTTCTAGATCTACTTTGTCTCTCCTCGCAGGGGACATCACTTGTATTTCATTATGTATCCCATGATTCTTTTCCTTCTTCGTCCTCTTTAGGTCAAGATAGGGAGTTTAGCTTTAGGGAGTCTAGTGAAGATAGGTTTGACAAGTTAGGAAGTCTAGGAGATCCAAGGGTAGCCGCATTCCGGACATATACCTTCAAGAATTAGCCTCTAAGTGCCTTTCTTGCTCCCAAATCCCTCAGCTTTTATAAGACCCTATCCAGTTGCCAGAAGAATGTGAGGTAGATGAATATGTTGATGACGGATATGGGGTGTATGAATTGCTGAATGAGAAAGAGCCCATAATTAAAGGTGAAGAAGAAGATGAGGACGCATCTGAGGCATATGCAAGTGAAATGAAGAGCTTCGATGAGCCATCATCCACTATAAAAAAACCCACCAAGGAAATCAACCTAGGACCTGAAAACGAACCTAAGGTCGTCCTCATGTGTAAAAGTCTTTCTAAATCAGATGAAGAGGTTTTTGTTCAAGTTCTCACAGATTATAAGGACACTTTCGCTTAGAGTTATGAAGACATACCGGAGTTAAACTCATCTTTGGTAGAACATAGATTAACTTTGAAACCTAGAGCTAACTCGGTCAAACAGAAGTTGAGGTGATTCCACCCCCAAATAGCTTTGAAGATGAAGGAGGTCGACAAATTGTATAAGGCCAAATTTATTAGAGTTGTCTTCTATCCTCAATGGGTGACAAGCATAGTCCCAGTCATGAAGAAGGACGGAAGAGTCAAAATCTGTATTCACTTCCAAGACTTGAATAGAGCGTGTCTTAAAGATGATTTTTCATTGCGTCACATTAATGTTCTGATTGATAATATAGCCAGATATGAGACTCTATCGTTTATGGATGGCTTCTCAGGATATAATCAGATTTACTTGGTAGAAGAAGATCAAGAAAAGACATCATTCACTACACTTTGGGGAACATATTGCTATGTGGTTATGCCATTCGGATTAAAGAATGCTGGAGTCACCTACCAAAGGGCCATGATGGCAATATTTCATGATATGATGCATATTCATTTGGAGGTGCATGTAGATGACCTTTTGGTAAAATCTAGAACTAGAGCCGATCATGTTGAAGTCTTGAATAAGGTATTGGAGAGATTAAGAGAATACGAATTGAAAATGAATCCTAAAAATTGTGTATTTGGTGTTTCTTCAGGAAAATTCTTAGGATTTATTGTAAGTAAACAGGGTATTGAGATCGATCCCAACATGGCAAAAGCCATCATAGAAATGCCACCTCCCAAGAATTTGAAGGAATTAAGAGATTTGATCAGGAGGTTACAATTTATCTACCGTTTTGTCTCCCAACATTCACAGAGATGTAGGCCGTTTTACGAACTTACCAAGCCTGGAGTCAAATTCGATTGGGACGATAAGTGTCAGGAGGCATTCAATGGAGTGAAGAAATATTTGGCAAGTCTTCCTATCTTGAGACCATCATCTCTGGGCAAACATTTAATTATGTACATCTCTGTCCTAGATGATTCGGTGGGGGCTGACCTAATACAAGAAGGTGAATAAGGGAAGGAGAGGGCAACCTACTATTTCTCTAAACTTCTCAACCCGAAGAGCAAAGATACACAGCGATGGAGAAAACTTTTGCTGCATTGGTATGGGTGGTTCAAAAATTGAAGCATTACCTCCTAGACCATAAAGTCCATCTTATCGCTAGGATGAATCCCATTAAATTTCTTCTCGAGAAATCCATCCTTACAGACAGATTGGCACGATGGCAAAGCTTTCTTTCTCAATTTGATATCACCTACATTCAGCAGAAAGTGCTTAACAGCTATGCCATAGCAGAGCATCTTGCTCATCACCCTCTTCCCACATTTGATCAAGTCCAATCGGAGTTTATGGATGAGGAACTGATGTCCATAAGCAAATTGGCTCATAATCTGTGGACTCTGTATTTTGACGGAGCTCTGAACTCTCATGGTAAGGGTATTGGCATTGTTCTCCTATCACTTGAAGGTGTCACCATTCCTCAAGTGTTTCAACTTGCTTTTCCAGTTACAAACAATATAGCTGAATATGAGGCTCTCCTTGCCGGCATCGAGGCCACTCATCTTCATGGTGCCACCAAACTATGAATCATAGGTGATAGTCAACTCATCCTTCGTCAAGTGCTTACCAAGTATCACAGTCTTGATCTTAAACTCAAGCCTTGTCAAGAACTAACATCTACTTATGCCAAACTGTTCACCAAATTGATCTTTGTCCATGTTCCTCGTAATGAGAACATTCTCGTTGATACCCTTGCTTCCCTCGCATTTTCTCTGAATTTTTCACTCAGCTAACATTTCGAATTGATCATTGTCCATAGGTGTCTCTCTCCTACTGTAGAGGACCCTTCTTTTCTTAAGGTTAAGGAGAAACTGTTGTAGAAGGTTCGGGATGGAGATATTATAGAGAAAAGAGAAATCATGTTGATAGAATTGCATGAAGAATTGGAAGATGAGGAGAAACCATGGTACTATGAGATTGTCAAATATTGTGAAGATCAATCATACCCTGAAGAAGCTACTACTGAGGAGAAAAGGGCTATCAGGAGAATCGCTCAAAGGTACACCCTAGTTACAGGAGAGCTGTATATAAGAGGGTTCGATGGTGTTATTCTGAGATGTCTAGATGAAGATGAGCTTTGGAAGATCATAGAAGGAGCTCATGCTGGAGTTTGTGGTGGATATGTTAATGGACATATGTGAGTAAAGAAAATCCTTAGAGAAGGATGCTATTGGCCAACCATGGAAGAAAATTGTGCAAGGTATATTCGTAGGAGTGCTAAGTGTCAACTTCACACTGACAAGATCCACTCCCCTATATGTTCACTGCATCCTCTGTCCTCCCCATGGCCTTCCTCCATGTGGGCATTCGACATCATTAGTCTCCTTGGTGATCCCAACTTCTCGATCAAACATATATGATTTATGCAAGGACTGAGGTTTTGGATTCAGTTATCAGATCGATTTCAGTGTTGGACCCCTTGTTTGGACCCTTGTGGGTCAAGGGCATGGCTTCTTTATAGCGTCGACCGTGCGCGACGCCATTTTGAATGGCGTCAACCAAGGGGGACGCCATTTAGAAGCCCTGCTACTGTGCCGTGTGGGCCAGCATTGGGGCGTGTGTGTATGGCCCTGGTCGTGTGGTCTAATTGACATTGTGCGTGGCAGATGCGATTCAGAAATCTGTCAGTATACGACCCCATCCTATCGTCTGAATGGTGTCGCCTGAGAATGACGCGATTTAACCTGTTTCAGTTTGACACCCCAAGCCTTCCCTCCTTTCTCTCATTCTCTCATTCCCTATCTCTCTCCTCCCTCTCACTGAACCCTTCGTTCCATTTTCTCCTTCCCTCCCCTTCCTCTTTCCATTCTTCCTCTTCCTCCACTCCAAACTCCTCCCACCTCTCACCACTACCACCACCATCTCCTCCGCGGCACTTTGCTATCTGGATGGCGACCGACATTCTGGTAGAGTGACGATGTCCACGATGGTACCAGCGATGGCTTGCGGTGTAGCGGATCGGCGGCAAGGAGCTAGGATGAGTTCAAGTAACCGGTAGGGTGACGGTCCTAACTTGATGTCAATTGTTTTAAAATCATGACTTCCCACGTTGGAGCATGCTATGGTTATGTGGGGGACTTTAGGGCTTGAAATGACCATGTTCTAGGGGTGGGTGTTTTCGAAAATGGATTTAGAATGTTATTGTGTTCATGATTTTCCTCTTCCTCTATTTTTGGTTTTTTCGTGCAATTGGGGAGAGGGACCCCTGTGTGGCTCGGTGGAGGCTGGAGGAAGGTCTGTTTCGGTCGTCAAATGGCATTGAGACCAGGTGACACCATTTGAAATGGTGTCGACCTGGGTCAACACGATTTACAGCCCATTTTCTGGTTCCCGAGGCCAGTGTGGGATAAATAGCTGAATAGCGTCAGCCATGGGCGATGCCATTCAGGCGCCATTCAGGCTAGTATCCTTGGGTCCCAATGCTTGCGAATACAGAAAACTTGTTTCGAGGACTTGAATGATGTCGGCCATGGGCGATGCGATTCAAGACATAACCACATTAATCCCTACAATTAACATGTATGTCTATTGTTAATCAATCCTGTTAAATGCATGCGTGGAATCATACATTAGGGGAGGGGATTTCCATGTGACCGGATCGGATTATGTTGTTTTTTTGTAATCGCAGAGCTAGAGTGACATTTGTTAGCGCTTGACACCCCGTGTCGGTGTGGGAGTGACGCAATGTCGGTGTGGGAGTGATAAGGTCACGCCGAGTAGGCAAGGGTCATCTGGTGTACCCCTGTGTAATAGCTAATACCGGTATGGGAGTGGTACACTTTGGAGTGTTACTCGTGGCTGGGAGGAGGCAGAACCACCTAGAGCTAGACAGGCCGGAGTAGCTAGCATGCTATCCGAGGGGTTATTGTTCCGTTCTAGCGAGTTGGTGATTCGGCTGTGTGGTTTGCGTAGTTAGCTAGAACGTTGGTTGTAGACTGTACCTATTGCATTTACAAATGTATGTGTTTCACATCTTGCCATTGTGGTTATAGTTTCTCTGCTTTACTTATGCTTACCTGTCTATATCCCTATTGTGTTACGATTGTAGGTGTGTGTGTGTGGGAGGTGGGGATTGAAGGATCCCTATTGAGTCCATTCTGGTGTGACTCACGCCTACGGCTTTTAGGTGAGGACTCTGGGCAGGTGTAGTGTTGTGGGGCCTCGTTTCGAGTTGCGCGCCAGTAGCCACTATTCTGGAGTATGCCCCGATGTAATTGTTCGTTTACTTTCAAGCTTGTACGCATAATTATCCCATTTCAATTGGATTATGTAATTATTTACTGAGTCGAGTCGAATTGTAATAATTTTTAATTCTTGTACTTTCTTTACAATTCTATGCTGTGTGAATTGTTTAGTTTAGTTTATCATTTATTTCTCAGACTTATTTAAGATCTTGGTTCGGTTCCTAATTTTAATGATTTGGTACCCATTTAGTAATCGAATCCCCAATTACGGTAATGGGTCGTTACAGTTGGTTTCAGAGTTGTCAATCTGGCAAATAGATGAATAACTAGGTTAAATACTGTAATTTCAGCAAATAAATACATTATCCCGTATAGGCACGACGGTAGTTTAGGTTTTGGATTCTAATTAGAAGTTTCTGATTTATGTGATTGTAGGCGATTAGATGGCTCTTAGAAAGAGAGTGCCTGTTATCCGTGATTAGGGAGATGTGTTTAGGGGATCTGAGGTCGGTAGGTAGAACATGGAATGTTTTGTGGAGGCAATGATGGAAACAATGACTGGGTATCAGACTCGAGACCCTAATGACAGTTCTAGTGCTCGGGGAGGGCCTTCGGCTACTCTGGAGAGATTATTGAAGCTAAGGCTGGCTCATTTTACTGGTCGTCCTGACCCTGATGAGGCAGCTCATTGGCTAAAGGAGATGGAGAAGACTTTTGACACTCTAGATTGTGTAGTAGTGGAGAGGACCCCCTTGGCCACCTTCATGTTAAAGGACGATGCCTATGATTGGTGGACCACCCTGAAAAACATGACGTATGCAGATAAGAACCTCAGGGAGATTCCATGGGAGACCTTTGTGAAGGAATTTAACAGGCACTACTTCCCTAGGTATGTCTAGAAAGCCAAGGAAAGGGAGTTTATGGAACTGACCCAAGGGAGCATGATAGTGCTCGAGTACAAGATGAAGTTTGTCCCCTTGGGGAGATTTGTGCCTTTCATTTTAGAAGATGAGGAGAGACGGACCGCAAGGTTCGTTGATGGACTGAGGTTTGACCTGAGGAGCCTGGTGGCGTCCCACTGTTGTGTAGATTTAGCTTCAGCAGTGAAGTGTGAAGCGACAATTGAGGCGTAGCACGACCAGATGGCTCGAGAGAGGGGATGGGCAACTCAGGGACCGGTATATGGCAGGGGAAAGACAACAGTAGTAGCTCCTTCATTGGGTTCAGGGGCATCTTCACTCGGATCCAGTTTCAGGAGGTTCTTCCGAGGTGGCGATGACAACAGTGGTAGCAGTGGCAACAATAGACCCAAGTAGACCCAGCAGACCCAGTTTGTGTCTCACGCGTAGCAGGAGGCAGCCCAGAGGGTTCCAACAACTTATCGTCATTGTGGTGGTACTCATGGTGGGACTCAGTGTCCCGTATTTTCACGGAGGTGCTACACTTGTGGCCAACAGGGCCATTTCTGTTACGCCCCGGATCCAGTTCATTTTTTTTTTTTTAACTCGGAATCCGACCACGTAATCTGAGAACAAATTCCATCATAACGAACATATATGAGAGCTAAACAACCACAAGGCGATTTTAAATAAATGTCATAACCATCATGTAATCCAAAATATCTAAATATAGACAACACCAAACTTCACAAATTACAATTTCTATCAATTGTGTATAAATTCTCAATCTCATCAAATATATAAAAATACATCAATCTCTCATTATCCCTATTACATCAAGTCTAAGAAAGCTGTAAACTTCAATCTAATAACCTCCTGAAGATGTCCAATGCCTCAATAAGAAGTCTTCTCAGATTCTAGATTCTCTTTCTCTAACTCTGAAAATGTTAATAGGATTTATGAGTACAACCACTCAGTAGGTTTCAAACAATCTACATGATTTAACATATAGTAAACCTTACAAATCACGTTATACAATTATACTAAACATGATCTTATACAGTTCTACATATAGCTCAAATAAACATGATACAAAACATGGTCAGATATAAAGTTATCAAATCAAATATGTTTTCTAATAATATAAATAGATCAACTAACATATAGCATATATGACATGATTGAACTCATATCAGACATATCAAATTCTACTAGCTATGATCAGAACGTATCACATAACATATCAAATTATCAGGACATTACGTATCGCCGTCCCCTGAGCACATGTCATATCAAATAGTAATTATCATGGCGTAGTAGCTTATCAAATCTGATTTATGTCATGGATCATATAGTTAAGACAGATTTATATGATTGCAAAGGGATAGCTAAACAGGATGATCAAAAGATTCAAATGACTAAGCTGAATTCAAATGAATATATGGAGTAAGGATTTCAGATTTATGTGCCAATCAAACAAATCAAATCATATCATAACGGACATGCACCTAAACCACAACATAAGGAGCCAAACAAAACAAATACAAAAACATCTAGGCAAATGATGCAAAGGTCTTAGTCACTGCGCAGAACCGAGGAATCTAAGTCCCACCCAACTCCAAACCGCTAGAGCATTACGTATCGCCGTCCCCTGATTTTAGTCGGCCGGAAATCAGGATTCCACCCATTTGTCCTCGGGTTCCAAACAAAATACCCTATCCAATATGGATGCTTATAATGGAATCGAGTCAAATAAATCCTTAAGATAGCAATGTCTAAGCAAAGTCAAATAATTATGGCACAATTATATTAACAAAGATCAAATGATGACAAAAGATGGGCATAGATCTAAAAATTGAATTATCAAATTGATAAGTACATATAAGAGTTAAAATACATATTTTTATATACAAAATAGACACTTAGAGAGTCATCATAGTCATATATATAAAAAATCAGAGTAAGCTGATCAAAATACGTTGCTGGATATAAAAGATAGTCAAAGGAATTTTCTTAGAATTTTTGGAATAACAAACATATTTTTCGGCCATCAAAACTGATTTTCAGAACTAACAAACCAACAAATAAGCCGAATAATATCAAACAGATTCAGAAAATTATAAAAATTGGATAACTTGTGCAAAAGGTGATATTTAAATTGGGAACAAAGTTTCATCAACTTCTGGACTGGCTTTCTATGATTTTGGATTCTCACTTTGATTCGGAGAATCCAACTTAAATAGAATTCCAACAAATCAAAACAGAGGGTAAATTGAATACCAAACGAAGTCATAAAATTTTAAAACCTTACAGAGAAGTCAAGGATAATATAACAAAGGTCTCTACAAAATTTGGTATGATTTGGATTTGAATAAAATAAGATATAGGATTCACATGTTGAGATTTCAAAACTGTCTGGGCAGATTGTATAGTCTGAAAATAGTATTATGGAATAAATATCAAACAAACTCTTAAAATTATGAAATTCATTGTACATTAATATAGTATACAAAATATACTTCTGTCAAAAGTTAAGCTCAATTGAGTATCGGACCAAGGAGAAAATATATCTGTAATTCGTATGATCATAATTAGAAACAGAACAGATTGAACGGACAGATTACATAGGCTGAGATAATAATCATGAAATAAATAGCAAATAAGATCAAACAAATCTGAAACTTGAATATCATAAAGTAGACATATAGATAAAAGTTCTTATCAATTTATTTACTTTTGAAAGCTTTCTAAAATAACATAGTTTTGTAATACAAAATAGATCATGTGTACAGTTATCCACCTACCTCTTGAAGAAAGACCGGCTCTTGATTCTCCTATGGCTTCATCGCTATTTATCTATGATTTCTTCTTCCTCTAAATTATTTTCTACATTCTCTAAGGTCTTACTCACATTCTCTAAGCCTCAAATAATATAAAACATTGATTAGAATCAAACCTCCAAAAGAAATAACCACGAACAACTCTATTCTCTCATGAACACCACATAAACTTACCTCTTTAGAAGAGAGCTGCATGTTATAGAGGTTGAGTATGACCCAAGGCTCTATTTATGCTTATTTACCCTCCTAATATAACCACCAACACTCCCTTTCTTTGTTTGAGTCGAACTCCTACTCCCCATAACTTAATCGCCAAGTAAAAGTCACTTCCTAGTCTAAATCAGACTCTGCTCACGCTATCTGCAGGTTTTCTTTTTGAAGACGTTTAAATTCATCCACTTAAACATCCGAATTAAGAAAACCTTTCTTCTAAAACGTTTTACCAATTTTTATTACCTTTCTAATGAAACTAATCTCACTATTTTTAGACTTATATACAAAAGATATGATTATTTTACTGACCTGCTGTCCTGAGTACTCCGAACTCAGAAATCTGGCAGATTTCCTTCATGTCTAAAGATGTCCTGATTCCGATTAGGAAATAACTTACTTTAAATATGTGTTCTTCATAAACCTTTTATACCTTTGAGTCATACTTCTAATGGGAGTTGTATTACTTAATTATGAATTTTATGCACGGAGTTATGCTTAAAATACTGGATCTATGTCAAGTAAATATGTGTACAGAATCTTAGTCCAAGTAAGATTCCTATTATGTTTCTACCCATTAATTAGAATCTTAATTATATTCAAATTTATTATGTTTTACTTCTAATATAAGTCAAATATGTTATACATAACTTTTTAGATCGTGGTTAATATTAATTGTACAATCTTTTGTTTCCTAATTCAAATCCTAATCTGATTAGGACTTGTTCTTTATGGATAACCTTTTCTAAAACTCCTCTTTGATATTTTTGACGTCTAAAACATCTGAATTAGTAAAAATGATCTTCTACAAAGTTATTGATATTTTTATTATCTTTCCACTGATATCATATATTCCTTAATCTGAATTTTCTATAGAAAGTTATAGTTATTTTACTATGTTGCTGTCTAATACATCAACATAGAATTTGAACTAATTTGGGCTATTGGGCTTTCATAATTGGGTTAATTGGACTAAATTAAGTTACTTAAGTTCAGTCATAAACTCTTATAATTATTTAATTGGTTTAATTTAAATTAATTAAATTTATTAATAGTCGTAAAAGTACGGGGTATAACATCCTCTCCCCCTTAAAGAAATTTCGTCCTCGAAATGTGATAGATTCTAATAATCTATCTTTGTATTAATAGACTTTTCATAATAATTTCTAAGGCCATAGAATACGATTAAGGGCTTACTCAATCAAGATCTGGTCACTATGACAAATAGATCCATACTTGTGGAGTATTTGTAATATGATTAATATACACTTTTGATTTAATGTGTCTATAGACTTGAGATCCAATTTAGTTAATCAACGTAATTAATCCATAAATAAATTTTTATTGGCATCGCTAATGACATAGGGTGAAAAGAGATCGATGATTAACTAACTCTCAAATAGTTGAGTAGATACCAAGATAATTAGAATATAGATTATCATCATATCAACTTTATCATGGCTTATAATTACTCTCTAAAAACATTTTGAATATCATAAGAGTATATTAATTAATTCTTATGGATATTTTCAACTTGAGATACATAAGCGTCCTAAAATCACATTACATTGCTAAAATTCATCTATACTTCAAACAATCACAATATTTTTGAGATCTAATGGAAATCATGAGTCATTAATGTTCTGCTTCTAATTTGATAGCTTTAAGAAGATGATCTAGTCCCTAACCAGGATAATGTGTTTAGCTCTAAAATATTCTTCATAGATCTATTCTCCTAACTAATTTACATATTATATATATGCTTAGTAAATTTGCTCATCACAGCACTAGAAGAATTTATATTTATATTTAATGGTAAAGCTTAAAGGAGAGCATAGAATGACTTAAGTATATGCCCATAGAGGGCCTAATGGATCACTTAGAAAGGATTATGTATACGTCTCTAAGTATCTTCTTAGTGTTTTAATAAATTAAGATGATACATTTATGGTATAGTACTACTATTAAATGAACTCATATACAATGTGGTCTTCATACTTTATCGTACAAGTATTAATGATCAATGACATAGTATAATTCGAGTTACTTACCCCAAAATAGATTCTCAATATCCAACTAAACATATATCATAGACTTAAATAAGAGTCATTTATGAAATTTAAGGCTACTAACTTATCTTAACATTTTAAAGTGTTAACTAACTCTTTCTAGTTTTCAAGCAATATAAGTAAATGTAGATGAATAAAAAAAATGTTAATTAAATCTATGAATGCATGTTTTGGTTAAAGCATCTCTTAGTACTAATTATCAAAGAATCAGAGGTAACAATAGATCAATCTTTAATTGTCTAAATCTAGTGGAAAGATGCAAGCAGTAGAAATAAATACATCCGGTAGCTGGCTCTCTCCCTTAAAAAGATTAAACTTAATCCTTTTAATCCACATCGACACTAAAAATCCCCTTTGTATAAGTCTAATTGTTAGAATCAGCTAAATGTCACATCTACAATCACCTCCTAACCATAACTATAATCTAAATTTCAAATCTAACCCAAGATCATACTAATCTTAAACATCATCATATCCTTTAAGATCGATCAGTATGGCTTATGATCAGATGATTGTGGATGCTTAAACTCTCATAATTGCTCTGATACCATATTGTTACGCCACGGATCCGGTTCGTTTTTTTTTTTAACTCAGAATCCGACCACGTAATCTCAGAACAAATTCCACTATAACGAAGATATATGAGAGTTAAACAACCACAAGGCGATTTTAAATAAATGTCATAACCATCATGTAACCCAAAATATCTAAATATAGACAACACCAAACTTCACAAATTATAATTTCTATCAATTGTGTATAACTTCTCAATCTCACCAAATAAATAAAAATACATCAATCTCTCATTATTCCTATTACATCAAGTCTAAGAAAGCTGTAAACTTCAATCTAATAACCTCCTAAAGATGTCAAATGCCTCAATCATAAGTCTTCTCAGATTCTAGATTCTCTTTCTCTGACTCTGAAAATGTTAATAGGATTTATGAGTACAACTACTCAGTAGGTTTCAAACAATCCACATGATTTAACATATAGTAAACCTTACAAATCACGTTATACAATTATACTAAACATGATCTTATACAGTTCTACATATAGCTCAAATAAAAACATGATACAAAATATGGTCAGATATAAAGTTATCAAATCAACTATGTTTTCAAATAATATAAATAGATCAACTAACATATAGCATATATGGCATGATCGAACTCATATCAGACATCAAATTCTACTAGCCATGATCAGAACGTATCATATAACATATCAAATTATCAGGGCGTTACGTATCGCCATCCCCTGAGCACATGTCATATCAAATAGTAATTATCATGGCGTAGTAGCTTATCGAATCTGATTCATGTCATGGATCATATAATTAAGACAGATTCATATGATTGCAAAGGGATAGCTAAACAGGATGATCAAAAGATTCAAATGACTAAACTGAATTCAAATGAATATATGGAGTAGGGATTTCAGATTTATGTGCTAGTCAAACAAATCAAATCATATCATAACGGACACGCACCCAAACTACAACATAAGGAGCCAAACAAAAGAAATACCAAAGTATCTAGGTAAATGATGCAAAGGTCTTAGTCACTGTGCATAACCGGGGAGTCTAAGTTCCACCCAACTCCAAACCGCCAGGGCATTACGTATCGTCGTCCCCTAGTTTTAGTCGGTCGAAAATCAGGATTCTACCTGTTTGCCCTCGGGTTCCAAACAAAATACCCTATCCAATATGGATGCTTATAATGGAATCGGGCCAAATATCTCCTTAAGATGGCAATGTCCAAGCAAAGTCAAATAATTATGGCACAATTAGATTAACATAGATCAAATGATGACAAAAGATGGGCATAGATCTAAAAATTGAATTATCAAATTGATAAGTACATATAAGAGTTAAAATACATACTTTTATATACAAAATAGCCACTTAGAGAGTCATCATAGTCATATATATGAAAAATCAGAGTAAGCTGATTAAAATAGGTTGTTGGATAGAAAAGATAGTCAAAGGAATTTTCTTAGAATTTTCGGAATAACAAACATATTTTTCGGCCATCAAAACTGATTTTCAGAGCTAACAAACCAACAAATAAGCCGAATAATATCAAACAGATTCAGAAAATTATAACAATTGGAGAACTTGTGCGAAAGTTGATATTTAAATTGTGGACAAAGTTTCATCAACTTCTGGACTGGTTTTCTATGATTTTGAATTCTCACTTTGATTCGGAGAATCCAACTTAAATAGAATTCCAAGAAATCAAAGCAGAGGGTAAACTGAATACCAAACGAAGTCATAAAATTTTAAAACTTTACAGGGAAGTCAAAGATAATATAACAAAGGTCTCTACAAAATTTGGTATGATTTTGATTTGAATCAAATAAGATATAGGATTCACAAGTTGAGATTTCAAAACTGTCTGGGCAGATTGTATAGTCTGAAAATAGTATTATGGAATAAATATAAAAAAAACATCGAAAATTATGAAATTCATTGGAAATTAAGATAATATAAAACATAGACTTCTGTCAAAAGTTAAGCTCAATTGAGTATCGGACCAAGGAGAACAAATATCTGTAACGCGTATGATCATAATTAGAAACAGAACAGATTGAACGGACATATTACATAGGCTGAGATAATAATCATGAAATAAATAAAAAATAAGATCACAAAAATCTGAAACTTGAATATCATGAAGTAGACATATAGATAAAAGTTCTTACCAATTGATTTACTTTTGAAAACTTTCTAAAATAACATAGTTTTGTAATACAAAATAGATCATGTGTACAGTTATCCACCTACCTCTTGAAAAAAGACCGGCTCTTGATTCTCCTATGGCTTCATCGCTATTTATCCATGATTTCTTCTTCCTATAAATTCTTTTCCACATTATCTAAGGTCTTCCTCATGTTATCTAAGCCTCCAATAATATAAAACATTGATTAGAATCAAACCTCCAAAAGAAATAACCACGAACAACTCTATTCTCTCATGAAGACCACATGAACTTACCCCTTTAGAAGAGAGCTGCATGTTATAAGTTGAGCACGACCCAAGGCTCTATTTATGCTTATTTACCTTCCTAATATAACCACCAACACTCCATTTCTTTGCTAGAGTCTAACTCCTACTCCCCATAACTTAATCTCCAAGTAAAAGTCACTTCCTAGTCTAAATAGGACTTTGCTCACGCTATCTGCAGGTTTCCTTTTTGAAGACGTTTAAATTCATCTCCTTAAACATCTGAATTAAGAAAACCTTTCTTCTACAAAGTTTTAAAACTTTTCTTTACCTTTATAATTCAACTAATATAACTATTTTTAGACTTCTATACAAAACGATATGATTATTTTACTGACCTGCTGTCCTGAGTACTCCGAACTTAGAAATCTGGTAGATTTCCTTCATGTCTAAAGATGTCCTGATTCCGATAAGGAAACAACTTATTTTAAATATATGTTCTTCATAAAACTTCTATACCTTTGAGTCATAGTTCTAATAGGAGTTGTCTTACTTAATTATGAATTTTATGAACGGAGTTATGCTTAAAATACTAGAACTATGTCAAGTAAATATGTGTACAAAATCCTAGTCCAAGTAGGATTCTTATTATGTTTCTACCCATTAATTAGAATCTTAATTATATTCAAATTTATTATGTTTTACTTCTAATCTAAGTCAAATATGTTATACATAACTTTTTAGGTCGTGATTAATATTAATTGTACCATCTTTTGTTTCCTAATTCAAATTCTAATTCGATTAGGACTTGTTCTCTGTGGATAGCCCTTTCTAAAACTGCTCTTTGATACTTTTGACCTCTAAAACATCTGAATTAGTAAAAATGATCTTCTATAAAGTTATTTATATTTTTATTATCTTTCCACTGATATCATATATGCCTTAATCCGAATTTTTTATAGAAATTTATAGTTATTTTACTATGTTGCTATCTAATACATCAACATAGAATTTGAACTAAATTAGTGGGTTATTCTTAGTAGTATAATTTGAGCTATTGGGCTTTCATAATTTGGTTAATTGGACTAAATTAAGTTACTTAAGTTCAGTCACAGACTCTTATAATTAGTTGATTGGTTTAATTTAAAATAATTAAATTTATTAATAGTTGTAAAAGTAAGTGGTATAACAATTTTGCATGGAGTTGTCCGCAAAGGTATGGTCAGGGGGGCAGGGTCCAGGAGATCAGAAGAAGCAGAGGACTCAGAGGAAGGTTCTCGCTATCACTAGGAAGGAGGTTCGGACATCCAACTTTGTGGAAGGTACACTTTCTATCCTTGAGAACTCCGCTCATGTGTTGATTGATTTGGGTGCTTTGCATTCCTTTATTTTCGAACAGTTCGTAGATGTTCTTTCTGCACCTGTTGAGGAGATTTCTTGTGGGCTAATGCTTGAGGTTCCTTCCGGAGATTTTATGTTGACTTATAACTGTTTAAATGAGGTTCCCTTAGTCATTAAGGGTCATCAACAACCTGCCCAGTTGGATGTCATCTTGGGCATGGACTGGTTAGAGGTCTATTATGTTGAGGTTAATTGTCACGGGAAGAGGGTGCGTTTCTCCATTTCGGGCATCCTGGGCTTCTACTTTCAAGATATTAGGCTCTCTTCTCGTGGCATTTTCATTTTTACTTTTAAAGCTGAGAGGTTACTTGTTGGTGGCTGTAACGCCTTTCTTGCCTCAGTAATTGTGGCTCATGATGATAGTGTTTCCAATCTTTTGGGGTTGCCAGTAGTTTGTGATTTCCCTGATGTGTTTTTCGAGGAGTTGCCTACCCTTCCTCTTCAGCGGGAGGTTGAGTTCATTATTGAGCTTGCACTGGGTACGACGCCCTTGTCTAAGGCCCTGTATTGGATGGCTCCAGCCGAACTCGCTGAGTTGAAAGCAAAGTTGTAGGATTTGCTGGATAAGGGTTTTATCCGTCCCAGCACTTCTCACTGGGGTGCTTCTGTTCTGTTCGTTAGGAAGAATGATGATTCTTTGAGGTTGTGTATTGATTACAGACAGCTGAACCAAGTAACAATAAAGAAAAAGTACCCACTTCCGAGAATCAATGATCTGATGGACCAGTTACAGTATGCCAAGGTGTTCTCGAAGATTGACTTAAGGTCAGGGTATTATCAGATGAGGATCTATGAGTCAGATGTGAGGAAGACGGCTTTTAGGGCTCGGTACGGACATTATGAGTTTTTGGTTATGCCTTTCGGCTTGACCAATGCTCCGGCATCTTTCATGGAACTTATGAACCAAATTTTTAGGGCCTATCTGGATCAGTTCGTGGTGATATTTGTGGACGATATTTTTGTGTATTCTTCTTCTGAGGAAGAGCATCCACGCATCTTTAGGTAGTATTGCAAGTCCTGAGAGAGCATCAACTCTATGCTATGTTTAGTAAGTGTGAATTCTGACTAGATAAGGTACACTTCCTGGGGCATGTCATTTCGGGTGATGACATTTCAGTGGATCCAGCCAAGATTAAGGCAGTGATGGATTGGAGAAGACTGACGACCGTATCAAAAATCAGGAGCTTTTGGGGGTTGGTAGGATATTACCGGCGGTTTGTCCAGGATTTTTCTTACTGAGCTAAAGACTCGTCTCACTTCGGCTCAAGCTCTGGTGCTTCCATCTAGTTCATGTGGATTTGTGGTTTATTCAGATGCATCTCATCGAGGTTTAGGTGCAGTCTTGATGCAACATGGAAGAGTTGTGGCCTATGCTTCTAGGCAGTTGAAGAGGCATGAGGAGAACTACCCTACTCACGACTTGGAGTTGTCGGCCGTTGTGTTTGCATTAAAGATTTGGCGGCACTATCTATATTGGGAGAAGTTTTAGGTCTTCACTGATCATAAAAGCCTAAAATATATATTCACATAGAAAGACCTGAACTTGAGGCAGTGCAGATGGATGGAGTTCGTAAAGGATTATGGTCTCGACCTTTCTTATCACCCGGGCAAGGCTAACGTTGTGGCAAACGCTTTGAGTCGGAAGATGGTTGTGTCACATCTCATGATTCGAGAATAGAAGTTATTTGAGA
Source organism: Zantedeschia hybrid cultivar (assembly GCA_030544215.1). NCBI lineage: Eukaryota > Viridiplantae > Streptophyta > Magnoliopsida > Alismatales > Araceae > Zantedeschia > Zantedeschia hybrid cultivar. The sequence continues at coordinate 55,447,159 of JARZZO010000008.1, read as the reverse complement.
AGGTTGTAGAATCTTCCTTCAGAGTTCCCCGAGAGGCCGACAGAACTGTGTTGTCCAATTTGACTGTGAGACCAGCAGTGTATCATTAAGTGATTAAGGCTCAGAGAGCAGATGCAGAGTTACTACGGATTCTCCAGATATGAGAGGTGCAGCTGAGGAATGACGGCACAGTCAGATTTCGAGGTAGGCTCTATGTTCCAGCAGAGAAGGAGGTGTGCAAGAGTGTTTTAAATGAAGCGCATCGTTCTAGATATGTAGTGTATCCTGGAACGACCAAGATGTATCATTAGCTGAGGAGACACTTTTGGTAGCCTGGTATGGAGAAGGACGTGGCTGAGTATGTGGCAAGGTGCCTAATTTTTTAGTAGGTTAAGGCAAAGCATCAAAGGCCAAGGGGTTTGTTGCAGCCTTTGTTGATTCCAGAGTAGAAATGGGAACATGTGACTATGGATTTTGTGATGGGATTGCCCGTGTCACCCAGCAGGAGAGACGCGATTTGGGTGATTGTTGATCGATTGACCAAGTCAGCTCACTTTCTAGCTATTAGGAAGGAGTGGTCGGTCGGCAAGTTGGAAAGATTGTTTGTGGACCGAATCGTATCTCCACATGGGGTGCCCTTGTCAATTGTGTCGGATCGAGATCTGAGGTTTACTTCAGGGTTTTAGAGGAGTTTCTAGAAGGCTTTGGGTACTCAGTTGGCTTTCAACTCAGCTTACCATCCCGAGATTGATGGACAGTCGAAGAGGACTATTTAGATGCTGGAGGATATGTTGAGGGCTTGTTGCATAGAATGGGAAGGTTCTTGGGAGAAGGACTTGTCTACAGTAGAGTTTGCATACAATAACAGTTATCATTCCAGTATAGGCATGGCGCTATATAAGGCCTTGTACGGGCGGCAGTGTCGATCTCTTGTGAATTGGTCTGAGATTGGTGAGGGGTAGATAGCAGGGCCAGAATGGTACAACAATGCACAGAGGTTGCCAAAGTAGTGCAGCAGAGGTTGACTGCAGCTCAGAATAGATAGAAGAGTTATGTAGATATTCGCAGGAAATCGTTTGTAAGGACTGAGGTTTCGGATCTGGTTATCAGGTCGGTTTCAGTGTCGGACCCCTTGGTTTGGGCCCTTGTGGGGCTGGGGCATAGGCTCAAGCTCGACGCGATTTTGAACGGCGTCGGCCTATGGGGACGCCATTCAGGAGCTTCTCAGGGGTGCCGCGTAGGCGGGCATGTGGGCACGTGTGTACGCCCTCGTTCGTGTCGTTTGAATGGCGTCTTGCATGGACGACGCTATTCAGACATCTGCCAGTGTACGACCCTGTCCTGTTGTCTGATTGGCGTCGTTCGGGAACAACGCATTTTCAGCCTGTTTCAGTTGACGCTCCAAAGCCCTCCTTCCTTTCCCTTATTCGCTTCATCACTCTCTCTCTCCTCCCCCTCCTCTCCGAACACCTTCGACGCCCCCTCCCCTTCTTCTTCCTTTCCTCTCCCCATTCCTCCACTCCATCAACCTCATAACTTCCACCACTACCACCACCATCTCCTCCGTGACGCATTTCTCTCCGGACGGCAGCCAACATCCCGATGGAGTAACGGCGTCCACGGCGGTACCAGCGGGGGCTCGTGGTGTGGCGGTTTGGCAACTAGGGGCTAGGAGGAGTTCAAGTAACCGGTAGGGTGACGATCTTCGCGGTATTTTGCTTAAAACCATGTTTTCCCTACTTTGGAGCATGTTTAGGGGGGTTTTGGGGTGAAAATGCTCGTTTTATAAAATGAGGAACGGTGGGTTTTAAAATGGTTATTTGGATTCTCCTCCCCCTTCTCTATTTTTGGGTGTTTTAGGGTGATTTTTGGAGGAGGAAATCCCATTTGTAGCACGTGGGAGACTGTAGGAAAATCCTACTTTAGGTGCTAAATGGTGTCGGGCCAGGGCGACGCCATTTGAAAATGGTGTCGACCATGGGTGACGCAATTTAGGTGCAGATGCCAAAGCGCAGTTCGGTTTTTAGGTGTTAAATAACGTTACGGCCAGGTGCCGTCATTTAAATGACGTCAACTATGGGCAAGGCTATTTAGGCCCATCTCCCGAGGCCAGTTTCTGTGTGAACCAGTTTAGGGGTCTTGAATGACGTCGGCTACAGGCGACGCGATTCAAGACAGAACCTCATTATTTAATGCAATTAACATGTATTTACATTGTTAGATAGTTTAGTTAAATGCATGCTTGAAATTGTACTTCGAGGACAAGGATTTCTACGTGATCGGATCGCACTGTATTGTATTTTATGCGATCGTGCACCTAGAGTGACAGTTGTTAGTGCTTAGGCACCCTATGTCGGAGTAGCAGTGACACGGCGCCAGCGTGGGAGTGGTGGGGTGACACCTAGAAAGAGGGTCACCTGGTGTACCCCGGGGTATAGCTAGTACCGATGTGGGAGTGGTACATTCGGAGTGTCACTCGTAGCTGGAGAAAGTAGAACCACCTAGAGCTAAACAAGCCGTAGTAACCAACGTACTATCCGAGGGATTGCTGTTTGATCCCAGCGGGTCTGTGTTTTCTGCGTTCGGCTGCGTGGTTTGTGTGTTTTAGCCGAGACGCTGGTTGTTGTAGACACGCTAATTTTGACATCATTTTGAGTAAATTTAATGTCATATAATAATATTTCAAAATGGTCTGATATTTAATAATTAGTTAATTTTTATTATCTTTTTGGATTAATTATTTAAATGACATCGGATACGACAGACATAATTTAAGTTTATTAAAAAAATTCATTTTAACTCAAATTTTTAATCAAATCTGAAAGATTGTAAAAGACGTCGATCTATCAAGACGCCATTTAGGGATTATTCTTATTTTGATTTTTAATTAATTTATTAATAAACTAAAAGACGTCTGCCTTACACGATGCCATTTAGGGTTCCTAAACTATTTCTACTTCTTCTTCTCGATGTTTATCCTTATCTTAATTAAGCTAAAAGATGGCTCCCATGGGCGACGCATTTTAGTTAATTATAGATAATGATGAATTAGACTGTATTTATCTGTTTCTTGGTTGGATTAACTTCAAACTTCTTCATGTTAATCTATAAGTAACCGCGGACACGTGAACTTAAGCCTATAAATACCCAAGCCCTTGGCCATTAAAAAGTTAGTGATAATTGGTTATTATTAGAGTGATAATTATTGAAAGGTTAGTTTGAGAGAGACGACGTCCAAACGTTGAAGGATCGAGGCGTTGCTACTACTTCCAGGAGTCTTGAAGCAAGCTTCATCCTCTCTTCGTCCTTTCTTCATCCATTCAAGAACTAAGGCTTTCCAGGGGCCATCCAACTTAGTTCTTAATCATTTTCTACATCTTTCTCATATTTCCATCATATTAGTTTATAATCTCTCATCATATCACTCCATGCAACACACACTCAATAGTATTATTTTTCAATCCATATGTTAAGGGATTTCAAAGACTACAAACAAGTGAGTTCATTTGTTAAGTTGCATGATTAAAATTATTATTGGGATAGATACTATCACTATTTGAGTTCTTATTGTTTTTCCCCTCTTTCTTTCTTTCTACTTTTTTGCAAGGTACAAAGAAGATAAAAAAAAAGGAATCAACAAGGAAAGGAAATCTGGACGATCCTCAAAGCCCAATCAATATTCAAAACAAGAACAAAGTCAGAAGGGCTCTTTTTCTTCAGCCGGCTAAAGGAGGAGAATCAAGAACTGCAACATCTCCCATGTCCAAAACAGGTAAGCGATCAATCTTTGTCTTTTGGAACTTTTTAGTCAAAAGTTTCTGGCGATCACATAGTTTTTAATAGGTTTATTTGGCACATAATCAACAAAATTTTTCATGATAATCACACATCACTATTTGAGCACTCACAGCTTTTTGGCGATCACAGTGGGACTTAGTCTCGCCATCTTTTAAGTCTTTGTTCTTGCTTTTTTCAATTGGGCACCCACGGTGCACCACCTGTGTCCCTCGAACACGCCCTCACCGATCGGTGAGTTTTTAGTTTAATTGTTATTCTCACGTTCACCACGTGCACACCCTTGTGGCAAGATCTTGCCCTCCCCGTTTGATTGATTGAAGAGTTGTGATTGTGATAAGAAGCATGTGTGATTGATTTAATGCTTTAGTTGTTTACATGATAAATCATCCTGTTAAAAAAAAAAAAAAAAAAAAAGATTCGCATGAGCCAATTATTTACTATTTTATCATGTTAGTTTGAGGGAGAATTGACCCAGAAATTCCTTCTAAATTGTTGATTCTGCGACTTGAAAAGTGTCCAGGAACAGCGACGCGTTTCATACCGCGTCGCCCCTCCCCAACGCCTTTCAGGCAAAAATTCCCTGTTGTCTGTTGCCTGAGTTTTTGCGAACATAATAAGGTTCTGGTTTTAATAACATCGAGGAACAGCGACGCGATTCAGGCAGTTTCTTATTTTGTTCTTCAGTTCTCAGATTTCTAATTTGATTGCTACTACACATTACATATTAAGCATTAGAGGCCATCCCGGCCACAGGTCATACGCACTAGGGCTAACACCTCCATTTTCTCATAGGAACACCTTTCTTGACATCTTCACCTCTCTCTGATTGGGTCGATCCCTCTATCAGACTAGAGTGGTTGGCATTAAAGACCTCCGTAAGTCCCCAAAATCAAGGTATTCCTCCTTGTTTATCAGGCTGGTTGTACCAATCGAAGTCTTGGTTAGATTTTCATGTCGTTATGAGAAAAAGCCTTAGAGTATAACGGTGGAAAATGAACTGAAACTAGGATCCTACCCGTTTAGTGAATTTGTGATTAACTAAATCCAAATAATCCAACAAGGAATCCCAAAACAACGTTAAGCATTCACTTGTTTGTCTAATCTCTGCACAACTTTTCTGCAAATCTTTGTTGAAAAAAAATCTAATACCATGTTGCTTCAATCAGGTAGGGATTTGAGCATGGCTTCAGATGCTCTAGTCAACTACGAGGGAGATACTAATGCCCCTTTTGAATATGATTATCACTATGAAAACGGAGGAGATGCTAATGCCCCCCGTGATCCCCATTCTTATCCATTTCAATATGAGGGAAACCACCAAATCCCTCCTCCTTTTGTTCATGATCAACATAATTCTGGCACTGATCTTCCTCCACATGTGCATGCGGTTTCTAATCCTGTCTTTGAGAGGGCCATGAACCCGAATGAGCCTTCATCTTCAAATCCATCTGATCTAGTCAACGCTTTGTGAGTTCTGCCCTCCCATTTGGATCCTCAATAGTTCGAGGCAATCCAATCCATTTTAAAGGGGAAGATGTCCGTGCAGTCTACTGAACCGAATCCTGTGGTTCCCCCTGTCGTTCCTCCACCTCCTCCCCACCATACTTCTTTCATTCACTAGGCCATGGAAGGCCTTCAAGTTTCAACTTCTCGGCCAGTTGGGCCACAACTTTCCTCCTCAAGGCAACCGGCTAGACCGCCCACGCCAACTTATCAAAATACCCTCGGGTATGGCGGAAGCGCTATCAGACCTCAACCCTATTTCCCTCCTTACCCCACATACTCTAGGCAGTAGGCCTATCATGTACCACCACCACCTCCTCCATAGGCTGATCCAATGACTCAAGCTCTGCTCGCGAAGATGGAGCGTATGGATGAACAATTCAACAATTTTCAGAAAATGATGGGAGTTAAAGCTGCACCTGAGATCAGTCTTCTGAGTCTGCCCGTGTTTCATTTGCCACCCTCAGAAATGCCAATGTATAGAAAATACAACGGTATTGGTAACCCCTTCACCCATTTGAAGGAGTTCATGTACGAATCATCATTCTGGCAGAATGACAAGAGGTCGTTGGCATTCCTGTTCAGGAAATCGTTAGAAGGGTCAGCCCTCGAGTGGTTCTTCTCATTGGAACCGTCAGAAGTGGAATATTACGGTATCGTATCCCAAAAATTTATTCAACGATACCAGGACAGAGTCGCACCGTCTCTGTCCATCATTGATCTAGTTGCTGAGAAAATGAAGCCCGATGAGGACTTCATCACATTTGCTAATAGATGGAGGAGCATGGCAAAGAAGATTAAGGATTATATGTCCGAATCTGAACAAGTCAAGATGCTGATTTCCAATGCCACCCCTCAATACAAACTGGTCCTAGCTTTGAACAACTTGACCAGCATGACAGAACTGTACGAGAGAGCTCGTTACTGTCAGAATGCCTTCAAGGATGCCACCTTTTCCAATGTCTTTGATCCTTACCGACCCAATAGACCTCCACCTCGGAAGCCTACCGTTCCGACAATCGAAGGCACGCTCTCTCATGAGCAGATCAGCACCATGAACAACAATCAGCCCTAGTTCACAAGAAACCAGCAACCACCAAGCCAGCAAGGTTATAGACCTCCGAACCAGCAGGGTTACAAACCTCAGCAGCAGCAGTATCAGCAGCCACAATACCAGCCACAGCAGCAGCCCCTGAACCAGCAGTAGTATCAGTAGTCCCAGTACAAGCAGCATAACCAGCAACAGTACCAGCCGCGCACACCGTCGGCGTACCATAATGTACCTCCCCCAAATGATTACAACCAACAGAGGAAGCCTCTAGGCCCTAAAAGGGCGACATACCCAACACTCCCATAATCTTTACTGGACATTTTTAACACAATGTAAGGACCGAGGTTTCGGGTTCGGTATTCGGGTCAGGATCGGGCCGGATCCCCTGGTTTGGACCCTGTGGGGTCTTGTGATTTCTGGCTGAATGGCGTCAGCGCTCGTCGACGCCTTTCAAAAGGCGTCAGGGTGTGTGGACGCCATTTAGGTTGCTGGTTGTTGTGCCACGTGTGCGCCACGTGGGCAGTTTTCGGGCCGCGAGAGCACGGCCCCTGTCAGATTTGTCTGAACGGCGTCCAGGTGGGTCGACGCGTTTCAGACTGCGATATCTGCGATGTCAGGGCATGGCGCCAGAGCGTTGTCAGTACGGCCTGTCACGTCGTCTGAACGGCGTCCACGGTGGGCGACGCGTTTCAGAGCGGTGTCTGTACGGCTGTCCTGTCAGACTGATAGGCGTCTGCCTCGATCGACGCGTTTTAGCTTGTTTCGGATAGACTCCGCGAGCCTCCCCTTCTTTCCCCTCATTCTCACCCTCACACTCTCTCTCTCCTCACCCCCTCCGCCTCTCCGGCGATCTTCCTCCCTTCCCTCCTCTTCTTCCTCTTCCATCACTCCATAGCCTCCCTACCTCTCACCTCTACCTCCACCACCTCCTTCGCGGCGTTCCCTTCTCCGGACGGCGGCCGACGTCCCGGCGGAGTGGCGGCGTCCTCGAGGGTACCGGCGGCGGTCTGCGGTGCGGCGGGTCGGCGGCGAGGAGCTTGGAGGAGTTCAAGAACCGGTAGGGGGACGAACCTTGCATGTGATGTTCGTGTGATTCTCGGCGTGACGTGATATATTTGGGGCTAGATTGAGCATGTTTAGGGGGGTTTCTTGTGGGAATGGCGGTGTTTGTGATCGTGTTTTCGTAAGCATGATTGTGTGGTTGAGCTTCTCTCCTTCCCCCTTTGATTTTGGGGTTTTCGGGGTGCTTGGGGTTCAAGGGAGAAACCCTCGGTTCGAACCAGGGAACCTGGTTTCTGACGCTAAACGGCGTCGTCCCTGGTCGACGCCTTTCAAAGGGCGTCTGGGCAGAACGACGCCTTTTAGAGGCAGAAATACCCCGGTTCGAGGTTTCTTTCAATAGAGTTCCTGGTGCTAAAAGACGTCATGGGTGGACGACGCCTTTTAGAAGGACGTCGGGCCACCATGACGCCATTTTAGATAGGGAATCACTCCGCTTGAGCGCCTGAAATTCTGGGTTTTTAATGTGAATGGCGTCGGTGTACGCGGACGCGTTTCAAATGGCGTCTTTCTGTAAAGACGCGTTTCAAGCGATAATCTGACGTTTAACTGAACCTGTCTGAGGGACTTGAATGGCGTCGACTTCGGTCGACGCGATTCAAGACAGAAGTGTTATATTGCTGGTTTTAGTATGTGTTTCACTGTGGAAGGTTCTGAGGCAGGTTTTATGTTGTACACTGGGACTGAGGACTTCTGTGTGAGTGGAATTTCAGCATGTTAAATGTGTATGTGTGTCTATACGACTGTGGATCGATGTGACTGTGGTTTACGTTGTCACCATGGACCGATGGGGACAGGGTCATGGTGTCTGTGTGGCTTTGTGCCGTACCGGTGGGAGAAGGGGTACATGTGTGTTTTACCTTTGGCTGAGGGAAGCAGAACCACCTTGAGCCCGACGGGCCGGAGAAGCTGGTGCGCTATCCGAGGGGTTGCTGCTTGGTCTCAGCGGGTCGGGGTTTCTCTGTTTGTCGTGACAGCTTCCGGCGCGTTTCTTGCTGTGGAGCTGGTACTGGTGGGAGTTGGTTTACCCTTTAGCCACTGGGCCTGATGTGACCTTTGATCAAGGTTACGAGTGGTACCCTTAGCCCTTTGGCCTGACGCAGCCCGGGAGAGTTGGGTTTGTGGGTAGTTCCTGTAGCTTCGGCTTGACGGGGGTTCGCCGGTCCCCAGGGCCCTCCTGGAAGCGCTGAGGCCTAGCGTGGAGGCAATCCGGTGGTAGGACAGTAGTCTAGACTGCTTGTGTGCACACGTAGCTGGCAGTGGCGGTACACTGAGTCCAGCTAGTCCTAGTTTGGCTCACTGCCTCACCCTACAGTGCCCCGGAACACTGTAGGGGTGGACAGGCGTGAGCAGTGGTGGTAGTGTTGGGAGGCGACGTTTGACTTCGGTCGACTGTGTGGTTTAGTCGCCTTGTGGACTTCGGTCGTGAGACGTGACTCTGTGTTGGGTTCTTCGGGTTACTCAGTGTTGTTCCTGCTACACTGTCTGTCGTACGTTTTGTACCGGGGTTGCCTATTGTGTTACTGCTTTACTTGACTGTTCTATATATTACTGTTGCTTCACTTGTGGGTGTGTGAGTGGGAGGCAGGGGATCGGATGATCCCTACTGAGCCCAGTTCTGGTGTGGCTCACTCCCTGCGGTTTCAGGTGTGGACTTCGAGGCGCTGCGGTAGCGTGGTGTCTTCTTGGTGTGCGGACCAGCAGCTGTCTCAGTTCCGGGGTATGCCCCGATGTTGTTGTACTTTCCTTCTGCCTGTACTTATTTATTGTATTGGACATTGTAAATATTGTTGGACTGTATACAGACATTGATATTTTCCTTCCTGCGCACTCATTTACCTTTGTAGTCCGTGTGATTGTTATATTTAGCCCTGTTTAGCACTTACTCCTCCAGATGTGGTGTGAGATCCGGGTGTGAACCCGTAGTTAACGGGCCGACATCCATTTAGTGACCGGGTCCCCGGTCATAGGATGGCGGGTCGTTACAGTTGGTATCAGAGCTCAGTCTGGTCGAGTATGTGATAAACTAGGTTAGATATTATAGTCCAACAATAAGTGCGAGTCTGTACAGGCGATGGCTGCTGGTGTAGATTGATAGGTGTTGACGTGTTTTTGGTTCGATTTGCGTGTTGTGGGTTAGTGATGGCGCCGAAGAGGAGAGTTCCGTTGGCTCGTGGTTCGAGAGCAGATGGTGGTGGTCCGGGGGCAGAAGGACATAACGTGGATCGTTTCATGGAAGCTATGATTGGGGCTATGTCTAGATATCAGCAGGGAGGTGGAAGCGAGGGGTTCAGTTCCCGAGGTGGCCAATCCACGGTGGTGGAGCGGTTCTTGAAGCTGAAGCCCCCTTCTTTCACGGGTCAACCTGTTCCAGATTTGGCAGCTCAGTGGATTAAGGAAGTGGAGAAGGTGTTTGATGTTCTAGAATGTGCTGAGAGTGACAAGACCTTGTTGGCGACCTACTTGCTGAAGGGCGATGCTTATGATTGGTGGGTTACCATCAAGGGGTTGTTGTTTCCAGATAGGTCTTTGAGAGAGATTCCTTGGGAAGGCTTTGTGAGAGAGTTTAGCGGACAGTACCTTCCGAGGCATGTTCGTAGGGCCAAGGAAAGGGAGTTTATGGAGTTGGTACAGGGTGATACGTCAGTTCTAGATTATCAGATGAGATTTGTGGCTTTGGGAAGGTTTGCTCCACACATATCTGAGCGTGAGGATCTGAGGACGGAGAAATTTGTGGATGGACTTCGGCATGATCTGAGGGAATTTGTGGCAGCTCATTGTTGTAAGGATCTAGCGTCAGCTGTTCGGTGCGCGGCAGCGGTAGAGATGCAGCTTCAACACTCGGCAAGAGAATCGGAGCATTCAGCACAGGAGAAGCAGCATAGCAGGGATCGATCAGCGGCTTTTTCGGCAGGTGGTTCGAGTTCGTTCGAGGTCGAGTTCCAGGAGGTTCCTTGTGACGAGGATGAGGATGGTTCGGTTCAGCAGATGCAGACAGAGGTCAGCTGGCAGTAGGAGGCGAGGCAGGACGCTGCAGATCGTTGTCCACGTTGTAGCAGGTTTCATGGCAACCGGATATGTCCATTGATCACTGGTAGCTGTTTCGCCTGTGGTCGGAAGGGGCATCTCGCGAGGAATTGTCCCCAGAAGAATCAGACAGGTCAGGAGCCGAGTGGTCAGTAGGTGTTCGAGATGTGATTGGAGCTGTGTCTCTTCGAGGTGATCCGAGAGGTCGTGCCAGATGGGCACTTTTATCTTGTCTTGTTCAGAGGTGGTTGAGGACTCTAGTGGCACTTGTATGTATTTGGGTTTGGTGGAGAATTGGTTTTGTAATATGTGCCTCGCTAGTGTGTGGTTATTGCTGATCTTTCAGCTTGGTGTTGGAATTGAGGATCTTGGTTAGCTTGATATGTATGTGATTGGCTAATTATGGAACCTTGTGTGTGCGATTGGTGATGATGTTTGTTGTGATCGGTGTGTCGGCTTGTGATGGTTAGCCGAGTCGAGCGTTGAGCGGTTTCAAATTTCGAGGACGAAATTCTTTTAAGGGGGGGAGAATGTAAGGACCGAGGTTTCGGGTTCGGTATTCGGGTCAGGATCGGGCCGGATCCCCTGGTTTGGACCCTGTGGGGTCTTGTGATTTCTGGCTGAATGGCGTCAGCGCTCGTCGACGCCTTTCAAAAGGCGTCAGGGTGTGTGGACGCCATTTAGGTTGCTGGTTGTTGTGCCACGTGTGCGCCACGTGGGCAGTTTTCGGGCCGCGAGAGCACGGCCCCTGTCAGATTTGTCTGAACGGCGTCCAGGTGGGTCGACGCGTTTCAGACTGCGATATCTGCGATGTCAGGGCATGGCGCCAGAGCGTTGTCAGTACGGCCTGTCACGTCGTCTGAACGGCGTTCACGGTGGGCGACGCGTTTCAGAGCGGTGTCTGTACGGCTGTCCTGTCAGACTGATAGGCGTCTGCCTCGATCGACGCGTTTTAGCTTGTTTCGGATAGACCCCGCGAGCCTCCCCTTCTTTCCCCTCATTCTCACCCTCACACTCTCTCTCTCCTCACCCCCTCCGCCTCTCCGGCGATCTTCCTCCCTTCCCTCCTCTTCTTCCTCTTCCATCACTCCATAGCCTCCCTACCTCTCACCTCTACCTCCACCACCTCCTTCGCGGCGTTCCCTTCTCCGGACGGCGGCCGACGTCCCGGCGGAGTGGCGGCGTCCTCGAGGGTACCGGCGGCGGTCTGCGGTGCGGCGGGTCGGCGGCGAGGAGCTTGGAGGAGTTCAAGAACCGGTAGGGGGACGAACCTTGCATGTGATGTTCGTGTGATTCTCGGCGTGACGTGATGTATTTGGGGCTAGATTGAGCATGTTTAGGGGGGTTTCTTGTGGGAATGGCGGTGTTTGTGATCGTGTTTTCGTAAGCATGATTGTGTGGTTGAGCTTCTCTCCTTCCCCCTTTGATTTTGGGGTTTTCGGGGTGCTTGGGGTTCAAGGGAGAAACCCTCGGTTCGAACCAGGGAACCTGGTTTCTGACGCTAAACGGCGTCGTCCCTGGTCGACGCCTTTCAAAGGGCGTCTGGGCAGAACGACGCCTTTTAGAGGCAGAAATACCCCGGTTCGAGGCTTCTTTCAATAGAGTTCCTGGTGCTAAAAGACGTCATGGGTGGACGACGCCTTTTAGAAGGACGTCGGGCCACCATGACGCCATTTTAGACAGGGAATCACTCCGCTTGAGCGCCTGAAATTCTGGGTTTTTAATGTGAATGGCGTCGGTGTACGCGGACGCGTTTCAAATGGCGTCTTTCTGTAAAGACGCGTTTCAAGCGATAATCTGACGTTTAACTGAACCTGTCTGAGGGACTTGAATGGCGTCGACTTCGGTCGACGCGATTCAAGACAGAAGTGTTATATTGCTGGTTTTAGTATGTGTTTCACTGTGGAAGGTTCTGAGGCAGGTTTTATGTTGTACACTGGGACTGAGGACTTCTGTGTGAGTGGAATTTCAGCATGTTAAATGTGTATGTGTGTCTATACGACTATGGATCGATGTGACTGTGGTTTACGTTGTCACCATGGACCGATGGGGACAGGGTCATAGTGTCTGTGAGGCTTTGTGCCGTACCGGTGGGAGAAGGGGTACATGTGTGTTTTACCTTTGGCTGAGGGAAGCAGAACCACCTTGAGCCCGACGGGCCGGAGAAGCTGGTGCGCTATCCGAGGGGTTGCTGCTTGGTCTCAGCGGGTCGGGGTTTCTCTGTTTGTCGTGACAGCTTCCGGCGCGTTTCTTGCTGTGGAGCTGGTACTGGTGGGAGTTGGTTTACCCTTTAGCCACTGGGCCTGATGTGACCTTTGATCAAGGTTACGAGTGGTACCCTTAGCCCTTTGGCCTGACGCAGCCCGGGAGAGTTGGGTTTGTGGATAGTTCCTGTAGCTTCGGCTTGACGGGGGTTCGCCGGTCCCCAGGGCCCTCCTGGAAACGCTGAGGCCTAGCGTGGAGGCAATCCGGTGGTAGGACAGTAGTCTAGACTGCTTGTGTGCACACGTAGCTGGCAGTGGCGGTACACTGAGTCCAGCTAGTCCTAGTTTAGCTGACTGCCTCACCCTACAGTGCCCCGGAACACTGTAGGGGTGGACAGGCGTGAGCAGTGGTGGTAGTGTTGGGAGGCGACGTTTGACTTCGGTCGACTGTGTGGTTTAGTCGCCTTGTGGACTTCGGTCGTGAGACGTGACTCTGTGTTGGGTTCTTCGGGTTACTCAGAGTTGTTCCTGCTACACTGTCTGTCGTACGTTTTGTACCGGGGTTGCCTATTGTGTTACTGCTTTACTTGACTGTTCTATATATTACTGTTGCTTCACTTGTGGGTGTGTGAGTGGGAGGCAGGGGATCGGATGATCCCTACTGAGCCCAGTTCTGGTGTGGCTCACTCCCTGCGGTTTCAGGTGTGGACTTCGAGGCGCTGCGGTAGCGTGGTGTCTTCTTGGTGTGCGGACCAGCAGCTGTCTCAGTTCCGGGGTATGCCCCGATGTTGTTGTATTTTCCTTCTGCCTGTACTTATTTATTGTATTGGACATTGTAAATATTGTTGGACTGTATACGGACATTGATATTTTCCTTCCTGCGCACTCATTTACCTTTGTAGTCCGTGTGATTGTTATATTTAGCCCTGTTTAGCACTTACTCCTCCAGATGTGGTGTGAGATCCGGGTGTGAACCCGTAGTTAAGGGGCCGACATCCATTTAGTGACCGGGTCCCCGGTCATAGGATGGCGGGTCGTTACACCCTAATGGCAGCCAATGCCTTAGTCATGCCCAGGGAAAAGACAGTCTGGCTCCAGAATGCCGACGCTTCCAAGTATTGCGCCTTCCATAGGAAACCTGGACATATAATAGACACCTGCTTCCAATTTCGAGATTACATCTATGATCTTAATGATCAAGGAGGCATTGACTGGGAGGAGATGAGGAAGTACATATCTGCCTTGAAGGCAAGAAGGTTTCAACAACAACAACAACGACGACCACAACAACAACAGTAGCAACAACAACAGAGAGCGCCAGCACAGGCGGCATCACCTGCAAACATGGGTATAGTGCAAAACCCACTTCCGGAGAACCAGCATTAAAATCAAATTACCCCCATCTTGACGAATAGCCAGTCTGAGGCTAATCGAGGGCAACAGTGGAAGATAGAATATTCTTCCTCTATTTACTCGACAGGCCATCAACCGAGCACTGCCGACCAACCACCACGCTGCATTCTTTGCATACCTAAACTGCAATCCGTTACCATTACACCTGTACCAACACCCACATACCTTCTACCCACACCCATTACACCATCCATTACCACGCCACTATTAAACAACCACCTGCAAGCCAATTACGCGCCCCTACTGCCATCCAAACCATTACTTCGCATGCAATTTCCCACATCATCTGCCATAAACACTTACCCCAATGACATACAACCATCCAGACCGCTACTCCGTATTCCATTCCCCACTTCACCCGTACCAACCGCTTACCCCTCCACCATCCAACCATCTAAACCCCTCATCCGCACCACGCCTCCACCAAACAACCCCACGCCATCACCTGTTTACCAATCCCCCACACCATCTAAACCATCCACCAACACCGTGGTGCTCAAACTGTCACCTACACCTTCCACCATTGAAGAACACACGCTCTAGAGCAGGAGGATATTCAACAAGGTCTTTTCCCAGTCTATTGTTAGAGACGACCCATCACAGCTGCCAGAGGAAGCTAATAATGATGAGAGTGTACCAGGCATTCAATACAACATGTTGAAACAGTTAGACAGAACATCGGCACGAATCTCCGTGCTTGAGTTGCTCAAGAGATTTAAGATCCATCAGGAGGCTCTGATGGAGTATCTGCAGAAAGTTATGGTCAACGAAGACGTGCCGGTGGAAAAGATCACCACACTGTTAGTTCCTTAGGGGGACCAGCCCTCTATTACATTCCATACTTCGGAACTAGCACCACCAGCAGCCAGAAGCATGGCTTTGAGCATTACGGTCAACATCTGTAAGAAGGCCGTAGACGCATGCCTGGTTGACACAGGGGCTTCAATCAACGTTTTATCACCGAAGACCCTTGAATTGTGTGGTATGCCTAAGGAGAAGTGGTTGCCTTCCCCAATTTCTATTACAACATACGACAATTCTACCAGTTCCCCTTTGGGAATGATTTATTTGAAAGTAGAATTAGGCCCTGTTTGTCATAACGAGGTCGAGTTTCACATCTTGGAAATCGATCCATCTTTGAAGGATATCCTTGGCCGGCCTTATATTAAGTCTCTGGAGGCAATTCCTTCTACAAATCATCAGTGCCTCAAATTTTCATACAAAGGACGTATTATTAAAGTCACGAGCATGCCGATTCTTGCAGCTTCTCATTCCTTGATATCAGGCCGACTTCTTTACTTGGCCAACAACCTCTGTTGTCAATATTACAAGTTTACCGTCGTGTGGCTGATCCCTTGAAAACTGCCACACTTAGTCCTTATCCACTTGATGTCATGAAGCGGGGGAAGTGCATGAGTACCCCTGGTTGGAAAATCATGATGAAAGGCAGCTATTAGCCTGGAAAGGTCTAGGCACACAATTGCAGGGCAGAACTACGTCAATTAAAGACACCCGAAGGACACCTGGTAATGGCCTGGGCTATAGGCCAAGAAGAGTTAGGCATGACAATGTGCAGCAGCAAGAAGATGAAGATGGCCAAAAGGCGTGGGAAACAATGACTACACCATGCAAAGAAGGTCGGGATCTCTTGACATGGACCATGTATACACATTTTGTCAAAGGACCCATAATCAGTCATGATAATGATAATATGGTGTTAATCACTTCCCAGTTCAATCTGCATGACATATATGGAAGGGACCTGGCCAGTCACTGCTCAGAATTACTGACGTACCAGTCCTTGGAGGCTCTGCGGCCGATGAAAAGGAGGAAATTCCAAGATCCAGAGTGTGAATGGTACCGATGGTTCGACCTGAGGGATATGTACATTGTATTAAATAGATTATTTCTTGATCCCTCAGAGTCGAAATGGCCGCCATTGATAGACGAGCTGATTGAAGGGCTTGGCGCCATTTTTGACAAGAGAATTCTGTTGTATGAGGAAATAGATGAAAGGGAGTCAGATGACCCCTATGAAGCTGGTCATACAAATGATTTTCTCTGGAAAGAAACTTACCCCTCTCACATTTTCACACTTCATACTCTATTCCGTACTTTGCTTCTGACCCCGACTTAGTCGCGGGTCGTCACTGAAGATATTCCACGGGCTCCGCCCATCATGATCACTCTGTCCCCACTGGACTTTATCCCTCAACCTCCTCTCGATCTAGAGAGGATTTACGATTTAATCTGGGACATACTACTGTATGATCCCCCCAATCCTTTGGCCTTGGTGCTGCTTCCTCCATCCCATTATCCTCTTATTCATGTCCATTCTTGTTTCATGATTAATTCATCTTTTCTCCAAAAAAAAATGCCAATTTGGCAACTTCCTTCTCCCAGATCCTCATTGAGGAAACTTTCGACTTGTCCTACTGTACCCCGTCGTGTGGGTCATTCGGTTAAGATTCTCTTCTAGATCTACTCTGCCCCTCCCCTCGGGAGGGTTCTCCTGTATTTCCTCATGTATCTTATAATTTTCATCCTTTTTCATCCTCATTAGGTCAGGATAGGGAGTCTAGTGAAGTTAGGGAGTCTAGTTCTAGGCAGGTTAATAAAGTTAGGAAGTCTAGGAAATCTAAGGATAGACAAATCCAGATAGATACCTCCAGGATCTAGCTGTTAAATACCTTTCTTGCTCTATGATCCCTTAGCTGTTAGAGAATCCTATTTAGATGCTAGAAGATTGTGTAGATGATGAGTCAGTTAATGATGGATATGGGGTGTATGAATTGATACACGAAAAAGACCCTATTGTTGAAGATGAGGAAGATGACGAGGACGCAGCTGAGGCATATGCCAGTGGAGTAAAAAGATTCGATGAACCTTCAGTTGCCGTAGAAGAGCCCACTAAAAAAATCAATCTAGGGACTGAAGACGAACCTAAGGTTGTCCTTGTTAGCAAAAATCTTTCTGAAATGGATGAGAAGGCAGTGGTCCATGTTCTTAAGGATTATAAGGACACTTTTGCTTGAAGTTATGAGGATATGCCGGGGTTAGACTCATCACTAGTGGAACATCGATTGACATTAAAGGATGGAGCTAGTCCAGTTAAACAGAAGTTAAGGTGATTTTACCCACAAATGACTTTGAAGATGAAGGAAGAAGTTGATAAGCTACATAAAGCCAAATTTATCAGAGTTGTCCTCTATCCACATCCACAATGGGTGGCCAACATAGTCCCGGTTATGAAGAAGGATGGGAAGGTCAGAATATGTATTGACTTCCGAGATTTGAACCGGACATGTCCTAAGGATGATTTTCCACTGCCTCACATTGATGTACTCATCGATAACACAACTGGCTCTGAAACTCCATCATTTATGGATGGATTCTTAGGATATAATCAAATCAAATTGGCAGAAGGAGATCAAGAAAAAATATCATTCACTACACCTTGGGGGACATATTGTTATGTTGTCATGCCTTTTAGATTAAAGAACGCTAAAAGAGTTGAGAGGATTAATCGGGAGGTTGCCATTTATTCACCGATTTGTCTCTCAGCACTCACAAAGATGTAAGCCGTTCTACGAACATACCAAGTCAGGAGTCAAATTCGATTAGGACGATAAGTGTCAGGAGGCATTTGATGGATTGAAGAATTATTTGGTAAGTCCTCCTATTTTGAGACCACCATCTCCGGGCAAACCTTTGATTCTATACATTTTTGTCCTGGATGATGCGGTGGAGGCTGTCCTAGCATAAGAGGATGAAGAAGGAAAGGAGAGGGCAGCCTACTATCTCTCTAAATTTCTCAACCCCGCTGAATATAGATGCACAACGATGGAGAAAACATGTGCAGCACTTGTATGGGTGGTTCAGAAATTGAAGCATTACTTTCTAGCCCATGAAGTTCATCTCATCGCTAGGATGAATCTGATCAAGTTTCTTCTTGAGAAACCTGTCCTTACTGATAGGTTAACACGATGTCAAAGCTTTCTATCTCAATTTGATATCACTTACATTCAGCAGAAAATGATCAAAGGCTATGCCATCGCAGAACATCTTGCTCACCATCCCCTTCCTCTTTTTGATCCAGTCCGATCAGAGTTTCCAAATGAGGAACTGATGTCCATAGACCGAATCAAAGATGATATGTGGACTCTGCATTTTGACGGAGCTCTGAATTCCCATAGAAAGGGTATCAACATTGTTCTGTTATCACCTGAAGGTGTCACCATTACACAAACCTTTCAGCTTGACTTTCCAATCACTAACAATATAGCTGAATACGAGGTACTCTTTGCTAGCCTCGAGACTGCTCATCTCCATGGTGCCACCAAACTCAGAATTGTGGGTGATAGCCAATTGATTCTCCGCCAGGTGCTAACCAAATATCGGACTCTTGATCCTAAGCTCAAGCCTTATTAAGAACTCACTTCTGCTTATGCTAAGCTTTTCACAAAATTGATGTTCATCCATGTTCCTCGAAATCAGAACATCTTAGCTGACGCTCTAGCTTCCCTCACACCTTCCCTCAATTTTTCAATCAGTAAGCAATCCGAGTAGATCATTGTTCATAGGCGTCTCTTACCCGCTGTGAAAGACCCTTCAATCCTTAGGACTAATGAGAAGTTGCTGAAGAAAGTCAAAGATAGAGATATTGTAGAAAGGCGAGAGATAATGTTATTGGAATTACAAGAAGATATGAATGATGAAGAGAAACCATGGTACTATGAAATTACCAAATATTGTGAAGATCAATCATATCCTGAAGAAGCCACAGCTGAAGAAAAAAGGGCTATCAGGAGAGTTGCTCAAAGGTACACCCTAGTTGGGGGAGCACTATATAAAAGAGGTTTTGATGGAGTTTTTATGAGATGTTTAGACAAGGATGAGCTTTGAAAGATCATGGAAGGAGCTCATGCTGGAGTTTGTGGTGACCATGTTAATGGACAAATGCTAGCAAAGAAAATTCTTAGACAAGGATTCTATTGGCCGACCATAGAAGAAGATTATGTAGGATATGTCCATAGGTGTGCCAAGTGTCAACTTCACGCCGACAAGATCCATTCTTCTGCATCTTCACTCCATCCTGTTTCCTCTCCATGGCCTTTCTCCATGTGGGCTTTTGATGTCATTGGACCCCTTGGCAATCCAGATTCCGGTATTAAGCAGAAGTCCTTCATTCTCACGGCAACGGAATACTTCACCAAGTAGGCGGAAGCCGAAGCATACACGGAAATCAAAGCATCAACCGTTTGCAAGTTCATCATGAAGAACATCATCACAAGATTTGGAATTCTAAGCACCATCGTCACCGACAATGGACCGCAGTTCGTGTCACAAGAACTGAAGGACCTCTGCAACATGTATAAAATTGCATTGCATCATTCGTCTCCATATTATCTACAAGGCAATGGCCAAGCAGAGGCAACTAACAAGACTTTGATAAAAATCATCAAAAAGACGTGTAACTCTAATAAATTCACAGATTGGCCAGAAAAATTGATTGAGGCTCTATGGGCATACCGAACTTCAATCCGCACGCCCACGGGGCAGACTCCTTATTCCTTAACATTTGGAATGGAGGCGGTAGTTTCATACGAGATCCTCGTACCGTCATTAAGAGTACAATTGAATAAGAAATTCTCCATTGATGAGCACCGCTCAGCACTCCTCGCTCAATTGGAACTCTTAGACGAGAAAAGATGGTCAGCTGCTAATCATGCAAGAGTATATCAAAATAGATTAGCACGTTTTTATCAAAAGAAAGTCATCGAACGTAAGTTCAAAGTTGGTGAAATGGTCGTCAAAAGAATCTTTGTAAAACCTAGTGATCTGCGTTCTATACTCCAACCCAATTGGGAAGGACCATATGTTATATCGCATGCTTTTCCTAGTAACATTTACTGTCTAGTTAATGCAGAAGGGCAAGAGTTAACTCACCTCTGGAACGGTCTGTATCTTAAGAAATACTACCCTTAGGTTAAAGAGTTGATCAGCATGGTGCAAAGACCAGTAGAATCAGAAAATTTAGAAACTCAAATTTCCTTATCAGTCTAGATAATTTAATTCAAACACATTACTACACATACTGACATGTTTGATTCGTGAGTAACAAAAGATGTGAATTCCGAAGGAATACCGAAAGCTTGACTAAGGGTGTAAAGTGCAAATCAATCTTTTTAAACAAAAATTTTGTTTTTACACTTGGCCCACGATGTCGGAACGAGGCTTAGAATAGACTATCAAGAATACCCTCCATCTTAGTAGGAAGCCGTCATAAAAAAAAAGGGAGGAGATCCGTCCCATGAAAAGAAAAAGAAAAAGCAAAAGGCAAAAGCCAAATATCAAATCAAAAGGCCATTGCACTACAAACGTTACATCAAGGCCATGAAGTGAAATAAAAGGGAACGTAAGGTCGATAAATACCCCGTAAAGAAAATGATCGAATCCCAACAGATATTAGGGTAAAGAAGGGACATCTTTTTAGGTCTCCAGAACCCTTTTGTGAGCTTTCTAAATGAATTATTCCTTTCTTTCTGAAGAGGCGTACTCCAAGCTTAAGGAACGACTTAAATTGACTAAAGGTCAAATCATCGAATGGAATCACAAATGAAACACAAGCTCAAGCACGATGAGTCTAAGTTAGATTATTGAAGAACAATTTAGGAATTAAGTTAATAAATGAATATGTTCTTTTGATCTGAGTACCATACTAGTCTTTTAGTTTGCACATTATTTCAAAATCCAAAAAAAATATATATTTCAAAATCCAAAAAAAAAGTATATATTTCAAAATAAATAAAAAAATTATATATTTCAAAATCCAAAAAAAGTAGATATTTAAAAAATCCTAAAAAAGTAGATGTTCAAAAAAATAAAAAATAAAAGTAGATATTTAAAAAATCCAAAAAAATAGATGTTCAGAAAAATCCAAAAAAAATAGATATTCCAAAATCCAAAAAAAGTATATATATATATATATATATATATATTCCAAAACCCAAACAAAATGAATATTTGAAAATAAAAAATATTTCAATTAGCATATGCTTGTAGCATTTGATATATTTCATTCCTTTTATTTCCAGCGAGCATATGTATGCTTGAATGTTGCATAATTCTATTTCTTTTGATGGTTATCATTACCTTTGTTAATAAAAGTTTGCCCCTTGACCCTTCTACTAAGGATAGGATCAAATAGTTGGTTACTTAACCAGGCAAGGGGCTAAGCCTGAACAAATGCTTAACCTATTTGTTAAGTAATGTATAGGACACAGGTATGTAAGTCAAAGTCAAAGTCAAAAGAAGTGACAATAAAGCTGAGAAATCTAGGAAGGTCCTATTGTGGGAGTTCATGAGTCCTGACCGTGGCTAAAAAGACAGTTATCTCTATTCCTGTACTCTTTCATGTGATTAATTTACATTAGCATTACTATATGATAAATATTTATTGGATTATATCAAGGACCTTGTGATTTTGATGAAACTGAAATTTGAGTTCATCTTCAACAAAAACAGTGATAATTCTAGAGAATTCTTAATTGCACGGATAGGCCGTTGGATTGTTAATTAGTGAGGACGATGGTTCCACTTTTGTGAAACGGTGCGTGGATAAACGAGCTTCGGCTGAGCACTGAATTGCAAAAATTGATATCTTGACTCATTAATGACAATTTAACAATATTATCTTTGATTCATTTATATTTTATTTAATTATATATTTTTCTTTTAGCCCAGCATGTATCATGTAGGACTTTAATATAACGGTAATAAGAATTAATTTTTGATTAAGTTTTAGACTATTGATCAAATAAATCCTAGTATGATATGAAATATTCCATTCTGAATTGAGTATCTTAATTATCTTTGAGGTTCGCTTAAAGATATCCTTGAAATTCTATCATTTCTTGAATTTTTTATCCAACATTTCTTGTTTTCTTTTAAGATTCATCATGGTTGCAGCACATCCACATTAGTTGGCAATCGCTCCCCAAGATGAAACTTGCAGGATTTGTGACCTAGGGTACTTCCCAATCATGGAGGTTGATCGACCTTATTTTATTTTCTTGTCTATCTCATCCAGAAAGGATTAATTCCATCGATATTTTCAAGTTATCTTCATTGAAGATTTTGAGAAAAATTCCAATCATGTGATGTTGAGAACGTGTCTCATCACACCTTCGCATCACCTTTTCAGTACATTCCATTTCATTTCACTCTTTTGCAAAGGCGATGCCAAGGTGAAGTAGTTGTAGACACGCTAATTTTGACATCATTTTAAGTAAATTTTATGTCATATAATAATGCTTCAAAATTGTCTGATATTTAATCATTGGTTAATTTTTATTATCTTTCTATATTAATTATCCAAATGACATTGGGTCAGACAGACATAATTTAAGTTTATTAAAAAAAATCATTTAAACTCATATTTTTAATCAAATATGAAAGATTCTAAAAGACGTCGACCTATCAAGACGCCATTTAGGGATTATTCTTATTTCGATTTTTAATCTGATTTTTAATTAATTTATTAATAAACTAAAAGACGTCTGCCTTGTACGACGCCATTTAGGTTTCCTAAACTGTTTCTACTTTTTCTTCCCAATGTTTATCCTTATCTTAATTAAGCTAAAAGACGTCTTCCATGGGCGACGTGTTTTAGTTAATTACAGATAATGATGAATTAGGCTGTATTTATCTGTTTCTTGGTTGGATTGGCTTCAAACTTCTTCATGTTAATCTGTAAGTAACTGCGGACACGTAAACTTTAGCCTATAAATACCCAATCCCTTGGCCATTAAAAAGTTAATGATAATTGATGATTATTAGAGTGATAATTTTTGAAAGGTTAGTTTGAGAGCGACGACGTCCGAACGCTGAAAGATCGAGGTGCTGCTACTACTTCCAGGAGTCTTGAAGCAAGGTTCATCCTCTCTTCGTCATTTCTTCATCCATTCAAGAACCAAGGCTTTCTAGGGGCCATCCAACTTAGTTCTTAATCAATTTCTGCATCTTTCTCATATTTCCATCATATTAGTTCATAATCTCTCATCATATTACTCCATGCAACACACACTCACTAGCATTATTTTTCAATCCATATGTTAAGGGGTTTCAAAGACCACAAACAAGTGAGTTCATTTGTTAAGTTGCATGATTATAATTATTATTGGGATAAATACTACCACTATTTGAGTTCTTATTGTTTTTCCTCTCTTTCTTTCTTTCTATTTTTTTGCGAGGTACAAAGAAGATCAAAAAAAGGAATCAACAAGGAAAGGAAATCTGGACGATCCTCAAAGCCCAATTAATATTCAAAGTAGGAACAAAGTCAGAAGGGCTCTTTTTCTTTAGCCGGCTGAAGGAGGAGAATCAAGAACTGCAACATCTCCCACGTCCAAAACAGGTAAGCGATCAATCTTTGTCTTTTAGAACTTTTTAGTCAAAAGTTTCTGGTGATCACCTAGTTTTTAACATGTTTATTTGTCACATAATCAATCAAATTTTTCATGATAATCACAGATCACTATTTGAGCACTTACAATTGCGGACTCCGTGGTGGAGTGGTTTTAGAGTTGTGCCCGTTGCATTTACAAATGCATGTATTTCATATTAGAATTTGGGAATCTTTCGGAATTGCGTTTACTGCTTTACTTATTTAATTGCCTATATTTGTATTGTTATACTTGTGGGTGCGCGAGTGGGTGGTGGGGATTGGAGGATCCCTTATGAGTCCATTTCGATGAGACTCACCCCTGCGGTTTTCAGGTGAGGGTTCCAGGTAGGCGTAACGTGGGGGGTTTTGTCTCGGATTGCGCGCCAGCAGCCACTGTTCCAGGGTATGTCCTGATGTAGTTGTTAGTTTTCTTTCAGGCATGTACGCTTAATTATTTCTTTTCAGTTGGGATATGTAATTATTTCTTAAGTCGAGTCAAATTGTAATAATTTTTAATTCCTGCACTTCCTTTACAATTCGATATGAGGTAGAATGTTTAGCTTAGTTTATCATTTATTTCTTAGACTTATCGAGATCCTGGCTTGGCTCCAGTTTTTAATAATCCAGTACCCATTTAGTGATCAGATCCCCGATTATAGGGTGACGGGTTGTTACAGTTGGTATCAGAGCATTCGCCCTGGCAAATAGATGAATAACTAGGTTAAAAATTGTAATTTCAGCAAATAAATACATTATCCCATACAGACACGACGGTAGTATAGGTTTTGGATTCTAATTAGAAATTTTTTATTCTTGTAGACGATTAAATGGCTCATAGGAAGATAGTGCCAGTTATTAGGGAGCAGGGAGATGTTCCTAGCGGGTCTGAGGCTGGTAGGCCAAATACGATGACTAGATATCAGACTTGAGACCCTAGTGAGAGTTCAAGTACTCGGGGAGGGCCTTTAGCTGCTCTGGAGAGATTCTTAAAGCTGAAGCCGCCTCATTTTTCCGGTCGTCTGGTTGAAGGAGTTACAGAAGACTTTCGATACTATGGACTGTGCGGCAATTGAGAGGACTCCGTTGGCTACCTTCATATTGAAGGATGATGCCTATGACTGGTGGACTACTTTGAAGAGTTTGTCTTATGCAGACAGGAATCTCAGGGAGATTCTATGTGAAACATTTGTGAAGGAGTTCAATGCGCAGTACTTCCCTAGGCATATTTAGAAGGCCAAGGAGAGGGAGTTTATGGAGTTGACCCAAGGAAGCAGGACAGTGCTCGAGTACCAGATGAAATTTGTTTCGCTTGGAAGGTTTGTACCTTTCATTTTAGGAGACGAAGAGCGTCGGGTTGAGAGGTTCGTGGACATACTAAGGTCCAACTTGAGGAGTTTTGTGGCATCCTACTATTGTACGGACTTGGCATCGCAGTTAAGTATGCCGCAGCAGTAGAAGCACAGTACGAACAGTCGGCTCAGGAGAGGGGACTAGTTACTTAGGGGCCGGCTTATGGCAAGGGGAAGACAACAGTAGCAACTCCTTCGTTTGGATTAGGATCGTCTTCACTCGGGTCCACATTCAAGAGGTTCTTTCGAGGCGGTGGCGGTAGCAATGGTAGTAGCAGACCTAGGCAGACCCAGTAGAGTCAGTCGGTGACCCAGCAGGAGGCAGCTCAGAGACTTCCAGTAGCTTGTTGTCATTGTGGTGGTACTCACGGTGGGACTCAGTGTCCCGCATTTTTTAGGAGGTGTTATACTTCTGGCTAGCAGGGCCATCTGGCGAGGAGTTGCCCGCAGGGACATCGTCAAGGGTAGGGACCGGGTGAACAAAAGAAGCCGAGGACCCAGGGGAGAGTTCTCGCTATCACCAGGAAAGAGGCTCATGTGTCCAACTTGGTGGAAGGTATACTTTTTGTCATTTGGAACTCTGCGCATTATTGATTGATTTGGGTGCTTCACATTCTTTTATTTCTGAGCAATTCATAGATGTTCTTTCTACACCCGTTGATGAGTTATCTGATGTATTGATGGTTGAGGTTCCTTCTGGGATTTCATGTTGACTTATAACTATATGAGTGAAGTTCCCTTGACCATTGAGGGTCATTAATTACCTGCCCAGTTAGTTGTGCTTGCCATTTGTGACTTTGACGTTATCTTGGGCATGGATTGGTTGGAGGCTTATTATGCTGAGGTGGACTGCCATAGGAAGAGGGTGCGCTTCTCCATCCCGGGCATCTCGGACTTTTACTTCCAAGGTATTAGGTTATCTTCTCGTGGTATTCTTATTTCTGCTTTAACGCCCAGAGGTTACTTGTTGGTGGCTGTGAGGCTTTCCTTGCCTCAGTAGTTGAAGCTGGTGTTAGTAGTGGTTCTAGTCCTTGGGAGGTTCCTGTAGTCTATGACTTAGTTAATGTGTTTCCTAAGGAGTTGCATGGCCTTCCTCAAAACGGGAGGTTGAGTTCACTATTCAGCTTGCATCGTGTACGATGCCCTTGTCTAAGTCCCCGTATTGGATGGCTCAAGCCGAACTCGCTGAGTTGAAGGCGTAGTTGCAAGAATTGCAGGATAAGGGTTTTATCCGTCCCAGCACTTCTTTATAGGGTGCTTCAGTTCTATTCGTTAGGAAGAAGGATGGTTCCTTGAGGCAGTGTATAGATTACAGACAGCTGAACCAGGTAACAATAAAGAATAATTACCCACTTTCGAGAATCGATGATCTGATGGATCAGTTGCAGTCGGCCAAGGTATTCTTGAAGATTGACTTAAGGTTTGGGTATTACCATATGAGGATTCGTGAGGCTGATGTGAGTAAGATGGCTTTTAGGACTCGGCATGGACGTTATGAGTTTTTGGTTATGCCTTTTGGCTTGACCAATACTCCAATGACTTTTATGGATTTGATGAATCGGGTCTTCAGGGCCTACCTGCATCAGTTTGTGGTGGTGTTTATAGATGATATTTTGGTGTATTCTTATTTTGAGGGAGAGCATGCAACGCATCTTCTGGTGGTGTTGCAAGTTCTAAGAGAGCACCAACTCTATGCTAAGTTTAGCAAGTGTGAATTCTGGCTAGATATGGTGCACTTCTTGGGGCATGTCATTCTGGAGATGGCATTGCAATGGATTCAGCCAAGATTGAGGTAGTGTTAGACTAGGGCAGACCGACAACAGTGACTGAGATTAGGACCTTCCTAAGGTTAGCAGGGTATTACAGACAGTTTGTCCCGGATTTTTCTTCCATAGCGGCCCCCTTGTCGAGATTAACTCGTAAGGGTATTCGCTTCACGTGGAGCGAAGAGTGTGAGTAGAGTTTTGCTGAGTTGAAGGCTCGTCTCACTTCGGCTCCAGTTCTTATGCTTCCATCGGGTTTAGGTGGATTCGTGGTTTACTCAGATGAATCTCGTTAAGGTTTGGGTGCCGTACTAATGCAGCATGGTAAGGTTGTGGCCTATGCTTCTAGGCAGCTAAAGAAGCATAAGAGAACTACCCCACTCATGACTTGGAGTTGGCGGCTGTGATATTTGCACTGAAGATCTGGTGGCACTATTTATATAGAGAGAAGTTTCAGGTCTTCACTGATCATAAGAGCCTGAGGTATGTATTCACGCAAAGGGATATGAACTTAAGGCAACGCAGGTAGATGGAGTTTATTAAGGATTATGATCTCAACCTTTCTTATCATCAGAGCAAGGCGAACGTGGTGGCGGACGCCTTGAGTCGGAAGACGGTTGTATCACATCTTATGATTCAGGAATGGAGGTTATATAAGTAGGTTGTGGAATCTTCCTTTAGGATTCCTCGAGAGGCTGATAGAGCCATGTTGGCCAACTTGACCGTGAGGCCAGTGGTGTACCATTCTGTGATCAAGGCTCAGAGTGCGGATGCAGAGTTACCATAGGTTCTCCAGATATTAGAGGTAAGGTTGTAGGATGACGGCACGGTCAGATTTGGAGGCAGACTCTATGTTCTAGCAAAGGAAGAGATGCGTAGGAATGTCCTAGATGAGGCTCATCGTTCTAGATATGCAGTGCATCCCGGAACGACTAAGATGTAACATTGTTTGAGGAGACACTTTTGGTGGCCTGGCATGAAGAAGGACATAGCTGAATATGTGCTAAGGTGCCTGACTTGTCAGCGGGTTAAGGCAGAACATCAGAGACCAGAAGGGTTGTTGCAGCCATTACCGATCCCAGAATGGAAATGGGAACATGTGACTATGGACTTTGTAATGGGATTGCCCGTGTCACCCAGTAGGAGAGACGCGATCTGAGTCATTGTTGATCGATTGACCAAGTCAGTGCACTTTTCAGCTATTAGGAAGGACTGGTCAATCAGTAAGTTGGCTAGGTTGTTTGTGGACCGGATCATCTGGTTGCATGGGGTGCTGTTGTCCATCGTGTCAGATCGGGATCTGAGATTTACTTCTAGGTTCTGGAGGAGTTTGTAGAAGGCCTTGGGTATGCAGTTAGCCTTCAGCTCGGCTTACCATCCCAAGACTTATGGGTAGTCAGAGAGGACCATTAAGACACTGGAGGATATGCTCAGGGCTTGTTGCCTAGATTGGGGAGGTTCTTTGGAGCAGTACTTGTTTACGGTGGAGTTTGCTTACAACAACAATTATTATTCTAGTATCGGCATGGTGCCATATGAGGCATTGTACGGGCGGCCGTGTCGATATCCTGTGAATTGGTCTAAATTGGTACAGCAGTGTGCTGAGGTTGCCAGAGTGGTGCAGTAGAGGTTGACTACATCTCAGAGCAAGCAGAATAGTTATGCAGATATCCGTAGGAGACCGATTGAGTTCAAGATTGGGGATCACGTGTTTCTCTGAGTCTTACCCTCTAAGGGTGTGGTGAGATTTGGGAAGAGAGGTAAGCTGAGTCCGCAATATATTGGGCCTTTTCCCATTCTTGCTCGAATTGAGAAAACGACATATCAGCTACCCCTGCCACCCAGTCTCGTAGGAATTCACGACGTGTTCCACGTTTCTTTATTGAGGAAGTATGTTCAGGATCCGTCTTATGTCTTGGACTTTTCGGAGTTGGAAGTCGCCGATGACTTATCCTTTTCGGAATTTTCAGTGTGTATTGAGAATCGCAAGGAGTAAGTCCTTCGGAACAAGGTTGTTCCTCTAGTTAAGGTGATTTGGCAACATCACACTACAGGTGAGGCGACCTGGAAGCGAGAGGATGAGATGCAGGAATAGTTTCCCTACCTTTTCTTGTAAGCTTGTACCATTATTTTCGATCTCGTTATTTTTATAAGCAGCAATTTCGGGGACAAAATTCTTTTAAGGACTGAGGTTTCGGATCCGATTATCGGGACGGTTTCGGTGTCGGACCCCTTAGTTTGGGCCTTTGTGGGGCTGGGGCATGGGCTCTTTATCGCGTCGAGCTTGCTCGACGCAATTTTGAACGGCGTCGGGCTATAGGGACGCATTTTTCTCCGGACGACGTCCACGGCGGTACTAGCAGCGGCTCATGGCATGGCGGTTCAGCAACTAGGAGTTAGGAGGAGTTCAAGTAACCGATTGGGTAACGATCCTCGCGGTATTTAGCGTAAAACCATATTTTTCTTCTTTAAAGCATGTTTAGGGGGGCTTTTAGAGTGAAAATGCTCATTTTATAAAATGAGGAACGGTGGGTTTTAAAATGGTTATTTGGATTCTCCTCCCCCTTCTCTATTTTTGGGTGTTATAGGGCGATTTTTGGAGGAGGAAATCTCGTTTGTGGCTCAGGGGAGACCGCAGGAAAATCCTGCTTCGGGTGCTAAATGGCGTCGGGCCAACACGACGCCATTTGTAAATGGTGTCGACTATGGGCGACGCGATTTAGGCTCAAACGCCAAAGGGCAGTTTGGTTTTCAGGTGGTAAATAACGTCGCGACCAGGTGATGCCATTTAAATGACGTCAACCATAGGTAACACTGTTTCGGCCCATCTCCCGGGGCTGGTTTCCGTGTAAACCAGTTTAGCGGTTTTGAATGACATCGGCCACGGGCGACACGATTTGTAACGACCCGCCACCCTATAATCGGGGATCCGATTACTAAATAGGCATCGAATCATTAAAAATTGGAGTCAAACCAGGATCTCGATAAGTCTGGGAAATAAATGATAAACTAAACTAAACATCCACATAACATCGAATTGTAAAGGAAGTACAGAAATCAAAAATTATTACAATTCGACTTGACTCAGCAAATAATTACATACTCAAACTTAAAAGAAATAATTAAACATACAGGCCATAAAAGAACATAACAACTACATCGGGGCATACCCCGGAACAGTGGTTGTTGGCTAGCAACCCGAGATAACACTCTCCTCGCTACGCCTGCCTGGAACCCTCACTTGAAAATCGCAGGGGGTGAGTCTCATCTAAATGGACTCAGTAGGGATCCTTCGATTCCCACCACCCACTCACACACCCACAAGTGCAATAACACAAATATAGGCAATTTAAATAAATAAAGCAGTAAACACAACTCCCAGATTTCAATATAAAAGCATGGATTCATAATAGTAACATGCACAACTCTAAAACCACTCCACCATGGAGTCCACAACTAGCGTCTCCGCAAAACACACAAACCACACTGCCGAACGCGGAAAACACCGACCCGCTGAGACCAAACAGTAACCCCTCGGATAGCGCGCTGGCTAGTTCGGCCTGACCGACTCTAAGTGGTTCTGCTTCCCCCAGCACGAGTGACACTTCGAATGTACCACTCCCACACCGGTACTAGCTATACTCCGGGGTACACCAGGTGACCCTCTCTCTAGGCATCACCCCACCACTCCCACATTGGCACCGTGTCACTTCCACACCGACACAGGGTGCCAAGCGCTAACAACTGTCATTCTAGGTCCACAATCGCACAAAATGCAACACGGTGCGATCCGATCATGTAGAAATCCTTGTCCTCAAGTATGTTTTCAAGCATGCAGTTAACCAAACTATCTAACAATGTAAACACATGTTAATTGTATGCTTTAACGAGATTCTGTCTTGAATCGCGTCGCTCATGGCCGACGTCATTCAAGACCCTTAAACTGGTTCATGCGAAAACTAGCTTCAAAAGATGGCCTAAAACACGTCTTGCAAGGTAGTCACCTTTTAAATGGCGTCGCTGTCCCTAGTCGCCTAATCACAACAGAAACAAAATCAGTTCTCGGGGTGATCCGAACTAAACCACGTCGTTTAAAGGAGTAGCCATTTAAATGGCGTCACTGTCCCTGGACGCCATTCAATCTAGAGATAGAGTCTGTTATCTGGGATAAATCGCGTCCTGGGTGGAAGCCGCCTTTTAAATGGCGTCGCTGTCCCCTGACGTCATTTAACCTTCACAGACAGGGTCCCCTCCGGCCTTCCTCGAGTTATAAAATGGGATTTCTCCCCCAATGCGCACAAAAAACGTCACAAAATGGAGAAGGAGGAGGAGAATTCAAATACCCGTTAAAAGCCCACTATTCCTAATTTTGTAAAATTACCATTTTCACCCAAAAAATCCCCTAAACATGCTTGAGAGCGGGAAAACATGGTTTTACTCGAAACACAATGGAGATCGTCACCCTACCGGTTACTTGAACTCCTCCTAGCTCCTAACCGCCGTATCGCCACGCCACGAACCGCCACCGGTACCGCCGTAGACGCCGTTACTCTACCAGGACGTCGGCCGCCGCCCGGAGAGCAATATGCCGCGGAGGAAATGGTGGTGGTAGTGGTGGAAGTTAGGGGGGTTGATGGAGTGGAGGGAGAGGAGTAAAGGGGAGAGGAAAGGAAGGAGAAAGGGAAGGGGACGTCGGCGATTTGGAGAGAATGAGGGAAAGGAAGGAGGGTTCGCAAGGTCAAATCGAAACTAACTAAAACGCGTTGTCCAAGACCGACGCCAATCAGACGACAAAAGCAGCTATATAAAAAAAAACAAGATTGCACAGGTATCCGACCCCGAAACTGACCCGATAACTAGATCCGAAACCTCAATCCTTACATTCTCCACCCCTTAAAAGTATTTTGTCCCCAAAATTGTTGCTATGTAAAAAAAAACAAGATTGCACAAGTAAAAAGGAGAACTTACGAGAAAAGGTAGGGAAACTGTTCTCGCATCTCATCCTCGCGTTCCCAGGTTGCCTCGCCTCCGAAGCGATGCTGCCAAATCACCTTAACCAGAGGAACAACCATGTTCCAAAGAACTTGTTCCCTATGATCCTCAATACGCACTGGAAATTCTAGAAAGGACAAGTCCTCAGCGACTTCCAACTCCAAAAAGTCTAAAACATGAGATGGATCTTGAACATATTTCCTCAGCAAAGAAACATAGAACATATCGTGCACTCCTGCAAGACTGGGTGGCAAGGCTAGCTGATACGCAGTTTCCCCAATTCGATCAAGAATGGGGAAAGGCCTAATATATTGCGGAATCAGCTTACCTCGCTTCCCAAATCTCATCACACCTTTGGAGGGTAAGGTTCGGAGAAACACGTTGTCTCCAACCTCAAACTCAAGTGGTCTCCTACGGATATCTGTATAACTCTTCTACCTGCTCTGACTTGTAGTCAACCTCTGTTGCACTACTCCAGCAACCTCAGCACACTGCTGTACCAACTCTGGCCCTGCTATCTGCCTTTCGCTAATCTCAGACCAATTCATAGGAGATCGACATAGCCACCCATACAATGCCTCATATGGCGCTATGCCGATACTAGAATGATAATGGTTGTTGTAAGCAAATTTCACTGTAGACAAGTGTTGTTACCAAGAACCTCCCCAATCTAGGCAACATGCCCTGAGCATATCCTCCAGTGTCTGAATGGTCCTTGATAAAGTGTTAAATTGATCATTTAAAGGCAATAAAATACATCATACTCAAGTTTTTATCTGTAAAATAGCATAAAATGATAGATAATTGCGTACCAAGTCCAACGGTACCAATTTCGTCAAATTCTGACTTAAAAACATCGTCATTTCATGTGATTAATGGAGTATAGCGCATTTGCGGTTTTTCGACAAAACCGAGATGAAATAAATAAATATAATAATTTTTTAATGATAATATGCTAATTTATGTTTATTCTATGTGAACAAGACATGCCGATGATGCAGCGCAGTTGGTGGAGTTTCCGGAAATTTGGGGGAGGTCTAGTGTTCGAATTTTGATAAATTCGACTTCATTTTGTCCAAAAGATTAAAGCAGGGATAAAAACGTCATTTGAAGCTCTAGTGTTGCCCTAATTCCATGGCCAAGAAGGACCCAAGAAGGGCCAGCCGCCTTCCTAAGGCCCACTTTCCTTTTTTTAAAAATACCTTCCTTCCCTTCTCTTTAAAAGGACCCCTCACTTACTTAAGACCTATTCTTGGTCCTTCTCCTTCTCCAATTTCCTTCCCGCAGCCGACCCCCTCTCTCTCTCTTACTTTCCCAGCCCACGTTTTTTTCCCAGCAGCCGGCTCCTTCTCCTTTTCCAACCTCTCCCACACGCCCTCTCTCTCTTCTCTCCCGTAAACCCCCTCTTTCTCTCGGTGCCTCTCCGGTTTCTCTCGTCCTCCCTCTCTATTTCTCTCGGTCTCTCTTTCTCTCCCTCTGTTCTCTCTCTCTCGGTCTCTCTTTCTCTCCCTCTGTTCTCTCTCTCTCCGTTTTCTCCCCAGCTTCCTGCAGCCCTTCCTCTCTCTCCGCAGCTATCCCTCTCTTCCTCCCTCTCTCCTCTCTTCTCTCCCCACAGCTCTCTCTCTCGATCTCTCCCAGCACCCAGCGAGCTCTCCACCAGCAACCGGCCCCCACGTGCTGCACCCGGCGCACTAGCAGCAAGGCCCCTACGAGGCAACCCCTCCTCCAGCACACGCCTGCATGCATGCACGCACGTCCGCTGAAGCCCAGCAGCAGCTCCCCGCACCTGCCTCTCCACCAAGCCGACATCCACGCGGCAGCGCTCCAGCAGCAGCTTCATGGCCCCTGCGCGAACCAGCAAGCTCCAGCAGCATCCTCCAGCCGCACGCCAGCTTCACGCACGCCTGCGAGCCTACACGCGCCCCATGCATGCTTGTGTCCACGCTACACTTGAAGCTCCATCCAAGCTCCAGCAGCATCTTCCATGCGCCTGAAGCCCCCTGCGCCTGAAGCACCGCCAGCCTCTCCACGCCTCCACCTACTGCCACCGAGGCCTTCAGCTGCATTATTAAGTTGTTTTAGTTATTAAACAATAAGTGTTTAGGTTTATTTATCTCTTAAAGAAATTTCAATTCAAAAGTTTGTAATTCTATATCATAGTTTTAGGTGTTTAACAATGTTATCTTGAATTTTCAATTACGAATTATTGGTGTTTTAGCGTAGATTTTCCTTAGATTAGGCATTTAATTAATGAATGATATTTAGGTCTTTTTAACTAATTTATTTCACATGTTTTGTTAGCCACCTAATTCTCAATTTCGTAGTTTTATTTGAAATCAAATACTTCATATCTTCTAATTTTCAAAACAAATTCAAGATTTTCAAAGTTAAAAAATTTTATCTCCCTGTGGATCGACTCGGTTCTCACCATTTAGTATTTGCAAATCAATTGTGAGTCCGGTAATATTTGAGGTTGATTATCGTGAGCATTTAACGACGCGTATCGCATTTAGATCAATTTTTGGCGCCGTTGCCGGGGAGTTTGATTTTTAATTTTGATTATCTTGGATTTAATGTAATTAATCTTTAGCTAACCTTATTTTTCTTATTTTTGTAGGTATATTGAAAAAAAAAAAAAAAGGGGAAAGCGAAACCATGGTAAGTGTGTTCCAACTTTCTATGTTTTAATTTCCTTACTTTAGTTAGTTTCCATTTTTGTAGTTTCTAGTTTATATAGGTTTTCATTAACTAAAAAAGGAACAAAAGAAGAACATCCAAATTTAAAAACCTTCATTTTAAGATTAGAAACCTTCCATGCTAGGCATTCATCATTCTAGGAAAGCATGAGCTAGTTTCCTTTCATAGTTATTTCCATAAAGTGTTGAAGATTGCGGGGGAAAGGTACATGTTTCAATTTTAGCAAGTCATTCATAATTGCATCAACACACCCTGCATTGATTTGCTTATTGCCTTGTATTGCATTCAAAAAGACTTTAAGGGCAACAACTTTAACCACATAAGGTAGGGATTTGATCACCCTTCCTTAGCCCACAAATCACCTTCCTTGCATTGGCATTTCCTAATCCAATTAAAAGCAAGTCGAAAGAGAATCTAGGGTTTACACCGTGAGTGGTTTAAATTTCGGGTTGCCTCCACTTTTGGCAACGGTGTCTAGGCGAGAGGTTAAAAAGGCAAACGCCTAAGTGGGAAAGTAGTTCTCTAATTAGGTCCCTACGAAAGTAGGGGGAGCCTCCCACTACCCCACCTCTTACCTGGCCGTTGATTGATTGTGGTTGTGACTTGAGGTGGACTCCATTCACCTTGTAAGAAAATTCACATAGAGAGTCTAGGTTAACATTAGATCATTAGGATAATTTGTTTGTCAAAATTGTTTGCATTTAAAAAAAAAAAAAAAACAAGAAATAGAAAACAAAATTCAAATTCATCCTCTCTCTCTCAGTCCTAGTGTATGTAAGGTAGAAGATCTCAAAACCCTAACCTTCTAGGACCATTTGCTGAAATAGAAAGAATCCTACATCAAAGAAATACACCACAAGATCAAATGGCTGATAATCAGGACCCACCAAAGCAAATGAAGGACTATTTCATTCCAAATCGATATCAACCTTCATCCTGTATTCATCTTCCTCAGAATCTAGCCAATCAATATGAAATTAAATCTAGCACCATTTAGATGCTCTCATCCTTTTATGGGAATACTAATGAAGATCCTTATAAGCATCTGGATGAATTTCTAGAAATCTGTTCCATGGTAAAGATCTAGAATTTCACCGATGATGGCCTTAAGTTGACCTTATTTCCCTTTTCAATAAAGGACAAGGCTAAATATTGGTTGGGAACTATAGGAAGGCCCATTAGGACATGGGAAGAAATGCAGAAAGAATTTCTCAAGAAGTTCTATCCCATAGGGCGGACCAATACCATGAGAAGGGCCATTACGAGTTTTACCCAAACTCCCGGGGAATTGATCCATGAATCTTGGGAAAGACTGAAAGAATTGCTTAGGAAATGCCCTCATCATGGGCTTTCAAAATGGCAAATTGTCCAAGCATTCTATGAAGGATTGTCTGAACAATTCAGACAGATGGTGGATGCCTCATGTGGAGGGGCATTTATGATGAAAAATGAAGATGAGGCCTATGATCTTTTTGAGATGTTAAGTGAAAATTCCGTCAATCATGCCTCATTATCATCTTATGAGAGGTCAGTTGGGCCATCTAAACGGACTGGAATGTATGAACTTAAGGCCCGTGGAGAGCCCGAATCTAGAATGGACATAAATCTGATTAATAAGAAATTGGATAAGGTAGACATCTTGGCCCAGAAACTAGACCAACTCTTGGCCTTAAACAAGCAAGAGCCTACTTACCCAACATAATCTAGTCCATATGAAGGCCCATCTTCTGCTAATCATAACATTTATGCCTTATGCGCAAGTCCAACCCATCAAGTGAATGAATGCCCAACTGCAGCCCAACTTCCACCATGCATTCAAGAACAAGTTCAGGCAGCCCAGAGATTCTCCAGGCCCAATAATGATCCATTCTCAAATACTTACAATCCTGGCTGGAGAAACCACCCTAATTTCTCTTGGAAGAATCAGCAAGCCCCATCACCAATGTCCAATCCTCCCATGCATCAAGCCCAAAAGCCACAGAATTCATTTCAACAACAATCTAATTTCTATGGAAATGTTCAGGCTAGGGGATCTCAAGCCCAATTTTCTCAACCGGCCCATTATCAATCATTCCAATCAGGTCAACCGGCCCACTACCATTCATTCCAATTTGGACAACCAACCCAATACCATCCTCCACCAACTTACCAACAACCTCCTCAGCCCAACTTTGATGACAAATTCACTCAACTCCAACAACTGATTTTGACCCAGCAACAATCCATTGCTAAGTTGGAAAGTCAAATGGGCCAACTAGCTAAGGCTACGATGAGAAGAGAAGTGGGTCAACTTCCTAGCCAACCCATTGCCAATCTAAGGAATCAACCTCCGGGTTTTCCACAGTAATAGGGCCTTTTACCTCAGCCTGGCCCATTACCACAACCTAAAGGGCCGCAATTTGAGAATGCTAAAGCCATTTCAGCCCTTAGGAGTGGGAGAAGTTTAGAAAAACCACATGCAGATGAAGAGTTAGCCAAAGGTTCCACTGATGGGCCTCAGGAAATTGAAAGTGAGAGTGAAGTTGAACCCAACATGGAAAAGTTGAAGGAGGACCCGAAAGGAAAATGGAAGATAGATGAAGGCCCAAGTTCTTATCAACCTAGGGTGCCATTTCCTAATGCCTTGTTAGTTAAGCCCAATGCCAGGAAGAAACTGGCCCAGAATGAGGAGTTGTTGGATTTATTCAAACAAGTCTAAATTAATATTCCACTCATCGATGCCACTAAACATGTGCCAGCTTATGCTAAGTTTCTCAAGGAATTATGTACTCCACGAAGAGAATCTAGAATGGCACCCGAAAAAGTTCGACTTTCAGAAGATGTAAGTGCGATTGTGATGAATCATTTACCCAAGAAGTTAAAGGATCCTGGAGCACCTCTAATTTCATGTGACTTAGCTGGAGTTACATTTGATAGAGCTTTATTGGATTTAGGTGCTAGTGTGAACCTCTTGCCGACAACCATTTATGAGAAATTTGATATTGGGGAATTAAAGCCTACACCCATCATCTTGCAGTTGGCTGATAGGTCTGTGAAGACTCCACGGGGATTAATTGAGGATGTTATTGTGAAGGTTCATGATTGTTATTTTCTCGTGGATTTTCTTATTCTGGATATGGCATTACCTGAGGAACTCATTCACACTTCGATCATCCTAGGTCGTCCATTCTTAGCCACTGCCAAAGCTAATATAAATTGTGAAACTGGCATAATGGACATTTCATTTGGGGGTCAAAAGGTCAAGATTAATGTCTTCAAAACATCTCAATACCCGGATCATGAAGAAGAATGCCATACTATTGATATCTTGGATAATCTGGTTGAAGAAAATGAGATGTCCACATATGACCTTTTGGAGGAAGCCAATATTTCAAAGGATTCGCCCGGCCCATTAACATCTTGGCCCAAGGTTGAACCTTTACCAGCCTTACAATCTGAGCCCGCTTTGCCATCCTTAGAGGACCCTCCTGAGCTTGAACTCAAACCATTACTTGAGTCTCTCAAGTATATCTTTTTGGGTCCGGACCAAACTCTCCCGGTCATCATTGCGGCAAATCTCACATCGCCGTAGGAGGCCCAATTAACCGAGGTCCTCAAAGACCACAAGGGTGCCATTGGATGGTCGGTGGCAGATTTGAAAGGAATAAGTCCGTCCATTTGCATGCATCATATCTATATGGAAGAGAATTCTAAGTCCAGTCGGGAGATGCAAAGGCGACTTAATCCCAATATGAAAGAAGTGGTGAAGAAGGAAGTTGTGAAATGGCTGGATGCGGGTATCATTTACCCCATATCAGACAGTAAATGGGTCAGCCCAACTCAAGTGGTACCCAAGAAATCTGGATTAACGGTTATCAAGAATGATCATGGAGAAGAGGTACCCACTAGGCTCACCATAGGATGGAGAGTGTGCATTGATTACCGAAAGCTGAATCTCATGACTAAGAAGGATCACTTTCCACTCCCATTCATGGATCAGATTCTGGAAAAGTTATCGGGCCAGAAGTACTTTTGCTTCTTAGATGGGTACTCCGGGTACAATCAAGTGGCTATTTACCCGGAAGATCAAGAAAAGACC
Source organism: Zantedeschia hybrid cultivar (assembly GCA_030544215.1). Lineage (NCBI taxonomy): Eukaryota > Viridiplantae > Streptophyta > Magnoliopsida > Alismatales > Araceae > Zantedeschia > Zantedeschia hybrid cultivar. The sequence goes on along the minus strand of JARZZO010000008.1, from coordinate 55,408,798 downwards.
ACCTTTACGTGCCCTTATGGCACGTTTGCTTTTAGGAGGATGCTATTCGGATTATGCAACGCACCAGCCACATTTCAACAGTGCATGATGGCTATATTCTCCGATATGGTGGGAGAATTCCTCGAAGTTTTCATGGATGATTTCTCATTCTTCGGGGATTCTTTTGAAAATTGCTTGGAAAATCTTAAACAGGTGCTAGCAAGATGCATAGACACCAATCTGATACTTAGCTGGGAAAAGAGCCATTTTATGGTTCGAGAGGGCATTGTTCTAGGCCACATTGTGTCTGAAAGGGGGATAGAGGTAGATAAAGCTAAGCTCAATCTCATATCCAATCTTCCTCCTCCTACCTCGGTCAGACAGATCCGTTCATTCCTTGGCCATGCCGGTTTCTATCGCCGATTTATCCACAATTTCTCTCAAATTTCCCGACCTCTAACTCTTCTCTTAGCTAAGGATGTCCCTTTCCAAATGGATGAATCTTGCATCAAGGCATTCAATTCTCTGAAGGAATCTTTGACCAAAGCTCCGATTCTTCAATCTCCAGATTGGTCTTTACCTTTCGAAATCATGTGCGATGCCTCTGATTTTGCTATCGGTGCGGTTTTAGGACAAAGAAGCAACAAGTGTCCCGTGGTGATCTATTATGCAAGTCGCACCCTTGCAGATGCTCAAATGAATTATACCACCACAGAAAAGGAATTATTAGCTGTGGTTTTTTCCCTAAAAAAATTCAGATCTTATCTTTTAGAGGCAAAAGTCATAATCTATTCTGATCACTCAGCTCTGAAATACCTGTTGACCAAGAAGGATGCAAAGCCTAGACTTATTAGATGGATCTTACTCCTTCAGGAATTTGATTTGGAAATTTAGGATAAGAAGGGTTCTGAGAATGTGGTAGCTAACCACTATCCCGAATTATGATCTCCGAAAGTACACCAATCACTGATTTCTTTCCTGATGAGCATCTACTAGCCATTTCTCACACTATTGCACCTTGGTATGCTCATATTGTCAATTACATGGTGACTAATCAGCTTCCGGAAGGATGGACTAAAAGTGAGAAGGAAAAGTATTATTTCTAGGAGGATCCTGAATTATTCAAATTTTATCCTGATCAAATCATTAGGCGATGTGTTCCTGAAAAAGAACAACAGAGTGTTCTCAACTTCTGCCATAATCTAGCTTGTAGGGGCCATTTCTCAGGAAAGAAAACTGCAGCCAAGGTCTTACAAAGTGATTTTTACTGGCCCACACTTTTCAAAGATGCCCATGAATTTAGCAAAACTTGCCTTTGATGTCAGGCTGTAGGGAATATGGAGAAAAGGGATATGATGCCACTCAACCTAATCTTGGTAGTTGAAGTCTTTGATGTTTGGGGAATTGACTTTATGGGACCTTTTCCACGCTCTTTTGGACATACATATATACTGGTAGCGGTGGATTATGTCTCTAAGTGGATTGAAGCAGTAGCCACCCGAACCAATGATCATAAAGTGGTCATTAAATTCGTTCAGAAGAATATTTTTTCTCAGTTCGGGTGGCCTAAAGCTATCATAAGTGATGGGGGAACGCATTTCATGAATTACCAGTTTCGGGCTTTGCTTAAGAAATATGGGATTAATCACAAAGTAGCTACCCCTTATCATCCCCAAACTAGTGGCCAAGTGGAAGTTTCCAATAGAGAGATTAAGAATATTCTGCAAAAGTCCGTTAGGCCTGATAGAAAAGATTGGTCTGAAAGATTGGATGATGCCTTATGGGCCTACCGGACCGCTTACAAAACTCCTATTGGCATGTCTCCTTATCGCCTGGTTTTTGGAAAAGCGTGCCACCTTTCGGTGGAATTGGAACATAGGGCTTATTGGGCCATTAAACAAGTCAATCTGGACCTAGCCCAAGCTGGTTCCCACCGAACCTTACAATTGAGTGAGCTAGAAGAGTTGCACAACGAGGCCTATGAAAATTCAAAGATTTATAAAGCCAAGACTAAAGTTTTTCATGATAAACATATTGTGGGAAAATCCTTTCTTCCAAATCAGAAAGTTTGGCTATTTAACTCTAGGCTCCGCTTATTTCCAGGAAAACTGAAATCTAGATGGGATGGACTCTTCGTGGTCATTAAAGCCTTCGATCATGGAGCCGTTAAAATTCTGAATCCCAAGAGTGGGAACACTTTCACCGTTAATGGTCAACAGTTGAAACCATTCATTGAAAATCTTCAAAATACATCACCTAAATCCATAGAACTGAGTGATCCACAATAACTAAATTGTTGTCTGGCTGAAGATGATAAACTTAGCGCTTGTTGGGAGGCAACCCAATATTTTACTTCAGTTTTTGTGTTTCCTTTCCTTTTAGGTCCCTGAGCAGCAGTCGCCCTGGGTATGTCGCATCCTCTTCATTACAGGTTGTTTCTCTCATTCACAATTCTCTTCTGGCTGACATGTTTTTCATATCTTTTATGCCATTGAGGACAATATCAATCACGTTGGGGGGTGGGACAATCAATTTGATATGCATTTATTGAAGATCTTTTGAAGTAAACTGATATCTTTCACTGAAAAATGGTCAATTTTTTTAAAATTTTTTTTCAAAAACTTCTTTTCACATCCTATGAAAATTGCATGAAAATCATGTTTCATTAAGTAAATCTTAAACAAATCAGTTTTCCGTTAGTCACATTGGTTAAAGAATCTTCAAAGTTTAAATATCCCACTTCACAAAAATCTACGGCAGGATAATTTTCACACACACACGACAACTTAGAATAAATACAAGATCTTAAAAGTATAGAATTGCTGGAATTAACCTTAAGGATAAGACTACTTATTCTAATTTTTCTTTTTAGGTTGAACGAAAGGAATGTGTAGGATTCGTAATAAGGGACTGTCCCACTCAGCACTCTAAGAGAGGCGGTCATTTAAAATGGACAGTTGTAAACACTAAAGGCAATAGAAGGCGTTAAAAGAGCTAAAGGAAGGTAGGTGGCAAAAAGTACGCACCTCTCCTCAGGCAATTCAAAGAGAGTGACAAAAAGTACGCACTCTCAAAAGCAAAAGTACAATGAAATGAAAAAAAAGCCACGCTAAGAAGTCCATCGCACCAAAAATATGACTAAGTCGCGAAAAGTGCTGAGTTGGGACGGGAACTGAAAAACGGTCCTCGCTAACTGATCGGGAAATCTTTTATTCTCTTCTTCTCCCCAGGTAGTCTTATCTAAAGGGTAGTAAAGGCAAGAATATACCAGGAAGGTCTGAAACGAGTTCTAAGCATGTCAATTTTCATGCACAATCACCTGTCGTGAATCAAAATATTGTGGGATATAAAAACTTTAGCTTAACCAATCGGCTACCACTTAAATTGTTTGTGAAAGATACTACAAATGAAGCATAATAATTCATTGTTTGTCCTAACTTTTCCTTACTTGCATTGCTAAGGGACTAGCAATGAGTAAGTTGGGGTGTGTGATAAAGTGTTAAATTGATCATTCAAAGGCAATCAAACGCATCATACTCTTGTTTTTATCTGTAAAATAGCATGAAATGATAGATAATTGCGTACCAAGTCCAACGGTACCAATTTCGTCAAATTCTGACTTAAAAACATCGTCATTTCATGTGATTAATGGAGTATAGCGCATTTGCGGTTTTTCGACAAAATCGAGATGAAATAAATAAATATAATGATTTTTTAATGATAATATGCTAATTTATGTTTATTCTATGTGAACAGGACATGCCGATGATGCAGCGCAGTTGGTGGAGTTTCCGAAAATTTGGGGGAGGTTTAGTGTTCGAATTTCAATAAATTTGACTTCATTTTGTCCAAAAGATTAAAGTAGGGGTAAAAACGTCATTTGAAGCCCTAGTGTTGCCATAATTCCATGGCCAAGAAGGACCCAAGAAGGGCCAGCCTCCTTCCTAGGGCCCCTTTTTTTAAAAATACCTTCCTTCCCTTCTATTTAAAAGGACCCCTCACGTACCCAAGACCTATTCTTGGTCCTTCTCCTTCTCCAATTTCCTTCCCGCAGTCGACCCCCTCTCTCTCTCTTAGTTTCCTAGCCCACGTTTTTTTCCCAGCAGCCGGCTCCTTCTCCTTTTCCAACCTCTCCCACACGCCCTCTCTCTCTTCTCTCCCGTAAACCCCCTCTCTCTCTCGGTGCCTCTCTGGTTTCTCTCGTCCTCCCTCTCTGTTTCTCTCGGTCTCTCTTTCTCTCCCTCTGTTCTCTCTCTCTAGATCTCTCTTTCTCTCCCTCTATTCTCTCTCTCCGTTTTCTCCCCAGCTTCCCGCAACCCTTCCTCTCTCTCCGCAGCTATCCCTCTCTTCCTCCCTCTCTCCTCTCTTCTCTCCCCACAGCTCTCTCTCTCGATCTCTCCCAGCACCCGGCGAGCTCTCCACCAGCAACATGCCCCCACGCGCTGCACCCGGAGCACCAGCACCAAGGCCCCCATGCGGCAACCCCTCCTCCAGCACACGCCTGCATGCATGCAGGCACGTCCACTGAAGCCCAGCAGCAGCTCCACGCACCTGCCTCTCCACCAAGCCGGCATCCATGCGGCAGCGCTCCAGCAGCAGCTTTACGGCCCCTGCGCGAACCAGCAAGCTCCAGCAGCATCCTCCAGCCGCACGCCAGCTTCACGCACGCCTGCGAGCCTGCACGCGCCCCACGCATGCATGCGTCCACGCTGCACTTGAAGCTCCATCCAAGCTCCAGTAGCATCCTCCATGCGCCTGAAGCCCCCTGCACCTAAAGCACCGCCAGTCTCTCCACGCCTCCACCTGCTGCCACCGAGGCCTTCAGCTGCATTATTAAGTTGTTTTAGTTATTAAACAATAAGTGTTTAGGTTTATTTATCTCTTAAAGAAATTTCAATTCAAAAGTTTGTAATTCTATATCATAGTTTTAGGTGTTTAACAATGTTATCTTGAATTTTCAATTACGAATTATTGGTGTTTTAGCGTAGATTTTCCTTAGATTAGGCATTTAATTAATGAATGATATTTAGGTATTTTTAACTAATTTATTTCACATGTTTTGTTAGCCACCTAATTCTCAATTTCCTAGTTTTATTTGAAATCAAATACTTCATATCTTCTAATTTTCAAAACAAATTCAAGATTTTCAAAGTTAAAATTTTATCTCCCTGTGGATTGACTCGGTTCTCACCATTTACTATTTGCAAATCAATTGTGAGTCCGGTAATATTTGAAGTTGATTATCGTGAGCGTTTAACGACGCGTATCGCGTTTAGATCAGTCCTCTCCGACTGCCCATCAGTCTCGGGATGGTAAGCCGAGCTGAAGGCTAACTGCGTACCCAAGGCCTTCTGAAAACTCTTCAAGAACCTAGAAGTAAATCTTGGATCCCGATCTGACACGACGGACAAGGGCACCTTATGCAGAGAGATGATTCGGTCCACAAACAACTTAACCAACTTACCGACTGACCAGTCCTTTCTAATAGCTAGAAAGTGCGCAGACTTGGTCAATCGATCAACAATGACCCAGATTGTAACGACCCGCCACCCTATAATCGGGGATCCGATTACTAAATGGGTACCGAATCATTAATGTGGAACCAAACCAGGATCTTGATAAGTCTGGGAAATAAATGATAAACTAAGCTAAACATTCACATCGCATCAAATTGAAAAGGAAGTACAAGAATTTAAAATGATTACAATGCGACTTGACTCAGCAAATAATTACATACTCCAACTGAAAAGAAATAATTAAGCGTACAGGCCAAAAAATAAAATAACAACTACATCGGGGCATACCCCGGAACAACGGCCGCTGGCGTGCGACCCAAAGCAACACTCTCCTTGCTACGCCTGCTTGGAACCCTCACCTAAAAATCGCAGAGGTAAGTCTCATCGAAAAGGCTCAGTAGGGATCCTTCGATCCCCATCGCCCACTCACGCACCCACATGTGCAACAACACAATTAAAGATAAATTAAGCAAGTAAAGCAGTAAACACAATTCCTAAATTTCGATATAAAATGCATGAATTCGAAATATAACATGCATAATTCTAAAACTATTTTACCACGGAACCCACAACCAGCGTCTCGGCAAAACACGCCAACCACACAGCCGAACGCGGGAAACACCGACCTGCTGAGACCAAACAACAACCCCTCGGATAGCTCGCTGGCTACTCCGGCCTGACAGGCTCCAAGTGGTTTTGCTTCCCCCAGCACGAGTGACACTCTGAATGTACCACTCCCACACCGGTACTAGCTATACCCCGGGGTACACCAGGTGACCCTCTCTCTAGGTGTCACCCCACCACTTCCACACCCGTGCCGTGTCACTCCCACACCGACACAGGGTGCCTAAGCGCTAACAACTGTCACTGTAGGTCCACGGTCGCACAAAACGCAACACGGTGCGATCCGATCACGTAGAATCCATCGTCCATTAGTATGATTTCGAGCATGCAATTAACTAAACTATCTAACAACGTAAACACGTGTTAATTGCATGAATTAATGAGATTCTGTCTTGAATCGCGTCGCCCAAGGCCGACGTCATTCAAGACTCCTAAACTAGCTCATGTGAGAATGGGCCTCAGAATATGGCCTAAATTGCGTCGCCCAAACCGGTCGCCGTTTAAAAGGCGTCGCTGTCCCTAGTCGCTTAATAACGACAGAAATAGAGATAGGCCTTGGGGTGATCTGAACTTAAAACGCGTCGAGCATGAAAGTCCCCTTTCAAAAGGCGTCGCTATCCCTGGACGCTCATCAGTCCAGAGACAGGATTTGTTATTTGGGCCAAATCGCATCGCAGGTAGAAGCCGCCTTTCTAAAAGGCGTCGCTGTCCCCCGACGCCATTTAACCCTCACAGACAGGTTCTTCCTCCGCCATCTCCCAATCTATGGGGTGGGATTTCCTCCCACAAATCGTACAAAAACACCACAAAGTAGAGAGGGAGGAGAAGAACTTAAATACCCATTAAAAACCCCCAATTTCTCATTTCATGCAATTAGTGTTTTCACCCCAAAAACCCCCTAAACATGCTCCAAAGCGGGAAAAACATGGTTTTAAATAAAATACAACGAAGATCGTCACCCTACCGGTTACTCGAACTCCTCCTAGCTCCAAGCCGCCAACCCGCCTCGCCACACGCCGCCGCTGGTACCGCCGTAGACGCCGTTACTCCATCGGGACGTCGGCCGCCGTCCGGAGAGAAATGCACCGCGGAGGAAGTGGTGGTGGTAGTGGAGGAAGTTGGGAGGTTATTAGAGTGGAGGGAGAGGAGGAATGAGGAGAGGAAAGTAAGGAGAGGGAAAAAGGGTTCGTTGGAGATCGGAGAGAAGAGATGAGAGAGAGAGGAAAGGAGAGAATGAGGGAAAGGGGGGAGGGTTCGCGGGGTCAAACAGAAACTAGGTAAAACGCGTCATGTAACGACCCGCCACCCTATAATTGGGGATCCGATTAGTAAATGGGTACCGAATCATTAATTTGGAACCAAACCAGGATCTAGTAAGTCTGGGAAATAAATAATAAACTAAGCTAAACATTCACATCGCATTGAATTGAAATGAAAGTGCAGGAATTAAAATTATTACAATGCGACTCGATACAGCAAATAATTACATACTCCAACTGAAAAGAAATAATTAAACACACAGGCCAGAAATAAATAACAACTACATCGGGGCATACCCCGGAACAACCGCTGAAGGCGCTCAACACGCGGCCGCACACGCCGCTCTAGGTCTGCTGGGAGTCCTCACCTGAAAACCACAGGGATGAGTCTCAAAACAAGACTCAGTAGGGATCCTTCGATCCCCACTGCCCACGCACACACCCACAAGTGCAAAGTACAGCTAACGGTAAAGTAACGAGCACAGTTGTAAGTACAATTCCTAATTCTCAACGTGGAATCACATGCAATCGACAATATAATAAACATGCATATTCTAAACCGGCCGACTAGGAACCCACAACTGCCGTCTCGGTAGAGCTCGCCAACCACACAAACAACGGTGGGAAAACCTCGACCCGCTGAGGCCAAGCAGTAACCCCTCGGATAGCACACTAGCTACTCCGGCCCAACCGGCTCAGGTGGCTACCCCTTCCCTCAGCATGAGTGACTCTCCGAATGTACCACTCCGACACCGGTACTAGCTGACCCCGGGGTTCACCAGGTGACCCTCTCTCACTAGGCGTCACCCCGCCCACGCCCCCACCGGCGCTGTGCTCACGCCCCCACCAGCACAGGGTGATAAAGCGCTACAATGTCACTCCAGGTCCACAGTAACACAAAACCCAGCATAGTACGATCCGGTCACGTGAAAAGTCCGCGATCGCACGACACACATGTAGTATCGTCCGGTCATGAAGAATCTATCTCTACCGGGTACACTAAAACATGCACTAACCATCCGACTAACAGTATGAACACATTTTACTGGTATGAATTAGTGAGGTTCTGTTTTGAATCGCGTCGCCCAAGGCCGACGCCATTCAAGCTCCATGTACAGGTTCATGTAAAACAGTCTTCAGAATCAAGCCCTAAAAGGCGTCGACACCAGTGGTCGCCTTTTAAAAGGCGTCGACATCCTTAGACGCCATTTAGCACAGAAATCCAGAAATTCCAAAGAAATTACCCGAGGGATTTCTGCCTTAAAAGGCGTCATGGTTGTCCGACGCCCTTCAAAAATGCGTCGACCACCCATGACGTCTTTTAGTCCCAGAATCCCGAACTGGCAGACTCTTAGTCAGGCGATTCCTGTCTAAAAGGCGTCGTGATGGCCCGACGCCCTTCAAAAAGGCGTCGTCCATGCACGACGTCTTTCAACCCCAGGAACCAGAGTCTGCCATGAGCCCGAGGGCTCCCTTTTCAACCCAAACAACCCCAAAATCACCCAAAAACGGAGGAAAAAGAGGGGCAATACAATCCATAGGAAACCACATTCATAGTGAATCCCCCATATCATCAAGAGAACACCTAAACATGCTCATTCTACCCCTCCCAAAACCAAAGATCCATAACATGCTTAAACGGGGAAAAACATGGTTTAAACACGATGCTATGGGAACTGTCATCCTACCGGATACTCGAACTCCTCCAAGCTTCAAGTCGTCCACCCTTCTCGCCCCACGCCGCCGCCGGTACCGCCGTGGTCGTCCTTGCTCCACCGTGACGTCGGCCGCCGTCCGGAGAGTAGAACGCCGCAGTGGAGGTGGAGGTGGTAGTGGTAGGAGCTAGGTAGAGGATGGACTGGAGGGAGAGATGAAATGGTGGGAGGAAAAGAGGGAAGAGAAGGAATCGCCGCCGAGTTCGCCGGAGGGGAAGGAGAGAGAGAGAAGGAGAAAAATGAGGGAAAGAAGGAGGGCTCGCGGGGTTAACCAGAGGCTGGCTAAAACGCGTCGACATCCACGGACGCCTATCAGGTGATATGACGGCCGCTCTGACAAGTTTCTGAAACACGTCGATCGAGGCAGACGCCGTTCAGCCGACATGTCAGGGCCGTACTCTGACACACCCAGAGTCGCAGTCTGAAAGGCGTCGTCCTATGTGGACGCCGTTCAGATGATACGACAGGGCCGTACACTTCGCGGCCCAAAGCCAGCCCACGTGGCACCCACGTGGCAGAACCTAAAACGCGTCTGCAACGGTGGACGCCGTTCAAACCCGACATCATTCAGATGACAAGATCGGGCCATACTCTGACAAACCATGGTCGTACTCTAAATAGCGTCGTCTATACAAGACGCCATTCAGACGATAAGACCGGGGCCGTACACTTGTGCCCCAAGGCTAGCCCACGTGGCACAGCCTAAAACACGTCCACACTATTGGACGCCGTTTAAAATGCGTCTCGCAAGCTCGACGCAAAAAAGAAACTTAGCCCCAGCCCCACCAAGGCCCAACTAAGGGATTCGACCCCGAAAACTGATCCGATAACCGGATCCGAAACCTCAATCTTTACACAGATCGCATCTCTTCTACCGGGTGACATGAGTAATCCCATCACAAAGTCCATGGTCACATGTTCCCATTTCCATTCTGGAATCGGTAATGGATGCATCAACCCTCCTGGTCTTTGCTGTTCTGCCTAAACCTGCTGACAAGTCAGGCACCTTGCCACATAATCAGCTACGTCCTTCTTCATACCAGGCCACCAAAAGTGCCTCCTCAAACAATGATACATCTTAGTCATTCTAGGATGCACTGCATATCTAGAATGGTACGCCTCATCTACGACACTCCTGCACACCTCTTCCTCAGCTGGAACATAGAGTCTGCTTCTAAATCTGACCGTGTCATCATCCGACAACTCTACCTCTGATATCTAGAGAATCTGCGACAACTCTGCATCTGCCCTCTGAGTCTCGGTTATTGCATAGTACATTGCTGGCCTCACAGTCAAGCTGGCCAACACGGCTCTATCAGCCTCTCGTGGAATCATAAAGGAAGATTCCACAACCTGCTCAAATAACCTCCATTCTTGAATCATAAGATATGACACGACCGTCTTCCGACTCAAGGCGTCCGCCACCACGTTTGCCTTGCTCGGATGATAAAAAAGGTCAAGATCATAATCCTTGATAAACTCTATCCACCGGCGCTGCCTCAAGTTCAAATCCTTCTGCGTGAATATATACTTCAGGCTCTTGTAATCGGTAAAACCCTGAAACTTCTCTCCATATAAGTTGTGCCACCAGATCTTAAGTGCAAATACTACTGCTGCCAACTCTAAGTCATGAGTGGGATAGTTCTCCTTATGCTTCTTCATCTGCCTAGAAGTATAGGCCACAACCTTACCATGTTGCATCAGAACCGCACCCAGACCTCAATGAGATGCATCCGAGTAAACCACGAATCCACCAGAACCTGATGGAAGCACCATAACTGGAGCTGAAGTGAGACGAGTCTTCAACACATTGAAGCTCCGCTCACACTCCTCGATCCACACAAAACGAACTCCCTTACGAGTCAACCTCGACAAGGGGGTCGCTATTGAAGAAAAATCCTGGACGAACCGTCTGTAATACCCTGCTAACCCCAAGAAGCTCCTGATCTCAATTACTATTGTCGGTCTGCCCCAATCCATCACTGCGTCAATCTTGGCTAGATCCACTCTAATGCCATCTCCAGAAATGACATGCCCCAGGAACTTCACCTTATCTAGCCATATGTCACACTTGCTAAACTTGGCATAGAGTTGGTGCTCTCTTAGAACCAGCAACACCACCTGAAGATGCATGGCTTGCTCTTCCTTAGAATAATAATGTACCAAAATATCATCTATAAATACCACCACAAACTGATCTAGGTAGGCCCTGAAGATCCGGTTCATCAAATCCATAAAAGTCGTTGGAGCATTGGTTAAGCCGAAAGGCATAACCAAAAACTCATAATGTCCGTTCCGAGTACTAAAAGCCGTCTTACTCACATCAACCTCACGGATCCTCATCTGGTAGTACCTTGATCTCAAGTCAAGCTTCGAAAACACCTTCGCAGACTGCAACTGATCCATCAGATCATCAATCCTCGGAAGTGGGTACTTTTTCTTTATTGTTACCTGGTTCAGCTGTCTATAATCAATACACAGCCTCAGAGAACTATCCTTCTTCATAACAAATAGAACTGGAGCACCCCACGGAGAAGTCTTGGGACGGATAAAACCCTTATCCAGCAGTTCCTGCAACTGCGCTTTCAACTCAGCGAGTTTGGCCGGAGCCATCTGATACAGGGCCTTAGACAAGGGCGCCGTACCTGGTGCAAGCTCAATAGTGAACTCAACCTCCTGCTGAGGAGGAAGGCTAAGCAACTCCTCAGGAAACACATTAAAAAAGTCACAAACTACAGGCACCTCCCAAGGACTGGAACCACAACTAACACCAACTGTAATAACAGAGGCAAGGAAAGTCTCACAGCCATCAACAAGCAACCTCTGAGCCTTAAAAGCAGAAATAAGAACACCATGAGAAAAGAGCCTAATACCTTGGAAGTAGAGGCTAGGATGCCCGGAATGGAGAAACGCACCCTCTTCCTGTGGCAGTCCACCTCGACATAATAAGCCTTCAACCAGTCCATACCCAAGATGGCATCAAAGTCACGAATGGCAAGCACAACTAACTGGGCAGGTAACTGATGACCCTTAATGGTCAAGGGAACCTCACTCAAACAGTTATAAGTCAACATGAAATCCCCGAAGGAACCTCAACCATCAGTCCATAAGATAACTCATCAACGGGTGTAGAAAGAATATCTACGAACTACTCAGAAATAAAAGAATGTGAAGCACCCGAATCAATCAACATATGAGCAGAGTTCCCAAGGACAGAAAGTGTACCTTCCACCAAGTTGGACGCACGAGCCTCCTTCCTGGTGATAGCTAGAACTCTCCCCTGGGTACTCGGCTTCTTCTGATCACCCGGTCCCTATCCCTAATCATGCCCCTGCGGACAAGACCTCGCCAAATGGCCCTGCTGGCCGCAAGTATAACACCTCCCAGAAAATGCAGGACACTGAGTCCCTCCGTGAGTACCACCACAATGACGAGAAGCTGCCGGAAGCCTCTAAGCTGCCTCTTGCTGAGCACTAGATACCAACTGACTCTGTTGGCTCTGCTTGGGTCTGCTACTACCACTGTTGTCACTACTGCCGCCACCGCCTCGAAAGAACCACCTAAATCTGGAGGCGAGTGAAGACGATCTTGATCCGGACGAAGGAGCTGCTGCTGCTGTCTTTCCCTTGCCGGTCGTCCCATAAAACGGGCCCTCCCCAAGTACTAGAACTCTCACTAGGGTCTCGAGTCTGATATCTAGTCATCGTGTCCATCACAGCCTCCATAAAACGCTCCATATTCAGCCCACTGGCCACATATCCACTAGGAACATCTCCCTACTTCCTAATAACTGGCACTCTCTTCCTAGGAGCCATCTAATCGCCTACAATCACAAAAATCGAAAATTTCTAATTAGAATCCCAAAACCTACATTATCGCCCTGCCTGTACGGGATAATGTAATTATTTGCCGAAATTACAATATTTAACCTAGTTATTCATTTAGTTGCCAGACCGAATGCTCTAATACCAACTGTAACGACCCGCCACCTTATAATCGGGGATCCGATTACTAAATGGGCATCGAATCATTAAAAATTGGAGTCAAACCAGGATCTCGATAAGTCTGGGAAATAAATGATAAACTAATCTAAACATCCACATCACATCGAATTGTAAAGAAAGTGCAGAAATTAAAAATTATTACAATTTGACTTGAGTCAGCAAATAATTACATACTCCAACTGAAAATAAATAATTAAGCATATAAGCCAGAAAAGAAAATAACAACTACATCGGGGCATACCCCGGAATAGTGGCTGCTAGCTCGCAATCCGAGATAACACTCTCTTCGCTACGCCTACCTGGAACCCTCACTTAAAAACTCCACGGGGTGAGTCTCATCTAAACAGACTCAGTAGGGATCCTTCGATCCCCACCACCCACTCACACACCCACAAGTGCAATAACACAAATATATGCAATTTAAATAAATAAAGCAGTAAACACAACTCCCAGATTTCGATATAAAATGTATGCATTCATAACAGTAACATGCACAACTCTGAAACCACTCCACCACGGAGTCTACAACTAGCGTCTCGACTAAACATACAAACCACGCGGCCAAACACGAAAAACACCGACCCACTAAGACCAAACAACAACTCCTCGGATAGTGCGCTGGCTACTCTAGCCTGACTGGCTCTAAGTGGTTATGCTTCCCCCAGCACGAGTGACACTCCGAATGTACCACTTCCACACCGGTACTAGCTATACCCCGAGGTACACCAGGTGACCCTCTCTAGGCGTCACCCCACCACTCCCACACTGGCGCCGTGTCACTCCCACACTGAAACAGGGTGCCTAAGCGCTAACAACTGTCACTCTAGGTCTACGATTGCATAAAACGCAACACGGTACGATCCGATCATGTAGAAATCCTTGTCCTCGAGTATGTTTTCAAGCATGCAGTTAACCAAACTATCTAACAATGTAAATACATGTTAATTGCATGCTTTAATGAGATTTTGTCTTGAATCGCGTCGCCTATGGAGGACGTCATTCAAGACCCTTAAACTGGTTCATGCCAAAACTGGCCTCGGAAGATGGCCTAAAACGCGTCATGCAAGGTAGTCACCTTTTAAATGGCGTCACTGTCCCTAGTCGCCTAATCACGACAGAAACAAAATCAGGCCTCGGGGTGATCCGAACTAAATCGCGTCGTTCAAAGGAGTCGCCATTTAAATGGCGTTGCTGTTCCTGTACGCCATTCAATCTAGAGACAGAATCTGTTATCCGGGGTAAATTGCGTTGTGGGTGGAAGCCGCCATTTAAATGGCGTCCCTGTCCCCAGATGCCATTTAACCCTCACAGACAGGTTCCCCTCCGGCCTCCCCCGAGTTACAAAATGGGATTTCTCCCCTAATTCGCACAAAAAACGTCACAAAATGGAGAAGGAGGGGGAGAATTCAAATACCTGTTAAAAGCCTACCATTCCTAATTTTGTGAAATTAGAATTTTCACCCCAAAAATTCCTTAAACATGCTTGAAAGCGGGAAAACATGGTTTCACTCGAAACACAATGGAGATCGTCATCCTACCGGTTACTTGAACTCCTCCTAGCACCTAGCCACCGTACCGCCACGCCATGAACCGCCGCCGGTACCGCCGTGGACGTCGTTACTCCACTAGGACGTCGGCCGCTGCCCGGAGAGCAATACACCACAGAGGAAATGGTGGTGGTAGTAGTGGAAGTTAGTGGGGTTGATGGAGTGGAGGGAGAGGAGGAAAGGGGAGAGGAAAGGAAGGAGAAGGGGAAGGGGACGTCGGGGGTTCGGAGAGAAGGAGGAGGAGAGAGAAAGAAGTGGAGAGAAGGAGGAAAAGGAGGGAGGGTTCGCAGGGTCAAACAGAAACTAACTAAAATGCGTCGTCCAAGACCGACGCCAATCAGACGACAAGACGGGTTCGTACACTGACATACCAGGGCCGCGCTATAAATGGCGTCGGCCATGCAAGATGCCATTCAGACGATAAGACCGGGGCTGTACTCTCGTGGCCCAAAACTAGCCCACGTGGCACATTCTAAAACGTGTCTCCCTAATCAGATGCCGTTTGAACCGCGTCGAGCAAGCTCGATGCAAAAAAGAACTCAAGCCCCAGCCCTACAAGGGCCTAAACCAAGGGATTCGACCCCGAAACTGACCTGATAACCAGATCCGAAACCTCAATCCTTACACGATTCAAGATAGAACCTCATTAATTCATGCAGTTAACATGTATTTACATTGTTAGATAGTTTGGTTAAATGAATGCTTGAAATCGTACTTCGAAGATGAGCATTTCTACGTAATCGAACCGCACTATATTGTGTTTTGTACGATCATGGACCTAGAGTGACAGTTGTTAGCGCTTTGGCACCCTGTGCCGATGTGGGGGTGACATGGCGCCGGTGTGGGAGTGGTGGGGTGACGCCTAGAGAGTGGGTCACTTGGTGTACCCCGGGGTATAGCTAGTACTGGTGTGGGAGTGGTACATTTGGAGTGTCACTCGTTGTAACGACCAGCCACCCTATAATCAGGGATCCGATTACTAAATGGGTACCAAATCATTAGTTTGGAGCCAAACCAGGATCTAAATAAGTTTGCGAAATAAATAATAAACTAAGCTAAACATTCACATCGCATTGAATTAAAAAGAAAGTTCAAGAATTAAAAGTTATTACAATGCGACTCGACATAGCAAATAATTACCAAACAGTAACCCCTCGGATAGCACGCTAGCTACTCCGGCCCAACTGGCTCTAGGTAGTTACTACTTCCCTCAGCACGAGTGACACTCTACAGGTACTACTCCAACACCGGTACTAGCTAACCCCAGGGTACACCAGGTGACCCTCTCTCTAGGCGTCACCCCGCCACTCCCACACCGGCGCTGTGTCCCTCCCACACCGACACAGGGTGGCAAGCGCTACAACTATCACTCTAGGTCCACGGTCGCACGAAACACAACACCGTGCGATCCGATCACATAAAAATCCTTATCCTCGAGTACGATTTCAAACATGCAGTCAACCAAACTAGCTAACAGTATGAAGATATGTTAATAACATGAATTAATGTGATTTATCTTGAATCACGTCGTCCAAGGCCAACGCCATTCAAGTCTCATAAACTGGTTCATGAAATCTCGGCCTCAGCACATAGCCAAAAGGCGTCGTGCCCAGTCGTCGTCTTTTAAAACGCGTCGCTGCCCCTGGACGCCATTCACAACAGAAGTCTATTCTGACAGAAACCGTTACCGGGACGATTTCTGCCTAAATGGCGTCGTGTTGGCCCGTCACCATTCTGAATGGCGTCGTCCTAGCATGACGTCATTCAGTGCCAGAAACCTGGTTTCTGCAGCTCGACCTGAGGGTCCCCTTTAAACCCAAATTCGCCCCAAAAACACCCAAGAAGGGGAAAACGAAGAGGGAAACCAATCCATCACAAGAAAAACTATGAATCCACATTCATAGAAACCACCATATCCATCAAGAAAGCCCCTATACATGCTTATTCTACCCAAAAATTCCATACATGCATCATGCTTCATAGCGGGAAAACCTAGTTTTTAAGTTAAATTACCACGGGGATCGTCACCCTACTGGTTACTCGAACTCCTCTAAGCTCCAAGCTGCCAACCCGTCTCGCCCCATGCCGCCGCCGGTACCGCCGTGGACGTCGTTACTCCACCGGAACGTCGGCCGCCGTCCGGAGAGAAAAAGGTCGCGGAGGAGATGGTGGTGGTAGTGCTGGGAGTTGGGAGGTTATTGGAGTGGAGGGAGAGGTGAAATGGAGGGAGGAAAAGGAAGGAGGGGGAAAGGGGCCACCGGAGCCGTCGGAGGAAGAGAGGAGAGAGGAGAGGAAGGAGGGAATGAGGGAAAGGAAGGAGGGTTCGCGAGGTCAACTAGAAGCTGGGTAAAACGCGTCATGCACGCTCGACGTCTTTCAGATGACAAGACCGGGCCGTACACTGACAAGTCAGGGTCGTACTCTGAATGGCGTCGTCCATCCAAGACGCCATTCAGACGATATGACCGGGGCCGTACTCTCGCGACCCAAGGCCAGCCCACGTGGCACAGCCTAAAACGCGTCTACATTGCTGGACACCGTTTAAACCACGTCGAGCAGGCTCGACGCAAAACAGAACAGAGTCCCAACCCCATCAGGGCCTGAACTACGGGATCCGACCCCGAAAACTGACCTGATAACCGGATCCGAAAACCTCAATCCTTACACTCGTAGCTAGGGGAAGTAGAACCACCTAGAGCTAGACAGGCCGGAGTAGCCAGCGTGCTATCAGAAGGGTTGCTGTTTGGTCCCAGCGGGTCGGTGTTTTCCGCGTTCAGCTACGTGGTTTGTGTGTTTTAGCCGAGACGTTGGTTGCGGACTCCGTGGTGAAGTGGTTTCAGAGTTGTGCCTGTTGTATTTACAAATGCATGCGTTTCATATCGGAATTTGGGAATCTTTGGGAATTGCGTTTACTGCTTTAGTTATTTAATGCCTATATTTGTGTTATTGCACTTGTGGGTGCAGGAGTGGGTGGTGGGGATCGGAGGATCCCTGCTGAGCCCATTTCAATGAGACTCACCCTTGCGCTTTTCAGGTGAGGGTTCCAGGCAGGCATAGCGTGGAGGGTTTTGTCTCGGGTCGCATGCCAGCAGCCACTGTTCCGGCGTATACCCCGATGTATTATTACTTTTCTTTCAAGCATGTATGCTTAATTATTTTTTTTCAGTTGGAATATGTAATTATTTGTTGAGTCGAGTCGAATTGTAATAATTTTATTTCCTGCACTTCCTTTACAATTAGATATGATGTAGAATGTTTAGCTTAGTTTATCATTTATTTTCCGGACTTATCAAGATCCTGGCTTGGCTCCAGTTTTTAATGACACCCATTTAGTAATCGGATCCCGATTATAGGGTGGCGAGTCGTTACACCATTTGAGTTCGAGGTTATGGACTACGTGTTTCTCTGAGTTTTTACCCTCTAAGGGTGTGATGAGATTTGGGAAGCGAGGCAAACTGAGTCTACGATTTATTGGGCCTTTTTCGATTTTGACTCAAGTTGGGGAAACGACGTATCCGCTAGCCTTGCCACCCAGTCTATAGCCTTGTCACCCAGTCTTACGGGAGTCCACGATATATTCCATGTTTCTATGCTGAGGAGGTATGTCCAGGATCCGTCTCATATCTTGGACTTTTTAGAGTTAGAAGTCGCAGAAGACTTGTCCTTTCCAAAGTATCTGGTGCGCATTGAGGATCAAAGGAGTAGGTCCTTCGGAACAAGGTTGTTTACTTGGTAAAGGTAATTTGGCAGCATCGCTCCGGAGGCGAGGCAACTTGGAAACGAGAAGATGAGATGCGAGAGCAGTTTCCTTACCTTTTCCATTAAGTTCTCTTGTAAGCCTGTAGTGTCTTTCTCATTTGATGCTACTTCAGTTGCGTTAATTTCGAGGACGGAATTTTCTTAAAGGGGGAGGATATAAGAACAGAGATTTCGGGTTCAGTTATCGGGCCAATTTCGGTGTCGGACCGCTTGTTTGGACCCTTGTAGGTCGAGGGCATGGTTTCTTTATTGCGTCGACCATGCGCGATGCCATTTCGAATCGCGTCGGCCTAGAGGGACACCATTTAGAAGCCCTGCTGTGCCGCGTGGGCCAGTGTTGGGGAGTATGTATACGGCCCCGGTCGTGTAGTCTGATTGGCGTCGTAAGTAAAAGATGCGATTCAGTGATCTGTCAGCATACGACCCCGTCCTGTCATCTGAATGGCGTCACCTGAGAACGACGTGATTTATCCTTTTTCGGTTTGACGCCCCGAGCCTTCCCTCCTTTCTCTCATTCCCTCTCTCTCCTCCCTCTCACCAAACCCTTCGTTTCCTTTTCTCCTTCCCTCTCCTTCCTCTTTCCATTCTTCCTCTTCCTCCACTCCAAACCCCTCCCACCTCTCACCACTACCGCCACCATCTGCTCTGCGGCACCTTGCTCTTCAGATGGCAGCCGAAGTCCCGGTGGAGTGACGGCATCCACGGTGGTACCGGCGGTGGCTTGCAGTGTAGTGGATCGACGACGAGGAGCTAGGAGGAATTCAAGTAATCGGTATGGTGACGGTCCTCACTTGACGTCGATTGTTTTAAAATCATGACTTCCTGCTTTGGAGCATGCTCTGGTTATGTGGGGGATTTTAGGGCTTGAAATGACCATGTTCTAGGGGTTTTTGAATTGAAAGAGGGTGTTTTTGAAAATGGATTTAGCATGTTATTGTGTTCATGATTTTTCCCTTCCTTTATTTTTGGGTTTTTCATGCAACTGGAGGAGAGGGACCCCTGTGTGGCTCGGCGGAGGTCCGAGGAAGGCATGTTTCGGGCGTCAAATGGCGTCGAGAGAAGGTGACGGCATTTGAAATGGTGTCAACCTAGGTCAACGCGATTTACAACCCATTTTCCCGGTTCTTGTGGTCAATGTAGGATAAAGAGCTGAATACAGAAAACCTGTTTCGAGGTCTTGAATGACATCGGCCTGGGCGACGCAATTCAAGATAGAACCACATTAATCCCTACAATTAACATGTATGTCAATTGTTAATCAATCCTGTTAGATGCATGCTTGGAATCATACATTGGGGGCGGGGATTTTCATGTGACCGGATCGCATTATATTGTGTTTTTGCAATTGTAGACCTAGAGTGACAATTGTTAGCGCTTGACACACTGTGTCAGTGTGGGAGTGATGTAGTGTCGACGTTGGAGTGACAAGGTGATGCCTAGTAGGCGAGGGTTACCTAGTGTACCCCGGGGTAATAGCTAGTACCAGTGTAGGAGTGGTACACTTCGAGGTGTCACTCGTGGCTGGGAGGAGGCAGAACCACCTAGAGCTGGACATGTTGGAGTAGCAAGCGCGCTATCGGAGAGGTTATTGTTCAGTCCGAGTGGGTCGGCGTTTTCTGCATTCGGCTGTGTGGTTTGTGTAGTTAGCCGAAATGTTGGTTGTAGACTGTACCTGTTGCATTTACAAATGCATGTGTTTCACATCTTGCCGTTGTGGTTATACTTTCTTTGCTTTACTTATGCTTACCTGTCTACATCCCTGTTGTGTTACGATTGTCGGTGTGTGTGTATGGGAGGTGGGGATCGAAGGATTCCTACTGAGTCCATTCTGGTGTGACTCACCTCTGCGGCTTTCAGGTGAGGACTCTTGGCAGGCGTAGAGTTGTGGGGCTTCATTTCGGGTTGCGCGCCAGCAGCCATTATTTCAGGGTATGCCCCGATGTAGTTGTTCTTTTACTTTCATGCCTGTATGCATAATTATCTCATTTCAGTTGGATTATGTAATTATTTGTTGAGCCGAGTCGAATTGAAATAATTTTTAATTCCTACACTTTCTTTACAATTCGATGCTGTGTGAATTATTTAGCTTAGTTTATCATTTATTTCTCGGACTTATTTGAGATCCTGGTTCGGTTCCTAATTTTAATGATTCGGTACCCATTTAGTAATCGGATCCCCGATTATAGGGTAATGGGTCGTTATAGTTTATACTTAAGGCGACGAAGTACTACACCAAATGGGCGGAATCTGAAGCTTACGTAAAAATCAAAGCATCAACAGTCTATAAGTTCATCATGAAGAACATGATCACTAGATTTGAGATTCTAAACACCATCGTCACCGACAATAGACCTCAATTCATTGCACAGGAACTGAAGAGCCTCTGCAACAGGTCTAGCATTGCATTGCATCATTCTTCTCCGTACTATCCACAAGGAAATAGCCAAGCAGAGGTTGCTAATAAAACCTTAATCAAAATCATTAAGAAAATGTGTGAGTTTACCAAATATGCAAATTTGCCAAAAAAGCTAGTTGAGGCACTATGAGCTTACCGAACTTCAATCAGCACTCCCACTGGGCAAATCCCATATTCCTTAATATTCGGAATGGAGGCAGTAGTTTCATATGAGATCCTCATTCTGTCATTAAGGGTGCAATTGAATGAGGAGTTTTCCCTTGACAAGTATGGCTCTGCACTCCTTGTTCAATCGGAACTCTTAGACGAGAAGAGATAGACAGCTACTAATTATGCTCGAGTGTATCAGAACAGGCTCGTACGATTTTATCAAAAGAAGGTTGTTGAAAGGAAGTTCAAAATTTAGTGACATGGTGGTTAAAAGAATTTTTGTCAAACCTGGTGGTCCTCGCTCTAAGCTCCAACCCAACTAGGAGGATCCTTATGTTATAACAAATGCTTTTCCTAGTAATGCTTATAAGCTGGTTAATGCGGGGGGTCAGGAGTTGTCTCACCCTTGGAATGGTCTGTACCTTAAGAAGTACTACCCTTAGGTTAGGTGTGTGAACCGGCATGGTGCAGGGACCAGTGGGGTTAGAAAAGCTAAAATCCAAAATTCCCTCGTTAGTCTTCGGTAGTCTAATCTAGGGGAATGATACACACTCACGCTTAGTTCTTGAATAACAAATGATGTGAAGTCCAAAAAATACTGACAGCCTATTGAGTGTGTAAGGTACAACCTATTTTTTCCTTCTCGGTTCACGATGTGGGAACGAGGCTTAGGATACACTACTAAAATAGCAGGAGGCCGTCATAAAAAGGGGGGGGGAATCAAATACCCACCCCAAAGAAAAGACAAAAAAAGCCACAAAGTCAAACGTCAAATCAAAAGGCCAAAATCCAAAACAGAAGGGTGCATGGTCAAAGTAGAAAAATCCCCATAAAATGAAAATAACCGAACCCCAACAGACAATAGGGTAAAGGAAGGAAATCTTCCTGGGTCTCCGAAACCCTCTCGTGAGTTTTATTGACCATTTCTTCGCTTCTCCTTAAGGAGCGTGCCCCAAACTTAAGGAACGGCTTAGGTTGGCTATAGGTCAGATCATCAGATGGGATCATAAATACAAGCACAATAAAAGCACTGTGACTCTAGATTAGGTTGCTAAAGAATGATTAAGGAATTAAGATAACAAGTGAATAAGTTCTTTAGATCCAAGTACCATGCTGGTTTCTGAGTCAAGTTTACCCCATGTCTTCGGGCTTAGGTCAATGCAAGCAGTTTACTAATCGATACGACGACGTTAATTCCGGGTTAGCGTCGCGCAGTTGGCCATTAGGGTTCCAGGGTAATCCATTTTATACCGTCTTGGTTGTGAGGAAAGAGACCCGGGTTGGGCAAATCATTTACTGTTAGCATATTTTTAGCTAGAACTTGTTGGTCGGATGCAGCTGGGAGCCAGAGCGTGGCATGGCAGTTTTCCATCAGTATAAGTCATAGCCGAGCGAGCTTTTGACGAGGATATCTAGTGGCCCAAATCAACCTTGATGTGACTTAGGATGCCTGGGAAGTCATGGGTATGGTAGGAATAGACTTCCTTCTATCTACGCGTCTTTATCTGAAGGGGCTAGCCTGGTTGCGGCACATATTCAAAACCAAAAAAAATGGATATTTCAAAATCACACAAAACAATAGATATTTTAAAATAAAAAAATGTATATTCTAGAATAAAAAAATTGAATATTTCAAAATCTAAAAGAAAATTGAATATTTCAAAAAATCACAAAAAAATTGAATATGTTGAAATTCCAAATTTGCATCCGTTTCTCACATTATGTATGTTGCATATTTTTTATTTCCAGTTAGCATTTACATGCTTGCATGCTGCATTCATTTATTTCCCTTCGGTTTATTTCCACAATCATTTAATAAAGGCTTTGCCCCTTAACCCTTTTACCAAGAATAGATGCAAGGTAGTCGGTTACTCACTAGGCAAGGGGCTAAGCCAGAACATACACATTAATTCTTCAAGTTATCCACAAGGCATAGGTACACAAGAAGTTGAAGAGGAGAAAATTCACAAAGGTTCCATGTATTAAGCATCCACAAGGTTGTACACTGATAGTATCGTATTACAAAAGTCCATCATTTCATTTCCGTAGATCAGGACTCCAAAATACATCATCAAAAATCTGACAGCATAACAACACGTACGAAAACACATCATCATGGACAGACAACGGTAGTATGATAACATCATCATCAGCAGCAACATCCTCAAGGCTGGCTCTCCCCATGTCCCTCGTTTAGCGGACTCTGCACCTCATCGTGCATGTCTGGTCCTCGAACTGGCGGTACAGGCGAGCCATGGAGCTCGGCTCAGCATGGGCAGGAGACACGGCAACACTAGCAGTGAAAACACTACCATGGCCTCCCTAGTGGTCTCATTGGCGAGCGCGTTGATACCTCTCTTCCACACTGTGCCGCTCGTGCTCCGCAATGACTAGGTGTACTCGGAGGGAGTTGCTCTCTGCCACGATCCCATCCCGCTCGCAATCCCTCTCCTCCATGATGACCTCTAGTCGTGTCTAGAGGTGTGTCAGCTCTCTATTAGTCTTAAGTGGCCTACAAGCCAATCTGACTTTGTAAATCTCGTTCATTTATTAATAAAATGACATTATTTCATTATATGTAATTTGTTCTTTTACCGTCTCATAATGAAGTCCGTGAATATGTGCAATAGTGATCAAATTATGATGAGATCATACTAATGAGACTGATCACTTAAACACACATATTCTAAATAGTTCATAGTCTGAGGATATCCGAGAAGGACATCGGATATTCAGTTAAACTAGTACAGATTACTCTTGCTCACACGATGAGGGTGACTGATCTCATAGTCACTTGTGTGGAGACACTAAGGCGAATCTGTAAGTTATCATTAGAGAATGAGTTCAATGAACGGATCCGACTGAATCGCTAGATGGTATAGTACCTAACTGCCAACCTGCTTGATTCTTTTGTCGCAGTTGCGTGGATGGTCTTTGGACCTAAGACACCAAGGACACCTTGTCGGTGGACTTCTGTATTTTGACCTTGGTTTACGGATCTTTATTCATGGGATTCTAAATAGCCAAGGATCGAGTACAGCGGAATACCGTTGAAAGGAATTGAGTGTCAGTAAGGAGTCATTCGCTCTCGGTACTTAGAGAGAGAATGCTCTAGGAAGGATGCACAGGAGTCCTTGGCCAAGGCGGACAATAATATCGGGAAAGAAGTTTTCCGATATCATACGGCAGCATCCGATCCAAGTGAGTCGACCGGTTAGGGTTTGATAGTACACCATACCCTAAGTTGATTCGAGAGCATTGTACGAATGAAGGATTATATTCATGCGATAAGTGTCGGCAGAAAGGTTCCAGAGTTGGTTGCTTAACCCCAATACCTTCTAGATTCATGCGATGTTGCTTGGCACCCAACGTGATCGAAGGCTCGACCGAATTTAATGTGCGACATTAATTCTGTTTATTAATTACTTAATATGAGTTCTTAATTAATTAATCAAGTTAGAGAGGAGTCACTGGGCTTATTGGGCCATTAATCTGACTAGTAATTGGGCCTAGAGGGTCACACGCAAAACATTCTCAAGGCGATGGATTTAAAGTGGGTTTTACATTATTCTGGGGGTTTTTATGAAAAACCACACGGTTAATATAAAAGATAGCGAACGGGATTTGCAGGCCAAACTGGTGCTCAGCCCTAGCTGCCCCCTCCTCTTTCCCTCTCTCTCTCTGGCGCCCCAACTCTCTCCCCCCTCTGGAGATTGCTCCGCCGTCTTCTTCGACTCCCGCTCGACGGGAAATCAACCGTGCATTGCGGCGACTGTTGTAGCGAACGACGAAGGGGTTCGTGGGCTACAAAGAATGAGGAACGTAAGGAAATCCACCGCGAGGAGGATCACGTGGACTTCGCTAGAGGCCAGACATTTGCACGACTAGCGGTGTCACACTGACGGAACCGTTCGGATGCAGATTCGAATCCGCGCGAGGCAATATCCGATTATCCGATAATCAAATTTGTTTTTCGAAACGAACATGGATCGCAAAATTTTATTTAGTTTATTCTGCTGCGTTTGTGATCCTGAGAAACACGAGAACCTAACAATAGTATCAGAGCCAGGTTCCACTGTTTCTTGTCCATTTTGATCTCCATATTAATTTTTTCATGATTTATTACATGATTAAAGTTTGATTATTTGCTGGATCCGTGTTCATATGATGAAAACAAATTAATTAGATTATTATATTCTATAAAATCGGATTTTTATTTGGGGATTTTCGTGTTCTTCGTGGGACGAAGAACGGCGGGCTTTGCGGCTTCAATCGGGCATCCCCATGTGATGGGGAGGTGGCCGGTGGTCCTGGTATGACAAGAGACCCCGCCGGTCACCACAGGCACTAGTGGCCGATGTCGGAGAGGCCGTTGGACGTGGCCGGAAACCTCCTTTCTCTTCCTCTCGATAAAAACCAGAAAATATGTGGAGAAAAAGGGGTTTGGCCATGGAGTTTTCGGCCTCACCGGCGTGCCCACCGGCGCCGAAGGCATTGCTGGCAGGGGTCGGGCGCCACCGGCAGGGCCTGGGCACCAGCCGCCACCAGCGTTGCAGCCCCCCCTCCTGCCGCCATGTCCACCTGCAACCAGCGGTTGGAGCTAGGGTTTTGGGTGGTTGGGGGTAGCCAGGGGACCGGTCCTGAGCCAATCCGATCGGCCCTAGTCCGAACTAGGGCTGAGCGCCAAGGGGCTCCTGGTCCGAGCCGTTAGACCTGGTTTGACCCTAGTCCGAACCAGGACTGAGCCCTAATGGGCGAGTTTACCCCCTGTTTCCCAAACCCTAATTTACCCATTTAAATATAAATTAGATTTTAATTTGAAATTCAAATTTTATTTTGAAAATTTTAAATTATTGTTCAATTTTATTTAATTATGCTTTTAATGATTTTGAATCATTTTGATTAATAATTAGTTGTTAATTAATTAGACTTGGTTATTAGTTTAAGTGTTAAATTAATAATTAACCATAGTTTGACTAATTTAAGAGTTAGAGTAGTAGTTAATAATTATTAGTCTAAATGTTAGATTATTAATCATTAATTTTATCTAATTTTTAATTAATTTGTGTTAATTATTAATTTAAGTGCTAAATTAGTAATTAACATTAATTAACTAATCTAAGCGCTAGATTAGTAGTTAATGAATAATTAGAGTTGATTATTAATTTAAGTGTTAAATTAACACTACAAGGAATATAGGTTTTGCCAGCGAGTATATGTCGACGGCTAAAGATACTTATCGACAAAAAGACTATTAGTCGACGGCTAACAAATCACCGTTTACAATTGTCTTATATGTCGACGGCTTAACTAACTGTAGACATATACCTACTATATGTCAGCGGCTGTAATGTAACCGTTGATATATGTAGCATATATGTTAACGACTCTGAACAAACCGTCGACATATATAATAAAAGAAAAAAATAAAATGATAAAAAAATATATGTCCACGGATAAAACTTTAGCCGTAGACATATCCGTCGTTTGTCAACGGCTAAAGTTATAGCCATTGACAAAAATTCTTACTCTCCCCACCCCGAGCCCTCTTTTTCTTGCATCCCTCTTTCCTCGCTCCTACGCCCTAACCACTACCGTGCTCTCTCCACTCGGCCTGCCTTCCTCGCCGCTCACGTGGTCCTCGCCGGCCTTTGCACCCCTCCCCATCCTCTCCCCACCGACATCTGCTGTGACCGTGCACCAGCCTCCGCTCCCCTCCCCATCCTCTCCTCGCCGGCATCCACTGTGACCGCGCACCGGCATCCGCTTTCGTTGTGACCGCCGGCCCCTCCCCCCGCTCGGCCCGCCATCCTCCCTCGCTCTTGTCGCTGGTAGTGGCCTCTCGGCTTCTCGACCTACCACCATCTACTGCTTCCCTCGCAGGCCCCCTCCGCCCGCTCGGCCCGCTGCCTCCCCCGTTCCTGCCACTGGTGCGGGCCTCCTGGTCGCTCAGCCTACCACCGTCTGCGGCTCCCATCCACACCGCCAAGCTCCTCATCTTCCGGCCGCCGCTATCTCGCCGCTTCTCCTCGCTGGGATGCCAGCCTACAGCCGCCAACCCCAACTTTTCCACACCCCACCTGACCTTAACGCCGTCGTCGCTGCTCCTCTCCAAGCTGCGGCTAGGCAGCTTCGTCACTGCGCTGCTCGTCTCCACAGCCACCAACCATCGGCCATCCTCCTCAGGCCACCAGCCATCCTAGTTTCCACAGCCCGCTGCAGGTATATTTTTCTTAAAATCTTGATGTCAGACACAGCGCTCACGTGCAGTTTATCAGCTGAACATCACCTGTTTGACAATTTGCCAAAGTGGAACGCAGCTTTTAAATAGGCAGTCGCTTGGTTATCTAGCGACGTAGGGATCGTTTTCAATAGCATATTAAGTGACTGTGCAGCATGATTTCCTAAATTTTTACCACAAGAGTTGCCTTGCCCAACAAGGAGCATTCCCCTCATGTTTGGCAATAGATTGGGGGAAGTTTTATTTAGTTTCACAGCCAGCAGCAACAGGAGGAGGAGGATGGTGGTGGCGTCACTGCTTCCCCTTGCAACGCCCCTTCTCTCTCTCTCTCTCTCTCTCTCTCTCGTGGCCTCTAACATCTGTAGGGCCGGTTTATTTGCGGGATAAGGGTCGAACAGGACGGGTTATACGACTTATTCGTTTCGGGAACACATATGCATTATTCTTGACTCAGATGCGTTATTCCTAGAATAAGTGTAATACATCATTACATATAAAAAGTAGAAATCACTTATTCCATCTAATAATATTAAGAAAAACTTAGCATTTTGTTGGTCGTACTTCTAAAGTCTATGGTCAATAACTGCTTTTTTTTCTATCCACTTTTCTAAAACACTAGGAAATTTCCTGTTACTGCTCAGTGGACAGTGGGTGGCTCGCTCCATACCTTTATCTAGTCGTCCACCACTTCTTCTTCTTCTCCCTCGATGCAAAGACGAACATTAACATTAGCATCCCATTGAAAGGATTCCATGCTGTAGCAACGTCGTAAAAAAGACAAGATAACAACTAGGACAATGTAGAATGTAATAAGTCTATAGAGAGCCCACCTAACCATTCGTCTCACAAATTTAGACCAGACACTACTGAAGTTTCGTCCAAACTCTAAGGGGAATCTTCATGCTTCATCCATTAAAATGTGGGTGTGTATTGGAGTGATTATATAATAGTCCTACATCAGTTAATTTTAGTTGTGGCCAGAGCTCTTCAAACTCAACATTCGAATTTTGTGGTTTGTAAGATAATATCAAAGTAGGGACTTGGGCCAGCTTTATCTTTTAATTTGCGCCGCCTCTTCTCATCTAATTTTTATGGCCCATCTTAGTCGTGAGGGAGAGTGTTGGAGTGACTATATAATAGTCCTACATCACTTAATTTCAGTTGTGGCTAATACTTATGATATTGAGCCCTTCAAACTCAACACTCGGGTTTTGTCAGCGAGTATATGTCGACGGCTAAGAGAATTTATCGACAAAGAGTGTATTAGTCGACGGCCAGAATATAACCGTTGACAATAGACTTATATGTTGACGGCTTAGGTAACCGTTTACACATACGTTTACACCTGGGCTTTGGCAGTGCAGCAATTATTATTCTTTGACTTATACCAATTTGCCAAAGCTGTAGAAGCCAAAGTCAAGGAGTCAGATTCAATGACTAGGTGAGAGACACAAAGAGCTCTACAATATCTCAACCCATCTAGCTAAGCTCTAGCCTCTGCTTCAATACTAGTGCAAACAGAGTAGAAATGTGAGAAGGTGAAAACAATATGACCAGAATGGTTCCTATGGATGCCTCCTCCACCAACTGGACCTAGGTTAATTTTACTAGCTCCATCAACATTAAGCTTCAGATTAGGTGCAGTAGGGGGGGCTCCATCTCACTAAAAACAAACTCCTAGTCCTTCTTGCCCTTAAAGATAACCCATGTTATTCACCCATAGAATTAAGCTGATGTTTAATTTTATGGATGATTAACATTGTTGTTCTATTATCCCCTCAAATACAAAAACATTTCTCGCCAGCCACAGTTCCCATAATATAAGAACGAATGCTAGCAGAGAAAAATAAGAGCTCCAAGATTTATAATTGAGCAGCCTCAACACAGAATCTATATAATGCACCACGAATTCACTTGGCATTTGAAATAAAGGTATTAGGTCAACAAAATAACTCCAAACAGCTTTGGCAATATCTCCATGTAGCAGGATTATGGGATGGGCTCAGTTGATTTTGCAGAACAACAGAAACATCTTGAACAAAGAGCAACTCCAACAGATTGAAGCCTATTATCCACAGGGATAGAGTTATTAATCACTCGCCACAGAAAAATGGAGATCTTTAGCAGAATGAACGGCTTCCAAATGTCTTCCACTCATGAGCATCAGAGGATCCCCTACTCATCACTATCATTCCCACAGATTTCGTAGAGAAAAGCCCACTAGAATTGGCACAACAAACAAGGGTGTCTTGACTAGTGCCAAGTTGATGTACTGCCAAGTCCAAATCGGTGACTTGCCAGCTAAAAATCCAACAAACTAGTCCAAACAATGGCTAATCTGGTTGTGTTGGATTGGGATGAGATAGAATTCATCAAAATGAGCTCATGGCAGATCAACAAAAGTCTCCGCCGTGTCAACTCATGGAGGTTATCAGAATCTCCAAAAAAATTCACGAGGCAAGCTCTCGAAGTCTACGGTGGTATCCCAAGCTATAGACGTGGTGGAAATTTGAAGTGACTCCTTGCATGTCTTTTCTTGTTTTTTGTCCATGGCACATTAATTATTGTTAGGCTTCTTTTAATTATATTATCTTTTTTAAGTAACTCTAGCAAAGTTGGATCATTGGTAGATGTAGATTTTTTTTTTTGCAGACTATATTACTGCTTTGGTATATCAAACTGGCAACCCCAGTGCATAGAGGTTTACCTCCGCCTAGTACTAAAGGGTAATATATAAGTAGATGGATATATAGTTGTGGATGCGCATGCGAAAAAGAATATAATCTCTGTACTATATATGTGGATGTGATTTGATATTTACATGTAGATACAAATAAGTTTTCTTGCAGGTACAGATGATGATGTAAATGTATACATGTATGTGTACGTGTATGTGGATGTGGATGTGGTTGTGCATATGTAAATGTAGTTGTATATATGGATGTGGTTGGCCTTTTTTTTTTTTTATCCGTTCAAGACTTTTGTTATGATATATGTTTTTACTATCTTTTGACAGTAATGACATATATCGATCATAAAGTCTTGAATTGTTCTGTTGGACAGTCTGTGGATATTTGATCATCTAATGTTCTTTATTATATATGCTTCATGATCATCTTAAATTTTTGACAGTATCTTCTCACTCTTCTCTAATATACCTGCTAATTTTGACTGCTCTTTTTGTCACTTATATTTCATACAAGTGACTTTTTGAGAAAAAGTTAAAATTAGTAAATAATGGTGGTATATTGGAGAAGTGTGGGGAGATGCTGCCGAAATTTTAAGATAATCATGAAGCACATATATTAAAGAACATTAGATGATCAAATATACATGGATGGACATATTATGTAATGTAGGTACCCTTTATTTATGAGATTGTATGAAATCAGACAGGTGTACAGGTTTGCAAAATGTACAACTTTCAGGGGAGATGCTACCGAATTTTTTTTAGAAATGTGTATATAAACCTATTTATATATCTGTGTCTATAAATCTATCTGTCTGTCTCTATAAATGTATATCTATGTAACCATCATATCTATCTACCTATCTATCCTATCTATGTAATTATTGTCTATCTATCTAGCTATCCTATCTTTCTATCTATCTATCTATCTCTATAAATCTATATCTATCTAGCTATCCTATCTTTCTATCTATCTATCTATCTCTATAAATCTATATCTATGTAGCTATCATATCTATGTATCTATCTATCCTATCTATATAACTATGTTATATATACCTACCTATCTAGTTATGTATGTAACTATCTTACCAACCTATCTATCTATCTTGCAAGCTATGTACATATCTATCTATCTATCTATGCATATATCTATTTATCTATATATGATATTTACATGTAGATACAAATAACTTTCCTGACAGGTACGGATGTGGATGTGGATGTGGATGTGAATGCGTATGTGGATGTGGATGTGTAATGTGGATATCATTTTTTTATGAGATTGTATGAAACCAGACAGGTGTACAAATGTGAAAAATGTACAAGTTTTAGGGGAGATACTGCTGATTTTTTTTTAGAAATGTATATATCTATATCTATAAATATATTTATCTATCTATTTATGTATTTAACTTTTGTTAGTAGTACTTTTGAATTAATTGAATATGATGACGATGCATTTATTTTTACAGGTTCTTTGTGTGTATGTCCTTGGTATTGTGTGTGAGGCGATGATGATACACTTGACTTTGCGGCCACTGCAAGCCATCCGCTAACGGCACGGCAGCCCTGGATGGTCCTGGTGGGCAACTGGGTTGCAGCCGTTTGTGCGGATCGCTGAAGCATACGGAAGCCCCTAGGAGTTAAAAATATTTTCTATCTGAGCCTCCAATCTTCCCTCTCCTAAACTTTATGGAGAGGCCACTGTGTGTGTTTGTGTTTTGCGTGCGTAGATAATATATAAGTTATTAATCGATCACATTTGTTAATATGTAGGTTAGAGGATACATAGAAATCGCTGGACTTGACAAGAGTTGGATGAAGTTTGTTCATAATCGAGGAGATCCTAGATATGAGAGAGGGGTGGCTGAGTTTTTGGACTTTGCTTTTCATGAAGATAGAATAAGTTTTAGGTATGGACAAAACAATGAATTGATACAGTGTCCATGTCGGAATTGCCTTAACGGAGTAAAGTTGACCCGGATAGATGTTGAGACCCATCTTAAGGTAGACAGAGTATGAGTGCATTATAAAAATTAGGTGTGTCATGGAGAGGCACCATTAGCTGATATGTTCAGATATCAAACCAACATCCCTACTGTAGAGATGAGTGAACAACAACAATCTTTTATTGCTGATAGTATAGTTGAGATGTTGCATGACTTGTAAGAAGCTGGAAGTGTTACTGCAGAAGAAGAACATGAACCGAATTCCAAAGCGAGAGACTTTTATAAGTTATTGGAGGATGCTGAAATACCATTATATCTTGGGTGCCAGAAGGTTTCAAAGTTAACATTTCTTTTAAAGTTGTTGCATATTAAGACACTGAATCAGGTGACGGGGGCATGTATGAATATGTTTCTTGAATTCATTAGAGAAATATTATTAGAAAGAGCCAATGTACCTCAAACATGGTATGAAGCAAAGAAGATTATTAAAGATTTGGGGTTGGGATAAGAGAAGATAGATGCATGTCAGAATGATTGTCTACTATTTTGGAAGGAAAATGAAGATAAAGATCGGTGCCCATAGTGTGATGCACCGAGGTATAAGAAAAGTATGCATGACTTGAACAACTAATTACAGAATGAGAACAAGAGACTTGGCAAATGACTGCCTAATAAAATTTTGCGCTATTTTCCATTGAAAGATAGATTGCAAAGGTTGTTTATGTCGTCCAAGATAGCCAAATGGTTGACATGGCATATTGATGGTCGGATTCCTCAACAAAACAGAGAGATGCGACATCCTGCTGATTCTGAGGCATGGAAACATTTTGATAATCAGTATCTAGATTTCGCGACAGAAGCTCGCAACTTGAGACTCGGTTTAAGGAGTGATAGGTTTAACTCATTCGAAAATATGAGCAACAACTATAGTATATGGCCTGTAATGACAGTTGTTTATAATTTGCTACCATGGATATGCATGAAACAAACATTTATGATGATGTCATTACTAATTCCTGGTCCTAAAGACCCGGGAAATGACATCGATGTGTACTTACAACCACTAGTGGAAGACTTAGGAGACTTATGGGAGAATGGTGTTGAAAGATATGATGCTGCAAAAAAACAAAATTTCAATATGCATGTTGCCGTTCTTTGGACAATAAATGACTTCCCAGCATATGCCAATTTGTCTGGATGGAGCACTAAAGAAAAATTTGCATGTCCATCGTGTAATTATAAAACCCGTTCAAGATGGTTAAATAATTGCTGCAAATTTTGTTACTTGGAGCACCAACGTTTTTTGCCACTGCATTACAGATGGAGGAAAAGTAATTACAAACATAGATTTGATGGTACAGTTGTATGTGGCAGACGTCCAAGAATTTTGACAGGTTTAGAACTGTGGAACCAACAACAGAGTCTTCCTTATATGAAGTTTGGAAAAAAGTTCAAAAAAGATATTGCAGACTTAAAAGGATGGAAAAAAAAGGAGTATTTTATTTAAAGAGTTACCATATTGGTCGAGTCTTCTGATTCGTCACAATTTAGATGTAATGCACATCGAGAAAAATATATGTGATAATTTGTTGGGCACTTTGAACCTTCTAGGTGGTGAAAAAAATAAAGACCACTTAAAAGCATGGTTAGACCTAGAAGACTGGAAAATACGGCCAGAATTTCATGTGTCAAAGGACCCCCAATACAAGAACAAGATACCGGCAGCAATGTGCACACTAAACAAAAGACAACAGTCTCTTGTGTGTGAATTCGTAAGTAACATTAAGGTCCCAGATGGATATTCTTCTAATTTATCCAAAAGTGTAGATATTACGGGTCGAAAGCTGATTGAGTTGAAGAGTCATGATTCTCACGTCTACATGCAAGTATTGCTGCCTTTGGCAATTCGTGGCATTGTACATAAAGATGTGACTAATCCGATTACAGAGTTGAGTATGTACTTCAAAGAAATATGTTCCAAAGTTCTTGTACCAGAACGTTTAATCAAATTAGAAAGTGATATCGTAGTGACATTATCTAAGTTAGAACAAATTTTTCCACCGTCTTTTTTTGACGTAATGATTCATCTGATAATTCATTTGGCATATGAAGCAAGAATCACTGGTCCTATTCAGTATCAATGGATGTATCATGTAGAAAGATTTTTAAAAAAATTGAAAGATTATGTTCTCAATAAGGCACGTCCAGAAAGTTCAATTGCAGAAAGTTATCTTGTTGAAGAAACAATGTCATTTTGTTCGATATATATGGATGACATTGACACTCGATTTAATCGGAGAGAAAAGAATTATGATGGAACTGTTAATGAGACTAATAATGAAAGTTGTTTGATTTTCAAATCTCCTGGACGTTTTCTCAAAGGAAAAGTAGAATCTCGTTTACTATCTGAAGAAGAAATAGATTTAGCCCATACATACATTTTGAAACAGATTGAACAAATAGATCATTTTTTTTTTAATACAAACAACAAGTGCAAACTTCAAATGTGGTGGAGAAAGACTTTCTAAAATGGTTTCAGAGTTATGTTGAAGAACTGAAAGAAGCAAATGATCTTCGTTGTACTCATGAGATCGAAGTTTTGTCACAGAGACCACCAAGACTTGCATATTCACATTCGGGTTACATAGTAAATGGTTTTAGATTCTGTATCATAGACATTGATGATACTAAATTGACTCAATTGTCTGGAGTTATTGTGAATGCAGAACTTGAATATGGATGTGATGGATATTATGGACGTCTGATTGATGTCCTCGAAATATCTTTTGATCATAAAAGTCATATTGTACTGTTTAAATGTGATTGGTGGGATGTTTATAAAAAAGACAGGGGATTTAAGATCGATAAGTATGGAATTGTCAGTCTGAACACGCATTTTAAACTCAACACAAATGAGCCATTTCCTCTTGCAAATCAAGTAGAACAAGTATTCTATATAAATGATAATACAACAGTAGGGTGGATCATTCCTGTTAGAGCACAACCTCGAGATTATTATAACATGCAAGGTGAAGCCGCTGAAGATGATGGATTATATGTTGAAGAAGTTTATCAAGAAAACTTAATTGATATTCCTATTAGGGGAGAAACTATTGATGTGGATATTAGTGAAGGAATTAGCATAAGAGTAGGCGAATACTTGGAGGTTTAGGTGAAGGTAACTTTTAACGACGTTTATTTTTTATCCATTTTTACTTCTAACTCTAATATAATATGGTAGGATTTGAACAGATGGCTTCAGGTAGTGGCGCTCGTGGCTCAGGTAGTGGTTTCACACTCCGCAAGAAGCGGAATGCCTCTCAGCAATCTATCCCTGAGCGTTCGACCTCTCAGGCCATTGCCTCTCAGCAACTTATCCCTGAGCTTCCCACCTCTCAGGCTCTTTCTACATGTTAGGCTCTTGCCTCTCAGCCTGTTGCCTCTCAGGCCGCTGTGGCTTAGACATCTACATCTGTATCCACATCTTCATCTGCAATAGGTATAAATTTTAATTTTAGTCGTTCATTAAATTGATATTTTTGTGTTTATAATTTCACATAAATATTTTTATCATGTATGTTTAAACAGGTCCATCTTCTACGCATCCTTGGGGTTGAGGATATGGCCATCGGGGCCCAACCAGAGGTGTCACCGATAGGAGATTGAAGCAGGGTCAACGATGGAACGTGTGGGTGATCAGTAGTTACGGCGTTGGTGAGAAGGGAAGTAATTTTGTATCCTGCATGGGCGTTGTGGCAAAACTTCATTGCAAGATATGGCAGAAAAATTTTGTTACTCTTCCTGCAACGAAACAGGCTACAATGTTTAGAGATCTCGAGGTAACAATATTTAAAGTTAATTATATATTTGTCAATTTTGCATGACTAATTAAGTTAACGATAATGTGCATTTGATGTATCAGTGGGACCGAACTCCCGAGACAGATAGGGAGATGCTTATGTATATGACCTCAATGCATCGTAGCTGGCGCGGTGTTTTGAAGAAAAGAGTAAATGAAAATTTTCTTATGTTCATTTATAATCTATTTTTGTATTATTTTTTCTTATGTTCATGTATAATGAAGTCAAACTGAAATTATTTCATAGTATTATACGGAAAAGATTTTGGCAGATACAATTGCTTATGTGCCAGCGGGTATTGATCCGTCTGATTGGCAGATGATGTGCGAGAAATGGAACACGTCAGATGAACAGGTAAAATAATAATGAACTTTGATAATTTATGTTGATTTGTTCGATACAAATTTGACAACTAATATTTTTTTTTTTGTAGAAAATTGCTGATCGTAATAGTGAAAATCGCTCCCATCAGTCTATGCCATATAGGCGGGGCCGGATGAGTCATTATCAATTGAAGGATGACTTCGTAAGATTTTCATTTTATTAGTAGTCTTTCTATATTGTTAAGTTTTTATTACTTATTTTTTTTAACATAATTTGTACAGCATCGTCGTCATCAACGTGATCCCGAGCGCCTTGAGATGTTCAAGATGGGTAGATGTAAGGATCTTCCAGACGGTAGTGAGCAATGGGTAGATGAGGAAAGTAGGAGTCGATATGTAATTTTTTCTATCATTTGAATTTTTATTTTTAATCATTCTTATTAAATTTAATATGTATCACTAATAAGAATTTTATTTTTTTATTTTTTAGGAGAGGATGACTCAATTAACCACTTCTTCTTTGGAGAGTGATGTTGGGAGTACTCCTATTTTTGCTGAGGATGCATTCATTTCGGTTATGGGAAAAGACCGATCTGGCCGTGTTCGTTGTGCTGGAAGTCGAGAGACGTTACGTACATGGTATGGACCGGGAGAAGGGTCGAGCTCTTCCTATCAACGGAAATTTGAGGAGCAAGTTGTGGAGATGCAAACCATGAAAGAAAAAATCAAAGCCCAAGGGGAGGAGATGGAGTGGATGCGCAAACAAATGGTAGACATGAATGCATTTATGAGTCGATTTCAAGCAATGCATAGTCCTACTCAGCCTCAGATAGCTACTATGAATGAGGACGACGTCCAAGACGAATCAAATGATGAGGGAGATGATTTTGATGGTGATGACGAAGAGTGAGCCGATGATAATTGATACATTTAGTTGTGGATGTGTTTATTAATTTTATGTGAATGTTTATTTATGCATGTGGATGTACTTTTTTTGCGATTTCGTGAATATGTTTATTTGAAAGTGTGAATGTGTTTATTTGTACATGTGGATGTGTTCACTTGTATATGCTTGTAATAAGTACAAGTCTGTATCTACAGAAAAAGTATATTAATTTAATATTTTAATTTTTTTTGTTAGTAACTATTTGTCAGTGGCTAAGGCCGCTGACAAAAGTTTTTGTGCAAATATGTCCACGGCTACAAACCGTGGACATATAACACATTTGTCAGCGGCTCCAGTTGCTGACAAAACTTTTGTTAGCGGCTCGTTAGTCCTGGACAAAAGTATTTGTCAGCGGCTCATGTTGCTGACAAAAACTTTTGTCAGCGGCTATACAGCCGTGGACAGAAGTGTTTGTCAGCATGTTTAGCCGTTGACAAATATACTCTTTGTCAGCGGCTTCCAGCAGCCGTTGACATATGTACTCTTTGTTAGCGGTTCTTGTCGGTGGATATATATATTATATGTCAGCGACTTCTGACAGCCGTTGACAAATATATGCCAACGGGACTTTTGTCCACGGCTCAATAGCCATTGACATAAGTATTTGTCAGCGGCTAAGATACTGTTTTCTTTGTAGTGTAATGATTAACTTTAATTGACTAATCTAAGAATTAGATTAGTAATTAATTATTAATAGTCTAATTGTTAGATTATTAATATTGTTTAATATAAATGTTAGATTCTTTTATTTTTAGAAATTTTCTAATTTGCATGGAATAATCTGAAAATTATTAATTTGGAGTGTGTGCACATGTAATATTTGTTTTGATATATGATTTAATTGCATGTTAAGTTAATAAAATTAGTTTTCAAAATTCAAATACTAATTTTGATTGGAACCTAACTTTTTGAAGTCAAATTATTTATTTTGAGAACTCTTTTATTTTAGCCATGTGATGCGCTTGTGATGTGTGGAATGATATAAAACACACCATGGTTATGGATATACACCTTTTAAATTATTCATGTGATGAATGGTGCGTATGGATCGTGGATCAATGATAGAATGTTTATTAATGATTAATAAATAGAGATCTGCGTATCTCTCCCTCTCTCATACTCCGATGTACTTCTACCTACCTCTCTTTTGTACTTGCCATAAGGTCTTCTTCAATTTACATGTTAATTTGGAATTTAATGTAACATGATCGAAGCAACCGAGGAAGGAGTGAGGATGATCCACAGCTATAACCAGGAAGGCGAAAAGATGGAGATCCTTTGTCTATGTGTTTGCAGGATTGTCTAATGAAATAGTTATGTTAGATTTTGTGTGCGTTTGATTGTTGGCTCCAGTCAAACCCATTGTGCTATCCATGACCACACTAGATATGTATGTGATATAATGTTTTTACTTTTGATTATAAATCAAAGCAAGTATAATATGTAGTAAATATATACGATATATTTATATACTATCACCTAGGTGAGACTAAGATAAAAGTTATCTAAAAATCCTCGCTAAATTCAAAGCTGTAATGTGAGTAGTTGAAAACCTATCACATGGTCCTCCACCGTTATAGTCATAAGATTCGAATTACTTTAGGTAGGTTTGTTGTGCTTGTTGGGATATGGGCAGGGTACGACGAACGCAGCAGAAGCATAATACGAATCCTCGCCTGATGCTCGCTGACCCGTTTTGGAACGAAAACCGAAAATCGAAAAACAGTTGTGATCTCATCACCTTGCGCGGAATCGAATCCGCGACTGTTTCGGTTCCGTCGAGGCGATGCCGCTAGCCGCACAAGCATCCGGCCTTCAACGGTATCCACGCGATCCTCCATGATGGTTCGTCCTCGCTCCCTCGTCCAGATCAACTCGCTCGCTAAAAAATACTCGCCGCAACGATGTCTGGATCATCCGGATGGGAATTCCCGACTCTCAGGAAATGCGCGCGGCGGAGACGGGAAGTCTCCCAGCACCTCGAACGGGGTGCCCAAAGGAGGAGGAGAGAGAGAAGGGGATGGCTAGCCTTGAGAATTCCTAGAGCTTGGCCTAGGATTTCTCAACAGCACGTATATATATTAAGTCGGCGCGACTTTTCACAAAAGTCCCCAAGTTAATATAATTCCCACTTTAGTACCACCGACTGAGAATCAGTTTGCATGTGATCCTCTAAGCCCATTAACCGGTCCGGTTTTCAGCCTGTTAAGTACAATAACATTTTATTGACTTACTGTAATTAATTAATATCCAATATTTAATTAATTATTTAATCGAATTAACACCGCATGATCCTGGAAGGCAATGGGGTTCAGCAACCCACTCATAGAACCTGTCCGTCTACAATTACTACGTGGCTATAATCCCTCGTGCGCACAATGCCCTCGAATTAACCTAGGGTATAGTCAACTGTCAAACCCTAGATGGTCAACTCACTTGAATCAGACTCTGGTGTACAATATACGAAAATACCTTTGTAATATTGTGTCTGCTCTGGCCAGAGACTCCGCGGATCTATTCTAGAGCATTTTCTCTCCAATTGCCTGAGAGTGAACGATCCTCTATTGAACACACAATCACCTTCGAAGGTCTTCTGTTGGACCTGATCCTTCAATATTAGAAATCCCACGGATAGGGATTGTAAGCCAAGGTCAAAGCCCAGAAGTCCACCGACAAGGTGTCTTTGGTGTCTCAAGTCCAAGGACCAACCACGCTACTATGACGATGAATCAAGCCGTTTGGCGATTGACAGTTAGGTAAATTATCATTCGGCGATTCATGTTGGATCAGTTCAGTGAACTCATTCCCCAATGAGCACCTACAGGTTCCCCATTGTATCTCCACATAAGTGACTAACGAAATCAGTCACCCTCATCATATGAGTTGGAATAACCTGTGCTAGTCTTACCGGATGTTTGATGTCCTTCTCAAACATTCTACGACTAGGAATAATTAAGAATATGTGTTTATAACTCATCAAACTCATTATTATGATCGCATCATAATCCGATGACTATTGCACACATTCATGGACTTCATTATGTGAAATAATAAACACACAAATCTACATAATGAAATATATGCCATTTATAATTGAGCCAGATTGAAATAGGTGTCTCGTGATTGGCTTAGAGGACACCTGTATCTATCAGTGCTATCCACAAGGCCTGTTTAATTGTAAGGAGTGACTCTGGCTATTGTAACGACCTGCCACCTTATAATCGAGGATCTGATTACTAAATGTGTACCGAATCATTAAAATTTAGAGCCAAACCAGGATCTCGATAAGTCTGGGAAATAAATGATAAACTAAGCTAAACATTCTACATGACATCGAATTGTAAAGGAAGTGCATGAATTAAAAAATTATTACAATTTGACTTGACTCAGCAAATAATTACATAATCCAACTAAAAAGAAATAAATAAGCGTACAGGCCTGAAAAGAAAATAACAACTACATCGGGACAAACCCCGGAACAGTGGCTGCTAGCGCGTAACTCGAGACAAAACCTTCCATGCTACGCCTGCCTGGAACCGTCACCCGAAAACCGTAGGGGTGAGTCTCATCGAAATGGATTTAGTAGGGACCCTTCGATCCCTACCACACACTCACGCACCCACAAGTGCAACAACTCAAATATAAGCAACTAAATAAGTAAAGCAGTAAATACAACTCCCAAAGATTCTCAATTTTACGTTATAAAATACATGCATTTGTAAATGCATCATGTAAAACTCTGAAACTACTCCACTACGAAGTCCATAACCAGTGTCTCGGCTAAACACACAAACCACGCAGCCGAACATCCGGAAAATAAATAATAAACAAAGGTAAACATTCTACATCACATCGAATTGTAAAGAAAGTGCAAGAATTAAGCGCACAGGCCTGAAAGGAAAATAACAACTACATTGGGGCATACCCTAGAATAGTGGTTGCTGGCGCGCAACCCAAGACAAAACCCTCCATGCTACGCCTGCCCGGAACACTTAACTGAAAACCGCAGGGGGTGAGTCTCATTAAAATGGACTCAATAGGGATCCTTCAATCCCCACCACCCACTCAC
This sequence comes from Zantedeschia hybrid cultivar, assembly GCA_030544215.1. NCBI lineage: Eukaryota > Viridiplantae > Streptophyta > Magnoliopsida > Alismatales > Araceae > Zantedeschia > Zantedeschia hybrid cultivar. The sequence goes on along the minus strand of JARZZO010000008.1, from coordinate 55,367,749 downwards.
GTACCCACAAGTGCAACAACACAAATATAGGCAATGAAATAAGTAAAGCAGTAAACACAACTCCCAAAGATTCCCAAATTCCGATATAAAACACATGCATTTGCAAGTGCAACATGCATAACTCTGAAACCACTCCACCACAGAATCTACAACTAGCTTCTTAACTAAACACATAAACCACGCAGCCGAATGCGAAAAACAACGACTCGATTGGACCAAACAGCAACTCCTCGGATAGCGCATTGGCTACTCCGACTTGTCTAGCTCTAGGTGGTTCTGCTTCCCCCAGCTACGAGTAACACTCCGAATGTACCACTCCCACACCGGTACTAGCTATACCCAGGGTACAGTAGGTGACTCTCTCTTTAGGCGTCACCCCACCACTCCCACATTGACGCCGTGTCACTCCCACACCGACACAGGGTGCCTAAGCACTAACAACTGTCACTCTAGGTCCACGATCACCCAGAACACAACACAGTGCGATCCGATCACGTAGAAATCTTTGTCCTCGAAGTACGATTTCAAGCATGCATTTAACCAAACTATCTAACAATGTAAACACATGTTAATTGTATGAATTAATGGAGTTCTGTCTTGAATCGCGTCGCCTGTGGCTGATGTCATTCAAGACCCCTGTTGTCACCAAAAAATTGAACAAGAAGAAGAGCCTAAAGATCAACAAAGAAGGCCCAAATCAAAGAGAATTGAAAGGAAGAACCAAGTCCATTAATTCAAGCAAGAAAGGTCTAAGCAATTTTTTCAAAGAAATCTCAAGTGAAGAAGAATTAATGGACAACAGTCATGTCTATTTTACAAGCCAAATGAATCAAAAAAGGGGCCACTCTAGGGCCCAAATGGTGAAGCAATCCAATGGCACAACCGGGCCCATTATCCCAAGCAAAGAAGGTCCAAACAATTGTGCAAAAATTGTCCAAGAAGGCCCAAATGAAGAAGATTTAAAGGGCAGCAACTAAGCCGCATTTTATAAGCGAAATGAATAAAAAAAAAAAAGGGGGCCACTCTAGGGCCCAAATGATGAAGAAATCCAATGGTGCAACCGGGCCCATTATCTCAAGCAAACGAGGCCCACCCAAGCAATTTTGTAAAAGAAGGTCCAAGTGAAGAAAGTTAATGGACAACTGTCATGACCATTCTTACAAGCACAAAGAAGTTAAAAATGGGTTACTTTTAGCCCAAATGATGAAGAAATCCAAGAGGGCAGGCCTAGGCCCATTATCTCAAGCAAAAGAAGCCCAATAGGGGCAATTTGGGCCCAAAAAGTGAAGACCAAAGCCCAATTTCGTGACAACCTTCAAAAGGGCCCAAATGGTCCCCCCCATGGCCTATTCTTATCCCTTTGGCACATGGTCAAATCTGCCCAAAGGAGGATAAGAAGAAAAGCAAGTGGTCCCCCCCTCAAGATTCTTCTAGAAGAGGGTAGGTAAAAAGCAAAAGGAGAAACCAATTATGATTCTCCAAGTGTTGTGGCCTCATTGGAGGACTCTTAAGAGGGGTTTCTTATCCCTAATTTAAGGCTAATGGATGCCTAATCTACCCCCCAAAAGTAACCCAACTTTATCTATAAAAGACCCCCCATCTTCTACAAGAAAAAGTTGGAGACAAAAATCCCAAAAAAGAGAAAAGCGAAGAAGAAAGGTGAGAGAGCTTGGAGGAGCACGTCTCCCTCCTCCTTCTCCTCCATTTCCTGCATCTCAAGAGACAAAAAAGAGTTAGAGAAGAAGAGAAAAAGAAAGGAAAAGTGCTAGAGAAGAAGAGAGCAAGATTGTAGGCTTCAAGAGCCATTCTCTCTTCTCATCCCCTCTCTAAGGTAGAGTGGAGGTAAAGAAGGGATCTATCTCTGTCTCCTTGCTTTCTTATAATATTTTTCTTTCAGTTTGAAGTTCATAGAAACTTCTATCTCCCCCTTGATGTTCATCCATGATGATTGAAAGCAATGAAATGCAATGTTCAGATTTTCTGAGTCTATTTTGTGAATCTGATGGTTATCTTGCTTTTATGTCATTTTTTCCTTCATAAGGCATGTGTTTTTCGTGTGGAGATGGTAGAGGGGCCTTTCGAGTTCATAGAAATGGTCTCCTCAAGCCTTGAAACCCCCTAAATATGGAGATATGACCCAAGATGTGCTTTGCTGTCTAGATTTCCTAAAAACTGATTTTCTATTTATTTGCCTTTGGTTTTGGGGTTTTTCAAGGTGGCTTGGCCTTCCATGACCCTTAGGAGCACATTCCTTCGATGGATGATGTTCCTCCAAGGCCAAACATCAAGAGAAACCCCCTAAGTTTCATATATATTGAGATCCAAGTTTATGTTTTCATGTTGGAACCGAATGGATTTTGTTTGGATTTTTTCCTTTAATGGCTAAGGGTTTAGGCCCTAGAGGTTCTCAAGGAGGTTCCCTCATTAGTTGAGGATTAACTTTTTTGGGTAGAAACCCTCTAACATGGAGCCAAGAAGGAGAAATCCATAGAAAAGATAAAAAGTATACCTAAGTTTCCCATATGTTCATATTCAAGTTTTCATGATATTTTCCTAAAGAAATGCATCTAAAATATATTTTAAATAAATATTTTAGGCTTTGTACCTTTTATACCTTATTTTCTATCATTTGGGTTAGTTTCAAACCCATTTTTTACCGAAAATCCGGATTTCAGCCTGAGTCCGTGTTTGCAGGTGCTACAGTGTTGAGTCTGCGCCTCCCTGCTTAGACTTAGCGCCAGTTGCAGGTTTTGAGTCTGCACCTCTTTCAAGTGTGTTTTTGGGGTTGAGGTGATTCTTTGATCCTCCCCCAAGATATCCAAATGTTCCTTGGACCTAGGGCTGTCCCTTTGAAGCCCAATGAAGGTCCTAAATGGATTGGACTTTGGGTTATGAAGCCCTTAATGTTTCAAATCGAAGTTTTGCCATATGTTTTAAGCTTTTAAATATTTTCCGATGTTTTTCAAGGATGTCCCGATCTAAGGGTGCCAGCAATCTCATATTGGGTAACCCATCAAGGGCCCTCATACAAAAAACATCATTCTTGTGTTCCCATTTCTATGGGTTCATTTAGATGATGTGTCCCGAAGTCCCAATGAGTTGGTGGAGTTCCTTACTCTTCAAATGTAGAAATGGAATGGGTGATTCCCTGTGGATAACCCTTTCATTTTGAAGGCATTAAGGGCACCCTTTGGGTGAGTGGTTGGATGCTCGGCACACTTCCCTTTATAGCCACCTCCATGGTTCATGGCTACATGTGATCCTCTAGGGAAATTGGTGGAGTTCCTTGCTCCCCAAATGTAGAGATGCTTTGAATTTCCCCTTATGGGTTTTTCTTACATCTTGAAGGCATTAAGGGCACCCATTGGGTGAGTGGTTGGATGCTCGGCACGCCCCCCTTTATAGCCATCCCTATGGTCCATTAGCCATTACATATCCCTTTAAGGGAGTTGGTCCTTCGGGTCCCTTCGTGCCATGATCCTTCATGAAGATCTTAAACCTTTTCATTGGATTTTCCTAATAAAAGGTTGAAATTCAACTTGGAATCACTATATTGACCGCTTTTAATGCTTTATAAAGTGATCTAAGAAGAATGAGATAAGCATGAAAAGGCCTCATGTAGCCATACTCAATTTCTGAGATTTCATAGTGTTATCCTCCCCAAATTTGTGGTGATTCTTGGATCACTTCAAGTTGAAAGAAGTATAAACCTAAAATTATGCTCAGATTTTGAGTTTGCGCACCTACCACCATGGAAATTCAATTTGGAATGGGTACAATCTGTTTTTTTCCACTCCGGATTTCATATTCCAACTTTAATGGTTGAAACTAACCCTTTGATGGATTTAGTTGCAGCTTGAACTGTACAGGAAATTCAAAAATCAAATTTCAGACTTGAGTCTACGCCACTGTTCTGAGTATGCGAACCCTTGCACAGACTCAACTCAAAACTGTCAAAGTGTCCTTGCATGGGCTGATAGACTCATTTACGGTTCAAGTAACTCAAATAATTAAAGTTAATTTATTCAAAAAAAGGTTTAAGATAGCCATCTTCTATTTTAAATAAACACAAAATTTCAAACTTAAGTTGGGTCTGCACATCTTTCATAAGCTCATTTCAAATGAAAAAATCAACTAAACAACAAATCAAATTGCTCAAACCACTTGCAATCATATATCAAACACTCCATATCATTTAAATAAATATCCATTTACAAAAAGGATCTAAATCCCTTTTAAATAAACAAAAATCACAAGTTCAGCTGAGTCTACGCACCCCTTGCGCAGACTCAAACCCATTTTTCTTGTCTCCTTGATATTTGAAGCTCCCCAGCTCTTTGAAACTCTTGGAATTCCCCTAAACCTCAAGAGATTCCATCTTTTTAAGAATCTTGTTCAAAATCCTCTTTGAACTTGAGTCTGCACATCAATCCCGAGGCCAAAACCTCGTCTCTTGGCCCCCAAATCATGTCTGCAGCTCCAAAACTATAAATAATCATCAAACAAAATATAAAATCAAGTTATCCCACCAAAAATCCAATAAAACAACTCATAATAAAAAAATCCACAGTTCAGACTTGAGTCTGCGCATCTTGGCGCAGACTCAGCTCTGAAATTTACAGAAAATAAAAAATCAACCTCCCAACCACTAAAAGATGATCTAAAACCCTCTAAAAATCAAGTTTATTCTTATCTATCAGAATATCAAATAAAAACACCCAGTTGTTCTTGAAAAAATGCAAAAAACAACTAAAAACACTTTGGTGACAAATGAGTCTGCGCTACCCAGCGCAGACTCCACCCTGAAATCCCAAATTTGGTCTTTTTGACCTTAATTTCTCCCCAAATTAAATCCAAAAATCTACATAAAAACTTCATACTTTATATAAGTCAAAAACCTAAATAAAAACTTAAAACTCATTTCACAAAAAATATAAAAAATACTAAACACTTTGATAAACAATGAGTCTGCGCTCTATAGCGCAGACTCAACCTTAAATTCCTAAAATCTGGTATTTTGGCTATTAAAATTCCATCAAATCAAATCAAACTCTTAAGAATAAAACATATATTTTTCACAAATCAAAACCTAAACAAAACATTATAACTTTTCCATAAAAATTACCTAAAAAACTAAAAAATAAACTTGTGACAGGTGAGTTTGCGCTACCGTGTGCAGACTCAACCCCTAATTGATAAAATCCAATCTTTTCAACTCTAATTCCTTTAAAATTGAATAAAAAACCCCAAGATAAAAATAAAATACTTCTTATAAATCAAAAATCAAATAAATCTCAAATTTGCCCTTTTGCAAAATATAAAAAATACCTAAAAGAAACCTCATTTCTAAACTTAAAAAATTCAACAAATCTTCAATGCATCCCCATAAATCAATCCAAAAAATACTAAAAATGTCTCTCATCATCATCCATCAATAAAAATCAATCAAGTCTTGTGCAGACTCAACTTCAAACTAAAAAATGAGTTTTCTTCTCAAATAAAAATTGGAATTCATTCATTTTTTGGAGGCAATCTTGTATATCCTTTTTATATCAATTCAAAGGGTGTTATTCTATTCTTCCGACGATTAATGAAGGGTTTTCCTCTTAAGAGGATGTAATTAACGCTATTCCATTTATGGGTAGCGGGATCGGGTCGAAGAACTACGCAATCATCTGATTGAGTTAGGTAAAGCACACAAATAACAAATCTAAATCAAAAATCAAAAAATCAAGATCAAGTGCATTTTTTCCCTAAAAAATGTATGACAATCTCTTTTGGCACGCCCGGTGGGACCTGTCCTCCCTTCATCTTCTCGTCGGAAGAATAAGGATAACACCCATTCTTTGAAATTATTGATTATCTATCTCTTTATTGTATTACAGGAGAGTCAATGGAATCGAAAGTTTCTTCGGCCCTCTGGTGGTCGAAAACCATGCTCGCTATGGCTATGTGGCGGTACCTGTGGCATTCGGGACCTTCCCTCCCGTTATTGGTTTTTCGAATTTTCTCAAGGTGGTCTTCATGCAACCTGAAATTATAACTGATAAACCTCAAGCACAAGTAGTCAACTACTGCACTATTCATAGTCATGCTGCATCAACTTCAAGACAATATCGGGGAAATATCCGAAAGGGTCAAAATCCCTAGCTCAAATCAAAGGCAGTCTCTGCATAATGGTCCAGGACCAAAATATCAATTCTTGTTGGGAGCTTGCGGATCTTTCTAGACGGCAACAAAGTTGATACTACCAAAGACCGACCGGTTCCAAATATTCCAGTTCAAAACTCAATCCAGGTCTTTGAAGACATGGATAGAGAAAGAATACAAAATGAAAGAAAAGAAAAAGGAAAAGCTAAGATTTAGATGTCAGAAAAGTAAGAAAGAAACCTCAAACCAGCTTATTGGCATGGGACGAAATATTGTCAAAAGCCACCAGCAAAACAAATCTGGGTGCTCAAACATCAAGAAGATCAATATGCACAAGAAAAATCAAAGCCAATCTTCAAGTCACAAAGGCGGAAAATATGGAAACCAATTCAAAGGCAACTGCCTCATGCTGAGTTGCCAAAAAGAAGGAAGTCAAGAGAAAGATATGAAAATGAAAAGCCAAAAAAGCCTTCGAAAACATCTGTATTCCAAAGGCTGCAGCAGAAACCTCCTTCCATAAGGAGATCAACAGAATTCACCCAAGGAAGCCTGATAATTTATTCATGTCATACTATCAACAAGTATGCGGTACTCCCTGAAGATCCAGAAGAAATCAGAGATTTAGCCTCAAGGCCGGGTCTAGTTACTCAAAGAATGCAAGCGGCAGCCATAGTTGCCCAAAATTTTCCTACCTTATTGGAAAACATTGATGAGGAAGCAGGGCTATCTGCAAATGTCATTGAAGCTTCAGGAGAAGCTCTTTCTGCACCAGCAGAGCAGCAGCTTCCACAGCAAATCAATCAGCAAAAAGAAGTAGAACCAAGCATAACTCAGTTGTTGTTGCAAGAAATTGAGTTGTTGAAAAAGTAATTGAAAGAAAAAGATGCCCAAATACAGGGGGCAGGATGGGCTGGTAAAGAAGGAGGTGCTTCAACTTCCTCTTATCCTTGGGTGGCTAACCCTCCAGTTCCTCCTCCTCCGTCTCAAAATCTTCTAAATATATCCATGCAGTCATCTAAGCCTATGCCTATGAATGAAACACCTGCATATATTCAAGTATCCAATAGTCAAGTTGCTCCTGTAACAGTATTGCAAGACAATTTGATCTCAAATTTGCCATTTCAAGCCTCCCATGTTCAGGGAGTTAATTTCTTCCCAAATCTAGCAAATCCTGCTGTGGCTCAAAGGTTAATGTTAGAACAACTCATTGATATGAAGCTAGCAGAAAGAGTGGAGGGTACCTCTACGGTATATGATGTATATAAAGTACCATATCCGGTGCATCATGCTATGAAGAGGCTTCCGCTGGGAATGACCAAAGTGCCCAAGTTTGAAAAATTCTATGGCCAAGGAAATCCAAAAGAACACTTGGCATATTATAATGGGGCAATGGGAGACCTAGCCACTGATGAATGTTATATGCTGAAAATTTTCGGGTCTTCATTAACTGGACTCGCATTTGAATGGTATTCTTCTCTTCGGCCTGGTTCTGTTGCAGGGTGGGCCGACCTTCAGAAGCAATTTTAAGACAGATTTTATCTGGTGGAGAGAGAAATCACTCTGGCAGAGCTATATACTGTGAAACAAGAAAACAATGAAAATGCTTCTAAATTCATTGCTAGGTGAAGGAATCTTAGCATAAAATGCAAAAGGCCACCATGTCAAGAAGATGCAGTTGTGATATGCAAAAGTAATCTGAAAAATGAAGTCCTTGAAAGGCTGGTAGCCATTGAAATCAAATCTTTTGACAAATTGAATACTGTGGTATCAGAAGTTGAAAATTTTCTGAGCCGATCCAGAAGTGAACCAAGCAACAACAAAGGGAAATTTGATAGAAGAATTGCTCCACGTAAGTCAAATACAGTAGATTTATCTACATTCATCACGGAGCAACAAAAGAAAGGTCCAGCCATCCAGGCCGAAACCAGCAACAATAGAGAGAAAGAAGCCCGAGCCTTATCCTCTCTCAGAGACAGAATGAGCAAGCCATATAGCTTCCCAAAAGACAAAACTCGTGTTCTATTTGAATGGGCACGAAAATACAATCAGATTGTGTTATCACAGTCGAAAAGGCTAGAAGATGCCAAAAGATCTAATGATCTAAATTATTGTCCATATCACCAAATTATGGGACATCCTATTGAAGAATGCTATGTGTTCAAAGATGTAGTTGAAAAATTAATTCAGAAAGGTGTTCTGAAGATGGGAGATCGTCTTGTCGATCCTCTGCAGCCTCATGGCTGGACAAAAGCAAATGTGGCATCTGTAAATGTGCATCATATGGTTCCTATTTACCAATCATTAAGCTCAGAAACTGCAGAAAGAAGTACACAAGTCACCTATGAGCAACTGGTACTTCAACCACTCCAAGCATCTCAGTGGCAGACAGTTAAAAAGAAGCCAAGATCTCATATCAAGCAAAAATCATCATAAGTATATATTCATGGAGGTATTCTACGACGGCCGACATATGTTCAACCCGTCCTTCTACCAAATCTGGATAATATGATATCCGATATGTCTAAAATAGCTCTATCTGCGTCGGTCAAAGCTGCAGCTTCAGGCAAAAAACAATGTGTGTCCTCCCCTCAGCAGGAGACATCCCAATCAAGACCAAATTACCCTACTCCAGCAAGCAGTATATGGAAACGGGTAGATCCTCATACTGTAAGGAGGGTTACAAACAGAAGAAGAAAAAGAGAAACACCAATACCAATTCTACCTAAAAGTAAAGATCCGCTGTCAAAGTTGCAACAGCTAATAGATAGCTTGGATGAACATGAACAACCTCAAAGAAAGCCAACAAAGCTGAAGCATTATATCCCATGGGAGAAACTCCAAAATATGACAATGAAACAAATACATGAAGAAGCCCTATTTTGGGAGCATGAAGTCAAAAAGCCGAAGACTGATGATAATCAAGAAAATGGGAAAGAAGAGAAGGAAGGCACTTGCACTGTCATGTCTTGCAACACAATATCAACAATAAATGAAAGTGAAGATGATGACGAAGAAGAAATCTTTCTTGCTCCAAAAATAGAAGTGATGGAAAGCTCTACATCAACTCCAAATGAGCAACATGTCACCCGATCTGGCAAAAAGTGGGGACGGAAGCCTCCATTGGCTACCACTCAAAAAATTATCCAGCTGCAAGGGGAAAGACCATATGTTATCCCAGAACCAGAACTCAGAGGAATGGAATCCATGCCTTTGTCAAAAAGAAATATTCAAATCCCGCCTCCGGTCGGGCTGTATCCAGAAAATTCTGATCAAGAAAATGGGGTGTTACCCTCTTTATATGAATTCATGACAGTTCAAAAGTCTGCAAAGAAAAGTAAACATGTCCAACAGTAGCCGTCTGAAGAACAAGATCCTCAGGTTGCCTCTCTAGAAGTTCATGATAATGAAAAAGCAGAAAAGAAAGTTATCGGCTTACTAAAAAGGTTGCCATCTAAATTTACTGTATGGGAAGTTTTGTCACTTAGTGAGGAATTGCGAAAGGCTCTCATTATAGCTTTAAAAACTCTTCAAATTTATGAAGCTCATGCAGCAGAAATTCAAGAAATATCCTATGAGTCATTCACGGCTTCCATCACCTTCACTGAAGATGATATGTTGCTGCCTACAAATGACCACAACAGGCCACTCTACATGGGAGGAAAGATAAATGGACAATTCGTCAATAGAATTCTGGTTGATCAAGGCTCTGCTGTCAGCATCATGCCTCTCAGAACTTTCCAGAAATTTTATTTTCATATGCACCTAAGAAGAGTGCAAGATTTCAAAATAGCTGGATTCAACCAGAAGTCAGAAACACCAATTGGGGCAGCTGAATTTGAAATGATCATCGGTGACTTTCACTTCACAGTCCTCTTCCATATCATAAATTATGATACCACATATAAAGCTTTGCTCCGGCGGCCATGGATACATCAATATTTTGTGGTGCCCTCCTCATTGCATCAGTGCATCAAATTTCCTTGGGAAGGACAAATACAACGAGTCTTTGCTGATCTCGAGCCTTTTGAGGTTCATAAATGTCATCTCATGGATGCCAATCTCTATTTACCTCCCCCCTTGGAGGAAAAAGAAGATAAAGAAACAGAAAAGCCTGATACCAGTCAGAGCAAAGAATGGTTTCCTCCTCCACCAAATATCGGCTCTCTCAGTCTTGAAGACAAAGAAGCTACAATTATGAAAAGTCCTTCAGTAAAGACAACCAAACAGCAAGATGTACTCTCTATAGAAGTCATGGTCCCAGTCGGACAAATACATCCTATTGAAGAGTACGAATGTCAGCTCGTAGAGTCTTTGAAGAAATTCATGGTTCCTCACGAAGATGGACATAAAACAGTCTTTTATAGAGCAGATGAGCAGTCGGCTACTGAAGACAAAGATTGCTATATTCCCGATATAGAAGAAGAATTATGGGTTGACATCATGGGTCTCCCAGACATGACAAAGCATACTGAGGAATTAGCTTAGGCTTAGTCAATTTCATTATATTAAACAAAAAAGGAATGGAGCAGGTTCCAACAACTATGGTACCCTCCTAACATGTCCAAAGCATTGATGCAACATACACAATATCCAGGCTTGGGATATACCTTGCCGGAAGAAGAAACTCCTGAATTTTCAGTAAATATGACATATATTTTGCCAGAAATACCAGAAATTGCACAAGCTATATATGATGACTATGATGAAGAGCAGCCCACAGGTCAGTCTATTCAAGAAAGCCAGCTAGAAGCTGATCAATCTCCTTTTCTGGCATGTCAATGCTGGAAACATCTTGAAGAAGAAGACATCCAAGTCACAAAAGTCAAGGAAAATGATATCCCAAGTTCCAATATGGTTCAGACTATACCAGAAGAACAAGAAAATCCACCTATCACCCATGAACCTCATGTTAACGTGGGTCAAAGGGGAGATGAGCTCACTCAGCTTATAGAAAATCAACAGGCAGATCCTGCCCCAAATATTTTCACAGCAAATCAATCAAATGAAATTGACCAAGAAGTCAACGAAATTGAAGTAGAAATTGAAGAAGAAGTAAATGAAGAAGATCTAATGGAGCTCCAGCCAGCACCTCCAGAACTTGAAGATGGAGGACAAGCCACGGTTGATGAGCTCCTTGAAATCAATTTGGGCTCTGAAGAAGACCCAAGACCAACATATATAAGTGCATTGCTCAGTCAAGAACAACAGCAAGCATATATTTCGCTTATGAGGGAATTCCGAGATTGTTTTACCTGGTCCTATAAAGAAATGCCTGGGTTAGATCCAGAAGTAGCTCAACATGAGCTGGCCATTAATCCAGCCATCGAGCCAATCAAACAAGCTGATAAACAAAATCAATGCTGAAGTCGACAAGTTAATTGATGTTGGCTTTATACAAGAAAATCAATATACAACATGGCTGGCAAATATTGTTCCAGTCAAAAAGAAGAATGGACAGATCAGAATCTGTGTGGACTTCAGAGATCTAAACAAGGCATGCCCAAAGGATGACTTCCCAGTGCCTGTTACCGAAATTATGGTCGACGCCACCACAGGACACGAAGCTTTGACTTTTATGGATGGATCGTCGAGATATAATCAAATATGGATGGCTGACAAGGATAAGATCCATACTGCCTTCAGAACTCCTAAAGGAATCTTCAACTACAAAAGAATGCCCTTCGGCCTCAAGAACGCCGGTGCAACATACCAAAGGACAATGACCAAGATATTTGATGAATTCCTTCATCAACAAGTTGAATGTTATATTGATGACCTAGTTGTCAAAACCAAGAAAAAGGAAGATCATATGCAAGATCTCCGCACCATATTTGAAAGGCTGAGGCAATACAGCTTGAAAATGAACCCCATGAAGTGTGCCTTCGGGGTTTCAAGTGGCAAATTTCTGGGCTTTATCGTAAGATACAGGGGCATTGAAATAGACCCAGCCAAAATCAAAGCTATCTAGGAGCTTCCGCTTCCGAAGAATCTTAAAGAGCTGCAATCCCTTCAGGGACGGCTCACATACATTCGAAGGTTCATATCCAACCTAGTCGAATGGTGTGAACCCTTCTCTGAATTAATGAAGAAAGATGCCCCATTCATATGGGATGATGAATGTCAAAATGCGCTTGAGAAAATCAAGCAATACCTTGCATCGCCGCCCGTGCTGGGGGCACCTATCAAAAGCTAGTCATTAATCTTATATATCGCTGCTCAGGAGACTTCTCTAGGGGCAATGCTAGCACAAGACAATGAAGAAGGCAAAGGGCAAGCACTATATTGCTTAAGCAAAAGGCTGATCGGGGCTGAACTCCGGTACTCACCTATCAAAAAGATATGCTTGGCCTTAGTCTTTGCAGCTAAAAGACTTAGGCACTATATACTATCACATGAAATCTAGCTCATCTCTAGGGCTGATCCTCTCAAATATATCCTCAATCGACCAGCCTTGAAAGGTAGTTTGGCCAAATGGGCAGTCCTCCTTATGGAGTTCGACATCAAATATGTTCCTCAGAAAGCCATCAAAGGTCAAGCTATTGTAGACTTCTTTGCAGCACATCTAGTGCTAGAAGATTCACCGTTGGTCACCGACCTGCCAGATGAAGAAACATTGGAAGCTAACCATACAGAACAAAAGATATGGCAGCTATATTTTGATGGGGCCTCCCGTCAGCAATTGTACAAGATGGTACATTCACTACAAAGGCTGGGGCAGGCATTGTCCTAATATCTCCAGAAGGCGAGGTTCTGCATACCTCGTGTTCCTTAACTAAGCTATGCACCAATAATGAAGCTGAATATGAAGCTTTGATAGTTGGCCTGGAAGTTGCTCTAAATATGGGCATTCAAATGATTCAAGTCCATGGAGACTCAATGTTGATTATATACCAAGTCCAAGGAATATATGATGTCAAAAAGCCCTAGTTGATTCCTTATCACAAAAGGGCCCTCAAGCTGATATAAAGATTCTATTTCTTTGAAATCAACCATATCAACCGCAGTGCAAATGCTTAAGCTGATGCTCTGACTAAATTAGCAAGTTCTCTGGCTCTGCCGCCAGAGGGGTCCCTTGAAATATGGGTCAAGAAAAGAAGATTGTTACCAACTGTGTTGGGAGAAGAAACAGAAATGCAAATAGAAGTATGTGCAGTGGAAGAAGCCGATAAGCCTTATTGGAGGGAAATGCTTCTCGACTGATTCAAGCATAAAATATTGCCAAGCACTCGAATCAAGCGTGCTAAATTGATCCGTATCAAGGATTCATATGAATACAAAGGAGACACTCTCTTTCGAGTGACATATGATGGTAAAAGAAAAGTTCTCCTCAAATGCCTGTCACCAAAAGAGATAGCTGAAGCCTTGAGGGAAATACATGCCGGGGTCTGTGGTGCTCACTAGTCCGGCCTCATGATGAAAAATCAACTCAAACAATTGGGCTACTACTAGCCCACAATGTTCGATGATTGTGCGCAATATGCCAAATCATGTCATAAATGCCAGGAACATGGCCCAATTCCAAGAAAACCCCCTTGTGCCCTTTCACCCTATAGCACCATCATGGCCTTTTGCCGAATGGGGCATGGACGTTGTCGGTCCATTCATACCCTCCTCATGAGGTGCTAAATATATTCTGGCCGCCACGGATTATTTTTCCATATGGGCCGAAGTAGTAGCATTAAGAGAAGTTACCGGGGCAGCCGTTGAAAGGTTTATCCGCCAAAATATGTTGTTCCGATATAGTGCACCCAGTCGGATCATCTCAGATAATGGAACATGCTTCCGAAATCAAATCATATACAAGCTATCTACGAAATTCAAAATTGATTGGAGGACCTCTACAGTCTACAATCCATAAGCCAATGGGTTAGCAGAAGCCTTTAACAAGACTCTATGCAACCTTCTAGCAAAGACAGTCAGTTCAACTAAGAAAGATTGGGAAGAAAGAATGTATGAAGCATTATGGGCTTACAGAACTATATACAAAACTCCAACAGGCTGTTCTCCCTATTCCTTAGTATATGGGTCAGAGGCAGTCGTACCAATTGAATTGGAAGTCCCTTCTTTACGCATTGCCTTAGAGCAGGGGCTTATCAAAGGAAATCAATCAAATGCAGAAAGACGGCTCAAGGAGTTATTAGCCTTGGAAGGCGACAGATTTCGAGCCCAACAAAATATCCAGATATATCGAGCTCGCATGGCTCGAGCATTTGATAAACTAGTCAAAGAAAGAGCCTTCAAGAAAGGAGACCTAGTTATGGTCAAAAGAAGAGAAGTCATGGCATCAAATCCTAAAGGGAAGTTGACCAGTAATTGGATCGGCCCCTATGTTGTTAAAACTGTTTATGAAGGAGGAGCATACACCCTCACCAATCATAAGGGATAAGTGTAGTTTCCTCCCTTAAATGGCAAACAAATGAAGCGCTATCATGCGCCACTTCCGTGCTTCCCAAGCGAAGGTTGAAAAAATATATGAAGCACTGTCTACGGTGTGAATATGATCACCATGAAGACAATCAAAAGAAATCATCCAGTTCTCGGGATGTATTCCCCCGAGACTATAAATCTTAAATGGCATGGTAAAATTAACCTGCCTATATGAGCCAAGGATATTGAAGAGGCTCCAAAAGGCTTTATGAAGCCGCCCCAAAGCACCTCATGGGTTGCTAATGACGAAATGCCATTGAAAAAGAAAAAAGTTGGCATGACTATCCCGCTAGTCGAGCAATGGTGCTGAGGCAAACCCGGTGTGGAGGGAGAATAAATCATTTCACGCTTCCTGTTTTATAACCGGTCGAAGTTTTCAATCAAATCAATCTGAATCGATGATGTTTTCTGATTCTGAAATTGTTTGGTATAAACATGCATATGTATTGCAACCTTGTCTCTTCAATGAATAGGAGGCAAGAAGTTACAAAGAAAAAGAGAAGATGGCCTGAGTCATGCTAGACCTCGCCATTCAAGTCCAAATTCAAATCCAAACTCAAATTCAAGTACAAATTCAAATACAAGCTCAAAGTCAAGTATAGACTGGCCTGGGTCAACAAGGCTCCGCTACTCAAGTTCAAAGCTCCAGTTCAAACTCGAGTATAAAATCAAATTCAGAATTCAAGTTTAAAGTTCAAGGACTAAAGCTTCAACTTAAGGAGCAAATTCAAATTCAAATTCAAATCCAGAGCTCCGCCTGAAAGGGCAAGCTGAAGTTCAAAAGCAAATCAGCTTGAGTCAACAAGACCCGCCGCTTAAATTGAAGCTCAAGTTAAAAATTCAAGTTTAAATCCAAGCCCAAGTTCAAATCGGCTTGAGTCAACAAGACCCGCCGCCTAAATTCAAGATCAAATTCAAGTTCAAATTCAAAGCTTCAAATCAAATTCGAGCTCAAAATCCAAGCTTAAACTCAAGTTTAAAATCCAAGTTCAAGCTCCAAACCAAGCTCAAATCCAAGTATGAAGCAGCCTGGATCAACAGGATCCACTGCTTAAATCCAAGTTCGAGCTCAAATTCTAGTTCAAAATCCAAGAGTAAAGCAAAGTTGAAAGCAAGAGAATGGCCTGGGTTCATTCGATCCCGCCATTCAAAGTACAAATTCAAAGCTCCAAATCAAGCTCGAGCTCAAAATGCAAGTTCAAAGCTCCAGCCAAAGAGCAAGCACAAATTCAAGATAAGTCAGCCTGGGTCAAGAGGACCCGCTGCTTAAATTCAAGATCAAAATCCAAGTTTCATGTAAACATGAAAGCAAGAAGATGGTCCAGTTTCATTTGATTCCGCCATCCAAGGTCAAAACAAAAAAGATGGTCTAGGTTTATTCAACCCCTCCATTCAAACCTCAAATTCAAGTTTAAATCGGCCTGGGTCAATAAGACTCGCCGATTAAATTTAAAGCTCATGTTCAAATTCGAGCTCAAATTCAAGCTTAAACTCAAATTCAAAGTTCAAGTTCAAGCTCCAAACCAAGCTTAAATCCATGTATGAAGCAGCCTCGATCAACAGGATCCGCTGCTTAAATCCAAGATCAAGCTTAAATTCAAGTTTAAGTTCAAGATCAAATATCTAAAGCTCCAGTTCAAGCTCCAAGCAAAGTTGAAAGCAAGAGAATGGCCTAGGATCATTCGATCCCACCATTCAAAGTACAAATTCAGAGCTCCAATTGAAGTTCAAATGCAAAAAACCAAGCTTAAATCAGGCTCAAGTTCAAATGCAAACCGGCTCAAGTCAGCAAGACTCTGCCGTTCAAGTTCAAAATCAAATCCAAATGCAAATTGGCATGTGTCCTACTGGATTCCGCCATCCAAGCATAATACAAGAAAGACGGCCCGGGCTCATTCGACCCCGCCATTCAAGCTCAAATCCAAATACAAACCGGTCTGGGTCATGAAGACTCTACCATCCAAATTCAAAGCAAGCTCAAAACAAAGGGAGTGGCCTGGTACATTCAGCACCGCCACTCAATTTTAAGCCCAAGGTAAAATCCAAGTGCAAGCAAAAGCAAAGCAAAGTAAGTCGACTGGGGTCTTCAACGACTACGTCGCACCGGTGGCTACCCCAGGTCCCTCGTGACTCCGTCATCCCCAAAAGACTGGGTCTCCGAGAGGAGTACTCCATCACCAATCAAGTAAATTCAAATCAAAGCAAAGTAAGTCGACCGGGGCCTTCAACGACTACGTCGCACCGGCTGATGGCCTGGGTCCCTCGTGACTCCGTCATCCCCGAAAGACCGGGTCTCCGAGAGGAGTACTCCGTCACCAATCAAGTAAATTCAAATCAAAGCAAAGTAAGTCGATCGTGGTCTTCAATGACTACGTCGCACCGGCTGATGGCCTGGGTCCCCCGTGACTCCGCCATCCCCAAAATTACTGGGTCTCTGAGAAGAGTAATCCGTACTCCCTATCTACCTCAGCTACAAACCTATAAGTCTATTGTGGTAGTTAGGGTTCATCCATTCAAAATCACCCCTAGTTATCATGACCAAAAGCCTTTAAGCCCGTCATTGATAATTAGGGTCCTCATGACCTAGGTATCTAGGTTTGCATCATTCAAACACCCCTGTCTACTTCGGGCTACAAACCTATGAGTCCGCTTGAAGTATTCTGGGTTCATGCATTTTAAATCATACCTATGCTACTACGACCAAAAACCTATGAGTCTGTTGTTGGTACTTAGGATTTACATGGCGTAGACCCTTCCGGTCTATTGCCTAAGATCCTTACGATCTTTGCCACCCCAATAAAGGCTCATACCTTTACGGTTTGTGCCATTTTCAATAAACAAGTGATTGAGGTATTCATTGCCCCTCTCACTCTGTCCTTCCTTTTTAAGCTTCAATAATCCCTATAATATTGTTAGTTATGGAAGCCAATAAACATTGTTAAGTAATCTTCATTTGAAATCTTTTCCTTTCGGCTTAGTAGTTATCATGGATGCATACTTCACTGTACTTCATTTACAACAAGGGGAGAGAGAGGGATAAAAAAAACTGAGAGAAAAATCAAAAGGGGGCTTAAAAAATATAGATGCCTCGCCGGGCTTGATCGTACCTTCTGCGGTCAAGGGAAACAAGGGCTATATACCCGGCTATGGTGAAAACCCGAAAGGGCGCTACAGGCAAAATCAGGAACACCGCCGTGTGAAAACCCGAAAGGGCGCACGGGCAAAAGCAAGTGGGGGCCGACTCCGGTGAAAACCCGAAAGGGCACTTGGGTCGATAAAGTGAATAAAAAAAATAAATTCAAGTATGACATTCATTGAAAGGGGGATATGATACAAAATTCTCTTTATAATGTGCCGAAAGTTTACAAGGAATGACTTCCATCCCAGCTTACATGGAAAAGCAAAAAGGAAATACCCTTCCCAAGTACAAAGTTCAAGTAAAAACAACATCATGGATCTTTAAGTAACATAGACAGCAGTGGAAGTCCTTCTCCAACTTGAGTATGCAATTCAGAAAGAGCTTCCTCTTCAGTCTGCAGCTTGGAAACTTCACTGGATAAGTATTCAAGAA
The DNA here is from genome assembly GCA_030544215.1 of Zantedeschia hybrid cultivar. Classification (NCBI taxonomy): domain Eukaryota; kingdom Viridiplantae; phylum Streptophyta; class Magnoliopsida; order Alismatales; family Araceae; genus Zantedeschia; species Zantedeschia hybrid cultivar. The sequence goes on along the minus strand of JARZZO010000008.1, from coordinate 55,349,601 downwards.
GGCCTTGGGAAACCAGAAGATCATCTTGACGTTTATGTAAACTGTGCCTTAAAGTTTCCAGTTCGGCTTTCGCAGCAGTAAGTTCATTCTCTAAGGGCTGAATATTTTCCACCAACAAGCCTTCTTTATGTTCAAAGCCGACTATTTCTGCCTATTGCTGTGAAATTTGAAGAGAAACAGGTTGCATCTACAAGTTATATTCATGTCGCTAGAGAGACAAGGCTTGGCGTCGATCTTGTATAACTGAGTGAATATATTCTTGACGCTTAAAAAATTTCAAAGCAGTGTACGCAATAGGAAGCCATTCATCCAAAGAAGCTCCTGCTAGAAGAATCCATGTAGTCATGCTCTCAATTTGCTGGTGCAGAAGATCATATGATGAACCAAGCTGCCGATGTATAATTTGTCGTAAAAGCTTGATATTGGCGCCAAGGACATCAACACCTTGTATGCCTGAACCAGCAGGAATAGAAGGGATTGCAATGTGTACAGATTCATCCACTGAAGTCCAATCTATGACCGTTTGACGGGAAGAGGAAGGCACTGAACTGGATGAAGGTTCGGTAATAGAAGGGGCATATGTGACAGCTACAATGCTTGATATGGCTGGGGGAAGTCACTTTCTGTAAGTTTAGCTGCGGGCAGAGCAACTATAAAGGCGGAAGGTCCGGATAAAGTAATTGGCTCAGAAGAAATCTGTACAAGGGATGATGTGCATATATGAGTCACAATATCAATAAGCCGAAGAATATGTTCAGTAGAGTTTAATCTACAGGGGATAGGACAGGATACTATCACCTGTTGACTCGGTGAACTTGTTCCCGAGTCAACCCTGCCATGCTTTGAAGTAGCCACAATACCCTCAAGCTCAGGAGCGGAAAGTTCCACAGTCTTGATATCCGAGAAGGTAATGACCTCCGTCGAAGTTATGATAATTGGAACCATTGAAGTCTCTTCTGGTTCCGCATCTTCAGCAAAAACAACTTCTGCCTCTTCAGAAGAAGAAACCGGCATGGAGGCCGATATTTCAAAATCCATGTCCCTTTCAGTCGGGATGTGAGGAATTTCCATCCTTTCCGCATGAGCCGGGGATGCCTGATATTCAAAATACAAGTCAAGTTTAAATGATGGAAAAAGCAGAAAAGATATGATAAAGAGAAATTACCATAGCAGACTGCACTGTTTCAACCTGACGAGTCTGTGAGATCAAGCCTTCAGTTGCTTCAAAACCTATATGTTCGAAGTCAGAAATTCAGTAGTGAAATGAAATCACTATTGCTATAAGTCTCAGAAGGGTTACCTTAATCCTTCAGGGGCGACCAGATAGTTGTCTCTGGTAAAGCTTCACTACTAATGTGTTCAGTAGTATGGGAAGAAATAGAAGGTGAAGGAGGAATGCCACTTATTTCCTCCACACTGGAGGAAGTATCATCAACTTCTTCTTTCCTTGACTGAACCAATAACCTCGGGGATTGGCGCTTGGGCAGAACAATCTTTTCAGGGGGGACAGATTCTTTGGGCCCTTTGCGAAATCTTTTTGCAACTTGCTTGACCCTCCCTGTAAAGGAAACAAAAGGAAGTTGTTCATCATCAATGTCAAAATTCTGAAAGGCATAAATCAAAAGCATAGTGCATACCACCCTTGGCTGGGGATGGAGGAACCAGGGCACTCACTCGCTTGGCAGTTTTTGTTATAAAAGCTTCAAATTCAGCAAGCACTGGCAAATTGACAGGAGGAAGAGGTTCAGGGGCAGGCTCTTGTCTCTTCTTTGTACGTGCCTCTTTGGCATCGGCAACCGCCCTCCGTATAGCACTAACCTCCACAGGGGATGCGGTGGTTGATGCTTTAGAAGGCACAGGAGGAAAGAAAGATGGTCTCTTTGCAATAGCCACTGCCCTCCGATGCTGCTGAGTCAGATATTTGGCCGTAGGCACTACATAAATATGCAAAAGAAGAAATCAATTTATATAAGCAGAGGCAAGGCACAAAGCTCAAAAGAAGTCAAGCACAAATGCAGATACTTACAGCAATCGCCTTCATAATAGTTTGACAAAGGCCAGTATTTATATATGGAGGACTTATCTCTAAGCGAAGCCTCCTTCACAATATATATGACATCATTCATCGTCTTCGCTTGAGAAGCTAGGCGGCTGAGATCATAATGCTTTTTATCGCTCAAGCAAATGCCCAAGCGCAAAGCATCAAGACCCCACCCATCTATATGATCCCAAGAAGCGGGTAGTTTTGCATCCAACATACCCTGCGCAGTGGAATCCTGGGATACACCACAATATTTCAAAACGGCAAGTAGCCAGCTGGTGCCCTTGTAGAAGTCAGGTTTATCCTCCTTGTGCGGGACATAAAATCTCTAAATGCCTGAGAGACTCTTAGGAGCTTGCTGAGAATCTCTGCCACTGATATCTTCCTCTTCCGGGAAATCGATATCAGGATAATCTTAAGAGGTCACGGAGATATTAAATTGCTTCAAGAAGGCCCCCTTCAGCTCTTCAGTATCCAGCCTTGTCAACTCTGGATCAATCAAGGGTAAAGAATCTCTGTGACGAGCCTTATAAGCTGCCTGTCTCTCTGCATACTTAGCAGCATTTTTTTCGTCTAAGAAGTGCAGATAATGGAACTCTATATCAAAAGGGATTTCCCGTTGGGTCTCCAAGATTTTCTTCTCAGCATTGCTCCAGCATTGGGTCCTCTCCTGGCTATAGATATTGGTGCGCATTCGCCACCATCTAACATATTCACATGTCACACAAGGAGCATGGACAACATAAGGAATTCTGAAAGAAACTGGAGCTAGAGACAGTTTAATTCCCCAGGCTAGTTCACAAGCTCCATAAAGCGTCTCAGGACGAATTACTCCCTCATCCCCCTGAGGAATAGCAAAATTTGAAAGACAGTAGGCCAAGTATGCTGCCAGATGGGTGTTCCTATCCAAGTCCAAGGGATTGGCATCTTTCTTATGTTCCTCAAAGATGATATCAGGATATCCTTTTCGGTGCCTGGCTGTCTGCCCCATGAAGACTGGAGTCTCACCAGCCCCAGGAAAGTCTATATATCGAATGTCAACATTATGAAATAAACGGAGCCAGACAACTCCGCGGGCCGGTGTCCTCTCTCTGTCGGATCTCTTTTTCAAAGACTCTTCACCAAAAGCCAAAATCATGTAAGTCTTGAGGAGGAATTTGTAAGACCTCCAGGTTGCATAGCGGCCCTTGCCGTCTGTTCTGCCCTTGACAATGTCGGGATGGCATATCTCTTCATAAGGCTCTCCGTCAATGGGCAAGCCAGAAAGCTGATGTAAAGTCCATAAATCGAGTGATGTCTCTCCTTCCGGAGTATAAAAGGTGTTGAACTCCTTCATGAATACCTCGATCATACCACAGCAAAGGCCTTTAAAGATCGGGTATCGGAATAGAGCGGCATACACACTACCGAGAAGATCCACTCAACTCAGCAAATCATGGTAATGTTTCAAGACATAATCAGTGTACTCTACAAAATATTCTCTGAAATTGTGGCCGGACTTAAGCTTCAAGTCACCAAACCAGCCCATTGTTGCGTTCAATCTAAACCTCATGGCTAAACAGCCAAAAATCAATGGTTCTTCTCTGAAGCCCCATTTACATGGAGAAAGAAATAACCCATGCCGCCTCTGTTTCGAGTCTGGGATACCTCTGTCATATCCCCACTTGGCAGGAATAAATGAAGGTGAGTGGGTCAGAATGCCGTCCTGAGGACGCATGATATTAGTCCCACTGGGCATGAGCATGTCTCTAGCATAACTCGGCTTGAATAAAGATTCGCCGTGGGTTACAGTTCCCCTCAGGTTGTCTCGAAATTTCAAAATGGCATCCTCGGCATAAAAAGCCCTTCTTTCAGAACGCACTCCATTGACCTTGAAGTCAAGCAAAAAGTTGTACAAATGATGATCACTGAGAAAGTGAACTAGATAATCTTTGTCCCGTCTATATTCATAAAATCCTTCTGAAAAGACAAGCCTGCTCTCATCAACCTTGCCATCTGATTCATCGGCAAAGGAATGGTCCAAGACAGCAACCTCAAAAAATTGTTGTAGTTCACTGTCTTCATTTATGCCTGCTGCAGGTGTCAAGTAAAAGGGACTTATCATAGGCCCACTATCTTCAGCCATCATAGGAGTCTGTTCAGAAGACCCTGTTGGAGAAACTGGCACATCTTCGGAGACAGTCTCGGGCATCACAACTTTGTCTTTCCCCCGAGAAGCCATTATACTGAAAAAGAAGAGGCAACAAGTCAAAATCAAATGCAAAAAGCTTTCCTCGAAAAAGAAAATTCTGTCAAAATTTCGGTAGCATCTCCCCTTAAAAGAGGGATGTTAAAATTTTATCGAGAGCCATCCGGGACAGACCGAGATGCTCCAATAAGAAGAAGACCCATGTCAAAGACAGAGGGGTGTAGAAATGGCATTCCAGTAACCCATTTCCCGAGAGCCGAGCTACAACCGGGACTAGGTACTGAAGCCGCAGCCCCAGGGATTGCTCCCGAGGGAACTGCCAAAATCAAACAGCAGGTATGCTGAAGAAGAACCATCCGACCTGCAGTGCTACAGTAGTGAGTCTACGCCTACTGCAGATGAAGGGATCCAAAGTCGATTTCCTGCAAAAAGAAGACAAAGAAAAAATGTTAGAACATCAAACAAGGCAGAAGAGACCCTCTTCACTCTCCCCGTGCCTAAATCAATGGCGGCCAACAACACCCCATCAGTCCCATCGGCCAAAAAACCAAAGAAAAGCTTTGCCCTTTACCTGAAAAATCCTGGTGCGACAGCACCTCTTCTCCAACAGTAGCGGTGCTCTCCTCAAGACCCTGCGATGCAGCCAACGAAGAAGAAGTAGGGAAGCACGGCCTGCGGTTCTAAATCCGACGGCTTTCACACCCACAAGCGATGGCAACGATGCTCGCCAACAGAGTTGCAGCGTTTGCCACCGGCCAAAGGAAGAGGAGCCGACCGGCGGGCCAAGCAAACGGCAGCGGTAGCTCTCGTCGGCAATGGCGCTCCCCGATAGCTACTGTGGCACCGGCGATGACGGGAAGAAGGAGAGATGCGTGGCGGCGGTGATCTGCGGTGGCAAGGGTCTGCTCCCGCGGCTCCGTGCACCGGCGATGGCAAGAGGAAGAAGAGGAAAGGTCGGGTGACGCTCGGAATCCCCTAACACAACAGCAAAGGCATCTCGCCCCTCCCTTTTTATAACCGACCGGGCCGGTCCTTGAAGCCCCGGCCGGTCCAAGGCCTGAACCTGACTGAACCGACGCAGACTCAAGGGCATATGCCCCCCTCTCTTAAACCTCACATACGTGAACTGGTTCGAAGCCAAAATGAAACTGAACCGGCGCAGACTCAAGGGGATCTGCCCCTTTCTCTCAAATTCAACATATATGGCCGGGTTTCGAGCCGAATTGAAGCCTGAAACAGCACAGACTCAAAGGGCACATGCCCCATCCTCTAAATTCAAGAAATCCGGTCGGTTTAAAGCCCAAGTTAAACATGGACTGGCGCAGACTCAAAGGGTATATTAACTTATGACTTCTCGAAGCTCGAGGCCCGACCTGAGTCGATCGCGGAAACAAATTCAAGTACGAATCCTAGTGATTGCAGCAGTCCTCAAGCAAAACAAGTCCTTAAGGGGTGAATCAAGACCTTTAAGTGGGCCGGTTTTAAACTGTGAGCCACTTAAATGGGATAAGTACGTGACAATGGGCTACGCATACAACTCACTTCATTGCCTCTGGTCTCCGTACGTGAGCCACATGCGTAGGGGGCATTTGTTGTCACCAAAAAATTGAACAAGAAGAAGAGCCTAAAGATCAACAAAGAAGGCCCAAATCAAATAGAATTGAAAGGAAGAACCAAGCCCATTAATTCAAGCAAGAAAGGTCTAAGCAATTTTTTTAAAGAAAGCTCAAGTGAAGAAGAATTAATAGACAATAGTCATGTCTATTTTACAAGCCAAATGAATAAAAAAAGGAGCCACTCTAGGGTCCAAATGGTGAAGTAATCCAATGGCACAACCGGGCCCATTATCCCAGGCAAAGAAGGTCCAAACAATTGTGCAAAAATTGTCCAAGAAGGCCCAAATGAAAAAGATTTGAGGGGCAGCAGCTAAACCCAATTCTACAAGCCAAATGAATCAAAAAAAAAAAAAAGGGGCCACTATAGGGCCCAAATGATGAAGAAATCCAATGGTGCAACTGGGCCCATTATCTCAAGTAAAGGAGGCCCAAGCAATTTTGTAAAAGAAGGCCCAAGTGAAGAAAGTTAATGGACAACTGTCATGACCATTCTTGCAAGCCCAAAGAAGTCAAAAAGGGGTTATTTGTAGCCTAAATGATGAAGAAATCTAAGGGGGCAGGCCTAGGCCCATTATCTCAGGTAAAAGAAGCTCAATAGGACCAATTTGACCCAAAAAGTGAAGGCCAAAGCCCAATTTCGTGGCAGCCTTCAAAAGGGCCCAAATGGTCCCCCCCATGGCCTATTCTTATCCCTTTGGCCCATGGGCAAATCTGCCCAAAGGAGGATAGGAAGAAAAGCAAGTAGTCCCCCCCTCAAGATTCTTCTAGAAGAGGGTAGGTGAAAAGCAAAAGGAGAAACCAATCATGATTCTCCAAGTGTTGTAGCCTCATTGGAGGGCTCTCAAGAGGGGTTTCTTATCCCTAATTTAAGGCTAATGGATGCCTAATCTACCCCCCAAAAGTAACTCAACTTTATCTATAAAAGAATCCCCATCTTCTACAAGAAAAAGTTAGAGACAAAAATCCCAAAAAATAGAAAAGAGAAGAAGAAATGTGAGAGAGCTTGGAGGAGCACGTCTCCCTCCTCCATCCCCTCCATTTCCTGCATCCCAAGAGATAAAAAAAAGTTAGATAAGAGGAGAATAAGAAAGGAAGAGTGCTAGAGAAGAAGAGAGCAAGATTGTAGGCTTCAAGAGCCATTCTCCCTTCTCATCCCCTCTCCAAGGTAGAGTGGGGGTGAAGAAGGGATCTATCTTTGTCTCCTTGCTTTCTTATAATGTTTTTCTTTCAGTTTGATGTTCATAGAAACTTCTATCTCCCCCTTGATGTTCATCCATGATGATTGAAAGCAATGAAATGCAATGTTCAGATTTTCTGAGTCTGTTTTGTGAATCTGCTGGTTATCTTGCTTTTATGTCATTTTTTCTTTCATAAGGCATGTGTTTTTCGTGTGGAGATAGTAGAGGGGCCTTTCTAGTTCATAGAAATTGTCTCCTCAAGCCTTGAAACCTCCTAAATATGGAGATATGATCTAAGATGTGCTTTGTTGTCTAGATTTCCTGAAAACTGATTTTCCATTTATTTGCCTTTGGTTTTGGGGTTTTTCAAGGAGGCTTGACCTTCCGTGACCCTTAGGAGCACATCCCTTCTATGGATGATGTTCCCCCAAGGCCAAACATCAAGAGAAACTCTCTAAGTTTCATATATATTAAGATCCAAGTTTCTGTTTTCATGTTGAAACCGAATGGGTTTTGTTTGGATTTTTTTCTTAATGGCTAAGGGTTTAGGCCCTAGAGGTTCTCAAGGAGGTTCCCTTATTATTTGAGGATGAGCTTCTTTGGGTAGAAACCCTCTAACATGGAGCTAAGAAGGAGAAATCAATGAAAAAGATAAAAAGTATACCTAAGTTTCCCATATGTTCATATTCAAGTTTTCATGATATTTTCCTAAAGAAATGCATTTAAAATATATTTTAAATAAATATTTTAGGCCTTGTACCTTTTATACCTTATTTTCAATCATTTGGGTTAGTTTTAAACTCATTTTTTACCAAAAATCCAGGTTTCAGCCTGAGTCTGCGTTTGCAAGTGCTACAGTGTTGAGTCTGCGCCTCCCTACGCAGACTCAGCGCCAGTTGCATGTTTTGAGTCTGCGCCTCTTTCAAGTGGGTTTTTGGGCTTGAGGTAATTCTTTGATCCTTCCCCAAGATGTCCAAATGTTGCTTGGACCTAGGGCTATCCCTTTGAAGCCCAATGAAGGTCCTAAATGGATTGGACTTTGGGTTATGAAGCCCTTAATGTTTCAAATCGAAGTTTTGCCATATGTTTTAAGCTTTTAAATGTTTTCCGATATTTTTCAAGGATGTCTCGATCTAAGGGTGCTAGCAATCTCATGTTGGGTAACCCATCAAGGGCCCTCATACAAAAAACATCATTCTTGTGTTCCCATTTCTATGGGTTCATTTAGATGATGTGTCCCGAAGTCCCAATGAGTTGGTGGAGTTCTTTGCTCCCCAAATGTAGAAATAGAATGGGTGATTCCCTGTAGATAACCCTTTCATTTTGAAAGCATATGAGGGCACCCTTTGGGTGAGTGGTTGGATGCTCGGCACACCTCCCTTTATAGCCACCTCCATGGTTCATGGCTACATGTGATCCTTTAGGGAAATTGGTGGAGTTCTTTGCTCCCCAAATGTAGAGATACTTTAAATTTTCCCTTGTGGGTTTTTCTTACATCTTGAAGGCATTAAGGGCACTCATTGGGTGAGTGGTTAGATGCTCGGCACGCCCTCCTTTATAGCCATCCCTATGGTCCATTAGCCATTACATATCACTTTAAGGGAGTTGGTCCTTCGGGTCCCTTCGTGCCTTGATCCTTCATGAAGATCTTAAACCTTTTCATTGGATTTTCATAATGAAAGGTTGAAATTCAACTTGGAATCACTATATTGAGCGTTTTTAATGCTTTACAAAGTGATCTAAGAAGAATGAGATAAGCATGAAGAAATCATGTCATTTGAAGAAATCCACATAAGAACCACTCCTAGAAAAGGCGTCATGTAGCCATACTCAATTTCTGAGATTTCTCAGTGTTATCCTCCCCAAATTTGTGGTGATTCTTGGATCACTTCAAGTTGAAAGAAGTATAAACCTGAAATTATACTCAGATTTTCAGTCTGCGCACCTATAACCATGGAAATTCAATTGGGAATGGGGTACAATCTATTTTTCTCCACTCCGGATTTCATATTCTAACTTTAATGGTTGAAACTAACCCCTTGATGGATTTAATTGCAGCTTGAACTGTGCAGGAAATTCAAAAATCAAATTTCAGACTTGAGTCTGCGCCACTGTTCTGAGTCTGCGCACCCTTGCGCAGACTCAACTCAAAACTGTCAAAGAGTCCTTGCATGGGCTGATAGACTCATTTATGGTTCAAGTAACTCAAATAATTAAAGTTAATTAATTCAAAAAAAGGTTTAAGATAGCCATCTTCTATTTTAAAATAACACAAAATTTCAAACTTAAGTTGGGTCTGTACATCTTTCATAAGCTCATTTCAAATGAAAAAATCAACTAAACAACAAATCAAATTTCTCAAACTACTTGCAACCATATATCAAACACTCCATGTCATTTAAATAAACATCCATTTACAAAAAGGATCTAAATCCCTTTAAAATAAACAAAAATCACAAGTTCAGCTGAGTCTGTGCACCCCTTGCGCAGACTCAAACCCATTTTTCTTGTCTCCTTGATATTTGAAGCTCCCCAGCTCTTTGAAACTCTTGGAATTCCCCTCAACCTCAGGAGATTCCATCTTTTGAAGAATCTTGTTCAAAATCCTCTTTGAACTTGAGGCTGCACATCAATCCCGAGGCCAAAACCTCGTCTCTTGACTCCCAAATCATGTCCGCAGCTCCAAATATGTAAATAATCATCAAACAAAACATAAAATCAAGTTATCCCACCAAAAATCCAATAAAACAACTCATAATAAAAAAATCCACAGTTCAGACTTGAGTCTGCGCATTCTGGCGCAGACTCAGTTCTGAAATTCACAAAAAATAAAAAATCAACCTCCCAACCACTAAAAGATGATCTAAAACCCTCTAAAAATCAAGTTTATTCTTATATATCAGAATATAAAATAAAAACACCCAGTTGTTCTTGAAAAAATGCAAAAAACAGCTAAAAATACTTTGGTGACAAATGAGTCTGCGCTACCAACGCAGACTCAACCTTGAAATTACAAATTTGGTCTTTTTGACCTTAATTTCCCCCCAAATTAAATCCAAAAATCTACATAAAAGCTTCATACTTTATATAAGTCAAAAACCTAAATAAAAGCTTAAAACTCCTTTCACAAAAAATATAAAAAATACTAAACACTTTTATAAATAATGAGTCTGCGCTCTATAGCGCAGACTCAACCTTAAATTCCTAAAATCTGGTATTTTGGCTATTAAAATTCCATCAACTCAAATCAAACTCTTAAGAATAAAACATATATTTTCCACAAATCAAAACCTAAATAAAAAATTATAAGTTTTCCATAAAATTTACCTGAAAAACTAAAAAATAAACTTGTGACAGGTGAGTCTGCGCTACCCTGCGCAGACTCAACCCCTAATTGATAAAATCCAATCTTTTCAACTCTTATCCCTTTAAAATTGAATCAAAAACCCTAAGATAAAAAGAAAATACTTTTTATAAATCAAAAATCAAATAAATATCAAATTTGCCCTTTTGCAAAACATAAAAAATACCTAAAAGAAGCCTCATTTCTTAACTTAAAAAATTCAATAAATCTTCGATGCATCTCCATAAATCAATCCAAAAAATACTCAAAAATGTCTCTCATCATCATCCATCAATAAAAATCAATCAAGTCTTGTGAAGATTCAACTCTAAACTAAAAAATGAGTTTTCTTCTCAAATAAAAACTGGAATTCATTCAGTTTTTGAAGGCAATCTTGTATATCCTTTTTATATCAATTCAAAGGGTGTTATTCTATTCTTCCGACGATTAATCAAGGGTTTTCCTCTTAGGAGGATGTAATTAACGCTATTCCATTTATGGGTAGCGGGATCGGGTCGAAGAACTACGCATTCATCTAATTGAGTCAGGTTGAGCGCACAAAAAACAAATCTAAATCAAAAATAAAAAAATTAAGATCAAGTGCATTTTTTCCTTAAAAAAATGTACGGCAGCTGCATAGTCTAGGAATCCACATATCCCACCTAGGGTCAGTGTGTCCGCAAGTAGGCACACTTTCAGGACTTTAGCCTGTTGCCCTTAGACTTCTTACATCATTCTTATGCATAGTCTTCTCCCAGGACACTTTTGTGGGTTCGATAGTTCTAGTACTCCTAAGGTGGCATTACCCATCTTTAACCAGTTCATATATGCAGATCAATCTATGATAGTAACGTGCATACAATGCTCAAGTCATGGTGATTAGCATGTAATTGAACAGTTTCTATTCAGGTTTAGGCATAAAAATCTAGTTTTGGAGAAGGAGAGCTTCGTTGCTGCGCGGGTTGGTGTGGATTAAGCTTTAGAGGCCGGACGTTTGTGCGGCTCAAAGCTTCGAGGAGTTCGGCATCGATTTTTACAAGATAACTTATTATGTGCAAAGTGATAAATTTCGTGAGATTTATTTAAGATCGTTTTTGTTGCATCAATCGGAGCCCGAACCGGTTTGGAAAATCATTTTGTTTTTTGTTCTTTCGCTGTTGTGATTCCCTAGGGGTTATGACCGAACCCAACAGTGGTATCAGAGTCAAGTTTAGGCTCCTATTGATGCAACTGAGAAGAACGATCTCTGTTGTAACATCATGTTCGAGTTCTTCAATTTTATTTTTATTTTTTGGGCCATAAACATTTATTTTTCGGAGACAATAGGAGTTTGGACGGCTCGTTGGACCGCCGTCAGGTTGTGGACGGTAGGCTGGGCCGTCATCCATGACCATGTAAACGGCACTTGGAGTGGCCGTCCAGAACGTAAATGGCACTTGGAGTGGCCGTCGAGTTTGCGGAATTTTTTTTTCCTTTTCTAGATTTTTTTTGAAAAAAAAAAAAAAATTAAACGGCCATGCATGTGGCCTTCCACCAAGCCACATGGTTGGCCGTCCACCACTGTGGTGGACGGCCAACCATGTGGTGGAAGGCACATGGTGGCCGTCCACCACTTGTGTTGGACGGCCAGCCATATGGCCTTCCACTTGGTGGAAGGCACTTGACTTTGCCGTCAAGTTAATTTTAAAAATTATTTAAAATTAATTGTTGCCCGATTTTTTCCATTGTTAGGCGCACTGCTCCAACCCGCACTGCGCAGTGTACTGGCCCATAAAATTAAAATTTTATCTCAAAAATTAAAATAATTATCGGAAAGGATTAATTAAATTTATTGTTGATTAATCTGATAATTATCATGTAAGTTTTGAATTTAATTGAAGTTTATGTATAAATTCAAACTTTCGAATTTTTAATTATTAGATAATTGTTAAATTCGAATTTTGAGAGGATTATCGTTAAAATTCAAATTTTTAGTTTGTAAAATTATTGGATAATTTTCAAAGGAATAAATTGTGAATTTTAATGAAAGATAATTGAAGACGATCATTTAATTAAATTATATTTCATCATTAGATGATTAACTTGAATTTAAATTTTATGATTGTCTTAATTATCTTGATTGATTGAATTTAATTTTTAAATTCATCTGTGTATCCTGTTATACGTATGAAATGATTCTAAGTATGAATGTTACTGTGATGCCTTAATTATTTTGGTCTCTGTTAGATTAATTTTGAATGTAACGATGAGTTTTTCAAAATTAAACATGACCAAAATTTCTCATATGCACAACCCATGATTTCAATTCAAATATAAGGATTATTTTCAAAATAACCTTTCTGTAATTGATATGATTTGTATTTGGAATGGTGGGTGATCATGGACTTAGCTCAGTTCGTTTTAAGCCTGTGAGCCTCCCTTATTTCTCTATTTAATTTCCAATGTAATTCTATCTTCTTCCGATGAATGTACTCGCTTTAAGAGATGCTGAAAATTATTTGGCATGTAATTATTTTTTCGGCTTGCGAGTCGTGTAATTATTGTAATTAATGCTGCGAATGGAGCTTGAAGGTACGGAGGACAAACTACGAGGATGATCCTACTACTTGGAAGTAGGCTGGATATCTGCGTAGCTTTACTTAGAGTCCTTGATCACCCAGGCTTATTTATTTGCGTGGGATGCATTTATTTTGAGCAATTATTAGGTACAATAAATATATAGTACGAATATATTTATTCTACCACTTAAGGTGAGACTAAGATAAAAGTAAAATATCATCTTTATTAAATATTAGATCTGTGAACGTGCCTTTAGAAGCCGTCGTGGCCCTCCACCATTATAGGGTGGCTGAATGCCATTATTTCATAGATTTGTTGTGCTTTCCACAAGGTTCATGATTTGGTGGCAGGATCTTAGCCCTAAAGCCTTGCTTCAATGAGATGAAGAACTAAACTTGGCCTTGTTGTGCTTTCCACAAGGGTCGGGTCACGAACTCATTGCTGTGTAGTAATGGTAATGCGATCTAACTGGAAGTATCCTTTGTTGTGCTTTCCACAAGGGGATGACTGCTTAGGAGCCGAAAGTTTGATATTGCATTGGATGCAAGTGTTGTTGACTACCCAAAGAATAGGATGTGATTTGTTGTGCTTTCCACAAGGTTGCATCTCAGTTCTGTTGGGATTCCGACCCATTAAGATGATCGCCGTGATCTCCTGTTCTATATATCCAGAGCAACTTCCAGGCCAACTATCAAAGCTTATTCAGCTTCATTGTTGGTGCATGGCTTAGTTAAGGAACACGAGGTATGCAGAACCTCGCCTTCTGGAGATATCAGGACAATGCCTGCCCCAGCCTTTGTAGTGAATGTACCATCTTGTACAATTGCTGAACGGGAGGCCCCGTCAAAATATAGCTGCCATATCTTTTGTTCTGTATCGTTAGCTTCCAATGTTTCTTCATCTGGCAGGTCAGTGACCAACGGTGAATCTTCTGGCACTGGATGTGCTGCAAAGAAGTTTGCAATAGCATGACCTTTGATGGCTTTCTAAGGAACATATTTGATGTCGAATTCGATGAGGAGGACTGCCCATTTGCCCGAATGACCTTTCAACGCTGGTCGATTGAGGATATATTTGAGAGGATCAGCCCTAAAGATGAGCTGGATTTCATGTGATAGCATATAGTGCCTAAGTCTTTTAGCTGCAAAGACTAAGGCCAAGCATATCTTTTCGATAGGTGAGTACTAGAGTTCAGCCCCGATCAGCCTTCTGCTTAAGTAATATAGTGCTTGCTCTTTGCCTTCTTCATTGTCTTGTGCTAGCATTGCCCCCAGAGAAGTCTCTTGAGCAGCGATATATAAGATTAATGACTGGCCTTTGATAGGTGCCCCCAGCACGGGCGGCAATGCAAGGTATTGCTTGATTTTCTCAAGCGCATTTTGACATTCATCATCCCATATGAATGGAGCATCTTTCTTTATTAATTTAGAGAAGGGTTCACACCGTCCGGCTAGGTTGGATATGAACCTTCGAATGTATGCGAGCCGTCCCTAAAAGGACTGCAGCTCTTTAAGATTCTTCGGAGGCGGAAGCTCCTGGATAGCTTTGATTTTGGCTAGGTCTATTTCAATGCCCCTGTATCTGACGATAAAGCCCAGAAATTTGCCACTTGAAACTCCGAAGGCACACTTCATGGGATTCATTTTCAAGTTGTATTGCCTCAGCCTTTCAAATATGGTGCGGAGATCTTGCATATGATCTTCCTTTTTCTTGGTTTTGACAACTAGGTCATCAATATAACATTCAACTTGTTGATGAAGGAATTCATCAAATATCTTGGTCATTGCCCCTTGGTATGTTGCACCGGCGTTCTTGAGGCCGAAGGGCATTCTTTTGTAGTTGAAGATTCCTTTAGGAGTTCTAAAGGCAGTATGGATCTTATCCTTGTCAGCCATCCATATTTGATTATATCCTGACAATCCATCCATAAAAGACAAAGCTTCGTGTCCTGTGGTGGCGTCGACCATAATTTCGGTAACAGGCACTGGGAAGTCATCCTTTGGGCATGCCTTGTTTAGATCTCTGAAGTCTACACATATTCTGATCTGTCCATTCTTCTTTTTGACTGGAACAATATTTGCCAGCCATGTTGTATATTGATTTTCCTGTACAAAGCCAACATCAATTAACTTGTCGACTTCAGCATTGATTTTGTTTATCAGCTCCGGCCTCATTATTCTCGGAGCTTGTTTGATTGGCTCGATGGCTGGATCAATGGCAAGCTCATGTTAAGCTACTTCTGGATCTAACCCAGGCATTTCTTTATAGGACCAGGCAAAACAATCCCGGAATTCCCTCAGAAGTGAAATATATGCTTGTCGTTGTTCTTGACTGAGCAATGCACTTATATATGTTGGTCTTGGGTCTTCTTCATAGCCCAAATTGATTTCGAGGAGTTCATCAACCATAGCTTGTCCTCCATCTTCAAGTTCTGGAGGTGCTGGCTGGAGCTCCATTAGATCTTCTTCATTTACTTCTTCTTCAATTTCTGCTTCAATTTCGTTGACTTCTTGGTCAATTTCATTTGATTGATTTGCTGTGAAAATATTTGGGGCATAATCTGCCTGTTGATTTTCTATAAGCCGAATGAGCTCATCTTCCCCTTGCCCTGTGTTAACATGAGGTTCAGGGGTGATATATGGATTTTCTTGTTCTTCTGGTATATTCTTAACCATATTGGAACTTGGGATATCATTTTCCTTGACTTCCGTGACTTGGATATCTTCTTCTTCAAGATGTTTCCAGCATTGACATGCCGGAATAGGAGATTGATCAGCTTCTGGCTGGCTTTCTTGAATAGACTGACCCGTAGGCTGCTCTTCATCATAGTCATCATATATAGCTTGTGCAATTTCTGGTATTTCTGGCAAAATAGATGTCATATTTATTGAAAATCAAGAGTTTCTTCTTCCGGCAAGGTATATCCCAAGCCTGGATATTGTGTATGTTGCATCAATGCTTTGGACATGTTAGGAGAGTACCATAGCTGTTGGAACCTGCTCCATTCCTTTTTTCTTTGATATAATGAAATTGACTGAGCCTTAGCTAATTCCTCAGTATGCTTTGTCATGTTTGGGAGACCCATGATGTCAACCCATAATTCTTCTTCTATATCGGGAATATAGCAATCTTTGTCTTCAGTAGACGACTGCTCATCAGCTCTATAAAAGACTGTTTTATGTCCATCTTCGTGAGGAACCACGAATTTCTTCAAAGGCTCTACGAGCTGACATTCATACTCTTCAATAGGATGTATTAGTCCGACTGGGACCATAACTTCTATAGAGAGTACATCTTGCTGTTTGGTTATCTTTGCTGAAGGACTTTTCAGAATTGTAGCTTCTTTGTCTTCAAGACTGAGAGAGCCGATATTTGGTGGAGGAGGAAACCATTCCTTGCTCCGACTGGTATCAGGCTTTTCTGTTTGTTTATCTTCTTTTTCCTCCAGGGGTGGAGCTATATAGAGATTGGCATCTATGAGATGACATTCATGAACCTCAAAAGGCTCGAGATCAGTGAAGACCCAAGAAAATTTGATGCACTGATGCAATGAGGAGGGCACCACAAAATAGTGATGTATCCATGGCCGCCCAAGCAAAGCTTTATATGTGGTATCAGAATTTCTGATGTGGAAGAGGACTGTGAAGTGAAAGTCACCGACGACCATTTCAAATTCAGCTGCCCCAATTGGTGTTTCTGACTTCTGGTTGAATCCAGCTATTTTGAAATCTTTCACTCTTCTTAGGTGCATATGAAAATGAAATTTCTGGAAAGTTCTGAGAGGCATGATGCTGACAGTAGAGTCTTGATCAACCAGAATTCTATTGACGGATTGTCCATTTATCTTTCCTCTCATGTAGAGTGGCCTGTTGTGGTCATTTGTAGGCAGCAACGTATCATCTTAAGTGAAGGTGATGGAAGCCGTGAATGACTCATAGGATATTTCTTGAATTTCTGCTACATGAGCTTCATAAATTTGAGGAGTTTTTAAAGCTGCAATGAGAGCCTTTCGCAATTCCTCACTGAGTGACAAAACTTCCCACACAGTAAATTTAGATGGCAACCTTTTTAGTAAGCCGATGACTTTCTTTTCTGCTTTTTCATTATCATGAACTTCTAGAGAGGCAACCTGAGGATCTTGTTCTTCAGATGACTGCTGTTGGACTTGTTTACTTTTCTTTGCAGACCTTTGAACTGTCATGAATTCATATAAAGAGGGTAACACCCCATTTTCTTGATCAGAATTTTCTGGATACAGCCCGACCGGAGACGGGATTTGAATATTTCTTTTTGACAAAGGCATGGATTCCATTCCTCTGAATTCTGGTTCTGGGATAACATATGGTGTTTCTCCCTGCAGCTGGATAATTTTTTGAGTGGTAGCCAATGGTAGCTTCCATCCCCACTTTTTGCCAGAGCGGGTGACATGTTGCTGATTTGGAGTTGATGTAGAGCTTTCCATCACTTCCATTTTTGGAGCAAGGAATATTTCTTCCTCCTCATCATCTTCACTTTCATTTATTGTTGATATTGTGTTGCAAGACATGACATTGCAAGTGCCTTCCTGCTCTTCTTTCCCATTTTCCTGATTATCATCAGTCTTCGGCTTTTTGACTTCATGTTCCCAGAATAGGGCTTCTTCATGTATTTGCTTCATTGTCATATTTTGGAGTTTCTCCCATGGGATATAATGCTTCAGCTTTGTTGGCTTTCTTTGAGGCTATTCATATTCATCCAAGCTGTCTATTAGCTGTTGCAACTTTGACAGCGGATCTTTACCCTTGGTAGAATTGGTATTGGTGTTTCCCTTTTTCTTCTTCTGTTGGTAACCCTCCTTACAGTATGAGGATCTACCCATTTCCATATACTGCTTGCTGGAGCAGGGTAACTTGAACTTGATTGGGATGTCTTCTGCTGAGGGAAAGACACACATTATTTTTTGCCTGAAGTTGCAGCTTTGACCGGCGCAGATAGAGCCATTTTAGACATACCGGATATCATATTATCCAAATTTGGTGGAGGGACGGGTTGGACATATGTCGGCCCTCGTGGAATACCTCCATGAATATATACTTCTGATGATCTTTGCTTGATATGAGATCTTGGCTTCTTTTTGACTGTTTACCACTTAGATGCTTGGAGTAGTTGAAGTAACAATTGCTCATAAGTGGCTTGGGTGCTTCTTTCTGCAGTTTCTGAGCTTAATGACGAGTAAATAGGAACCATATGATGCACATTTACAGATGCCACATTTGCTTTTGTTCAGGCATGAGGCTGCGGAGGATCGACAAGATGATCTCCCATCTTCAGGACACCTTTCTGAATTAATTTTTCAACTGCATCTTTGAACACATAGCATTCTTCAATAGGATGTCCCATAATTTGGTGATATGGACAATAATTTGGATCATTAGATCTTTTGGCATCTTCTGGCCTCTTCGATTGTGGCAACACAATCTGATCGTATTTTCGTGCCCATTCAAATAGAACACGAGTTTTGTCTTTTGGGAAGCTGTATGGCCTGTTCATTCTGTCTCTGAGAGAAGATAAGGCTCAGGCTTCTTTCTCTCTATTGTTGCTGGTTTCGGCCTAGATGGCTGGACCTTTCTTTTGTTGCTCCGTAATGAACGTAGATAAATCTACTGTATTTGACTCACGTGGAGCATTTCTTCTATCAAATTTTCCTTTGTTGTTGCTTGGTTCACTTCTGGATTGGCTCAGAAAATTTTCAACTTCTGATACCACAGTATTCAATTTGTCAAAAGATTTCATTTCAATGGCTACCAGCCTTTCAAAGACTTCATTTTTCATATTACTTTTGCATATCACCACTGCATTATCTTGACATGGTGGTCTTTTGCACTTCATGCTAAGATTTCTCCACCTAGCAATGAATTTAGAAGCATTTTCATTGTTTTCTTGTTTCACAGTATATAGTTCTGCCAGAGTGATCTCTCTCTCCACCAGATAAAATCTGTCTTGAAATTGCTTCTGAAGATCGGTCCACCCGGCAATAGAACCAGGCCGGAGAGAAGAATACCAGTCTAATGCGAGTCTAGTTAATGAAGACCCGAAAAATTTCAGCATATAAGATTCATCAGTGGCTAGGTCCCCCATTGCCCCATTATAATATTCCAAGTTTTCTTTTGGATTTCCTTGGCCATTGAATTTTTCAAACTTGGGCACTTTGGTCATTCCCAGCGGAAGCCTCTTCATAGCATGATGCACCGGATATGGTACTTTGTACACATCATATACAGTGGAGGTACCTTCCACTCTTTCTGCCAGCTTCATATAAATGAGCTGTTCTAGCATCAGGCTTTGAGCCACAGTAGGATCTGCTAGATTTGGGAAGAAATTAACTCCCTGAACTTGGGAGGCTTGAAGTGGCAAATTTGAGATCAAATTGTCTTGCAATACTGTTGCAGGAGCAGCTTGACTATTAGATACTTGGGTATATGTAGGTGTTTTACTCACAGGCACAAGCCTAGATGACTGCATAGATATATTTAGAAGATTTTGAGACGGAGGAGGTGGAACTGGAGGGTTAGCCACCCGAGGATAAGAGGAAGTTGAAACACCTCCTTCTTTACCAGCCCATCCTACCCCCTGTATTTGGGCATCTTTTTCTTTCAATTGTTTTTTCAACAACTCAATTTCTTGCAATAACAACTGAGTTATGGTTGGTTCTGCTTCCTTTTACTGATTGATTTGTTGTGGAAGCTGCTGCTCTGCTGGTGCAAAAACCGCTTCTCCTGCTGCTTCAATGACATTTGCAGATAGCTCCGCTTCCTCATCAATGTTTTCCAATAGGGTAGAAAAATTTTTGGCAACTATGGCTGCCGCTTGCATTCTTGGGGTAAGTAGACCCGGCCTCAAGGCTAAATCTCTTATTTCTTCTAGATCTTCAGGGAGTACCCCATACTTGTTGATAGTATGACATGAATAAATCATCAGGCTTCCTTGGGTGAATTCTGCTGATCTCCTTGCAGAAGGAGGCTTCGGCTGCAGCCTTTGGAATACAGATGTTTCATTTTCATATCTTTCTCTTGACTTCTTTCTTTTTGGCAATTCAGCATGAGGCAGCTGCCTTTGAATTGGTTTCCATATTTGTCGCCTTTGTGACTGAGAGATTGGCTTTGATTTTTCTTGTACATATTGGTCTTCTTGATGTTTGGGCACCTAGATTTGTTTTGCTGGTGGCTCTTGACAATAAGCTAGTTTGGGGTTTCTTTCTTACCTTTCAGACATCTAAATCTTAGCTTTTCTTTTTTCTTTTCTTTCATTTTTCATTCTTTCTCTGTCCATGTCTTCAAAGACCTGGAATGAGTTTTGAACTGGAATATTTGGAACCAGTCGGTCTTTAGAAGTATCAACTTTGCTGCCGTCTAGAAAGATCCGCAGGCTCCCAACAAGAATTGATTTTTTGGTCCTAGACCATATGCAGAAACTGCCTTTGAATTGAACTGGGGATTTTGACCCTTTCGGGTATTTCCCCGATGTTGTCTTGAAGATGATGCAGCATGACTGTGAATAGTGCAGCAGCTAGCTACTTGGGCTTAAGGTTTATCAGATATAATCTTAGGTTGCATGAAGACCACCCCGAGAAAATTCGGAAAACCAATAACGGGAGGGAAGCTCCCGAATGCTACAGGTACCGCCAGGTAGCCATAGCGAGCATGGTTCTCGACCACCAGAGGGCCGAAGAAAACTTTCGATTCCATTGAGTCTCCTGTAATACAACAAAGAGATAATCAATAACTTCAAAGAATGGGTGTTATCCTTATTCTTCCGACGATTAGATGAAGGGAGGACAGGTCCCACCGGGCGTGCCGAAAGAGATTGTCGTACATTTTTTTAAGGAAAAAATGCTCTTGATCTTAATTTTTTGATTTTCGATTTAGATTTGTTATTTGTGCGCTCTACCTGACTCAATCAGATGAATACATAGTTCTTCGACCCGATCCCGCTACCCATAAATGGAATTGCGTTAATTACATCCTCTTAAGAGGAAAACCCTTGATTAATCGTCAGAGAATAGAATAACACCCTTTGAAATGATATAAATAAGATACACAAGATTGCATTCGAAAAATGAATGAATTCCAGTTTTTATTTGATAAGAAAATTCATTTTTTAGTTTAGAGTCGAGTCTGCACAAGACTTGATTGATTTTTATTAATGGATGATGATGAGAGACATTTTTTAGCATTTTTTGGATTGATTTATGGGGATGCATTGAAGATTTGTTTAATTTTTTAAGTTTAGAAATGAGGCTTCTTTTAGGTATTTTTTATGTTTTGCAAAAGGGCAAATTTGAGATTTATTTGATTTTTGATTTATAAGAAGTATTTTCTTTTTATCTTGGGGTTTTTTATTCAATTTTAAAGGAATTAGAGTTGAAAAGATTGGATTTTATCAATTAGGGGTTGAGTCTGCACAGGGTAGCGCAGACTCATCTGTTACAAGTCTATTTTTTCAGTTTTTTAGGTAATTTTTAGGGAAAAGTTATAATTCTTGTTTGGATTTTGATTTGTGGAAAATATATGTTTTATTCTTAAGGGTTTGATTCTATTTGATGGAATTTTAATGACAAAAATACCAAATTTTAGGGATTTAAAGTTGAGTCTGCGCTATAGAGCGCAGAGTCATTATTTATCAAAGTGTTTAGCATTTTTTATATTTTTTGTGAAAGGAGTTTTAAGGTTTTATTTAGGTTTTTGACTTATATAAAGTATGAAATTTTTATGTAAATTTTTGGATTTAATTTGGGGGGAAATTAAGGTCAAAAAGACCAAATTTTGGATTTCAGGGTTGAGTATGCGCTAGGTAGCGTAGACTCATTTGTCATCAAAATATTTTTAGTTGTTTTTAGCATTTTTCGAGAAAAACTTGGCGTTTTTATTTGATATTCTAATAGATAAGAATAAACTTGATTTTTAGAGGGTTTTATATCATCTTTTGGTGGTCGGGAGGTTGCTTTTTTATGTTTTGTGAATTTCAGGGCTGAGTCTGCGCGAGGATGTGCAGACTCAAGTCTGAACTTAGAATTTTTTGTTTGTGATTTATTTTATTGGATTTTTGATGGTTTAACTTGATTTTATGTTTTGTTTGATGATTATTTATAGATTTGGAGCTGCGGGCATGATTTGGGGGCCAAGGGATGAGGTTTTGGCCTTGGAATTGATGCGCATACTCAAGTTTAAAGAGGATTTTGAACAAGATTCTTAAAAAGATAGAACCTCCTGAGGTTAAGGGGAATTCCAAGAGTTTCAAAGAGCTGGGGAGCTTCAAAGATCAAGGAGACAATAAAAATGAGTTTGAGTCTGCGTAAGGGGTGCGCAGACTCAGCTGAACTTGTAATTTTAGTTTATTTTGAGGGAGTTTGGATCCTTTTTGTAAATGTATGTTTATTTAGATGACATGGAGTGTTTGATATATGATTTTGAGTGATTTGAGCAATTTGATTTATTGTTTAGTTGATTTTTTCATTTAAAATGAGCTTATAAAAGATGTGCAGACTCAACGTGAGTTTGGAAGTTTTGTGTTTATTTAAAAGGGAGAGTGTCCATTTTTTTACCTTTTCTGATTTAAATATAATCTAAATTTTTTTATTTTGAATCATTTGAGCCATAACCAATGTCCTTGGTCCAAGAATCCATCACTTGACAGTTTTTGGGTTGAGTTAGCACATGGGTGCGCAGACTCAAGTCTGAAAATGGTTTTTTGGTTTCCTACACAGTTCAAGCTACAATTAAATCCATCAAGGGGTTAGTTTCAACCATTAAAGTTAGAATATGAAATCCGGAGTCGAGGAAAACAGATTGTACCCCATTCCCAATTAAATTTCCATGGTTATAGGTGCGCAGACTCAAAATATGAGCATAATTTCAGGTTTATACTTCTTTCAACTTGAAGTGATCCAAGAATCACCACAAATTTAGGGAGGATAACACTAAGAAATCTCAGAAATTGAATATGGCTACATGAGTACTTTTCAAAGAGTGGCCCTTGTATGGATTTCTTCAAATCACATGATTTCTTCATGTTTATCTCATTCTTCTTAGATCACTTTATAATGCATTAAAAGTGCTCAATATAGTGTTTCCAAGTTGAATTTCAACTTTCATTAGGAAAATCCAATGAAAAGATTTAAGATCTTCATGAAGGATCATGGCATGAAGGGACCCGAAGGACCAACTCCCTTAAAGGGATATGTAATGGCTAATGGACCATATGGATGGCTATAAAGGGGGGCGTGCCGAGCATCCAACCACTCACCCAATGGGTGCTCTTAATGCCTTTAAGATGTAAGAAAAACCCACAAGGGGAAATCCAAAGTATCTCTACATTTGGGAAGCAAGGAACTCCACCAATTTCCCTAGAATATCACATGTAGCTATGAACCATGGAGGTGGGTATAAAGGGGGGCGTACCGAGCATCCAACCACTCACCCAAAAGGTGCCCTTAATGCCTTCAAAATGAAAGGGTTATCTATAGGGAATCACCCATTCCATTTCTACATTTGGGGAGCAAAGAACTCCACCAACTCATTGGGACTTCGGGACACATCATCTAAATGAACCTATAGAAATGGGAACACAAGAATGATGTTTTTTGTATGAGGGCCTTTGATGGGTTACCCAACATGAGATTGCTGGCACCCTTAGATCGGGACATCTTGGGAAAATATCGGAAAACATTTAAAATCTTAAAACCATATGGCAAAATTTCGATTGAAACATTAAGGGCTTAAAAACCCAAAGTCCAAGCCATTTAGGACCTTCATTGGGCCTCAAAGGGACAGCCCTAGGTCCAAGGAACATTTGGACAGCTTGGGGGAGGATCAAAGAATCACCTCAAGTCCAAAAACCCACTTGGAAGAGGCGCAGACTCAAAACCTACAACTGGCGCTGAGTCTGCGCACGGAGGCGCAGACTCAACACTATAGCACCTGCAAGCGTAGACTCAGGCTGAAATCCGGATTTTCGGTAAAAAATGGGTTTAAAACTAACCCAAATGATAAAAAATAAGGTATAAAAGGTACAAGGCCTAAAATATTTATTTAAAATATATTTTAGATGCATTTCTTTAGGAAAATATCATGAAAACTTGAATATGAACATAAGGGAAACTTAGGCATACTTTTTATCTTTTCCATAGATCTCTCCTTCTTGGCTCCATGTTAGAGGGTTTCTACCCAAAGAAGCTCATCCTCAACTAGTGAGGGAACCTCCTTGAGAACCTCTAGGGCCTAAACCCTTAGCCATCAAAGGAAAGGAATCTAAACAAAAAACCATTCGGTTCCAACACGAAAACAGAAACCTAGATCTTAATATATATGAAACTTAGTGGATTTCTCTTGATGTTTGGCCTTGGGGGAACATCATCCATAGAGGGGATGTGCTCCTAAGGGTCATGGAAGGCCAAGGCACCTTGAAAAACCCCAAGATCAAAGACAAATAAATGAGAAATTAGTTTTCAGGAAATCTGGACAGCAAAGCATATTTTGGGTCATATCTCCATATTTAGGGGGTTCTAAGGCATGAGGAGACCATTTCTATAAACTAGCAAGGCCCCTCTACCATCCCCACATGAAAAACTCATGCCTTATGAAGGAAAAAAATGCCATAAAAGCAAGATAACCAGCAGATTCACAAAACAGACTCAGAAAATCTGAACATTGCATTTCATTACTTTCAATCACCATGGATGAACATCAAGGGGGAGATAGAAGTTTCTATGAACATCCAAATGAAATAAAACAATATAATAAAGCAAGGAAACAAAAATAAACCACTTCTTCACCCCCACTCTACCTTGGAGAGGGGATGAGAAGGGAGAATGACTCTTGAAGCCTACAATCTTGCTCTCTTCTTCTCTAGCACTCTTCCTTTCTTTCTCTCTTCTTTTTTCCTTCTTTTTCCTCTCTTGGGATGCAGGAAATGGAGGGTAAGGAGGAGGGAGACGTACTCCTCCAAGCTCTCTCACTTTTCTTCTTCTCTTTTCTATTTTTTGGGATTTTTGTCTCCAACTTTTTCTTGTAGAAGATGGGGGTTCTTTTATAGATAAAGTTGGATTACTTTTAGGGGGTAGATTAGGCATCCATTAGCCTTGAATTAGGGATAAGAAACTCGTCTTGAAAGCCCTCCAATGAGGCCACAACACTTGGAGAATCATGATTGATTTCTCCTTTTGCTTTTCACCTACCCTCTTCTAGAAGAATTTTGAGGGGGGGACCACTTGCTTTTCTTCTTATCCTCCTTTGGACAGATTTAACCATGGGCCAAAGAGATAACAATAGGCCATGGAGGGGACCATTTGGGCCCTTTTAAAGGCTGCCATAAAATTGGGCTTTGGCCTTTACTTTTTGGGTCCAAATTGGCCCTATTGGGCTTCTTTTACTTGAGATAATGGGCCTAGGCCTGCCCCTTTGGATTTCTTCATCATTTGGACTGAAAGTAACCCCTTTTTGACTTCTTTGGGCTTGCAAGAATGGGCATGATAGCTGTCCATTAACTTTCTTCACTTGGGCCTTCTTTTGAAAAATTGCTTGGACCTGCTTTGCTTGAGATAATGGGCCCGGTTGCACCATTGAATTTCTTCACCATTTGGGGCCTAGAGTGGTCCCTTTTTTGATTCATTTGGCTTGCAAAATTAGGCTTAGCTGCTGCCCTTTAAATCTTCTTCATTTGGGCCTTCTTGGACAATCTTTGCACAATTGTTTGGACCTCCTTTGCTTGGAATAATGGGCCCGGTTGTACCATTGGATTTCTTCATTATTTGGGCCCTAGAGTGGCCCCATTTTTTATTCATTTGGCTTGAAAGATAGGCATGACTGCTGTCCATTAATTCTTTTTCACTTGGACTATCTTTGAAAAATTACTTGGACCTTTCTTGCCTGAATTAATAGGCTCGATTCTTCCTTTCAATTATCTTTGATTTGGGCCTTCTTTGTTGATCTTTAGACTCTTCTTCTTGTTCAATTTTTTTGGTGACAACAGCAGCCAAGGACTTAGTGGGGATTACCTTACCACTAAGTAAAGAAGAAGAATAATAAGAATAAGGACTCAAGATGTAGTTTGGATGCATGTCCTATGAATTAAGTGATAAGATAATGAATGTGCATGCTATGAATATGTTTATGAACAATGTTATGAATCGTGTCCCACGTTATGAGCTATGAAATGTGCCAGATTAGTATGCGCATCGTGTGACTTAAATGTTGAGAAAACATGATTAGAATGGTAAGCATATATATATGATTTTATTGTTCAGCATATAAGATTGTTTATCATGTCTTTTTCATTATATTAAAGTATGTAAAAACTATGGAATTGTGGTATTATGAGCTTGGTGAGTTGGTTGAGACTCACTCTTGCTTAATAATTCCTTTCTTAGGAGAAATGGATCCTGAGGTTGTGGGTGAGGCTGAGCTTGAGGAGGATCAGCTCCAGGACTTTTTAGCTAGACATACTATGTTGATTTTCAATTTAGCTTCATGATGTAATTAAGTTAGTTAGAACTTTTAAGTTGTAATATTCTTATTTGGACACACAAAGATCTTGAAAAATACTCTATTATTTTGGTTAATTCAATTTCGGTATTTATTTTTGTATCCACTAGATTATCTTTTGGTAATGATGGTTTATTTCCTTGATCATGTGTGTATGTATCTTTGCTTTGGATATTATGGATATGTTTGGATTGTTCCCATCTGGCACGCATATTGGTTTGTAGTAAGTTGACAAAATCGAACCAACTTCACGAGGGCATTACATAATCACATGCTTTGTGATAGTGCCATCTTAAGTAGACTATAGAGCATGATTCCAGTATAAGCAACCATTTTTTATAGAAAAATATATGAACCTGAGGGCTATAGGTAAAGTCCATGAAACTAGACTTCAGTTTAGTGGAGTGGTGGGATTGGTGGTTCCCAGTTCCAATGTATCCAGGACCATAGTACTTTTGTCCAGGTGCCTAGTATATATATGTATGGCCCCTTATGTTATGGTTCGGGTGCATGTCCGTATGACTACATTATCAACTGTTAGTCTCCTTTGTAACTGAATCTAATCTTTGTGATTTGATTCATATTATAACCTGCCATATGATTGTTTATTCGATTCATAAGTCACTTTTAATACCATATGATTAGCCATGTCCCTTTGATATGCTTATGTATTTGATTCAAAGTTTGACCACAATCTATGTCATGTAAGTTATATGATATGATAAGTAATATGTGAATCTCTTGATGAGTTTGACAACACCTGTAAGATATGCCACTCACATGTCTGACCCTAATGATAAGTTTGATTGTATACCATCCCCATAAGATCATCTTCTAAACTATTGACTTTCATATGACATCTTTTGAGTCAAATCAAGTTTTAGCATATGCTAGAACATTATGAGTTCTTATGATTTATGTTATGTAACAATTTGAAATCTGCAAAACCAAATTATATGGCTAATCATGTATAGGGTTTTAATGTTTACTGAGTTGTATACTCATTATGTTGCTAATCAACTTTTTAGAAGAGGTGAATCATGAATTAGAAAATGAGGTTTCGGAGGTGTAACTTATTGGAACTAAAATATTAGGAATAAGATTTGAGAATTTTCTTTTGGCAGACATGATCTAGTAGGTGTCTCTTTATATAATGTAAAGCGAGAGTTGGTTTGTTATAAATGGTTTGTAAGAATGAGAGTTGTTGTTGACTTGTTATAGATACTTTGTTGTTAGCTATGATTATAGATTTGTTATACAATGGTTGTTCGTCTCATGGATTCTTTTACTCACATATTTGTTATGTGTATATATCGTTGTATCATCTTCGACTTATGCTAAAAATCGATAAAGATTGGAACTGAGATTCGGGGGCATTACACACAATGACCACATGGTGGTACCAAATGATCATGTGATGAAGCTAGCATTCCTTCTAAAACCTACATTCACAAATTGTTAGCAGTGCTACAGGATAATAACAAGCAATGACAAGCAATTTAATTTATGTGAACATGTCTAGAGAAGAGGATGACTATTATTCTAAGACATGTCAAGTCGAGGTGACACGTTTCAACTTAGTCTAACATACTACTCTAAAATCGTCTCCTGGGCAGATTGCCATGGTTTCTCTCACCTTTCTCCTCGAATTTGAACTCTATAGCTCTTAGATTCATGGCTCCACACTATAGAAACACCTCCTTACTATTATTTTAGGCCAATAAGGTCCAAGAAGTGCAAACAAGATGGAGGACTCACGTTCAAACAATGGAGAATGACTATGTATGTCGCTCAGAGAGAATCAAGGTTGATCACGAAGAGTTCTCAAGAATAACAGAGATTGATGGCCACTTAAGCACAAAGATTCAAGGAAAAGTTGTAAGTTCAACAAAACTCCATCTTACTCTCTAAACAAATCTCTTTCTTCATGAAATCGCATTTCTAAAATCCCATCGACCTCTTCATTCCCTCGTAGCCTTTTCTTCTATTTCTTAGCCCAAGACAATTTAGCCAACTATCCTGGCTCAAGAAACTCACGGAGAATATCTCAATAAACATGAGGAGGATCATATTGTAGTGGAACTTGCAAGGACTAGTGGTTCATGCGAAGCGCTATGATAAAGTATAGATGCATTGGGCCACAATGGGTGCATTGGTGGCATTATGGCATCCTCAGATGCATACTTCACCTTTTCCACTTTTGAGGCTACCATATTATGGGAAGAAGCAAAAATCCTACCTGGCTTAAAGAAATATAAAAAGGTGATGAAGACGAAGCTTTGTTGATGTTGAAGAAATTCACTTGCAAGGAGCTTCTAGAAACTTTCATGAGGATTTGAAGGCTGTAAAGGATATGATCACTGAGAAAAAAATAAACCTAGAAGAATTAGTTGGGTGGACTATAAAAGCCTTAGAGAAAGCTAAAAATGATGAAACCTTAGAACAAATCATAAGAGGATTCACCATATACTTAGGAGGAGCGGTCATGTGTAAGGATCAACAGTGAGGAGGTAGAACGTAGCACAAACAATAAATAAAAACATTCCTTCCCATTACTCTGATGTAGATGTAGCAATAAAAATGAAATAAAGAGTGTGATTTCTCACCTTTTTCTAATAGAACAATCGCAAGATATGGTTACACATAGAGGGGGAACGAGGACACAAGTGTATGCTGTCTAGATGTATACACACTACTTCCTTATTGTCGAGATTCTCTCTAAAAGTCTCTAATGAAGAGAACACCTTCTCTCCTTATTTATCTTCTTCTTAATCTTCTTCTCTCCTCTTGTTGCCTAAAAGACAAGAGAGAGAGAGAGAGAGAGAGAGAGAGAGAGAGAGAGAGAGAGAGAGAGAAAGAGAGAGAGAGAGAAGAGGGGTGGCAACCATAAGGGGGCAGTGCCCAAAGGAGAGAGGGAGAGATAGAGAGGATAGCTAGGGCTAGGGATAGCTTTGGACCCAAGCGCTCCCATCTCAATCCTATGTATAGATTATTTCCAAGTTTTTTACAAAAGCCCTAAGTTCTCGTATAACTTATTAAGTCCATCCAAAATCATAAAATTATGATATATGTGATATTCTAGGCTCAAATGTCAGTTTGCTTGCAAGCCCATTAAGTCCTGTAACTCACATATAGGCTTATTAGTTAACTCCTTAACCATTTAAGTTAATTAACTAATTATCTCATGACTTGTGTTAATTAAGTTGATTATTATGTAATTAGTTTAATAAGCATCATATAATTATTAAACATGGACTCTATGATAATGTTAGGCTCCAAGTAATACTGCATGATCCTAGAAGACATTGGGGATGACTAATCCCTCTCAGGAAGCTTTATGTCAATAGATGCCACACAAATATAGTCCTTCATTCATACAATATCCCTTGTTTAGCCAAGAGTATGAAAATTGTCAAACTCTTGTATGCTAAACTAGATAGACCTCATACTTAAAGTTTCATTAGAAAACTCTTTTTCTAATAAACTTTTGAACCTTGACTAGAGAATTTTCCCAATACTTATCTATACGGTATTTTCTCTCACATAATTATATCGTGATCCATGTTGATCTCAAGCTATCTTCACAAGTATCCCACTGACCCTAAGGTACTGACTGTTTAGGGTCTTATGGTTAAAGACTTTTAAGTCAAAGTCAAGACCTAGTAGTCCTTAAGTATCCTTTGAAATCTCAGGTCTAAGGACCAACCATGTTACTGTGACAATGAATACCGTAGTTGATAGTTAGGCATAATAACTATCTCGGGTTTCATAAGTGGATCGGTTCTACGAACTCATTCTCTAATGTGCACTTGTGCGTAGTATCTCTACACATGTGACTATAAGACTAGTTACCCTCATCATATGAGCAGACACAATACACACTAGTCTATTCGGATTATGACTGGGAATAGTTTAGGAATTATGATTAAGAATATTAGTCTCATTATCATAATTTCATTATGCTCTAATATTCTCTACATAATTCTAAGGACTTCAGTATGTACAATAAGTTAAATGCCAATCATCATAATGAATTAATTACTATTTATTAATGAACAAGAATGCACATAGATGTTATGGGGATTCACTTTGAGGACACCTATATCTAACATTCTCCTACTTGGACTAAAGCCAATTACCTACCAGCTTGATTCCCATTGAACCTTGGTAATGGTTAAAAACAACCTGAGACAAAGACTTCATTAGTGCGTCTGCTATAATCTATACATGAAAACCTTTCTACTATGATATTTCCTGTGGAAATGATCTCTCTGATTAGATAAAAATACCTCAAAATGTGTTTCAACTTTTAATGAGATCTCAGCTCTTTCATTTACACAATCGCCCCTTATTATCACACATCAAGGGAACTAGATTAGAGATGCTGGGAACTACTCCTAATTCGGTGATGAACTTCTTCATCGACACAACTTCGTTGGCAGCTTCAACAACAGGAATGTACTTTGCCTCTATCGTTGAGTCTACAGTGGTTTCCTATTTGAAACTCTTTCAATTCATTATCCATCCATTTAGGGTGAAGACAAATCCTAACATTGATTTATTGTCATTTAAGTCAGATTGGAAGTTCGAGTCAGTGTGTCCTGGTAGCTGCAAATCATCTCCTTTGTATACTAGGAATACATCCTTAGTTCTTCTCAAGTACTTACGCATGCATGTCACGGCCATCCAACGAGACTCTCATGGATTTGCATGATACCTACTCGTAATGCTTACAGCACGAGCTACCTTAGACCTAGTGCATATCATAACATACATGGTGTGTAAGGACTGAGGTTTCGGGTTCAGTATTCGGGTCGGGTTCAGGCCGGATCCCCTGGTTTGGACCCTGGAGGAGTCTTGAGATTCTTGGCTGAATGGCGTCAGCACTGCTCGACGCCTTTCAAAAGGCGTCAGGGTGCGTGGACGCCATTTAGGTCTGTTGGTTGTTGTGCCACGTGTGCGCCACGTGGGCGGGTTTCGGGCCGCGAGAGTACGGCCCCTGTCATTTCGTCTGAACGGCGTCTAGCTTGGTCGACGCGATTCAGACTGCGACATCTGCGATGTCAGGGTACGGCGCCAGAGCGTTGACAGTACGGCCTGTCCTGTCGTCTGAACGGCGTCCGTGGAGGGTGACGCGTTTCAGACCGCTGTCAGTACGGCTGTCCTGTCAGACTGAATGGCGTCTGCTTCGATCGACGCGTTTTAGCTGGATTCGGATTGACCCCGCGAGCCTCCCCTTCTTTCCCTCATTCTCACCTTCACTCTCTCTCTCCTCACCCTCTCCGCCCTCTCCGACGCTCTTCCTTCCTTCCCTTCCTCTTCTTCCTCTTCCATCACTCCATAACCTCCCTACCTCTCACCTCTAACCCCACCACCTCCTTCGCGGCGTTCCCTTCTCCGGACGGCGGCCGACGTCCCGGCGGAGTGGCGGCGTGGGGCAAGACGGGTCGGCGGCGAGGAGCTTGGAGGAGTTCAAGAACCAGTAGGGGGACGAAACCTTGCATGTGTGCTCGTTTGCTTCTTGGCGTGATGTGGCGTGTTTGGGGTTAGATTGAGCATGTTTAGGGGGATTCCTTGTGGGAATGGCGGTATTTGTGGACGCGGTTTCATAGCATGATCGTGGTGCTCGACGTTCTCATCTTCCCCCTTTTGGTTTTGGGGCTTTTCGGGTGCTTGGGGTTCAAGGGAAAAACTCTCGGGTTGAACCAGGAAACCTAGTTTCTGGCTCTAAACAGCGTCGTGCCTGGTCGACGCCTTTTAGAAAGACGTCAGGGCAATACGACGCCTTTTAGGGAAGAAACCTCCATGTTTGAGGTTTCCTGAATTATAGGTTCTGGCGCTAAATGACGTCATGGATGGAAGACGCCTTTCGGAAGGACGTCGGGCCATCATAACGCCATTTAGGCAGGAAATGCCCCCGTTTGAGGGTTCTGCTATCTGGATTTCTGGGTTGAATGGCGTCTTGCGACCCTGACGCGTTTTAAACGGCGGCTTCACAGGTGGACACGTTTTAAGGGATAATCTGGCTTTTAATAAACCTGTCTGAGGAGCTTGAATGGCGTCGACCTCGGTCGACGCGATTCAAGACAGAAACTGTCTTAGTGCTGGTTTTTAGCATGTGTTCCACTGTTGGCGGTTCTATGGCATGTTTTGCGTTGTACACTGAGACTGAGGACTTCTGTGTAAATGGAATTACATCATGTTATACGTGTGTGTGTGCTTATACGACTGTGGATCGATATGACTGTGGTTTACGCTGTCACCATGGGCCGATGGGAGAAGGGCCATGGTGTCTGTAAGCTGTACTGGTGGGAGAAGGGGTACATGTGTGTTTTACCTTTGGCTGAGGAAGGCAGGATCGCCTTGAGCCCGACGGGCCGGAGTAGCCGGTGTGCTATCCGAGGGATCGTTGTTTGTCCTCAGCGGGTCGGGGTTTCCCTCGTTTGTCGTGACAGCTTCCGGCGTGTTTCTTGCTGTGGAGCTGGTGGGAGTTGGTTTACCCTTTAGCCACTGGGCCTGATGTGACCTTTGATCAAGGTTACGAGTGGTACCCTTAGCCCTTTGGCCTGACGCAGCCCGGGAGAGTTGGGTTTGTGGGTAGTTCCTGTAGCTTCGGCTTGACGGGGGTTCGCCGGTCCCCAGGGCCCTCCTGGAAGCGTTGAGGCCTAGCGTGGAGGCAATCCGGTGGTAGGACAGTAGTCTAGACTGCTTGTGTGCACACGTAGCTGGCAGTGGCGGTACACTGGGTCCAGCTAGTCCTAGTTTGGCTCACTGCCTCACCCTACAGTGCCCCGGAACACTATAGGGGTGGACAGGCGTGAGAAGTGGTGGTAGTGTTGGGAGGCGACGTTTGACTTCGGGCGACTGTGTGGTTTAGTCGCCTTGCAGACTTCGGTTGTGAGACGTGACGCTGTGTTGGGTTCTTTGAGTTGCTTAGAACGGTTCTTGCTACAATGTTTATCGTACGTTTTATATCAGAGTTGAGTACTGTGTTTACTGCTTTACTTAATTGCCATATATCTCTGTTGTTGCACTTGTGGGTGTGTGAGTGGGAGGCAGGGGATCGGATGATCCCTACTGAGCCCATTTCTGGTGTGGCTCACTCCCTGCGGTTTCAGGTGTGGACTTCGCGGCGAGCGGAAGCGTGGTGTCTTCCTGGTGTGCGGACCGGCAACTGTCTCTGTTCCGGGGTATGCCCCGATGTTGTTGTACTTTCCTTCTGCCTGTACTTATTTAATTGTTGGACATGTAATTATTGTTGGACTGTATACGGACATTGTTATTTTCCTTCCTGCGCACTTGCTTACCCTTGTAGTCCGTGAAATTGTTATATTTAGCCTTGTTTAGTACTTACTCCTCCAGATGTGTTGTGTGAGATCCGGGTGTGAACCCGTAGTTAATGGGCCGACATCCATTTAGTGATCGGGTCTCCGGTCATAGGATGGCGGGTCGTTACATGGTGGATCCTATCGTAGAGGCATATGGCACCCTATTCATGAATGATCTCTCTTCAAGAATTTTAGAGGATATTTTCTTAGAAAGATTAATTCCATGTCTCATCGATATGTGACATCTTTTAAAATACTCCACGCCAAATTTTTTCACAATAGTTGTTGGGTTCGTTGTGTCGGATCCGAGACAAACGCAGCGGAAAAATAAATCGAATCCATGCAGTTTCAGATACAAAAATTCAAACGGTAAAATCAGATTTTACCTTGCGTAGATTCAAATCCGCCTTCATCCAGTTCCGTTGGTACGATGCCGCAAGCCGCACAAGTGCCCGGCCTCTAGCGGTATCCACGCAGTCTTCCTCTCGATGGATCGTCATCGCTTCCTTGCTTAGTACAGCGTCTGCAGATCCGGTCTGGCTGCGTGTGGTCCTCCGCGACATGTGGTTTCTAATTTACCCTCGGACGGGAAGCGGAGCAGGCGGGAGTAGGAGCTGAGCCTCTGGGGGGCTAGCCATAGAGGGGTGGCACCCAAGAGAGAGAGAGGAGAGAGAGGGGGGTGGCGGCTAGGTCAGGGTTGCTGGCCCCCGACCTTGCAACGGTACTTTTATAATAAGTGGTTTTGCATTTTTTTAGAAAAACCCATACTTACCCGAAATCCCGTCAAAATATCCATCGACTTGAAAACTTTTTGCGTATGACCCTTTAGGCCTAAATACCAGTCCAATTAATGGCCCATTAAGTCCTGTAACTCTTTACGGACCCACTGAATTAATTAATATCCTTATATTAATTAATCAGCCGAATTTAATGTCCCACAATAAATTCAGATGGGCTTCCGATCACGTTGGGTGCCGAGCAACACCGCATGATCCCGGAAGGCATTGGGGTTTATGCAGCCCACTATGAGAACCTTTCCGTCATCAGTTACCGCGCATATATAATCGTTCATCCGTGCACTATGGCAGACAAACAGAGTAAGTAGGCTGAATGACGTCGGATCAAGACGACGTCCTTCCGAAAGACGTCGCTCTGTCATGGCGCTATTCAAGCCCGAAAAACAGTAAATAACCAAGGCAGTAGGGGCATTCCCCTCTCAAATCAACAGGATGAATAGAAATCAAATACTCATGCGAGACATAGTTTAAACATATTAATTACTCATGCAAACATCAACGATATCAATTCCAACAAACATACTTTTCAATCCACAAATCAAGACAATCATGGGAGGGCAAATCTTGCCACTAGGGGTGTGCACGTTGTGCACATAGGGAGAAAAATAACTAAGCAATCAACCAATCATCAATAGTGCCTGAGGGACACAAACAGTGCACCGAAGGTGCCCAATGGAAAATAACAAGAGTAAAGAAAAAAGAACGGCAAGATAAGTCCCACCATGATCGCCAAAAAGCTGTAGTGCTCAAATAGTGTGTTTTGTTAACATGATATCATGTGTTCATATGATAAATAAATCATTTTTAAAACTAAGTGTGTGATCGCTATAAACCGAGGGCTTTAAAGGAATAAGTTATCGCATACTAACCTTGTGATTTTGAGAGATTGTTGTAGTTCTTTTGTTCCTCTTCTTTGGCTGGCCAAAGAAGAAGAGCCTCTTTGTCCTTTACTCTTGTTTTTGGTTTTTTTGTTTCCTTTTCTTCTCCAAGCTTTCCAAAGCCTTCAATCCTTCACTTCAAACCTTGCAAAAGACAATTAAACAAATAAGAAGGAAAAGATGATTAGAGCTATGGTGTGTAGAATCTATTATAACAATTAAATCTAACATAAAACTAGCCAAGAACTCACTTGTTTTAGTCTTTTAAACCCATAAAACATGTAGGTATATATAAAAAATATGATGTGGGTGTATGTATGATGAAGTGATGTGATGAAAATTCTAATTAAAAACAGTAATCTAACTAGATGAAATTGAATCAAACTAGAAAGAAACTAGAAAGGAGAAGAAAGGTTGGTTGTGTTAGTTTTTAGGTGTCCTACAGACCAATTATGGGCCGTGTAGACCCAATGTGTTGTACAATCTTGTTCAATATAATTAAGTAGTAATTAGAGCATAAAGTTGTAATATGTGGATTGCTTTGCGTTGTCCCTAGGATATGTTGTTGTAAAGTCAATTTCGAGATGGCATCTCGAATGTGAGTTTGACTGTATATGGACATATACCTTAAATTGTTCATGATTGGAGAGTAATCACTCTGGGACATTGATTACTTGTAAATCAGCACGCATGATGTGTAGATGACCAATCTCACGGTCATAGGTGCGGGGCACCAGGACATATGTGTGGGTGTTCAGCCTGGGAGGATGTTCATTGAACTGATCCGCTGATGGATCTTCATATGGTTAATTATACTTAATGTCAACAGAAGATCCATCTGTCTCAGTAGTATCGTTGATCCTTTAATCTGAGACATTAATGAGGTCTTGCGTAAGGACTGGTGTGGTTTAATGTTTGGTTAAGTGACTTTAACCATAAGTCATGAAACACTGAATTATTAGCCATATCGGGATATATGCGAAGACCATTAATGGTCAAAAGGGGATCGCTCAATGTCATGTAAATCACAGATAGTTAATGGTCCCTGACCAGGGTGGTATCGGTTCGTTTGGAATGACTATGAAATTATTATGGAGGTCATAGTCAGACGACATGATAACTAGTGGTTTGATGAAACGATCGGATCGGACACATAGAATGAGCAAGAGATTATAGCGATACGTTAACTGAAGATTTATAGGTGCCAGACAGGGAATAGATGAACTCGGCATCCTCTGGGATCATGCGGATTTGCTTGACCCAACTATTGGGTTTTCTCGGGTTTCTACGGATCACTCACGCAGCGAAAAATAAAATATTACAGCGATACGTTTTCCGGTTTCGAAAAACTAAAAAATACGATTATCGGATAATCGATTCTCACCGTATGCAGATTCGAATTCGCAACCGTTCGGTTCCGTCGGTGCGACACAGCAAGCCGTGCAAGCGCCCGGCCTCTAGCGAAGTCCACGTGATCCTCCTCGCGACGGATATCCTCACGTTCCTCGTTCTTCGCAGCCCACGAAACCTCCGCCGGTCGCCACAATGATCGCCGCAACGCGCGGACGATTTCCCGTCGAACGGGATTCGGAGAATCGGCGGAACAGATCTAGATCTGTCTAGACGCCAGAGAGAGAGAGAAACTGAGGAGGGGCGGCTAGGGTTAGCAGTAGCTTGGCCTGCTCAGCCCGTTCGCTCTGTTTTATACTAACCGCGCAGTTTTTCATAAAAAACCCCGATTTATATAATACCCACTTATTTATCCATCGCCTTGAGAATCATTTGCGTGTGACCCTCTAGGCCCAAGTACCAGTCCAGTTAATGGCCCAACAAGCCCAGTGACTCCTCACTGGCTTTATTAATCAATTAGTAACCCTTTATTAATTAATTAATCAATCGAATTGATGTCGCACATCGAATTTGACCAGGCCTCCGATCACGTTGGGTGCCAAGCAACACCGCGTGAACCCGGAAGGTATTGGGGTTAAGTAACCGACTCTTGGAACCTTTCTGCCGACAGTTATTGCGTGGATATAATCCTTCATTCGTACAATGCTCTCGAGTCAACTCAGGGTATGGCGAGCTGTCAAACCCTAACCGGTCGACTCACTTAGATTAGATGACGCTGATAAATATCGGAAAACTCCTTTCCCGATATTATCGTCCGCCCTGGCCAGGGACTTCCGTGCATCCTTCCTAGAGCATTTCCTCTCTAAGTACCGAGAGCGAATGGTTCCTTATTGACACACAATTCCCTTCGACGGTATTCCGCTGTACCCAATCCTTGGCGTATTAGAATCCCGTGGCTAGAGATTCGTAAACCAAGATCAAAGCACAGAAGTCCACCGACAAGGTGTCCTTGGTGTCTCAGGTCCGAGGACCATCCACGCAACTGCGACAATAGAATCAAGCTGGTTGACAGTGAGGTACAATACCATCCATCGATTCAGTTGGATCAGTTCAGTGAACTCATTCTCCAATGAGCACCTATAGATTCGCCTTAGTGTCTCCACACAAGTGACTTATGAGATCAATCACCCTCATCATATGAGCAGGAGTAATCTGTACTAGTCTAACCGGATATCCGATGTCCTTCTCGGATATCCTCCGACTAGGAACAATTAAGAATATGTGTGTTTAAGTGATCAGTCTCATTAGT
Source organism: Zantedeschia hybrid cultivar (assembly GCA_030544215.1). Classification (NCBI taxonomy): domain Eukaryota; kingdom Viridiplantae; phylum Streptophyta; class Magnoliopsida; order Alismatales; family Araceae; genus Zantedeschia; species Zantedeschia hybrid cultivar. The sequence continues at coordinate 55,311,497 of JARZZO010000008.1, read as the reverse complement.
ATGATCTCATCATAATCTGATCACCATAGCACATATTCACAGACTTCATTATGAAACGAGAATTAATGCGATTTACGCATAATGAATATTATGCCATTTTATTAATAAATGAACGAGATTTACATAGTCAGATTGGCTTGTAGGCCACCTAAAACTAACAATCTCCCACTTGGACTAAAGCCAATCACCTTTATACAATAAGTCTATAGACTCTAGGTGACGCTCAAACACAATTTGAGTCAACGGCTTTGTCAGTAGATCTGCTACATTGTCGACAGATGGAACTCTTTCCACTACTACATCTCCTCTGGATATTATCTATCTGATAAGGTGAAAGCGCCTCAGAATATGCTTCGATTTCTGATGAGACCGCGGCTCTTTCGCTTGGGCAATGGCTCCATTGTTGTCGCACAATAGTGGAACAGGCTCAGAGATGCTGGGAACTACGCCGAGGTCGGTGATGAATTTCTTCAACCACACTGCTTCCTTGACGGCCTCAGCTGCAGCGATGTACTCAGCTTCAGTCGTCGAATCTGCAGTGGTTACTTGCTTGGAACTCTTCCAGCACACTGCGCCTCCGTTCAAAGTAAACACGAATCCAGATATAGACTTACTATCATCTGGATCCGACTGGAAACTCGAGTCAGTAAAGCCTCGCAGTTTCAAGTCACCTCCTCCATAGACAAGAAACATATCCTTAGTTCTTCTCAAGTACTTAAGGATACATTTCACTGCCTTCCAGTGCTCTTCGCCTGGATCTGCCTGAAATCTGCTCGTAACACTTAGAGCAAATGCAACATCAGGCCGTGTACATAGCATGGCATACATGATAGATCCTTTGGCAGAGACATAGGGTATTCTATCCATGAATGCCCTCTCATCAGGAGTCTTAGGAGACTGCTCCTTTGAGAGACTAATTCCAGACCTCTCTTGGAATTTTCCATGCCAAACCTTTTGACTATGGTATCTATGTACGAGGATTGGGTCATTCCAAGCATCTTCTTTGATCTATCTCTATAGATCCGTATTCCTAACACGTAGGATGCTTCTCCCAAATCCTTCATGGAAAAGTTTTTCGACAGCCAAATCTTTACTGATGACATCATAGCTACATCATTCCCAATGAGTAGTATGTCATCTACGTAAAGAACTAGAAAAGTGACTGCACTCCTACTGGTCTTCTTGTACACACAAGGCTCATCTTCATTCCTAATGAAGTCATAAGACTTGACAGCCTCACCAAATCTTATGTTCCAGCTCCGGGAAGCCTGCTTCAGTCCATAAATGGACCTCTGAAGCTTGCACACTTTATCTGGAGATTCTTTGGATGTGAAACCTTCTTGTTGTATCATATACACCTCTTCCTTAAGCTTACCGTTGAGGAAGACAGTCTTCACATCCATCTGCCAGATTTCATAATAAAAATGTGTAGCAATGGCGAGCAGAACTTTGATCAACTTTATCATGGCAACTGGTGAGAAAGTCACGTCATAGTCAATTCCTTGCCTTTGACGATATCCTTTTGCCACCAACCTTGCCTTATAAGTGTCAATCCGTCTATCGGCACCGATCTTTCTCTTAAAGATCCACTTGCAACCGATGGGTACAATACCCTCGGGCAAGTCCTCCAAGTTCCAAACTTGGTTGGTGTACATAGACTGGATTTCTGAGTTCATGGCTTCTTGCCATTTCCCGGCTTCTGGGCCTTCTATGGCCTCCTGGTAGGTTTTAGGATCATCATCCTCATTATATTCTACCTTAGACTCACCTTCAGCAATATGTCCCACATATCGTTCGGGCAGTCTAGGTACTCTACCAGATCTACGAAGCTCATCTGTGTGTACCTGAACAGATTCAGGAACTGATATCTCATCTGATGATAATGCAGCTGTTTGGGGATATGGAACCTCTTCCAGTACTATTTTACTCCCACTGTCCTCCTGGAGAAGGTATTCCTCTTCCAGGAAGACAACTTTCCTGGCGACAAACACCTTTTGTTCAATGGGATGGAAAAAATAGTATCCAAAGGTTTCCTTTGGATATCCCGCAAACCTGCATTTATCAGTTCGTGATTCCAGCTTGTTTGGATCATGCCTCTTTACATGAGCAGGACAACCCTAGACTTTAACATGTTTAAATTCTGGTTTCCTGTCTTTCCATATCTCATATGGAGTAGAGGCCACAGACTTGCTGGGTACTCTGTTCAGTAGGTTTGCTGCTGACTCTAGAGCATATCCCAGAGGGACACTAGTAATCCCGAAAAGCTCATCATGGATCGCACCATGTCCAACAAGGTGCGATTCCTCCTTTCTGATACACCATTCACCTGTGGTGTATATGGAGGGGTTAGCTGAGAAAGGATACCATTATCTTTTAAGAATTGTGTGAAGTTAGTACTCAAATATTCTCCTCCTCGATCTGATCAAAGAGCTTTAATACTCTTTCCTAACTGCTTCTCTACCTCATTCTTGAACTCCTTGAACTTCTCAAATGCTTCCGACTTGTACTTCATTAAGTACACATAGCCGAATCTTGAGAAGTCATCGGTGAACGTGATGAAGTAAGAAAAGCCACATTTGGCTTGGGTGGACATTGGACCACATACATCTGAATATATTAGTTTCAAAATGTCCTTGGCACGTTCTCCATGTCCAGTAAATGGAGATTTTGCCATCTTTCCCATAAGGCATGATTCACATGTTGCAAACGATTCGTAATCGAATGCTGTTAAGTAACCATGCTTGTGCAACTTTTGCAACTTGCTTTCTCCAATGTGCCCAAGTCTACAATGCCACATGTAGGCTTGGTTCACACAATTCTTGCTCTTCTTAAGAGCATTATCAATTTGAAGATTGTAATAAGAAACATCTAATAGATATAGACCGTTGACTAAAGATGCCGAAGCAATTGATTTATTACCATAATAAATCGAACAACTTCTATTCTCAATGGTCAACCTATATCCTATCTTGTCCAAACAAGATATTGAGATGATGTTCTTTATTATGCTAGGAACATAATAACAATTTTCTAAAAGTAAGGCGTCTCCTGATGGAAGCCTGAGGTTTGCTGTCCCAACAGCAATCGCCGCAACTTTTGCGCCGTTTCCTAGTCTCAATTCCACCTCGCCTTGTCTCAGCTTACGCTTACTTGTCAGCATCTGTGCATCATGACAGATATGAGAAGCACATCCGGTATCCAATACCCAAGATGTGGAATCTCTAACTGACAAGTTGATATCTATCATATAGATATCTGAAGCTTCAGATAGCTTCACTCTTCCATGAGCTTTATCATGAAGGAACTCCTTGCAGTTCCTCTTCCAGTGACCATACTGCTTATAGTAGAAGCAGTCACCCTTCACTACTTTTTTGCCTTTGTCCTTCGATCTTTTATCGTTAGCTATCATCTCTGCTTTAGGGGCATCCAATGCCGATTCAGCAGGAGGATCAGCTCCAGGGACAAAGTCAATGTGCTCAGATCTTAAGACATTCTTAAGGTTTCTGAACCAATCCGAATAGATCAAGTAAGTCAAAAGGGCATCAAGTATGCCACGGAGTGGGTTATTCGACGACATAATTCCCTACAGGAGATAAGTAAAATCTATTTAGCAGATGTTCAATTATTAAAATTTAAAACAAGACATGGTCTTTTGTTCAAGTTTAACTCCCAATAATTTTCGACGGACTATATAACCCTCAGTTATACAGAACGGGAGACGCCGACAGTCTCCTAATGGGGATCAGAATCTCAATGACTTGCACTACAGCCTTGTGGATAGCACAACAAACTGTAATACAATCAAATAGCACCCAACTCATGGGATTTGCAACTCCTTGCAATATCTGATCATAGCTTCGGTCCCCAGATATTTAATGGCCTTGTGGATAGCACAATAAACCACTAATTCTGGTCTAAGCTAACCATCATTACGCGACGAGCATAGATTTGTATGCAGCCCTTATGGATAGCACAACAAAGCTACATGGTTCCTCTACCCCAATCATATAGGCATCTAATGCCATAGCCACAGTTTCTCCTCCCAATTAAGCAGGCCTTGTGGATAGCACAACAAACCTGCCTAAAGTGATTCGAATCCTATGACTATAACGATGGTGGACCACGCGGTAAGTTCTTAACTACTCGCGTTACGGTTTAGAGTTTGTCTGAGGGTATTTAGATAACTTTTATCTTGGTCTCTCCTAGGTGACAGTATATAAATATATCGTATATATTTACTAAATACTATACTTGCTTTGATTCATAATCAAAAGAAAAATAATGCATCACATACATGTCTAGTGTGGTCATGGATAGCACAGTGGGTTTGACTGGAGCCAACAGTCAAACGCACACACAATGTAACATAACATTTACATTAGATAAACCTGCAAACACATAGGCAAAGGATCTTCATCTTTTCGCCTTCCTGGTTGCAGCTGTGGATCGTCCTCGCTCCTTCTTCGGTTGCATCAATCATATTACAATAAATTCTAGAATTTACAGGTAAATTGAAGAAGGCCTTATGGCGAGTACAAGAGTGAGGGAGGTAGAAATACATCAGAGAATGAGAGATACGCAGATCTCTATTTATTAACAATTAATAAACATCCATCATTCATTTACAATCCACACAAAAATATCATTCATCACATGAACAATTAAATAAGTGCATATTCATGACCACGGTGTGTTTTAAACATCCACACATGATATAGCGCATCACATGGGTAAAATAAAAGAGTTTTCAAAATAAATAAGTTTTGGCTTTCAGAAAGCTAGGATCCAATCAAAATTGGTATTTGAATTTCGAAAACATTTTTAATTAACTTAACATGCAATTAAATCAAATTTAAAAGCAATAAACACACATCACATGCGCACACACTCCGAATTAATAATTTCAGATTATTCTATGCAAATTAGAACAATTTTAATAATTTAACACTTAGATTAAACCCCATTAATAATCTAACAATTAGACTATTAAAGACTAATCTAACTCTTAGATTAATCCAACAAAGTTAATTAATAATTTAACACTTAAATTAATAATCAACCAAATTAATTATTAACTACTAACCTAACATTTAGATTAGTCAATAAATGTTAATTATTAATTTAACTTTTAAACTAATAATTAACACTAAGTAATTAATAATTAATTAATCTAACTCTTAGATTAAATAATTAAAGTTATCATTAATTTAACTATTAAATTAATGACTAACAATAATTAATTAAGGATTACTAATTTAACATTTAAATTAGTCATTTAATTTAATTATTAATTTAACAATTAAATTAATAACTAACTCTAATATTAATTAACAATTAGATGTATTAATAGATAATAATCAAACATTTAGATTATTATATATTAATCACTAATTTAACAATTAAATTAGATAATTAAAGATAATTATTAGCTTAACCATTATGCTAATAATTAACTCTAATCAAATTACATCTAATTGTTAATTAACAAGATTAAAAGATTAATGCCCAATTAAAAGAGAATTGAAAATCAATTTAAATTTACAAAACAATTTTGAATTTAAATTTAATATTCAATTTAACTTAAATTGGGTCAATGGGGTTAACTTGGGGTTTTAATGGGTTAAACAAGAGGATTAAGCCAAACAATTTAGCTGGGTCGAGCCACTGGCTCGGCCTGGGTCCAAGCCAGGGCCATCTTGGCTGAGCCAGGGCCCAGCCCAGGCTCGTGCTCGGCCCAGCACGGGCCCGAACCCCGGCCGGCCCAGCTCCGGCTCGAGCCCCGTCCGATCCAGCACCTGGACCGGCTTCCTGCTTCCCACCCGACGTCCAGCCCGCATAAACCCTAATATGCACCTGGGTGGGGTGATCCGGCGCCGCCGCTGGCCGGTCCCCGGCATCAACCGGCCCCGGCCGGCGATGCCCCCGGCGCCGGCGACGCGACCGGCGCCGGCAAGCCACCGGCGGTGCCCCAAAGCAGCCGCCCGAGCCCTTAAATCCTCCCCTTAATCAATTTTTTTTTTTTAAAAACAGTTTTTGAAGAAGAAGGAGATGGGATTCTCTATAGCCATCACCAGAGGGCTCATCGGGGCCGGCCATCGGTCCGGTGGTGACCGGCGACATCCCCTGGATGTTCTGGGATGCAGGGCCACCTCTCCAACGATTGGGGATGCAGGATTGAAGCCGCAAAAGTCCCGTTGTTCTTCATCACATGAAGAACAGGAAATACCCCAATAAACTCCGAAAAATTATAGAAAAATAATCTTATTATTTATGTTCATCTTATGAACACTTTTGTGTTATTACAATCGGATTATAAGCATGGAATAATATCATGAAAAATTAATTCGGAAACCGAAACGGGATGAGAAACAGTGGAACCTGGCTCTGATACCACTGTTGGGTTTTCTCGTGTTTCTCCGGATCGCTTACGCAGCAGAAAATAAAATATTACAACGATCCGTTTTCCCGTTTCGAAAAACTAAAACTACGATTATCGGATAATCGATTCTCACCGTGTGCGGATTCGAATCCGCAACCGTTCGGTTCCGTTGGTGCGACACAGCAAGCCGCGCAAGCGCCCGGCCTCTAGCGAAGTCCACGCGATCCTCCTCGCGATGGATATCCTCACATTCGTCGTTCTTCGCAGCCCACGAAACCTCCGCCGGTCGCCGCAATGATCGCCGCAACGCGCGGACGATTTCCCGTCGAACGGGATTCGGAGAATCAGCGGAGCAGATCTAGATCTGTCTGGACGCCAGAGAGAGAGAGAAACTGAGGAGGGGCGGCTAGGGTTAGCAGTAGCTTGGCCTGCTCAGCCCCTTCGCTATGTTTTATACTAACCGCGCAATTTTTCATAAAAACCCTCGGTTTATATAAAACCCACTTATTTATCCATCGCCTTGAGAATCATTTGCGTGTGACCCTCTAGGCCCAAGTACCAGTCTAGTTAATGGCCCAACAAGCCCAGTGACTCCTCACTGGCTTTATTAATCAATTAGTAACCCTTTATTAATTAATTAATCAATCGAATTGATGTTGCACATCGAATTCGACCGGGCCTCCGATCACGTTGGGTGCCAAGCAACACCGCGTGAACCCGGAAGGTATTGGGGTTAAGTAACCCACTCTTGGAACCTTTTCGCCGACAGTTATCGCGTGGATATAATCCTTCATTCGTGCAATGCTCTCGTGTGAACTCAGGGTATGGCGAGCTGTCAAACCCTAATCGGTCGACTCACTTGGATTGGATGACGCTGATAAATTTTGGAAAACTCCTTTCCCGATATTATCGTCCGCCCTTGCCAGGGACTTCCGCGCATCCTTCCTAGAGCATTCTCTCTCTAAGTACCGAGAGCGAATGATTCCTTATTGACACACAATTCCTTTCGATGGTATTCTGCTGTACCCAATCCTTGGCGTATTAGAATCCCGTGGCTAGAGATTCGTAAACCAAGGTCAAAGCACAGAAGTCCACCGACAAGGTGTCCTTGGTGTCTCAGGTCCGAAGACCATCCACGCAACTGCAACAATAGAATCAAGCTGGTTGACAGTGAGGTACAATACCATCCAGCGATTCAGTCGGATCAGTTCAGTGAACTCATTCTCTAATGAGCGCCTACAAATTCGCCTTAGTGTCTCCACACAAGTGACTTATGAGATCAGTCACCCTCATCATATGAGCAGGAGTAATCTGTACTAGTGTAACCGGATATCCGATGTCCTTCTCGGATATCCTCCGACTAGGAACAATTAAGAATATGTGTGTTTAAGTGATCAGTCTCATTAGTATGATCTTATCATAATCTGATCACTGTAGCACATATTCACGGACTTCATTATGAAACGAGAATTAATGCGATTTACACATAATGAATATTATGCCATTTTATTAATAAATGAACGAGATTTACATAGTCAGATTGGCTCGTAGGCCACTTAAAACTAACACCAACGTGATCAAAAAGGTCCGGAACAAATTAAACAGTTATTGGGAATAATCGGTTTAATTTACGTCAAATTTGATTTGAAGTTAATAGATCTTTAATCCAGAGTGATAATGGGCCTAGAGGATCACACACAAATAATTCTTACAGAACGGATTATTATTGTAAAGAAAAATATACTAAAGCATAAAATTCTTTTGGAAAAATAATTTATAAATGGCTTAAAAGTATATATACAATAATATAAAGGACATATATATAATATATCTATTATTTGACTTATTTGATAAATGAGCTAATAATAATATATTAATATATAAAAAAGTCATCGGATTTAACATTTAACTACAGTTACTTTTAGCCGAGGCGGTTAAATGACGGGATTGGCTGAAATGGCGGTTCAAGCTGCCGCCTTTAAACTCTTTATAAACCCATATTCTCCAAATCTGCAAAGGCTAATGCTTTAACGATTCAAAAGGGTGGCCGTCAAGCTTCTAAAGAATTGGATTCTTCCCAGGAAGACTTGAGGTTGAGCTCGAGGGTTGTGCGGGTTAGAGAAGCTAATCTCCGTTGCTGCGAGGGTTCGTGTGCATCAGCTCTAGAGGCCGTACGTTTGTGCGGCATAAAGCATTGAGGAGTTCGGCATCGATTTTCACAGGACAACGTGTTCTGTGCAAGGTGATCAATCTCGTGTGATTTATTTTAGACTATTTTTGTTGCATCAATCAGAGCCTGAACCGGTTTGGGAAATTATTTTATTTTATATTCTTCCGCTGCTGTGATTTTCCAGGGTAACGACCGAACCCAACTGTGGTATCAGAGCCAGGTTTAGGCTCCTATTGATGCAACTGGGAAGAACGATCTTTGTTGTAACGTCATGTTCATGTTCTTCAATTTTATTTTAATTCTTTTGGGTCATGAAAATTTTATTTTTTTGGAACAGTAGGAAACTGGACGGCAAAAGGCCAAGCCGTCTAAGTATTTTTAGATTGTAAACGGCACTTGGAGTTGCCGTCTGGAACGTAAACGGCACTTAGAGTGGCCGTCAAATTTTATGAGATTTTCTGAAATTTTTCGGAAAATTAAACGGCCAAGGTTGTGGCCGTCCACTTGGTTGACGGCCAACATGGTGGTTGTCCACTTGGAGTGGACGGCTATGCATGTGGCCGTCCACTTGGTGGCCATCCACTCCAAGGGTGGACGGCCAACCATGTGGCCTTCCACTTGGTGGAAGGCACTCGGCCCTGCCGTCCGCATATTTTAATTTTTTTTTAAAATATAATTGTTGCCCGATTTTTCGCATTGTTAGGTGCACTGCAACAACCCGTACTACACTGGCCTAGAAAATTAAAATTTTATCTCAAAATTAAGATAATTATCGAATAGGATTAATTAAATTTATTGTTGATTAATCTAATAATTATCATGTAAATTTTGAGTTTAATTGAAGATTACATATAGATTCAAACTTTTGAATTTTTAATTATTAGATAATTGTTAAATTCAAATTTTGAGAGGATTATCATTAAAATTCAAATTTTGAGCTTGTAAAATTATTGGATAATTTTTCAAGGAATAAATTGTGAATTTTAATAAAAGATAATTGAAGACGATCATTTAATTAAATTGTATTCTATCATTGGATGATTAATTTGAATTTAAATTTCATAATTGTCTTAATTATCATGAATGATTGAATTTAATTTTAAATTCATGTGTGTATCCTCTTATACGTATAGAATAATTCTAAGCATAAATGTTACTGTGATGCCATTTTTGTCTCCGTTAGATTACTTTTGAATGAAACAATGAGTTTTTCAAAACTAATCATGACCAAAATTTCTCGTATGCACAACCCATGATTTCAATCCAAATATAAAGATTATTTCAAAATAATCCTTCTCTGATTAATATGATTGTGTTTGAAATGGTGGGTGATCATGGACTTAGCTCAGTTCGTTTTGGGCCTACGAGCCTCCCTTTTTTCTCTATTTAATTTCCAATGTAATTCTATCTTCCTCCGATGAATGTACTCGCCTTAAGGGCTGCTGAAAATTATTTAGCATGTAATTCTTTTTCCGGCCTGCGAGCCGTGTAATTATTGTAATTAATGCTGCGAATGGAGCTTGAAGGCACAGAGGACAAACTGCGAGGATGGTCCTGCTGCTTGGGAAGTAAGCTGGATATCAGCGTAGCTTTACTTAGAGTCTATGATCTGTTAGTATTAGATGGTCTCAAACCCAATCCGATACTGTGTACATATTCAGATTATTAATAAATGGCAATAATTCATTGTGTGTAATTAATTCGATCTGTGTTTATCGTATCACGATGAAGTCCATGAACATGTGCAATAATCTTCGGATTATGATGAGATCATAATTACGGGACCGAAGACTTATAAACACATATTCTTAATTGTTCCTAGTCATAGGATGTTTGAGATAGGACATCAAACATCCGGATAGACTAGTATAGGTTACTTCAGCTCATATCATGAGGGTGACTGATCCCATAAGTCACTTGTGTGGAGACACTATGCTGAACCTATAGGTGCTCATTGGTGAATGAGTTCACTGAACTGATCCGACTATGAATCGCTGGATGGTAATCACCTCACTGTTAACCAGCTCGATTCAATTGTCACGGTTGCGTGGATGATCCTTGGACCTGAGACTCCAAGGATACCTTGTTGGTAGGTTTCTGAGCTTTGACCTTGACGAACGAATCCCTAACCATGGGATATCAATAAGTAAAGCGATCGGGTTCAGGGAAATGCCCTCGAAGGTAATTGTGTGTTCAATACGGGATCATCCGCTCTCGGTTGTTTGAGAGAGAATGTTCCGGGAATGATGCGCTTAAAGTCCCTGGCCAGGGCGGACTCTGTAATCGATAAGGAGTTATCGGATTCAGATTAGCGGCATCTGATTCAAGTGAATCGACCAAATAGGGTTTAACAGTAAACCATGTCCTAGGTCGATTCGGGAACATTGTACGGATGAAGGATTATATCCGCGCGCTAACCGATGACAGAAAGGTTCCAATAGAGGGTTGCGATAACCCCAGTGCCATCCAGGATCACGCGATGTTGCTTGGCATCCAACGTGATCGGCAGTCCGTCCGAATTTATTGTGGGTAATTAAATTCGGCTGATTAATTGAATATAAGGATATTAATTAATTCAGTGGGTCAGTAAAGGGTTACTGGACTTAATGGGCTATTAACTGGACTGGTATTTGGGCCTAAAGGGTCACACGCAAATGGTTTTCAAGTCGATGGATACTCCGACAGGATTTCGGATAAGTCTGGATTTTTATGAAAAACCGCAAACTGACTTCTTATAAAAGAACGGATTCTACGTCCGGGGCCAGCAACCCTGACCTAGCCATCATTCGTTCTTCCCCATTTTCTCTCTCCTCTGGGCGTGCCGTTCCCAACTGCTCCACCTCCCGTTCGACGGGGATTATGAATCCGCATGTCGCGGCTGATTACGCGCAGTCAGACGGGATCTTCGAGCGCCGCAGCGAGCGAGGAAGCGAGGACGATCCATCGCGAGGAGAACCGCGTGGATACCGCTAGAGGTCGGGCATCTGCGCTACTTGCGGCATCGCTCCGACGGAACCGAAAAACGGACGCGGATTCGAATCCGCGCAAGGTAAATCGATCTACATCGGTTTTAGTTTTAACGTCCGAAACGGGACAGATCCGATCACGAACTTCTTTATTCCGCTGCGTTTTAGGATCGGATCCCGACACAGCGATCCCAACAGTGGTATCAGAGCCAGGTTCCACTGTGTTTTCGCCGTTTCGGTCTCCAAATTAATGCGTTTATAATCAATTCCATGCATAGTTTTGATTTTAATCACTTGTGTTGTGATCATGGGATGATCACAGAGTATTTACTGTAATTACTGTGATTAAAATCGGATTTTAATTTGGGTTATTTCGTGTTCTTCGTCTGACGAAGAACGCATCGCGTCGGCATGTCCATGGGCACCCCAAACGTTGGGGATGGCTCGCTGGAGCATGGGCTTCCCTCCACGATATTGATGGTGGTCAGGATGACCCATGGCCGGCAACGGGGAGGACGACTTAGCCCCCTCCTATTTCTAAATTTTGCTTGAAAAACAAAGAAAACAAGGGGGGGGGGGGGGGGGGTTTAAAAGGATACCGCCGGCAACCAAGGGGTTGCCGGCACCGTCGCCGGCACCCCTGGGTGACGGCGGCCTCCATCAGGGCCGGGGCCCTGCCGGCCGGCACCTGCGGGGCAGGTTGCCGGCGGCAGGGAGCCGCCGCCCCTCACCTGCGCGCAGCTAGGGTTTCCTAGCTGCGCTCGGGTGGGGGGGGCGGGCCCGATGGGCCCAGGTCGGGCCCCCGGGTCCAAGCCAATCCGGCCCTGGGCCCGGACCAGATCCGTGCCCTTGTGGGCGGACCTGGGTCTGAGCCAGGGACCGACTGGGCTCACCCCAGGGTCCGGCCCGGACCATTGGTCCGCTGGCCCTATTTCCTTTATGTTTAACCCAATTTTAAATCGTTTTAAATTACTTGATGGCCTTTTTAAATAACAGATTTTTAATTTAAATTTAAAATTGGATTTTAAATGAATTAAGGTCTGTTATTTCACTGTTAAAGGTCCCATAATTTTTTTTTTTTGAATTATGTTTTATTTAACAATTGTTGTTAATCAAGTTTATTAATCTAATTGTTAGATTAACCAGACACTAAAGAAAATTAATTTAATTGTTAAATTAATTTTTTAATGTCTGTAAAATAATTAGCATGGAATGTTGTAAATGCATCTATTTGGAGTTAATGTGCGTTTATTTTAATGATGTGCATTGGTTTGCTTATTTAAATTAGATTTAAATTGGCATGCTTAGTCTTAATAAAAATTTTTCGAAAAATCCTAAATCCAAATTTTGTTTGGTCCCTGGTTTTATGAAACCAAAATTATTATTATTTTCGAAAAATTTTATTTAGCCATTTGATGTGCTATTCATGTGTGGTTTGTTTAATAAAACACATGGTGGTCATGGACGAGCATTAATTGTGGATGTGGAATGTGATTGTGTGGTTTATTGTGTATTAATAAATAGAGGTCTGCGAACCTCTCCCTCTCATATTCCATTGTACTTCTATCTTCCACCTCGATGTAATCGCCATAAGGCTTCCTCTTTTGAATTATCATGTAATTGGGAATTACGATGTAATTTGATCGAGGCGGATGCGCGCGGAGCGAGGATGGTCCACAACTGCTGACCAGATGAAAATGAAGGAGTTCATTGCATTCATGGATTTGCAGACTCATGATATAAGTTGTTATATTGTGTGAATGTGTGCGTTTGACTGTCTGGCTCAAGTCAAACCACAGTGCCGTCCATGACCACACTAATGGCATGTATGTGATGCGTGTGCTTTATATATGCTAGGTTATTAGTATTAATAAATATATTCGATATATTTAATACTATCACCTAGTATGAGACCAAATTAAATAAGTAAAACCTTCATTACAAACTCTAAGCCGTAGCGCGAGTCATTGAGAATGTACCGCGTGGCTCTCCATCAATATGATTAATAGAACTTAATTTAGTGGTGGCAGATACTATGTGTTTATCCGAGGTCTGTCATTAACTGATGAGAGAACTGTTGATCATGGCATTAGATGCCTTTAGATAAGAGTAGAGGAACGATATAGTCATCCACGTGTTTACCCGGGAACTATATTTCTACTTTACTCTGTCACGTATTGATGGTAAAGCTTAGACCGGGGATAATGGTCTACTGTGTTTACCCGGGACCATTAAACTTGGGAGCTGAAGTACGATCGGATATTGCAAGGAGTTGCAATTATCATGAGATGATTGCTCTGAGATAGCAGTGTGATACTATGTGTTTACCCGAGGTCATACTGTGATGCTTGGAGATTCTGATCCCCACTAGGAGACAGTCGGCGTCTCCCGTTCTGTATATCTGAAGGTTATACAGTTCGTCGAAAATTAGTGGGAGTAAAACTAGATAATAAAAGACCATATCTTGTTTTAGATAATCTGAATATCTGCTAATTATCAATTAATTATCTCCTGTAGGCGAGAATGTCGCACCATAACCCGTTGCGAGGCATACTTGATGCCAACCGTCTGACAGGCACCAATTACTCAGACTGGCTCAGAAACCTGAAGATAGTCCTCAGGTCTGAGCAGATTGCCTACGTCTTGGATACTGAACCTCCTGCTGAACCAGCATTAGATGCTCCAGAGGAGGAAATGATAGCGTATGAAAAGTAGAAGGAGGATTCCACCATGGCCCAATGCTATATGTTAGCCTCCATGAGCAATGAGTTGCAGAGGCAACATGAAGAGATGGATGCTAGATCCATCATGCTCCATTTGAAGGAGCTCTTTGGTGAGCAGAGCAGAATCGAACGATATGAGATATCGAAGAATCTGTTCAAAGCTCAGATGGCAGAGGGAACTTCAGTACAGAATCATGTGCTGAAGATGATTGAGTGGGTGGAGAGGCTGGATGCTCTTGGGGTTACACTTCCCAAGGAGATGCATACAAACCTTGTGTTGTCTTCACTTCCACCTTCATATGCTCAGTTCATCGTCAATTTCAACATGAACAAGATCCAGACCACCTTAGCTGAACTGCTGAACATGTTAAAGACTGATGAGGGGAACCTTGTGAAGGATAAACCCCAAGTCCTAATGGTTGGTAAGACCAACAGAAAAAGACTTGCAGTCCAAGCTTTTCGAAAGAATAAGAACAAGGTTCAGAGAAAGGCAAAGGTTGTCAAGAAAGACAAGGGTAAAAGTGCTGAGAAAGGTGATTGCTTCTACTGTCACCAGAAAGGGCATTGGAAGAGGAATTGCAAGGAATACCTCAAGGACAAGGCTCAAGGAACTGTGAAGCAACAGGACGCTTCAGGTATCTATATGATAGATGTAAACTTATCAATAAGAGATTGTACATCATGGGTATTAGATACTGGATGTGTATCTCATATCTGCAATTCTGTGCAGGCACTGACAAGAAGGTGTAAGTTGAGGACCGGCAAGGTGGAGCTGAGACTAGGTAACGGCGCAAGAGTTGCGGCGATCGTTGTGGGGACAGTGAAGCTCAAGCTACCATCCGGAGACACATTTATATTAGATGAATGTTATTATGTACCTAGCATAATAAGGAACATCATTTCTATTTCATGTTTGGATAGAATTGGATACAATTTAAATTTTGAGAACAATAGTTGTTCAATTTATTTCAGAAATAAATTAATAGCTTATGCTATTTTGTCCAATGGATTGTATCTATTGAATGTGTCTCATGATAATTTACATATCGGATCTTCGATTAAAAGAAGTAAGTATGAAATGAACAAAGCCTACTTGTGGCATTGTAGGCTTGGACACATTGGTGAAAACAGACTCCAAAGATTGCATAAAGATGGATATTTGGATCCATTTGATTATGAATCATATGCAACCTGTGAGTCATGTTTAATGGGTAAAATGGCTAAGTCTCCATTTAGTGGAACTGGAGAACGAGCCACAGGCATATTAGAACTCATACATTCAGATGTATGTGGTCCTATGTCAACCCAAGCCATTGGTGGTTTCTCATACTTCATTACATTCACTGATGATTACTCAAGGTTTGGATATGTATACTTATTGAAGTATAAATCTGAAGCCTTTGAGAAATTCGGAGAATTTAAGAATGAAGTAGAAAAACAAATAGAAAAAAGTATAAAAACCATCCGATCTGATCGGGGTGGTGAATACTTGAGTACTGAGTTCATTAAATACTTAAAGGATAATGGTATCCTTTCTCAGCTTACACCTCCTTATACACCTCAGATGAATGGTGTATCAGAAAGGAGAAATCGCACATTAATGGAAATGGTGCGATCCATGATGAGCATGTCCAAATTACCAGTGTCCTTATGGGGATATGCACTTAGCTCGGCTATGTATATCCTGAACAAGGTACCCAGCAAATCTGTTGAGACCACTCCATATGAGATATGGAATGGAAGGAAACCAGACCTTAAACATGTTAAAGTCTGGGGATGTCCTGCTCATGTTAAAAGACATGACGCAGATAAGCTGGAATCCAGAACTGACAAATACAGATTTGTGGGATATCCAAAGGAAACTTATGGATATTACTTCTATCATCCTAGCGAACAAAAGGTGTTTGTGGCCAGGAGAGCTATCTTTCTGGAAGAAGATTATATTCTCCAGAAGGACAGTGGGAGTAAAGTAATTCTGGAAGAAGTTCCAGACCCACAAACTGGCAATGGTACATCAAATGAACCGTCAGTTTCTGAACCTGTTCAAAGTGATACACAGGAACCTCGTAGGTCTGAAAGAGTACCTAAACCATCAGAAAGATATGTGGGACATATTAATTTGGATGGTTCAAGGATACTCTATAATGAGGATGATGATCCTAAGACTTACTAGGAGGCCATTGAAAGTCCAGAGGCCGGGAAATGGCGGGAAGCCATGAATTCTGAAATACAGTCCATGTACATCAACCAAGTTTGGAACTTGGTGGATTTACCCGATGGTATAGTACCTATCGGCTGCAAATGGATCTTTAAAAGAAAGATCGGTGCAGATGGACGTATTGAGACTTATAAAGCAAGATTAGTGGCGAAAGGCTATCGTCAAAGACAAGGTGTTGACTATGACGAAACCTTTTCACCCGTTGCTATGATTAAGTCTATCAGAATTCTTCTCGCCATTGCTGCCTACCATGATTATGAAATATGGCAGATGGATGTGAAGACTGCCTTCCTCAATGGAAACCTTGAAGAGGAGGTGTATATGATACAACCAGAAGGATTCACATCCAAAGAATCTCCAGACATGGTATGCAAGTTGCAAAGGTCCATTTATGGACTGAAGCAAGCATCCCGAAGCTGGAACATAAGATTTGATGAGGCGATCAAATCTTATGGCTTCATTAAGAATGAAGATGAGCCCTGTGTATACAAGAAAAACAGTGGGAGCCCAATCACATTTCTGGTTCTTTACGTTGACGACATCCTACTCATTGGGAATGATGTAGGAATGATGTCATCAGTAAAGATATGGCTGTCAAAGAACTTCTCCATGAAGGATTTGGGAGAAGCATCTTACGTATTAGGAATACGGATCTATAGAGATAGATCAAAGAAGATGCTGGCTTTAACCCAATCCATGTACATAGAAACCATTGTCAAAAGGTTTGGCATGGAAAATTCCAAGAGAGGTCTCATACCGATGAGACATGGAATTTCACTCTCTAAAGGTCAGTCTCCCAAGACACCTGAAGAGAGGGTAGTGATGGATAAAGTCCCCTATGCTTCTGCCATAGGGTCCATCATGTATGCCATGCTATGTACCAGACCTGATGTAGCATATGCTCTAAGTGTTACGAGCAGACATCAGGCAGATCCAGGTGATGAACACTAGAAGGCTTCGAAATGCATCCTTAAGTACTTGAGAAGGACTAAGGATCTACTTCTAGTCTATGGAGGAGGAGACTTAAAACTGCAAGGATATACTGACTCGAGTTTTCAGTCTGATCCTGACGACAGCAAGTCAACATCAGGTTTTATTTTCACACTTAACGGGGGAGCAGTGAGCTGGAAAAGTTCCAAGCAGGAAACCACTGCTGATTCGACAACGGAAGCCGAGTATATTGCTGCTGCTGAAGCCGCCAAGGAAGCTGTGTGGATGAAGAAATTCATCGGCGATCTTGGTGTGGTGGAAAGCATATCTGGTCCCGTCCTACTGCTGTGTGACAACAATGGGGCGATTGCTCAAGCGAAAGAGCCGAGGTCTCATCAGAAGTCGAAGCACATTCTGCGGCACTTTCATCTGATCAGAGAGATTATAGCTTGAGGAGATGTCGTGGTGGAAAGAGTTCCCTCAGCCGACAACATAGCAGATCCACTTACAAAGCCTTTGCCTCAAAATGTTTTTGAGCGTCACTTAAAGAATATGGGTATTCTGTATAAAAGTGATTGGCTTTAGTCCAAGTGGGAGATTGTTAGTATTAGATGGTCTCAAAGCCAATCCGATACTGTGTACATATTCAGATTATTAATAAATGGCAATAATTCATTGTGTGTAATTAATTCGATCTGTGTTTATCGTATCACGATGAAGTCCATGAACATGTGCAATAATCTTCGGATTATGATGAGATCATAATTACGGGACCGAAGACTTATAAACACATATTCTTAATTGTTCCTAGTCATAGGATGTTTGAGATAGGACATCAAACATCCGGATAGACTAGTATAGGTTACTTCAGCAACCCTGACCTAGCCGTCATTCGTTCTTCCCCACTTTCTCTCTCCTCTGGGCGTGCCGTTCCCAACTGCTCCACCTCCCGTTCGACGGGGATTCTGAATCCGCATGTCGTGGCGGATTACGCGCAGTCAGACGGGATCTTCGAGCGCCGCAGCGAGCGAGGAAGCGAGGACGATCCATCGCGAGGAGAACGGCGTGGATACCGCTAGAGGTCGGGCATCTGCGCGACTTGCGGCATCGCTCCGACGGAACTGGAAAACGTACGCGCATTCGAATCCGCGCAAGGTAAATCGATCTACATCGGTTTTAGTTTTAACGTCCGAAACGGGACAGATCCGATCCCGAACTTCTTTATTCCGCTGCGTTTTAGGATCGGATCCCGACACAGCGATCCCAACATGATCACCCAGGCTTATTATTTGTATGGGATGCATTTATTTTGTTTAATTATTAGGTACAGTAAATATATAGCACGAATATATTTATTCTACCACTTAAGGTAAAACTAAGATAAAAGCAAAATACCCTCTTTATTAAATATTAGATCTGTGAACGTGGCTTTAGAAGCCGTCATGGCCCTCCACCATTATAGGGTGACTGAATGCCATTATTTCATGGATTTGTTGTGCTTTCCACAAGGTTCATTATTTGGTGGCAGGATCTCAGCTCTAAAGCTTTGCTTCAATGAGATGAAGAACTGAACTTGGCCTTGTTGTGCTTTCCACAAGGGTCGGGTCACGAACTCATTGCTGTGTAGTAATGGTAGTGCGATCTAACTGGGAGTATCCTTTGTTGTGCTTTCTACAAGGGGATGATTGCTCAGGAGTCGAAAGTCTAATATTGCATTGGATGCAAGTGTTGTTGACTGCCCAAGGAATGGGAAGTGATTTGTTGTGCTTTCCACAAGGTTGCATCTCAGTTCTGTTGGGATTCCGACCCACTAGGATGATCGCCGTGATCTCCCATTCTATATGATTGAGGGTCATATAGTTTGACGCAAAATAGTGGAGCTAACTAAGATAGAAAACCATATCTAAAATTAGAACCTTGAACGCATGCTAAAATATTGTATTTTATTTTTTCATTCAGATCATCATGTCATTGTCGAATCCCCTCCGTAGTATCTTGGATGCGAACAAAATTGACTGGACCTAATTTTCAATACTGGCGACGTAATCTGCGAATAGCTTTAACAGCCGAAAAGATTGTGTACGTATTAGACATGATTCAACCTGAGCCTCCCACTGATGCTGAGGAGGGTGATCAATTAAATTATCCAAAATGGTCGGAAGATTCTTCCCTTGCACAGTGTTATATACTGGCCTCTATGACTCCCGAGCTACAGAGGCAATTTGAAAAGACAGATTGTAGAGCTATACTTCTCCAACTACGCGAGCTCTTTGGTGAGCAGGGTAGGATAGAGAGGTATGAGCTCTCCAAGAAACCTTTCAGGGCTAGGATGTCTGAGGGTGCTTCAGTACAGGCTCATGTATTGAAAATGATGGAGTGGATAGAGAGACTCAATGGGCTAGGATTCAAGTTGGATCTTGAACTTAGCATTGATCTCATTCTCCAGTCATTGCCTGAATCATTTTCTCCTTTCATCATAAACTTTAACATGAATAGGATTGAGGTTTCTCTACCAGAACTCCTAAACATGTTAAAGAGTGTTGAAGGGACCATGCAGGAGGAGAAACCATCTTCTGTAATGATTGTTGGTCGGACCAACAAGAAAAGGAAGGCCACCGAGACACCCAATAGCAAGAAGGGAAAGAAACCGACTAAAGGTAATCAGATCACCAAGGCAAGCAAGGGTATGGGCAAGAAGGATGAAAAAGACAGCAAATGCTTTCGGTGTGGACAGACAGGTCACTGGAAAAAGAATTGCAAGGCTATTCTAAATAAAGGTATTTTTGTCATTGACTTAAATTTGTCTCTTATGAGATCCACATTATGGGTATTGGATACTAGATGTACATCTCATATCTGCAATTCTTTGCAGGTATTGACAAATAAAAGAATACTTGACAAAATAGAGATCCAACTAAGGATGGGCAATGGAGCTATAGTTGCTGCTAAAACTGTGGGGACTGCTCATCTTAGTTTACCTTCTTGGATAATTCTGGAGTTAACAGAGTGTTATTTTGTTCTAGAAATTATTAGAAATATTGTATCTATTTTCATCTTAAACAATGTTGGTTACTCTTTAACGATAACTAGTACTGGGTGTTCTATTATCAATAATGGTTTGATTATAGCTAATGGTTATTTGTTCAATGGGTTATATGTATTGGATACATGTAATGATGTAATGCATGTTTCTAGTGATAAGACAGAAGAAGTGAATCCTGCATATCTTTGGTATTACAGACTTGGTCATATAGGAGAGAAGAGGATTTCTCACCTATGTTTAAATGGATACTTGAATTCATTCGAATTCAAATCATTTGATACCTGTGAGTCGTGTCTCATGGGGAAGATGACCAAAGCTCCTTTTAGTGGACATGGTGAAAGGGCTACTGAGCTTCTAGAACTCATACACACGGATGTATGTGAACCCATGTCAATAGAAGCTAAAGGAGGATATCTCTATTTCATTTCTTTTATTAATGACTTCTCTAGATATGGTTGTATGTATTTAATAAGATATAAATCAAAAGCTTTTGAGAAGTTTAAGGAATATAAGAATGAAATAGAGAAGTAGACTGGTAAAAGTATTAAAACTCCTCGATCAGGTCGAGGAGGTGAATACTTAAGTCTCAGATTCACTTCTTACCTGAACGACAATGGAATAATTTCTTAGTGGACCCCACCATATACGCCACAGCATAATGGTGTATCTAAAAGGAGAAATAGGACCTTGTTAGACATGGTACGTTCCATGATGTCCTTGTCAGAATTACCATTGTCTCTATGGAGATACACTTTAGAGACTGCAGCCTACTTATTAAACAGGGTTTCGAATAAGTCAGTTCCTACCACTCTATATGAGATATGGAAGGGAAGGAAACCGAACTTTAATCATATTAAAGTTTGGGGGTGTCCTACCCATGTAAAGAGGAATGACGCAGATAAGCTAGAGTCGACAATATACAAGTATAGGTTTGTAGGATATCCAAAAGAGACATTTGGATATTATTTCTATCACCCTTCTGAGTAAAGGGTCTTAGCGGCCAAGAGAGTTGTATTCCTAGAGAAGGAATATCTCCTCCAGAAAAACAGTGGGAGCCAGATAGAACTGGACGAGGTCCATGAACCATAAACTGGGGACACAGTCTTATTAGATGAGACACCTCCTATGAAAAATGCTCAAAATGAAACACAGATATTGCGAAGATCTGATAGGATACTTAGAGAACCTGAGAAATATGTTGGACATATCTCTGATAGTTCGTCTAAGGTACAGATAAATGAGGATGATGATCCTCAATCCTATCAGGAGGCAATTCGTAATTTTGACTCTGAGAAATGGAAGGAAGCTATGGATTTAGAAATCCAATCCATATATACCAATCAAGTTTGGAACTTGGTTGACATACCTGAAGGGAAGGTCCCTATCGGTTGCAAATGGATCTTCAAGAGGAAGATCAGAGCAAATGGACAAATTGACACTTATAAGGCTCGACTAGTGGCAAAGGGATATCGTTAAAGATAAGAAATTAACTATGACGAAACTTTCTCACCAGTAGCAATGATAAAGTCAATTAGAATCCTCCTTGCCATTGCAGCATACCTAGATTATGAGATCTGGGAGATGGATGTGAAGACAACTTTCCTTAATGGAAACCTGTCAGAAAAGGTGTATATGGTACAACCTAATGGATTCACATCTAAACAGCATCCCAATAAGGTATGCAAGCTTCAGAAATCCATTTATAGATTAAAGCAGGCATCTCAAAGTTGGAATTTAAGATTTGATGAGGTTATCAATTTTTTTGACTTCATTCGAAATGAAGACGAACCCTTTGTTTACAAGAAGGTCAGTGGGAGCTCAGTAATCTTCTTAGTCCTCTATGTTGATGACCTCTTACTCATTGAGAATGATGTAAGGATGCTGACATCAACGAAGTTTTAGTTGTCCAAGACATTCTCCATGAAGGATTTGGGAGAAGCATCCTATGTACTGGACATAAGGATCTATCGTGATAGATCAAAAAGGATGCTGGGAATGTCCCAATCCAAGTACATAGATACTATACTCAGGAGATTCCAGTTAGAAAATTCCAAAAGAGGTCTCATTCCTATGAGACATGGAATTTACCTATCTAAAGGCATGGCCCCTAGAACACCGGAGAAAGTAGAGCACATGAGTTGGGTACCCTATGCCTCGACAATAGGGTCGATCATGTATGCCATGCTATGCACTCGCCCTGATGTGGCCATTGCTTTAAGCATTACCAGCAGATATCAGAGTGATCCAGGCGAAGAGGACTGGAAAGCAGTGAAATGCATCCTTTAGTACTTAAGAAGAACTAAGGATCTTTTCTTATTGTATGGAAGAGAAGAGGACTTGCAATTGAGAGTATATACAGACTCTAGTTTCTAGTCATATTCAGATGATAGCAAACCATGTATAGATTTGTATTCATGTTAAATGGAGGGGCAGTCAGTTGGAAGAGTTCCAAGTAAGAAACGACTGCGGATTCAACGACAGAGGCAGAGTATATAGCTGCGGCTGAAGCTACCAAGGAAGCAGTCTGGATGAAGAAATTCATCTCGGAACTTGACATAGTTCCCAGCATATCGACTCCCATCCCTTTATTATGTGATAATAATGGGGCCATCGCGCAGGCGAAGGAACCTCGGTCTCACCAAAGGTCGAAACATATTCTAAGGTGCTTCCACCTGATTTGGGAGATTGCTGCAAGGGGAGATGTGATGGTAGAGCATGTACCATCAGAAGACAATATTGTAGATCCACTGACTAAGCCTTTGTCACAGATTGTGTTTAAGCGTCATCGAGAAAAGATGGGCCTCAAGACTGTAGGCAATTGGTTGTAGTACAAGTGAGAGATTTGTAGTTTTTGGGTGTCCTACAGACCAATTATGGCCCGTGTAGGCCCAATGTGTTGTACAATCTTGTTCAATATAATTAAGTGGTAATTAGAGCGTAAACTTGTAATCTGTGGATTGCATTGCATTGTCCCTAGGATATATGGTTGTAAAGGCAATTTCGAGATGGGATCTTGAATGTGAGTTTGACTATATATGGACACATACTTTAAATTGTTCATGATTAGAGAGTAATCACTCTGGGACATTCATTACTTATAAATCAACACGCATGATGTGTAGATGACCAATCTCATGGTCATAGGTGCGGGGCACCAGCACATATGTGTGGGTGTTCATCCTGGGAGGATGTTCACTGAACTGATCCACTGATAGATCTTTAGATGGTTAAATATACCTAATGTCAACGGAAGATCCATCTGTCTCAGTAGTATCGTTGATCCTTTAACCTGAGACATTAATGAGGTCTTGCGTGAGGACTAGTGTGGTTTAATGTTTGGTTAAGTGACTTTAACCATAAGTCATGAAACACTGAATTATTAGGCACATCGGGATACATGCGAAGACCGTTAATGGTCAAAAGGGGATTGCTCACTGTCAGGTAAAGCACAGACAGTTAATGAGTCATGACATAGACGCTCCACTAAATCCCTGGCCAGGGTGGTATCGGTTCGTTAGGAACGAATATGAAATTATTATGGAGGTCTTGGTCAGACGACATGATCACTAGTTGTTTGACGAAACCATACCACACGATCGGATCAGACTCATAGAATGAGCGAGAGATTATAGCGATATAGTAACTGAAGACTTACAGGTGCTAGACAGGGAATAGATGAACCCAACATCCTCTGGGATTACGTGGATTTCTTTGACCGAACGTGATCAAAAAGGTCCGGAACAAATTAAATGGTTGTTGGGAATAATTGGTTTAATTTATTTCTAATTAGATTAGAAGTTAATGGATCTTTAATCTAGAGTGATAATGGGCCTAGAGGATCACACACAAATAATTCTTACAGAAAGGAATATTATTGTATAGAAAAATATACTAAAACATGAAATTCTTTTGGGAAAAGAATTTATAAATAGCTTAAAAGTATATATACAATAATATAAAGGACATATATATAATATATCTATTATTAGACTTATTTGATAAATGAGCTAATAATAATATATTGATATATAAAAAGGTCATCGGGTTTAACATTTAATTGCAGTTACTTTTAGCTGACGCGATTAAATGATGGGATTGGCTGGAATGGCGGTTCAAGTGGCCACCTTTAAACCCTTTATAAAACCATATTCTCCAAACCTGCAAAGGCTAATGCTTTAACCATTCAAAAGGGTGGCCGTCAAGCTTCTGAAGAATTGGATTCTTCCTAGGAAGACTTGAGGTTGAGCTTGAGGGTTGTGCGGGTTAGAGAAGTTGATCTCCGTTGCTGCGAGGGTTCATGTGGATCTGCTCTAGAGGCCGTACGTTTGTGCGGCTCAAAGCATTGAGGAGTTCGGCATCGATTTTCACAGGACAACGTGTTCTGTGCAAGGTGATAAATCTCGTGTGATTTATTTTAGACCGTTTTTGTTGCATCAATTGGAGTCCGAACCGGTTTGGGAAATCATTTTGTTTTATATTCTTCCGCGATTGTGATTTTGTGGGGTAACGACCGAAGCCAACAAGTTGGCCCCTCCATAGCGTTGGTCTTCAATGGGCTTCAAAGGAAGAAGAGAATGAAGAGGATCAAGCTCCAAAGCCTTCCTATGTTTTCCTTCAAGAGCCTTCAAACACCTTGTGGGAGAGCTCCAATCCTTCAATGGTCAAACCACTTAAGAAGGTCCAAAGGGTATTATATTTATAAGAAGTGATTTCATGGTGTTTTGGCCTTCAAAGGGCTCTCCCCCGCACTTGGACTTGCCTTGGATAGACTCTAATCGAATTAGAAACCCATCCAAGCATGGAGACCAAATAATCTCGGCCAAATCACACCTACCAATAAACTGCTTGAAACACGTCGTCCACCAGCAATGCCATTAGGTTAATTAGGAGGGGCCAAAATAGAAAGAAATTCCATAAGGAAACCGTAAACAATTAGGAAATCTAAAACACGTCATCCATGGGCGTCGTGATTTAGATAATTAGGAAATTAATTTGAACTAAAATCGGAAATCGAGACGGATTAAGAGACCCAATGGCGTCGTCCATAGGCGACGTCATTTAAGTTAAATCTATCTGAATTTAGTAATATAATTCCGAACTGACTTCGGCTAGAAATCTAAATGGTATCGGCCATGGTCGACGTTAATAAACAAATTTTGAAAAAAATTAATAAAAATTAATTAATGATTAAAATTCAGACTATTTCGGGGCATTATAATTGTGACATGAAAATTACTTAATATGAGGTCAAAATTAGCGTGTCTACACTAGTGGGAATCATAATCTCCAAGTATCACAGTATGACCTTAGGTAAACACATAGTATCGTACTGTTATCTTAGAGCAACCATCTCATGGTAATTGCAACTCGTAATATCCGATCTTATTTCAGCTCCCAGGTTATTAATGGTTCAAGGTAAATACAGTAGACCATTATGCCTATTATAAGTTTTACCATCAATACATAACAGAGTAGAGTAGAAATATAGCTCCTAGGTAAACGCGAGGATAGCTACACCTTTCCTCTACTTTTTCTCAAGGTATCTAATGCCATAGTTAATAGTTCTTTCATCAAATGATGGCAAATCTCGAGTAAACATATAGTAAATGTCACCACTGAATTAAGTTCTAAAACTATATTGATAGAGAGCCACGCGGTGCATTCTCAATGACTTGCACTACGGCTTAGAATTTATAACGAAGGTTTTTATTTGTTTCGGTCTCATCCTAGGTGATAGTATTAAGTATATCGCATATATTATATATACTAATAACCTAGTATTTTTTATTCGTAATAAAAAAGAATACACGTATCACATACATGTCATGGTGTGGTCATATATAGCATTGTAATTTGACTTGAGCTAGACAGTCAAACACACACACATACACAATATAACATTTATATTATGAGTCTGCAAACTCAATGGCTGAATGAACTCTTTCATTTCCTTCTTGGTTGCAGTTGTAGATCATCTTTGCTCCATACTCAGTTGCCTCGATCAAATTACATAAGAAATTCATAATATATATGATAATTTAAAAGAAACCTTATGGCGAGTACATCAAGGAGGGAGGTAGAGATATAATAGAGTATGAGAGAGGAAGAGATACGCATACCTTTATTTATTAAGAATTAATAAACCATACATACCATCGATCCTTATCCACACATCATCACCTGAAAATATATCATGTGCTTATCTATGACCACCGTGCAATTTTTATTAATCAAACCACACATGAATTAGCTCATCACAAGGCTAAATAAATGAATTTTCGAAAATAAATAATTTTGGTTTCAAAAACCAAGGGCAAAACAAAATGTGGATAAGTTTAAATTTTCGAAAAGTTTTATTTAGTTAATCATGCATTTTAAATCATATTTAAAAGCAATAAACACACATCGCATGTGCATAGAATCCAAAATTTTAATTTCTATAATTTCCATTGTTGTAGTTGGGTTGAGAGTGTGAGGACTGAGATTTAGGATCCAATTATCGAGTCTGTTTCGGTGTCGGACCCCTTGATTTTGAATGGCGTCGGCCTTAGGGGACGCCATTTAGGAGCTTTGCAGGGGTGTCGTGTGGGCGGGCGTGGGGCCGCGTGTGTACGGCCCCGGTCGTGTTGTCTGAATGACATCTTGCATGGACAACATGATTCAGACATCTGCCAGTGTACGACCCCGTCCTGTAGCCGGATTGGCGTCGATCTAGAACGACGCATTTTAGCCAGTTTCGGTTGACGCTCCGAAGCCCTCCTTCCTTTCTCTCATTCTCTCCATTCTCCTCTCTCTCCTCCCCCTCCCCTCCGAAGATCTCTGGCGCCCCCTTCCCCTCCTCCTTCCCTTCCTCTCCCCATTCCTCCTCTTCCTCCACTCCGTCAACCTCCTACCCATTACCACTACCACCACTATCTCCTCCACGGCGCATTTCTCTCCGGATGGCGGCCGACGTCCCAGTGGAGTAACGGCATCTACGGTGGTTCGTAGCGTGGCAGTTTGGCGGCTAGGAGCAAGGAGGAGTTCAAGGAACTAGTAGGGTGACGATGCTCGCTGTGTTTTGCTTAAAACTATATTTTTCCCACTTTGGAGCATGTGTTAGGGGATTTTTTGGTGAAAATGCTTGTTTTATAAAATGGGGAATGGTGTGTTTTAAACGGTTATTTGGATTCTCCTCCTCCTCTATTTTTGGGTGTTTTGTGGCGGTTTTAGGAGGAGGAAATCCCATTTGTGGCTCGAGAGAGGCCACAGAAAAATCCTGCTTCGAGTGCTAAATGGCATCGGGCCAAGGCAACGCCATTTGTAAATGGTGTCGATCATGGGCGACGCGATTTAAGCCCAGATGCCAGAGGGCAGTTCGGTTTTCTAGTGGTAAATGACGTCGCGACCAGGTGACGCCATTTAAATGGTGTCTACTATGGGCAACGCGATTTAGGCCCATCTCCCGAGGCCAGTTTCTGTGTGAACCAGTTTACGGGTCTTTAATGATGTCGAATAAGGGCGACGTGATTCAAGACAGAACCCCATTAATTCATGCAATTAACATGTTTTTATATTGCTAGATAGTGTTCTTAATTGCATGCTTGAAAACGTACTTCGAGGACGAGGATTTCAACGTGATCAGATTGTTAGTATTGGATGGCCCACAAGCCAATCCGACACTATGTAATATTCAAATTATTAAAATAATGATATATTATCATTGTGTATATTATCTAAGCAATGCTTATCGAATCATGATGATGTCCATGAACATGTGCATTAATCTTCGGATTATAATGAGATCATAATTACAGGACCAAAGATTTATAAACACACGCTCTTAATTGTTCCTAGTCATAAGATGTTTGAGAAGGACATCAAACATGAGGACAGACTAGTACAGGTTCCTTCAGCTCATATGATGAGGGTGACTGATCTTATAAGTCACCTGTGCGGAGACACTATGCTGAACCTATGGGTGCTCATTGGCGAATGAGTTCACGGAACTGATCCAACTTTGCATCACTAGATGGTAAACACCTCACTGTTAACCAGCTCGATTCTTTTGTCACGGTTGCGTAGATGATCCTTGGACTTGAGACGCCAAAGATATCTTGTGGTACATTCCTCAGCTTTGACCTTGACTAATGAATCCCTAACCATGGGTTATCAATAAGTCAAATAATCGGGTTCAGGGAAATGCCCTCGAAGGCAATTGTGTGTTCAATATGGGATCATCCGCTCTCGGTAATTAGAGAGAGAATGTTCCATGAATGCTGCGCTTAAAGTTCTTGGCCAGGGCGGACTCTGTATCTGATAAGGAGTTATTGAATTCATATTAGCGGCATCTGATTCAAGTGAATTATCGGCTAGGGTCTAACAGTAAACCATATCCTAGGTCAATTCAGGAATATTGCACGGATGAAGGATTATATCCGTGCGGTAACCGTTGGCAGAAAGGTTCCCATAGTGGGTTGGATAAACCCCAATGCCTTCCAGGATCACGCAGTGTTCTTTGGCACCCAACGTGATCAGAAGCCCGTCCGAATTTATTGTGGGACATTAAATTTGGTTGATTAATCAATATAAGGATATTAATTAATTCAGTGGGTCAGTAAGAGGTTACTGGACTTAATAGGCCATTAAATGGACTGGTATTTGGGCCTAGAGGGTCACACGCAAATGGTTTTCAAGTTGGTGGATCTTTAACAAGGTTTTGGATAAGTTCGGGTTTTTCTGAAAAATTGTGAAAGGACTTGTTATAAAAGCTAGCGACAAGGCTCAGGGGCCCGCAACCTTGACCTGGACGTCCCCCACCTCTCTCTCCTCTCTCTCTCGTGCCACCCCTCCTCTGGGTGCCTCTCGGCAGAGCCACACCGACTCCCGTGCTCCGTCTTCTCGTTCGACGAGAAATCATCTTCGCATGTCGCGGAGAATCACACGAAGCCAGATGGGATCCGCGGACGCTGCTGCGAGCGAGGAAGTGAGGACGATCCACCAAGAGGAAGATCGCGTGGATACTGCTAGAGGCCGGGCACCTGCGCGGCTTGCGGGATCACACCGTCGGAATCGAACGAATGCGGATTCGAATCCGCGCAAGGTAAATGAGATTTACCGGTTTAATCTTATAGATCGTAACGGGATGGATCCGATCCCAAACAATTTTGTTTCGCTGCGTTTTTGGTCGGATCTTGGGACAGCGAACCCAACAGTGGTATCAGAGCTAGGTTCCATTGTGTTTTCGCCGTTTCGACTTCTGAAATTATGATTTTTGAATTAAATCCATGCTAGTAATTATTTTCTTGTTAGATTGATGTTCATGAGATGATCATTGTGATAAGATCGCAATTTTAAATTGAAGAAAATAATTATTTTGGGGTTTTTCGTCGTGTTCTTCGTTGGACGAAGAACGCTTCATTCTTGGCGCTTTAAACGGATTCAAAGGTTGGTTCCCAATGATGTGAGATCTTCCACTGCTACATCAATGGTTGCTAGCGGTGGATGGGGCGTTGAATGGCCAGCCATGGTGCTCTTCCTCTTCATTTTTGCGTTTTGGAAACCAAAAATTTGGAAGGAAAAGGGAGGAAAAAAATCCCTTTTATGGAGCCCTACTCGGGCCCACGCCAGTCGCCGGACGGGGCCGGTGCAGGAGAAGACCCCGCAGGGGGTTGGAGCGCCGTCGGGTTCCCTGCATAGCAGGGAACCCTCGAGCTGACCCTGTCGGGTGGCTAGGGTTTGCCTAGCCGCCGATAGAGTCCAGCCCTGCTGGACCCTGGCCCGGGCCAGGGGTCCAAGCCAGGACCCACCATGGCTCGGACCAGGCCTACGGGCCTGGGTCTGAGCCCCTGGCTCGAGTCAGGGGCTTAGTTGGGCTGAGCCCTTATAGGCATCCATAATTAAGCCCATTTTTTTTTATTTGATTAATTAAAATTTTAATTGGATTTGTATTATTTGTAAAATATGATTTTACTGATTAATATGAAATTCAATTTTTTTTATTGGGGCCTTATTAAGGTTTATTTATTTTGATTAGTTAATTGACAAAAGTTGTTAATTTAATTAATTAATTGTAAATTGTTAGATTAACCCTAATTGATCTAATTGTTAGATTAACCCCATTTATTTGAAGTGTTCAAATATTGCATGGAATATTCTTAAATCATTATTTTCATATTAAGAACACATATGATGTGATATTATGTTACATTTAATTTGATGTGTTATATATTGCTTGTTTAAATTAGCATGCTTAATTAAAATTTTTCAAAAAAAAGTATAAATCCAATTTTGATTGGTTCCTGGTTTTATGAAACCAAAATATCTATTTTTGAAAAATTTATCAAGCCCTTTGATGTGCTATTTCATGTGTGGTTTGTTTTAGAAACTGCTCGGTGGTTATGGATTAGCACTTTACATTTTGTGGATGTGAATCAATTATATATGCGATTGTGTGGTTTATTGTCTATTAATAAATAGAGGTCTGCAAACCTCTCCCTCTCATATTCCATTGCATTTCTACCTCCCTCCCTTTGTATTCGCCTTAAGGCTTCTTCCTTTAAATTATCTTGTAATTATGAATTATTGATGTAATTTGATCGAGGCGGTTGAGCGTGGAGCGAGGATGATCCACAACTGCAACCAAGAAGGATAAGAAAGAGTTCCTTAAGCTTATGAGTTTGAAGACT
The DNA here is from genome assembly GCA_030544215.1 of Zantedeschia hybrid cultivar. Lineage (NCBI taxonomy): Eukaryota > Viridiplantae > Streptophyta > Magnoliopsida > Alismatales > Araceae > Zantedeschia > Zantedeschia hybrid cultivar. The sequence continues at coordinate 55,280,401 of JARZZO010000008.1, read as the reverse complement.
CATAATATAAATGTTGTATTGTGTGTTTGACTGTTTGGCTCAAGTCAAACCACAGTGTTGTCCATGACCACACCTAGACATGTATGTGATGCGTGTTTGCTTTTCTTTCTTTGATTATGAATCAAATTATCTAGGTTATTAGTATATATAATATATTTGATATATTTAATACTATCACCTAGGATGAGACCAACATAAATAATATAAATCCTTCGTTTTAAACTCTAAGCCGTAGCACGAGTCATTTACAATGCACCGTGTGGCTCTCCATCAATATAGTTATTAGATCTCGATTCAATGGTGGCATATTCTTTGTGTTTACCCGAGATTTACCATCATCTGACGAGAGGCCCATTGACTATAGCATTTGATGCCTTGAGATTGGAATAGAGGAATAGTATAGCTATCCACATGTTTACCCGGTAGCTACATTCCTACTCTACTCCATCACGTATTGATGGTAATACTTAGAACATATTTAATGGTTTACTGTGTTTACCCGGGACCATTAGTGATCTGGAGCTGAAATTAAGATCAGATATTGCAAAGAGTTGCAATTATCTTGAGATAATTGCTCTGAGATAACAGTATGATACTATGCGTTTACCTGAGGTCATACTGTGACGCTTAGAGATTCTGATCCCCACGAGGAGACAGTCGGCATCTCCCGTTCTGTATATCTGAAGGCTATATAGTACGACGAAAATTAGTTGGAGTAAAACTTGATAATAAAATACCATATCTTGTTTTAAATAAATAAATCGGAATTTTTGCTAATTATAAATTTGATTATCTCATGTAGGCTAAAATGTCGCACCACAACCCATTGCGTGGCATAGTTGATGCTAATCGTTTGACAGGCACCAATTATTTGGACTGGCTTAGAAATCTGAAGATTGTCCTCAAGTCTGAGCAAATTGCTTATGTCTTGGATAATGAACCTCCTACAAAACCAGCATTAGATGCCCCAGAGGAGGACATGATTGCATATGAAAAATGAAAAGAAGACTCCATCATTGCCCAATGCTACATGTTAGCCGCTATGAGCAATGAGTTGCAGAGGCAACATGAGGAGATGGATGCAAGATCCATCATGCTCCATTTAAAGGAGCTATTTGGTGAGCAGAGCAGAGTCGAGCGATATGAGATATCTTAGAATCTATTCAACGCTCAGATGGCAGAGGGAACTTCAGTACAGACTCATGTACTGAAGATGATTGAATAGGTGGAGAGGTTGGATGCGCTTGGGGTTATGCTTCCTAAGGAGATGCACACAGACCTCGTGTTTTCTTCTCTTCCACAATCATATGCTTAGTTCATCGTTAATTTTAACATGAACAAGATCTAGGCCACCTTAGCTGAATTACTGAACATGTTGAAAACTGCAGAAGGGAACCTTGTGAAGGATAAACCCCAAATCCTCATAGTTGGTAAGACCAACAGGAAGTGGCTTGCTGTCCAAGCCTTAGGAAAGGTAAAAACAAAGTTCAGCAAAAGCAAAGGGTTGTCAAGAAAGACAAAGGTAAAAGTGCTGAGAAAGGTGATTGTTTCTAATGTCATCGAAAGGGCCACTAGACGAGGAATTGCAAAGAATACCTCAAGGACAAGGCTCAAGGAACTGTGAAGCAGCAGGACGCTTCAGGTATCTATATGATAGATGTAAACTTGTCAATAAGAGATTGTACATCATGGGTATTAGATACTGGATGTGCATCTCATATCTGCAATTCTGTGTAGGTAGTAACAAGAAGACGTAAGCTGAGGATCGGTAAGGTGGAGTTGAGGCTAGGTAACGGCACAATAGTTGCGGCGATCGCTGTGGCGACAGTGAAGCTCAAGCTACCATCCGGGGACACATTTTCATTAGATGAATGTTATTATGTACCTAGCATAATAAGAAATATTACTTCTATTTCATGTCTAGATAGAATTAGATACAATTCAATTGTTGGGAACAAATTGTTGTTCAATTTATTTTGGAAATAAATTAATAGCTTTTGCTATCTTGTCCAATGGATTGTATGTTTTAAATGTGTCTCATGAGAATTTAAACATCAATACTTTAACTAAAAGAAACAAGTATGAAATGAACAAAGCCTACTTATGATATTGTAGGCTTGGCCACGTTGGTGAAAACATACTCAAAAGGATGCACAAAGATGGATACTTATATCCATTTGATTATGGATCATATGCAACTTGTGAGTCATGTTTAATAGGTAAAATGGCTAAGTCTCCATTTAGTGGAACTGGAGAACGAGCCAAAGACATATTGGAACTTATGCATTCAGATATATGTGGTCCTATGTCTACCCAAGCCATTGGTGGTTTCTCATACTTCATTACATTCACTGATGCTTACTCAAGGTTTGGATTCATATACTTATTGAAGTATAAATCTAAAGCCTTTGAGAAATTCAGAGAATTTAAGAATGAAGTAGAGAAACAAACTGGAAAGAGTATAAAATGCATCCGATCTAATCGGGGTGGTGAATACTTGAGTATAGAGTTCATTAAATACTTACAGGATAATTGTATCCTTTCTCATCTTATACCTCCTTATACACCTCAGATGAATGGTGTATCAGAAAGGAGAAAATGCACATTAATGGACATGGTGCGATCTACGATGAGCATGTCCAAATTACCAGTGTCTTTATGGGGATATGCACTTAGCTCGGCTATGTATATCCGGAATAAGGTACCTAGCAAATATGTTGAAACCACTCCATATGAGATATGGAATGGAAGGAAACTAGACCTTAAACATGTTAAAGTCTGGGGATGTCCTGCTTATTTTAAAAGACATGACGCAGATAAGCTGGAGTCCAGAACTGGCAAATGCAGATTTGTGGGATATCCAAAGGAAACTTATAGATACTACTTTTATCATCTTGGCGAACAAAAGGTGTTTGTGGCCAGGAGAGCTGTCTTTCTGGAAAAAGATTATATTCACCAGAAGGACAATGGGAGTAAAGTTACTCTCGAAGAAATTCTAGACCCACAAACTCGTAATGGTTCATCAGATGAACTGTCAGTTTTTGAACCTGTTCAAAATAGTACACAAGAACTTCGTAGGTCAGAGAGAGTATCTAAACCTCCAGAGAGATATGTGGGACACTAATTTGGATGGTTCTAGGATACTCTATAATGAAGATGATGATTCCAAGACTTACCAAGATGCCATTAAAAGTCTAGAGGCTGGGAAATGGCTGGAAGCCATGAATTCTGAAATACAGTCCATGTACATCAACTAAGTTTGGAACATGGAAGATCTACCCGAGGGCATAGCACCCATCGGCTGCAAATGGATCTTTTAAAGAAAGATCGGTATAGATGGACGTATTGAGACTTATAAGGCACGATTAGTGGCGAAAGGCTATCGTCAAAGACAAGGTATTGACTATGACGAAACCTTCTCACCCATTGTTATGATTAAGTCTATCAGAATTCTTCTCGCCATTGTTGCCTATCATGATTATGAAATCTGACAGATGGATGTGAAGACTGGCTTCCTCAATGGAAACCTTGAGAAGGGAGTGTATACGATACAACAAGAAGGATTCACATCCAAGGAATCACCAGACGAGGTATGTAAGTTGCAGAGATCCATTTATGGACTGAAGTAAGCTTCTCGAAGTTGGAACATAAGGTTCAATGAGGCGATCAAATCTTATGGCTTCATTAAGAATGAAGATGAGCGTTGTGTGTACAAAAAAACAGTGGAAGCGCAATCACATTTCTAGTTCTTTACGTTGATGACATCCTACTCATCGGGAATGATGTAGGAATGATGTCATCAGTAAGGATTTGGCTGTCACAAAGAACTTCTCCATGAAGGATTTGGGAGAAGCATCTTACGTATTAGGAATATGGATCTATAGAGATAGATCAAAGAAGATGCTTGCTTTAACCCGATCAATGTACATAAAAATCATTGTCAAAAGGTTTGGCATGAAAAATTCGAAGAGAGGTCTCATACCGATGAGACATGGAATTTCTCTTTCTAAAGGTCATTCTCCAAAGATACCTGAGGAGAGGGCAATGATGGATAAGGTTCCCTATACTTCTGTCATAGGCTCCATCATGTATGCCATGCTATGTACTAGACCTGATGTAGCATATGCTCTAAGTGTTACAAGTAGACATCAGGCGAATCCAGGTGATGAACACCGGAAGGCTGTGAAATGTATCCTTAAGTACTTGAGAAGAACTAAGGATCTATTTCTAGTCTATGGAGGAGGAGACTTAAAGCTGCAAGGATACACTGACTCGAGTTTTCAGTCTGATCCTGATGACAGCAAGTCAACATCAAGTTTTATCTTCATACTCAACGGGGGAGCAGTGAGCTGGAAAAGTTCCAAGCAGGAAACCACTGTTGATTCGACAACGAAAGCGGAGTATATTGCTTCTGTTGAAGCCGCCAAGGAAGTTGTATGGAGAAAGAAATTCATCGGCGATCTTGGTGTAGTGGAAAGCATATCTGGTCCCATCCCACTGCTGTGTGACAACAATGGGGAGCTTTCATTTGGTCAGAGAAATTATAGCTCAAGGAGATGTCGTTGTGGAAAGAGTTCTCTCAGCCGACAACATAGTAGATCCACTGACGAAGCCTTTGTCTCAAAATGTTTTTGAGCGTCGCTTAAAGAATATGGGTATTTTGTATAAAAGTGATTGGTTTTAGTCCAAGTGGGAGATTGTTAGTATTGGATAGCCCACAAGCCAATCTGACACTATATAATATTCAGATTATTAAAATAATGGCATACTATCATTGTGTATATTATCTAATCAATGCTTATCGAATCACGATGATGTATATGAACATGTGCATTGAACTTCGGATTATGATGAGATCATAATTACGGGACCGAAGATTTATAAACACATGCTCTTAATTGTTCCTAGTCATAGGATGTTTGAGAAGGACATCAAACATTCGGATAGACTAGTACAAATTTCTTCAACTCATATGATGAGGGTGACTGATCCTATAAATCACTTGTGTGGAGACACTATGCTGAACCTGTGGGTGCTCATTGGCGAATGAGTTCACTGAACTGATCTGACTTTGAATCACTGGATGGTAAACACCTCACTATTAACCACCTCGATTCTTTAGTCACGGTTGCGTAGATGATCCTTGGACCTGAGACGCCAAAGATATCTTGTTGGTATGTTTATGAGATTTGACCTTGACTAACGAATCCCTAGCCATGGGTTATCAATAAGTCAAGTGGTCAGGTTCAGGGAAATGCCCTCGAAGGTAATTGTGTATTCAATACGGGATCATCCGCTCTCGGTAATTAGAGAGAGAATGTTCCATGAATGATGCGCTTAAAGTCCCTGGCCAGGGCGGACTCTGTATCTGATAAGGAGTTATCGGATTCAGATTAGCGGCATCTGATTCAAGTGAATTGATCGGCTAAAGTTTAACAGTCAACTATATCTTAGGTCAATTCGGGAACATTGCACGGATGAAGGATTATATCCGCACGGTAACCGTTGACGGAAAGGTTCCTATAGTGGGTTGGATAAACCCCAATGCCTTCCGGGATCACGCAGTGTTGCTTGGCACCCAACGTGATCGGGCCCACAATAAATTTGGCTGATTAATCAATATAAGGATATTAATCAATTCAGTGGGTCAATAAGAGGTTACTGAAATTAATGGGCCATTAACTGGACTGGTATTTGGGTCTAGAGGGTCACACGCAAATGGTTTTCAAGTTGGTGGATATTTAACAGGGTTTTGGATAAGTTCGGATTTTTATGAAAAACAGCGAATGGACTTGTTATAAAAGCTAGCGACAAGGCTCAGGGGCCAGCAACCCTGACCTGGCTGTCCCCCACCTCTCTCTCCTCTCTCTTTGGCGCCACCCCTCCTCTAGGCGCCTCTCGGCAAAGCCACATCGACTCCCGTGCTCCGTCTTCTCGTCCGACAAGAAATTATCTTCACATGTCGCGGAGAATCACACGAAGCCAGAAGGGATCCGCGGACGCTGCTGCGAGCGAGGAAGCGAGGACGATCAACCAAGAGGAAGATCGTGTGGATACTGCTAGAGGCCGGACACCTGGGCGGCTTGCGGGATCACACCGTCGAAACCGAACGAACGCGGATTCGAATCTGCACAAGGTAAATGAGATTTACCGTTTTAATTGTATAGATCGAAACGGGATGGATCCGACCCCAAACAATTTTATTCCACTGCGTTTTTGGTCGGATCGCAGCACAGTGAACCCAACATTGTATCAGAGCTAGGTTCCACTGTGTTTTCGCCGTTTCGACTTCTGAAATTATGATTTTTGAATTAAATCCATGCTAGTAATTATTTTCTTGTTAGATTGATGTTCATGAGATGATCATTGTGATAAGATCGCAATTTTAAATTGAAGAAAATAATTATTTTGGCGGTTTTCGTCGTGTTCTTCGTTGGACGAAGAACGCTTCATTCTTGGCGCTTTAAAAGGATCCAAAGGTTGGTTCCCCATGCTGTGAGATCTTCCACTGCTACATCAATGGTTGCTGGCGGTGGATGGGGTGTTGGATGGCCGGCCATGGTGCTCTTCCTCTTTGTTTTTGCATTTTGGAAACCAGAAATTCAGAAGGAAAGGGGAGGGAAAAAAATCCCTTTTATGGAGCCCTTCTCGGGCCCACGCCAGTCGCCGGACGGCGCCGGCGCCGTAGCCGTTGCCGGTGGACGGGGCCAGTGCCCGCACGTCACCGGGGCTGGCCCCGTAGGGGGGTGGGAGCAATGTCGAGTTCCCTGCGCAGCAGGGAACCCTCGTGCCGTCCCTGTCAGGCAAACCCTAGCCACCTGACAGGGTCCAGCCCTACTGGACCCTGGCCCGGGCCAGGGGTCTAAGCCAAGACCCACCAGGGGTCAGACCAGGCCCGTGGGCCTAGGTCCGAGCCCCTAGTTGAGAGCCCCTGGCTGAGCCCTGGGTCCAGCTAGCGGCTCAACTGGGCTAAGCCCTTATCGCCTCTATAATTAGGCCCAAATTTATTTTTATTTATTTGATTAATTAAAATTTTAATTGGATTTGTATTATTTGTAAAATATGATTTTACTGATTAATATGAAATTCAATTTTTTTTATTAGGTCCTTATTAAGGCTTATTTATTTTGATTAATTAATTGACAAAAGTTGTTAATTTAATTAATTAATTCTAAATTGTTAGATTAACCTTAATTGAACTAATTGTTAGATTAACCCCATTTATTTGATGTGTTCAAATGCTGCATGGAATATTCTTAAATCATTATTTTCAGATTTAGAACACATATGATGTGATGTTATGATGCATTTACTTTGACGTGTTATATATTGCTTGTTTAAATTCTGATTTAAATTAGCATGCTTAATTAAAAATTTTCGAAAAAATTCTAAGTCCAATTTTTATTGGTTCCTGGTTTTATGAAACAAAAATATCTATTTTCGAAAATTTTATCAAGCCCTTTGATGTGCTATTTCATGTGTGGTTTGTTTTAAAAACTGCTCAGTGGTCGTAGATTAGCACTTTACATTTTCTAAATGTGAATCGATTATGGATGCGATTGTGTGGTTTATTGTCTATTAATAAATAGAGGTCTGCGAACCTCTCCCTCTCATATTCCATTGTATTTCTACCTCCCTCCCTTTGTATTCGCCTTAACACTTCTTCCTTTAAATTATCCTGTAATTATGAATTATTGATGTAATTGGATTGAGGCCGCTGAGCGTGGTGCGAGGATGATCTACAACTACAACCAAGAAGGATAAGAAAGAGTTCCTTAAGCCTATAAGTTTGCAGACTCGTAATATAAATGTTGTATTGTGTGTTTGACTGTTTGGCTCAAGTCAAACCACAGTGTTGTCCATGACCACACCTAGACATGTGTGTGATGCGTGTTTGTTTTTCTTTCTTCGATTATGAATAAAAGTATCTAGGTTATTAGTATATATAACATATTTGATATATTTAATACTATCGCCTAGGATTAGACTAACATAAATAATATAAAACCTTCGTTTTAAAGTCTAAACCATAGCGCAAGTCATTTAAAATGCACTACGTGGTTCTCCATCAATATAGTTATTAGATCTCGATTCAATGGTGGCATATTCTTCGTGTTTACTTGAGATTTACCGTCCTCTGACGAGAGGTCCATGGACTACGCCATTTGATGCTTTAAGATTAGAATAGAGGAACAGTATAGCTATCCACGTGTTTACCCGAGAGCTATATTCTTACTCTACTCCATCACGTATTGATAGTAATGCTTAGAACTTATTTAATGGTCTACTGTGTTTACCTAGGACTATTAGTGATCTGGAGTTGAAATTAAGATCAGATATTGCAAAGAGTTGCAATTATCATGAGATGATTGCTTTGGAGTAGCAGTATGATACTATGCGTTTACCCGAGGTCATACTGTGATACTTAGAGATTCTGATCCCCACTAGGAGACAGTCGGCGTCTCCCGTTCTGTATATCTGAAGGCTATACAGTCTGATGAAAATTAGTGAGAGTAAAACTTGATAATAAAAGACCATATCTTTTTTTAATTAAATAAATATGAATTTCTACTAATTATAAATTTGATTATCTCCTGTAGGCTAAAATGTCGCACCACAACCCGTTGCGTGGCATACTTAATGCCAATCATTTGACAGGCACTAATTATTCGGACTGGCTCAGAAACCTGAAGATTGTCCTCAGGTCTGAGCAAATTGCTTATGTCTTGGATAATGAACCTCCTACTGAACCAGCATTAGAAGCCCCAGAGGAGGACATGTTTCCATATAAAAAATGGAAAGAAGACTCCACCATGGCCCAATGCTACATGTTAGCAGCTATAAGCAACGAGTTGCAGAGGAAACATGAGGAGATGGATGCAAGATCCATCATACTCCATTTGAAGGAGCTGTTTGGTGAGCAGAGTAGAGTCGAATGATATGAGATATCTAAGAATATGTTCAAGGCTCAGATGGCAGAGGGAACTTCAATATAAACTCATGTACTGAAGATGATTGAATGGGTGGAGAGGTTGGATGCTCTTGGGGTTACGCTTCCCAACAAGATGCACATAGGCTTCGTGTTGTCTTCTCTTCCACAATCATATGCTCAGTTCATCATTAAATTTAACATGAACAAGATCCAGACCACCTTAGCTGAATTACTGAACATGTTGAAAACTGCAGAGGAGAACCTTGTGAAGGATAAATCCCAATTCCTCATGGTTAGTGGGTGGTGGGGATTAGAGGTTCCCTACTGAGTCCATTTCGATGAGACTCACTCCCGCGGTTTTCAGGTGAGGGTTCTAGGCAAGCGTAGCGTGGAGGGTTCCGTGTTGGGTTGCACGCCAACAACCACTGTTCCGGGGTTTGCCCCGATGTAGTTGTTATTTTCCTTTAAGGTCTGTACGCTTAATTATTTCTTTTTAGTTGGAATATGTAATTATTTTATGAGTCGAGTCGAATTGTAATAAATTTTAATTCTTGTACTTCCTTTACAATTCGATGTGATATGGAATGTTTAGCTTAGTTTATCATTTATTTCTCAGATTTATCGAGATCCTGGCTTGGCTCCAGTTTTTAATGATTCAGTACCTGTTTAGTAATCGGATCCCCAATTATAGGGTGGCGGGTCGTTACAGAGAGAATGTGTACTTTTTCATTTATTTAGTGATTTGAGCATTTTTTTTATTTTCATTGGTTATTTGATGAACTCTGAAGATCTTGGAATTGATGATACATTTTTGTGGAACTATGGTATTCACAATGAAAATTCTATTTAGATATTTTGATAGTAAATGGCATGTTTATCGTATTGGTTATTTGTCTCTTATCATTCATGTCCGAATGATATGTTATTTGATTCCATAATTATATTGCTTGAATTCGAAATGAGTCCAAATGACTGAATTGGATCGGAGGCCTAACATACATCACCCTGTCATGAGCCGAGTGGAGAGGCTATTCGTAGCAAAGGGCTACCTATGACGTGAAGTGGCATTGAACAACAATAGTGTAGAGCTACCATTATGTCTGAAAACTAGGACATAAATGACCTAAATTTTTCCCACATTAGAAAACATAAAAACTAGTTAGGTCACATATGTGGGATTTGTATCGACAACTTTTGAGGTACTTTTTACAGACAAAACTCTACAGGCTTGACCCAAAATGGACAATGTCTCATAAGAGTTGAATCGGGTCACCATAAAATTGAAAGACGTGAATTCCAAATGCATTTTTGTATGATTTACATCCCTAAGTTTGAACCTTCTCCTAGGGTTAAACTTACATATTTTGGATATACCTTTGCTTTTCTAAAGTTGTAGAAGATTTGGTACATTACCTAAAGTTTCCCACTTATAAATTAGAAAAAAATATTCCTAAACCTTTTGTAGGTGAATAATTCAACTCCAATGACCTGACTATGTGTAGGTAAGAACTGTAGGTAAACACAAACTTTCATATAGTGTATAATGTTTGTGTTGAATATTTGTGTCCAAAATTTAGAAAGAGAACTGTACGGATATTGGATGGGTGTGGCGGTGGGTGCCGATGGGTTCCTGGGAGAGAGAGTTTGTGTGTGTGAGAGAGAGAGAATCTTTATTCAGAGGAATAGATGGTCATATGTTCCCTCTTATAGTAAACAAATTCATCCTTGGCTTATGAGCAATCATCATGATGAGCTTGTCTAGCTTAGAATAACTTATAGGTAATGTAGAAAAAGACTATGATTACAAGTAAGTAATGTAGAAAATGAAATATGATTGCAACACTACAACAGAGTTGTTCTATACTTGCAGATGATGCTTACGGTTTTGTGAAGTATTAGTATACAAAATGACTTCTTATGGTTTATTAAATTTTAGTTAAATAATATTAAATCGTAAGTATGTCTTCGTAAGTAAAAAATATATTTCATTAGGTTAGAAATAAAATTCCGTAAATATCATCTATGGACCTAAAAAAATATAATTCCCTACGCAAGCCAAAAAACTCCTGCGCTAAGCCCCACCCGAAAACCCGCAAATAATCCCCGCCCTAACACACAAAACCCCGAATCCCCAAAAGAAGGCCTTCACCCGAAACCCCTAAATCCCCCAAAACAAACCTCCAAGCACCGCCGCACTCGAAGGAGCACTGTGCGCGGCCGGCGTCAAGGGACGCCCAATCGCCATTGTCTTCTCTGGCACCCGTTCGAAGGGAACCCCGGCCGCCACTGTCTTCCCCGGCGCTTGATCTCCAACCGCCGTTGTCTTCTCCGGCTACACCAAGGGCTACGGTAGCTACTGTATCTCTGTTAAGGTGTCGTTTGTTCCCCTTTTCTCTTTGTTCAAGTACCTTTCCTTTAACCTTTTGCCCACTTTTTTCAGGTGGCCCATGGCATATCCTTCCTTCCCTCTTGCAGATCTACGCCATCCCTTGAGGACCAGGACCACCACCGGCCCAACAGCGGCAACATCAGCGACGAGAACAAGCTATTGCGGACAGGCTTGCGGGCGATTAGCGATGAGGAGGACGGCGGAGAGGACTCCAAGAATAAGTTCCGTTTGTCTAGAGAGCAGTCCACCGTCCTTAAGGAGAGCTTCAAAGAGCACAACACCCTCAACCCTGTAAGTACCCATAATACTTGAAAATGTTTTTTGCTCTGCATACGATGCAGTTGTTTACGTTTATACTTCCCACGTGCAACCTAAGAGTTGCTTTCTGAATTCCCATCAAATATGACTGCTAAATCTTTCATGCATAGAATATTCAGTATCATCTTCATATTTGGATTTTTTCCTACATGATAATAGATTTAAGGGAATGGTTAAATGTATTCCACATGGTTCGACTGTCATAGTAATGGGACAGGAATGGTTTATTTTAGATGTATGCTATTATGGAGTGTTAGTTTCAGTGTTATTCTACATTCATTCAAATGTTCCCACTATTCATGCTGGTTGGTTATACTTGCATTGTCAAACTTGTATATCAGTTGGTGAATGATCTGCTATCTGAACTCTGGGAAGATTCATGAATGGAAATGAGGAAAGAAAAAACAAAGGACAGAAATAAAAGGGTCTAAAAGGATCTAAAAAACCTTGAAAGCCTAATGAAGGACCTAGGTTTTCTGAACCTGTGTTCATGATTTCTAATTTCAAGTGAAGGTTGCCCTTCTAGGTCCCAGTCTATTGTCTCAGTCCATCCATGTCCCACAATCTCAAGATGTACTTATGCTTAGCATTTTTATGAAAATATGTAAAGCTATGAATCGTCCCGGGCCAAGTAGTAAATGCCAACGAGTGGCTGCCATCCCGGCAATGGAGGTCGACGAGGAAGAGGGGATAGCCGAGCAAGAGATGGATGCGGCACAAGCCCTCGCGGAAGCGGCGACTTTTATGGAGGCGGACGATGCCCCACCTGTGATTGCTCAAATTGGGTGTGTGATTATCATGAAAATTATGTTGATTATGTGAAAAATAAACCTATTAAAAAGAAACTAGGTGATGTGATCGCCAGAAACTTTTAACTAAAAAGTTCCAAAAGAAAGATTTGATCGCCTACCTATTTGGACGTGGGAGATGTTGAGTTCTTGGTTTCCTTCCTTCAACCGGCTGAAGAAAGAGAGCCCTTTCTATCTTTGTTCTTACTTTGGTTCCTTACTGAGTTTTGAGGATCATCCAGATTCTTTGTTGTTCGCTGTTGGTTCCCTCCCCTTGCTCTTCTTTTGTACCTTGCAAGAAAATGAAGAGAAATAAAGAACAATGAGAACTTAGGCAGAAGTAGTATCCATTCTAGAAGAAATTGTAAACATGCAACTAAACATGTGAAGTCACTTGTTGAGTGGTCTTTTAAACCCCTTTAACAAATAGGTTTGGAAAATAATGCTAGTGTGTGTGTGTTGCATGGAGTGATGTGATGAAAATGTGAGGCTAATGTGATGAAAAATGTGAGAAAGAATGCAGAAATTGAATTAAGAGTTAAGCTGGATGGCCCCTGGAAAGCCTTGGTCTTGAGAGGATCTCGAATGGACGAGGAACATATGAAGAAAGGATGCCGACTCCTAGAAGCAGTAGCACCTCGATCCTTCAGCGTTTGGACGTCACCTTCAAGATTCTTTTGCTCGATTATAACTCTTACTATCACTCTCACTAAGATACTCACAATCACTCATCATCACTTGCATCAACATCACTAACTTTTCACTGACCAAGGAACTGGGTATTTATAGACTTTTCATCCGCGGTTATTAATGGATTAACATGAAGAAACTTTGAAGTTTATCTAGCTTAACAAACAGATAAATACAGATTAATTCATTTTTATATGTAATTATCTAAAATGCGTCGCCTATGGAAGACGCCTTTTTGCTAATTAAGATAAGGATAAATATCCCGAAAAAATTCATCATTATCTGTAATTATCTAAAACGCGTCGCCATATTGAGACGCCTTTTAGACTAATTATGATAAGGATAAACACCCGGAAAAGAGATAGAAACAACTTAGGAAACTTAAATTGCGTCATGCCTGGCAGACGTCTTTTAACTAATTAATCAATTAATTAAAATTTAAATTTAAACATCAAAATAGGAATAAACTCTAAATGGCGTCTGCACAGGTAGACGTCTTTTATAATTTTTCATATTTTAATAAAAATTTGAGTTAAAATCAATTTAATTAATTAACTTAAATTATGTATGTTTGACCCGACACTATTTAGATAATTAATTCAAAAGATCAATAAAAATTAACCAATGATTAAATATCAGACCATTCTGAGGCATTACTATATGATATGAAATTTACTCAAAATGATATCAAAATTAGCGTGTCTACAGCTGCCTCACCTTGGCATCGTCTTTGCAAGGGAGTGAAATGAAATGGAATGTATTAAAAAGGTGATGCCAAGGTGTGATGAGACACGTTCTTAACATCACATAATTAGAATTTTTCTCAAAATCATCAATGAAGATAGCTCAAAGGGATCAATGGAATCAATCCTGTCTGGATGAGGTAGATAAGGAAATAAAATAAGGTCGATCAACCTCCACGGAGTGGGAAGTACCCCAGGTCGTAGACACTGCAGGTTTCATCATGGGGAGCGATTGCCAACCAATGTGGACGTGCTACAGCCATGATGGATCTAAAAGAAAACAAGAAATATTGGATAAAGAATCTAAGAAAGGATAGAATTCCAAAGATATCTTTAAGCGAACCTCAAAGATAATCAAGATACTCAATTCAGAATGAAATTTTTCATATCATGTTGGGATTTATTTGATTAATGGTCTGAAACTTAATCAGTAATTAAGTCTTATCACAGTGATTTCAAAGTCCTACATGATGCATGTTGGGTTAAAAGAAAAAATATAAAGTCAAATAAAATATAAATTAATCAAGGATAATATTGTTAAATTGTCATCAATGAGTCAAGATACCAATTCTTGTAATTCAGTGCTAAGCCGAAGCTCGTTTATCCACGTTCCGTTTCACAAAAGTAGAACCATCATCCCCACTAATTAACAATCTAACGGCCTATCCGTGCGATTAAGAATTCTCCGGAATTATCACTGTTTTTGTTGTAGGGGAACTCAAATTCCAGTTTCATCAAAACCACAAGGTCCTTGATATAATCTAATAAATATTTATCATATAGTAAATGATGATTGTGCAAATTAATTACATGAAATAGTACAAGGGATAGAGATAACCGTCTTTTTAGCCACGGTCGGGACTCATAAACTCCCACAGTGGGACCTTCTTGATATTTTTCCAGCTTCATTTGGATTTTTTCCTGAATTACCTGCACTAAAAAATTCATCAGTAACTTCAAACAAGTATCAGAATATGGATAATCATTGGATTTTGGGTAAAATAGCAGAAAAGCTTGAAATGCGTTGTGTCGCGCCGACGCCCTTCAGTCAGATAAAACGCGTGGCTGTTCAATGACGCCTTTCAAGCTTCTTCTAACAGAACCCGCGGAGACCCCCTTTCTTCCTCACTTTTCCAAAAGCTTTCTCTCTCTTCCCCGAGCTCTTCTCCGGCGACTCTCCTCCTCCGGCGATCTCGCTCCCCTTTTCTCCCTTGCAAACCCTCTCTCTCAAGTCAATGGAGCGTGGTGAAGGCTCTCGCAAGGCCAAGGCGATGGTGAAGCGCCGTCGGACCTCGGCGAGGGATGAAGAAGAAGTCCCGGCCGAGCTCACCGCGGTGGAGGCCTTCTTGGAGGAGGAGGAGGCTCCTCCGGCACCCATGGCCGAGCAAGAAGGAGGGGAGGGCGACCTCCACCTGGTAAGTTCACTGTGGTTTGAATGAAGTGAGGAAAAGGAGGGGGAAAGGGGTTCTTGGGAAGAACCCGAAGTCGGCCTTGAATGGCGTCCAGACCAGGTGACGCCTTTCAAACGTCGTCGCCCTGGTTTGACGCCATTCAGGAAAAATTCCAGATTTTTAAGTGGACAGAAAATAGTCCTAAATTGCGTCAGGACCTGTGGACACCTTTCAATAGGCGTCCATGTGACTCGACGCCTTTCAATTCAGAAATATTTTATCTGCTTTGATGAAATTCCTTGTTTTCATTTGCAGGGAACGATGAGGGCGAGAATTTCCTGGGATTTAGTTATAGGTGTATATAGAGGACTCCCAGATTTCCAGAAGGCGCGCCTGCGCCGGATGGGATTCGGCGAGATTTTGGATATCGAGCCGTTTTGGCTCGATCTGGTCCTCCTGCAGGCGCTGTGGGAGAGGTGGCATGCGGAAAGCCGGGCTTTCCTAATGCCTTGGGGACATATGATCCCCACCCTAGAGGATGTGGTCAGGATTACTGGCCTCAGGGTAGAGGGCCGACCGGTAAGTGGGGTGACTTACCCTAACTACCAGGGATTGGTAGAGGCCCTACTAGGCATAGAGGTGTCTAGCCTAGGTAGGGAGTCTAGGATGGTCCCCCGGGTAGAGGTGGAGGCCGCCTTAGGACTAGAGGAGCCCCGGCGTCGATCAGACGAGTCCCGGGAAGAGTTTAGGAGTAGATTAGCAAAGTCATCCTCCTCCGTGTACTGTAGCGACCCGAGTCAGAGGGAGGAGGTAGATAGGCAGCTTAGGTTTTTTCTAGTCTTTTTCTTTGGTCGGTTACTCTTCGGTACGAAGGGCGACCACATTCATTGTAGATTTCTTTATTTGTTAGATGACTTAGACAGCCTTCATGAGTATGCATGGGGTGCGGCCCTTCTGGCCCACATGTTTGCCGACCTGTCTGTGGTCACGCCTGACCGTGAAACCACCATCAGCAGCTTCTCGCCGTTCCTCCAGGTATTAAATCGTCTTATTATTTGTTTATGATATGCAATGTGATATGATGTGATGATTTCTAACTTATATGTTCATGTATGTAGGTTTGGAGTTACCACTACTTCCCGCTCGGCCGAGTGCGGATAGTACGACCTGGTGCCGTCCCATTGGCTTGCCGCTGGCAACCAATAGTGGACACGGCACCTCAGCACCACCAGCTGACGGCCCTCTACCGTCAGTTCCTCGACTATCCCGAGCTTTTGGTGAGTTTTAACTTGTTCAATTTTGTTCATTAAATGCAATCTTTCATTCATTAAATGCAAGTTAATTATATCAATGCATCTAACCTATATATGTAGGTGATCTGGCGCCCGTACCTTGGTATGGGCGAGGAGGGTCAGCCGTGGATGACGGCTGGCCAAAGGAGGTTCGGCAGGCAGATGTGGCTACACTGCCTGAACGAAATCGAACCCCTCCGCCTTCGGCTCGTGATGAGGACGCTGGGCCTCCACCAGGAATGGATCGACGAGGAGGTCCCGAAGTGTGTCGAAAGGAACATGAGGGGCAAGCAAGCCCTCACCGATTGGCATGCCAAGTTCCCGGAGCAGTACGAGGACTGGCACCGCTGCGGCGTCAGAGTGGAGTCCCGGATGGAGAGTAGCGAGGCCTACCTCCAGCAGTACCGGGCCCACTACGCCGATCAGCTTCGGCTCCTTCGACCACTCGATGTGAGTATGCATTTATGCGTCTTTTCATTTTATTATTATCTTTAACTTATATTTGTGAATGAATGTGTGTATGTGTGGTATGCAGGATGCGCGAGATGCGGTCATCGTTGACCTCCGGGCCCGCCTACATGATGCGGAGGCCCAGCTGGAGCAGGTCCAGAAGGAACTCTTCGACCTGGTATGTATGAATGAATATGAATGAATGAATGAATTAATTAATTCATTTTGACGATTAACCACTGTTGATTGTCTTTCGGTGCAGCGAGCCGTCTACACCTAGGCGGCTCCCCTTTCTTATAGAGCTTCATCCTCCTCGTATTCTGCCGCTCACGAGGCTGCTCTGGCCGACCTCTAGAGCTAGCTCGCCTCTGCCATCCACCGGGCTTCCCTTGCAGAGGAGGACCGCACCGCTCGGGTAAGTCCTATTATGTCCTTTGATTTCTGAATTTGATTTTGATTGCTTGATTGCCTTGGACTAACAATGACTTTTCTTGCAAGTTGCTAAGCTTCAGGAGGCCCTTCAGAGGGCTGAAGCGGATGCGGCCCGAGTCCGCGACCTCGAGGAGCAGGTGGCTCGTCTCTCCACCGGGGATCTTCCTCGAGAGCTTCCACGCCTCTAGTCTCGACTGGAGTTCATCACTGAGGAGAGGGAGAGAGAGCAGTTGGAGCGACAAAGGCTGGACGCAGAGATGACCTCCCTCCGAGTCCAGTTAGGCATCGCTGAGCACGAGTGCTGGAGCGTCGAGGAGAGATACAGGCGTGCTTGGCAGCGCGCTCAGGAGCGCGGGCAGGCGAGCGCTTTCACAGCCAGTGTGGCCATCTTCTCTGGTCAGGCTAGTCCGAGTGCCATGGGCCCGCCGCCTCCAAGAGCTCCACCGCCGGATGCCCAGGATGAGGCTCAGAGCTAGATGGATGAGGGGGCAGGAGTGAGCCAGCCTTGAGGGCTATATGTATTTTTGCCTTTCTTTTGTATATCATGTAAGAAACACTTTTGATATATATACAAAACTTTTGCTTTTAGCTTTGTGTTCTATGTGTTTGCCTTGTGTCCTGTACATTACTTAACAAACATGTTAAGTATCTATTTAGGCTTAGCCCCTTGCCTGACCAAGTGAACAGTCGATCAATCTCTTTCTTAGTGGAAGGGTCAAGGGGCATAGCCTTTATTAACAAAGGTAACATGAAGAATCAAATTGTAAGCAAAATGCAACATACAAGCAGACAAATGCTCACTGAAAATAAAAGGAATGAAGCATACTAGATGCAATAAGCAGATGCTAATTGAAATATTTTTTTTGTTTTGAAATATTCATTTTTGTTTGGGTTTTGGAACATATGTGCTTCTTTTTTTTGGATTTTTGAAATATGTGCCTTTTTTTTTGAATTTAAGGATATGTACTTTTTTTTATTTTTAAATATGTGCTTATTTGGATTTTGAAATATGTATTTTTTTGGATTTTGGAATATGGTGTAAACTAAAATACCAGCATGGTACTCAGATCAAAAGATCATATTCATTTATTAACTTAATTCCCAAATTGTTCTTCAATAATCTAACGTAAACCCATTGTGTTTGAACTTGTGTTTCCATTCGTGATCCCATTTGATGATTTGACCCTTAGTCAATCTAGGCTATTCCTTGAGTTTGGAGTACGCCTCTTTAGAAAGAAAGGAAGAATTGTTTTAGAAAGCCCATGAGAAGGTTCCAGAGACCTAAAAAGATATTCCTTTCCTACCCTAATATCTGTTGGGGTTTGGTCATTTTCTTCCGGAGTATTTATCGACCTTGCGTTCCCTTTTGTTTCACTTCATGGCCTTGATGTAACGTTTGTAGTGTAATGGCCTTTTGATTTGACATTTGACTTTTGCCTTTTGCTTTTGCTTTTCTCTTTTCTTTTTCTTGGAACAGATCTCCCCCATTTTTTTTTATGACGGCCTCCTACTAAGATGGCGGGTATTCTTGGTAGTCTATTTTAAGTATCGTTCCGACATCATGGGCCGAGTGTAAAAACAGAATTTTGTTTAAAAAGAATGATTTGCACTTTACACTCTCAGTCAAGCTTTCGGTATTCCTTAGGACTTGGCATCTCTTGTTACTCACGAATCAAACGTGTTAGTGTGTGCAGTAATATTTTTGGAATTAAATTATTCAGACTGATAAGGGAATTTGAGTTTGTAAATTTTCTGATTCCACTGGTCTTTACACCATGCTGATCGACTCTTTAACTTAAGGGTAGTATTTCTTAAGATACAGATCATTCAAAGGATGAGTTAACTCTTCTCCTTCTGCATTAACAAGACGGTAAGCATTACCAGGAAAAGCATGCGATACAACATATGGTCCTTCCCAATTGGGTTGGAGATTAGAACGCGAACCACCAGGTTTTACAAAAATTCTTTTGACGACCATTTCACCAACTTTGAACTTACGTTCAATGACTTTCTTTTGGTAAAAGCGTGCTAGTCTATTTTGGTAAACTCTTGCATGATTAGCGGCTGACCATCTTTTCTCGTCTAAGAGTTCTAATTGAGTAAGGAGTGCTGAACGATGTTCATCAATGGAAAATTCCTTATTCAATTGTACTCTTAATGACGGTACAAGGATCTCATATAGAATTACCGCCTCCATTCCAAATGTTAAGGAATAAGGAGTCTGCCCAGTGGGCGTGCGGATTGAAGTTCTGTAGGCCCATAGAGCCTCAACCAATTTTTCTAGCCAGTCTATAAATTTATTAGACTTGCACGTCTTTTTGATGAATTTTATCAAAGTCTTGTTAGTTGTCTCTGCTTGGCCATTACCTTGCGGATAATAAGGAGACGAATGATGCAATGCAATTTTGTACCTGTTACAGAGGTCTTTCAGTTCTTGTGACACGAACTGAGGTCCATTGTCGGTGACGATGGTGCTTGGAATTCCAAATCTGGTGATGATATTCCTCATGATGAACTTACAGACGGTTGATGCTTTGACTTCCGTATATGCTTCAGCTTCTGCTCACTTGGTGAAGTATTCCGTTGCCGTGAGGATGAAGGACTTTTGCTTGATGCCGGAATTAGGATTACCAAGGGGTCCAATGACATCGAAAGCCCACATGGAGAAAGGCCATGGGGAGGAAACAAGATGGAGTGAAGATGCAGGAGAATGAATCTTATCGGCGTGAAGTTGGCACTTAGCACACCTACGGACATATCCTACACAATCTTCTTCCATGGTTGGCCAATAGAATCCTTGTCTAAGGATTTTCTTTGCTAGCATCTATCCATTAACATGGCCACCAAAAACTCCAGCATGAGCTCCTTCCATAACCTTCCAAAGCTCATCTTCGTCTAGACATCTTAGAAGAACTCCATCAAAACCTCTCTTGTACAGTGCTCCTCTAACTAGGGTGTATCTTTGAGCAATTCTCCTGATAGCTCTTTTCTCCTCAGCTGTGGCTTCTTCAGGATATGATTGATCTTCACAATATTTAGCAATTTCATAGTACCATGGCTTCTATTCGTCATCATTTCTTCTAACAGCTCCATCAACATGATCTCTCTCTTTTCCACAATGTCTCCATCTTTGACCTTCTTCAGCTGCTTCTCCTTAGTTCTAAGGAATGAAGGGTCTTTCACGGCGGGTGAAAGACGCCTATGAACAATGATTGATTCAGATTGTCTACTGATCGGGAAATCAAGAGAAGATGCAAGTGAGGCTAGAGCGTCAGCTAAGATGTTCTGATTCCTAGGGACGTGGAGAAAGATCAATTTGGTGAAAAGCTTAGCATAAGCAGAAGTAAGTTCTTGATAAGACTTGAGTTTGGGATCAAGAGTTCGATACTTAGTTAACACTTGGCGAAGAATCAGTTGGCTATTACCCACAATCCTGAGTTTGGTAGCACCATGGGAATGAGCAGCCTCGAGGCCAGCAAGGAGTGCCTCGTATTCAGCTATATTGTTGGTGACTAGAAAGTCAAGTTGAAAGGCTTGTGGAATGGTGACACCTTCAGGTGATAACAGAACAATGCCGAGCCCCTTTCCATGAGAATTCAGAGCTCCGTCAAAATGCAGAGTCCACATATCATCTCTGATTTGGTCTATGGACATCAGTTCCTCATCCGGAAACTCCGATTGGACTGGATCAAAACGGGGAAGGGGGTGATGAGCGAGATGTTCTGCTATGGCATAGCCCTTGATCGCTTTCTGCTGAATGTAAGTGATATCGAATTAAGATAGAAAGCTTTGCCATCGCGCTAACCTATCAGTAAGGACAGATTTCTCAAGAAGAAACTTGATTGGATTCATTCTAGCGATGAGATGGACTTCATGGGCTAGAAAATAATGCTTCAATTTTTGAACAACCCAGACCAATGCTGCACATGTTTTCTCCATCGCTGTGTATCTCTGTTCAGCGGGCTTGAGAAGTTTAGAGAGATAGTAGGCTGCCCACTCTTTGCCTTCTTCATCCTCTTGTGCTAGGACAGCCCCCACCGCATCATCCAGGACAGAAATATAAAGTATCAATGGTTTGCCTGGAGATGGTGGTCTCAAGACAGGAGGACTTGCCAAATAATTCTTCAATCCATCGAATGCCTCCTGACACTTATCGTCCCAATTGAATTTGACTCTCGGCTTGGTAAGCTCGTAAAACGGCTTACACCTTTGTGAGTGCTGGGAGACAAAACGGCGAATAAATTGCAACCTCCCGATCAATCCTCTTAACTCCTTCAAGTTCTTGGGAGGTGGCATTTCTCTGATAACCTTCGCCTTGTTGGGATCGATATCAATTCCCCGTTTACTGACAATGAATCCAAGTAATTTCCCTGAGGATACCCCGAATACACATTTCTTGGAGTTCATCTTTAACCGGTATTCCCTTGGTCTTTCTAATACTCTTGCCAAAACTTTGGCATGCTCAGCCTTAGTCTTAGATTTTACCAACAAGTCATCCACATACACTTCCAAATCAATATGCATCATGTAGTGAAATATTGCCATCATAGCCCTTTGATAAGTGGCTCCAGCATTCTTTAATCCAAATAGCATGACGACATAGCAGTATGTCTGTAACGACCCGCCATCCTATGACCGGAGACCTGGTCACTAAATGGATGTCGGCCCGTTAGCTGCGGGTTCACACCCGGATCTCACACAACACGTCTGGAGGAGTAAGTGCTAAACAGGGCTAAATATAATAAACACACGGACTACGAGGTGAACGAGTGCACAGAAAGTAAAATAACAATGTCCGTATACAGTCCAACAATAATTACATGTCCAACAAATTAAATGAGTACAGGCAGAAGGAAAGTACAACAACATCGGGGCATACCCCGGAACTAAGACAGCTGCTGGTCCGCACACCAAGAAGACACCACGCTTCCGCTCGCCACGAGGTCCACACCTGAAACCGCAGGGAGTGAGCCACACCAGAATTGGGCTCAGTAGGGATCATCCGATCCCCTGCCTCCCACTCACACACCCGCAAGTGTAACAACAGGAATATATGGCAATTAAGTAAAGCAGTAAACATAGCACTCAACCTGTTAGGAACCGTACGATAAGCAGTGTAACAAGAACAGTACCAAGTAACCCGAAGAACCCAACACAAAGTCACGTCTCACAGTCAAAGTCCACGAAGCGACCGAACCACACTGTCGACCGAAGTCAAACGTCGCCTCCCAACACTACCACCACTGCTCACGCCTGTCCACCCCTACAGTGTTCCGGGGCACTGTAGGGTGAGGCAGTGAGCCAAACTAGGACTAGCTGGACTCAGTGTACCGCCACTGCCAGCTACGTGTGCACACAAGCAGTCTAGACTACTGTCCTACCACCGGATTGCCTCCACGCTAGGCCTCAGCGCTTCCAGGAGGGCCCTGGGGACCGGCGAACCCCCGTCAAGCCGAAGCTATAGGAACTACCCACAAACCCAACTCTCCCGGGCTGCGTCAGGCCAAAGGGCTAAGGGTACCACTCGTAACCTTGATCAAAGGTCACATCAGGCCCAGAGGCTAAAGGGTAAACCAACTCCCACCAGTACGAGCTCCACAGCAAGAAATGCGCCGGAAGCTGTCACGACAAACAGGGAAACCCCGACCCGCTAAGGACAAACAGCGATCCCTCGGATAGCACACCGACTACTCCGGCCCGTCGGGCTCAAGGCGATCCTGCTTCCCTCAGCCAAAGGTAAAACACACATGCACCCCTTCTCCCACCGGTACGGCACAATGCCTCACAGACACCATGACCCTGTCCCCATCGGTCCATGGTGACAAACATAAACCACAGTCATATCGATCCACAGTCATGTAAGCACACACACACATAACATGATGCCATTCCACACACACAGAAGTCCTCAGTCTCAGTGTACAACGTAAAACATGCCTTAGAACCACCAACAGTGAAGCATATGTTTAAAAACCAGGGTTAAGACAGTTCTGTCTTGAATCGCGTCGACCGAGGTCGACGCCATTCAAGTCCCTTAGACGGGTTCAGTTAAAAGCCAGATTATCCCTTAAAACGCGTCCACCAGTGAAGCCGCCGTTTAAAATGCGTCAAGGTCGCCAGACGCCAATCAACCCAGAAATCCAGATTGCAGAACCCTTAAACGGGGGCATTTCCTGCCTAAATGGCGTCATGATGTCCCGACGTCCTTCTGAAAGGCGTCGTCCATCCATGACGTCATTTAGCGCCAGAACCCCTAACTCAGGAAACCTCGAACAGGGAGGTTTCTGCCCTAAAACGCGTCGTACTGACCTGACGTCTTTCGGAAAGGCGTCGACCAGGTATGACGCCATTTAGCGCCAGAAACCAGGTTTCCTGGTTCGACCCGAGGGTCTCTCCCTTGAACCCCAAGCACCCCGAAAAGCCCCAAAACCAAAAGGGGGAAGATGAGAACGTCAAGCACCACGATCATGCTATGAAACCACGTCCACAAACACCGCCATTCCTACAAGGAATCCCCCTAAACATGCTCAATCTAACCCCAAACACGCCACATCACGCCAAGAAGCAAACGAGCACATATGCAAGGTTTCATCCCCTTACCGGTTCTTGAACTCCGCCAAGCTCCGTGCCTCCGTCCCGCCGCACCGCACACCGCCGCCGGTACCCTCGAGGACGCCGCCACTCCGCCGGGACGTCGGCCGCCGTCCGGAGAGTGGAACACCGCGAAGGAAGTGGTGGAGGTAGAGGTGAGAGGTAAGGTGGTATTTGAGTGGTGGAAGAGGAAGAAGAGGAAGGGAAGGGGAAGAAGAGCGTCGGAGAGGGCGGAGAGGGCGAGGAGAGAGAGAGTGAAGGCGAGAATGAGGGAAAGAAGGGGAGGCTCGCGGGGTCAATCAGAGTCTAGGTAAAACGCGTCGATCGAGGCAGACGCCATTCAGTCTGACAGGACAGCCGTACTGACAGCGCTCTGAAACGCGTCGCTCACCGTGGACACCGTTCAGACGATGTGACCGGCCGTACTGACAACGCTCTGGCGCCGTACCCTGACATCGCAGATGTCGCAGTCTGAATCGCGTCGACCAAGCTGGACGCCGTTCAGACGAAATGACAGGGGCCGTACTCTCGCGGCCCGAAACCCGCCCACGTGGCGCACACGTGGCACAACAATCAACAGACCTAAATGGCGTCCACGCACCCTGACGCCTTTTGAAAGGCGTCGAGCAGTGCTGACGCCATTCAGCCAAGAATCTCAAGACCCCTCCAGGGTCCAAACCAGGGGATCCGGCCCGAAACCGACCCGAACACAGAACCCGAAACCTCAGTCCTTACAATCTCCCCCCCTTAAAAGAATTTCGTCCTCGAAATTAGCAACCGCTCGACGCTCAACTCGGCTAACCAACACATGCCGGCACACTGATCACAACAATCATCCTCACCAATTGCTCACACAAGGCTCCACATAATAGCCAATCGAATTCACATCAAGCTAACCAAGATTCTCAATTCTGACGAAAGCTGAAAGATCAACAATAACCACACACTAGCAAGGCACATATTACAAAACTGATTCTCCACCAAACCTAAATACATACAAGTGCCACAAGAGTTCACAACCACCTCTGAACAAGACAAGATAAAAGTGCTCTCCTAGCACAACCTCTCGGACCTCCACAAGGAGACGCGACTCCAATCACGCCTCGACCACCTACTGTCCACTCGGCTCCTGACCTGCCTTATTCTTCTGGGGACAGTTCCTCGCGAGATGTCCCTTCCTGCCACAGCCAAAACAGCTACCAGTGATCAAGGGACATATCATGTTGCCATGAAACCTGCCACAACGGGGACAACGGCCTGCAGCGTCCTGCCTCGCCTCCTGCTGCCAGCTGACCTCTGTCTGCATCTGCTGGACCGAACCATCCTCATCCTCGTCACAAGGAACCTCCTGGAACTCGACCTCAAAAGAACTCGAACCGCCTGACGAAAAGACCGCTGATCTATCCCTGCTATGTTGCTTCCCCTGTGCTGAATGCTCTGATTCCTTTGCCGTGTGTTGGAACTGCATCTCCACCGCTGCCGCGCACCGAACCGCTGATGCCAAATCCTTACAACAATGAGCTGCCACAAACTCCCTCAAATCATGCCAAAGTCCATCCACGAATTTCTCCGTCCTCAGATCCTCACGCTCAGAAATGTGTGGAGCAAACCTTCCCAGAACCACAAATTTCATCTGATATTCTAGAACTGACGTATCACCCTGCACCAATTCCATGAACTCCCTTTCCTTGGCCCTACGAACATGCCTCGGAAGGTACTGTCCACTAAACTCTCTCACAAAGCCTTCCCAAGGAATCTCTCTCAAAGACCTATCTGGAAACATCAACCCCTTGATGGTAACCCACCAATCATAAGCATCGCCCTTCAGCAAGTAGGTTGCCAACAAGGTCTTGTCACTCTCAGCACATTCTAGGACATCAAACACCTTCTCCACTTCCTTAATCCACTGAGTTGCCGCATCTGGAACAGGTTGACCCGTGAAAGAAGGGGGCTTCAGCTTCAAGAACCGCTCCACCACCGTGGATTGGCCACCTCGGGAGCTGGACCCCTCACTTCCATCTCCCTGCTGATATCCAGACATAGCCCCAATCATAGCTTCCATGAAACGATCCACATTATGTCCTTCTGCCCCCGAACCACCACCATCTGCTCTTGAACCACGAGCCAACGGAACTCTCCTCTTCGGTGCCATCACTACCCCACAATCACGAAAATCGAATCAAAACACATCAAAACCTATCAATCTATACCAGCAGCCATCGCCTGTACAGACTCGTACTTATTGTTGGACTATAATATCTAACCTAGTTTATCACGTACTCGACCAGACTGAGCTCTAATACCATCTGTAACGACCCGCCATCCTATGACCGGAGACCCGGTCACTAAATGGATGTCGGCCCGTTAGCTGCAAGTTCACACCCGGATCTCACACAACACGTCTGGAGGAGTAAGTGCTAAACAGGGCTAAATATAACAAACACACGGACTACGAGGTGAACGAGTGCGCAGAAAGTAAAATAACAATGTCCGTATACAGTCCAACAACAATTACATGTCCAACAAATTAAATGAGTACAGGCAGAAGGAAAGTACAACAACATCGGGGCATACCCCGGAACTAAGACAGCTGCTGGTCCGCACACCAAGAAGACACCACGCTTCCGCTCGCCACGAGGTCGACACCTGAAACCGCAGGGAGTGAGCCACACCAGAATTGGGCTCAGTAGGGATCATCCGATCCCCTGCCTCCCACTCACACACCCGCAAGTGTAACAACAGGAATATATGGCAATTAAGTAAAGCAGTAAACATAGCACTCAACCTGTTAGGAACCGTACGATAAGCAGTGTAACAAGAACAGTACCAAGTAACCCGAAGAACCCAACACAAAGTCACGTCTCACAGTCAAAGTCCACGAAGCGACCGAACCACACTGTCGACCGAAGTCAAACGTCGCCTCCCAACACTACCACCACTACTCACGCCTGTCCACCCCTACAGTGTTCCGGGGCACTGTAGGGTGAGGCAGTGAGCCAAACTAGGACTAGCTGGACTCAGCGTACCGCCACTGCCAGCTACGTGTGCACACAAGCAGTCTAGACTACTGTCCTACCACCGGATTGCCTCCACGCTAGGCCTCAGCGCTTCCAGGAGGGCCCTGGGGACCGGCGAACCCCCGTCAAGCCGAAGCTATAGGAACTACCCACAAACCCAACTCTCCCGGGCTGCGTCAGGCCAAAGGGCTAAGGGTACCACTCGTAACCTTGATCAAAGGTCACATCAGGCCCAGAGGCTAAAGGGTAAACCAACTCCCACCAGTACGAGCTCCACAGCAAGAAACGCGCCGGAAGCTGTCACGACAAACAGGGAAACCCCGACCCGCTGAGGACAAACAGCGATCCTTCAGATAGCACACCGGCAACTCCGGCCCGTCGGGCTCAAGGCGATCCTGCTTCCCTCAGCCAAAGGTAAAACACACATGTACCCCTTCTCCCACCGGTACGGCACAATGCCTCACAGACACCATGACCCTGTCCCCATCGGTCCATGGTGACAAACATAAACCACAGTCATATCGATCCACAGTCGTGTAAGCACACACACACATAACATGATGCCATTCCACACACACAGAAGTCCTCAGTCTCAGTGTACAACGTAAAACATGCCTTAAAACCGCCAACAGTGAAGCATATGTTTAAAAACCAGGGTTAAGACAGTTCTGTCTTGAATCGCGTCGACCGAGGTCGACGCCATTCAAGTCCCTTAGACGGGTTCAGTTAAAAGCCAGATTATCCCTTAAAACGCGTCCACCAGTGAAGCCGCCGTTTAAAACGCGTCAGGGTCGCCAGATGCCAATCAACCCAGAAATCCAGATTGCAGAACCCTTAAACGGGGGCATTTCCTGCCTAAATGGCGTCATGATGTCCCGACGTCCTTCTGAAAGGCGTCGTCCATCCATGACGTCATTTAGCGCCAGAACCCCTAACTCAGAAAACCTCGAACAGGGAGGTTTCTGCCCTAAAACGCGTCGTACTGACCCGACGTCTTTCGGAAAGGCGTCGACCAGGTACGACGCCATTTAGCGCCAGAAACCAGGTTTCCTGGTTCGACCCGAGGGTCTCTCCCTTGAACCCCAAGCACCCCGAAAAGCCCCAAAACCAAAAGGGGGAAGATGAGAACGTCAAGCACCACGATCATGCTATGAAACCACGTCCACAAACACCGCCATTCCCACAAGGAATCCCCCTAAACATGCTCAATCTAACCCCAAACACGCCACATCACGCCAAGAAGCAAACGAGCACATATGCAAGGTTTCGTCCCCCTACCGGTTCTTGAACTCCGCCAAGCTCCGTGCCGCCGTCCCGCCGCACCGCACACCGCCGCCGGTACCCTCGAGGACGCCGCCACTCCGCCGGGACGTCGGCCGCCGTCCGGAGAGTGGAACACCGCGAAGGAAGTGGTGGAGGTAGAGGTGAGAGGTAAGGTGGTATTGGAGTGGTGGAAGAGGAAGAAGAGGAAGGGAAGGGGAAGAAGAGCGTCGGAGAGGGCGGAGAGGGCGAGGAGAGAGAGAGTGAAGGCGAGAATGAGGGAAAGAAGGGGAGGCTCGCGGGGTCAATCAGAATCTAGGTAAAACGCGTCGATCGAGGCAGACGCCATTCAGTCTGACAGGACAGCCGTACTGACAGCGCTCTGAAACGCGTCGCTCACCGTGGACGCCGTTCAGACGATGTGACCGGCCGTACTGACAACGCTCTGGCGCCGTACCCTGACATCGCAGATGTCGCAGTCTGAATCGCGTCGACCAAGCTGGACGCCGTTCAGATGAAATGACAGGGGCCGTACTCTCGCGGCCCGAAACCCGCCCACGTGGCGCACACGTGGCACAACAATCAACAGACCTAAATGGCGTCCACGCACCCTAACGCCTTTTGAAAGGCGTCGAGCAGTGCTGACGCCATTCAGCCAAGAATCTCAAGACCCCTCCAGGGTCCAAACCAGGGGATCCGGCCCGAACCCGACCCGAACACAGAACCCGAAACCTCAGTCCTTACAATGTTCCCCAAGGTGTAGTGAATGATGTTTTTTCCTGATCTTCTTCTGCCAATTTAATATGATTGTATCTTGAGAATCCATCCATAAATGATAAAGTTTCATAGCCAGCAGTATTATCGATGAGTACATCAATGTGAGACAATGGAAAATCATCCTTTGGACACGCCCGGTTCAAATCTCGAAAGTCAATACAAATCCTTACATTCCCATCTTTCTTCATAACCGGGACTATGTTGGCCACCCATTGCGGATAGAGGACAACTCTAATGAACTTGGCTTTATGTAATTTGTCGACCTCTTCCTTCATTTTCAAAGCCATTTGTGGGTGGAATCGCCTTAACTTCTGTTTGACCGGACTAGCCCCATCCTTTAATGTCAACCTGTGTTCCACTAGTGATGAGTCTAACCCTGGCATATCCTCATAACTCCAGGCGAAAGTGTCCTTATAGTCCCTAAGAACTTGTACCATTGCCTCCTCATCCTCTACAGAAAGATTCTTGCTGACGAGGACAACCTTAGGTTCGTCTTCAGTCCCTAGATTGATTTCTTTGGTGGGCTCTTCTACGGCAGCTGAGGGTTCATCGAATCTTTTCACTCCATTAGCATATGCCTCAGCCGCGTCCTCGTCATCTTCTTCATCTTCAACAATGGGGTCTTTTTCATGTATCAACTCATACACCCCATATCCATCATTGACTGACTCATCGTCTATACAATCTTCTGGCATCTGAATTGGATTTTCTAATAGCTGAGGGATCATAGAGCTAGAAAGGCATCTATTAGCTAAGTCCTAGAGGTATCTATCTGGAATTCGTCTACCCTTAGACTTTCTAGACTTCCTAACCTGACAAACCTGCCTAGAGCTAGACTGCCTAACTTCACTGGACTCCCTATTCTGACCTAATGAAGATGAAGCAGAATGAAAATTATGGGATACAAGCGGAAATACAGGAGAATCCTCCCGATGGGAGGGGCAGAGTCGATCTAGAAGAGAATCTTGACCGAAAGACCTGCGCGGTGGGGTACAATCGGACAAGTAGGAAGTTTCCTCAACGAGGATCTAGGAGAAATTTGTTGCCAAATTGGCATTTTTTTTTTGGACAGAAGAAGATTAAACATAAAACAGGAATGAAGATGAATAGGAGGAAAAAGGGATGGAGGAAGTGGCACCAAGGCCAAAGGATTAAGGGGATCATACAACAGTATGTCCCAGATTAAATCATAAATCCTCTCTGGATCGAAAGGAGGTTGTGGAATGAGGTCCCGTGGAGACAAGGTAATCATGACGGGCGGAGCCCATGGAATGTCTTCAATAATGACCCGCGACCAAGTCGGGATCAGGAGCAAAGTGCGAAACAAGATGTGAAGTGTGAAAATATGAGAAAGATAAGTCCCCCTCCAGAGCAGATCCGTGGTATAGCCAGCTTCATAGGGGTCATCTGGCTCCCCTTCATCAGTCTCTTCAGACAGCAGTATCCTCTTGTCGAAAATAGCACCAGGCCCTTCGATCAGCTCATCTATCTGTGGCGGCCACTTACGTTCAGAGGGATCAAGGAACAGCCTGTTCAGTGCGATATATAGATCCCTTAAATCGAAACATCTGTACCATTCACATTCAGGGTCTTGGAATTTCCTCATCTTCATTGGCCACGGAGCCTCCAAGGACTGGTACGTGAGCAGTTCTGAGCAATGTCTAGCCAAGTCTCTTCCATATATATCATGGAGCTCAAAACATGAAGTAATGACCACCGTGTTGTCGTGACTGATTACGGGCCCCCTTACAAAATGAGTGTATAGAGTCCATGTTAAGGGGTCCCGGCCTTCTTTGCGTGGTGTAGACATTCTCTCCCAGACTTTCTGGCCATCTTTATTCTCCTCCTGCTGAACAATGTCCTGCTTCATTTTTCTCGGCCTATAGCCCAGGCCGTTTCCAGGTATCCCTCGGTGGTCCTTGACGGGAGTGGTTCTTCCTTGTAACTCTAGGCTGATAACCATTCTTCATCATTATTTTCCATCCAGGGGTACTCATGCACTTCCCCCTCTTTATAGCATTTAGTGGATAAGGAGTAAGAGTGGCGGCCTTTAAAGGATCAGTCACTGGATGGTAGACCTGTAATACCGACAGAAAAGGTTGTCGGCCAGGTGAAGAAGTGGGCTTGGTATTCAGAGAGTGAGCAGCAGCAAGGATCGGCATGCTCGAAACTTTGATAATTCGTCCTTTGTAGGCAAATTTGAGGCATTGATGATTCGTAGAGAGAATCGCCTCGAGGGTTTTTATGTAAGGACGGCCCAAAATGGCATTCAGGGAAGGATCGATTTCCAGAATGTGAAATTCGACCTCGGCATGACTTACAGGGCCTAACTCCACCTTCAAATAGACCATCTCCATAGGGGAACGGGTGGAATTATCATAAGTTGTAACGGAGATAGGGCTAGGAAACCATTTTTCCTTGGGCACACCGCACAATTCTAGGGTCTTCGGAGGTAAAACATTGATCGAAGCACCTGTGTCAACCAGACACGCATCCACAGCCTTCTTGCAGATGTTGACTGTGATACTTAGAGCAATGCTTCTCGCTACTGGCGGTGCTAGTTTCGAGACATGGAATGAGATAGAGGGCTGATCCCCCTGAGTAACTAGTAGTGCGGCAATCTTCTCTACCGACACGTCTTCGTTGACCATTACTTTCTGTAAGTACTCCATCAGAGCCTCTTGATGGGTCTTCGATCTTTTTATCAGTTCAAGTATGGTGATTCGTGCCGGTGTTCGGTCCAGATGTTTCAACAGATCATATTGAGTGCCTGGTGCACTCTCATCATGGTGTGCTTCCTCCGACGGCTGTGATGGGCCGCTTCTAACTGTTGACTGAGGAAAGACTTTGTTGAAAATCCTCCCACTCCGGAGCGCATGTTCCTCAGCTGTGGAAGGGCAGGGTGATAGCTTGAGCACTGTAGGGTTAATGGATAGTGTGGAGGGTTGGTATACAGGTGACGGCGTTGGGTTAGTCGGTGGTGGCGTGGTACGTATGAGAGGCTTAGATGGTTGAATGGTGGAAGGGTAAGTGGTTGGTGCGGATGGAGTAGGGAATGGCATGCGGAGTAGGGGTTTAGCTGGCTGGATGGGATTCGGGTAAGCAGTAGTGGTAGTTGGTGAAGTGGGGAATGGTACGCAAAGTAGTGGTTTGGATGGCATGAGGGGTGCGTAATTGGCCTGTGGGGGGTTGTTTAATGGAGGCATAGTGGCATGGGGAGCAATGGGTTTGAGGAAGGTGGGTGGTGGTAATGGGTTAGTGGGTGCGGGTGAGTGATATGCGGGTGTGGGTATAGGGGTGATGATAATGGGCTGTGGTCTAGGTATGTGGATGGTGCGGCGTGGTGGTTGCTCTGCGGTGCTTGGAATGTGACCCGTTGAATAAATAGAGGAAGAGTCCTCTATCTTCCACTGTTGCCCTCTGTTAGCCTCAAACCGGCTACTTGTCAAAATAGGGGCAACTTGGTTCTGGTTCTGATGCTCCGGAAGTAGGTTTTGCACTATTCCTATGTTTTTTGGCGGCGCTGCTGCCTGCACTGGTGCTCTTGGTTGTTGCTGCTACTGCTGTTGTGGTCTTCTTGCCTTCAAGGCGGATATGTACTTCTTCATCTCTTCCCAGTCTATGCCTCCCTGCTCATTGAGATCATGGATATAATCTCGGAATTGGAAGCAGGTGCCTATTGTGTATCCAGGTTGTCTGTGGAAGTAACAATACCTGGAAGTATCGGCATTTTGGGGCCAGATTGCCTTTTCTCTTAGCAGGACCAAGGCATTGGCTGCCATTAAAGCACTGAAAATGTCTGCTAAGGACTCCGGAAGGACTGGGTATTCTGCCCTCTTCGGGCTTGGGGGTCTTCTCTGCTAGTTGTAATCAGCAGGAGGAGGGACATTGTGATATGCCGGCGGTGCGCGCGGTTGGTACTGCTGCTGTTGCTGATACTGCTGTGGTGGGGGCTGATACTGTAACTACCGTTGCGGCTGCTGCTGTGGCTGTTGTTGTTGTTACTGGTTCGGCTGCTGAAGCTGCTGATACTGGGGTTGCTGATACTGCGGATTCGGTTGCTGCTGCCTGTAACCCTGTTGGTTTGGCTGCTGTGGCCGTTGGTACTGAGGTTGCTGACTCCTCACAAACTAGGGCGAGTTGTTGTTCATACTGCTAATCTGCTCATGAGAGAGCGTGCCCTCAGTAGTTGGACCTGTGCTAGGGGAATTCGGCACTACGGGCTTCCGAGGTGGAGGTCTGCTAGGTCGGTGAGGATCAAAGACGCTAAAGAACGTAGCATCCTTGAAAGCATTCTGACAGTACCGCGCTCTTTCATAGAGCTCTGCCATACTGGTCAGATTGTTCAGGGAGAGGAATAGTTTGAATTGAGGCGTGGCATTGGAAATTAACATTTTCACTTGCTCTAACTCAGACAAGTGATCTTTCACTTTTTCTGCCATACCCCTCCATCTGTCAGCAAAACTGACGAACTCCTCGTCGGGTTTCATCTTTTTCGCTATTAAGTCAGTAATGGACAAGGAGGGGCCAACTCTGTCCTGGTATCATTGAATGAATTTTCTTGAGACGATACCGTAGTCCTCTATGAAAGAGTGGAGGTCCGGTAGAGCTTCCGCCATGCCCGAGGGCATTTTGGTAAGCAGGCGTCAGCAGCCTGGCCGGTTGCCTAGAAGAGAAAAGTTGTGGCCCAGTTGGCCGAGAAGCTGAGACATGAAGGCCTTCCATGGCCTGATGAATGAAGGAAGGAGGATGAGGAGGTTGTTGAGGAGTGACAGGGGGAGCCGCAGGGTTCGGCTCAGTAGACTGTATGGGAGTCTTCCCCTTCAAAATGGACTAGATCGCCTCGAACTACTGGGGATCTAGACGGGAGGCAAGAACTCCCAAAGCATTTACAAGATCCGAGGGATCAGAAGACGGGGGATCATTCGGATTCATGTCCCCCTCAAAGATAGGATTAGGAACCGCATGCACATGCGGAGGAAGATCAGGATATTGATCATGAGCACAATGAAGAGGGGTTGGGACATTCCCCTCATAGCGAACTGGACAAGGATGAGAATTACGGGAGTCATCAGCATCTCTTCCG
Source organism: Zantedeschia hybrid cultivar (assembly GCA_030544215.1). Lineage (NCBI taxonomy): Eukaryota > Viridiplantae > Streptophyta > Magnoliopsida > Alismatales > Araceae > Zantedeschia > Zantedeschia hybrid cultivar. The sequence continues at coordinate 55,246,245 of JARZZO010000008.1, read as the reverse complement.
CTTTCAAAGTGGTAATCAGAGTCATGAGGGGCATTAGCATCTCCCTCATAGCTGACTATGGCATCTGGAGCCATGCTCAAGTCCCTACCTGATCGAAGTAGCATGATGTCAGATTTTTTTTCCAAAGATGACAGACAAGTTGCACAGAGGTTAAGCAAACAAGTGGATGTTTAACGTTATTTTAGGATTCTTTGTTGGGTTATTTGGATTCAATTAATCATAAATTCACTCAAGAGGTAGGATCCTAGTTTCAGTTCAATGTCCACCGTTATATTCTATGGCTTTCTCTCACAGCGTTATGAAAATCTAACCAGGACTTCAATTGGTACAACCAGCTCGATTAACAAGGTGGAATACCTTGATTTTGGGAACTTACTAAGGTCTTTAACGCCAACTACTCTAGTCTGATCGAGGGACCGACCCAATCAGAGAGAGTTGAAGACATCAAGAAGGGTGTTCCTAAGAAGAGGAGGGTGTTAGCCTCAGTGCGTATGACCTGTAGCCTGGGTGGCCTCTAATGCTTAATACATAATAGGTAATAGCACACATATGAAAAATCTAAGAATTGAAGAAGAAACAAGAAACTGCCTGAATCGCGTCACGGTTGGTCGACGCTATTCAAACAGAAACTTGTTCTTCACAGAAGCTCAGGCAGCAGACAACAGAGAAAATTGACTGAAAGGTGTCTGGGTTGAGCGACGCTGTATGAAACGCGCCGCTGCTCCTGGATGCTTTTCAAGTCACAGATTCAGTATTTTAGGAAGAATTTCTAGATCGATTCCCCCTCACAAATAGGATGAAAGCAATAAATAATCAGCTCATGCAAATCTTTTTTTTTATTTCAAATTTTAACAGGATGATTTTATCAAATGAACAACTAAAATATCAATCAATCACACAATCTCTTATCACAGAAACAACTTTTCCACTAATCAAACGGGGAGGACAAGATCTTGCCGCAGGGGTGTACACGTGGTGCACATAGGAATAACAACTAAACTAAAAACTCACCAATCGGTGAGGGCGTGTCAAGAGACACAAGAGGTGCACCGTGGGTGCCCGATTCATAACAACAAGAACAAAGAATTAAAAAAGATGGCGAGACCAAGTCCCACTGTGATCGCCAAGAAAGTTGTGATTGCTCAAATTGGGTGTGTGATTATCATGAAAATTATGTTGATTATGTGAAAAATAAACCTATTAAAAAGAAACTAGGTGATGTGATCTCCATAAACTTTTAACTAAAAAGTTCCAAAAGAAATATTTGATCGCCTACCTGTTTGGACGTGGGAGATGTTAAGTTCTTAGTTCCCTTCCTTCAGTCGGTTGAAGAAAGAGAGCCCTTTCTATCTTTGTTCTTGCTTTGGCTGCTTACTGAGTTTTGAGGATCATCCAGATTCCTTGTTGTTCGTTGTTGGTTCCCTCTCCTTGCTCTTCTTTTGTACCTTGCAAGAAAATGAAGAGAAATAAAGAACAATGAGAACTCAGCCAGAAGTAGTATCCATTCTAGAAGAAATTTTAAACATGCAACTAAACATGTGAACTCACTTGTTGAGTGGTCTTTTAAACCCCTTTAATAAATAGGTTTGGAAAATAATGCTAGTGTGTGTGTGTTGCATGGAGTGATGTGATGAAAATGTGAGGCTAATGTGATGAAAAATGTGAGAAAGAATGCATAAATTGAATTAAGAGTTAAGTTGGATGGCCCCTGGAAAGCCTTGGTCTCGAGAGGATCTCGAATGGACGAGGAATGGATGAATAAAGGATGCCGACTCTTAGAAACAGCAACACCTCGATCCTTCAACGTTTGGACGTCGCTTTCAAGATTTTTTTGCTCGATTATCACTCTTACTATCACTCTCACTAAGATCACTCACAATCACTCATCATCACTTGCATCAACATCACTAACTTTTCACTGACCAAGGAACTGGGTATTTATAGACTTTTACATCCGCGGTTATTAATGGATTAACATGAAGAAACTTTGAAGTTTATCCAGCTTAACAAATAGATAAATACAGATTAATTCATCTTTACCTGTAATTATCTAAAATGCATCGCCTATGGAAGACGCCTTTTAGCTAATTAAGATAAGGATAAACATCCGTAAAAAATTCATCATTATCTGTAATTATCTAAAACGCGTCGCCATATTGGGGACGCCTTTTAGACTAATTAAGATAAAGATAAACATTCGGAAAAGGAATAGAAACAACTTAGGAAACCTAAATTGCGTCGTGCCTGGCAGACGTCTTTTAGCTAATTAATCAATTAATTAAAATTCAAATTTAAACATCAAAATAGGAATAAACTCTAAATGGCGTCTGCACAGGTAGACGTCTTTTATAATTCTTCATATTTTAATTAAAATTTGAGTTAAAATCAATTTAATTAATTAACTTAAATTCTGCCTGTTTGACCAGACACTATTTAGATAATTCATTCAAAAGATCAATAAAAATTAACCAGTGATTAAATATCAGACTATTCTGAGGCATTATTATATGATATGAAATTTACTCAAAATGATATCAAAATTAGCGTGTCTACACCACCCGTGGCACAAGCGGGCGAACAAGCGGTGGCATCAGCTGAGGAGGCCGGTCCTCTAATGGTAAGTCCTAAAAACTCACTTTTATAGCTCTTTGGGGGGAGTGAAACCAAGAAAGAGAGATGGCCACAGGTCTACGGACCTGTGGTTAAATGGCATAGGGACCAGGCGACGCCTTTCAATGGGCATCGTCCATCCCTGACGCCATTCAAAAGAGTGACCCTGGGTCCAAATTTCTTTTAAAAACTGATTTTAATTGCCCTTTAAATGATTAATTTGATATTTTCCTAGACAATTGTAGGGTACAATGAGGACAAGAATTTCTTGGGATCTCGTGGTTGCTGCATACCGTGGTCTGCCAAACTTCCAAAAGGCACGACTACAGCATATTGGGTTTGGTGAGATCTTAGACATCGAGCCCTTTTAGCTCGATTTAGTTCTTCTTTAGGTTTTGAGAGAGCGTAGGGATCCGAAGAGCCGGACATTTCTCATGCCCTGGGGACATACGATCTCTTGCTTGGAGAATGTGGCCAAGATCACTTGCCTCAGGGTAGAGGGTCGAGCGGTAAGTGGGATTACTTACCCTGACTACTGTGAGATGGCAGAAAGTCTCTTAGGACTAGAGGTATCATGGGTATTGAGTAGAGAATCTAGGACCTTGTTCAGAATTGATGTTGTAGATGCCCTAGGATTGGTCGACCCTAGGCAGAAGGGGGGGGGAGTCTAGAGAGATGTTTGTAGATAGACTGTCGAGATCAGCATCAGGCACTTATTGCAGGGATGAGAGTCAGACTGAGATTATAGCTAGGCAGCTAAGGATTTCCTTAGTCTTTTTCTTTGGTAGGTTATTATTCAGGACGAAGGGAGACCACATCCACTGTTAGTTCCTGAGTCTCTTAGGAGATCAAGATAGATTAGGGGAACACGCCTTGGGTATGGTCCTTTTGTCCCACCTCTTCACCGATGTGCCTGACCACGAGACCACTGTCAGTGGCTTCGCGCCGTACCAGGTAAGAATTAGTGAATTTTAAATTTCTTTAATGCCATGATTATAATGCATGATTATGATTTCTAACCTACATGCTTATGTCTGCAGATATAGGGTTATTACTACTTTCCTATGGGTCGAGTGAAGCCCATTCATTCGCATGCCGTTCCACTGGCCCGCAGGTGGAGGCCAGTTATCGACAAGAGGCCAGTTGTCGACACAGCCCCCCAACATCATTAGTTGACGGCCCTTCGGCGCCAGTTCCTTGATTATCCAGAGCTTTAGGTATGTTTTATTATTTTTTATCCATATTAATGCAGTTGATTTGTTATGAATGATGCGACTAACGTATGTGAATGCAAGTGATTTGGTGCCCGTACCTTGGTATGGGAGAGATAGGGTAGCCATGGGTGGAGGAAGGACGGGAATGATATGGACGCCAGATGTGGGTCCATTGCATGAACGAGATAGAGCTCCTACATCTACAACTAGTGATGAGGACACTGGGCCTCCATCAAGAATGGGCCGAGGAAGAGGTCCCAAAGGGTATTGGAAGAATAATGAGGGGTAAACTGTTAGTCTTAGGTGGCCTACAAGCCAATCTGATTATGTCAATCTCGTTCATTTATTAATAAAAATGACATTTCTTTATGTGTAAATTCGTATTGTTATCTTCTCATAATGAAGTCTGTGAATATATACGATAGTGATCAGATTATAATGAGATCATACTAATGAGACTGATCACTTAAATATACATACTCTTAATAGTTCTTAGTCGGAGGATATCCAATAAGGACATCAGATATCCGGTTAGACTAGTACAAATTACTCCTGCTCATACGATGAGGGTCATTGATCTCATAGTCACTTGTGTAAGGACTAAAGTTTTGGATCCGGTTATCGGGTCGGTCTCGGTGTCGGATCGCATGGTTTGGGCCCTTGTAGGGGCTGGGTCATGGGCTCTTTTTCACGTCGAGTTTGCAAGATGCGATTTTGAATGACATCGGCCTAAGGGGACGCCATTTAGGAGTTTTGCAGGAGTGCCACGTGGGCGGGCGTGGGGGCGCGTGTGTATTGCCCCGGTCCTGTCGTTTGAATGGCGTCTTGCATGGACGACGCGATTCAGACATCTGTCAATGTACAACCTTGTCCTGTCACCTGATTGGCGTCATTCTAGAATGACACGTTTAAGCTAGTTTCGGTTGATGCTCCGAAGCCCTCCCTCCTTTCCCTCATTCTCTCCACTCCTCTCTCTCTCCTCCCCCTCCCCACCGAACACCTCCAACGCCCCCTTCCCCTTCTCCTTCCCTTCTTCTCCCTACTCCTCCTCTTCCTCAACTCCATCAACCTCCTACCCCTCACCACTACCACCACCATCTACTCTACGGAGCATTTCTCTTCGGACGGCGGCCGACGTCTCGGTGGAGTGACTACGTCCACGGCGGTACCAGCGGCAGCTTATGGCGTGGCCGTTCGGCGGCTAGGAGAACAGAGGAGTTCAAGTAACCTAGAGTGACAGTTGTTAGCACTTAAGCATCCTGTGTCGGTGTGGGAATGACACGGCGCCGATGTGGGAGTGGTGGGGTGACACCTAGAGAGAGGGTCACCTGGTGTACCCCTAGGTATAGCTAGTACTGGTGTGGGAGTGGTACATTCGGAGTGTCAAAACCACCAAAGCTAGACAGGCCGGAGTAGCCAGCACTATCTGAGGGGTTGCTGGTTGGTCCCAGCGGGTCGGTGTTTTCCGCGTTCAGCCGCGTGGTTTGTGTGTTTAGGCGAGACGCTGGTTGTGGACTCCGTAGTGGAGTGGTTTCAGAGTTGTACATGTTGCATTTACAAATGCATGTGTTTTATATCAGAATTTGGAAATCTTTGGGAGTTGTGTTTACTGCTTTACTTATTTAATTACCTATGATTGTGTTGCTACACTTGTAGGTGCGTGAGTGGGTGGTGGGGATCGGAAGATCCCTACTTAGTCGATGAGACTCACCCCTGCGGTTTTCAAGTGAGGCTTCTTGGTAGGCGTAGTATGGAGGGTGTTGTCTCAGGTTGCGCACCAGTAGCCACTATTCCAGCATATGCCCCGATGTAGTTGTTATTTTCCTTTCAGGCCTGTACGCTTAATTATTTTTTTTAAGTTGGAATATGAAATTATTTGCGGAGTCGAGTCGAATTGTAATAATTTTTAATTCCTGCACTTCTCTTACAATTCGATGTGATGTGGAATGTTTAGATTAGTTTATCATTTATTTCCCAGACTTATCGAGATGCTAGCTTGGCTTCACTTTTAATGATTCGGTACCCATTTAGTAATTAGATCCCCGATTATAGGGTAGCGGGTCGTTACAGTTGGTATCAGAGCATTCGGTCTGACAAATAGATGAATAACTAGGTTAAATACTATAATTTCAGCAAATAAATGCATTATCCCGTACAAGCACGACGGTAGTGTGGATTTTGGGTTCTAATTAGAAATTTTCGATTGTTGTGACTGTAGGTGATTAGATGGCTCCTAAGAAGAGAGTGCCATTTATTAGGGAGCAGGGAGATGTTCCTAGAGGGTCTGAGGCTGGTAGGCCGAATATGGAGCATTTTATGGAGGCTATAATGGACACGATGACTAGATATCAGACTTGAGACCCTAGTGAGAGTTCTAGTACTCGGGGAGGGCCTTCAGCTTCTCTGGAGAGATTCCTGAAGCTGAAGCCGCCTTATTTTACCAGTCGTCCTAATTCTGATGAGGCCGTCTATTGGCTAAAGGAGTTAGAGAAGACTTTCGATACCATGGATTGTGCGGTAGTTGAGAGGACTCTGTTGGCTACCTTCATATTGAAGGATGATGCCTATGATTGGTGGACCACTATGAAGAGCTTGTCTTATGCAGATAGGAATCTCAGGGAGATTCCATGGGAGACATTTGTGAAGGAGTTCTATTCGCAATACTTTCCTAGGCATGTCCAGAAGGCCAAAGAGAGGAAATTTATGGAATTGACCCAAGGGAACATGACAGTGCTCGAGTACCAGATGAAATTTGTTTCTCTTAGAAGGTTTGTGCCTTTCATTTCAGGAGACGAAGAGTGTTGGGTTGAGAGGTTCGTGGACGGACATAGGTCCAACTTGAGGAGTTTTGTGGCGTCCCACTATTGTACAGACTTGGTATTGGTGGTTAAGTGTGCCGCAGCAGTAGAGTCACAACACGATCAGTCGGCTCGGGAGAGGGGACTGGCTACTCAGGGGCTAGCTTATGGCAAGGGAAAGACAGCAGCAACAGCTCCTTCGTCTGGATCAGGATCGTCTTCACTCGGCTTTAGATTCAGGAGGTTCTTTCGAGGTGGTGGCGGCAGCAGCAACAGAAGTGGTAGTAGCAGACCCAGGTAGACTCAATAGAGTCAGTCGGTGTCTAGCGCCCAGTAGGAGGCAACTCAGAGACTTCTAGCAGCTTGTCGTCATTGTGATGGTACTCACGGTGGGACTCAGTGTCCCACATTTTCTAGGAGGTGTTATACTTGTGGCCAGCAGGGCCATTTAGCGAGGTATTGACCGCAGGGGCATGGTCAGGGGCATGGTCAGGGGCAGGGACCGGGTGATCAGAAGAAACCGAGGACCCAGGGGAGAATTCTCGCGATCACCAAGAAGGAGGCTCGTGCATCCAACTTGGTGGAAGGTTCACTTTCTGTCTTTGGGAACTCCGTACATGTGTTGATTGGTTCGGGTGCTTCGCATTCTTTTATTTCTGATCAGTTCGTAGATACTCTTTCTGCACCTGTTGATGAGTTATCTGATGGACTAATGGTTGAGGTTCCTTCAAGGGATTTCATGTTGACTTATAACTGTGTGAGTGAGGTTCCCTTGACCATTGAGGGTCGTCAGTTACCTGCCCAGTTAGTTGTGCTTGCCATTCGTGACTTTGATGTCATCTTGGGCACGGACTGGTTGGAGGCTTATTATGCTGAGGTGGACTGCCATAGGAAGATGGTGCGCTTCTCCATCCCAGGCATCCCAGCCTTCTACTTCCAAGGTATTAGGCTCTCTTCTCGTGTTATTCTTATTTCTGTTTTTAAGGCCTAGAGGTTGCTTGTTGGTGGCTGTAAGGCTTTCCTTGCCTCAGTAGTTGTAGCTGGTGCTAGTAGTGGTTCTAGTCCTTGGGAGGTGCCTATAGTATGTGACTTTGTTGAGGTGTTCCCTGAGGAGTTGCCTGGCCTTCCTCCTCAGTGAGAGGTTAAGTTCACTATTGAGCTTGCACCGGGTACAGCGCCCTTGTCAAAGGCCCTGTATCGGATGGCTCCGGCCGAACTCGCTGAGTTAAAGCCGTAGTTGCAGGAATTGCTGGATAAGGGTTTTATCCATCACAGCACTTCTCCGTGGGGTGCTCCAATTCTATTCGTTAGGAAGAAGGATGGCTCCTTGAGGTTGTGTATTGATTATAGATAGTTGAACCATGTAACAATAAAAAACAAGTACCCACTTCCAAGAATCGATGATCTGATGGATCAGTTGCAGTCTGCGAAGGTGTTTTCGAAGATTGACTTAAGGTCAGGGTATTACCAGATGAGGATCCGTGAGGCTGATGTGGGTAAGACGGCTTTTAATACTCAATACGGACATTATGAGTTTTTGGTTATGCCTTTTGGCTTGACTAATGCTCTGGCGGCTTTTATGGATTTGATGAACCGGGTCTTCAGAGCCTACCTGGATCAGTTTGTGGTGGTTTTTGTAGATGATATTTTGGTATATTCTTCTTCTGAGGAAGAGCATGTCACGCATCTTCAGGTGGTGTTGCAAGTTCTAAGAGAGCACCAACTCTATACCAAGTTTAGCAAGTGTGAATTATGGCTAGATAAGGTGCACTTCCTGGGCCATGTCATTTTTGGTGACGGCATCACTATAGATCCAACCAAGATTGAGGCAGTGATGGACTGGGGCAGACCGACGTCAGTGACTAAGATTAGAAGCTTCCTGGGGTTAGCAGGGTATTACAGACGGTTTGTCCAAGATTTTTCTTCAATAGCAACCCCTTTGTCGAGGTTGACTCATAAGGGAGTTCATTTTGTGTGGACCGAGGAGTGTGAGCAAAGCTTTACTGAGTTGAAGACTCATCTCACTTCGGCTCCAATTCTAGTGATTCCATCTGGTTCTGGTGGATTCGTGGTTTATTCAGATGCATCTCATCGAGGTTTGGGTGTGGTTTTGATGCAGCATGGTAAGGTTATGGCCTATGCTTCTAGGCAGCTGAAGAAGCATGAGGAGAACTACCCCACTCATGACTTAGACTTGACGTCCATGTTATTTGCACTGAAGATCTGGCGGCACTACTTATATGGGGAGAAGTTTCAGGTCTTTACTAATCACAAGAGCCTGAAGTATGTATTCATACAGAAGGATCTAAACTTGAGGCAGCGCAGGTGGATGGAGTTTATCAAGGACTATGATCTTGACCTTTCTTATCATCCGGGCAAGACGAACGTGGTGGTGAACGCCTTGAGTCAGAAGATGGTCGCATCACATCTTATGATTCAGGAATGGAGGTTATATGAGCAGGTTGTGGAATCTTCCTTTAGGATTCCTCGAGAGGCTGATAGAGCCGTGTTGGCTAGCTTGACTGTGAGGCCAGCTGTGTACCATGCAGTGATCAAGGCTAAGAGGGTGGATGCAGAATTGCCACAGATTCTGCAGATATCAGAGGTAGAGTTGTGAGATGACGGCACGGTCAGATTTAGAGGCAGACTCTATGTTCCAACTGAGGAAGAGGTGCGCAAGAATGTCCTAGATGAGGTGCATCATTCTAGAGATGCAGTGCATCCCAGAATGACTAAGATGTATCATTGTTTAAGGAGGCACTTTTGGTGGCCTGGTATGAAGAAGGACGTGGCTAAGTATGTGGCAAGGTGCCTGACTTGTCAGTAGGTTAATACATGGCACTAGAGACCAAGAGGGTTGTTATAGCCATTACTGATCCCGGAGTGGAAATGGGAACATATGACTATGGACTTTGTGATGGGATTGCTCGTGTCACCAGGCAGGAGAGATACGATCTGGGTCATTGTTGATCGATTGACCAAGTCTGCGCACTTTTTAGCTATTAGGAAGGACAGGTCAGTCGGTAAGTTGGCTAGGTTGTTTGTGGACCGGATCATCTCTCTGCATGGGGTGCCCTTGTCTATCGTATCAGATCAGGGTCTGAGATTTACTTCTAAGTTTTAGAGGAGATTTCAGAAGGCCTTGGGTACGCAGTTAGCCTTCAGCTCGGATTACCATCTTTAGAGTGATGGGCAGTCTGAGAGGACCATTCAGATATTAGAGGATATGCTCAGGGCTTGTTGCCTAGACTGGGAGGTTCTTGGGAGCAGCACTTGTCTACAGTGGAGTTTGCTTACAACAACAATTATCATTTTAGTATCAGCATGGCGCCATATGAGGCATGTACGGGCAGCCGTGTCATCTCCTGTGAATTGGTCTGAGAATGGCAAGAGGCAGATAGCAGGGCCAGAGTTGGTACCGCAGTGCGCAAAAGTTGCCAAAGTGGTCAGCATAGGTTGACTACAACTCAGAGTAGGCAGAAGAGTTATGCAGATATCCGTAGGAGACCGCTTAAGTTCGAGGTTGGGGACCACGTGTTTCTCTGAGTCTCACCTTCCAAGGGTGTGATGAGATTCGGGAAGCGAGGTAAGCTGAGTCTACGATATATTGGGCCTTTTTCCGTTCTTGCTCGAATTGGGGAAACGGCGTACCAACTAGCCTTGCCACCCAATCTTGTAGGAGTTCACGACGTGTTCCATGTTTCTTTATTGAGGAAGTATGTTCAGGATCCGCCTCATGTCTTGGACTTCTCGGAGTTGGAGGTCGCTGAGGCCTTGTCCTTTTCGAAATTTCCAGTGCGTATTAAGGATTGTAGTGAGTAGGTCCTTCGGAACAAAGTTGTTTCTCTGGTTAAGGTGATTTGACAATATTGCTCCCGAGGCGAAGCGACCAGGGAGCGAGAGGATGAGATGTGAGAAAAGTTTCCATACCCTTTGTGAGTGCTCGAATTGAGTGTATGATTATCATTAAAAATTATGTTGCTTAAGTGAAAAATAAACCTATTAAAAAGAAACTAGGTGAATGTGATCGTCAGAAACTTTTGACTAAAAAGTTCCAAAAGAAGAAAGTTTGATCGCCTACCTGTTTGGATGTGGGAGATGTCAAGTTCTTGATTCCCCTCCTTCAGCCGACTGAAAAAAGAGAGTCCTTTCTATCTTTGTTCTTACTTTGGTTGCTTACTGGACTTTGAGGATCACCTAGATTCCTTGTTGTTCGTTGTTGATTCCCTCCCCTTGTTCTTCTTTTGTACCTTGCAAAAAAATGGAAAGAAATGAAGAACGATGAGAACTTAAGCAGAAGTAGTATCTATTCTAGTAGAAATTTTAAACATGCAACTAAACAGATGAACTCACTTGTTGAGTGGTCTTTTGAACCCCTTTAACAAATAGGTTTGGAAAATAATGCTAGTGTGCATGTGTGTTGCATGGAGTGATGTGATGAAAAATGTGAGACTAATGTGATGAAAAATGTGAGAAAGTATGCAGAAATTAATTAAAAGCTAAGCTGGGTGGCCCCTGGAAAGCCTTGGTCTTGAATGGATCTTGGATGGACGAAGAACAGATGAAGACTCCAGATGGTAGCAGCACTTCAATCCTTCAGCGTTTGGACGTCATCTTCAAGATTCCTTTGCTCAATTATCACTCTTACTAAAATCACTATCACTACCACTATTATCACTATCACTCACTCTTTCACTGACCAAGGAGCTGGGTATTTATAGACTTTTACATCCGCAGTTATTAATGGATTTACATGAAGAAATTTTGAAGTTTATCCAGCTTAACAAACAGATAAACACAGATTAATTCATCATTATCTGTAATTATCTAAAAAGCGTCGCCCATGGGAAATGCCTTTCAGCTAATTAAGATAAGGATAAACATCTGGGAAAAGTTCATTATTATCTGTAATTATTTAAAACGCGTCGAAGTGTGGAGACGCCTTTTAGACTAATTAAGATAATTATAAACATCCGAAAAAGAGATAGAAACAACTTAGGAAACCTAAATTACGTCGTGCCTAGTAGACGTCTTTTAGCTAATTAATCGATTAATTAAAATTCAAATTTAAATATCAAAATAGGAATAAACTCTAAATGGCGTCTGCACAGATAGACGTCTTTTAGACTTCTTCATATTTTAATTAAAATTTGAGTTAAAATAAATTTAATTAATTAACTTAAATTACGTTTGTCTGACCCGACACTATTTAGATAATTAACCCAAAATGATAAATAAAAATTAACCGATGATTAAATATTAGACCATTCTGAGGCATTATTATATGATATGAAATTTACTCAAAATGATTGTAGACATGCTAATTTTGACATCATTTCGAATAAATTTCATATCATATAATAATGCCTCAGAATGGTCTGATATTTAATCATTGGTTAGTTTTTATTGATTTTTTTTGGGTTAATTATCTAAAAAGTGTCAGGTCAGACAGATATGATTTAAGTTAATTAATTAAATTGATTTTAACTCAAATTTCAATTAAAATATGAAGAAGTCTAAACGACGTCGACTAGTGTAGATGCCATGTAGAGTTTATTCTTATTTTGATGTTTAAATTTAAATTTTAATCAGTAGATTAATTAGCTAAAAGACGTTTGTATGACACGACGCTATTTAGGTTTCGTAAGTTGTTTCTACTTCTCTTCCGGATGTTTATCCTTATCTTAATTAGTTTAAAATGCGTCTACAAGTGACGACGCGTTTTATCTAATTACAGATAAAGATAAATTTTTCCCGGATGTTTATCCTTATCCTAATCAGTCTGAAAGGCGTCTTCCATGGGCGACGCATTTTAGATAATTATAGATAAAGATGAATTAACATATATTTATCTATTGATTAAGATAGATAAATCTCAAAATTTCTTCATGTAAATCTGCGGACACAAAGAAGTCTATAAATACTCTGCCTCTTGAATGGGTGACAGAGTTAGTGATTAGAGTGATTGAAGTAATATCGAAGTGATAATCGAAGTGAAAATTGAAGCAACGACGTCCAAACGCTGAAGTGCTGCTGCATCCAGAAGTCGGCGTCCAGTCTTCATCCTTCTTCATCCATTCAATACCAAGGCTTCCAGGGGCCATCCAGCATTAACTTTCAATTCATTTCTGCACTTTTTCTTTTACATTCACATTTTCATTAGTCTTACATCTTTCATCACATCACTCCATGCAACACACACAACACTAGCATCATTTTCAAAACCGATTTAAAGGGGTTTAAAAGACCACTCAACAAGTAAGTTTTCTGTTTAGTTGTATGTTTAAAATTTTGTTTAGAATGGATACTGCTTTTACTTAAGTTCTCATTGTTTCTTCATTTTTTTCCATTTCTCAACAAGTGCAAAGAAGAATCAAGGAGAGGAAATCAACAAACAAGCAACAAGGAATTTGGACGATCCTCAAAACTTCAACAGCAATCAAAGCAAAAACAAAGACAAGAAAGGGCTTTCTTTCTTCAGCTGGCTGAAGGAGGGGAACCAAGAGCTCAAATATCTCCCACGTCCAAACAGGTAGGCGATCAAACTCTTTCTTTTGGAACTTTTAAGTCAAAAGTTTCTGGCGATCACTTAACTTAGTTTCTTTTAATAGGTTTATTTTTGCACCTAAACAACATAGATTTTTTTCCATGATAATCACACACTCATTTTAAGCACTCACAATGATGTCAAAATTAGCATGTCTACAGTTGCCTCACTTTGGCATCGTCTTTGCAAGGGAGTGAAATAAAATGGAATGTACTGAAAAGGTGATGCCAAGGTGTGATGAGACATGCTCTTAACATCACATGATTGGAATTTTTTTCTCAAAATCATCGATGAAGATAGCTCAAAGAGATTAATGGAATCAATCCTGTCTAGATGAGGTAGACAAGGAAATAAAATAAGGTCGATCAACCTCTACGGAGTGGGAAGTACCCCAGGTCATAGACACTGTAGGTTTCATCATGGGGAGCGATTGTCAGCCAATGTGGACGTGCTGCCGCCATGATGGATCTTAAAAGAAAACAAGAAATATTGGATAAAGAATCCAAGAAATGATAGAATTCTATGGATATTTTCAAGCGAACCTCAAAGATAATAAAGATACTCAATTCAGAATGGAATATTTCATATCATGTTGGGATTATTTGATCAATGGTCTGAAACTTAATTAGTAATTAATTCTTATCACAATGATTTCAAAGTCCTATATGATGCATACTAGGCTAAAAGAAAAATATAAAGTCAAATAAAATATAAATTAATCAAGGATAATATTGTTAAATTGTCATTAATGAGTTAAGATACCAATTCTTGTAATTCAGTGCTAAGCCGAAGCTCATTTATCCACGCACCGTTTTACAAAAGTGGAACTATCGTCCTTACTAATTAACAACCAAATGGCCTATCCGTGCGATTAAGAATCCTCTGGAATTATCATAGTTTTTGTTGTAGGGGAACTCAAATTCCAGTTTCATCAAAACCACAAGGTCCTTGATATACTCTAATAAATATTTAATATATAGTAAATAATGATTATGCAAATTAATTACATAAAAGAATACAAGGGATAGAGATAATCGTCTTTTTAGCCACGGTCGGGACTCATAAACTCTCACAGTGGGATCTTCTTGATATTTTTCAGCTTCATTTGAGTCTTCCTGAATTACCTGCACTCAAAAATCATTAGTAACTTCAAACAAGTATCAAAATATGGATAATCATTGAATTTCGGGTAAAATAGCAGAAAAGCCTGAAATGCGTCGTGTCGCGCCGACGCCTATAAGTCACCTAAAAAGCGTCGCTGTTCAACGACGCCTTTTCAGTCGCAGAAACAGGTTCTGGCTGATTCCCACCCGGATTCCAACTCTTCCCATGCTCATCCCTTTTCCAATCCGGAAAAGCCTTCCTAAGATCGCAATTGCTTCTATATAAACTTCATTAACTCGCGTCAAAGCAATCCTACCACAATCTAGAGATCAAAGTTAGAGTTTTTCTTCAAATTTCAAGGGATTTCCAAGGTTTTCAAAGCTACAAGGCTTCAAGAAGGAAGAAACTCGAAAATAAGATGGGTTCTTCAAGCAAAAAGATGAGAAGGACACTGGAGAAGCTCTCCGACATGGAGAATCATCTAATTGGAATAGATTCCAACCTTCAAGTAAGTTGAATTCTCTTTCCTTCAATCCTTCTTCTTCAATTTCCTCTTTTTCTTCCATGTTCTTCATGCTTTCTTCAAGGTCTTCAATTGATCCTCTCTTCTATTTTTTTTAGGCGTACCCTATGTTTCCCGGTCCAAGGAAATTCACCTCCCTCCCTTGGATTTGCAAACTTGCTAAGAGTCCCAAACTCTCCATGCAAACCTTCATCTCCAAGTGGAATCTCCAAGGCTTAGTGGTCCATGCTAAGCACTACAAGAGTCCAAACGTGGACTGGGCCACTATGGGTGCTTTGATCGAGCAATGGCATCCTCAAACCTATACCTTTCTTTTCCCGGATTTTGAATGTACCATCCTTCTAGAGGAGGTGGAGCTTTTGTTGGGCCTTCCGAAGATCAAGAATAAGATGGCCTTGATGAAGGAAAAGATCACTGGCCAACAACTGCTGATGACGATCATGAAGGACCCCACAGAGGTTAAAGAGTGCCTTACCAGAAAAGGAATCAACCTGGCTAAGCTCGTAGAATGGACCTTGTACGAGATTGATGATCTGAGGGAGGATGAAGCTGAAGACGTGACGAAAGCTTTCGTCACGTGTCTTGTCGGGGCTCTGTTCTTTCCCGCGCAAGACAACATCCTTGAAGATGATCAAGTCAGCGCGATCTGTGCGATCTTCGAGGGAAAATCCATTGGTACTGCGATCCTGGCTTATCTCTACAGTGGGCTCTCTGCGGCGTCCACAGGTCAACCTCCTTATGGGTGCATGCTGCTCTTTGATTTATGAGTCGAGCTACACTTTAAATTTGAATATCACACGAGGATGTCAACAAGACCGTCTCAGATCTATCAGAATAACCCGATCTTACACATTTCAAACATCGTGAAATTCAACGAGAGGATGATCAATCAAGTACCAAAGCTCAAGACTTGAGCTGACTGGAGAGAGTATATGAGATGCATGTCATCCAATGGGTTTGATCCTTCTCCACTTGCACTCATTGGAAAGCCTATTCGACTATGCTGCGCATCCGGTGCAGAACTTAAACTGATTGGGGCTACTGAGATCGTGTTGTACAACCCGCATCGATGCCTTCCTCAACTCAGCCTGCCTCGTTATGAATTCCCCGAATTCTCCCATACATCTCCAATCAAGAGGCGTGCTCTGGAATCTGATGAAGACTACGAAGCTACAAAATTCATTGCCACTTTATGGAATATTAGCTTCAGTCATCATGTAAAATCCTCTAAAAATAGAGATAGAGGATTAAAAGTCGCATACATACTAGCACTTCGGGAATTTCTTCCTTAAGTGTTCCCCTTTTCCTTTTCTTGCCTTGATGTAATACAGAATTCATTTCAATAAAGGATCGTTCTTTTATGTCTTGAAATCCTTTTTTAATCTCCTGTGACTTGTCCATGATTTTTCCTTAAATAAAAACTGGATTTTTCCTTAAAATATGACAGTTCGGGTTTACTTAATCAAAACGCGTCCACTCAGGAAGACGCCGTTCAACTATAATTCATTTTCCAAAAATCAGCCATTAATCCTCAAAATCCTGAATTACACCTAAAAAGTGTCTATCAACCTAGACGCCTTTTAAATTCTCTCTCTTACTTTTTTGGAACTTCGCCATTAATTCTGCAATTAATCCACTGAAATGCGTCTTTATATGTGGACGCCTTTCATCATCATGCCTTGTATTGTTCTGACCAGAATTGGCGGTAACCTGAAACGCGTCGTACTGTCAAGACGCCTTTTACTCAATTTCAAACAGTTGGCATTGCCTCCTTAATTTATGCGCCCTGAATCGCGTCGCTGTACCCAGACGCATTTTAAAGTTCTCTAACAGAACCTGCGGAGACCCCCTTTCCTTCTCATTTGCTCAAAACTTTCTCTCTCCTCTCCGAGCTCTTCTCCGGCGATCTAGCCCTCTCTCCCTTGCAAAACTCCCTCTTTCAAGTCTATGGAGCGTGGTGAAGGATCCTGCAAGGCCAAGGCGATGGTGAAGCGCCGTCGGACCTTGGCGAGGGATGAAGAAGAAGTGACGGCCGAGCTTGCCGCAGTGGAGGCCTTCTTGGAGGAGGAGGAGGCTCCTCCGACACCCATGGCCAAGCAAGAAGGAGGGAAGGGCGACCTCCACCTGGTAAGTTCCCTGTGTGATTGATCGGAATGCGAAAAGGAAGGGGAAAGGGGTTCTTGGGAAGAACCCGAAATCGGCCTTGAATGGCGTCTAGACCAGGTGACGCCTTTCAAACAGCGTCGCCCTGGTCTGACGCCATTCAGGCAAAATTCCGGATTTTAAAATGGACAAAAAATCAACTTGAATGGCGTCAGGACTGGTGGACGCCTTTCAATAGGCGTCCATGTGACTCGACGCCTTTCAATTCAGAAATATTTTATCTGCTTTTATATTCATTAACTGATGAAATTTTTTGTTTTCATTTGCAGGGGACGATGAGGGCGAGAATCTCCTGAGATTTAGTTATAGGTGCATACCGAGGGCTCCCGGACTTCCAGAAGGCGCGCCTGCGCCGGATGGGGTTCGGCGAGATCTTCGAGATCGAGCCGTTTTGGCTCGATTTAGTCCTCCTGCAGGCGCTGCGGGAGAGGTGGCATGCAGAAAGCCGGGATTTCCTAATGCCTTGGGGACATATGATCCCCACCTAGAGGATGTGGCCAGGATCATTGGCCTCAGGGTAGAGGGCCGACCGGTAAGCGGGGTGACTTACCCCAACTACCAGGGATTGGCAAAGGCCCTACTAGGCATAGAGGTGTCTAGCCTAGGTAGGGAGTCTAGGATGGTCCCCCGGGTAGAGGTGGAGGCCGCCTTAGGACTAGAGGAGCCCCGGCGTCGATCAGACGAGTCCCAGGAAGAGTTTAGGAGTAGATTAGCAGAGTCTTCCTCTTCTGTTTACTGTAGCGATCCTAGTCAGGAGGAGGAGGTAGACAGGCAGTTGAGGGTCTTTCTAGTCTTTTTCTTTGGTCAGTTGCTCTTCGGTATGAAGGGCGACCACATTCATTGTAGGTTCCTTTTTTTGTTAGATGATTTAGATAGTTTACATGAGTATGCATGGGGTGCGGCCCTTCTGGCCTACCTGTTCGCCGACTTGTCTACTGTCACGCCTGAGCGTGAGACCACCATCAGCAGCTTCTCGCCTTTCCTCCAGGTATTAGATCGTCTTTTTATTTGTTTATGATATGCAATGTGATATGATGTGATCATTTCTAACTTATATGTTCACGTATGCAGGTTTGGAGTTACCACTACTTCCCGCTCGGCCGAGCGCGAATAGTACGACCTGGTGCCGTCCCATTGGCCTGCCGCTGGCAGCCAATAGTGGACATGGCACCACAACACCACCAGCTGACGGCCCTCCGCCGTCAGTTCCTCGACTATCCCGAGCTTCTAGTGAGTTTTAACTTGTTCAATTTTGTTCATTAAATGCAATCTTCCATTCATTAAATGCAAGTTAATAATATGAATGCATCTAACCTATATGCAGGTGATCTGGCGCCCCTACCTTGGTATGGGCGAGGAGGGTCAGCCGTAGGTGACGGCTGGCCAGAGGAGGTTCGGCAGGCAGATGTGGCTGCACTGCCTGAACGAAATCAAACCCCTCCGCCTCCAGCTCGTGATGAGGACGCTGGGCCTCCACTTGGAATGGATCGATGAGGAGGTCCCGGAGGGCGTCGGAAGGAGCATGAGGGACAAGCAAGCCCTCACTGATTGGCGTGCCAAGTTTCGGAGCAATACGAGGACTGGCACCGCCGCGGCGTTAGAGGGGAGTCCCATACGGAGAGTAGCAAGGCCTACCTCTAGCAGTACCGGGCCCACTACGCCGATCAGCTTCGGCTCCTCTGACCACTCGATGTAAGTATGATTTATGCGTCTTTCACTTTGTTATTATCTTAATTTACATCTGTGAATGAATGTATGTATGTGTGGTATGCAGGATGCGCGAGATGCGGTCATCGTTGACCTCCGAGCCTGCCTACATGATGCGGAGGCCCAGCTAGAGCAGGTCCAGAAGGAGCTCTTCGACCTGGTATGTATGAATGAATATGAATGAATGAATTAATTTGTTTTGACGATTAACCACTAATGATTGTCTTTTGGTGCAGCGAGCCGTCTATACCCAGGCGGCTCCCCCTTCTTACGAAGCCTCATCCTCCTCCTACCCGTCTGCTGCTCACGAGGCTGCTCTAGCCGACCTCCAGAGCCAGCTCGCCTCCGCCATCCACCGGGCTTCCCTTGCAGAGGAGGACCGTGCCGCTCGAGTAAGTCCTATTATTTCCTTTGATTTCTGAATTCAATTTTGATTGCTTGACTGCCTTGGACTAACAATGACTTCTTATGCAGGTTGCTGAGCTCCAAGAGGCCCTTCAGAGTGTTGAAGCGGAGCTGGAGCATTCTCGTGCAGTAGCTGCTCGTGCCGAGGCTGATACTGCGCGTATTAGAGCCTTGGAGGAGCAGCTAGCACGCCTCTCTAGCGACGATCTCCCTCATGAGCTGACACGCCTCCAGATCCGTCTGGAGATGCTCACCGAGGACCGAGAACGGGAGTGGTAGGAGCGGCAGCGAGTGGATGCCGAGATGACTTCTCTCCGGGTCCAGCTTGGCATTGCAGAGCACGAGCGATGCAGTGTGGAGGAGCGTTACCGACGTGCCCGCCAGCGAGCGCAGGAAAGGGGGCACGGGAGTGCGTTCACCGCGAGTGTGGCCATATCATCAGGCTAAGCTGGTCCGAGTGTGATGGGACCACCACCTCTTAGAGCTCCACTGCCAGACGCCCAGGATGAGGCTCAGACCCAAATGGATGAAGGGGCTGGGGAGAGTCAGCCTTGAGGGCTACATGTATTTTCCTTTCTTTTGTATATCATGTAAGAAACATCTTTGATATATATATAACACTTTTGGCCTTCAACCTTGTGTTCCATGTGTTTGTCTTGCGTCCGGCACATTACTTAACAAATAGGTTAAGTATCTATTTAGGCTTAGCCCCTTGCCTGACCAAATGAATGGTCGATCAATCTTTTCATTAGTGGAGGGGTCAAGGGCATAGACTTTATTAATAAAGGTAACATGAATAATCAAACTATAAGTAAAATGCAACATGCAAGCAAACAGATGCTCGCTGAAAATAAAAGGAATGAAGCATACTCGATGCAATAAGCATATGCTAAATATTTTTGTCGTTTTGAAATTTTCATTTTGTTTGGGTTTTGAAATATGTACCCTTTTTTTTTTTGAATTTTTGAAATATATACTTTTTTTGGATTTTGAAGTATGTACTCTTTTTTTGGATTTTGAAATGTGTACTTTTTTGGATTTTGAAATATGTATTTTTTTTCAATTTTGAAATATGTATTTCTTTTGGATTTTGAAATATTTATAGTGCAAATTAAATGACCAACATGGTACTCAGATCAAAAGATCATATTCATTTATTAACTTAATTCTCAAATTGTTCTTCAATAATCTAACTTAAACCCATCGTGTTTGAACTTGTGTTTCCATTCGTGATCCCATTTGATGATTTGATCCTCAGTCAATCTAGGTTGTTCCTTAAGTTTGGAGTACGCCTGTTTAGAAAGAAAGGAAGAATTGGTTTAGAAAGCCCACGAGTAGGTTCCAGAGACTTAAAAAGATGTTCCTTTCCTATCCTAATATCTATTGGGGTTCGGTCATTTTATTCCCGGGGTATTTATCGACCTTGCGTTCCTTTTTATTTTATTTCACGGCCTTGATGTAACGTTTGTAGTGTAATGGCCTTTTGATTTGACATTTGATCTTTTGCCTTTTGTTTTTACTTTTCTTTTCTTTTTCTTGGGATGGATCTCCTCCATTTTTTTTATGACGGCCTCTTATTAAGATGGCGAGTATTCTTGGTAGTCTATTCTAAGCCTTGTTCCGACATCATGGACCGAGTGTAAAAACAGAATTTTGTTTGAAAAATGAATGATTTGCACTTTACACTTTCAGTCAAGCTTTCACTATTCTTTAGGACTTGGCATCTCTTGTTACTCATGAATCAAATGTGTCAGTGTGTGCAGTAATGTGTTTGAAATTAAATTATCCAGACTGATAAGGGAATTTGAGTTTCTAAATTTTCTAGTTACACTGGTCTTTGCACCATGCTGATCGACTCTTTAACCTAAGGGTAGTATTTATTAAGATACAAACCATTCCAGGGGTGAGTCAACTCTTTCCCTTCTGCATTAACTAGACGGTAAGCGTTACCAAGAAAAGCATGTGATACAACATATGGGCCTTCCCAATTGGGTTGGAGCTTAGAACGTGGACCACCAGGTTTTACAAAAATTCTTTTGACGACCATTTCACCAACTTTGAACTTACGTTCAATGACTTTTTTTTGATAAAAACGTGCTAGTCTATTTTGATAAACTCTTGCATGATTAGCGGTTGACCATCTTTTCTCGTCTAAGAGTTCCAATTGAGCATGGAGTGTTGAACGATGTTCATCAATGGAAAATTCCTTATTCAATTGTACTCATAATGACGGTATAAGGATCTTGTATGGAACTACCGCCTCCATTCCAAATGTTAAGGAATAAGGAGTCTGCCCAGTGGGCGTGCGGATTGAAGTTCGGTAGGCCTATAGAGCCTCAATCAATTTTTCTGGCCAGTCTGTGAATTTGTTAGGCTTGCACGTCTTTTTGATGACTTTTATCAAAGTCTTGTTAGTTGCCTCTGCTTGGCCATTGCCTTGCGGATAATAAGGAGACGAACGATGCAATGCAATTTTGTACCTGTTGCAGAGGTCTTTCAGCTCTTGTGACACGAACTATGGTCCATTGTCGGTGACGATAGTGCTTGGGATTCCAAATCTGGTGATGATGTTCTTCATGATGAACTTACAGACGGTTGATGCTTTGACTTCCGTGTATGCTTCAGCTTCTGTCCACTTGGTGAAGTATTCCGTTGCCGTAAGGATGAAAGATTTTTGCTTAATGTTAGAATCAGGATTACCAATGGGTCCAATAATATCGAAAGCTTACATGGAAAAAGGCCATGGAGAGGAAACAGGGTGGAGTGAAGATGCAAGAGAATGAATCTTATCGACGTGAAGTTGACACTTAGCACACCTACGGACATATCCTACACAATCTTCTTCCATGGTTGGCCAATATAATCCTTGTCTAAGGATTTTCTTTGCTAACATTTGTCCATTAACATGGCCACCACAAACTCCAGCATGAGCTCCTTCCATAACCTTCCAAAGCTCATCTTCGTCTAGACATCTTAGAAGAACTCCATCAAAACCCCTTTTGTATAGTGCTCCTCCAACTAGGGTGTATCTTAGGGCAACTCTCCTAATAGCCCTTTTCTCCTCAGCTATGGCTTCTTCAGGATATGATTGATCTTCGTAATACTTGGCAATTTCATAGTACCATGGCTTCTATTCATCATCCATCTCTTCTAACAGCTCCATCAACATGATCTCTCTCTTTTCCACAATATCTCCATCTCTGACCTTCTTCAACAGCTTCTCCTTAGTTCTAAGGAATGAGGGGTCCTTCACGGCGGGTGAAAGACGCCTATGAACGATGATTGATTCGGATTGTCTGCTAATTGGAAAATCAAAAGAAGATGCGAGTGAAACTAGAGCGTCAGCTAAGATGTTCTGATTCCTAGGAACATGGACAAAGATCAATTTGGTGAAAAGCTTAGCATAAGCAGAAGTAAGTTCTTGATAAGGCATGAGTTTGGGATCAAGTGTTCGATACTTGGTTAACACCTGGCGAAGAATCAATTGGCTATCACCCACAATCCTGAGTTTGGTGGCACGGTGGGAATGAGCAGCCTCGAGGCCAGCAAGGAGTGCCTCATATTCAGCTATATTGTTGGTGACTGAAAAGTCAAGCTGAAAGGCTTGTAGAATGGTGACACCTTCAGGTGAAAACAGAACAATGCCGATACCCTTTCCATGGGAATTCAGAGCTCCGTCAAAATGCAGAGTCCACATATCATCTCTGATTTGGTCTATGGACATCAGTTCCTCATCCGGAAACTCTGATAGAACTAGATCAAAACGAGGAAGGGGGTGATGAGCGAGGTGTTCTGCTATGGCATAGCCTTTGATCGCTTTCTGCTAAATGTAAGTGATATCGAATTGAGATAGACAGTTTTGCCATCGTGCTAACCTATCATTAAGGACAGATTTCTCAAGAAGAAACTTGATTGGATTCATCCTAGCGATGAGATGGATTTCATGGGCTAGAAAGTAATGCTTCAATTTATGAACCCATACCAATGCTGCACATGTTTTCTCCATCGCCGTGTATCTCTGCTCAGCGGGGTTGAGAAGTTTAGAGAGATAGTAGGCTGTCCTCTCCTTTCCTTCTTCATCCTCTTGCGCTAGGACAGCCCCCACTGCATCATCCAGGACAGAAATGTAAAGTATCAATGGTTTGCTTGGAGGTGGTGGTCTCAAAACAGGAGGACTTGCCAAATAATTCTTTAATCCATCGAATGCCTCCTGACACTTATCGTCCCAATCGAATTTGACTCCCGGCTTGGTAAGCTCGTAGAACGGCTTACACCTTTGTGAGTGCTGGGAGACAAAACGGTGAATAAATTGCAACCTCCCGATTAATCCTCTTAACTCTTTCAAGTTCTTGGGAGGTGGCATTTCTCTAATAGCCTTCGCCTTGTTGGGATCGATCTCAATTTCTCGTTTGCTGACAATGAACCCAAGTAATGTCCCTGAGGATACCCTGAATACACATTTCTTGGGGTTCATCTTTAACTGATATTCCCTTGATCTTTCTAATATCCTTGCCAAAACTTTGGCATGCTCAGCTTTAGTTTTAGATTTTACCAACAAGTCATCTACATACACTTCTAGATCGATATGCATCATGTCGTGAAATATTGCCATCATAGCCCTCTGATAAGTGGTTCCAGCCTTCTTTAATCCAAATGGCATGCCGACATAGCAATATGTTCCTCAAGGTGTAGTGAATGATGTCTTTTCCTGATCTTCTTCTGCTAACTTGATCTGATTGTATCTTGAAAATCCATCCATAAATGATAATGTCTCATAGCCAGCAGTATTATCGGTGAGTACATCAATATGGGGCACTAGAAAATCATCCTTAGGACACGCCCGGTTCAAATCTCAGAAGTCAATACAAATTCTGACCTTCCCATCTTTCTTCATAACTGGGACTATGTTGGCCACCCATTGTGGATAGAGGACAACTTTAATGAATTTGGCCTTATGTAACTTATCAACCTCTTCCTTCATTTTCAAAGCCATTTGTGGGTGGAATCGCCTCAATTTCTGTTTAACCGGGCTAGCTCCATCCTTTAATATCAACCTGTGTTCCACTAGGGATGAGTCTAGCCCCGACATATCCTCATAACTCCAGGCGAAAGTGTCCTTATAATCCTTAAGAATTTGTACCATTGCCTTCTCATCTTCTTCAGAAAGATTCTTACTAACGAGGACAATCTTAGGTTCGTCTTTAGTCCCTAAATTGATTTCTTTGGTGAGCTCTTCTACGGCAGCTGAGGGTTCATCGAATCTTTTTACTCCACTGGTATATGCCTCAGCCGCGTCCTCGTCATCTTCCTCATCTTCAACAATGGGGTCTTTTTCAACGATGGGTACAATCGGACAAGTAAGAAGTTTTCTCAATGAGGATCTGGGGGAAATTTGTTGCCAAATTGACATTTTTTTTTGGATAAAAGAAGAATTAATCATAAAACAAGAATGAAGATGAATAGGAGGGGAATGGGATGAAGGAAGTGGCACCAAGGCCAAAGGATTAGGGGGATCATACAGCAGTATGTCCCAGATTAAATTATAGATCCTCTCTGGATCGAGAGGAGGTTGTGGAATGAAGTCCCGTAGGGACAGAGTAATCATGACGGGCGGAGCCTATGGAATATGTTCAATAATGACCCGCGACCAAGTCAGGGTCAGGAGCAGAGTGCGGAACAAGGTGTGAAGCGTGAAAATATGAGAAGGATAAGTCCCCCTCCATAGCAGATCCGTGGTATAGCCAGCTTCATAGGGGTCATCTGGCTCCCCTTCATCAGTTTCCTCTGACACCAGTATTCTCTTGTCAAAAATAGCACCAGGCCCTTCAATCAGTTCATCTATCTGTGGCGGCCACTTAGGTTCAGAGGGATCAAGGAACAGTCTATTCAGCACGATATGTAGATCCCTCAAATCGAACCACCTGTACCATTCACATTCAGGGTCTTGGAATTTTCTCCTTTTCATTAGCTGCAGAGCCTCCAAGGACTGGTATGTGAGCAGCTCCGAACAATGTCTAGCCAAGTCTCTTCCATAAATATCATGGAGGTCAAAACATGAAGTAATGACCACCGTGTTGTCATGACTGGTTACGGGCCCCTTTACAAAATGGGTGTATAGAGTCCATGTTAGGGGGTCCCGACCTTCTTTGCAGGGCGTAGACATTGTATCCCAGACTTTCCGGCCGTCTTCATTCTCCTCTTGCTGAACAATGTCCTGCTTCATTTTTCTAGGCCTATAGCCTAGGCCATTTCCAGGTATCCCTCGGTTGTCTTTGACGGGAGTGGTCCTGCCTTGTAACTGCATGCCCAGGCCTTTTCCAGGCTGATATCCACTCTTAATCATTATTTTCCATGCAGGGGTACTCATGCACTTCCCCCTCTTTATGGCATTTAATGGATAAGGAGTAAGAGTGGCGTTCTTTAAAGGATCAACCACCGAATGGTAAACCTGTAATACTGACAGAAAAGGTTGTCGGCCAGGTGAAGAAGTGGGCTTTGTATTCAGAAAGTGAGCAGCAGCAAGGATCGGCATGCTCGTAACTTTGATGATTCGTCCTTTGTAGGAAAATTTAAGGCATTGATGATTCGTAGAGAGAATTGCCTCGAGGGTTTTTATATAAGGACGACCCAAAATGGCATTCAGAGAAGGATCGATTTCTAGAATGTGAAATTCGACCTCGGCATGACACACAGGGCCTAGCTCCACTTTCAAATAGACCATTCCCAGAGGGGAACAGGTGGATTTATCCTATGCCATCACAGAGATAGGGCTAGGCAGCCATTTTTCCTTGGGCACACCGCACAATTCCAAGGTCTTCGGAGCCAAGACATTGATTGAAGCCCCTGTGTCAACCAGACATGCATCCATGGCCTTCTTGCGGATGTTGACTGTGATACTTAAAGCCATGCTTCTAGCTGCTCGCAGTACTAGTTCCGATACATGGAATGAGATAGAGGGCTGATCACCCTGAGGAACTAGTAGTGCGGCAATTTTTTCTACCGGCACGTCTTTATTGACCATCACCTTTTGTAAATATTCCATCAGAACTTCTTGATGGGTCTTCGATCGCTTTATCAGTTCGAGCACAGAGATTCGTGCCGGTGTTCGGTCCAGATGTTTCAACAAATCATATTGAGTGCTTGGTGCACTCTCATCATGGTGTGCTTCCTCCGACGGCTGTGATGGGTCGTCTTTGACTGTTGACTGAGGAAAGACTTTGTTGAAAATCCTCCCACTCCGAAGCGCATGTTCTTCAGTCGTGGAAGGGCCGGGTGACAACTTGAGCACCGCAGGGTTGGATGATGCAGATGGTGTGGACTGTTGGTATACGGGTGATGGCGTGGGGTTAGTTGGTGGTGGCGTAGTACGGATGAGAGGCCTAGATGGTTGGATGGTGGAAGGGTGGTTGGTGCGGGTGAAGTGGGGAATGGCATGCACAGTAGGGGTTTAGATGGCTGGATGGGATTTGGGTAAGCGATAGTGGTAGTGAGTGAAGTGGGGAATGGTACGCGAAGAAGTGGTTTGGATGGCATGAGGGGTGCGTAATTGGCCTGTGGGGGGTTGTTTAATGGAGGCGTAGTGGCGTGGGGAGCAATGGGTTTGAGGAAAGTGGGCGGTGGTAATGGGTTAGCGGGTGTGGGTGAATGATATGCGGGTGTTGGTATAGGGGTGATGGTAATGGGCTGTAGTCTGGGTATATGGATGGTGCGGCGTGGTGGTTGCTCTACGGTGCTTGGAGTGTGGCCCGTTGAATAAATAGAGGAAGAGTCCTCTATCTTCTATTGTTGCCCTCGATTAGCCTCAGACCGGGTATTTGTCAGAATAGGGGCAACTTGGTTCTGGTTCTGATGCTCCGGAAGTGGGTTTTGTACTATACCCATGTTTGGCGGCACTACTGCCTGCACTGGTGCTCTTGGTTGTTGTTGTTGCTGCTGTTGTGGTGGTCTCCTCGCCTTCAAGGCGGATATGTACTTCTTCATCTCTTCCCAGTCGATGCCTCCCTGCTCGTTGAGATCATGTATATAATCTCGGAATTGGAAGCAGGTGTCTATTGTGTGTCCAGGCTGTCTGTGGACGTAACAATACATGGAAGTATCGACATTTTGGGGCCAGATTGCTTTCTCTCTTGGCAGGACCAAGGCATTGGCTGCCATTAAAGCACTAAAAATGTCTGCTAAGGACTCTGGAAGGACTGGGTATTCTGCCCTCTTCAGGCCTGGGGGTCTTCTCTGCTGGTTGTAATCAGCAGGAAGAGGGACATTGTGATATGCCGGCGGTGCGCGCGGCTGGTACTGCTGTTGTTGCTGATACTGCTATGGTGGGGGTTGATACTGTAACTGCCGTTGCGGCTGCTGCTGTGGCTGCTATTGTGGCTGCTGGTTCGGCTGCTGAGGCCGCTGATACTGGGGTTGTTGATACTGTGGATTTGGCTGCTGCTGTCTGTAACCCTACTGGTTTGGCTGCTGTGGCCGCTGGTACTGAGGTTGCTGACTCCTTAGAAACTGGGGCGAGTTGTTGTTCATACTGCTAACCTGCTCATGAGAGGGCGTTCCCTCAGTAGTTGGACCTGTGTTAGGGAAATTTGGCACTGCAGGCTTCCGAGGTGGAGGCCTGCTAGGTCGGTGAGGATCAAAGACGCTAGAAAACGTAGCATCTTTGAAAGCATTCTGACAATATCGCGCTCTTTCATAGAGCTCTGCCATGCTGGTCAGGTTGTTCAGGGAGAGGACGAGTTTGAATTGAGACGTAGCATTGGAAATTAGCATCTTTACTTGCTCCGATTCAGACAAGTGATCTTTCACTTTTTCCGCCATACCCCTCCATATGTCAGCAAAACTGACGAACTCCTCGTCGGGCTTCATCTTCTCTGCTATCAGGTCAGTAATGGACAGGGAGGGGGCAACTCTATCCTGGTATCGTTGAATGAACTTTCTTGAGACGATACTGTAGTCCTCTACTTCAGCAGGTTCTAAAGAAAAGAACCATTCGAGGGTTGGTCCTTCTAAAGATCTCCTGAACAAAAAGGCCAATGACCTCTTGTCGTTTTGCCAGAAGGATGACTCGTACATGAAATCCTTCAAGTGAGTGAAGGGGTTACCAGTACTGTTATGCTTTTGGTACACTGTCATCTCAAAGGGTGGCAGATGGAATACAGGCAGACTTGGTAAGTTAATCTCTGGTGCAGCTTTGACCCTCATCATCTTCTGGAGGTTGTTGAACTGTTCGTCCATACGCTCCATCTTTGCCAGCAGCGCTTGTGTTGTGGGATCAACCTGGGGAGAAGGGGGAGGTGGAGGTATCTGATAGGCCTGTTGCCTAGAATATGTACGGCAGGGAGGACAATAGAGTGGAGGCCCGGCAGAGCTTCCGCTATGCCCAAGGGCATTTTGGTAAATAGGCGTCAGTGGCCTGGCCGGTTGCCTAGAAGAGGAAAGTTGTGGCCCAATTGGCCGAGAAGCTGAAACGTGAAGGCCTTCCATGGCCTGGTGAATGAAGGAAGGAGGATGAGGAGGTTGTTGAGGAATGACAGGGGGAGCCGCAGGGTTCGGCTCAGCAGACTGCATGGGAGTCTTCCCCTTCAAAATGGACTGGATCGCCTCGAACTGCTGAGGATCCAGACAGGAGGCAAGAACTCCCAAAGCATTCACAAGATCCGAGGGATCGGAAGACGAGAGATCATTCGGATTCATGTCTCCCTCGAAAATAGGGTTAGGAACCGCATGCACATGCAGAGGAAGATCAGGATATTGATCGTGAGCACAATGAAGAGGGGTTGGGACATTCCCCTCATATCGAACTGGACAAGGGTGAGAATTACGGGAGGCATCAACATCTCCTCCGCTTTCAAAATGGTAATCAGAGTCACGAGGGGCATTAGCATCTCCCTTGTAGTTGACTATGGCATCTGGAGCCATGCTTAAATCCCAACCTGATCGAAGTAGCATGATGTTAGATTTCTTTTAGAGATTGACAGACAAGTTGCACAGAGATTAAGGAAACAAGTGGATGTTTAACGTTATTTCAGGATTCCTTGTTGAGTTATTTAGATTCAATTAATCTCAAATTCACTCAAGAGGTAGGATCCTAATTTCAGTTCAATGTCTACCGTTATACTCTATGGCTTTCTCTTACAACGTTATGAAAATCTAACCAGGACTTCAATTGGTACAACCAGCCCGATTAACAAGGAGGAATACCATGATTTCGGGGACTTACGGAGGTCTTTAACGCCAACCACTCTAGTCTGATCGAGGGACCGACCCAATCAGAGAGAGTTGAAGACGTCAATAAGGGTGTTCCTAAGGAGAGGAGGGTGTTAGCCTCAGTGCGTATGACCTGTAGCCTGGATGGCCTCTAATGCTTAATATATAATGGGTAGTAGCACACAGATCAAAAAATCTGAGAACTGAAGAAGAAACAAGAAACTGCCTGAATCGCGTCGCTGTTGGTCGACGCTATTCAAACAGAAACTTATTTTTCACAGAAGCTCAGGCAGCAGACAACAGAGAAAGTTGACTGAAAGGCGTTTGGGTTGGGCGACGCTGTATGAAACGCGTCGCTGCTCCTGGACGCTTTTCAAGTCACAAATTCAGTTTTTCAGGAGGAATTTATGGATCGATTCCCCCTCACAAACATGATGAAAAATCAGCTCATGCGAATCTTTTTTTTATTTCCAATTTTAACAGGATGATTTTATCAAATAAACAACTAAAATATCAATCAATCACACAATCTTTTATCACAGAAGCAGCTTTTTAACTAATCAAATGGGGAGGGCAAGATCTTGCCACAGGGGTGTGCACGTGATGCACGTAGGAATAACAACTAAACTAAAAACTCACCGATCAGTGAGGACGTGTCGAGAGACACAGGTGGTGCACCGTGGGTGCGCGATTGATAACAGAAAGAACAAAGAATTAAAAAGATGGCGAGACCAAGTCCTACCGTGATCGCCAAGAAAGTTGTGAGTACTCGAATTGAGTGTGTGATTATCATGAAAAATTATGTTGTTTAAGTGAAAAATAAACCTATTAAAAAGAAACTAGGTGAATGTGATCGCCAGAAACTTTTGACTAAAAAGTTCCAAAAGAAGAAAGTTTGATCGCCTACCTGTTTGAATGTGGGAGATGTCGAGTTCTTGATTCCCCTCCTTCAGCTGGCTGAAGAAAGAGAGCCCTTTTTATCTTTGTTCTTGCTTTGGCTGCTTACTGGGCTTTGAGGATCACCCAGATTCCTTGTTGTTCGTTGTTGATTCCCTCCTCTTGTTCTTCTTTTGTACCTTGCAAAAAAATGGAAAGAAATGAAGAACGATGAGAACTTAAGCAGAAGTAGTATCTATTCTAGTAGAAATTTTAAACATGCAACTAAACAGATGAACTCACTTGTTGAGTGGTCTTTTAAACCCTTTTAACAAATAGGTTTGGAAAATAATACTAGTGTGTGTGTGTGTTGCATGGAGTGATGTGATGAAAAATGTGAGGCTAATGTAATGAAAAATGTGAGAAAGTATGTAGAAATTAATTAAAAGCTAAGCTGGGTGGCCCCTGGAAAGCCTTGGTCTTGAATGGATCTTAGATGGACGAAGAACGGATGAAGACTCCAGATGGTAGCAACACTTCGATCCTTCAGCGTTTGGACGTCGTCTTCAAGATTCCTTTGCTCGATTATCACTCTTACTAAAATCACTATCCCTACCACTATTATCACTATCACTCACTCTTTCACTAACCAAGGAGCTGGGTATTTATAGACTTTTACATCCGCGGTTATTAATAGATTTACATGAAGAAATTTTGAAGTTTATTTAGCTTAACAAATAGATAAACACAGATTAATTCATTATTATCTGTAATTATCTAAAAAGCGTCGCCCATGGGAAACGCCTTTTAGCTAATTAAGATAAGGATAAACATCCGGGAAAAGTTCATTATTATCTGTAATTATTTAAAACGCGTCGCAATGTGGAGACACCTTTTAGACTAATTAAGATGAAGATAAACATCCGGAAAAGAGATAGAAACAACTTAGAAAACCTAAATTGCGTCGTGCCTAGCAGACGACTTTTAGCTAATTAATCGATTAATTAAAATTCAAATTTAAATATCAAAATAGGAATAAACTCTAAATGGCGTCTGCACAGGTAGACGTCTTTTCGACTTCTTCATATTTTAATTAAAATTTGAGTTAAAATGAATTTAATTAATTAACTTAAATTACGTTTGTCTGACCCGACACTATTTAGATAATTAACCCAAAAGGATCAATAAAAATTAACCGATGATTAAATATCAGACCATTCTGAGGCATTATTATATGATATTAAATTTACTCAAAATGACGTGTCTACACCTTTCCTTGTAAGTTTTCTTGTAAGATTGTACCATCATTTTCGTTCTCATTATTTTTATGGCAGCAATTTCGAGGATGAAATTCTTTTAAGGGGGGGAGAATAAAAAGACTGAAGTTTCGGATCCAGTTATCGGGTCGGTCTCGGTGTCGGACCCCTTGGTTTGGGTCCTTGTAGGGGCTGGGGCATGGGTTCTTTTTCGTGTTGAGCTTGCGAGATGCGGTTTTGAACGGCGTCGGCCTTAGGGGATGCCATTTAGGAGTTTTGTAGGGGTACTGCGTGGGCGGGCATGGGGGCGCGTGTGTACGGCCCTGGTCGTGTCGTCTGAATGGTGTCTTGCATGGTAGTACCGGCGGCCCGTCCTGTCGTCTTATTGGCGTCGTTCTAGAACGACGCGTTTTAGCGAGTTTCGGTTGACGCTCCGAAGCCCTCCCTCCTTTCCCACATTCTCTCCACTCCTCTCTCTCTGCTCCCCCTCCCCTCTGAACACCTCTGACACCCCCTTCCCCTTCTCCTTCCCTTCCTCTCCCCATTCCCCCTCTTCCTCCACTCCATCAACCTCCTACCCCTTACCACTACCACCACCATCTCCGCCGCGGCACATTTCTCTCCGGACGGCAGCCGACGTCCCGGTGAGTGACAACATCCATGGCAGTACCGACAGTGGCATGTGGCGTAGCGGTTCGGCGGCTAGGAGCACGGAGGAGTTCAAGGAACCGGTAGAGTGACAATCCTCGCGGTGTTTTGTTTAAAACCATAATTTTCCCGCTTTGAAGTATGCAATATGTGTGGATGCTTCTAGGGTAGAAAGTATTTTCTAAAGGGTTCTTTATGAAAATAATTAAGCTTCTCCCCTACTTTTTCCATTTTTGACGTTTTTGTGTGATTTGGGGGAGAAATCACACTTTGTGACTCGGGGGAGGCCGGAGAGAGAACCTATTTGCGAGTGCTAAATGACGTCTGGCGACAGCGATGCCATTTTAAATGGCGGCTGCCACCCGAGACACTGTCTAGTCCAGCCTATTCGTAGGCCAGATCAGTGGGATTATGTCTATCTTGAATCGCGTCTGGAGACAGCGACGCTATTTTAAATGGTGTCTACCAGGGGCGACACGATTTAGTCCATCTTTTGAGGCAAATTTCCGTATGAACCAGTTTAAGGGTCTTGAATGACGTCGGCCACGGGCGACGCGATTCAAGACAGAACCTCATTAATTCATCCAATTAACATATGTTTACATTGTTAGATAGTTTGGTTAAATGCATATTTGAAAACGTACTTCGAGGATGAGGATTTCTATGTGATCGGATCGCACTGTATTGTGTTTTGTGCAATCCTAGACCTAGAGTGACAGTTGTTAGCGCTTAGGCATCCTGTGTCGGTGTGGGAGTGACACGGCGCCGGTGTGAGAGTGGTGGGATGACGCCTTAGGGAGGGTCACCTAGTGTACCTCGGGGTGTAGCTAGTTGATAGCTTAAGATTGTGTTGTTAAAAATCAAAGCTAACAATCTAAATTAATCGGCTCATTCAAATTGAATTTTTAACAATAGCAATAGTGAGTTCGAGTCGAATACATAGGGAAATAGATTTTTAAAGTTGAAAACCTTCAATTTTTTTAGAGTATAAACAGAGAAGAAATAAGATGGAGCATGATGATTTAATAAATAACAATTGAAACTAACCGGACTTACTATGAATTCACAAATGGAGCACCCCTAAAAGAGCATAATCAGACCATCTACTAAACTAAGACTACCTCTAAAACACTAATTAAAAGTATAATGTAAAGTTTGAGTGGTGTCCATAGAAGAAAAAATAAAAGTTGTAGAACAAAAGGAGAGAGGAAAGATCACTTTTTTCAAAGGAGCTACTGTCATTCATTAACAGAACTGTATGAAATTTTACAGAAATATTAAAAATTTGAAAATAATATGACTTTAAGAAGGAAACTTTTAAAAAAAATATTCGAAATATAATGTAATATGATGAAGTCAAAAAACTAGAGAGAGAGGAGATGTAGAGAGAAAACTAGTGCTTGCAGCTCTCGTAGTCCTTCACGCGGATCCTTGGCCATCCTAAACTCCTTCCAGTACTCAGTTGTAGTGCCTTGAGTCCCCCTCTTGCCCTTGATAGCCGCTAGTTTGAGAGAGATGTAGAGAGAGAGAGAGAGAGGGAGAGAGAACTGTTGGGATCCGGGCGGGACGCGAAGAACGCAGCGGAAACGAAGAACAAAAACTAATCCCGCCCGATGCCCGCTGATCCGATTCGGAACGAAAAACGCAAATCGAAAAAATCGGGTTGGAATCTGATTACCGTGCGTGGATTCGAATCCGCTTCCGTTTCGGTTCCGTCGAGGCGATGCCGCAAGCCGCACAAGCGTCCGGCCTCCAGCGGTATCCACGCGATCCTCCGCGGTAGTTCGTCCTCGATCCCTCGTCCGTTTCAGCTCGCTCGCTGAAGATCCGTCGCCGCAACGATTGCGGAAATCCCGCCGACGGGAATTCCCGACTTTCGGGAATCACACGCGGCGGAGACGGAAGCTGTTCTGGCGCGCCGAACGGGACGCCCAGAGGTGGAGAGAGAAAGGGGGGATGACGGCCAGCAAGGAAAATCCTGGAGCTTGGCCCAAGGTTTCTCAACAGCGTGTATATATATTAAGTCGGCGCGACTTTTCACAAAAGTCCCCGAGTTAATATAAATCTCACTTATGTACCACCGACTGAGAATCTTATTGCGTGTGACCCTCTAGGCCCATTTACCAGTCCGATTTTCAGCCCGTTAAGTCCAGTAACTAGTTATCGACTTATTGTAATTAATTAATATCTATATATTAACTAATTACTTAACCGAATTGACATCGTATGTAAATTCGATCGGACTTCTGATCAAGTTGAGTGCCAAGCAACACCGCATGATCTCGGAAGGTAATGGAGTTCAGCAACCCACTCATGGAACCTGTCCGTCCATAGTTATCACGTGGCTATAATCCTTCGTTCGTACAATGCTCTCGAGTTAACCTAGGGTATGGTCAACTGTCAAACCCTAGAGTGTCAACTCACTTGAATCAGACTCCGCTTTACAATATCCGAAAACCACTTTTCTGATATTGTTTCTGCTCTGGCCAAAGACTCCTTGGATCTACTCTAGAGCATTCTCTCTCCAGTTACCTGAGAGCGAACGATCCTTTATTGAACACACAATCACCTTCGAAGGTCTTCCGCTGGACCCGATCCTTGACTATTTGAGATCCCGTGGATAGGGATTCGTAGGTCAAGGTCAAAGTCCAGAAGTCCACCGACAAGGTGTCTTTGGTGTCTCAAGTCCAAGGATCAACTACGCTACTGTGACGATGAATCAAGCCGATTGACAGTCAGGTAAATTACCATTCGGCGATTCATGTCGGATCAGTTCAGTAAACTCATTCCCCAATGAGCACCTACAGGTTTACCATTGTGTCTCCACACTAGTAACTAATGAGATCAGTCACCCTCATCATATAAGCTGGAATAACCTGTACTAGTCTAACCAGATGTTTGATGTCCTTCTCAAACATCCTACGACTAGGAACAATTAAGAATATGTGTTTATAAGTCATCAGTCTCATTATTATGATCTCATCATAATCTGATGACTATTACACATATTCATGGACTTCATTATGCGCAAATATAAATATGCCAATCTACATAATGAATTTAATGCCATTTATTAGTGAACCAGATTGAAATAGGTGCCTTATGATTGGCTTAGAGGACACCTATATCCATCAAGAACAAAGCTAGAGAGAGAGAGAGAGGTGCTACTGTAGCAGAGAGGGAGACAAAAGTGAGAGAAGTCAGGAGGGAGAAGAAAAAGTAGGAGAGAGCGAGAAGGACGGAAGGAGAGACCTTTTAAAAAGGGAGCGAATTTTAAAATAAAGAAAAGAAGAAAGTGGATGGCGACTGGCTCCTCTTGTTCTCTTCTTGGGTAAGAATTAGGACAACCATTTAGGGTAGCAAAAGACCCTTTTGCCCCTGCTTTAGTATTTTTGCCAAAATAAAGCCGATTTTGCTGGGATTTGAACTCCCGTCCTTCTCACAAACGACCAGAAACTTAGCCAATTGCACTGTATCTTCTTCATGTCCTGTTCACATAAAATAAATGTAAATTAAGATATTATCATAAATAAAATTACATTTATGCTTAAATAAATTATTTTATCTTGGTTTTGCTCAGAAAACCGCAATTACATGAAATGATGATGTTTTTAACTCGGAATTTAACGAAATTAGTACCGTTGGGATCGGTACAAAATTATCTATCATTTCATGCTATTTTACACATAAAACTGTGAGTATGATGCGTGCGATTGCCCTTTTAAATGTTCAAAATTATCAGCTTATCACACCCTTCAACTTACTCATTGCTAATCCCTTAGCAATGCAAATAGAAGACAAATTGGGACAACAATGAACTATCATGCTTCATTTATAGTTATCTATCACAATCAATTAAATTGTGGCTGATCGGTTAGGCTAAAGTTCTCATTTCCCACTACACTTTGATTCGCGACAGGTGATTGTGCATGTAAGTTGGCATGCTTATAACTCGTTTCTGCCCTTTCCATTATATCCTCGCCTTTACTAACCCTTTAGATAAAACTACCTGGGGGAGAGAAAAGAAAAGGGATTTCTCGATCAGTCCGAGAGGATCATTTTTCAGCTTCCGCTCCGACTCAACACTTTTCACGACTTCGTCATAGTTCTGGTGTGAAGGACTTTTCATTTAGTTGCACATTTCCCTTTGAGAGTGCTTACTTTTTTATACTCTCTTTAAACTGTCTGAGGGGAGGTGCGTACTTTTTGTCACCTACCTTCCTTTAGCTCTTTCTTTGAACACCTTATTTGACATTTAATGTTACAAATGTCTCTTTTTAAATGACCGCCTATTTAGAGTGCTGAGTGGGTCGGTCCCCTATTACGAATCCTAATGTTCTTTTCGTTCAACTCAAAATAAAAAATAAAAAAAATGGAATAAATAGTCCTATCCTTAAGGTTAATTCCAGTAATTTTATATTTTTATGGTCTTTCACTCATTCTAAGTTGTCGTGTGTGTGTGAAAATCATTCCTATCGTGGCTTCTTATGAAGTGGGATATTATGAACTTTAAAGGCTCTATCCAATTTGACTAACGTAAAATTGATCGGATTATGATTCACTTAATGAAGCATGATTCCAGGCACTTATGTAGGATGTGAAAAAAAACAAAATTGTAACCATTTTCTCATTGAAAAATATCAGTTTTCTTCAAAGGATTTTTCAAAAAAAATTCATATCGATTGCCCCCCCAAACTTGATTGACATTGTCCTCAATGGCATAAGAAATAAGAATATTTGTTAGCCATAAAAAAACTGAGAAGGAGACAAACAACCTGTAGCCATGAAGATGCGACTTTACCAAAGGCGACTGCTGCAGAAAAACTTAAAAATGAAAAGACAAATAGAAGCTGCTTCAAAATGTTGGGTTGCCTCCCGACAAGCACTAAGTTTAACGTCTTCAGCCAGACAGAAATACAATCACTGTGGATCACTCAGCATCATGGATTCAGGTGAGTTATTTTGAAGATTTTCAACAAACGGTTTTAATCGTTGCCCATTAACAGTGAATGTGTATCCAGTCTTTGGATCCATGATTTTAACAACTCCGTGGTCAAAGGCTTTTATGATTAGGAATGGCCCATCCCATCTTGATTTCAATTTTCCTGGGAATAGGCGAAGCCAAGAGTTAAATAACCAAACTTTTTGATTTTGATGGAAAGTTTTCCTCAGAATGTGTTTATCATGGAAAGCTTTGGTTTTGGCTTTGTAGATCTTGGAGTTCTCATAGGATTCATTGCGTAATTCTTCTAACTCGCTCAGTTGTAGGGTCCTGTGGGTACCAGTTTGGACTAGGTCAAAATTGACTTGTTTGATGGCCCAATACGCCTTATGTTCTAATTCCACAGGAATGTGGCAAGCCTTTCCAAAAGCCAGGCAATCAGGAGATATGCCAATAGGAGTTTTATACGCAGTCCGATAGGCCCACAAAGCATCATCCAATCTTTCAGACCAACCTTTTCTATCAGGCCTAACAGACTTTTGTAGAATATTCTTGATTTCTTTATTAGAAACTTCTACTTAGCCACTGGTTTGAGGATGATACGGGGTAGCTAGCTTGTGAGTGATCCCATATTTCTTAAGCAGAGATCAAAATTGGGAATTCGTGAAATGCGTGCCCCCATCACTTATGATCGCCTTGGGCCACCCGAACCGAGAAAAGATGTTTTTCTGGAAATATTTCATGACCACTTTATGATCATTGGTTCAAGTAGCTACCACTTCAATCCACTTAGAGACATAATCCATCGCTACTAAGATATATTCATGACCAAACGACGGTGGAAACGGTCCTACAAAATCTATCCCCCAAACATCAAAAACTTCAACCACCAAGATTAGGTTAAGCAGCATCATGTCCCTTTTTGCCATATTCCCTACAGCTTGACATTTGAGGCACGTTTTGCTGAACTCATAGGCATCTTTGAAGAGTGTAGGCCAGTAGAATCCACTTTAAAGGACATTGGCGACAGTTTTCTTTCCTGAGAAGTGGCCCCCACAAGAAAGATTGTAGCAGAAATTCAGTACACTTTGTTGTTCTTCCTCCGAGACACATCGCCGGATGGTTTGATCAGGACAGAATTTGAAAAGTTTAGGTTCTTCCCAGAAGTAATACTTCGCTTGAGATAAGAATCGGTCCTTCTCACTTTTGGTCCATCCTTCAGGAAGTTGATTAGCTACCTTATAGTTGACAATACGGGCATACCAAGGTGCAATGGTGTGAGAAATGGCCAATAGATGATCATTAGGAAAAGAATCAGTCATTGGTTCACTCTCGGAAATCAGAATTCGAGATAGGTGGTCAGCTATCACGTTCTCAGATCCCTTTTTATCCCTAATTTCTAAATCAAATTCTTGAAGGAGTAAGATCCATCTGATGAGTCTAGGCTTGTCATCCTTCTTGGTTAGAAGATAATTCAGAGCTGAGTGATCAGAATAGATTATGACTTTTGCCCCTAAAAGATAAGATCAAAATTTTTCTAGGACAAAGACCATAGCCAATAATTCATTTTCCGTGGTGGTATAATTCATTTGAGCATCTACAAGGGTGCGACTTGCATAATAGATCACCACGGGACACTTGTTGATTCTTTGTCCCATAACTGCATCGATAGCATAGTCGGAGACATCACACATGATTTCAAAGGGCAAAGACCAATCAGGAGATTGAAGGATCGGGGCTTTGGTCAATGAATCCTTCAAAGAATTGAATGCCTTTATACAAGGTTCGTCCAAGTGGAATGGGACATCCTTAGCTAGGAGAAGAGTTAGAGTCGGACAATTTGAGAGAAATTTTGGATAAATCGATGGTAGAAGCCGGCATGGCCAAGAAATGAACGGATTTGTCTAACCGAAGTGGGAGGAGGAAAATTAGATATGAGATCAATCTTAGCTTTATCTACCTCTATCCCCCTCTTAGATATAATGTGGCCTAGAACAATACCCTCTCAAAGCATGAAGTGGATCTTCTCCTAATTAAGAATCAGGTTGGTTTCTATGCATCTTGCTAGCACTTGTTTCAGATTCTTTAAGTAATTCTCAAAAGAGTCCCTGAAGATTGAAAAATCATCAATAAAAACTTCGAGGAACTCTCCCACCGTGTCGGAGAATATAGACATCATGCACCGTTGAAATGTGGCTGGTGCATTGTATAATCCAAATGGCATTATCCTAAAAGCAAACGTGCCATAAGGGCACGTAAAAGTGGTCTTTTCTTGGTCTTCTGGGTAAATAGCTACTTGATTATACCCAACCCATCTAAGAAGCAAAAGTACTTTTGACCCGATAACTTTTCTAGAATCTGATCCATGAACAGGAGTGGAAAGTGGACCTTCTTAGTGATGAGATTAAGCTTTCTGTAATCAATACACACTCTCCATCTCGTGGTGAGCCTAGTGGGTACCTCTTCCCCATGATCGTTCTTGATAACCGTCAATCCAGACTTCTTAGGTACCACTTGGGTTGGACTGACCCATTTGCTATCCGATATAGGGTAGATGATACCCGCATCAAGTCATTTCACAACCACTTTCTTAACCACCTCTTTCATGTTTGGGTTAGGCTGCCGTTACATTTTCCGATTGGGCTTAGAATTCTCTTCCATATAGATGTGATGCATGCAAATGGACGGGCTAATTCCCTTTAAATTGGCCATCGACCATCCAATGGCACTCTTATGGTCTTTAAGGACCTCGGTTAATTGGGCCTCTTGCGGCGATGTGAGGTTTGCCGCGATGATGATCGGAAGTGTAAGGATCGAGACTTTCGGATCCGGTTTTCGGGTCGGACCCCCGTTGTTCTAGCCCTTGTGAGGGGCGGAGGTTCTGAGTCGAATCGCGTCAGGACCTCGAGACGCGTTTTAAACGGCGTCCACCATGGCAGACGCGTTTCAGGTTCTGCCACGTGGGTGCCACGTGGACTGACTTTGGGCCGCGAGAGTACGGCCCTGTCAGGTCGTCTGAACGGCGTCCGTATGGGTCGACGCCTTTCAGACTGCGACCCTGAGTGTGTCAGAGTACGGCCCTGACAAGTTGTCTGAATGGCGTCTGTGAAGGACGACGCGTTTCAGAATCTTGTCAGAGCGGCCGTCATATCACCTGATAGGCGTCCGTGCATGTCGACGCGTTTTAGCCAGTTTCTGGTTAACCCCGCGAGCCCTCCTTCTTTCCCTCATTTTTCTCCTACTCTCCTTCTCTCCTTCTCCTCCGGCGACGGCGGCGATCCCCTCCTCCTCCCTCTTTTCCTCACACCATTTCGCCTCTCCCTCCACTCCATCCTCTACCTGGCTCCTACCCCTACCACCTCCACTTCCACTGCGGCGTTCTACTCTCCGGACGGCGGCTGACGTCACGGTGGGGCTAGGACGACCTCGGCGGTACCGGCAGCGGCGTGGGGCGAGACAGGCGGACGGCTTGAAGCTCGGAGGCGTTCGAGTGTCCGGTAGGGTGACGTTCCCCGTGGCACTGTGTTTAAGATCACGTTTTCCTCAATATGCATGTGGTAGATCTTCGGTTTTGGGGGTTAGAATGAGCATGTTTAGGAATTCTATGGGGGTGTTTGCCTATGAATTGTCTTGCTCTTCGTTTCCCTCCAGTTTGAATGATTTTTGGGGTTATTTGGAATTGGAAAGGGAGCCCTCGGGTTTAGGGCGTTCCTGGTTCCTGGGCTTGAAAGACGTCGTGCATGGACGACGCCTTTTTGAAGGGCGTCGGGCCATCACGACGCCTTTTAGACAGGAATTGACTGACAGCCAGTCTGCCCGGTTGGAATTTCTGTGGCTGAAAGACGTCATGGGTAAACGACGCGTTTTTGAACGGCGTCGGGCATCCATGACGCGTTTTAACGGCAGAAATCCCCTGGTTAAGGCCTTGGGAATTCCGGATTTTCGTGTTGAAAGGCGTCTGGGGATGTCGACGCCTTTTGAAAGGCGACCATGAGGGTCGACGCCTTTCAAAGCCAGATTCTGAAAACTGATTTATACGAACCTGCACTTGGGTCTTGAATGGCGTCGACCTCGGTCGACGCGATTCAAGACAGAATCTCACTAATGCATGCCAGTAAAACGTGTTCACATTGCTAGATAGATAGTTTGCACATGTTTTAGTGCACCCGATAGAGACGGATTCCTCACAATCGGATGGTTCTATGTGTGTTGAGCGATCGCGGGATTTTCACGTGGCCGGATCGCACTGTGTTGGGTTTTCAGTTACTGTGGACCTGGAGTGACATTGTAGCGCTTTATCACCCTGTGCTGGTGGGGGCGTGAGCACAGCGCCGGTGGCGGCGTGGGCGGGGTGACGCCTAGTGAGAGAGGGTCACCTGGTGAACCCCGGGGTCAGCTAGTACCGGTGTCGGAGTGGTACATTCGGAGAGTCACTCATGCTGAGGGAAGGGGTAGTCACCTGAGCCGGTTGGGCCGGAGTAGCGAGCGTGCTATCCGAGGGGCTACTCCTTGGTCTCAGCGGGTCGAGGTTTTTCCCACCGTTGTTTGTACGGTCGGCGAGTTCTATCGAGACGGCAGTTGTGGGTTTTCTAACGGTTGGCTTAGAATGTGCATGATTATTATATTTCGACCGCATGTGTTCTCACGTAGAGAATTAGATATCGTACCTGCCACTACACTTGTTACTTTACTGTTAGCTGTACTTTATACTTGTGGGTGTGTGCGTGGGCAGTGGGGATCGAAGGATCCCTACTGAGTCTTGTCTTGAGACTCACCCCTGCGGTTTTCAGGTGAGGACTCCCAGCAGACTTAGAGCGGCGTGTGCGGCCGGGTGTGGTGTGTCTTCAGCGGTTGTTCTGGGGTATGCCCCGATGTAGTTGTTAATTATCTTTGGCCTGTATGTTTAATTATTTCCTTCTGTTGGAGAATGTAATTATTTGCTGTATCGAGTCGCATTGTAATAATTTTAATTCCTGCACTTTTATTTCAATTCAATGCGATGTGAATGTTTAGCTTAGTTTATTATTTATTTCCCAGACTTACTAGATCCTAGTTTGGTCCCAAAATTAATGATTCGGTACCCATTTAGTAATCGGATCCCCGATTATAGGGTGGCGGGTCGTTACAGTTGGTATCAGAGCATACGGTCTGGCAAATAAATAAATAACTAGGTTAAATGTTGGAAATTCGGCAAATAAATACATTATCCCGTACAGGCACGGCGGTAGCATAGGTTTTAGGACTCTAATTAGAACTTTTGATTTTGTAATTGTAGGCGAGTAGATGGCTCCCAGGAAGAGGATGCCAGTTATTCGAGAGCGGGGAGATGTCCCCAGTGGGTCCGAGGCAGGGAGGCCGAGTGTTGAGCAGTTTATGGAGGCCATGATGGATACTATGGCTCGATATCAGACTCGAGATCCTAGCGAGGGTTCTAGTACTCGGGGAGGGACCACAGCTACACTCGAGAGGTTCTTGAAGCTGAGGCCACCTCACTTCACCGGTCGTCCCGACCCTGACGAGGCCATTCATTGGCTTAGAGAGATTGAGAAGACTTTTGATACTATGGACTGTGCAGCAGTAGAGAGGACCCCGCTGGCTACCTTCATGCTGAAGGATAGCGCCTATGACTGGTGGACCGCGCTGAAGAGTTTATCTTATGGGGACAGGAGCCTTAGGGAAATTTCTTGGGAGACCTTTGTCAAGGAGTTCAATGCACAATATTTCCCTAGACATGTCCAGCGAGCCAAGGAGAGGGAGTTTATGGACCTGACGCAGGGGAGTATGACGGTACTTGAGTACGAGGCGAAGTTTGTTTCGCTGGGACGGTTCGTGCCTTTTATATCTGA
This sequence comes from Zantedeschia hybrid cultivar, assembly GCA_030544215.1. Classification (NCBI taxonomy): domain Eukaryota; kingdom Viridiplantae; phylum Streptophyta; class Magnoliopsida; order Alismatales; family Araceae; genus Zantedeschia; species Zantedeschia hybrid cultivar. The sequence continues at coordinate 55,203,403 of JARZZO010000008.1, read as the reverse complement.
GGACGAGGTGCGTTGCACGGAGAGGTTTGTGGATGGGCTTAGGCTCAGTTTGAGGAACTTCGTGGCGTCCCATTGTTGTACAGACTTGGCGTCAGCAGTTAGGCGTGCAGCAGCTGTAGAAGCTCAGCAGATCCAGTCGGCCCGGGAGAGAGGGCAGACTGTTCAGGGGCCAGCGCGAGGCAGGGGTAAGGCAGCGGCACCGGCTCCTTCTGACGGATCGGGATCGTCTTCTCTCGGCTCCCGATTCAGGAGATTCTTCAGGGGTGGTGGCAGCAGTAGTGGCAGCAGCGGCAGCAGCAGGCCCAGGCAGGGACAGCAGAGTCAGTCTGCATCCAGTGCACAGCAGGAGCCAGCTCAGAGGCTTCCGGCTGTTTGTCAGCAATGTGGTGGTGCTCATGGCGGGGCTCAGTGTCCCACTCTTCCCAGGAGGTGTTTTTCTTGCGGCCAACAGCGCCATCTGGCAAGGCAGTGCCCGCAGGGGCATAGTCAGGGGCAGGGTCATGGCGATCAGAAGAAGCCGAGGACTCAGGGGAGAGTTCTAGCTATCACCAGGAGGGAGGCTCGCGCGTCCAACTTGGTGGAAGATACACTCTCTGTCCTTGGGAACTCTGCGCATGTGTTGATCGATTCAGGTGCTTCGCATTCTTTTATTTCCGAGCAGTTCCTAGACATTCTTTCTGCACCCGTTGATGAGTTGTCTGATGGTTTGATGGTTGAGGTTCCTTCTGGAGACTTCATGATATCTTATAATTGTTTGAGGAATGTTCCCTTGACCATTGAGGGTCATGTGCTACCTGCCCAGTTGGTCGTACTTGCTATTCGTGATTTCGATATCATCCTGGGTATGGATTGGTTGGAAGCCTTTTATGCGGAGGTGGACTGCCACAGGAAGAGGGTGCGCTTCTCTATTCCGGACATCCCGACCTTCTTCTTCCAAAGTATTAGGCTTTGTTCTCGAGGTGTTCTCATTTCTGCCTTTAAGGCACGGAGGTTGCTTGCTGGTGGCTGCGAGGCTTTCTTAGCCTCTGTTGTTGTTTCTGATGTTCGTGCTAGTCCGAATCCTTGGGAGGTGCTGGTTGTTTGTGAGTTCGTAGATGTTTTTCCTGAGGAGCTGCCGGGCCTTCCTCCTCAGCGAGAGGTCGAGTTTACCATCGAGCTTGCACCAGGTACGGCGCCCTTGTCTAAGGCCCCGTATCGGATGGCGCCAGCCGAACTCGCTGAGTTAAAGGCGCAGTTGCAGGAGTTGCTGGATAAGGGTTTTATTCGTCCCAGTACATCTCCATGGGGTGCTCCAGTTCTATTTGTCAAGAAGAAGGATGGTTCCTTGAGATTGTGCATCGATTATAGGCAGCTGAACCAAGTAACAATAAAGAATAAGTACCCGCTTCCTAGGATCGACGATTTGATGGATCAGTTGCAGACAGCGAGGGTGTTCTCCAAGATCGATCTGAGATCTGGGTATTATCAGATGAGAATCAGGGATGTGGACGTTAGCAAGACGGCCTTCAGGACTCGGTATGGGCATTACGAGTTTTTGGTTATGCCCTTCGGCTTAACCAATGCTCCGGCGGCTTTTATGGATCTGATGAACCGAGTCTTCAGGACCTACCTGGACCAGTTTGTGGTTGTGTTTGTTGATGACATTCTGATCTATTCTTCTTCTGAGGAAGAGCACGCTGCTCATCTTCGGGCAGTGTTGCAGGTTCTGAGAGAGCACCAACTTTACGCCAAGTTCAGCAAATGTGAATTTTGGCTGAACGAGGTGCACTTCCTTGGACACGTCATTTCTGGTGAAGGCATCGCAGTGGATCCAGCCAAAATAGAGGCAGTGATGGACTGGAGCAGGCTGACTTCAGTGACTGAGATCAGGAGCTTTCTGGGGCTTGCCGGATATTACAGGCGGTTTGTTCAGGGATTTTCTTCGATAGCGGCCCCCTTGTCGTGGTTGACTCGAAAGGGAGTTCGTTTTGTGTGGACGGAGGATTGTGAGCAGAGTTTTATTGAGCTAAAAACTCGTCTCACGTCAGCCCCAGTGCTGGTGCTTCCATCTGGGTCGGGTGGATTTGTGGTTTACTCAGATGCGTCCCGTCGAGGTTTGGGAGCAGTCCTTATGCAGCATGGCAGGGTAGTTGCTTATGCTTCTCGGCAGCTGAAGAGGCATGAAGAGAACTATCCTACTCACGATTTGGAGCTTGCAGCTATGGTGTTTGCACTGAAGATCTGGAGGCATTACTTATACGGAGAAAAATTTCAGGTTTTTACAGATCACAAGAGTTTGAAATATGTGTTCACTCAGAGAGACCTGAATCTGAGGCAGCGGAGGTAGATGGAGTTTATTAAGGATTATGACTTCGACCTTTCTTACCATCCGGGCAAGGCAAATGTGGTGGCAGACGCTTTGAGTCGGAAGACGGTCATGTCATACCTCATGATTCGGGAGTGGAAATTATTTGAGCAGGTGGTGGAATCCTCCTTTAGGGTTCCACGTGAAGAGGGTAGAGCAGTACTTGTCAGCCTGACTGTGAGACCGGCTGTGTACCATGCTGTGATTGAGGCTCAGAGGGCAGATGCTGAGTTACCGCAGATTCTCCAGAGGCCTGAGGTTGAGTTGTGGGATGATGGTACCGTCAGATTCAGAGGCAGACTCTATGTCCCGACTGAGGAAGACATGCGCAGATGTGTTCTTGATGAGGCGCACCGTTCGAGGTATGCAGTGCATCCCGGGACAACAAAGATGTATCACTGTTTGAGGAAGCACTTCTGGTGGCCCGGTATGAAAAGAGATGTGGCTGTGTATGTGGCTAGATGTATGACATGCCAACAGGTTAAAGCCGAGCATCAGAGACCAGGAGGGTTGCTGCAGCCCTTACCGATTCCTGAGTGGAAATGGGAGCATGTGACGATGGACTTTGTAATGGGTTTGCCTGCATCCCCTAGCAGGAGAGACGCTATCTGGGTCATCGTTGATCGGCTGACCAAGTCGGCACACTTCCTAGCCATTAGGAGGGACTGGTCAGTCGGCAAGCTGGCTAAGTTGTTTGTGGACCGGATTATCTCTCTGCACGGGGTGCCCTTGTCCATTGTATCAGATCGAGATCCGAGGTTTACTTCCAGATTCTGGAAGAGCTTTCAGCAGGCGTTGGGAACTCAGTTGGCTTTCAGCTCGGCCTACCATCCAGAGACTGACGGACAGTCGGAGAGGACTATTCAGACCTTGGAGGATATGCTCAGGGCGTGCTGCCTAGACTGGGGAGGTTCGTGGGAACAACATTTGTCCACTGTGGAGTTTGCCTACAACAACAGCTATCATTCTAGCATCGGCATGGCGCCTTATGAGGCTTTGTATGGGCGGCCGTGTCGATCTCCGGTGTGTTGGTCCGAGATCGGTGAGAGGTAGATAGCAGGACCTGAGTTAGTGCAGCAGTGTGCTGAGATTGCCAGGACGGTTCGGCAGAGGTTGACCGCAGCTCAGAACAGACAGAAGAGTTATGCTGACATCCGACGGAGACCACTTGAATTTGAGGTTGGGGACCACGTGTTTCTCCGAGTCTCACCCTCCAAGGGTGTGATGAGATTCGGGAAGCGAGGCAAGCTGAGTCCGCGATATATTGGACCTTTTCCCATTCTTACTCGAATTGGGGAAACCGCGTATCAGCTGGCCTTGCCGCTTAGTCTTGCAGGAGTGCACGATGTGTTCCATGTGTCCTTGCTGAGGAAGTACGTTCAGGATCCGTCCCATGTGTTGGATTTTTCAGAGTTAGAGGTCGCTGAGGATTTGTCATTCCCAGAGTATCCGGTTCGTATTGAGGATCGCAGAGATCAGGTCTTGCGGAACAAGATTGTACCTTTGGTCAAGGTGATTTGGCAGTATCGCTCCGGAGGTAAGGCAACCTGGGAGCGAGAGGATGAGATGCGGGAGCAATTTCCTTATCTTTTTTCGTAAGTCTCCCTGTGAACTTGTATCCCTGTTGTGACCTTGTTATTTCTAGTAATCAATTTCGAGGACGAAATTCTTTTAAGGGGGGGAGAATGTAAGGATCGAGACTTTCGGATCCGGTTTTCGGGTCGGACCCCCGTTGTTCTAGCCCTTGTGAGGGGCGGAGGTTCTGAGTCGAATCGCGTCAGGACCTCGAGACGCGTTTTAAACGGCGTCCACCATGGCAGACGCGTTTCAGGTTCTGCCACGTGGGTGCCACGTGGACTGACTTTGGGCCGCGAGAGTACGGCCCTGTCAGGTCGTCTGAACGGCGTCCGTATGGGTCGACACCTTTCAGACTGCGACCCAGGGTGTGTCAGAGTACGGCCCTGACAAGTTGTCTGAATGGCGTCTGTGAAGGACGACGCGTTTCAGAATCTTGTCAGAGCGGCCGTCATATCACCTGATAGGCGTCCGTGCATGTCGACGCGTTTTAGCCAGTTTCTGGTTAACCCCGCGAGCCCTCCTTCTTTCCCTCATTTTTCTCCTACTCTCCTTCTCTCCTTCTCCTCCGGCGACGGCGGCGATCCCCTCCTCCTCCCTCTTTTCCTCACACCATTTCGCCTCTCCCTCCACTCCATCCTCTACCTGGCTCCTACCCCTACCACCTCCACTTCCACTGCGGCGTTCTACTCTCCGGACGGCGGCCGACGTCACGGTGGGGCTAGGACGACCTCGGCGGTACCGGCGGCGGCGTGGGGCGAGACAGGCGGACGGCTTGAAGCTCAGAGGCGTTCGAGTGTCCGGTAGGGTGACGTTCCCCGTGGCACTGTGTTTAAGATCACGTTTTCCTCAATATGCATGTGGTAGATCTTCGGTTTTGGGGGTTAGAATGAGCATGTTTAGGAATTCTATGGGGGTGTTTGCCTATGAATTGTCTTGCTCTTCGTTTCCCTCCAGTTTGAATGATTTTTGGGGTTATTTGGAATTGGAAAGGGAGCCCTCGGGTTTAGGGCGTTCCTGGTTCCTGGGCTTGAAAGACGTCGTGCATGGACGACGCCTTTTTGAAGGGCGTCGGGCCATCACGACGCCTTTTAGACAGGAATTGACTGACAGCCAGTCTGCCCGGTTGGAATTTCTGTGGCTGAAAGACGTCATGGGTAAACGACGCGTTTTTGAACGGCGTCGGGCATCCATGACGCGTTTTAACGGCAGAAATCCCCTGGTTAAGGCCTTGGGAATTCCGGATTTTCGTGTTGAAAGGCGTCTGGGGATGTCGACGCCTTTTAAAAGGCGACCATGAGGGTCGACGCCTTTCAAAGCCAGATTCTGAAAACTGATTTATACGAACCTGCACTTGGGTCTTGAATGGCGTCGACCTCGGTCGACGCGATTCAAGACAGAATCTCACTAATGCATGCCAGTAAAACGTGTTCACATTGCTAGATAGATAGTTTGCACATGTTTTAGTGCACCCGTTAGAGACGGATTCCTCACAATCGGATGGTTCTATGTGTGTTGAGCGATCGCGGGATTTTCACGTGGCCGGATCGCACTGTGTTGGGTTTTCAGTTACTGTGGACCTGGAGTGACATTGTAGCGCTTTATCACCCTGTGCTGGTGGGGGCGTGAGCACAGCGCCGGTGGGGGCGTGGGCGAGGTGACGCCTAGTGAGAGAGGGTCACCTGGTGAACCCCGGGGTCAGCTAGTACCGGTGTCGGAGTGGTACATTCGGAGAGTCACTCATGCTGAGGGAAGGGGTAGTCACCTGAGCCGGTTGGGCCGGAGTAGCGAGCGTGCTATCCGAGGGGCTACTCCTTGGTCTCAGCGGGTCGAGGTTTTTCCCACCGTTGTTTGTACGGTCGGCGAGTTCTATCGAGACGGCAGTTGTGGGTTTTCTAACGGTTGGCTTAGAATGTGCATGATTATTATATTTCGACCGCATGTGTTCTCACGTAGAGAATTAGATATCGTACCTGCCACTACACTTGTTACTTTACTGTTAGCTGTACTTTATACTTGTGGGTGTGTGCGTGGGCAGTGGGGATCGAAGGATCCCTACTGAGTCTTGTCTTGAGACTCACCCCTGCGGTTTTCAGGTGAGGACTCCCAGCAGACTTAGAGCGGCGTGTGCGGCCGGGTGTGGTGTGTCTTCAGCGGTTGTTCCGGGGTATGCCCCGATGTAGTTGTTAATTATCTTTGGCCTGTATGTTTAATTATTTCCTTCTGTTGGAGAATGTAATTATTTGCTGTATCGAGTCGCATTGTAATAATTTTAATTCCTGCACTTTTATTTCAATTCAATGCGATGTGAATGTTTAGCTTAGTTTATTATTTATTTCCCAGACTTACTAGATCCTGGTTTGGTCCCAAAATTAATGATTCGGTACCCATTTAGTAATCGGATCCCCGATTATAGGGTGGCGGGTCGTTACAGGAAGAGTTCGGTCTGGACCCAAGAAGATATACTTGAGAAACTTAGGTAATGGCTTGAGTTCATGTTCAGGAAGGTCCTCTAACGATGGCAAAGCGAGCTCAGACTGTAAGGCGGGTAAGGGTTCAACCTTGGGCTAAGATGTTAATGGGCCGGGAGAATCTTTCAGAGCCTTGGCTTCTTCTAAGAGATCATGAGTGAACACCGAATTCTCTTCAACCAAATCATTCAAAATATCAATGGTGTGGCACTCTTCTTCGTGATCCAGATATTTGGACGCTTTGAATATATTAATCTTGACCTTTTGACCCCCAAAAGGATATGTCCATCATGCCAATTTCAAAATTGATATTAGCCTTGGCGGTGGCTAAGAATGGACGTCCTAAGATGATCGGGGTGTGAATGAGTTCCTCAAGTGAAGCTATATCTAGAATTAGAAAATCCATGGAGAAGTAGCAATCAAGGACTTTTACAATAACATCTTCAATAGGTCCCCGTAGAATTTTTACAGACCTGTCTGCCAACTATAAGACGATGGATGTGGGCTTCAATTCTCCAATATCAAATTTTTCATAAATAACCGTTGGCAACAAGTTCACACTAGCACCCAAATCCAGTAATGCTCTATTAAATGTAACTCCACCTATGTCGCATGAGATCTAAGGTGCCCCAGGGTCCTTCAGCTTCTTGGGCAGATGGTTCATTAAAATTGCACTTACGTCTTCCGAGAGTTTAACCTTTTCGGGAGCCACTCTTGATTTCCTTCTCAGTGTGCATAATTCCTTCAAGAACTTAGCATAAGCTAGCACATGCTTGATAGCATTAAGGAGTGGAATATTGATTTGTACTTGTTTGAATAATTCTATCAACTCCTCATTCTGGGCCAGTTTCTTCCTGGCATTAGGCTTAGCTAGTAAAGCATTTGGGAAAGGAACCCTCAGTTGATATGAACTTGGATCTTCATCCAACTTTCCTTTTCCTTTCGGATCCCCCCCAAACTTCTCCATATCAGGTTTAGCCTCACTTTCACTTTCGACTTCATGAGGCCCATTAGTAGAACCTTCTGCTACTTCCCCATCCTTTTGTGAATTTTCCAAACTTTTTCCACTCTTAAGGGCCGAAATAGCTTTAGCATTCTCAAACTATGGCCCTTTTGGTTGCGATAATGGACCAGGCTGAGGTAAAAGGCCCTATTGAGATGGTAAACTAGGAGGTTGATTCCTTGGATTGGCAATGGGTTGACTAGGAAGTTGGCCCATTTCCCTCCTCATAGTGGCTTCAGCTAGTTGTCCCATTTGACTCTCCAACTTAGAAATAGATTGTTGTTGGGTCAACATAAGTTGTTGAAGCTGTATGAATTTGTCATCAAAATTGGGTTGAAGAGGCTGTTGGTAAGATGGTGGGAGAGGATATTGGGTGGATTGCCCTGATTGGAAAGATTGATAGGTGGCTGGTAGAGAGAATTGGGCTTGAGAGAATTGACCCTGTGGTCCCCTAGCATGTGAATTCTCATAGAAGTTGGGCTGATGTGGAAATGAGTTCTGGGGCTTTTGGGCTTGATGCATGGGACGATTAGGCATTTGTAATAGGGCTTGTTGATTTTTCCATGCAAAATTAGAGTGGTTTCTCCAGCCGGGATTATAAGTGTTGAAGAATGGGTCATTACCGGGCCTGGAAAACCCATGAGCAACCTGAACTTGTTCTTGAATGAATAGTGGTAATTGGACTGCAATTGGGCAATCACTCACTTGATGGGCCAGACTTGCGCCCAAGGCGCAAATGTCATGGGAGATGGAAGATGGGCCATCGTATGGACTAGATGGTGTTGGGTAGGTAGGTTCTTGTTGTTTAAGTCCAAGACTTGGTCTAACTTTTGAGCCAAGATGTCTATCTTATCCAATTTCTGATTGATCAAATTAATGTCCATTCTTGATTCGGGTTCTCTACGAGTCTTAAGTTCATATATTCTAGCCCGTTAAGATGGCCCAATCGACCTCTCATAAGATGATAGGGAGGCATGATTGATGGAATTTTCACTTAGCATCTCAAATAAATCATAAGCCGCATCTTCATTTTTCATCATAAATGTCCCTCTACATGGGGCATCCACCATTTGTCTGAACTATTCAGACAATCCTTCATAGAATGCTTGGACAATTTGTCATTTAGATAGTTCATAATGAGGACATTTCCGAAGCAATTCTTTCAATATTTCCCATGATTCATGAATCAATTCCCTGGGAGTTTGGGTAAAACCAGTGATGGCCCTTCTCATAGTATTGGTGCGCCCTATGGCATAGAACTTCTTGAGAAATTCTTTTTGCATTTCTTCCCATGTCCTAATGGGCCTTCCTATAGTCCTCAGCCAATATTTAGCCTTATCCTTCGATGAAAAGGGAAATAGGGTCAACTTAAGGGCATCATCGGTGAAATTCTGAATTTTCACCATGGAACATATTTCTAAAAATTCATCTAGATGCTTATAAGGATCGTCATTTGTATTCCCATAAAAAGATGAGAGCATCTGAATGGTACTTGATTTAATTTCATATTGATTGGCCGGATTTTGAGGTAGATGAATGCAAGCTGAAGGTTGATATTGATTTGGGATGAAATAATCCTTCATTTGCTTCGGTGGATCATGATTATCGGCCATTTGATCTAGAAGTGGGTTTATTTGGTGGATAATTCTTTCAATTTCAGCAATCGGTCCTAGAAGATTAAGGCTTTGAGATCTCCTACCTTGCATGCACTAGGATGAAGAGAGAGAAGGAGGAATTGATTTTTTTTTCTTTTTTTCTTTTTTTTTTTATGCAAACAATTTGGCAAACAATATTAACCTAATGACCTAAAGTTGACCTACACTTCTATGTGAATTTTCTCACAAAGTGAATGGGGTCCACCTCAAGTTACAACCACAATCAGTTAACGGCCAGGTAAGAGGTGGGGTAGTGGGAGGCTCCCCCTACTTTCGTAGGGACCTAATTAAAAAATCACTTTTCTGCTTAGGTGTTTGCCTTTTAACCTTTAGTCTAGACACCGTTGTCAAAAATAGAGGCAACCCGAAATTTAAACCGCTCATAGTGTGAACACTAGAGTCCCTTGCGACTTGCTTTTATTGGATTTAGGAAATGACAATGCAAGGAAGGTGATTTGTAGGCTAAGGAAGGGTAATGAAATCCCTACTTTATGTGGTGAAAGTTATTGCCCTTAGAAGTCTTTTTGAATGCAATGCAATGAAACAGTCAAATCAAAGCAAAGGGTTTTGATGCAATCATGAATGACTTGCTATAATTGAAACACGTACCTTTCCCCCGCAGTCTTCAACAAGAAATGGAAATTTCTATGAAAGGAAACTATTTCATGCTTTCCTAAAATGATGAACGCCTATCATCGATGGTTTCTAATCTTAGGATGACGATTTTTAAATTTGAATTTGAAACTTTATCCTTTTTTTAAAAAATTAATGGAAACCTATCTAAATTAGAAACTACAGAAAAGGAAACTAAGAAAAGGAAATAAAGAAAAATGGCAATGGAAGAGTTGGAACACACTAACCAATAGTTTCGCTTCCTTTTTTTTTTCAATGTACCGACAAAAATAAGAAAAAGAAGGTGAGATAAAGAATAATTACACTAAATACAAAATAATCAAAATTAAAAATCTAATTTCCCCGGCAATGGCACCAAAAATTGATAGCTTAAGATTGTGTCGTTAAAAATCAAAGCTAACAATCTAAATTAATCGGCTCATTTAACTTGAATTTTTAACAATAGCAATGGTGAGTCCGAGTCGAATCCATAGGAAAATAGATTGTTAAAGTTGAAAACCTTGGATTTTTTTAGAGGAAAAATATAGAAAAAAGAAGATGGAGCATGATGATTTAATAAATAACAATTGAAACTAACCGGACTTACTATGAACTCACAAAAGGAGCACCCCTAAATGAACATAATCATACCATCTACTAAACTAAGACTACCTCTAAACAACTAATTAAAAGTATAACATAAAGTTTTAGTGGTGTCCATAGAAGAAAAAATAAAAGTTGTAGAACAAAAGGAGGGAGAAAAGATCACTTTTGTCAAAGGAGATACTGTCATTCATTAATAAAACTATATGAAATTTTACAGAGACATTGAACATTGAAAAATAATATGCCTTTCATAAGGAAACGTTTACAAAAAATATTTGAAATAAAATGTAATATGGAGAACTCAAAAAACTAGTGAGAGAGGAGATGGAGAGAGAAAACTGGTGTTTGCTGTCGTCGTAGTCCTTCGCGCGGATCCTTGGCCGCCTTAGACACCTTCTACTAGTCAGTTGCAATGCCTTGAGTCCCCCTCTTGCCCTTGATAGCCACTGGTTTGAGAAAGATGTACAGAGAGTGTTAGAATAGTCCTGTATTGGAAAAAGGACAAAATCAAAAAAGTGTTTAGAAGATGTTGCCCACTCCACTCATAGTCTTAAGGTTTTGAGTTGGATGGCCCAATAACTTTAACATGGTATCAGAGCCCAGGTTATGAACCGGGCCGCGCATCCCATATTTGTGGTCCACGTGACAGAGCCTAAAATCTGCCTACACGTGAGGAGGTGTGATAGAATATTCCTACATCAGAAAAAAGACTAAATCAAAAAGTGTTTAATAGATGGTGCCTACTCCACTCATTGCCTTAAGGTTTTGAGTTGAATGGCCCAATAACTTCAACATGGTATCAAAGCCCATGGTTACGAACCGGGCTGCGCATCCCGTATTTGTGGTCCACGTGACAGAGCCTAAAATCGGCCTGCACGTGAGGGGGTGTGTTAGAATAGTCCTATATTGGAAAAAGGACAAAATCAAAAAGTGTTTAATAGATAGTGCCTACTCCACTCATTGCCTTAAGGTTTTGAGTTGAATGGCCCAATAACTTCAACATGGTATCAGAACCCATGGTTACGAATCGGGCCACGCACCCCGTATTTGTGGTCCACGTGATAGAGCCTAAAATCGGTCTGCACGTGAGGGGGCATGTTAGAATAGTCCTGTATTGGAAAAAGGACAAAATCAACAAGTGTTTAGAAGATGGTGCCTACTCCACTCATTGCCTTAAGGTTTTGAGTTGGATGGCCCAATAACTTCAACATAGAGAGAGAGAGAGAGAGAGAGAGAGCGAGAGAGAGAGAACAAAGCTAGAGAGAGAGAGAGAGGGAGAAGAAAAAGTAGGAGAGAGCAAGAATGAAGGAAGGAGAAACCTTTTAAAAAGGGAGAGAGAATTTTAAAATAAAGAAAGGAAGAAAGTGGATGGCGGCTGGCTACTCTTATTTTCTTCTCGGGTAAGAATTACGGCAACCATTTAGGGTACAAAAAGACCCTTTTACTCCTGCTTTAGTATTTTTGCCAAAATAAAGCCGATTTTTCTGGGATTCAAACTCCCGTCCTTCCTACAAATGACCAGAAACTTAGCCAATTGCACTGCGTCTTCTTCATGTCCTATTCACATAACATAAATGTAAATTATGATATTATCATGAATAAAATTACATTTATGTTTAAATAAATTATTTTATTTCGATTTTACTGAGAAAATCACAATTGCATGAAATAATGATGTTTTTAACTAGGAATTTAACGAAATTAGTACCGTTGGGATCGGTATAAAATTAACTATCATTCCATGCTATTTTACACATAAAACTATGAGTATGATGCGTGTGATCCCTACTGAGTCCATTTCGATGATACTCACCCCTGCAGTTTTCAGGTGAGGGTTTCAGGCAGGCATAGAGTGGAGGGTGTTGTCTCGAGTTGCGCACCAGCAGCCACTATTCTGGGATATGCTCCGGTGTAGTTGTTATTTTCCTTTCAGGCCTGTACGCTTAATTATTTCTTCTAAGTTGGAATATGTAATTATTTGCGGAGTCGAGTCGAATTGTAATAATTTTTAATTCCTGCACTTCCTTTACAATTCGATGTGATGTGGAATGTTTAGCTTAGTTTATCATTTATTTTCCAGACTTATCGAGATCCTAGCTTGGCTCCAATTATCGGATCCCCGATTATAGGGTGGCGGGTCATTACAACTTGTGTGGAGACACTAAGGCTAATATGTAGGTGCTCATTAGAGAATGAGTTCACTAAAATGATACGACTGAATCGCTGGATGGTATAGTACCTCACTGTCAACCAGCTTGATTCTATTGTCGCAGTTATGTAGATAGTCCTCGGACCTGAGACACCAAGGACACCTTGTCAGTGGACTTCTGTACTTTGACCTTGGTTTACGGATCTCTATTTATGGAATTCTAAATAGCCAAGGATTGGGTACGGCGGAATACCGTCGAAGGAAATTGAGTGTCAATAAGGAATCATTTGCTCTCGGTACTTAGAGAGAGAATGCTCTAAGAAGGATGCGCAGGATTCCCTAGCCAGGGCGGATGATAATATCAGGAAAGGAGTTTTCCGATATTATACGACAGCATCCGATCCAAGTGAGTCGACTGATTAGGGTTTGACGGTACACCATACCCAGAGTTGACTCGAGAGCATTGTGCGAATGAAGGATTATATCCACGTAGTAATTGTCGACGAGAAGGTTCCAAAATTGGGTTGCTTAACCCTAATACCTTCCAGGTTCACGCGGTGTTACTTAGCACTGAACGTGATCAGAGGCCCGACCAAATTCAATGTGCGACTTTAATTCGGTCAATTAATTAATTAATATGAATTATTAATTGAGTAATTGAGTTAGTGAGGAGTCACTGGATTTATTGGGCTATTAACCGGACTGGTAATTGGGCTTAGAGGGTCACACGCAAAAGAGGTAAATAACTGGACTGGTAATTAGGCCTAGAGGTAAATAAATCATGTTCTATGTTGAATTTAAATACAACTTGTTATAAACTCAGACAACAGATATAAGTAATCACAAATCTACTACGGAAGTAATCTGCCTACATTTAAAATACTGATTTTATTAATGCACTAAGGTACTTCCAAAAATCCTAAAAATTTCACATATTATACTAATTCACATTAGGTACATCTTGTAAAAATGTGGGCTCAAATGACCCTCCACAAAGATAACATAAAATAAAATATCAGGGCACTATCCCTGAGTTATTGAAATGTCAGAGTTGAATATGATCCCTACTGCACACACTAGGAACCATTATCATATGAATATAACAATTATTAAAAGTTTTTTTAGAGATGTATAATAGTTCTTGGCCTATATCATTCAACTATTTCATACCTAAGAACTTCACAAGAACACCAGGAACCCATGCAACCTACTTTCTTCAAGAGCACTAAGAACCTTCAAGGATAGCCTTCTAAAGCCTTCCCTCGCTGCTCCCCATGTTTTGCTCTAGAGAAAATAGCAAACCAAGGTCAAAACCCAAGTTAGTGTCATTTAAATAGGAAGGGTTTAGTTAGTTTTACCATGGTTAGTTAGATGAGTTAAAAATAAATTTTCTAACCATACAAGTTACACTAACTTAACCATCCCACTTACTTTAACCATAGTTAATACTAACTATGACCATTCCACTAACTTTAACTAAGGTTAAACTAACTTTACCATCTCACTAACTTTAACCAAGGTTAATACTAACTTTGACCATTCCACTAACTAATAAAATACTAGTATTTCTAGGATAAGCACTAATTAATAAAAGACAAATTTCTAACTATAGATTTTATTTTTTGTCTACTATATAAATTAATTATTCATCAAATCATCCTCCTACTTTTAATAATTACATACTTACCCTTAATCTCCAATTAATCATTTAATCTAAATCCGATTATAATTTACACTAAGTTTTCTATCACAATTGATCATATCTTATTATTCTATGGGATTTAACCAACCAAGTTTAATCTTTGTGCATATCTTAACATACATAATGTATTAACTCAAAATTAATTAATAACATAATTATGCTAATTACATGCTAATAATCGAATGTTACATATAATCTGTCACGCACCGGCCCGATAATCCATAATATACAAGATAATTACAGAGATGGTCGGGCCTGCCCAGGGTCCTAGATAAGTTATGGGCTTTAAAAAAAAAAAATTACAGAGATGGTCAAAGCGCAATAGAGGGAAAAGACTCCTCAGAACAGATAATTGGAAAGATATTATGTTCCAAATGGAAGCGTAGTATAAAAATTTGTAAGAGAAATATAAATACTAAGGAAGTTCCACCATTCACAACATTATTCCAAAGCGCTGCATGGTAGATTATCATTTTTACATGTCAGTATCTTCATTATATATTCCAACAAAAACAAAAGTATAAGTATATGGATGGTTCAATCCTTTAGGCTTGCCCAAAAAGAGATTGTCTTATGGGAACCCAGAATGATCCCACTTCAAACTCACTCTACTTCTCCCTCTGTACAATCACCTGAAAAATAGGTGTGAGTACCAAAGAAATGGTAACTCAGTAGGCAGATGAAGCTAACTTCAAAAAAAATTGCCAACAAAATAATTGAAGCAGAATATGTATATTGCATAAGAACATTAAACATAATAGAAAACAAAACCACCACAAAATACATATGTGCATCAGAATTGTATGTCATTAAGGAAATTAAGATACATAATTCATAATATCATGCCAACTCTGAACAAAATTATACAAGCTTATCAATATATGAACATGGCCAGAATACATAACAGAATATAGAACTTAAGATTATTAAGTTGATTTATTGAAATTACATATAAATTGTAAGATATAATTTTTCACACCATAGGGTCCTAATTATTATAGAGGTATCCGGACACACATCCAATCGCCACTATGAGGCAGAAACAAAATCTAGAAACTGAGCTCCTAGGTACGTACAAAGCCAAGTCATGGGCGTAGCACTACCCCGAGGGTCGTCACCCCACCTTAACAAATGATTTCTACCTGCGGCCCCCGGGTAACGAAGTTAATGGGTTCTGGAGGTGGCTCCCACCTTTTTAGGTGTAGCACGTATCCCCATAATAAATGGATCCTAGTGGGGATGTTACCACTATTTCCCTAGAACTATTCTCATATAGCAACTATGTCTAATCGGCAGGCTTCATTAATATTATGAGAATAAACATAATATTTATGTAACTACAACAATATATATATACGAAAATGACTAACCACTTTAGTGATTTTATTTCAGGAATTCATAAACTAAGAATAGATCCAAATCATAATTAAAAAGCTAAATAAATCAAGTTCTAAGCTGAATTAAATACAACTTGTTATAAACTCAAGCAACACATATAAATAATCACAAATCTCTTATAGAAGTAACCTGCCCACATTTAAAATACTGATTTTATTAATACATAAAAGTACTTCAAAAAATTCTAAAAAATTCATATATTATACTAATTCACATTTGATACATCCTGTAAAAATTTGGGCTCAAATGGCTTTCTACAAAGATAGCAGAAAAATCAAACATCAGGATGCTATCCCTGAGTTATTAAAATGTCAAAGTAGAATATGAACCCTGCTACACACACTAGGAATCATTATCATATGAATATAAAAATTCATAAAAGTTTTTATAAAAATGTATAATAGTATGAGTATTATATCATAAAATTTTAGATTATTTTGTAACATATATAGATTACTAAAATTCATGTTCTAACATGCTATCAAATGAAATCCGAAAACTGTATGTACAAATTATATCCTGTTATCAGACCTGAAAGCATCATCTTATGAATATAACAATTTATAAAGCATTTTATGAAGATTTATAATAGTATAAGTATTAAGTCATAAAAATTATAGATTATTTTGTGAAATATATAAATTATTAAAATTCACGTTCTAACATTCTATCAAATGAAGTCTGAAAACTGTATCTACAAATTATATTCTATTACCTGACCTGGAACCATCATCATATGAATATCAAAATTTATGAAACTTTTTTTGAAGATTTATACTAGTATGAGTATTATGTCATGGAAACTTAGAAAGTTGTATCTGAAAATCACAGTCTTGTTCATGACCTAAAAGTATCACCATATGAACATGACAATTTATGCCAATTTTTATGACGATGTCCAATCATGTCATAGTTATGTCATAAAAATTTCATAAGTTTTATATAAAAAATAAAATCATAAAAAGTTGAAGGTTACCATGCTGTCATAAGAGTTACAAAAAAATCTAGATTGTAGAAATTTAACTCCTACTATGCTTAATCTATTCTAGGCTTTTAAAATTTTAAATCCCTACATCATGCAACTATTTCACACCTAAGACCATCACAGGAGCATACAATTTGAAGATATAAAATAAAATATTAAAGATTTATTTATTTCTTATGATTAACTAAGCTAAACTCTTATGAAACTAGCACCCATGCAAGCTACCTTCTTCAAGAACACCAAGAACTCTTCAAAAATATCAAGAACCCTCAAGGATGGCCTTCTAAATCCTTCCCTTGCTGCTCCCCACGTTTCGCTCCAAAGAAAATGACAAACCTAGGTCAAAAGCCAAGTTAGTGTCCTTTAAATAGGAAGGGTTTAGTTAGCCTTACCATGGTTAGTTAGATGAATTAAAAATAAATTATTTCTTACACTAACTTAACCATTCCACTAACTTTAACCAAGGTTAAACTAATTTTACCATTCGGTAACTTTAACCAAGGTTAATATTAACTTTGACCATCCCACTAATTAATAAAATACTAATATTTCTAGGATAAGCACTAATTAATAAAAGACAAATTTCTAATTATAGATTTTATTTGTTTACTATATAAATTAATTATTCATCAAATGATCATCCTACTTTTAATAATTGCATACTTACCTTTAATCTCCAATTAATCGTTCTAATATAAATCCAATTATGACTTACACTAAGTTTTCTATCACAATTGATCATATCTAATTATTCTATGGGATTTAACCAACCAAGTTTAATCTTTGTGCATATCTTAACATACATAATGTATTAGCTCAAAATTAATTAATAATATAATTATTCTAATTACATACTAATAATCGAATGTTACATATTCTCTCCTCCTTAAAATAATTTTGTCCTCAAAATTAAAACATTATCAGTTGAATAGTTATGGATACTTTGCGTGCATCTTTTTCTCCAATTCCCAGGTAGCCTCTTCGATTGAGTGATGACGCTATAACACCTTGACCATGGGAATGCTCTTTGACCTTAATTCTTGCACCTTTTGATCCAGAATACGAATAGGTTCTTCTTCAAATGTCCAATCTGCTTTAATTTCCAATGCAGTGTGATTAATAACATGCGCTAGGTCATACACATACTTTCTCAGCATTGATACATGAAAAACATCATGAACTCCAGCAAACTCAGGTGGCAACGCTAATTGGTAAGCTACTCTGCCCACCCGAGCCAAAATCTAAAATGGTCCGATATAACGTAGGTTCAGCTTCCCACGTTCACCAAACCGAATCACACCTCTAGTAGGAGAGACTTTTAAGAACACATGATCACCCTCTGCAAACTCTAGATCTCTCCACTGGTTATTAGTGTTAGTCTTAGGTGGCCTACAAGCCAATATGACTTTGTAATGTTGTTCATTTATTAACAAAATGACATTATAGTCATTGTGTGTAAATCTTATTAATTATTGTCTTATAATGAAGTTCGTGAATTTGTGCGATAGTGATCCGATTATGATGAGATCATACTAATGAGACTGATCACTTAAACACACATATTCTTAACAATTCTTAGTCGGAGGATATCCGTGAAGGACATCGGATATCTGGATAGATTAGTATAGATTACTCCCGCTCATAAAATGAGGGTGACTGATCCCATAGTCACTTGTGTGGAGACACTAAGGCGAATCTATAGGTGCTCAATAGAGAATGAGTTTACTGAACTGATCCGGCTGAATCATTGGATGGTATAGTATCTCACTGTCAACCAGCTTGATTCTATTGTCGTACTTGCGTGGATGGTCTTCGGACCTGAGACACTAAGGACACCTTGTCGGCGGACTTCTGTGCTTTGACCTTAGTTTATGAATCTCTAAACACGGGATTCTAAACAGCCAAAGATTGGGTACAGCGGAATGTCGTCGAAGGGAATTGAGTATCAATAAGGAACCATTTGCTTTCGGTACTTAGAGAGAGAATGCTCTAGGAAGGATGCGTGGAAGTCCCTGGCTAGGGCGGATGATAATATCGAGAAAGCAGTTTTCTGATATTATACGGCAGCATCCGATCCAAGTGAGTCGACCGATTAGGGTTTGACAGTTCACCATACCCTGAGTTGACTCGAGAGCATTTTACGAATGAAGGACTATATCCACGTGGTAACTGTCAGCAGAAAGGTTCCAAGAGTGGGTTACTTAACCCCAATACCTTCCGGGTTCACGCAGTGTTACTTGGCACCCAACATGATCGAAGGCCCGATCGAATTTAATGTGCGACATTGATTCGATTGATTAATTAATTAATATGAGTTATTAATTGATTAATCAGGCCAGTGAGGAGTCACAGGGCTTATTGGGCCATTAACCGGACTGGTTATTAGGCCTAGAGGGTCACACGCAAATGATTCTCAAGACGATGGATAAATAAGTGGGTTTTATATAAACCGGGGGTTCTTATGAAAAACCGCGCGGTTGATATAAAATATAGCGAACGGTCTGAGCAGGCCAGGCTGCTGCTAACCCTAACCGCCCCCTCCTCTCTTCCTCTATCTCTCTGGCGCCCCAGACAAGCCCGGATTCCCGGATCTACTTCGCTGCTTCTTCGACTCCCGTTCGACGTGAAATCGTCCGCGCGATGCGGCGATCGTTGCAACGAACGGCGGAGGCTTCGTGGGCTGTGAATAACGAGGAACGTGAGGATATCCACTGCGAGGAGGATCCTGTGGATTCCGCTAGAGGCCGGGCGCTTGTGCGGCTTGCGATGTCACACCGACAGAACCGAACGGTTGTGGATTCGAATCCGCACGCGGTAAGAATTCGATAATATGATTATCGTTTTTTGTTATTCTAAACGGGAATGGATCGCAGTATTTTAATCGTTATTTTCCACTGCGTTTTGCGATCCGGAGAAACACGAGATCTCAACAGTGGTATCAGAGCCAGGTTCCACTGTTTCTCGTCCCGTTTCGATCTCCGAATTAATTTTTCCTTGAAATTATTCCATGCTTATAGATCGATTATTTGCTGGATATGTGTTCATACGATAAACACAAATTAATTGGATTAATGTTCTGCAATTTTCGATATTAATTTTGGGTTTTTTTTTTCGCGGTCTTCGTCGGACGAAGAATAGCAAGTTCCAGGCATACTTTGCGGCTTCGTTCGGGTAACCCTAATCGTTGGGGAGGTGGGCCGACATTCTAGAACATCTCGAATATGTCGCCGGTCACCACCGGGCTCCTCGCCGGCATCGGAGAGACCGATGGTAGTGGCCGGAAATCCTCATTGTCCCCATGGTTTTGAAAAATCAGTTTTCAAAAGGGGGCTTTTAGGGTTCGGTTGGCTTCCTTTTGGAGGTCACCGGAGGCCCAGCCGGCGCCGGGAGCGTCGCCGGCACCGGGGCATCACCGGCCGGGGCCGGGCACTGGCCGCCGGACGGCCTGCAACACCCCGCCGTTGACCTTAATCACCTACAGGTGTTAGGGTTTCCGAGGGGGGTTCCTGCGGGTTGGGGAAGAAAGGGTACGGGCCGGTCCGGCCTGCTCGGTCCAACGTTGGACCAGGCACCCACGCCAGAGCCTGGCTTGCCCCTGGCTCGAGCCTTGGCTCAGCAAGGGGCCGAGCCATGGCTCGGCCATAGGGCTGAACCCTTTGGGCCCCCTTTTTCCCAATTAAAACCCTTAACCCTTTCCCATTTATTAAACCTCTTATTTTAATTAAACCCCTTTGACCCAATTGATAAATGATTAGATTTTAAATTTAAAATTCCAAAATGTTTTGAAAATTAAATTTCTTATCTAACATTATTGAATTGGGTTATTAATGATTATGGAATCATTATTAACAAATTGTTGTTATAGATTAGAGTTACTTATTTAATTTAAATGTTGAATTAATAATGAATTTTAATAGACTAATTGAAGTGTTAAATTAGTTATTATTAGTTGATTGAAATTATTTGTTAATTTAAGTGTTAAATTAATAATTAATTTTAATTAACTAATCTAATGGTTTAATTAAATGTTATTAATTAATTAGTGTTAATTATTACTTTAAGAGTTTAATTAGTAATTAACATTAATAAACTAATCTAAAAGTTAGATTTGTAGTTAATAATTAATTTTAGTTAATTATTAGTTTAAGAGTTAAATTAGTGATTAACATTAATTAATTATTTAGTCTAAGAGTTAGACTAATACTTAATAACTAATTAAAGTTGATTATTAATTTAAGTGTTAAATTAATGATTAATTTTAAGTTACTGATCTAGAAGTTAGATTAGTAATTTATTATTAATAGTCTAATTGTTATGTTATTAATATTGTTTAATCTAAATGTTAGATTGTTTTAATTTTAGAAATGTTCTAACTATATGGAATAATCTAGAATTTATTAATTTGGAGTGCGTGCTCATGTGATGTGTGTATTGATGCTTTTAAATTTGATTTAATTGCATGCTTAAGTTATTAAAAGAGTTTTCGAAATTCAAAAGACAATTTTGATTGTAACCCAGCTTTCTGAAAGCTAAAATTATTTAATTTTTGAAATTCTTTTATTCTAGCCATGTGATGTGCTTATCATGTATGGGTTGTTTTAAACACACCGTGGTCATGAATAAGCACATTTTAATTATTCATGTAATGAATGGATTGTGTGGATCGTGGATATCTGGTTGAATGGATATTTATTAATTGTTAATAAATAGAGGTCTGCGTACTTCTCTCTCTCTCTCTCTCTACTGCTCCGATGCAATTCTACCACCCTCTCTCTTGTACTCGCCATAAGGCTTTCTTCTGTTTACATGTAAATTTAGATTTAAATGTAATCTAATCGAGGCAACTGAGGAAGGAGCGAGGACGATCCAAAGATGCAACCAAGAAGGCGATGTGATGGAGATCCTTTGCCTATATGTTTGCAGGATAGTCTAATGTAAATGTTATGTTAGATTGTGTATGCGATGACCCACTGTCAAACCCACTGTGCTATCCATGACCACACTTGACATGTATGAGATGCATTGTTTTAATTTTGATTATGAATCAAAGCAGTATAGTATTTATTAAATATATACGATATATTTATATACTATCACCTAGGAGAGACCAAGATAAAAGTTATCTAAATACCCTCGTCTAAATTCTAAGCCGTAACGTGAATAGTTAAGAACTTATCGCGTAGTCCACCATCGTTATAGTCATAGGATTCGAATCACTTTAGGCAGGTTTGTTGTGTTACCAAAAGGCCTGTTTAATTGTGAGAAGAAACTGTGGCTATGACATTAGATGCTTATATGATCGGGGTAGAGGAACTATGTAGCTTTGTTGTGCTATCTATAAGGGCTGCATGCAAATCTATGCTCGTCGCGTAATGATGGTTAGCTTAGACCAGAATTAGTGACTTGTTGTGCTATCTACAAGGCCATTAAAACTCTGGGGACCGAAGTTATGATCGGATATTGCAAGGAGTTGCAAGTCCCATGAGATGGGTGCTCTTTGACTATTTTACAGCTTTCTTGTGCTATCCACATGGTTGTACTACAAGTCATTGAGATTCTGATCCCCACTAAGAGACTGTCGGCGTCTCCCGTTCTGTATAACTGAGGGTTATATAGTCCGTCGAAAATTAGTGGGAGTTAAAACTTGATTAAAAGACCATGTCTTGTTTTAAATCTTAATAATTGGACATTTGCTAAATAGATTTTATTCATCTCCTGTAGGGAATTATGTCGTCGAATAACTCACTCCGTGGCATACTTGATGCCAAACGTTTGACTAGCCTGAACTACTCGGATTGGCTCAGAAACCTGAAAAATATCTTCAGATCTGAGCACATTGACTATGTCTTTAGAGCTGATCCTCCTTCTGAACTGGCATTGGATGCCCTTGATGCAGAGATGATAGCTAACGGTAAAAGATTGAAGGACAAAGGAAAAAGAGTGGTAAAAGATGACTACTTCTATTGTAAGTAGAATGGTCACTAGAAGAGGAATTGCAAGGAGTTCCTCAGCGATAAAGCTCATGGAAAGGTGAAACTATCAGAAGCTTCAGATATCTATATGATAGATATCAACTTGTTAGTTAAAGATTCTACATCTTGGGTATTAGATACCGGATGTGCTTCTCATATCTGTCATGATATGCGGATGTTGACAACTAAGCGCAAGCTGAGAAAAGGCGATGTGGAATTGAGGCTAGGAAATGACGCAAAGGTTGCGACGATTGCTGTAGGGGCATCAAATCTCAAGCTTCCATCAGGAGACGTCGTATCATTAGAAGATTGTTATTATGTTCCTAGCATAATAAAGAACATAATATCAGTATCTTATTTGGGCAAGATAGGATATAAGTTGTCTATTGAGAATAGAAGTTGTTCGATTTATTATGGTAATAAATCAATAGCTTCGGCATCTTAAGTCAACGGTCTATATCTCTTAGATGTTTCTTATTACAATATTCATATTGATAATGCTCTTAAGAAGAGCAAGAATTGTGTAAACCAAGCCTACATGTGGCATTGTAGACTTGGACACATTGGTGAAAACAGGTTGCAAAAGTTGCACAAACATGGATATTTGAATGCATTTGATTATGAATCGTTTGCGACATGTGAATCCTGCCTAATGGGAAAAATGGCAAAATCTTCATTTACTGGTCATGGAGAACGTGTCAAAGACATTCTGGGATTAATACATTCAGATGTATGTGGTCCCATGTCCACCCAAGCCAAAGGTGGCTTTTCATACTTCATCACATTCACCGATGACTTCTTAAAATTCGGTTATGTATATTTAATGAAGTACAAGTCGAAAGCATTTGAGAAGTTTAGGGAGTTCAAGAATGAGGTAAAGAAGTAGTTAGGAAAGAGTATTAAAGCTCTTCGATCAGATCGAGGAGGAGAATACTTGAGTACTAATTTCACATAATTCTTAAAGGATAATGGTATCCTTTCTCAGTTGACCCCTCCATATACACCACAGATGAATGGTGTATCAGAAAGGAGGAATCACACCTTGTTGGACATGGTACGATCCATGATGAGCTTTTCGAAATTACCAGTGTCCCTCTAGGGATATGCTCTTGAGTTAGCAGCATACCTACTGAACAGAGTACCGAGCAAATCTCATGCCTCTACTCCGTATGAGATATGGAAAGGCAGGAAACCAAAATTTAAACATGTTAAAGTCTGGAGTTGTCCTACTCATGTAAAGAGGCATGATCCAGACAAGCGGGAATCACGAATTGATAAATGTAGATTTGTGGGATATTCAAAGGAAACCTTTGGATACTACTTTTACCATCCTGGTGAATAAAAGATATTTGTCATCAGGAAAGCTATCTTCCTGGAAAAGGAATACATTCTCCAGGAGTATAGTGGGAGTAAAATAGTACTTGAAGAGGTTCCAGATCCCCAAATAGCTGTAATGTCATCAGATGAGCTATCAGTTCCTGAATCTGTTCAGGTACATGCAGATGAACCTTGTAGATTTGGTAGAGCACCTAGACTACCCGAACGATAGGTGGGACATACCACTGAAGGAGAGTCTAAGGTAGAATATTGTAAGGATTGAGGTTTCGGGTACAATTATTGGGTCGGTTTCTGAGTCGGACCCCTTGGTTTGGGTCCTTATAGGGGCTGGGGCATAGGTTCTCTTTCGCGTCGAGTAAGCTCGACATAGTTCAAACGGCGTCCTGAGAGGAGGACGTGTTTTAGAGTTTGCCACGCCAATGTCACGTGGGCGCCACGTGGGCGCCACGTGGGCTAGTTTTAGGTCGTGAGAGTATAACCCCGGTCATGTCGTCTGAACAACGTCTTGGATGGATGACGCGATTCAGACATTCTGTCAGAGTATGGCCCGGTCTTGTCACCTGATAGGCGTTTGCCCAGGACGACGCGATTTAACCGGTTTCAGTTTACACCCCGAAGCTTCCCTCCTTTCTCTCATTCTCTCCTTCTCACTCTCTCTCTTATCTCTCTCCAATCCTCTCCGTTTCCCCTTCCCTTTCTCCTTCCCCTTGTTCCTCTTCCATCACTCCAACACCTCTCTACCTCTCACCACTACCACCACCACTTCCTCTGCGGCACTTCATTCTCCATGCGGCAGCCGACATCCCGGCGGAGTGACGGCGTCCATGGCGGTACCGGCTGCAGTTTGCGGTGCGGCGGTTTGGCAGCACGAGCTAGGAGGAGTTCAAGTGACCAGTAGGGGGACGATCCTTATATGTGATTTGGTTGTTTTAATCCATGTTTTCCTACTTAAAGCTTGCGACGTGTAAGGAAAGTTGGGTAGAACGAGCATGTTTAAGGGGCTTTTACATGAAAATGGTCATTTTTATGAAATAAGGATTAATGTGTTCCAAGTACTAAATTGAATTATCCCCGTCATTTTCTACTTTGGATATTTTTAGGGTAATTTTAGGGGAGAGGTTCAAGGGAACTTGGAATTGGGCTCTAAATGGCGTCTTGATAGGACGACGCCATTTACGCCAAATTCATCTCGGAAGCGGTTTCTGTTAATAGAGTTCTATTTTGAATGGCGTCCAGGGATTGCGACGCCTTTCAAAGGGCTGCTTCCCAAGATGATGCATTTTAGTTCAGACCACCCTAAGGCTTGATTCTGTTTCTGTCATGATTAGGTGACTAGGAACAGCGATGCCTTTTAAAAGATGACTATCGTATACGACGCGTTTTAGGCCAACTTCTGAGGCCAGTTTTCACATGAACCAGTTTAAGGGTCTTGAATGATGTCGGCCTTGGGCGACGTGATTCAAGACAGAACCTCATTAAATGCATGCTTGAAATCGTACATCGAGGTCGAAGATTTATGTATAATTGGAATCACATTGTGTGTACATGTGTTTATGCGATTGTGGTTTGCGTTTGACACCTTGTGTCGGTGTGGGAGGGACGTGGTGTCTAGGTGGCATTGTTGCCGTGCCGGTGTGGAAGGGGTATATGTTAGTGTTTCACTTATGGCTGGGGAAAGTAGAACCACCTTGAGTCGGTAAGGCCGGAGTAGCCAGTGCGCTATCCGAGGGGTTTATGTTTGGTCCCAGCGTGTCGGTGTTTTCCTAGTTTTTCGTGGTAGTTTTTAGTGTGTTTCTTATTGTGGAGCCGGGTGTGGTGCTGCTGGAGTTTACCCTTTCGCCACTGGGCCTGATGTAATCTGAGATATTGAGGTTACGGTTGGTACCCTTTGCCCTTTGGCCTAATGTGACCCGGGAGGTTAGGGTTACGGGTAGTCCCTATAGCTTTGAAGCGCCTAAGCCTGGCGTTGAGGGAAGTCCGGTCGATAGGACAGTGGTCTAGACTGCTTGTGTGCATACGTAACTGGGCGGTGGTGGTTCACTAGTCCTAGTTAGTCCTAGTTTGACTCACTGCCTCACCCTACGGTGCCCGGAACATCATAGGGGTAGACAGGCGTGGGTGTTGGTGGTGTTGTGAGGCGCCGTTTGTATGCGGTCGACAGTGTGGTTTGAGTGTTTAGCCGGATCTTTGGTTACGAACTGTGGTGTTGAGTTGGGTTACTTGAATTGCTTAGAACTATGCCTATTGCATTACGGATGCATATGTCTCATATCGGAATTTAAGAACTATGTTTACTGCTTTAGTTAAATTGTCTTCATTTCCTTATTGTTGCACTTGTGTGTGTGTGGGGGGGAGGCGGGGATCGAATGATCCCTACTGAGCCCAATTATGGTGTGGCTCACTCCCTGCGGTTTCAGGTGTGGACTTCTTGGCAAGTGACAGCGTGTGGTGTTCTCCTTGGTGTGCGGGCCAGCAGCTATCTCAGTTTCGGGGTATGCCCCGATGTTGCTGTACTTTGCTTCTGCATGTACTTATTTAATTCTTTGGACTATGTAATTATTGTTGGACTGTGTACAGACATTATTAATTTACTTCATGCATACTTGTACTTTTCTTGAAGTCCATGAGATTGTTATATTTAGCCTTGTTTAACACTTACTTCTTCAAACGTGTCGTATGAGATCCAGGTGTGAACCCGTAGATAATGATCCGATACCCATTTAGTAATCGGGTTTCCGATTATAGGGTGGCGGATCGTTACATATATAATGAGGATGGTGATCCTAAAACCTACCAGGAGGCCATAGAAGTCCCAGAAGCCGAGAAATAGCGAGAAGCCATGAACTTAGAAATCCAGTCCATGTACACCAACCAAGTTTGAAACTTAGAGGACATGCTCGAGGGTATTGTACCCATCGGATCCAAGTGGATCTTTAGGAGAAAGATTGGTGGCAAAGGGATATCGTCAAAGGCAAGGAATTGAATATGATCAGACTTTCTCACCAGTTGCCATAATAAAGTCAATCAGAGTTCTACTCGTCATTGCTGCACACTACGATTACGAGATCTAGCAGATGGATGTGAAGACTGCCTTCCTCAACGGTAACCTTGAGGAAGAGGTGTATATGATACAACCAGAAGGTTTCACATCCAAGAAATCTCTAGATAAAATGTGCAAGCTTTAAAAGTCCATTTATGAACAGAAGCAAGCTTCCCGAAGCTGGAACATAAGATTTGACGAGGTTGTCAAGTCTTATAACTTCATTAAGAATGAAGATGAGCCTTGTGTGTACAAGAAGACCAGTGGGAGCGCAGTCACATTCTTAGTTCTTTACGTAGACGACATACTACTCATTGGGAATGATGTAGCTATGATGTCATCAGTAAAGATCTAGCTGTGAAAAAAACTTCTCCATGAAGGATTTGGAGAAGCATCCAACGTATTGGGAATACGGATCTATAGAGATAGATCAAAGAGAATGCTTGTAATGACCCAATCCTTGTACATAAATACCATAGTCAAAAGGTTTGGCATGGAAAATTCCAAGAGAGGTCTCATACCGATGAGACATGGAATTAATCTCTCAAAGGAGCAGTCTCCTAAGACTCTTGATAAGAGGGCATTCATGGATAGAGTACCCTATGCCTCTGCCATAGGATCTATCATGTATTCCATGCTATGTACATGGCCTGATGTTGCATATGCTCTAAGTGTTACGAGTAGATTTTAAGCTGATCCAGGCGAAGAGCACTAGAACGCAGTGAAATGTATCCTTAAGTACTTGAGAATAACTAAGGATATGTTTCTTATCTATGGAGGAGATAACTTGAAACTGCGAGGCTATACTGACTCAAGTTTCCAGTCAGATCTAGATGATAGCAAGTCTACATCTAAATTTGTGTTTACATTGAACGGAGGCGCAGTGTGCTGGAAGAGTTCCAAGCAAGTAACCACAGTAGATTCGACGACTGAAGCTAAGTACATCGCTGCAGCTAAAGCCGCCAAGGAAGCAGTGTGGTTGAAGAAATTCATCACCGACCTCGGCGTAGTTCCCAGCATCTCTGAACTTGTTCCGTTGTTGTGCGACAACAATGGAGCCATTGCACAAGCGAAAGAGCCGCAGTCTCATCAGAAATCAAAGCATATTCTGAGGTGCTTTCATCTTATCAGAGAGATCATATCAAGAGGAGATGTAGTAGTGGAAAGAGTTCCATCTCTCGACAATGTAGCAGATCCACTGACAAAGCCATTGTCTCAAATTGTGTTTGAGCGTCACCTAGAGTCTATAGGCTTACTGTGTAAAGGTGATTGGCTTTAGTCTAAGTAGGAGATTGTTAGTCTTAGGTGGCCTACAAGCCAATATGACTTTGTAATCTTGTTCATTTATTAATAAAATGGCATTATATTCATTGTGTGTAAATCGTATTAATTATCGTCTCATAATGAAGTCCGTGAATATGTGTGATAGTGATCAGATTATGATGAGATCATACTAATAAGACTGATCACTTAAACACACATATTCTTAATAGTTCTTAGTCGGAGGATATCCGGATAGACTAATACATATTACTTCCGCTCATAAGATGAGGGTGACTGATCCTATAGTCCCTTGTGTGGAGATACTAAGGCGAATCTGTAGGTGCTCATTAGAGAATGAGTTCACTAAACTAATCCAACTGAATCGCTGGATGGTATAGTACCTCACTGTCAACCAGTTTGATTATATTGTCGCAGTTGCGTCGATGGTCCTCGGACCTGAGACATTAAGGACACTTTGTCAGTGGACTGCTGTGCTTTGACCTTGGTTTATGAATCTCTAACCACGAGATTCTAAACAGCCAAGGATCGGGTACAATGGAATGCCGTCGAAGGGAATTGAGTGTCAATAAGGAATCATTCCCTCTCGGTACTTAAAGAGAGAATGCTCTAGGAAGGATGCGCGGAAGTCTCTGGCCAGAGGGGACGATAATATCGGGAAAGGAGTATTCCAATATTATACGGCAGCATCCGATCCAAGTGAGTCGATCGGTTCGGGTTTGACAGTTCACCATACCCTGAGTTGACTCGAGAGCATTGTATGAATGAAGGACTATATGCACGCGGTAATTATCGGCGGAAAGGTTCCAAGAGTGGGTTGCTTAACCCCAATACCTTCCGAGTTCACGCGGTGTTGCTTGGCACCGAACATGATCGGAGGCCCGATCGAATTTAATGTGCGACATTGATTCGATTGATTAATTAATTAATATGAGTTATTAATTGATTAATCAGGCCAGTGAAGAGTCACTGGGCTTATTGGGCCATTAACCGGACTGGTTATTAGGCCTAGAGGGTCACACGCAAATGATTCTTAAGGTGATGAATAAATAAGTGGGTTTTAGATAAACCGGGGGTTTTTATGAAAAACTGTGCGGTTGATATAAAATATAGCGAACGGGCTGAGCAGGCCAGGCTGTTGCTAACCCTAGTCGTCCCCCTCCTCTCTTCCTCTCTCTCTCTGGCGCCTTAGACAAGCCCGGATTCCCGGATCTACTCCGCCGCTTCTCCGACTCCCGTTCTACGGAAAATCGTTCGCGCGATGCATCGATCGTTGCGACGAACGGTGGAGGCTTCGTGGACTGCGAAGAACGAGAAACGTGAGGATATCCATTGCGAGGAGGATCACGTGGATTTTGCTAGAGGCCGGGCGCTTCTGCGGCTTGCGGTGTCACACCGACGGAACCAAACGGTTGCGGATTCGAATTCGTACGCGGTAAGAATTCGATAATCTAATTATTGTTTTTTGTTAATTCGAAACGGGAACGGATCGCAGTATTTTAATCTTTATTTTCCACTGCGTTTTACGATCCGGAGAAACACGAGATCTCAACTATTAGCATATTGCATTTATCGGTTCTGAGCTACTAATAACCGCTGCCAGATGGTCTTGATCTCCTCTGTGCAATCCTAAATCGCTTTTGGCCTTACCAATCTATCATCATTATCCTCATGCCAACATAGTGGGGATCTACAAGGTCGACCATACAGTGCCTCAAATGGAGCCATACTTATACTGGAATGGTAACTATTATTGTAGGCAAATTCCACCAAAGCCAAGTGCCCATTCCAACTGTCCTTCCAATCAAGACTGCATGCTCTAAGCCTTTCCTCCAATGTTTGAATAGTCCGTTCTGACTGACCATCCGTTTAAGGATGAAAAGTTGAACTAAATCTCAATTGAGTTCCAAAAGCTAATTGCAAACTCTTCCAAACTCGTTATGTGAATCTCGAATCCCTATCAGATACAATAGTATTGGAAATTCAATGGAGCTCTACAATCTCATCAATGTACAACTATGCCAAGCTCCTTAAAGGCTGTTGTAGACACGCTAATTTTGACATCATTTTGAGTAAATTTCATATCATATAATAATGTCTCATAGTGGTCTAATATTTAATCATTAATTAATTTTTAATCTGTTTTTTCAATTAATTGTCTAAATAGTATCGGGTCAGACAGACATAATTTAAGTTAATTAATTAAATTGATTTTAACTCAAATTTTAATCAAATATGAAAAACTCTAAAAGACGTTGACATGTGTAGACGCCATTTAGAGTTTATTCTTCTTTTGATATTTAAATTTGAATTTTAATTAATTGATTAATTAGTTAAAAGACGTCTACCAGACACGACGCCATTTAGGTCTCCTAAGCTGTTTTTGTCTCTTTTTTCCGGATATTTATCCTTATCTTAATTAGTCTAAAAGACGTCTCCTATGGGCAACGCGTTTTAGATAATTACAGATAATGATGAATTAATCTTTGTTTATCTGTTTGTTAGTTGGATAAATTTTAAAATTTTTCATGTTAATCTTTAAATAACCGCAGATGTAAAGCCTATAAATACCCAACCTCTTTGGTCATTGAAAAGTTAGTGATAATTCTTGAAGGATTAGTGATAATTTTGAGTGATCCAAGAAGGCGACGACTTCCAGACGTTGAAGGATCGAGCTGCTGCTACTTCCAGGAGTCTTGAAGCAAGCTACATCATTTCTTCATAGCTTCTTCGTCCTTTCAAGAGCTTTCAAGACCAAGGCTTTCCAGGGGCCATCCAACTTAGTTCTTAATTTTTCATCATCATATTAGTTCAAAATCTCATTAATCACATCACTTCATGCAACACACACACTCACCAGCATAATTTCAAGCCTATTTATTTAAGGGGTTTAAAAGATCATCAAACAAGTGAGTTCTTTGTTTAAGTTGCATGATCAGAATCTTCATTAGAATGGATATTACCTCTGCTTGAGTTCTTATTATCTTCTTTCATCTTTGTCTCTTGCAAGGTACAAAAGGAGATAAAGAGAAAAGAATCATCAACAACAAAGAAAAGGAATCTAAATGATCCTCAAAGTCCGATAAGCAGCCAAAGCAAGAAAAAAGTCAAAAGGGCTCTCTTTCTTTAGCCGGCTGAAGGAGGGGAATCAAGAACTTCAACATCTCCCAATTCTAAAATAGGTAGGCAATCAATCTTTTCTTTTGAAACTTTTTAGTTAAAAGTTTCTGGTGATCACATTCACTTAGTTTTTAATAGGTTTATTTGTCACA
This sequence comes from Zantedeschia hybrid cultivar, assembly GCA_030544215.1. Lineage (NCBI taxonomy): Eukaryota > Viridiplantae > Streptophyta > Magnoliopsida > Alismatales > Araceae > Zantedeschia > Zantedeschia hybrid cultivar. Next base: position 55,172,000 of record JARZZO010000008.1, on the reverse strand, counting down.
TAAACAACATAATTTTTTATGATAATCACACACCTAATTTGAGCGCTCACAGCTTTTTGGCGATCACGGTAGGACTTGGTCTCGCCATCTTTTAATCTTTGTTCTTTCTTTCATCAATCGGGCACTCTCTGTGCACCACATGTGTCTCTCGACACGCCCTCACCGATCGGTGAGTTTTTAATTTAATTGTTATTCCTATGTGCACTACGTGCACACCCCTGTGGCAAGATCTTGCCCTCCCCGTTTGATTGATTGGAAAGTTGTGGTTGTGATAAGAAGATTGTGTGATTGATTGATATTTTAGTTGTTCATCTCATGAAATTATCCTGTTAAAAATTGAAAAAAAAAGAATCGCATGAGCCGATTATTTACTGCTTTCATCTTGTTTGTTTGAGGAGGAATCGATCTAGAAATTCCTCATAAAATATTGATTCTGCGACTTGAAAAGTGTCCAGGAACAGCGACGCGTTTCATACCGCGTCGCCGAACCCAGACGCCTTTCAGGCAAAATTCTCTGCTGTCTGCTGCCTGAGATTCTGCGAGAAAAATAAGATTATGTTTGAATAACGTCGACCAACAGCGACGCGATTCAGGCAGTTTCTTGTTTTTCTTCAGTTCTCAGATTTCTGATCTGCTTGCTACTACACATTACGTAATAAGCATTAGAGGCCATCCAGGCCACAGGTCATAGGCACTGGGGCTAACACCCCCCTTTTCTCTTAGGAACACCTTTCTTGACGTCTTCACCTCTCTTTGATTGGGTCGGTCCCTCAATCAGACTAGAGTGGTTGGTGTTAAAGACCTCCGTAAGTCTCCAAAATCAAGGTATTCCTCCTTATTCATCGGGCTGGTTGTACCAATCGAAGTCCTGGTTAGATTTTCATAACGTTGCGAGGGAAAGCCATAGAGTATAAAGGTGGAAATTGAACTGAAACTAGGATCCTACCCATTGAGTGAATTTGTGATTAATTGAATCCAAATAACCCAACAAGGAATCCTGAAATAACGTTAAACATCCACTTGTTTGCTTAATCACTGTGCAACTCGTCTGCAAATCTTTGAAAAAAAATCTAATATCATGCTATTTCGATCAGGTAGGGATTTGAGCATGGCCCCAGATGCCCTAGTCAATTACGAGGGAGATGCTAATGCCGCTCTTGAGTCTGATTACTACTTTGAAAGCGGGGGAGATGCTGATGCCCCCCGTAATTCCCATTCTTGTCCACTTCGATATGAGGGAAACCACCAAACCCCTCTTCCTTGTGCTCATGATCAATATTCTGATCTTCCTCCGTATGTGCATGTGGTTTCTAATCCTGTTTTCGAGGGGGGCATGAACCCGAATGATCCCTCATCTTTCGATCCCTCGGATCTAGTGAACGCTTTGGGAGTTCTTGCCTCCCATCTGGATCCTCGACAGTTCGAGGCAATCCAGTCTATCTTGAAGGGGAAGACGCCCATGCAGTCTGCCGAGCCGAATCATGCGGCTCCCCGTGTTATTCCTCAACCACCTCCCCATCATGCTTCATTCATTCACCAGGCCATGGAAGGCCATCAAGTCTCAACCTCTCGGCCAGCTGGGCCACAACTTTCTTCCTCGAGGCAACCGGTTAGGCCGCTGACACCTACTTACCAAAATGCCCTCGAGCATGGCGGAAGCTCTGCCGGACCTCAACTCTATTGTCCCCCATACCCTACATACTCAAGGCAACAGGCCTATCATGTACCTCCACCTCCCCCTCCTCTCCAGGTTGATCCAACGACACAAGCTCTGCTTGCAAAAATGGAGCGTATGGATGAACAATTCAACAACCTTCAGAAGATGATGGGAGTTAAAGCTGTATCTGAGATTAACCTGCCAAGTCTGCCTGTGTTCCATTTGTCGCCCTCTGAAATGCCAGTATACCCGAAATACAATGGTACCAGTAACCCCTTCACCCATTTGAAGGAGTTTATGTATGAGTCATCTTTCTGGCAAAACGACAAGAGGTCGTTGGCATTTTTGTTCAGGAAATCCTTGGAGGGACCAGCCCTTGAGTGGTTCTTTTCTTTAGAACCTGCTGAAGTAGAGCGAAAGTTTATTCAACGATACCAAGATAGAGTTGCCCCCTCTCTGTCCATTACTGATTTGATAGCAGAAAAAATGAAGCCAGATGAGGAATTCGTCAGTTTCGCTGATAGATGGAGGGGCATGGCAGAAACAGTGAAAGATCATTTGTCTGAGTCCGAGCAAGTAAAAATATTAATCTCTAATGCTACACCTCAGTTTAAGTTAGTCATCGCCCTGAACAACTTGACCAGCATGGCAGAGTTCTATGAAAGAGCACGTTATTGTCAAAATGTTTTCAAGGATGCTACGTTCTTTAGTACCTTTGATCCTCACCGACCTAGCAGGCCTCCACTTCGGAAGCCTGCCGTACCAAATTCTCCTAGCAAAGGTCCAACCACTAAGGGCACGCTCTCCCATGAGCAGGTTAGTAGCATGAACAACAATCAGCCCCAATTTGTGAGGAATTAGCAACCACAGTACTAGCGACCGCAGTAGCCAAACCAGCAGGGTTACAGACTGCAGCAGCCGAACCTACAGTATCAGCAGCCTCAGTACCAGCGGCCTCAACAGCCGAACCAGCAACCACAACAGCAGCAACCACAATGGCAATTACAGTATCAGCCCCCACCACAATAACAGTACCAGCCACGTGCACCGCCGGCATACCACAATGTGCCTCCTCCTGCTGATTATAACCAGCAGAGGAAGCCCCCAGGCCCGAAAAGGGCAGAATATCCAATTCTTCCAGAGTCCTTGTCAGATATCTTCAGTGCTTTAATGGCAGCCAATGTTTTGGTTCTGCTAAGAGAAAAAACAGTTTGGCCCCAAAGTGCCGACACTTCTAGGTATTGTTATTTCCACCGACAACCTGGACATACCATAGATACCTGCTTCCAGTTTCGAGATTATATTCATGATCTCAACGAGTAAGGAGGCATTGATTGGGAAGAAATGAAGAAGTATATATCCGCTTTGAAGGCGAGAAGACCACAACAACAACAGCAGCAGCAACAACAACCAAGAGCGTCGGCGTAGGCAGCGGCGCCACCATACATGGGTATAGTGAAAACCCACTCCCGGAGCACCAGAACCAAAATCAAGTTGCCCCTATTTTGACAAATAGCCGGTCTAAGGCTAATCGAGGGCAACAGTGGAAGATAGAAGACTCTTTCTCTATTTATTCAACAGGCCACACTCCGAGCATCGCAGAACAACCACCACGCCGCACCTTCCATATACCTAGACCACAACCCGTTACCATCACACCTATACCAACACCCGCATATCACTCGCCCGCACCCATTAACCCATCACCACCGCCCACTTTCCTTAAACCCATTAACCCATCACCACTGCCCACTTTCCTCAAACCCATTACCCCCCACTCCACTACACCTCCATTAAACAACCCCCCGCAAGCTAATCACGTACCCCTCATGCCATCCAGACCACTACTCCGCATACCGTTTCCCACATCATCCACTACCACCACCACTTACCCAGATACCATACAACCATCTAAACCTCTACTCCGCATGCCGTTCCCCACTTCATCCGTACCAACCACTTACCCCTCCACCATCCAACCATCTAAGCCCCTCATCCGTACCATGCCACCACCAACCAACCCCAAGCCATCACCCACATACCAACCCTCCACACCATCTACACCATCCACTAACCCTGCAGTGCTCAAGTTATCACCCGGCCCTTCCACAACTGCACTCCGCAGTGGGAGGATCTTCAATAAAGTCTTTTCTCAATCAACAGTCAGAGACGGCCCATCACAACCGCCGGAGGAAGCACATAACGATGAGAGAGCACCAGGCACTCAATATGATCTGTTGAAACATCTTGACAGAACACCGGCAAGAATCTCTGTGCTTGAATTGATAAAGAGATCGAAGACCCACCAAGAGGCTCTGATGGAGTATCTACGAAAAGTGATGGTCAACGAAGACGTGCCGGTAGAGAAGATCGCCGCACTACAAGTTCCACAGGGGGATCAGTCCTCTATCTTATTTCATACCTCGGAACTAGCACCACCAGCAGCCAAAAGCATGGCTCTAAGTATTACGGTCAATATCTGCAAGAAGGCCGTAGATGCATGTCTGGTCGACACAGGGGCTTCAACTAATGTCCTGCCTCCGAAGACCCTTGAATTGTGTGGTGTACCCAAGGAAAAATGTCTGCCTAGCCTTATCTCTGTAATAGTATATGATAATTCCACCCGTTCCCCTCTGGGAATGGTTTATTAAAAGTAGAGTTAGGCCCTGTATGTCATGCCGAGGTCGAATTTCACATTTTGGAAATCGATCCTTCCTTGAATGCTATTTTGGGTCATCCTTATATAAAAACCCTCGAGGCGATTCCTTCTACGAATCATCAGTGCCTCAAATTTTCCTACAAAGGACGAATCATTAAAGTTACGAACATGCCGATCCTTGCTTCTGCTCACTCCTTGAATATCAAGCCAACTTCTTCACTTGGCCAACAACCCTTTCTGTCGGTATTACAGGTCTACAGTCCGGTGACTGATCCTTTGAAGGCCGCCACTCTTACTTCTTATCCACTAAATGCCATAAAACGGGGGAAGTGCATGAGTACCCCTGGATGGAAAATAATGATGAAGGGTGGTTATCAGCCTGGAAAGGGCTTGGGCACACAATTACAAGGCAGAACCACGCCCATCAAGGGCAACCGAAGGACACCTGGAAATGGCCTGGGCTATAGGCCAAGAAAAGTGAAACATGACATTACTCAGCAGGAAGAAAATGAAAACGGCCAGAAGATATGGGAGACAATGTCTACGCCATGCAAAGAAGGTTGAGACTCCTTAACATAGACTCTATACACACATTTTGTCAAGGAGCCCGTAATCAGTCATGACAACACGGTGGTCATCACTTCCTGTTTTGACCTCCATGACATATATGGAAGGGACCTGGCCAGACATTGTTTAGAGTTGCTCACGTACCAGTCCTTGGAGGCTCTGCGGCCAATGAAAAGGAGGAAGTTTCAAGACCTTAAGTGTGAATGGTACGGATGGTTTGACTTAAGAGATCTGTATATCGCATTGAATAGACTGTTTCTTGATCCCTCAGAACTAAAGTGGCCGCCACAAATAGATGAACTGATTGAAGGGCCTGGTGCCATTTTTGATAAAAGAATATTGTTGTCTGAGGAAACAGATGAAGGGGAGCTAGATGACCCCTACGAAGTTGGTTATACCATGGATCTTCTCTGGAGGGGGACTTATCCTTCTCACATTTTCACACTTCATACCATGTTCCGCACTCTGCTTTTGACCCCGACTTGGTCGCGGGTCATTATTGGAGATATTCCACGGGCTCCGCCCATCATGATCACCCGGTCCCCACAGGACTTCATTCCTCAACCTCCTCTCGATTCAGAGAGGATTTATGATTTGATTTGGGACATACTACTATATGATCCCCCCAACCCTTTGGCCTTGGTGCCACTTCCTCCATCACATTCTCCTCCTATTCACCTTCATTCTTATTTTATGATTAATTCATCTTTTCTAAAAAAAAAACGCCAATTTGGCAACAAATTTCTCTCAGATCCTCATTGAGGAAACTTCCTACTTGTCTGATTGTACTCCATCGCGCTGGTCTTTCGGTCAAGATTCTCTTCTAGACCTACTCTGCCCCTCCCCTCGGGAGGATTCCCTTGTATTTCCGCATGTATCCTATAATTTTCATTCTGCTTCGTTTTCATTAGGTCAGGATAGAGAGTCTAGTGAAGTTAGGGAGTCTAGGTAGGTTGGTTAGGTTAGGAAGTCTAGAAAATCTAAGGGTAAACAAATTCCAGATAGATACCTCCAGGATTTACCATTTAAATGCCTTTCTTGCTCTATGATCCCTCCGCTATTAGAGAATCTCATTCAGATGCTAGAAGTTTGTGTAGATGATGAGTCGGCTAATGATGGATATGGGGTGTATGAATTGATACACGAAAAAGACCCCATTGTTGAAGATGAAGAAGATGACGAGGACGCGGCTGAGGCATATGCCAGTGGAGTAAAAAGATTCGATGAACCCTCAACTGCCGTAGAAGAGCCCACCAAAGAGATCAATCTAGGGACTGAAGATGAACCTAAGGTTGTCCTCGTTAGCAAGAATCTTTCTGAAATAGATGAGAAGGCAATGGTACAAGTTCTTAAGGATTATAAGGACACTTTCGCCTGGAGTTATAAGGATATGCCAGGGTTAGACTCATCGCTAGTGGAACACAGGTTGACATTAAATGTTAGAGCTAGTCCGGTCAAACAAAAGTTAAGGCGATTCCACCCACAAATGGCTTTGAAAATGAAGGAAGAGGTCGATAAGTTACATAAAGACAAATTCATTAGAGTTGTCTTCTATCCACAATGGGTGGCCAACATAGTCCTGGTTATGAAGAAAGACGCGAAGGTCAGAATCTGTATTGACTTCCGAGACTTGAACCGGGCATGTCCTAAGGATGATTTTTCATTGTCTCACATTGATGTACTCATCGATAATACTGCTGGCTATGAAACTTTATCATTTATGGATAGATTTTCAAGATACAATCAGATTAAATTGGTAGAAGAAGATCAAGAAAAGACATCATTCACTATACCTTGGGGGACATATTGCTATGTCGTGATGCCTTTTGGATTAAAGAATGCTGGAGCCACTTATCAGAGGGCTATGATGGCAATATTTCACAACATGATGCATATCAATCTAGAAGTGTATGTGGATGACTTGTTGGTGAAATCTAAGACTAAGGCTGAGCATGCCAAAGTTCTGGCAAGAGTATTAGAAAGATCAAGAAAATATCAGTTAAAGATGAACCCCAAGAAATGTATATTCGGGGGATCCTTAGGAAAATTACTTAGATTCATTGTGTAAGGATCGAGACTTTCGGATCCGGTTTTCGAGGTCGGATCCTGTAGTTCTGGTCCTAGTGGGGTCTGGGGCTCTGTGATGGTCAGCTTGACTGTATTGGTCAGCTTGACTGTGAGACCAGCTGTGTATCATGCTGTGATTGAGGCTTAGAGGGCAGATGCTGAGTTACCACAGATTCTCCAGAGGTCAGAGGTAGAATTATGGGATGACGGCACTGTCAGGTTCAGAGGCAGACTTTATGTCCCGACTGAGGAGGACGTGCGCAGATGTGTTCTTGATGAGGCGCACCGCTCGAGATATGCAGTGCATCCAGGGACAACGAAGATGTATCATTGTTTGAGGAGGCACTTCTGGTGGCCCGGTATGAAGAAAGATGTGGCTGAATATGTGGCTAGATGTATGACTTGTCAGTAGGTTAAAGCCGAGCATCAGAGACCTGGAGGGTTGCTGCAGCCCTTGCCGATTCCAGAATGGAAATGGGAGCATGTGACTATGGACTTTGTGATGGGATTGCCTACATCTCCTAGCAGGAGAGACGCTATCTGGGTCATCGTTGATCGACTGACCAAGTCGACACACTTCCTAGACATTAGGAAGGACTGGTCGGTCGGCAAGCTGGCAAAGTTGTTTGTAGATCGGATCATCTCCTTGCACGGGGTACCTTTGTCCATCGTATCAGATCGAGATCCGAGGTTTACTTCCAGATTCTGGAAGAGTTTTCAGAAGGCCTTGGGCACTCAGTTGGCTTTCAGTTCGGCCTACCATCCCGAGACCGATGGACAGTCGGAGAGGACCATTCAGACCTTGGAGGATATGCTCAGGGCATGTTGCCTAGACTGGGGAGGTTCTTGGGAGCAGCATTTGTCCACGGTAGAATTTGCCTACAACAACAGTTACCATTCCAGTATCGGCATGGCGCCTTACGAGGCTTTGTATGGGCGACCGTGTCGATCTCCAGTGTGTTGGTCCGAGATCGGTGAAAGGTAGATAGCGGGACCTGAGTTAGTGCAGCAGTGTGCTGAGATTGCCATAACAGTTCGGCAGAGATTGACCGCAGCTCAGTGTAGGCAGAAAAGTTATGCAGACGTCCGACGGAGACCACTTGAGTTTGAAGTTGGGGACCACGTGTTTCTCCGAGTCTCACCCTCCAAGGGTGTGATGAGATTCGGGAAGCGAGGCAAGCTGAGTCCGTGATATATTGGGCCTTTTCCCATTCTTGCTCGAATTGGGGAAACCGCGTATCAGCTGGCCTTGCCGCCCAGTCTTGCAGGAGTGCACGATGTGTTCCATGTTTCCTTGCTGAGAAAGTATGTTCAGGATCCGTCCCATGTGTTGGATTTTTCAGAGTTGGAGGTCGCTGAGGACCTGTCCTTTCCAGAGTATCCTGTTCGTATTGAGGATCGCAGAGAACAGGTCCTGCGGAACAAGATTGTACCGTTGGTCAAGGTGATTTGGCAGTACCGCTCCGGAGGTGAGGCAACCTGGGAGCGAGAGGATGAGATGCGGGAGCAGTTCCCTTACCTCTTTTCGTAAGTCTCCTTGTGAACTTGTATCCCTGTTATGACCTTGCAAATTCTAGCAGATAATTTCGGGGGCGAAATTCTTTTAAGGGGGGGAGAATGTAAGGATCGAGACTTTCGGATCCGGTTTTCGGGGTCGGATCCTGTAGTTCTGGTCCTAGTGGGGTCTGGGGCTGTGTGATGTTTCGCGTCGAGCGGGCTCGACGCGGTTTAAACGGCGTCCACCGTTGCAGACGCGTTTTAGGTTCCGCCACGTGGGTGCCACGTGGGCTGGCTTTGGGCCGCGAAGTGTACGGCCCTGTCGTGTCGTCTGAACGGCGTCCATGTAGGACGACGCCTTTCAGACTGCAACTCTGGGTGTGTCAGAGTATGGCCCTGACACGTCGGCTGAACGATGTCTGCCTCGATCGACGCGTTTCAGAAACTTGTCAGAGCGGCCGTCACATCACCTGATAGGCGTCCGTGGATGTCGACGCGTTTTAGCTAGTCTCTGGTTAACCCCGCAAGCCCTCCTTCTTTCCCTCATTTTCTCCTTCTCTCTTTCTCTCTTTCCCCTCCGGCGATCTCGGCGGCGATTCCTCCTCCTCCCTCTTTTCCACCCACCATTTCACCTCTCCCTCCACTCCATCCTCTACCTAGCTCCTACCACTACCACCTCCACCTCCACTACGGCGTTCTACTCACCGGACGGCGGCCGACGTCACGGTGGAGCAAGGACGACCACGGCGGTACCGGCGGCGGCGTGGGGCGAGACAGGTGGACGGCTTGAAGCTCGGAGGCGTCCAAGTATCCGGTAGGGTGACGGTTCCCATAGTATCGTGTTTAAGCCATGTTTTCCCCCGTCTATGCATGTTGTCGATCTTTGGTTTTTGGGGGGGGGGGGGGGGGGGTAGAATGAGCATGTTTAGGTGTTCTTTTGACGATATGGGGGATTTGCTATGAATGTGATTTCCTATGGATTGTATTGCCCCTCTTTCTCCTCCGTTTTTGGGTGATTTTGGGGTTGTTTGGGTTGAAAGGGAGCCCTCGGGCTCATGGCAACTCTGGTTCCTAGGGGTTGAAAGACGTCGTGCATGGACGACGCCTTTCTTGAAGGGCGTCGGTCAATCACGACGCCTTTTAGACAAGAATCGCCTGACTGAGAGTCTGCCAGTTCGGGATTCCAGGACTAAAAGACGTCATGGGTGGGCGACGCGTTTTGAATAGCGTCGGGCAGCCATGACGCCTTTTAAGGCAGAAATCCCCTGGGTAATTTCTTTGGAATTTCTGGATTTCTGTGCTAAATGGCGTCTGAGGATGTCGACGCCTTTTAAAAGGCGACCACTGGTGTCGACGCCTTTTAGGGCCTGATTCTGAAGACTGTTTTACATGAACCTGTACATGGAGCTTGAATGGCGTCGGCCTTGGGCGACGCGATTCAATACAGAACCTCACTAATTCATGCCAGTAAAATGTGTTCATACTGTTAGACGGATGGTTAGTGCATGTTTTAGTGTACCCGGTAGAGATAGATTCTTCATGACCGGACGATACTACATGTGTGTTATGCGATCGCGGACTTTTCACGTGACCGGATCGTACTGTGCTGGGTTTTGTGTTACTGTGGACCTGGAGTGACATTGTAGCGCTTTATCACCCTGTGCTGGTGGGGGCGTGAGCACAGCGCCGGTGGGGGCGTGGCGGGGTGACTCCTAGTGAGAGAGGGTCACTTGGTGAACCCCGGGGTCAGCTAGTACCGGTGTCGGAGTGGTACATTCGGAGAGTCACTCGTGCTGAGGGAAGGAGTAACCACCTGAGCCAGTTGGGCCGGAGTAGCTAGAGTGCTATCCGAGGGGTTACTGCTTGGTCTCAGCGGGTCGAGGTTTTTTCCCACCGTTGTTTGTGTGGTTGGCATGTTCTATCGAGGCGGCAGTTGTGGGTTCCCTTGTCGGTTAGTTTAGATATACGCACGTTTAATACACTTCGACTGCATGTGGTTTCACGTTGAGAATTAGGAATTGTACCTACTACTGTGCTTGTTACTTTACCGTTAACTGTATTTTGCACTTGTGGGTGTGTGCGTGGGCAGTGGGGATCGAAGGATCCCTACTGAGTCTTGTCTTGAGACTCACCCCTGCGGTTTTCAGGTGAGGACTCCCAGCAGACCTAGAGCGGCGTGTACGGCCGTGTGTTGAGCGTCTTCAGCGGTTGTTCCGGGGTATGCCCCGATGTAGTTGTTATTTATTTCTGGCCTGTATGTTTAATTATTTCTTTTCAGTTGGAGTATGTAATTATTTGCTGTATCGAGTCGCATTGTAATAATTTTAATCCATGCACTTTCATTTCAATTCAATGCGATGTGAATGTTTAGCTTAGTTTATTATTTATTTCCCATACTTACTAGATCCTGGTTTGGTTCCAAATTAATGATTCGGTACCCATTTAATAATCGGATCCTCGATTATAGGGTGGCGGGTCGTTACAGTTGGTATTAGAGCATACGGTCTGGCAAATAAATAAATAACTAGGTTAAATGTCGTAAGTTCGGCAAATAAATACATTATCCCATACAGGCACGGCGGTAGCACAGGTTTTAGGACTCTAATTAGAACCTTTTGATTTTGTAATTGTAGGCGAGTAGATGGCTCCCAGGAAGAGGATGCGGGTTATTCGAGAGCGGGGAGATGCGCCTAGTGGGTCTGAGGCAGGGAGGCCGAGTGTAGAGCAGTTTATGGAGGCCATGATGGACACTATGGCTAGATATCAGACGCGAGATCCTAGTGAGAGTTCTAGTGCTCGGGGAGGGTCCACAGCTACCCTTGAGAGGTTCCTGAAGCTGAGGCCACCTCACTTCACCGGTCGTCCCGACCCTGATGAGGCCAGTCACTGGCTTAGAGAGATAGAGAAGACCTTCGATACCATGGATTGTGCAGCAGTAGAGAGGACCCCGTTGGCTACCTTCATGCTGAAGGATAGCGCCTATGACTGGTGGACCACATTGAAGAGTTTGTCTTTTGAGGACAGGAGTCTTAGGGAAATTTCATGGGAGACCTTTGTTAAGGAGTTCAATGTACAGTATTTCCCTAGACATGTTCAGAGAGCCAAGGAAAGGGAGTTTATGGATCTGACGCTGGGGAGTATGACGGTACTTGAGTATCAGGCGAAGTTTGTTTCGCTGGGACGGTTCGTGCCTTTCATATATGGGGACGAGGAGCGTCGCACGGAGAGGTTTGTGGATGGGCTTAGGCTCAGTTTGAGGAACTTCGTTGCGTCCCACTGTTGTACAGACTTGGCTTCAGCAGTTAGATGTGCAGCAGAAGTAGAGGCTCAGCAGGTCCAGTCGGCCCGGGAGAGAGGACAGACTGCTCAGGGGCCAGTGCGTGGCAGGGGTAAGGCAACGGCACCGGCTCCTTCGGTCGGATCGGGATCGTCGTCACTCGGCTCCCGATTCAGGAGATTCTTCCGAGGCGGTGGCAGCAATAGTGGTAGCAGCGGCAGCAACAGGCCCAGGCAGGGTCAGCAGAGTCAGTCAGTGTCCAGTGCACCGCAGGAACCAGCTCAGAGGCTTCCAGCAGTCTGCCAGCACTGTGGGGGTGCCCATGGCGGAACTCAGTGTCCCACTCTTCCCAGGAGGTGTTTCACTTGCGGCCAGCAGGGCCATTTGGCGAGGCAGTGCCCGCAGGGGCATGGTCAGGGTTCAGGTGATCAGAAGAAGCCGATGACCCAGGGGAGAGTTCTAGCTATCACCAGGAGGGAGGCTCGTGCGTCCAACTTGGTGGAAGGTACACTTTCTGTCCTTGGGAACTCTGCACATGTGTTGATCGATTTGGGTGCTTCGCATTCTTTCATTTCTGAGCAGTTCCTAGATATTCTTTCTGCACCCGTTGATGAGTTAGCTGATGGCTTGATGGTAGAGGTTCCTTCTGGAGACTTCATGATGTCTTATAATTGTTTGAGGAACGTTCCTTTGACCATTGAGGGTCATGTGCTACCTGCCCAGTTGGTTGTACTTGCTATACGTGACTTTGATATCATCTTGGGCATGGATTGGTTGGAAGCCTTTTATGCTGAGGTGGACTGCCATAGGAAGAGGGTGCGCTTCTCTATTCCAGACATCCCGACCTTCTTTTTCCAAGGTATTAGGCTTTCTTCTCGAGGCATTCTCATTTCTGCCTTTAAGGCACGGAGGTTGCTTACTGGTGGCTGTGAGGCTTTCCTTGCCTCTGTTGTTGTTTCTGATGTCCGTTCTAGTCCCAGTCCTTGGGAGGTGCCCGTGGTTTGTGATTTCGTAGATGTGTTTCCTGAGGAGCTGCCTAGCCTTCCTCCTCAGCGAGAGGTCGAGTTTACCATCGAGTTTGCACCAGGTACGGCGCCCTTGTCTAAGGCCCCATATCGGATGGCGCCAGCCGAACTCGCTGAGTTGAAGGTACAGTTGCAGGAGTTGCTGGATAGGGGTTTCATTCGTCCCAGTACATCTCCATGGGGTGCTCCTGTTCTGTTTGTCAGGAAGAAAGATGGTTCTTTGAGACTGTGCATCGATTATAGGCAGCTGAACCAGGTGACAATAAAGAATAAGTATCCACTTCCTAGGATCGATGATTTGATGGATCAACTGCAGTCTGCGAGGGTGTTTTCCAAGATCGACCTGAGATCTGGATATTATCAGATGAGGATCCGGGATGTTGATGTTAGCAAGACGACTTTCAGGACTCGGTATGGACATTATGAGTTTTTGGTTATGCCCTTCGGCTTGACCAATACTCCGGCGGCCTTTATGGATCTGATGAACCGAGTCTTCAGGCCCTACCTGGACCAGTTTGTGGTTGTATTTGTTGATGATATTCTGATCTATTCTTCTTCTGAGGAAGAGCACGCCGCCCATCTTCGGGCAGTGTTGCAGGTCCTGAGGGAGCACCAACTTTACGCCAAGTTCAGCAAGTGTGAATTTTGGCTAGACGAGGTGCACTTCCTTGGGCATGTTATTTCTGGTGTAGGTATCGCTGTAGATCCAGCCAAGATCGAGGCAGTGATGGACTGGAGCAGGCCGACTTCAGTGATAGAGATCAGGAGCTTTCTGGGGCTTGCCGGTTATTACAGGCGGTTTGTTCAGGGATTCTCTTCGATAGCAGCCCCCTTGTCGAGATTGACTCGAAAGGGAGTTCGTTTTGTATGGACCGAGGAATGTGAGCAGAGTTTTATTGAGCTAAAAACTCGCCTCACGTCAGCCCCAGTGCTGGTGCTTCCATCTGGGTCAAGTGGATTTGTGGTTTACTCGGATGCGTCCCGTCGAGGTCTGGGCGCAGTCCTTATGCAGCATGGCAGGGTAGTTGCTTATGCTTCTCGGCAGCTGAAAAGGCATGAAGAGAACTATCCTACTCATGATTTGGAACTTGCAGCAGTGGTGTTTGCACTCAAGATCTAGAGGCATTACTTATATAGAGTGAAATTTCAGGTTTTCACCGATCACAAGAGCTTGAAATATGTGTTCACTCAGAGAGACCTGAATCTGAGGCAGCGGAGGTGGATGGAGTTTATCAAGGATTATGACTTTGACCTTTCTTATCATCCGGGTAAGGCAAATGTAGTGGCGGACGCCTTGAGTCGGAAGACGGTCATGTCACACCTTATGATTCGAGAATGGAAATTGTTCGAGCAGGTTATGGAATCTTCTTTTAGAGTTCCGCATGAAGAGGACAGAGCCGTATTGGTCAGCTTGACTGTGAGACCAGCTGTGTATCATGCTGTGATTGAGGCTCAGAGGGCAGATGCTGAGTTACCACAGATTCTCTAGAGGTCAGAGGTAGAATTATGGGATGACGGCACTGTCAGGTTCAGAGGCAGACTTTATGTCCCGACTGAGGAGGACGTGCGCAGATGTGTTCTTGATGAGGCGCACCGCTCGAGATATGCAGTGCATCCAGGGACAACGAGGATGTATCATTGTTTGAGGAGGCACTTCTGGTGGCCCGGTATGAAGAAAGATGTGGCTGAATATGTGGCAAGATGTATGACTTGTCAGTAGGTTAAAGCCGAGCATCAGAGACCTGGAGGGTTGCTGCAGCCCTTGCCAATTCCAGAATGGAAATGGGAGCATCTGACTATGGACTTTGTGATGGGATTGCCTACATCTCCTAGCAGGAGAGACGCTATCTGGGTCATCGTTGATCGACTGACCAAGTCGACACACTTCCTAGCCATTAGGAAGGACTGGTCGGTCGGCAAGCTGGCAAAGTTGTTTGTAGATCGGATCATCTCCTTGCACGGGGTACCTTTGTCCATCGTATCAGATCGAGATCCGAGGTTTACTTCCAGATTCTGGAAGAGTTTTCAGAAGGCCTTGGGCACTCAGTTGGCTTTCAGTTCGGCCTACCATCCCGAGACCGATGGACAGTCGGAGAGGACCATTCAGACCTTGGAGGATATGCTCAGGGCATGTTGCCTAGACTGGGGAGGTTCTTGGGAGCAGCATTTGTCCACGGTAGAATTTGCCTACAACAACAGTTACCATTCCAGTATCGGCATGGCGCCTTACGAGGCTTTGTATGGGCGACCGTGTCGATCTCCAGTGTGTTGGTCCGAGATCGGTGAAAGGCAGATAGCGGGACCTGAGTTAGTGCAGCAGTGTGCTGAGATTGCCATAACAGTTCGGCAGAGATTGACCGCAGCTCAGTGTAGGCAGAAAAGTTATGCAGACGTCCGACGGAGACCACTTGAGTTTGAAGTTGGGGACCACGTGTTTCTCCGAGTCTCACCCTCCAAGGGTGTGATGAGATTCGGGAAGCGAGGCAAGCTGAGTCCGCGATATATTGGGCCTTTTCCCATTCTTGCTCGAATTGGGGAAACCGCGTATCAGCTGGCCTTGCCGCCCAGTCTTGCAGGAGTGCACGATGTGTTCCATGTTTCCTTGCTGAGAAATTATGTTCAGGATCCGTCCCATGTGTTGGATTTTTCAGAGTTGGAGGTCGCTGAGGACCTGTCCTTTCCAGAGTATCCTGTTCGTATTGAGGATCGCAGAGAACAGGTCCTGCGGAACAAGATTGTACCGTTGGTCAAGGTGATTTGGCAGTACCGCTCCGGAGGTGAGGCAACCTGGGAGCGAGAGGATGAGATGCGGGAGCAGTTCCCTTACCTCTTTTCGTAAGTCTCCTTGTGAACTTGTATCCCTGTTATGACCTTGCAAATTCTAGCAGATAATTTCGGGGGCGAAATTCTTTTAAGGGGGGGAGAATGTAAGGATCGAGACTTTCAGATCCGGTTTTCGGGGTCGGATCCTGTAGTTTTGGTCCTAGTGGGGTCTGGGGCTCTGAACGGCGTCCACCGTTGCAGACGCGTTTTAGGTTCCGCCACGTGGGTGCCACGTGGGCTGGCTTTGGGCCGCGAAGTGTACGGCCCTGTCGTGTCGTCTGAACGGCGTCCACGTAGGACGACGCCTTTCAGACTGCAACTCTGGGTGTGTCAGAGTACGGCCCTGACACGTCGGCTGAACGGCGTCTGCCTCGATCGACGTGTTTCAGAAACTTGTCAGAGCGGCCGTCACATCACCTGATAGGCGTCCGTGGATGTCGACGCGTTTTAGCCAGTCTCTGGTTAACCCCGCGAGCCCTCCTTCTTTCCCTCATTTTCTCCTTCTCTCTTTCTCTCTTTCCCCTCCGGCGATCTCGGCGGCGATTCCTCCTCCTCCCTCTTTTCCACCCACCATTTCACCTCTCCCTCCACTCCATCCTCTACCTAGCTCCTACCACTACCACCTCCACCTCCACTACGGCGTTCTACTCACCGGACGGCGGCCGACGTCACGGTGGAGCAAGGACGACCACGGTGGTACCGGCGGCGGCGTGGGGCGAGACAGGTGGACAGCTTGAAGCTCGGAGGCGTCCAAGTATCCGGTAGGGTGACGGTTCCCATAGCATCGTGTTTAAGCCATGTTTTCCCCCGTCTATGCATGTTGTCGATCTTTGGTTTTTTTTTGGGGGGGGGGGGGTAGAATGAGCATGTTTAGGTGTTCTTTTGATGATATGGGGGATTTGCTATGAATGTGATTTCCTATGGATTGTATTGCCCCTCTTTCTCCTCCGTTTTTGGGTGATTTTGGGGTTGTTTGGGTTGAAAGGGAGCCCTCGGGCTCATGGCAACTCTGGTTCCTAGGGGTTGAAAGACGTCGTGCATGGACGACGCCTTTCTTGAAGGGCGTCGGTCAATCACGACGCCTTTTAGACAAGAATCGCCTGACTGAGAGTCTGCCAGTTCGGGATTCTGGGACTAAAAGACGTCATGGGTGGGCGACGCGTTTTGAATAGCGTCGGGCAGCCATGACGCCTTCTAAGGCAGAAATCCCCTGGGTAATTTCTTTGGAATTTCTGGATTTCTGTGCTAAATGGCGTCTGAGGATGTCGACGCCTTTTAAAAGGCGACCACTGGTGTCGACGCCTTTTAAGGCCTGATTCTGAAGACTGTTTTACATGAACCTGTACATGGAGCTTGAATGGCGTCGGCCTTGGGCGACGCGATTCAAGACAAAACCTCACTAATTCATGCCAGTAAAATGTGTTCATACTGTTAGACGGATGGTTAGTGCATGTTTTAGTGTACCCGGTAGAGATAGATTCTTCATGACCGGACGATACTACATGTGTGTTATGCGATCGCGGACTTTTCACGTGACCGGATCGTACTGTGCTGGGTTTTGTGTTACTTTGGACCTGGAGTGACATTGTAGCGCTTTATCACCCTGTGCTGGTGGGGGCGTGAGCACAGCGCCGGTGGGGGCGTGGACGGGGTGACGCCTAGTGAGAGAGGGTCACTTGGTGAACCCCGGGGTCAGCTAGTACCGGTGTCGGAGTGGTACATTCGGAGAGTCACTCGTGCTGAGGGAAGGAGTAACCACCTGAGCCAGTTGGGCCGGAGTAGCTAGAGTGCTATCCGAGGGTTTACTGCTTGGTCTCAGCGGGTCGAGGTTTTTTCCCACCGTTGTTGTGTGGTTGGCATGTTCTATCGAGGCGACAGTTGTGGGTTCCCTTGTCGGTTAGTTTAGATATACGCACGTTTAATACACTTCGACTGCATGTGGTTTCACGTTGAGAATTAGGAATTGTACCTACTACTGTGCTTGTTACTTTACCGTTAACTGTATTTTGCACTTGTGGGTGTGTGCGTGGGCAGTGGGGATCGAAGGATCCCTACTGAGTCTTGTCTTGAGACTCACCCCTGCGGTTTTCAGGTGAGGACTCCCAACAGACCTAGAGCGGCGTGTGCGGCCGTGTGTTGAGCGTCTTCAGCGGTTGTTCCGGGGTATGCCCCGATGTAGTTGTTATTTATTTCTGGCCTGTATGTTTAATTATTTCTTTTCAGTTGGAGTATGTAATTATTTGCTGTATCGAGTCGCATTGTAATAATTTTAATCCATGCACTTTCATTTCAATTCAATGCGATGTGAATGTTTAGCTTAGTTTATTATTTATTTCCCAGACTTACTAGATCCTGGTTTGGTTCCAAATTAATGATTCGGTACCCATTTAATAATCGGATCTCCGATTATAAGGTGGCGGGTCGTTACACATTGTCAGTAAACGGGGAATTAAGATTGATCCTAATAAGGCAAAAGCTATCAGAGAAATGCCACCTCCCAAAAACTTGAAAGAGTTAAAAGGATTGATCGGGAGGTTGCAATTTATTCGCCTTTTTGTCTACCAACACTCACAAAGGTGTAAGCCGTTATACAAGTTTACCAAGCCGGGAGTCAAATTCAACTAGGACGATAAGTGTCAGGAGGCGTTCTATAGATTGAAGAATTATTTGGCAAGTCCTCATGTTTTGAGACCACCATTTTCAGGCAAACCATTGATACTATACATTTCTTTTCTGGATGATGCAGTGCAGGCTGTCCTAGCACAAGAGGATGAAGAAGGAAAGGAGAGGACAGCCTACTATCTCTCTAAACTTCTCCAGCCCGCTGAACAGAGATATACGGCGATGGAGAAAACATGTGCAGCATTAGTCTGGGTTGTTTAGAAATTAAAGCATTACTTTCTAGCCCATGAAGTCCATCTCATCGCTAGGATGAATCCAATCAAGTTTCTTCTTGAGAAATCTGTCCTTACTGATAGGTTAGCACGATGGCAAAACTTTCTATCTCAATTCGATATCACTTACATTCAGCAGAAAGCGATCAAAGGCTATGCCATAGCAGAACATCTTGCTCATCACCCCCTTCCTCGTTTTGATCCAGTCCGATCGGAGTTTCCGGATGAGGAACTGATGTCCATAGACCGAATCAAAGATGATATGTGGACTCTGCATTTTGACGGAGCTCTGAATTCCCATGGAAAGGGGATCGACATTGTTCTGTTATCACCTAAAGGTGTCACCATTCCACAAGCCTTTCAGCTTGACTTTCCAGTCACTAACAATATAGCTGAATACGAGGCACTCCTTGTTGGCCTCGAGGCTGCTCATCTCCATGGTGCCACCAAACTCAGAATTGTGGGTGATAGTCAATTGATTCTTCGTCAGGTGTTAACCAAATATCGAACTCTTGATCCTAAGTTCAAGCCTTATCAAGAACTTACTTATGCTTATGCAAAGTTTTTCACAAAATTGATCTTCGTCCATGTTCCTAGGAATCAGAACATCTTAGCTGATGCTCTAGCCTCACTTGCATCTTCTCTTAATTTTCCAATTAGTAGACAATCCGAGTCGATTATCGTTCATAGGTGTGTTTCACCCGCCGTGAAAGACCCCTCCTTCCTTAGGACTAAGGAGAAGCTACTGAAGAAGGTTAGAGATGGAGATATTGTGGAAAAGAGAGAGATTATGTTAATGGAGCTGTTAGAAGAGATGGATGATGAACAGAAGCCGTGGTACTACGAAATTGCTAAATATTGTGAAGATCAATCATATCCTGAAGAAGCCACAGCTGAGGAGAAAAGAGCTATCAGGAGAGTTGCTCAAAGATACACCCTAGTTGGGGGAGCATTATACAAAAGAGGTTTTGATGGAGTTCTTCTAAGATGTTTAGACGAAGATGAACTTTGGAAGGTTATGGAAGGAGCTCATACTGGAGTTTGTGGTGGCCATGTTAATGGACATATGTTAGCATAGAAAATCCTTAGACAAGGATTCTATTAGCCAACCATGGAAGAAGACTCCTTATTCCTTAACATTTGGAATGGAGGCGGTAGTTCCATACGAGATCCTTATATCGTCATTAAGAGTACAATTGAATAAGGAATTTTTTATTGATGAACACCGTTCAACACTCCTTGCTCAATTGGAACTCTTAGATGATAAAAGATGGTCAACTGCTAATCATGCAAGAGTATATCAAAATAGATTAGCACGTTTTTATCAAAAGAAAGTTATTGAACGTAAGTTCAAAGTTGGTGAAATGGTTGTCAAAAGAATCTTTGTAAAACCTAGTGGTCCGCGTTCTAAACTCCAACCTAATTGGGAAGGACCTTATGTTGTATCTCATGCTTTTCCTGGTAACGCTTACCGTCTAGTTAATTCAGAAGAGCAAGAGTTGACTCACCCCTGGAACGGTCTATATCTCAAGAAATATTACCCTTAGGTTAAAGAGTCGATCAGTGTGGTGCAAAGACCAGTGAAATCATAAAATTTAGAAACTCAAATTCCCTTATCATTCTGAATAATTTAATTCAAACACATTACTACACACACTGACACGTTTGATTCGTGAGTAACAAGAGATGCTAAATCCTAAGGAATACCGAAAGCTTGACCGAGGGTGTAAAGTGCAAATCATTCTCTTAAAACAAAAATTATGTTTTTACACTCGGCCCATGATGTCAGAATGAGGTTTAGAATAGATTACCAAGAATACCTGCCATCTTAGTAGGAGGCCGTCAAAAAAAAAAAAAAGGGGGGGGGAGATCCGTCCCAAGAAAAGAAAAAGAGAAAAGCAAAAACAAAAGGCAAAAGCCAAATGTCAAATCAAAAGGCCATTTACACTACAAACGTTACATCAAGACCATGAAATGAAATGAAAAAAGAACGTAAGGTCAATAAATACTCTCGAAAGAAAATGACCGAACCCCAACATATATTAGGGTGAGAAAGGAACATCTTTTTAGGTCTCTGGAACCTTCTCGTAGGCTTTCTAAACCAATTCTTCGTTTCTTTCTGAAGAGGCGTACTCCAAACTTAAGGAACGGCCTAGATCGACTAAAGATCAAATCATCAAATGGGATCACGAATGAAAACGCAAGTTCAAGCACGATGGGTCTAAGTTAGATTATTAAAGAACAATTTGGGAATTAAGTTAATAAATGAATATGTTTCCTTTTGATCTGAGTATCATGCTGGTCTTTTAGTTTGCACAATATTCCAAAATCCAAAAAAAAGTACATATTTCAAAATCCAAAAAAAAAAAAAAGCACAATATTCCAAAATCCAAAAAAAGTACATATTTCAAAATCCAAAAAAAGTACATATTTCAAAATCTAAAAAAAAAAGCATATCTCAAAATAAAAAAAAATAGATATTTCAAAAATCCAATATATGTTCCAAAATCCAAACAAAAATGAATATTTTAAAACAACAAAAATATTTCAATCAGCATCTGCTTATCGCATCTAATCTGTTTCGTCCATTTTATTTTCAATGAGCATCTGTCTATTTGCATGTTGCATTTTTGCTTACAGTTTGATTATTCACGCTACCTTTGTTAGTAAAGGCTACGCCCCTTGACCCTTCCATCAAGAAAAGGATTGATTGATCAGTTATTTGACTGAGCAAGGGGCTAAGCCTAAATAGATACTTAACCTGTTTGCTAAATCATGTACAGGACATAGACATGAAAGTCGAGGCATAATGTTGAAGACAAAAATTTCATATATATATATATCAAAATCTGTTTTTGTACAAGACTCACAAAAAGGGAAAAATACATGATGCAGCCCTTAAGGTTGACTCTCTCCTGCCCCTTCATCCAATTGACTCTGCGCTTCATCTTGGGCATCCGGTGCTGGAACTCTGGACGGCGGCGGCGGTGGACCCATGGCGCTCGGACTAGCTTGACCAGAAGAGATGGCCATGCTAGCTGTGAAGGCAGTCGCCTGTCCGCACTCTTGAGCACGCCTATAACGCTCCTCAATACTCCTGCGCTCGTGCTCGGCGATGCCCAGATGGACTCAAAGGGAGGACATCTCCGCATCCATCCTTTGCCGTTCTTGCCTCTCCCGCTCTCGCTCCTTAGTAATGAACTCCAGTCGGGACTGGAGGCATCAGAGCTCCTGAGGAAGATCGCCGGTGAAGAGTTGAGCCACCTGCTCCTCAAGATCTCGGACACGAGCTGCGTCTGTCTCAGCCCTCCGAAGGGCTTCCTGAAGCTCAGCGACCTGCAAAAGAAGTAATTGTTAGTCCAAGGCAATAAAGCAATCAAAGTCAAATTCAGAAAAGAAAGTCAAAGAAGAAGGATGGAACTTACTCGAGTAGCTCGATCCTCCTCCGCGAGAGAGGCTCGGTGGATGGCAGAGGCAAGCTGACTCTGGAGGTCAGCGAGGGTGGCCTCATATGCAGCAGGCAGAGCAGCGGATGAGGCTCCATGTGTAGGGGGAGCCGCTTGGGTGTAGACGGCTCGCTGCATCAAAAGACAATCGTCAGTGGCTAATTGTCAAGACAAATTAGTTAATTAAAACACTCATAAGTATGCATACATATCAAGTCAAAGAGCTCCTTTTGGACCTGCCCCAGTTGGGCCTCCGTATCATGTAGGTGGGCCCGGAGGTCGATGATGACCGCATCTCGCGCATCCTGCATACCACACATACACACATTAATTCACAGATATAAATTAAGATAATAATAAAATGAAAGAAGCATAAATCATACTTACATCGAGTGGTCGGAGGAGCCGTAGTTGATCGGCGTAGTGGGCCCGATATTGCTGGAGATAAGCCTCACCGCTCTCCGCATGGGACTCCACTCGGACGCCGCAGCAGTGCCAGTCCTCGTACTGCTCGGGAAATTTGGCACGCCAGTCCGTGAGGGCTTGTTTCCCCCTCATGCTCCTCCCTACTCCCTCCTGGACCTCCTCGTCGATCCACTCCTGGTGGAGGCCCAGCGTCCTCATAACTAGGCAGAGACGGAGCGGCTCGATCTTGTTGAGGCAGTGGAGCCACATCTGCCTCCCGAACCGTCTCCGGCCAACCGTCACCCACGGCTGGCCCTCCTCGCCCATGCCCAAGTATGGGCGCCAGATCGCCTACATATAAGTTAGATGCATTCATATGAATAAAATTGCATTTAATAAATGAAACACTGCATTTAATAAATAAAACAGGATAAATTAAAGACTTACCAAGAGCTCCAGGTAATCAAGAAACTGACGGCGGAGGGCCGTCAACTGGTGATGTTGTGGGGCCGTGTCCACAATTGGCTGCCAGCGGCGAGCCAAGGGGACACGGTCCGGCCTCACGATTCGCGCTCGGCCGAGCGGGAAATAGTGATAACTCCAAACCTGCACATAAACATGTAAGTTAGAGATCATCATATCATTACATTGCATAAACAAATAATAAAATGAAATTTACCTAGAGAAACGGCGAGAAGCCGTTGATGGTGGTCTCGCGGTCTGGCGTGACCGCAGAAAGATCTGCAAAGAGATGGGCCAGGAGGGCCGCACCCCATGCATACTCGTGCAGACTCTCTAAGTCATCTAACAAATAAAGAAACCTACAGTAGATATGGTCGCCCTTCGTACCGAAGAGCAACCGACCAAAGAAGAAAACTAAAAGGACTCTCAATTGTCTATCTACCTCATCTGCCTGGCTAGGGTCACTACAGTAGATAGAAGAGGAGGACTCAGCTAGCCTACTCCAAAACTCCTCCCGAGTCTCGTCAGACCGACGCCGGGGCTCAACTAACTCTAGGGCTGCCTCCACCTCTACTCTAGGGACAATCCTAGACTCCCTATCTAGGGTAGACATCTCTATCCCTAACAGAGCCTCTACCAACCTTCGGTAATCGGGGTAAGTCACCCCGCTCACCGGTCGGCCCTCTACCCTAAGGCCAGTGATCCTGGCCACATCCTCTAAGGTAGGGATCATATGTCCCCAGGGCATTAGTAAAGCCCAACTCTCTGCGTGCCAACGCTCCCTGAGCGCCTGCAGCAGCACTAGATCGAGCCAAAATGGCTCGATATCCAAAATCTCGCCGAACCCCATCTAGCGCAGGTGCACCTTCTGGAAGTCCGGGAGTCCCCGATAGGCTCCTATTGTAGACATCGATTTTGGACCACCCTTTTGGTCATAAACCCCATCCATCATTAGCCCATCATCACCAAATCCCTCATCTTAGCCATCTCAGCCCACTAATAATTAGGCACATTAATCAAATCCCGACTCTAGCCACCTTTTCTTCGAAGTCCAGCCGGTCCGCCTTCCACCACCCTTCGAAGGCCAGCCAGCCCGCCTTCCACCACCCTTCGAAGGCCAGCCGGTCCGCCTTCCACCACCCTTCGAAGGCCAGCCAGCCCGCCTTCCACCACCCTTCGAAGGCCAGCCAGTCCGCCTTCCACCACCCTTCGAAGGCCAGCCAGCCCGCCTTCCACCATCCTTCGATGGCCAGCCAGCCCGCCTTCCACCATCCTTCGAAGGCCAGCCAGCCCGCCTTCCACCGTCCTTCGAAGGCCACCCCTTGCCTTCCACCACCCTTCGAAGGCCACCCCTTGCCTTCCACCACTTCGTGGAAGGCCAGCTACCTGGCCTTCCACGGAATTGGAAGGCATGTGGGCTAGCCGTCCACTCCCCTAACTACCACCTTGACCTCGTCTTCCCCACGATCTCCTCTACTCGCCGCCCTCACCTCCACTACTCCGATCACTCCCCACTCCGTCGACTGCCGCGCGCACCACCTCCGACCCTTGACCACTTCTTATTCGCTCCAGGATGATTTACGGGGATTTAGACCCCTATTTTCTCCTATTTTTCCTTCATCTTTTTAAACTCCCCAAGCTCTCTCGAGCAAGGGGGTTGGAAAGGGATTAAGGAGTTTCTTTCTCGGAGCGGGTTGGCTTTGAGGAGTCGAGCGGGCAAAGAGTCAGAGGGCTGTTTCAGGAGGAATGTCACTCCAAATGGGCTTGTCTTCCTAACCCTCTCTTTACTTTTCACCTTTTTCACTTCATTGCATTTCCAATCTCCATCTAGTCCGTATCATTTCCCTCTCTCACTCTTCTTTCCACTTTTAACACATAATTTCACTTTTCACACACGAGCACCCTATCTGCATGCATGCATCTTAGGATGATTTAGCACCCTTTACCCCCAGAGGTTTCAAACAAAAAATCAAGAGGTGGGTGGCCATAACATATGGTCACCTTCCCTCCCAAACACCCATCCGGTGCGTCTCCCTCTAATTTTAGTTAATTTTTATGTTTGCATGAACGGATCCTATATGTCACAGTTCTAATCGGGCTATTTCTTTTCTTTGTTTGTCTTCTCTTTTCAGGGGCTCTTACCAGATCCTGCGCGCGGACTACCGAGCTCTCCTCCTCTGGCCGGCCGGAGGAGGAGAAGGGGAAACCACCATCTCCCGTTCCCTCAGAACGCGATCACTCTTACAATCCTACGGAGCACAGGGACCGTAAGGTAATGCTCCTAGCGATTACACCTTAAATTCTAACCCCCTTTAAATCGCCACAGTGCTGAGACAAACGGAGGAACCCTCGCCCGAAGCCTACAGCAGCGGCGGGGGAGGTTCCGGGCGCCTACAGCCCTCTGGCGATCACGGTGGGACACCTACTTGCTTACTGCACGTACAGCGATGAAAGGTAAGAAGGTAAAGTTTTTCCCTTTTTTTCCCGGACGGCCCACCTCCTGGCCGTCCAGAGGTTGGATAGCTAGAGTCCTGGCCGTCCAGCCCAGTTGGACGGCCAGATCCTAGGCCGTCCTGATTATTGGACGGCCAGAGTCTTAGCCGTCCACCTTCCTGGACGGCCAGACCCCAGGCCGTCCTGATCCTTGGACGGCCAGAGGCTTGGCCGTCCATCTGCCTGGACGGCCAGCCCCTAGGCCGTCCAGAGTGGACGGCCAGCTGCTTGGCCGTCCAAGTCCCTGGACGGCTAGCCCTTCGGCCGTCCAGCTCCCTCGACGGCCAGCCTTCTGGCCGTCCAGCTCCCCAGTTTCTAGCCCCGCCCTCTCCGTGATTCAATGACCCGCTGTTATTTCATTATTTCTGATTAAATTGTTGCGCATTCTAGTTTGTTTTTTTGTTTACTGTTCTCTTGTCTTTTCTTTTCTTCTCTTGTCTGTTGGACTGTGGGTTAATTCCAGGGTACTATCCGCGGGAGTTTTTAAGGAAGAGCCGGCATCACACTTCTAGTTACCTCTCCTACAGTATTTGACTCTCCACCTGAGGATTCCCACTCGGGTGCGACTAGTCTTATTCTGTTGGGAACCTTCGTCAGTCTTCACGAGCCAGGGATTCCCATTTGGCCGCCGAGCAGGTTGTACCTGAAACCACCCCATAGGAACCTCGGGTTTGTGTGAGAGATTAATTCAACCTTTACATTTACAATCATCCACCTATAGGTGTCACTGAGAGAATTATTTCAAAATTTAAAGACACATAATTAAACTTTGGTGGAACGAGTTTTTGAAAAGTGAAGGGTCGTTAAGGGTTTGAACTTGATTTGTTAGAAACCAACACTTATAATGCACAGTTAACCTTTCAAGTGAAATATAAAATCTCTTAGGATTTGTATTTCATAATGAACCAAATGTATGTTAAGACTGTGTATGATGACATATATGAGTTTGGTAACAATGTCACACACAACCCTCTATTCGAGATTGAAGAGGATCCACAACAAACATTTGTGGGCATGTTCCAAACACCTAGAGAGGGACTTAAGGGAAGATACTTGGATGAATCTTCCTCTTCAGAAAGTGACCCTATAATCTCCAACATAACCTTTCAAAACCCGAGTGAGGACCCGGAACTCATTGCCGTGTTATCACGTTACACCCCTAATCAACTCATCCAGTTGGCCTACCGTGGCAAAACTCAAGATGCCACTCCTCGGAGAACTCACTTCCAAGGGTCTCCCGACAGAGCTCAGACCCACATCAACTAGCCAACTCCTACTCCAGTTGCTCCACCAGTCATGCCGATTCCAGTCTCTGCAACTACACCTCCTCCCGAGCAGAAAGAATTCATCTATAAAAGTGAGGTTGAAACCTATGTGTGTAAGCTCATGGCCGAGAAACTTACCCTGAAACAACCGCACTCTCTCTCGAGCTATTGTAAGCTCCCTCCGGCCTACTTTCCACCAGGATTCAAAGCCCCCGAATACAGAAAATATGATGGCACCTCTAACCCTCATGATCACTTGTCAAGTTTCCTCATGGATTCCCATCAATGGCTCTACGACAGAGTCCTCCTTGTCCATCTGTTCCAGAAGTCCTTAGAAGGTGAGGCCTTAAGATGGTTCTCCTCCTTGCCCGCCACAAACCTAATCAATTTTGATATGGGCTCTAAAAAATTCATCACTCAGTTTAGTCACATGACAACCATGCCTCCCACCTTGTTTGATTTTGTGATGGAAAAGATGAAGCCTGAAGAGGAGTTCACGTATTTTGCCAATAGGTGGAGGGCAATGGCCTCTAGGGCGGAAGTGGCAATCCCCGAATCTCAAGCTATCACCAGGTTGGTCAATAATGCTACCTCGCAGCTTCGGTCTATTCTCATGCTGAGCGAATTTCACACATTCGCACAACTTTATAATCGAGCTCGGGTAGTTCAATCTCAGATCTGGAGTTCCACTTTGCCATCCTTCTTTGAAAATCAGAACAAAAATAAGAGGACTACACAAACTCCACCAATAGAGGGAATGACAATCAATGAACAGGTGAGTGCCTTGGGGTAACCCTTTAGGTCACCCAGTACTATATCCAGATCAGACAACCAATCCAATCAGAAACCACATTCAGCAGTTCCCCCTTTCTCTAGCACCAAGATCAATTGGGGGCACATGAAAGAGGCTAGTGAAACCTTGAAAGTCAAGGGCCCTTCGCCCTCTCATCAGGTAGCTCAAGATCCATCTAGCTCTCTAGAAAGGGTAAGCACCCTTGTCAAAAATTTGGAACCAAATGTCGATCGCAGAGGACAGTACTGGGAGTATGAAGAGGTTGGGATATGGCGCGAGTGACCCACTAGGATGACCAAACCTAGAGAGCCATTGCAAGGAGTCTCCATTATTATCCAAGACAAACCTTTGGTCTTGATACGACCTAGGGAACAACCAACAGCCATCAACCCAGTCACTCTGGTCCAAGTTCTCTCAATTTCAATCAGAGAACCTCCTCTATCCATCTTGTGTCCAACACCAAAGCCAGGTCCAGTAACCCAATTCTGCCTAATGAATTCACCACCAGTTCAACCACTAAAATCAGATCAGGCAGTGGACCCCAGTCCGATTGGTGTTACACTGAGAAATCGCATCATTCTCCCAACAAGTCAACCCTTGGACTCTCAAGAGGATTCAGATCTGTCTAAGTATGACATCCTACAGCACCTAGGGAAAACTCCCGCCAAGATTTCGGTCCTAGGGTTGATTAGGAGATCTCCTACACATAGGGAGACATTGTTCAAGTTCCTCCAGCGAATTACAGTCAATGAAGATCTTCCTATCAGGGGGCTCACAAATGCCATTCTCTCAGTCACCCAGACACCTACGATATCCTTCACAGATAAGGATCTGGCTCCCCCTGAATGCCAATCCCTTCCCTCATACTTGACCCCAACACTCAAGGGTCACTCATTAGACTCCATCCTGTTGGATACCGGCGCATCAATCAATGTTTGTCCATTCAAGACCCTCAAGAAAATAGGGATTGATCCAGAAGAGATTGAGTCTACTCCCATGATGGTCTCAACCCATGATCATTCTCAAAGACCAGCAAATGGGAAACTAGAAATTGGCCCAGTGGCCATGATCTTTGAATTCTACATCCTTGATGTCAAGCCCATATACAACGTCATTCTGGGAAGGCCTTGGATGGACCAAACCCTGGGAGTGCCATCCACTAATCATCAGTGCTATAAATTCCCATACAATGGGAAGATTGTCAACATGAAGGGTCCCCCCTATCTTGAGTCTTTGGACTTAGTCTCGACTGAACAAATTCCATCCATGATCACTTCTGGAAAAGGGAAAGAGCCCATCATTTCATCTGTTGACTCTCAGGCCAAGTCCCAGCCTAGCATAGGTTGGCAGCTTATGGACAAAATGGGGTATAGTCCGGGATCTGGGTTAAGTAAGGAAGAGCAAGGAATTCGAGAGCCTATACTTGAAAATCTGACCATTGGGGGATTCAAATTGGGTTACCTACCAACCAAGCCAACTGAGGGATTAAGAAAATGGAGTTTCTTGGATCACTTTGTGAAGGAAAGTCAAGAGGTACTCAAGATACACTATCTTGAGGATGAGTTGAAGGAAACAATCAATGAAGTTCGAAGAGAAGATGCATAAGATTTCGCTACACAGCTGCTGTTCTATGAACCAACCACGTTACGAGAAGGAGCCTCCTTGGTGAGGGATGAAGCGGTACCCACCGCTCTCATTCCCATCCTATTTCACACACCTTCCCTTCTCAGGCTTTTATCACCGGTCGTAGCACACCCCTGGGGCAATTCTGCCATCATTGGATCCCTGTCTCAAAGACCCACCTTTGCAACATGTCTGACTCACCCTCAGAGTCTTGTGCATAATCGCTTAGGGATTGGATAGCCTCCTCTTTATCTAAGAGTTGTAGAGGTAAGTAGTTCTTTCGTTTCTAATTCAAGAGTTAGCTAATAAGTGTAAATATTTGAAAAATGTTTTTCTTTGAATATGAGTCTATTTAAAGAAGTTTTACCCTTTAAATGCACAAAAAAATTAAAAATCGCAAAATCTTAAAAAAATCGAATATCCAAAAAGCATCAAAATATTTGTAAACATGTATATACTTTAATGAAAATCACCAAAAAATGAGAAAAGACACAAAATCCAGCTGTCTGGTGACTGCCACATAATCCCCTGTCTAGGTCTAGTTGCATGATAGATTGGGTTAACATTAAGGTTTGGCTAAGACTTTGGTCCACCAGAACCTTGGATGTGTCTACCTTACTTTCATGCGGATCCCTATGCTCATCATGAGATGCACACACCTACATGTTTTTCAAAAGGGAACCTTCTTAAAATGAGTTTCAAGTCTTTAGTATACTGTCAAAATGCAACCTTTGCTCTTCGTTTCTCGACCGATCAGGACAGTTGACGCCCTTAAACGGTCGAGCTCAGCAAATTGCGGTTCCTCAACAACCCGATAGATGTAACCCCTCAAAAGGGCCCAAAAATAAAATGTAAAGGACCAGAGCACGTGAAGAGGGCAGTGTCTCCGCAGGCGGAATATCAAATAACCCCGAAAAATGTCAAGAGCAGAAAAGAAATACAAAAGAAAAGGGGGTTCTAGCAATCTATAAAAAACCTTATCGTGACCGTGCCTGGCCATGAAATCTACCAAAGGCCTGAAAAGTCAAAATAGGGGCATCTAAGAGGTTAAAAGGGGTCCGTTTTATCACAACTCGTCCTTTTAACGGTTTTGTCAATCCTCCTGTGAGGTTTGTCTCAAAATTTCTTCACTTTTTCCCCCTCAAGGTTTTAGTACGAGATAGCTATCTAAAGACCGAACATCATTTTAAAATGGTTCGTTTTTCAAAAATCGTCACATGCTCACATGATCACAGGAGTCCAAAATGGGTGAAGAGTAATGTCGATGTTTCTGGGGAACTAACTTCTTAACCATAATCTCAATGTGTACTCTTGAAGACTTCGGGCTTAGGTCAATGCATGCGCGTCACCAATCGGTACGACGGTGTCTGATTCCGGGTCAGCGTCACGCGGTTGACCGTTAGGGTTCTAAGGTGTTCCATCATATACCTTCTAGATTGTGAGGAAAGAGACCCGGGTCGGGCAAATCATTTACCTCGAAAACTTTTTGGGCAAACTTGGTGGTCGGAAGTAGCTGGGAGCCTAAGCATGGCATGACGATATTGTCATCAGTATGAGTCTTAACCGGTCAAGGTTAGTTTGAGGAGTCTAGAGGCCCAAATCAATCTAGATGTGTGCTTAGGATACCTGGGAAGTTGAGTGTGCATTTCCCTTTCATCATTCAATCAGGCTAAGTTTGGGTAGTCACCAGGCAGGCGGAATCAAAAACATGTTTTCATCACACACTCCACTTGTTTGCATATTTTCTTGTCACGTCAATTTCAATGCTTTCCTTTTGTCTGGTTAGTTGAACACGGCCCCTTGACCCTATGCGAAGGCTAGGGAAGAGGTAGTTGCTTTTTTGGGCAAGGGGCCGAAAACAGATACTACTAACTATTTCCCCTTCATTTTTGTGCATACAGGAAAATGATTCTATGTCCAAAAGGTGGACACTTTTGCTGTCCAGTCGAAGCCAAAAGTAGCCATATTGGCATTCTACTTTGAGAATGGCCATATCTTCCGTGCTGGCTTCGACTCGACAGGGACTTTTGTCCCTCGTTTCCTTGTAGTTTGTCATTAAGATATTTTCATCATTGATTATTTACATTTACTAATGTGCATTCTTGCAGCTGTAGGAAATCTGAAGCAAGTAGCATTGAAGATACAGGAGGCTAATAGCTTTGGGCGTATAGACTCTGAGTTCCTCTTTAAACAAAACAATGAGGAGTCTATATTCTCCAAGTTATTCGATTGACCAATAAATTCCTCCTGTTTGTATTAGGAATTTATTTTCTAATTTTTAAACCACCATGCATTGCATAAGCATCATCCACCATTCCCGCCCTAGGGGCAATGACCATAATTTACCACTCCGCTTAACCCATTGCTGATTTGTGAGTCTGGCAATTGTTCGTCTATTAGCCATTTGAATTGCAAGACCTCATCCTTTTTCCAATACGTATGCTTGAGATTCTCTCACTTGGCGATCACATGATGCGCCAGGCCACCGCGCGCCCGTTATGTCGAGAGTTATTCAAGTCACACTCCTACATCTTTCATGCTTGAGATCCCCTTAGGCCAGATCGTTGCATCCTGGTGCGCCAAGGCCTCGCGGTTCCAGCACCCGAGGATCCCACAGATTGTAATTCCCTAGTTTGAATTTTGTTCCTCTTCTCTTTGCAATTCGAATAGCTAGCTTTCATTCATTTGCCACACTCTCATACCATCTTTGGATATAGCTCATCCCTTCTCTGGGCTGTCCAAAATCAGGTTCGATTTTCGGAACACCTATTTATCATTCCGTTCCACTCCACTGCAAAACAGGTGTCCCGGAGGGGCATTTGTAGACACCGATTTTAGACCACCCTTTTGGTCATAAACCCCATCCATCATTAGCCCATCATCACCAAATCCCTCATCTTAGCCATCTCAACCCACTAATAATTAGGCCCATTAATCAAATCCCGACTCTAGCCACCTTTTCTTCGAAGGCCAGCCGGTCCGCCTTCCACCACCCTTCGAAGGCCAGCCAACCCGCCTTCCACCACCCTTCGAAAGCCAGCCAGTCCGCCTTCCACCACCCTTCGAAGTCCAGCCAGCCTGCCTTCCACCACCCTTCGAAGGCCAGCCAGTCCGCCTTCCACTACCCTTCGAAGGCCAGCTAGCCCGCCTTCCACCATCCTTCGAAGGCCAGCCAGCCCGCCTTCCACCATTCTTCGAAGGCCAGCCAGCCCGCCTTCCACCGTCCTTCAAAGGCCACCCCTTGCCTTCCACCACCCTTCGAAGGCCACCCCTTGCCTTCCACCACCCTTCGAAGGCCACCCCTTGCCTTCCACCACTTCGTGGAAGGCCAGCTACCTGGCCTTCCACGGAATTGGAAGGCATGTGGGCTGGCCGTCCACTCCTCTAACTACCACCTTGACCTCGTCTTCCCTACGATCTCCTCTACTCGTCGCCCTCACCTCCACTACTCCAATCACTCCCCACTCCGGCGACTGCCGCGCGCACCACCTCCGACCCTTGACCACTTCCTATTGGCTCCAGGATGATTTACGGAGATTTAGACTACTATTTTCTCCTATTTTTCCTTCATCTATTTAAACCCCCCAAGCTCCCTCGAGCCAGGGGGTTGGAAAGGGATTAAGAAGGAGTTTCTTTCTCGGAGCGGGTCGGCTTTGAGGAGTCGAGCGGGCAAAGAGTCAGAGGGCTGTTTCAGGAGGAACGTCACTCCAAATGGGCTTGTCTTCCTAACCCTCTCTTTACTTTTCACCTTTTTCACTTCATTGCATTTCCAATCTCTATCTAGTCCGTAACATTTCCCTCTCTCACTCTTCTTTCCACTTTCAACACATAATTTCACTTTTCACACACGAGCACCCTATCTGCATGCATGCATCTTAGGATGACTTAACACCCTTTACCCCTAGAGTTTTCAAACAAAAAATCGGGAGGTGGGTGGCCATAACATATGGTCACCTTCCCTCCCAAACACCCATCCGGTGCGTCTCCCTCTAATTTTAGTTAATTTTTATGTTTGCATGAACGGATCCTACATGTCACAGTTCTAATCGGGCTATTTCTTTTCTTTGTTTGTCTTCTCTTTTCAGGGGCTCTTACCAGATCATGTGCGCGGACTACCGAGTTCTCCTCCTCTGGCCGGCCGGAGGAAGAGAAGGGGAAACCACCATCTCCCGCTCCCTCAGAACGCGATCACTCTTACAATCCTGCAGAGCACAGGGACCGTAAGGTAATGCTCCTGGCGATCACACCTTAAATTCTAACCTCCTTTAAATCGCCACAGTGCTGAGATGAACGGAGGAACCCTCGCCCGAAGGCGCAGCAGCGGCGGGGGACGTTCCGGGCACCTACACCTATCACTAAGTCCCATGAGATCCGGGCCCTCATCGTCCCCTGCAATTAAAAACAAGAAGTCCATCAGTTAATACATATAAAAAATCAAATAAAATTGAAAGGCGTCGAGCCACATGGACGCCTATTAAAAGGCGTCCATCACCTTTGACTCCATTTTCTAATTTATTTAAAAATCAAGTTTTGCCCTGAACGGCGTCGGACCATGGCGACGCCCTTTGAAAGGCGTCACCTGGTCTGGACGCCATTCAAGACCGAAAGCGGACCTTTCCAAAGGGCCCCTCCCCCATGTCCATTCAACACATAAACACACTCACAGGGAGCTTACCAAGTGGAGGTCGCCCTCCCCTCCTTCTTCTTCGACCACGGGTGCCGGAGGAGCCTCTTCCTCCTCCAAAAATGCCGCCACCGCCGCTAGCTCGGCCGGCACCTCCTCATGGATCTCTTCCGCCGACACGACCCCAAGGGAAGTCGTACTCCGCCTCTTTGCCATAACTTTGGCCTTGCTAGATCCCCCTCGCTCCATGGCTTCAAAGGAGTTCGGATTGAGAAGTAGAATAAAGAAGGAGAAAGTTTGGGTGTGAGAGAGTTTGAAGAGGGCTTGAGATTCGCCAGTGATCACCGGAGATGGCCGGTGAAGAGGGTCGTCGGTGGCGGAGAAAAAAAGAGAGCTCGAGTGAGCGATGATCGTCGGAGGGGTAGAAGATCGCCGGTGAAAGTGAGGAGAGAGGAAAAGTAGGGGAGAATGAGGGAGAAAGGAGGCTTTCGCGGGTTCTGTTAAGAGAAGGTTGAAACGCGTCGGGGAACAGCGACGCCATTTAGGACGCATAAACTGAGGCGGCAAGCCAAGTGTTGGAAATCGATCAAAAGGCATCTTGACATCACGACGCGTTTCAGTTTAAACCACCAATTCTGGTCATAACAATACAAGGCATGATGATTAAACACGTCCACACTTCACGACGCATTTCAGTAGATTAATCACAGAATTAATGGCGGAATTTTGAAGAAAAGTAAGAGAGAGAATTGAAAGGCGTCTACTCATATGGACGCGTTTCAAAGATAATTCAGGATTTTAAGGATTAATCTCTGATTTTTGAAAATTTAATTATGGTTAAAAGGCGTCTTTCTGAGTGGACGCGTTTTGCATTAAAGTATACCTAAATTGTCATATTTTAAGGAAAAATCAAGTTTTTACTCAAGGAAAAATCTTGGACAAGTCACAGAATATTGAGGATGGATTTCAAGGCATAAAGGAACAATTCTTTATTGAAATAATTTTTTTATTACATCATAAAAAAAAAAAAGAGAGAACATTCAAGCAAGAAATTCCCGAAGTCCCAGTATATATGGAACAGATAATCCTCTATCTGTTTCTTGAGAGGATTTTACACGATGATTGAAGCTAATATTCCACAGTGTGACTATAAGTTCAGTGGCTTCATAATCTTCATCGGATTACATGGCACGCTTCTTGATTGGAGATGTATGGAAAAATTCAGGGAATTCATAGCGAAGCAAGCTGAGTTGAGTATAGCAGCAGCGATGAGGATTGTATAGCATGAACTCAGTAGCCCCGATCAGTTTAAGCTCTGCACCCGCTGCACGACGAACCCGAATTGACTTTCCTACGAGTGCAAGTGGAGAGGAATCAAATCCATATGTGGGCATTCTTCTCAAATAATCTCTCTAGTCTGCTCGAGTCTTGAGTTTTGGCACTCGATTTATCATCTTCTCATTGAATTTCACAATGTTGGAAATATGGAAGAAAGGGCTATTCTGATATATTTGAGACGGTCTTGCAGAATTCCTAGTGCGATATTCAAACTTGAAGTGCAACTCAATCTATAGAGCGAAGAGTAGCATGCAACCATAGGGAAGCTGACATGTAGACGTTGCAGAAAGCCCACTGTAGAGATAGGCTAGAATCACTGTACTAATCTGTCTTCCCTGAAAGATCTCGCAGATTGCACTGACTTGATCATCTTCAAGTATGTTGTCTTGAGCAGGAAAGAACAAAGCTACAGCTAGGCACATGGTGAATGCTTTCATCACGTTCTCAGTGTCATCCTCTCTCAGATCTTCAATCTCATACAAAGTCCACTCTGCGAGCTTTGCAAGATTGATTCCTTTCTTGGTAAGGCATCCTTTAACTTCTTTTGGGTCCTTCATGATCTTCATCAACAATTGTTGACCGGTGATCTTCTCCTTCATCAAAGCCATCTTATTCTGGATCACTTTATTGTCATCGTACAACTTGATTTTGGGAAGGCCCAATAGGAGTTCAACCTCCTCTAGAAGAATAGTGCATTGAAATTTCGGAAAAAGGAAGGTATGGGTTTGAGGATGCTACAACTCAATCAAAGCACCCATAGCCGCCCAGTCCACGTTTGGACTCTTGTAATGCTTTGCATAGACTACTAGACCTTGGATGTTCCACTTGGAAACAAAAGATTGCATAGAGATTGTGGTACTTTTAGCAAGCTTGCGAATCCAAGGGAGAGATGTGAATTTCCTTGGGCCAAGAAACAAAGGATATGCCTAGAAAATAAAAGGAAAATTGCTATGAAGAACTTGAAGAACATGGAGAAAAAAGGAAATTGAAGAACGTTGAAAGGATTGAAGGAAAAGATGATTTAACTTACTTGGAGGTTAGGATCTCTTCCACTTAGATGATTTTCTACGTCGGAGAGCCTCTCTAGTGTCTTCTTCATCATCTTGCTTGAAGAATCCATCTTGTTCTTGAGCTTTTCCTTCTTGAAGCCTTGAAAACCTTAAAAATCCTTGAACTTTGAAGAAAATCTCTAGCTTTGATCTCTAAATTGTGTTAGGGATGCCTTGATACAAGTTTATGAAGTTTATATAAAGAGGATTGCGATCCTAAGAAGGCTTTTCCAGATTGGAGAAGGGATAAGCATGGGAAGAGTTGGAATCCAGGTAGAAGTTAGCTAGAACCTGTTTCTGCGACTGAAAAGGTGTCGTTGAACAGCGACGGTTTTTAGTTAATATTAATGGCGTCGGCGCGACATGACGCGTTTCATGGTTTTTTGTTATTTACTCGAAATTCAATGTTTATCCATATTTTGATACTTAATTAAACACTTGCTTGAAGTTACTGATGAATTTTTTAGTGCAGGAACTTTAGGAAAATCCAAATGAAGCTGAAAATCTCAAGAAGATCCCATTGTGGGAATTTATGAGTCCCGACTGTGGTTAAAAAGACGATTATCTCTATCCCTTGTATTATTTCATATAATTAATTTGCATCATCATCATTACTATATGTTAAATATTTATTAGAGTATATCAAGGACCTTATGGTTTTGATGAAACTGGAATTTAAGTTCCCCTTCAATAAAAATAGTGATAATTCCAGAGAATTCTTAATCGCACGGATAGGCCGTTGGATTGTTAATTAGTGAGGACAATGATTCCGCTTTTGTAAAACGGTGTGTGGATAAACGAGCTTCGGCTTAGCACTGGATTACAAGAATTGGTATCTTGACTTATTAATGACAATTTAACAATATTATCCTTGATTAATTTATATTTGATTTGATTTTATATTTTTCTTTTAGCCCAGCATGCATCATGTAGGACTTTGAAATCACTGTGATAAGAATTAATTATTGATTAAGTTTTAGACCATTAATCAAATAATTCCAAGGCTGCCTTCTCCTTTTATTCTTCATCCTCTTGCGGTAGGACATCCCCCACCGAATCATCCAAGGCAGAAATATATAGGATTAAATGCTTGCCCGGAGATGGTGGTCTCAAGACAGGAGGACTTGCCAGATACTTCTTCAATCCATTGAATGGCTCCTGACACTTATCGTCTCAATCAAATTTGACTCCTGATTTGACAAGCTCGTAAAACGGCCTACATCTCTATGAATGTTGGGAGACAAAGTGGCAAATAAACTGCAACCTCCCAATTAATCTTCTCAATTCCCTCAAATTCTTGGGAGGTGGCATTGCTATGATAGCTTTAGCCTTGTTGGGATCGATCTCAATACCTCGTTTCTTCACAATGAATCCTAGTAATTTTCCTGATGAGACAGCAAATACACATTTCTTGGGATTCATCTTCAGTTGATACTTTCTTGATCTTTCCAATACCCTAGACAAAACTTCAGCATGATTATCCTTAGTTCTAGATTTTACCAGAAGATCATCCACATACACCTCTAAATGTATATGCATCATGTCATGAAATATGACCATCATTGCCCTTTGAGAAGTGGCTCCAGCATTCTTCAATCCAAACGGCATAACTACATAACAATAAGTTCGCCATGGTGTAGTGAATGATGTCTTTTCCTGATCTTCCTCTACCAAGCGAATCTGATTGTATTCTAAAAATCCATCCATAAATG
Source organism: Zantedeschia hybrid cultivar (assembly GCA_030544215.1). Lineage (NCBI taxonomy): Eukaryota > Viridiplantae > Streptophyta > Magnoliopsida > Alismatales > Araceae > Zantedeschia > Zantedeschia hybrid cultivar. The sequence continues at coordinate 55,134,324 of JARZZO010000008.1, read as the reverse complement.
ACAAGGTCTCATATCCAGTTGTATTGTCAATAAGCACATCGATGTGAGGTAATGGGAAATCATCCTTAAGACACGCTCGATTCAAGTCTCGAAAGTCAATGCAAATTCTCACTTTTTCATCCTTCTTTATGACCAGGACTATATTGGCCACCTATTGGGGATAGAGGACAACTCTAATAAATTTGGCTTTGTGCAACTTATCAACCTCTTCTTTCATCTTTAAAGCCATTTATGGGTGGAATCGCATCAATTTTTGCTTAATCGGGTTAGCTCCAGATTTTAAAGTTATTCAGTGCTCCACCAAAGATGAGTCTAACCCTGGTATGTCTTCATAACTCCAAACGAAAGTGTCCTTGTAATCTCTAAGAACCTGAACCAACGCCTCTTCATCTAGTTTAGAAAGATTCTGACTGATGAGGACAACTTTGGTTTCACCTTCAATTCCTAGATTGATTTCCTTAGTAGGTTCTTCTACAGCAGTTGAAGGTTCATCAAATCTCTTCACTCCACTAGCATACGCCTCATCTTCTTCTTCTTCAATAATGGGGTCTTTCTTATGTAGCATTTCGTATACCCCATACCCATCATCAACCAGTTCATTTGCCTCACACTCTTCTGAAAACTGGATAGGATCCTCTAAGAACTGAGGGATTTGTAAGCAAGAAAGGTATTTGAAGGCTCACTCTTGTAGGTATCTATCCGTAATGCATCTACCCTTAGACTTCTTAGACTTTCTAACCTGTCTAATTTCACTAGATTGCCTACAACTAGACTCCCTATCTTGACCTAAAGAGGACGAAGAAGGATAAAAATCACAAGATACATGATGGGATACAGGTGAAACCTCCTGAGAGGAGGGGCAGAATAGATCTAAGAGAGAATCCTGCCAGAGTGACCCACACAATGGGGTGCATTCGGACCGATAGTAGGAAGTTTTCTCATTAAGGATTTGGGAAGAAGTTGTGGATTAGGTGTTTTTGTTTGGGAAGATTTTCATTTATCATGAAACATGAATGGATTTGAAAAGATGGAGGAATACAGGTAGGTAGGAAAGATGATGATGATGGCACCATAACCTAAGGGTTTGGAAGATCATGCAGAAGGATGTTCTGAATCAAATCACGGACCCCCTCAAAAGTTAAAGGAGCTCGGAAGAAGTCTCGAGGGGACAAAGTGATAAGAATGGGCGGTGCCCGTGGGATATCTTCAGTAATCACCTTAGACCAAGTCGGGGTCAGTAGCAGGGTTCTAAACAAGGTGTGGAGAGAGAAAGATATGGGAAGGATAAGTGGCCCTCTAAAGGTGGTCGGTAGTCAGGCCTGGTTTATAGGGGTCATCAGGCTCCCCTTCATCAACTTCTTCATTCAGCAATATTCTTTTATCAAATATGACCCAAGGTCCCTCAATCAGGTTGTCTATCAGAGGCAGCCATTTCGGTTCAGAAGGATCCAAGAACAGTCTGTTCAAAGCAATATATAGGTCCCATATGTCAAACCGTCAATACCATTCGCACTTCGGGTCATGAAACTTTCTCCTTTTCATAGGCCGCAAAACCTCTAAGGATTGATATGTGAGGAGTGGTGTACAATGCCTAGCCAATTCCCTGCCATAGATATCATGCAGGTCAAAGTGGGAAGTGATCACCACCGTGTTGTCATTTCCTTGTGTAGACATACTAATTTTGACCTTATATTGAGTAAATTTCATGTCACAATTATAATGCCCCAAAATAGTCTGATGTTTAATCATTAATTATTTTTTACTGATTTTTCTCGAAATTTGTTGATTAGCGTCACCTAAGGGCAACGCCATTTAGATTCATAGCAGAAATCAGTTCGGAATTAAATTCCTAAATTCAGATAGATTTAACTGAATAGCGTCACCTAAGGAAGACGCCATCTAGGTCCTAATCCGTCTGGATTTTTTATTTTTAATTTGAATTAATTTCCTAATTATCTAAAGCACGTCGCTCTAAGGAGACGCGATTTAGGTTTCCTAATATTTTTCGGTTTCCTTTATGGATTTCCTTTCTATTTTGGCCGATTTAATTAGCCAAATGGCGTCCCGTCTGAGCGACGTGATTTGAGAGTTTCCTGTTAAACATGATTTGGCCGAGATAATCCGGTTTCCGAGGTTAGGAAGGTTTCAAACTCCTCTATGCTCATCCAAGGCAAGTCCGAAGCTGCGGGAGAGTCCTTTTGAAGTACAAAACACTCAAAAACCTATTCTTATAAATACAATACCCCTTGGACCTTTGAAAAAAGTTGGCAATTGGTGGTTTTGAAGCTTAAGGCAAGGTGTTTGAAGGCTCTCAAGGACGAAAACGTGGATAGCATCCCAAGACTTCTTCCTCTTCATCATCTTCCTCCATTGAAGCTTAAGAAGACCAAGGCATTGAAGGGGCTAACCAATTATCTTTCTTTCAAATTCCTTTCTAATTTTTCATTGATTTCATATACTTTAATTACTATTTTTCACAATTTTCATCACATCAATTCATATTCACACATCCACTTCATCTTTTCCAAACCCATGTTCATGTTAGGGGTTTAAAGAATCAAACTCCAAAAAGTGAGTTATTTTAATTTAGTTGCATGTTTAGATTGATAGTTAGAATAGATACTAATATTTCTTCTCTTTTTCTTTGTTCAATTCTTTTGCAAGGTTCGAAGTAATGGAAGGATTGGAAGGATTAAAAAGAGTAAATCAATAAAAAAGAAGAGTAAACATCAAAAGGGAGGCTCTTCTTTTTTGGCCGGCCATAAGAGAGGAACAAAGAACCCCAAATCTCCCAATTCACAAGGTAAGTGATCAACTTATTCTTTTCGAAACCTTTGGTTTCTGGCGATCACGATCTTTGACTTTTGTTGTTGTTGATTATTCATATGAGCATGATATTCATGAGAATCACACACCATATTTGAGCACCACAGCTTGTTGGATTAAAGGGCCCTTGACGAAATGAGTGGACAACGTCCAGGTTAACGGGTCTCGATTTTCCTTGCAAGGTGTCACCATGGTCTTCCATATCTTGTGACCTTCTTCACTTTCCTCCTGCTATACTATCTTGTGTCTCACTCTTTTTGGTCAGTATCCCAGACCGTTTCCAAGTACCATTTGTCATCTCTGACTGGCTTGATTCTTCCTTGTAGTTGTATGCTTAGACCCTTTCCAGGTTGGTATCCCATCGTCATCATAATACTCCATCTTGGGGTACACATGTACTTCCCTTGCTTCATTGCACTGACTGGATATGGTGAGGGTAGGGTGGACTTTAGTGGATCTGCTGAAAGAAGATAAGTCTGTAGAAGAGATAGAATTGGTTTGTGAATGGGTGAGGGATTAGAAATTGATTTAACAATCAGAGAATGGGTAGCACTAAGGATAGGCATAGTGGTAACCTTGACAATATGCCCCTTATATGGGAATGAGGCATTGATGGTTAGTCGATGGAATTGCCTCAAGAAGTTTGATGTAGGGACGGCCAAGATTGCCTTTGAGTGAAGGGTCTAATCTAGAATGTGGAATTCGACCTCTAGGTGACAGACAGGGCCTACTCTAAGGTAGATCATGCCTAGTGGAGATCGAGTAGAGTTATTGTAGGCAGTGATAGATATAGGTGATGGAAGCCACTTCTCCTTCGGCACGCCACATAGTTCTAGAGTTCTTAGTGGCAACACATTTATCAACACTCCAGTGTCTACCAGACATGCATCTACAGCTTTCTTGCAGATATTTGCCGTGATGCTACGAACCATACCCTACTTTGCCAGGGGAGCCCATTTAGAAGAGTGAAAGGATATGGATGGTTGTTCTCCTTGTGGTACCAACAGCGTAGTGATCTTTTCAACAGATACATCTCCATTCACTATAACCCTCTGCAAATATTCAATTACAGCTTCTTGGTGAGTCTAAGATCTCTTAATCAACTCCAGTATGGAGATGCGTGTCGGGGTCTTGTTTATATACTTCAACAGGTCATACTGAGTGCCTGGTGCACTTTTTACATTCTGTATCTCTTCAGCAAAATGCGAGGGACCATCTTGAACAGTAGACTAGGGGAACACCTTGTTAAAGATTCTGCCACTCTGGAGCATTAGAGGTTGTGGCTTAACAGTGGATGGTGAGGGTAATGCTTTGATAACTGCCAGGTTAATGAGCGGTTTGGATGGCATGAGTGGTGGATTGGGAGTGGTAGGTAGTGATTGCGTGATGCAGATGAGTGGTTTGGTGGGTTGTGGGGTGTTATGGCTAGATGACGTGGGAAAGGGAATGTGTAACGACCCGCCACTCTATAATCGAAAACCCGATTACTAAATGGGTATAGGATCATTATCCACGGGTTCACACCCGGATCTCATACGACACGTCAGGAGAAGTAAGCATTAAACAAGGCTAAATATAACAATCTCACGGACTTCAAGGAAAATACAAGTGCACATGAAGTAAATTAATAATGTCCGAACACAGTCCAACAATAATTACATGGTCCAAAGAATTAAATAAGTACAGGCAGAAGCAAAGTACAACAACATCAGGGCATACTCCGGAACTAAGATAGCTGCTAGCCCATACACCAAGTTGAACACCACATGCCGCCACTCACCAAGAAGTCCACACCTGAAACCGTAGGGAGTGAGCCACACCAGAATTGGGCTCAGTAGGGATCATCCGATCCGCACCTCCCACATACAGAAAAGAGGGCAATTTGATTAAAGTAGTAAACACAGTTCCTAAATACCAATATGAAACATATCCGTTCACAATGTAACAGGCACAGTTCTAAGTAATTCAAGTAACCCAACTCAACACTACAATTCGTAATCAAAGATCCTGCTAAACACTCAAGCCACACTGTCGACCGCGTACAAACAGCACCTCACAACACCACCAACACCCACGCCTGTCCACCCCTACGATGTTCCGGGCACCGTAGGGTGAGGCAGTGAGTCAAACTAGGACTAACTGGGACTAGTGAACCACCACCACGCCCAGTTACGTGTGCACACAAGCAGTCTAGACCACTGTCCTATCGACCGGACCTCCCTCAACGCTAGGCCTCAACACTTCAAGAGGGCCCTGGGGACCGACGAAACCCCCTCAAGCCGAAGCTATAGGGACTACTCGTAACCCTAACCTCCCGGGTCACATTAGTGATGGATATAGGTGTCCTCTAAGCCAATCATAAGGCACCTATTTCAATCTGGTTCACTAATAAATGGCATTAAATTCATTATGTAGATTGTCATATTTATAATTGAGCATAATGAAGTCCATGAATATGTGCAATAGTCATCAGATTGTGATGAGATCATAATAATGAGACTGATGACTTATAAATACATATTCTCAATTGTTCCTAGTCGTAGGATGTTTGAGAAGGACATCAAACATCCAGTTAGACTAGTACAGGTTATTCCAGCTCATATGATGAGGGTGACTGATCTCGTTAGTTACTAGTGTGGAGACACAATGGTAAACTTGTAGGTGCTCATTGGAGAATGAGTTCACTGAATTGATCAGACGTGAATCGCCGAATGGTAATTTACCTGACTGTCAATCGGCTTGATTCATCGTCACAGTAGCGTGGTTGATCCTTGGACTTGAGACACCAAAGACACCTTATCGGTGGACTTCTGGACTTTGACCTTGACCTACGAATCCCTATCCACGGGATCTCTAATAGTCAAGGATCGGGTCCAGCGGAAGACCTTCGAAGGTGATTGTGTGTTCAATAAAGGATCGTTCGCTCTCAGGTAACTGGAGAGAGAATGCTCTAGAATAGATCCACAGGAGTCTCTGGCCAGAACAGAAACAATATCAGAAAAGTGGTTTTCGGATATTGTAAAGCGGAGTCTGATTCAAGTGAGTTGACAATCTAGGGTTTGACAGTTGACCATACCCTAGGTTAACTCGAGAGCATTGTGCGAACGAAGGATTATAGCCACGTGGTAACTGTGGACGGACAGGTTCCATGAGTGGGTTGCTGAACCCCATTACCTTCCGGGATCATGCGGTGTTGCATGGCACCCAACTTGATCAGAAGTTCGACCGAATTTACATGCGATGATAATTCGGTTAAGTAATTAGTTAATATCTAGACATTAATTAATTACAATAAGTCAATAACTAGTTATTGGACTTAACGGGTTGAAAATCGGACTGGTAAATGGGCCTAGAGGGTCACACGCAATAAGATTCTCAATCGGTGGTACATAAGTGGGATTTATATTAACTCGGGGACTTTTGTGAAAAGTCGCGCCGACTTATTATATATACGCGCTGTTGAGAAACCCTAGGCCAAGCTCCAGGATTTCCCCTTGCTGGCCGTCATCCCTCCTTTTTCTCTCCTCCTCTGGGCGCCCCGTTCGAGGCGCCAGAACAGTTCCCGTCTCCGCCACGTGTGATTCCCGAAAGTCGGGAATTCCCGTCGGTGGGATTTCAGCAATCGTTGCGGCGACGGATCTTCAGCGAGCGAGCTGATACAGACGAGGGATCGAGGACGAACCACCGCAGAGGATCGCGTGGATACTGCTAAAGGCCGGGCGCTTGTACGGCTCGCGGCATCGCCTCGGCGGAACCGAGACGGAAGCGGATTCGAATCTGCTCACGGTAATCAGATTTCGATCCGTTTTTCGGTTTGAGTTTTTCGTTCCGAATCGGATCAGCGGGCATTGGGCGGGATTAATTTTGTTCTTCGTTTCTGCTGCGTTCTTCGCGTCCCGCCCGGATCCCAACAGTGGTATCAGAGCCAGGTTTCGCTCTAATGCGCTCCGGAATGATAAAATTATTATTCTAAATTATTTCATGCATAAATTCGTTTTTCCTCTTAGATATTGTTCATGGGATGAACTTAGAATATCAAATTTAATTTTTCTGTGTGAAAAACAAAATTTTTTGAGGGTTTCATCACGTTCTTCAGGGTGATGAAGAACCGGTTTTGTGGGCTTTAAAAGGGGATTAATGATGGTTGGACCATCTCTGTGGGTTTGCTGGTATGACCAGCTACCCCTCACCATCCCTGGAAAATTTCTATGGCGGCCGGTGGAGCTTTTCTTCCCATAATTTTCAAGAGTTGAAAAGGATTGTGGAATCTCCATCTTTGGAGGTTCACTGGCGGCGAAGGAGTTGCCGGCCGGCCACCACTGGCGGGGGAAATGGAAGGGGTAACTCCCCTCTGCAACTTTCGGCCACCCTCCCGGCCAGCGGCGGCGGCGGCGGCGCCTGAAACTGGCTGCACTAGCTCGAGCCAGGGGGGCCCATTAAGTCCTGATTAGGCCCATTTAAACCTATTTTGGCCCAATTAACCCCAAAAACCCCTTATCTAATTAAAAACCCCATCCTATTTAACTTGAAATTGAAATTAATAATGTTTAAAATTGTTTTAAACATTAAATTAATTATTTTGAGTTAAAAGAGGATTATAATTAAGATATGGTCTTAATTATGGATTATTATTTTAATCAAACGTTTTGTGGGGTTTATTAAGATATGATCTTAATAGTTAATTGCTTTAACTAAATAAGATAGAATCTTAATTATTTTAATTAATTAATTAAATGAGTTATAATTAAGATATGATCTTAATTATAAATAACTTTTAATTAGTTGAATAAAGGGGTTTATATTTAAGATATGATCTTAAATATAATTAACAAATGTTGTTATTCATTTAAAGAGGATTTAAAATATAAGATGATTAACAAATGTTGTTAATTATTTAATTGATTAGATCATTGTTATAGTTTTAAAAATTAATTAACAAATGTTGTTAATTTTATTTTTATTAACTAATAAGACATCAATAGTTTCTTAGCAATTGTTGTTAGGAAATTGTTTTAATGATTGAGGGACACTTAATAATGGTTTATAAGTGATTAATTAACTAATTATAATTGTTATAATTAAGTTAATTAGTTCTTGAGTAATAAACCTTAATAAATGTTATTAAGGACTAATTAAGTCTTAATAATAGTTATTAAGATAATTAATTAGTTTACTCATGTATCCCTTAATTATTATTTTATTGATCTAATCTATTTAAAATTGATCTTTTAATAAAAGTTATTAAGAGATTATATTAAGTCTAAACTGTTAGACTATATTAATTAGAAATATTCATATTATTATTTCTTAATAATGGTTATTGAGAAATATGATTTAAATAAAGGGGTTTATTAACAAGGAGTTGTTAAGGGGTTAATAATTTGAGTTGAAAATTCTTTTGTAAATGTTATTTATGAATTTTTAATTCTTTCTAAATGTTAGATTGTTTCACATTAATAATTGTTATTAATGTGAAATAAAATTAATCTAAGTGTTAGATTAATTAATTTAAAAATATTCTAAATTATGCATGGAATATTTTAGAATTTTAATTTTAGCTTTATGTGCGCATGTTGATGTGTTTAATGCTTTAAATTAGATTTATTGCATGTTAGAAAATGAGATTTTTGAAAATTCAAATTATCCAATTTTGATTGGTACCCAGGTTTTAAGAAAGCCAAAATTATTATATTTTCAAAAATTTTAGCCTTCATGTGATGTGCTCTATCATGTGTGGATGGTTAAAATTTGTGGTGGTCATGGACATGCACTTAGTTAAATATCATATCATGTGATGGTGTGTGATTATGTGGATTGTTATAGAATGTGATGTTCATTAATTAAGTGTTAATTAATGAGGCCTACGTGCCTCCCTCTCTCCATTCCATTGTAATTCTATCTCCCTCTGATATTGTACTCGGCCATAAGGCTTTCTCTTACAATTTATTTGTATTTAAAATTGTTTCAAAATAAATATTATTTGTATTTGATCACACCGACCGAGGAGAGGTGAGGATGATCCACAAATGCAACAAAGAAGGCGACAGGAGATGAGATCACCAGTGGCTATATGTTTGCATGTTTATATTATATAAGTGTTATATAGTTTTGGTGATTAATTGTTTGGCTCCAGTTAATCATCGTGCTGTCCATGACTACATAATGAACATGTATGGATGATGCATGCTTTTAGTTATTGATTATGAATCGATTGCTAATATCTAGGTATAGTTAAATATATTCGATATATTTATAATCTATCACCTAGGATGAGACCAACTTAATATAAACAAAACCTTCAACATAAAGTCTAAGCCAGAGCGCGAGTCATTGAGAATGTACCGCGTGGCTCTCCATCAATATAGTTCTTAGAACTTGATTCAGTGAAGACAGTTTCTACGTGTTTACCCGAGATCTGCCACCATCTGATGAAAGGACTATTAACTATGGCATTATGATGCCTTGAGATTGGAATAGAGGAACGGTGTAGCTATCCTCGTGTTTACCCAGGAACTACATTCTTATTCTACTCTGTCACGTATTGATGGTAAAGCTTAGACCAGGTATAATGGTCTACTGTGTTTACCCGGGACCATTAAAGACCTGGGAGCCGAAATAAGATCGGATATTGCAAGGAGTTGCAATTACCATGAGATGGTTGCTCTAAGATAATGGTATGATACTATGTGTTTACCCGAGGTCATACTGTGATTCTTGGAGATTCTGATCCTCACTAGAAGACCGTCGGAGTCTTCCGTTCTGTATACCTGAAGGTTATACAGTCCGTCGAAAAATAGTGAGAAATAATTCAAGATAAAAGACCATAATTGAACTATCAGAACTATCTGCTTAAATCACGTTATTTCCTTCGATCACTAAAATGTCGTCTATTCGAGAAGTTGGCGTATTGGATGCCAATACTTCTCATACTCGGCCTGACTAGAAAACTCTAAAGAATGTCTTTAGGGGTGAGTGAAAGTCACTATCCTAATCAGATATCATGAATCCTCTTACTTGGATAGACCAAGGTGAAGAGGTACTCATGGTATGCCTTAATGAAAGGCAATGATAGTCATGAAATCTCTTATTTGGATAGACCAAGATGAAGAGATATTCATGATATGCCTTTGAGAAAGGCAAGTGGTAAGATTTTAAACGATCGAATCCACACTTGAAAATGGATAAAGGAAAGTCAGCTGAGATAGAGAAGTAGCAGTTCTCCCACTGCAACCAATATAAGGATATTGGTAAAGGCAAAAAGAATATGGAACTTGAAAGAAGTTTCATATATTCTTATTATCGTCTTTTGCATGTCTATTGGAGAATTAGCGTATCCAATATGGGACATTGGAAATGGTTCTCAGAGCTGCGATGGAATGCAGACTTAGACAAGTAAAAGGAAATCAAGAAAATGTAAGTGTTTAGTTAGACTCAACTATTGTTCATGATATTCATAAGTTGCTATCTGACAGTAAATATTTGTATATCTATAGGAGTCTAAAATGAAACTGAATAATTGTTATTTAGTTGCATAAGATATCAAAAGTTATAAAAGTGAATAACGTTGACTGAGAATGAACAATAGTTGTTCAAATCAGTCAATGCACTACAGATTCTTGAAGTGACATTTTATGTGATAAATGTTCACAAGTCTCCTATAGAAATGAACTGTGTGAATCCTGATTATCTATGGTATTGTACATAAGGTTGTACAATAAGAAATTATTGATACTGATACATATTGATGTAAATAGCTCAAAGGCCAAAAGATAATCACTACTGTTGACTTACCTTATAGTTTACTCTTGGAATGATTCGACTGTATGTACTTACTGAAGAACAAGTCGAATGCATCTGAGAGATTAAGCTATAAGTTCAATATGAAGTATTAGAATTTTTTATTTGATCAAGAAAACTGATACTTTAGTATATAATTCACATAAATCATTAAGAGGATACTTGTATCCTCGCTCGATTGGTCCTCATTGTGCATCATAGCAATATGATAGAATGAGGAATTACACCTTATTAGGATATGGTGCAATACATAATAAGATTTGCCTAATTCTTATCCTTTTTGAACATGAGTATGAACATTAGATGTCCATACTTTAAAGATGGTTCCAAGTAAGTCAGTGTGTGTCCATATAAGATATGGAAACCAAATAATTCATATGAGATGTGAATTATGAACAAACCTGATTTAAAAGTCAGGTATTATCGCAATGTGAATTTGTAAATGTCTAAAGAGTTTAGACATTACAATTATTGGCCAGGCGATAATGAAATAATTATCGTCCTAAAAGCTATCTTCTGTGAAGAGGAATATGTCCTCAAAGAAGACAGTGGGAGTTGATAAAACTAGAAGATGTTCTAGATTTACAAGTTTACATATGTAAGGACTGAGGTTTCGGGTTCAGTATTCGGGTCGGGTTCGGGCCGGATTCCCTGGTTTCGACCCTGAGGGGTCTTGAGAATGTTGACTGAATGACGTCTGCACTGCTCGACGCCTTTCAAAAGGCATCAGGTTGTGTGGACGCCATTTAAGTCTGCTTGCTGTTGTGCCACGTGGGCGCCACGTGGGCGGGTTTCAGGCCGCGAGAGTACGGCCCCTGTCTCGTCGTCTGAATGGCGTCCATGATGGTCGACGCGATTCAGACTGCGACCCCTGCGATGTCAGTGTGCGGTGCCAGAGCGTTGTCAGTACGACCTGTCCTGTCGTCTGAACGGCGTCCGTGGTGAGCGACGCGTTTCAGAGCGCTGTCAGTACGGCCCGTCCTATCAGACTGATTGGCGTCTGTCTCGATCGACGCGTTTTAGCCAGATTCAGATTGACCCCGCGAGCCTCCCCTTCTTTCCCTTATTTTTCGCCTCCACCCTCTCTCTCTTCGCCCTCTCCGCCCTCTCCGACCCTCTTTTCCCCTTCCCTTCCTCTTCTTCCTCTTCCACCACTCCAACACTTCCCTACCTCTCACCTCTACCACCACCACTTCCTTCGCGGCGTTCCATTCTCCGGACGGCGGCCGACGTCCCGGCGGAGTGGCGGCGTCCTCGAGGGTAACGGCGGCGGTCTGCGGTGCAGCGGGTCGGCGGCACGGAGCTTGGTGGAGTTCAAGAACCGGTAGGGGGACGAACCTTGCATGGACTGTGAATGTATTGCTCGTGATTTCCTTGGCGTGGCATGATATGTTTTGGGTTAGACTGAGCATGTTTAGGGGTTTTCCTTGTGGGAATGGCCGTGTTGGAGATTGTGGAATTCTAGCATGCTTGTGGTAGTTTGATTTCCTGTTTCTCCCCCTTCTGTTTTGGGCATTTTCGGGGTGTTTGGTTAAGGGAGAAACCCTCGGATCGAACCAGGGAACCAGGTCTCTGGCGCTAAACGGCGTCGTGCCTGGTCGACGCCTTTTAGAAGGACGTCAGGGCAGTACGACGCCTTTTAGGGCAGAAACCTCCCTGTTCGAGGTTTCGTTGTACGGGGTTCTGGCGCTAAAAGACGTCATGCCTGGACGACGCCTTTTATAAGGACGTCGGACCATCATGACGCCTTTTAGGTAGGAATTCCCCCCGACTGAGGCTTCTGCAAATCTGAAATTCTGGGGTGAATGGCGTCTGTGGGTTCCGACGCGTTTTAAATGGGCGGCTTCCCAGGTGGACGTGTTTTAAGGCATGAGCTGTCTTAAATGAACCTGTTTGAGAGGCTTGAATGGCGTCGACTTCGGTCGACGCGATTCAAGACAGAACTACTTAACTCCTGTTATTTAACACATGTTTCACAGTTGGATGGTTCAAATGCATGCTTTAAGCTGTACGCTGAGACGGAGGTTTACTGTGCGAATGGAATCATGATTATATGTGTGTGTGTCTATGCGGATATGGAATCGGAATAACTGTGGTTTACGTTTGTCACCTTGGGCCGATGGGGAAGGGCCATGGTGTCTGTGAGGCATTGTGCCGTACCGGTGGGAGGAGGGGTACATGTTCTCTTTTACCTTTGGCTGAGGGAAGTAGGACCACCTTGAGCCCGTCGGGCCGGAGTAGCCGGTGTGCTATCCGAGGGGTTGCTTTTTGGTCTCAGCGGGTCGGGGTTTTCCCTGTTTGTCGTGGCAGCTTCCGGCGCATTTCTGCTGTGGAGCTGGTTGTAGTACTGTTGGAGTTGTTTTACCCCTGTAGCCACTGGGCCTGATGTGACCTTTGATCAAGGTTACGAGTGGTACCCTTCGCCCTTTGGCCTGACGCAGCCCGGGAGGTTAGGGTTGTGGGTAGTTCCTGTAGCTTCGGCTTGACGGGGGTTCGCCGGTCCCCAGGGCCCTCCTGAAGCGCCGAGGCCTGGCGTGGAGGCAATCCGGTCAGTAGGACAGTAGTCTAGACTGCTTGTGTACACACGTAGCTGGGCCGTGGTGGTACACTGGTCCCAGCTAGTCCTAGTTTGACTCACTGCCTCACCCTACAGTGCCCCGGAACACTGTAGGGGCGGACAGGCGTGAGTAGTGGTGGTAGTGTTGGGAGGCGACGTTTGACTTCGATCGACAGTGTGGTTCAGTCGCTTTGTGGACTTTGGCTGTGAGACGTGACTTTGTGTTGGGTTCTTCGGGTTACTTAGAACTGTTCCTGCTACACTGCTTATGTAATGACCCGCCATCCTATGACCGGGGACCCGGTCACTAAATGGATGTCGGCCCATTAACTACGGGATCACACCCGGATCTCACACAACACATCTGGAGGAGTAAGTGCTAAACAGTGCTAAATATAACAATCTCACGGACTACAAAGGTAAACAAGTGCGCAGGGAAAGTAACAATGTCCGTATACAGTCCAACAATAATTACATGTCCAACAATTAAATGAGTACAGGCAGAAAGAAAGTACAACGACATCGGGGCATACCCCGGAACTAAGACAGCTACTGGTCCGCACACCAAGAAGACACCACGCTACCGCTGCGCCTCGAAGTCCACACCTGAAACCGCAGGGAGTGAGCCACACCAGAACTGGGCTCAGTAGGGATCATCCGATCCCCTGCCTCCCACTCACACACCCACAAGTGAAGCAACAGTAATATATAGAACAGTCGAGTAAAGCAGTAAACACAACAGGCAACCCCGGTACGAAACGTACGACAGACAGTGTAGCAGGAACAACGCTGAGTAACCCGAAGAACCTAACACAGAGTCACGTCTCACGACCGAAGTCCACAAGGCGACTAAACCACACAGTCGACCGAAGTCAAACGTCGCCTCCCAACACTACCACCGGTGCTCACGCCTGTCCACCCCTACAGCGTTCCGGAGCACTGTAGGGTGAGGCAGTGAGCTGAACTAGGACTAGCTGGACTCAGTGTACCGCCACTGCCAGCTACGTGTGCACACAAGCAGTCTAGACTACTGTCCTACCACCGGATTGCCTCCACGCTAGGCCTCAGCGCTTTCCTGGAGGGTCCTGGGGACCGGGAACCCCCGTCAAGCCGCAGCTATAGGAACTACCCACAGACCCAACTCTCCCGGGCTGCATCAGGCCAAGGGCTAAAGGTACCACTCGTAACCTTGATCAAAGGTCACATCAGGCCCATTGGCTAAAGGGTAAACCAACTCCCACCAGTAAAACCACCAGCTCCACAGCAAGAGACACGCCGGAAGCCGTCACAACAAGCAAGGGAAACCCCGACCCGCTGAGACCAAACAGCAACCCCTCGGATAGCACACTAGCTACTCCGGCCCGCCGGCTCAAGGTGGTTCTGCTTCCCTCAGCTAAGGTAAAACACCACGAGCACCCCTCCTCACAGACACCATGACCCTGTCCCCACCGGTCCATGGTGACATCGGAAACCATTGTCACATCGATCCACAGTCGTATGATCACACACACACATATAACATGCTGTCAATCCATTCGCACAGTAAACCCCAGTCTCAACGTACAATTAAAGCACATACACACCCACAGATGATGAAATCCCAGTCATGCAGAAGTTCTCAGTCTCAGTATATAACTCAAAGCATGCATTAGAACCATTCCACCGTGAAACATACATCAAATACCCCAAGTTAACCATTCCTGGCTTGAATCGCGTCGACCGAGGTCGACGCCATTCAAGCCCCACAGACGGGTTTATTAGAAGACCAGAATAACCCTTAAAACGCGTCCACCGATGAAGTCGCCTATTAAAACGCGTCTGGATGGCTCGACGCCATTCAACCCCGAAATCCAGAATACAGAACCATTAAGCGGGGGCAAATCCTGCCTAAATGGCGTCATGGTGACTCGACGTCCTTCAGAAAGGCGTCGATCACCCATGACGTCATTTAGCCCAGCACCCCTAACCTCTGAAACTCGAACAGGGGGATTTCTGCCCTGAAACGCGTCGCACTTAACCGACGTCCTTTTAAAAGACGTCGACCAGGTACGACGCCTTTCAGCGCCAGGAACCAGGTTCACTGATTCGAACCGAGGGTTCCTCCCTTAAACCCCAAGCACCCCGAAAACCCCAAAACAAGAGGGAGAGGAAGGAGAACTCAGCTACCACATGCATACACCGAATCCCACGATCACAAGCACGCCAATACCCACAAGAAAAACCCCCTAAACATGCTCATTCTAGCCCCAAATACATCACGTCATGCCGAGAATCACACGAACATCACAAGCAAGGTTCGTCCCCCTACCGATTCTTGAACTCCACCAAGCTCCTCGCCGCCGACCCGTCTCGCCCCACGCCGCCGCCGGTACCTTCGGGAACGCCGCCACTCTGTCGGGACGTCGGCCGCCGTCCGGAGAGTGGAACACCGCGAAGGAAGTGGTGGAGGTAGAGGTGAGAGGTGAGGTGGTGTTGGAGTGGTGGAAGAGGAAGAAGAGGAAGGGAGGGGGAGGAAGAGCGTCGGAGAGGGCGAAGAGGGCGAGGAGAGAGAGAGTGAAGGTGAGAATGAGGGAAAGAAGGGAGGGCTCGCGGGGTCATTCAGAAACCAGCTAAAACGCGTCGATCGAGGCAGACGCCTATCAGTCTGACAGGACAGCCGTACAGACACCGCTCTGAAACGCGTCGCCCACCGTGGACGCCGTTCAGACGATGTGATAGGCCGTACTGACCACGCTCAGGCGCCATGCCCTGACATCACAGATGTCGCAGTCTGAAACGCGTCGACCCACCTGGACGCCGTTCAGACAAATCTGACAGGGCCGTACTCTCGCGGCCCGAAAACCCGCCCACGTGGCGCACACGTGGCACAACAACCAGGAACCTAAATGGCGTCCACGCACCCTGACGCCTTTTGAAAGGCGTCGACGAGAGCTGACGCCATTCAGCCAGAAATCACAAGACCCCACAGGGTCCAAACCAGGGGATCCGGCCCGATCCCGACCCGAACACAGAACCCGAAATCTCGGTCATTACAGCTTATGCATATGTTTCATATCAGATTTGGGTGCTATGTTTACTGCTTTACTTAATTGCCATATATCCATATTGTTGCACTTGTGGGTGTGTGAGTGGGAGGCAGGGGATCGGATGATCCCTACTGAGCCAAATTCTGGTGTGGCTCACTCCCTACGGTTTCATGTGTGGACCTCGTGGCGTGTGGTGGCGTGTGGCGTCTTCTTGGTATGCGGACCAGCAATTGTCTCAGTTCCGGGGTATGCCCCGATGTTGTTGTACCTTACTTCTGCCTGTACTTATTTAATTTGTTGGACCATGTAATTATTGTTGGACTGTATACGGACATTGTTATCGTCCTTCCTGCGCACTTCTTATATCTTTGTAGTCCGTGAGATTGATATATTTAGCCTTGTTTAACGCTTACTCCTCCAGACGTGTTGTGTGAGATCCGGGTGTGAACCCGCAGTTAATGGGCCGACATCGATTTAGTGATCGGGTCTTCGGTCATAGGATGGCGAGTCGTTACAACATAAGATTATTAGATAATCTTTAGTTGTTTGGAACCACTCATGACATACATCAGAGAGCTTCATAGATTTTTGAGATTCTCTCAGTGACTAAAAGGATATGTTTGACATATCTGATTTAGCAAGATGAGAGGAGCTCAAAATAGATTATGATCTAAAATCTATGATAATGATGCTCTCTGTTATTACAACTTTGAGATTGATAAGTTTATTAGAATTCTACTTATCAATACTGCTAATCATGAGATGATGACAGTTGGATATTAAAAGCGTACACTCAATGTGATTGAGGTAAAGATGTATATGATACACCTTTAAAGCTTTTAGAATGTCCAGGAAGCAAGTTATGATTTCAAAATTATTTTGAATCAAACTGAAGCTTCCTAAGTTGTAATAAAAGTTTTGACTTAATGGTCAAATATTATGTGATTGTTAAGAATGATCACGGATTGTGTGTGTTCAGAAAGGACAATGGGAGTACGGTCCCTTTAGTAATGTTTTATGATAATAACATCAAAGTCATTGAGAATGACTTCAAGATGTTACTATTAGTGAAAGCATTGTTAACCATATTTTCCTCCATAGTAATTTTAGTTATAATATCCCACGTATTGGAAATACGAATCTATTAAGATAGATTGATAGGGATATTATATTAACCTGTATGTCAAGATGTTTGGCATAAATTTCATAAAAAGTCTCAATTGTTGAGATATGGAATTTATTCCTTTAAAGAAAAGGTTCCGTAAAGGATACAGGAGTGAAATGCATCACTAAGCGCTTGAGAAGTGCTAAGGATGCATTTATGTATATGGAGAGGATGATTTGAAACTATGAGGTCACACTGACTCAAATTTCAGGTCAAATAATGGATTCAACCTTCTAGTAGAAAGGAATGAATCGGAATGGTTCCAATCCAGAACTCGATATTAAGATGACGACATAGAAAAGTGATACTGTTATTAGAATAGTATGGATGAAAAGGTTCATCCCTGAACTAGATGTAGTTCTAGAAAGTCTCTAATACCATCCTATCGTTGTAGGACAACATTGGGAGCAATGAATTATGTGATCGAGCCATGGTCTCTTCAGAAGTTACAGAACATTCTGAGGCTCTTTCACAGGTTCAGAGACAAAGGATTAAGAGAAAATAACGTAATGAAAATATTCCATCTGTAGATAATTTAGCAGATCCCTGACCAAGTCTTAGTCACAGACTTTATGTGAAAATCACCTAGATTTGATGGAGATCAAATGCGAAAGTGATTGGCTTGAGTCCAAGTGGGAGATTGATGGATATAGGTGTCCTCTAAGCCAATCATAAGGCACCTATTTCAATCTGGTTCACTAATAAATGGCATTAAATTCATTATGTAGATTGACATATTTATAATTGCGCATAATGAAGTCTATGAATATGTGCAATAGTCTTTAGATTATGATGAGATCATAATAATGAGACTGATGACTTATAAACACATATTCTCAATTGTTCATGGTCGTAGGATGTTTGAGAAGGACATCAAACATCCGGTAAGACTAGTACAGGTTATTCCAGCTCATATGATGAGGGTGACTGATCTCGTTAGTTACTAGTGTGGAGACACAATGGTAAACCTGTAGGTGCTCATTGGAGAATGAGTTCATTGAACTGATCCGACATGAATCGCCGAATGGTAATTTACCTGACTGTCAATCAGCTTGATTCATCGTCACAGTAGCGTGGTTGATCCTTGGACTTGAGACACCAAAGACACCTTGTCGGTGGACTTCTAGACTTTGACCTTGACCTACGAATCCCTATCTACGGGATCTCTAATAGTCAAGGATCGGGTCCAGCGGAAGACCTTCGAAGGTGATTGTGTGTTCAATAAAGGATCGTTCGCTCTCAGGTAACTGGAGAGAGAATGCTCTAGAATAGTTCCACAGGAGTCTCTGGCCAGAGCAGAAACAATATCAGAAAAGTGGTTTTCGGATATTGTAAAGCGGAGTCTGATTCAAGTGAGTTCACAATCTAAGATTTGACAGTTGACCATACCCTAGGTTAACTCGAGAGCATTGTGCGAACGAAGGATTATAGCCACGTGGTAACTGTGGACGGACATGTTCCATGAGTGGGTTGCTGCACCCCATTACCTTCCGGGATCATGCGGTGTTGCTTGGCATCCAACTTGATCAGAAGTTCGACCGAATTTACATGCGATGATAATTCGGTTAAGTAATTAGTTAATATCTAGATATTAATTAATTACAATAAGTCAATAACTAGTTATTGGACTTAACGGGCTGAAAACCGGACTGGTAAATGGGCTTAGAGGGTCACACGCAATAAGATTCTCAGTCGGTGGTACATAAGTGGGATTTATATTAACTTAGGCACTTTTGTGAAAAGTCGCGCCGACTTAATGTATATACACGCTGTTGAGAAACCCTGAGCCAAGCTCTAGGATTTCCCCTTGCTGGCCATCATCCCTCCTTTTTCTCTCCTCCTCTGGGCGCCCCGTTCGAGGCGCCAGAACAGTTCCCGTCTCTGCCGCGTGTGATTCCCGAAAGTCGGAAATTCCCGTCGGCGGGATTTCAGCAATCGTTGTGGCGACGGATCTTCAGTGAGTGAGCTGATACGGACGAGAGATCGAGGACGAACCACCGCAGAGGATCGCGTGGATACCGCTGGAGGCCGGATGCTTGTGCGGCTCGCGGCATCGCCTCGACGGAACCGAGACGGAAGCAGATTCGAATCCGTGCACGGTAATCAGATTTCGATCCGTTTTTCGGTTTGAGTTTTCCGTTCCGAATCGGATCAGTGGGCATCGGGCGAGATTAATTTTGTTCTTCATTTCCGCTGCGTTCTTCGCGTCCCGCCCGGATCCCAACAATCAGGCCAAAGGGCGAAGGGTACCACTCGTAACCTCGATATCTCAGGTTACATCAGGCCCAGTGGCGAAAGGGTAAACTCCAGCAGCACCACACCCGACTCCACAGTAAGAAACACGCCGGGAACTGCCACGAAAACTAGGAAAACACCGACCCGTTCGGACCAAACAGCAACTCCTCGAATAGCGCGCTAGCTACTCCGGCCTGACCGGCTCAAGGTAGTTCTACTTCCCCCAGCCGTAAGTGAAACACTAACATGTACCCCTTCCACACTGGTACGGCAACAATGCCACCTAGACACTGTGTCCCTCCCACACCGACACAAGGTGTCAAACGTAAACCACAATCGCATAAACACATGCACATACAATATGATTCCGATTATACATAAATCTTCGGCTTCGATGTACCATTTCAAGCATGCATTTAATGAGGTTATGTCTTGAATCGCGTCGCCCAAGACCGACGTCATTCAAGACCCCTAAACTGCTTCATGTGAAAATTGGCCTCGAAAGTTAGCATAAAACACGTCGTGCATAGTAGTCACTTTTTAAAAGGCGTCGTTGTTCCTAGTCGTCTAATCACGACAGAAACAGAATCAGGCCTCAAGGTGGTCTGAACTAAATTGCGTCGTCCTGGGAAGCCGCCGTTTGAAAGGCGTCGCTGTCCCTGGACGTCATTCAAAACATAACTCAATTCTCGTAGAAACCTCTTCCGGGACAAATCTGGCCTAAGTGGCGTCGTCCTAGCCCGTCACCATTTCAAATGGCGTCGCCCTAGCCCGATGCCATTTAGAACCCAAAATCTGGTTTTCTGCAACTTAACCCGAACCTCAAAACGGGGTTTCCTCTCCTCCAAAATCACCCCAAAAATACCCAAAAATAGGAAATGAAGGGGAGAATACAATTTACCACCTGAAACACACTAATTTCCATTTCACAAAAATGACCATTTTTATGAAAAAGCCTTTTAAACATGCTCATTCTACCCAAATCTCCACACACGTCGCATGCTTCAAACGGAGAAAACATGGATAAAGTAACCAAATCACGTATAAGGATCATCCCCCTATCAGTCACTTGAACTCCTCCTAGCTCCGTGCCGCCGAATCGCCGCACCGTAAACTGCCGTCGGTACCGCCGTGGATGTCGTCACTATTCGGTTTTCGTGTTTCTCCGGATCGCTCACGCAGCGGAAAATGAAATAAAAACAACGATCCGTTTTTCCCGTTCCGAATAAATAAAACCGATAGTCATATTATCAAGGTTCTTACCGAGTGTGGATTTGAATCCGCAACCGTTTGGTTCCGTCGGTGCGACACCGCAAGCCGCGCAAGTGCCCGGCCTCTAGCAAAGTCCACGAGATCCTCCTCGCAATGGATATCCTCACATTCCTCGTTCTTTGCAACCTACGAAACCTCTGCCGGTCGCCGCAACGCGCGGACGATTTCCCGTCAAACGGGAGTCGGAGAAGCGGCGGAGTAGATCCAAATCTATCTGGGATGCCAAAGAGAGAGAAAAACTGAGGAGGGGCCGCTAGGGTTAGCAGCAGCTTGGCCTACTCAGCCCATTCGCTATGTTTTATACTAACCGCGCAGTTTTTCATAAAAACCCAGTTTATATAAAACCCACTTATTTATCCATCGCCTTGAGAATCATTTGCGTGTGACCCTCTAGGCCCAATTACAAATCCGGTTAACAGCCTAATAAGCCCAGTAACTCCTTACTGGCTTTATTAATCAATTAATAACTCTTTATTAATTAATTAATCAATCGAATTGATGTCGCACATCGAATTCGACCTGGCCTCCGATCACGTTGGGTGCCAAGCAACACTGCGTGAACCCGGAAGGTATCGGGGTTAAGCAACCCACTCTTAGAACCTTTCCGCCGATAGTTACCGTGTGGATATAATCCTTCATTCGTATAATGGTCTTGAGTCAACTCAGGGTTTGGCGTGCTGTCAAATCCTAATCGGTCGACCTACTTGGATTGGATGACGCTGATAAATATCGGAAAACTCTTTTCCCGATATTATCGTCCACCCTGGCCAGGGACTTCCGCGCATCCTTCCTAGAGTATTCTCTCCCTAAGTACCGAGAGCGAATGATTCCTTATTGACACACAATTCCCTTCGACGGTATTCCGCTGTACCCGATCCTTGACATTTTAGAATCCCGTGGCTAGAGATTCGTAAACCCAGGTCAAAGCACAGAAGTCCACCGACAAGGTGTCCTTGGTGTCTCAGGTCCAAGGACCATCCACGCAACTGCGACAATAGAATCAAGCTGGTTGACAGTAAGGTACAATACCATCCAGCGATTCAGTCGGATTAGTTCAGTGAACTCATTCTCCATGAGCACCTATAGATTCGCCTTAGTGTCTCTACAAAGTGACTTATGAGATCAGTCACCCTCATCATATGAGCAGGAGTAATCTGTACTAGTCTAACCAGATATCCGATGTCCTTCTCGGATATCCTCCGACTAGGAACGATTAAGAATATGTGTATTTAAGTGATCAGTGTCTGTAACGACCCGCCATCCTATGACCGGAGACCCGATCACTAAATGGATGTCGGCCCATTAATTGCGGGTTCGCACCCGGATCTCACACAACACATCTGGAGGAGTAAGCGTTAAACAGGGCTAAATATAACAATCACACGGACTACAAGATATAACAAGTGCGCAGGAAGGAAGATAGCAGTGTCTATATACAATCCAACAATAATTACATGGTCCAACAAATTAAATAAGTACAGGCAGAAGTAAAGTACAACAACATTGGGGCATACCCCGGAACAGAGACAGTTGCTGGCCCGCACACCGAGAAGACACCACATGCCGCCACACGCCACGAGGTCCACACCTAAAACCGCAGGGAGTGAGCCACACCAGAATTTGGCTCACTAGGGATCATCCGATCCCTCGCCTCCCACTCACACACCCACAAGAGCAATAATACAGATATATGGCAATTAAACAAAGCAGTAAACATAGCTCTCTAACCTGATATGAAACGTATGCATAAGCAGTGAAGCATGAACAGTTCTAAGTAACCCGAAGAACCCAACACAAAGTCACGTCTCACAGCCAAAGTCCACAAAGCGACCGAACCACACTGTTGACCGAAGTCAAACGTCGCCTCACAACACCACCAACACTCACGCCTGTCCGCCCCTACAGTGTTCTGGGGCACCGTAGGGTGAGGCAGTGAGTCAAACTAGGACTAGCTGGGACCAGTGAACCACCACTGCCCAGCTACGTGTGCACACAAGCAGTCTAGACTACTGTCCTACCGACTGGATTTCCTCCACGCCAAGCCTCGGCTCTTCAGGAGGGCCCTGGGGACTGGCGAACCCCCGTCAAGCCGAAGCTACAGGAACTACCCACAACCCTAACCTCCCGGGTTGCGTCAGGCCAAAGGGCGAAGGGTACCACTCGTAACCTTGATCAAAGGTCACATCAGGCCAAGTGGCTAAAAGGGTAAAACAACTCCAACAGTACCACAACCAGCTCCACAGCAAGAAACGCGCCAGAAGCTGCCACGACAAACAGGGAAACCCCGACCCGCTGAGACCAAACAGCAATCCCTCGGATAGTGCACCGGCTACTCCGGCCCGACAGGCTCAAGGTGGTTCTGCTTCCCTCAGCCAAAGGTAAAACACAACATGTACCACTCCTCCCACCGGTACGGCACAATGCCTCACAGACACCATGGCCCTTCCCCATCGGCCCAAGGTGACATACGTAAACCACAGTTATTCTGATTCCAAATTCGCATAAGCACACATACACATATAACATGATTCCATTCGCACAGTAAACCTCCATCTCAGTGTACAACTTAAAGCATGCATTTGAACCATCCAACCGTGAAACATGTGTTAATAATAGGAGTTAATGCAGTTCTGTCTTGAATCGCGTCGACCGAGGTCGACGCCATTCAAGCCTCTCAAACAGGTTCATTTGAATCAGATTATGCCCTAAAACGCGTCGTCCTGGGAAGCCGCCGTTTAAAACGCGTCAGAGTCCATAGACGCCATTCACACCATAATTCCAGAGTTGCAGAAGCCTCAGTCGGGGGATTTTCCTGCCTAAATGGCGTCATGCTGGCACGTCGTCATTCGAAATGGCGTCGTCCATGTTGGGTTTTTTCTCGGTTTCTCCGGATCGCTCACGCAGCGGAAAAACAAAATTATTTACAGCGATCCGTTCCCGTTTCGGAGACTAAAATACGAGATAATCGGATTATCTTTTCTCACTGTGTGCGGATTCGAATCCGCAGCTGTTCGGTTCCGTCGGTGCGACACCGCAAGCCGCGCAAGCGCCCGGCCTCTAGCGAAGTCCACGCGATCCTCCCCGCGACGGATATCCTCGAGTTCGTCGTTCTTCGCAGCACGCGAAGCCTCCACTGGTCGATGCAATGGTCGCCGCAGCGCGCAGACGATTTCCCGTCAAACGGGATTCGGAGAAGCGGCAGAGCAAATCTGGATCTGCCTGGACGCCACAGAAGGACAGAAAACGAGGAGGGGCGGCTAGGGTTAGCAGCAGCTTGGACTGCTCAGCCCGTTCTCTATGTTTTATACTAACCGCGTGGTTTTTCACAAAAACCCCCGGTTTGTATAAAACCCACTTAAGTATCCATCGCCTTGAGAATCATTTGCGTTTGACCCTCTAGGCCCAAGTACCAGTCCAGTTAATGGCCCAGTAAGCCCAGTGACTCCTCACTGGCTTATTTATTAATTAATTAATAATCCTTTATTAATCAATTAATCAATCGAATTGATGTCGTACATCGAATTCGACCGGGCCTCCGATCACGTTGGGTGCCAAGCAACACTGCGTGAACCCGGAAGGTATTTGGGGTTAAGTAACCCACTCTTGGAACCTTTCCGCTGACAGTTACCGCGTGGATATAATCCTTCATTCATACAATGCTCTTGAGTCAACTCAGGGTATGGCGAGCTGTCAAACCCTAACCGGTCGACTCACTTGGATTGGATGCCGCTGATAAATATCGGAAAACTCCTTTCCCGATATTATCGTCCGCCCTGGCCAGGGACTTCCGCGCATCCTTCCTAGAGCATTCTCTCTCTAAGTACCGAGAGCGAATGATTCCTTATTGACACACAATTCCTGTAAGGACTGAAGTTTCGGGTTCTGTATTCGGGTCGGGTTCGGGCCGGATCCCCTGGTTTGGACCCTGGAGGGGGTCTTGAGATTTCTGACTGAATGGCGTCAGCGCTGCTCGACGCCTTTCAAAAGGCGTCAGGATGTGTGGACGCCATTTAGGTCTGCTGAGTGTTGTGCCACGTGTGCGCCACGTGGGCGGGTTTCGGGCCGCGAGAGTACGGCCCCTGTCATCTCGTCTGAACGGCGTCCAGGTGGGTCGACGTGATTCAGACTGCGACATCTGCGATGTCAGGGCACGGCGCCAGAGCGTTGACAGTACGGCCTGTCCTGTCGTCTGAACGGCGTCCGTGGAGGGTGACGCGTTTCAGACCGCTGTCAGTACGGCTGTCCTGTCAGACTGAATGGCGTCTGCCTCGATCGACGCGTTTTAGCTGGATTCGGATTGGCCCCGCGAGCCTCCCCTTCTTTCCCTCATTCTCACCTTCACTCTCTCTCTCCTCACCCTCTCCGCCCTCTCTGACGCTCTTCCTCCCCTTCCCTTCCTCTTCTTCCTCTTCCACCACTCCAACACCACCTTACCTCTCACCTCTACCTCCACCACTTCCTTCGCGGTGTTCCACTCTCCGGACGGCGGCCGACGTCCTGGCGGAGTGGCGGCGTCCTCGAGGGTACCGGCGGCGGTGTGCGGTGCGGCGGGACGGTGGCACGGAGCCTGGCGGAGTTCAAGAACCGGTAGGGGGACGAACCTTGCATGTGTTGCTCGTATGTTTCTTGGCGTGACGTGACGTGTTTGGGGCTAGATTGAGCATGTTTAGGGGGATTCCCTGTGGGAATGGCGGTGCTTGTAAACGTGGTTTTGTAGCATGCTTGTGATGGTTGGGTTTCTCTTCCTCCCCCTTTGGTTTTGGGGCTTTTCGGGGTGCTTGGGGTTCAAGGGAGAAACCCTCGGTTCGAACCAGGAAACCTGGTTTCTGGCGCTAAATGGCGTCGTGCCTGGTCGACGCCTTTCCGAAAGACGTCGGGTCAGTACGACTCGTTTTAGGGCAGAAACCTCCCTGTTCGAGGTTTCCTGAGTTAGGGGTTCTGGCGCTAAATGACGTCATGGATGGACGACGCCTTTCAGAAGGACGTCGGGCCATCATGACGCCATTTAGGCAGGAAATGCCCCCGTTTAAGGATTCTGCAATACTGGATTTCTGGGTTGAATGGCGTCTGGCGATCCTGACGCGTTTTAAACGACGGCTTCACTGGTGGACGCGTTTTAAGGGATAATCTGGCTTTTAATAAACCTGTCTGAGGGTCTTGAATGGCGTCGACCTTGGTCGACGCGATTCAAGACAGAAATGCTTAAATCCTGTTATTTCATGTATATTTCACGGGGGGATGGTTCAGATGCATGCTTTGAGTTGTATACTGAGACTGAGGACTTCTGCATGAATGAGATTTCATCATCTATGTGTGTGTGCTTCAACTGTACGCTGAGACGGAAGTTTACTGTACGAATGGAATCATGTTGTGTGTGTGTGCTTGTACGAATATGGATTCGGAATGACTGTGGTTTCCGTTTGTCACCATGGGCTGATGGGAGAAGGGCCATGGTGTCTGTGAGGAGGGGTGCTTGTTGTGTTTTACCTTTGGCTGAGGGAAGCAGAACCACCTTGAGCCCGTCGGGCCGGAGTAGCTGGTGTGCTATCCGAGGGGTTGTTGTTTGGTCTCAGCGGGTCGGGGTTTCCTTTGGTTGTCGTGACAGCTTCTGGCGTGTTTCTTGCTGTGGAGCTGGTGGTGTTACTGGTGGGAGTTGGTTTACCCTTTAGCCATCGGGCCTGATGTGACCTTTGATCAAGGTTACGAGTGGTACCCTTAGCCCTTTGGCCTGACGCAGCCCGGGAGAGTTGGGTTTGTGGGTAGTTCCTGTAGCTTCGGCTTGACGGGGGTTCGCCGGTCCCCAGGGCCCTCCTGAAGCGCTGAGGCCTAGCGTGGAGGCAATCCGGACGGTAGGACAGTAGTCTAGACTGCTTGTGTGCACACGTAGCTGGCAGTGGCGGTACACTGAGTCCAGCTAGTCCTAGTTTGGCTCACTGCCTCACCCTACAGTGCCCCGGAACACTGTAGGGGTGGACAGGCGTGAGCGGTGGTGGTAGTGTTGGGAGGCGACTTTTGACTTCGGTCGACAGTGTGGTTCAGTCGCTTCGTGGACTTTGACTGTGAGACGTGACTTTGTGTTGGGTTTTTCGGCTTACTTGGTACTGTTCTTGTTACACTGCTTATCGTACGGTTCCTATCAGGTTGAGTGCTATGTTTACTGCTTTACTTAATTGCCATATGTTCCTGTTGTTGCACTTGTGGGTGTGTGAGTGGGAGGCAGGGGATCGGATGATCCCTACTGAGCCCAATTCTAGTGTGGCTCACTCCCTGCGGTTTCAGGTGTGGACCTCGTAGCGAGCGGAAGCGTGGTGTCTTCTTGGTGTGCGGACCAGCAGTCATCTTAGTTCCCGGGGTATGCCCCGATGTTGTTGTACTTTCCTTCTGCCTGTACTTATTTAACTTGTTGGACATGTAATTATTGTTGGACTGTATACGGACATCATTATTTTCCCTTCTGCGCACTCGTTTACCTTTGTAGTCCGTGCGATTGTTATATTTAGCCTTGTTTAGCACTTACTCCTCCAGATGTGTTGTGTGAGATCCGGGTGTGAACCCGCAGTTAATGGGCCGACATCCATTTAGTGACCGGGTCTCCGGTCATAGGATGGCGGGTCGTTACAATTCCCTTCGACGGTATTCCGCTGCACCCAATCCTTGGCGTATTAGAATCCCGTGGCTAGAGATTCGTAGACCAAGGTCAAAGTACAGAAGTCCACCGCCAAGGTGTCCTTGGTGTCTCAGGTCCGAGGACCATCCACGCAACTGCGACAATAGAATCAAGCTGGTTGACAGTGAGGTACAATACCATCCAGCGATTCAGTCGGATCAGTTCAGTGAACTCATTCTCCAATGAGCACCTACAGATTCGCCTTAGTGTCTCCACACAAATGACTTATGAGACCAGTCACCCTCATCATATGAGCAGGAGTAATCTGTACTAGTCTAACCGGATATCCGATGTCCTTCTCGGATATCCTACGACTATGAACGATTAAGAATATGTGTTTAAGTGATCAGTCTCATTAGTATGATCTCATCATAATCTGATCACCATAGCACATATTCACGGACTTCATTATGAAATGATAATTAACGCGATTTACACATAATGAATATTATGCCATTTTATTAATAATGAACGAGATTTACATTGCTAGATTGGCTTGTAGGCCACCTAAACTAACAGTCCAGACATGACGTCATTTAGCGCAAGAACCCCAAACTCATGGAACCTCGAACAGGGGGGGATTTCTGCCTAAATGGCGTCATACTGGCCCGACGTCCTTCGAAAAGGCGTCGACCAAGCACGATGCCGTTTAGCGCCAGAAACCAAGTTCCATGGTTCAACTCGAGGGTTTCTCCCCATAACCCCAAACACACCAAAACGCCCAAAACGGAAGGGGGAGAAACAGGAAATCAAACTACCACAAGCATGCTACAGTTCCACAATCCCAAACACGGCCATTCCCACAAGAAAACCCCCTAAAAATGCTCATTCTAACCCAAAACACATCATGCCACGCCAAGGAAATCACGAGCAAGATAACCACAGTCCATGCAAGGTTCGTCCCCTTACCGGTTCTTGAACTCCACCAAGCTCCGTGCCGCCGACCCGCCGCACCGCAGACCGCCGCCGGTACCCTCGAGGACGTCGCCACTCCGCCGGGACGTCGGCCGCCGTCCGGAGAATGGAACGCCGTGAAGGAAGTGGTGGTGGTAGAGGTGAGAGGTAGGGAGGTGTTGGAGTGGTGGAAGAGGAAGAAGAGGAAGGGAAAGGGGGAAAGAGGGTCGAAGAGGCGGAGAGGACGAGGAGAGAGAGGGTGAAGGCGAGAATGAGGGAAAGAAGGGGAGGCTCGCGGGGTCAATCAGAAACTGGCTAAAACGCGTCGACAGAGACAGACGCCTATCAGGTGACAGGACGGGCCGTACTGACAGCGCTCTGAAACGCGTCGACCACCACAGACGCCGTTCAGACGACATGTCAGGCACCGTACACTGACATCGCAGAGTCGCAGTCTGAATCGCGTCGTGCATTACTGACGCCGTTCAGACGACGAGACAGGGGCCGTACTCTCGCGGCCCGAAACCCGCCTGTTAGGAATCGCCATGAACGCAGCGGAAATAAAAAGATTCCATTGTATCGGTTGCTGGGGTTGTAAAACAGACATTAAAATAACGCGGGAAGAACAGTTCTTCACCTTTGCGGGGTTTCGAATCTCCCGTGGATGATGCCGACTCGGTAATCGCGCACGCGCACGATCTCTAGAGGTATCCACACGAGTTCCCGCAGCAGACGCGTTTTCCTCCTCGACTTGAGTGCTTCGACCAGATCTCAAATCCACCATGCGCGGAGAGAGACAGATCCACTCCAAGAGAGAGAGAAGGAGAGAGAGAGAGGAGAGAGAGAATCTGGGGAGTAAAAATTCGTTCAACCAACTTTTTTTACCACTCCCCCTTGGCCCTCCTTATATAGAAATAAGGATAAGCACAACAATTAATCCTCATGATTATCCAAGAGTTTGGCCTTGGATAATTCTCCATTAAATCTTCATATTTATCCTGCAGCTTTTCACAAAAACCCAGATAAGCATGAAATTTAACATCTCTCACCGTCTGACGAGAACTCTTATGTGTGTGACCCTCCAGGCCCATATATCAGTCTGGTTGCAGGCCCATTAAACTTAGAACTGTTTCTTGAGTTTAATATTTATTAATTAACATTTAAACATCGCATGTTAAATGATTAATTTAATAAACAAGTAAATTATCATCCGATGATTAATTCACTTGGCCTTCTGATCATGAACAGCACCAAACACTACCTCATGATCCCAGAAGATATAAGGGATACTGTTCCCTTCAATTGAACCTTTCCGTCTGCCGATACCGCACAGATATAATCCTTCACTCATGCAATGTCCCGATAACGCAAGGGTATGGTTTTATAGTCAAACCCTCTATTGCATTATCCAGATGGATTCCAGTACACAGTTAATATCTTAGAAAGACATCTCTTTCATTTGACCCTGGCCAGGGATTTATGTGTACACATCCATAGGACATTCTCTCTCCAGTCTTATACCAAGAGTGAGTGATCCCTTGTTGTTCACTCAATTACCTTCGCAAGCTTTCCACTGTATCTGAAAGACCGATTATGGTGGACTTAATGGTTAAAGCCCACGAGTCAGAGAATCAAGACACAATGGTCCACAAACAAGGTATCATTGGTGACTCAGGTCAAAGGACCAACTGTGCTACTGCAACAATTGAATTCCCTGGTTGACTAATAGGTATAATTACCATCCAGGAATTCTTATTTGGGTCTGTTCAGTGAACTCATTCTTTAATGAGCACCCACTTGTTTGTCTTAGTGTCACCACACGAGTGAATGTGAGATCATTCACCCTCATCATATGAGCAGACATAACTTGTGTTGATCTTATCGGATATTTAATGTCCATCTCAAATATCCTATGATCGAGAACTATTTAAGACAATTGCCTTAGGATATTGATCTCACTATCATGATCTCATTATGATTCAATATCCCATACATTTGTCTATGGACCTTCATTACGATAGTCGTTTGCGAGAACTATTAAATGAAGAAATAATTGCCTTTATTAATAATCTGAACTAGAATGTACAATGATTGGCTTTGAGGCCACCCAATTCTAACACCGCCCACGTGGCACAACAGCAAGCAGACTTAAATGGCGTCCACATAACCTGACGCCTTTTGAAAGGCGTCGAGAAGTGCAGACGTCATTCAGTCAAGACTCTCAAGACCCCCCCTTAGGGTCCAAACCAGGGGATCCGGCCTGAACCCGATCCGAATACCGAACTCGAAACCTCAATCCTTACAGTCTCACTAGTATGATCTTATCATAATCTGATCACTATAGCACATATTCACGGAATTCATTATGAAACGATAATTAATGCGATTTATACATAATGAATATTATGTCATTATATTAATAAATGAACGAGATTTATATAGTCAGATTGGCTTGTAGGCCACCTAAAACTAACAATCTCCCACTATGACTAAAGCTAATCACCTTTATACAATAAGCCTATAGACTCTAGGTGACGCTCAAATACAATTTGAGCCAACGGCTTTGTCAGTGGATCTGCTACATTGTCGATGGATGGAATTTTTTCTACTACTACATCTCCTCTGGATATGATCTCTCTGATAAGATGAAAGCGCCTCAGAATATGCTTCGATTTTTTATGAGACCGCGGCTCTTTCGCTTGTGCAATCGCTCCATTGTTGTCGCACAATAGCGGAACAGGCTCAGAGATGCTGAGAACTACGCCGAGGTCAGTGATGAATTTCTTCAACCACACTACTTCCTTGCGGCTTCAGCTGCAGCGATGTACTCAGCTTCAGTCGTCGAATCTGCAGTGGTTACTTGCTTGGAACTCTTCCAGCACACTGCACCTCCATTCAAAGTAAACACGAATCCAGATGTAGACTTGTTGTCATCTGGATATGACTAGAAACTCGAGTCAGTAAAGCCTCGCAGTTTCAAGTCACCTCCTCCATAGACAAGAAACATATCCTTAGTTCTTCTCAAGTACTTAAGGATACATTTCACTGCCTTCCAGTGCTCTTTGCCTGGATTAGCTTGAAATATGCTCGTAACACTTAGAGCAAATGCTACATCAGGCCGTATACAAAGCATGGCATACATAATAGATCCTATGGAAGAGGCATAGGGTATTCTATCCATGAGTGCCCTTTCATTAAGAGTCTTAGGAGACTGCTCTTTTGAGAGACTAATTCCATGTCTCATCGGTATGAGACCTCTCTTGGAATTTTCCATGCCAAACTTTTTGACTATGGTATCTATGTACAAAGATTGGGTCATTCCAAGCATCCTCTTTGATCTATCTCTATAGATCCGTATTCCCAATACGTAGGATGCTTCTCCCAAATCCTTCATAGAGAAGTTTCTTGACAGCCAGATCTTTACGGATGACATCATAGCTACATCATTCCCAATGAGTAGTATGTCATCTACGTAAAGAACTAAGAAGGTGACTGCACTCCCACTGGTATTCTTGTACACACAAGGTTCATCTTCATTCTTAATGAAGTTATAAGACTTGACAGCCTCGTCAAATCTTATGTTCCAGCTCCGAGAAGCTTGCTTCAGTCCATAAATAGACTTCTTAAGCTTGCACACTTTATCTGGAGATTCTTTTGATGTGAAGCCTTCCGGTTGTATCATATACACCTCTTCCTCAAGGTTACCGTTGAGGAAGGCAGTCTTCATATCTATCTGCCAGATCACATAATCAAAATGTGCAGCAATGGCGAGTAGAAGTCTGATCGACTTTATCATGGCAACTGGTGAGAAAGTCTCGTCATAGTCAATTCTTTGCCTTTGACGATATCCCTTTGCCACCAACCTTGCCTTATAAGTGTCGATCCGTCCATCAGTACCGATCTTTCTTTTAAAGATCCACTTGCAACCGATGGGTACAATACCCTCGGGCAAGTCCTCCAAGTTCCAAACTTGGTTGGTGTACATGGACTGGATTTCCGAGTTCATGGCTTCTCGCCATTTCCTGGCTTCTGGGCGTTCTATGGCCTCCTGGTAGGTTTTAAGATCATCATCCTCATTATATTCTACCTTAGACTCACCTTCAGCGATATGTCCCACATATCGTTCGGGTAGTCTAGGTAATCTACCAGATCTACGAGGCTCATGTGTATGTACTTGAACAGATTCAGGAACTTATATCTCGTCTGATGATAATGCAACTGTTTGGGGATCTAGAACCTCTTCCAGTACTATTTTACTCCCATTGTCCTCCTCGAGAAGATATTCCTCTTCCAGGAAGACAGCTTTCCTGGCGGCAAACACCTTTTGTTCACCAGGATGGTAAAAATAGTATCCAAAGGCTTCCTTTGGATATCCCACAAACCTGCATTTATCAGTTCATGATTCCAGTTTGTCTGGATCATGCCTCTTTACATGAGCAGAGCAACCCCAGACTTTAACATGTTTAAATTTTGATTTCCTGCCTTTCCATATCTCATATAGAGTAGAGGTCACAGACTTGCTGGGTACTCTGTTTAGTAGGTATGTTGCATGTAGAAGCATACCCCCAAAGGGACACTGGTAATTCCGAAAAGCTCATCATGGATCACACCATGTCTAACAAGATGCGATTCCTCCTTTCCGATACACCATTCATCCGTGGTGTATATGGAGGGGTTAGCTGAAAAAGGATACCATTATCCATTAAGAATTGTGTGAAATTAGTACTCAAGTATTCTCCTCCTCGATCTGATCGAGGAGCTTTAATAGTCTTTCCTAACTACTTCTCGACCTCATTCTTAAACTCCTTAAATTTCTCAAATGCTTCCGACTTGTACTTCATTAAGTACACATAGACGAATCGTGACAAGTCATCGGTGAACGTGATGAAATATGAAAAGCCACCTTTGGCTTGGGTGGATATGGGACCACATACATCCGAATGTATTAGTTCCAAAATGTCTTTGGCACGTTCTCCATGTCCAGTAAATGGAGATTTTACCATCTTTCCCATAAGGCAAGATTCACATGTCGCAAACGATTCGTAATCGAATGCAGTTAAGTAGCCATGCTTGTGCAACTCTTGCAACCTGCTTTCGCCAATGTGCCCAAGTATACAATGTCACATGTAGGCTTGGTTCACACAATTCTTGCTCTTCTTAAGAGTATTATCATTTTGAAGATTGTAATAAGAAACATTTAAGAGATATAGACCGTTGACCAAAGATGCCGAAGCTATTGATCTATTACCATAATAAATCTAACAACTTCTATTCTCAATAGTCAACCTATATCCTATCTTGTCCAAACAAGATATTGATATGATGTTCTTTATTATGCTAGAAACATAATAACAATCTTCTAATAGTAAGGCATCTCCTGATGGAAGCTTGAGGTTTGCTGTCCCAACAGCAATCGCCGTAACTTTTGCGCCGTTTCCTAGCCTCAATTCCACCTCGCCTTGTCTCAGCTTGCGCTTACTTGTCAGCATCTACGCATCATGACAGATATGAAAAGCACATCTGGTATCCGTAGGCGTCCGGAACGTCCCCGCCGCTGCTGTGGGCTTCGGGCGAGGGCTTCTCCGTTCGTCTTAGCATTGCGGCGATTTGGAAGGGTTAGGAATCGAAGTATGTGATCGCTAGGAGCATTACCTTATTGTCCCTGTGCTCCGTAGGATGGTGAGAATGATCGCATTCTGATGGAGCGGGGATAGTGGGTTCCTCTTCTCTGCCTCCAACCGGCCGAAGGGGGGAGAACTCGGTAGTCCGCGCACAGAGTGTGGTAAGATCTCCTGAAAAGAAAAGACAAACAAAGAAAAGAAATAGCCCGATTAGAACTGTGGCATATAGGTTTCGTTCATGCAAACAAATAAACGAGTTAAAATTGAAAGGGGACGAACCGGATGGGTGTTTGGGGAGGGAAGGTGACCATATGTTATGGCCACCCACCTCCCGTTTTTTGTTTAAAACCTCTGGGGGTAGGAGTTGCTAGGTCATCTTAAGATGCATGCATGCAGATGGGGTGCTCGTATGTGGTAATAGTGAAAAGTAAAAGTAATGTGGTAAAGAAAAAAGAGTAAGAGGAGAGGATGATGTTATGGAGTAGATAGAGAGTGGGAATGCAATGAAATGGAAAGGAGAAAAATAAGGAGAGAGTTAAGAAAACAAGCCCATTTGGAATGCGGAGGATTCCTCTGCTTCCTCTGACTTATGGACTGTCGAAGCCTTCTCCCACTTGGAGTTCTTCAGTCTCCAACCTCGCAAACTGAAGCCTTTCCAGCCCCTGCCAACTCAACCCCCACCTTACCTCCTTTCTCGAGGGGACATAGAGGGTTTAAATAGGTGAAGGGAAAATAGGGGTCTAAATCCTCGTAAATCATCAAAGAACCAATGGGAAGCAGTCAAGAGTCGGAGGTTGTGCGCGCGGCAATCGCCGGAGTGGGGAGTGATCGGAGTAGTGGGGGTGAGGGTGGCGAGTGGAGGAGATCGTGGGAAGACGAGGTCAAGTGGGAAGTTAGGGGAGTGGACGGCCAACTATCTTGCCTCCTACTTCTATAGAAGGCCAGGTAGTTGGCCTTATACGAAAAGGTAGAAGGCGGCCCAGTTGGCCTTCCAAGGGTGGTGGAAGGCAAGGGGTGGCCTTCCAAGGATGGTGGAAGGCGGGCTGGCTGGCCTTCCACGAAAAAGGTGGTGAAAAGAGAAAAAGTTGTCCAAAAGGTGGAAGGCAAGGTGGCTGGCCTTCCGCGGGTGGTGGAAGGCGGCCTGGTTGGCCTTCCACGAAAAGGTGGTAAAAAGTGAAAAAGGTGGCCAAAAGGTGGAAGGCAAGGTAGCTGGCCTTCCGCGGGTGGTGGAAGGCGGCCCGGTTGGCCTTCCATAGGTGAGAGGAAGCGGAGATTGGTTAATGGGCCTGATTATTTAGTGAGTTGAATTATGTGAGAAAATATGATGGGCTAAATGAGATGGATAGAATGATGAGATTATGACCAAAAGGGGGTCCAAAATCGGTGTTTACAAATGCCCTTCCGGGACACCTGTTTTGCAATGGAGTGGAACAGAATGATAAATAGGTGTCCCGGAAATCGAACCTGATTTTGGACAGCCCGAAGAAGAAATGAGCTATATCCAAGGATGATATGCGAATGTGGTAAATGAATGAGAGTTGGCTATTTGGATTGCAAGGGTGATTAAGAA
Source organism: Zantedeschia hybrid cultivar (assembly GCA_030544215.1). Classification (NCBI taxonomy): domain Eukaryota; kingdom Viridiplantae; phylum Streptophyta; class Magnoliopsida; order Alismatales; family Araceae; genus Zantedeschia; species Zantedeschia hybrid cultivar. The sequence continues at coordinate 55,098,694 of JARZZO010000008.1, read as the reverse complement.
GGGGAACAAAGTTCAAACTAGAGAATCACAATCCGTGGGACCCTCGGGTGCTGGAACCGCGAGGCCTTGGCGTACTAGGATGCATCGATCTGGCCCAAGGGGATCTCAAGCATGAAAGATTGGAGGGGTGTGACTTGAAAAGGTCTCGACACAACGGGCGCGCGGTGGCCTGGCGCATCACATGATCGCTAAGTGAGAGAATCTTAAGTACACGAATTGGAAAACGATAAGGTCTTGCAATTCAAAGGGCTAACAGACAAACAATTGCCAGACTCACAAATCAACAATGGGTTAAGCAGAGTGATAAATTATGGTCCTTGCCCCTAGGGCGAGGATGGATGGTTATGCAAATGCATGCTGGTTTAAAAATTGGAAAACAAATTCCTAATGCAAACAGGAGGGATTTATTGGCCAATCGAATAACTTGGGGAATATAGACTCCTCATTGTTTTGTTTAAAGAGGAACTCAGAGTCTATATGCCCAAAGTTATTAGCTTCCTATATCTTCAATCTTACTTGCTTCAGATTCCCTGCAGCTGCAAGAACGCACATCAGCAAATGTAAATAATCAGTGATCCACAATATTTTTATGACAAGCTGCAAGGAAACGAGGGACAAAGGTCCCTGTCGAGTCGAAGCCAGCACGGAAGATATGGCCATTCTCAAAGTAGAATGCCAATCCGGCTGCTTTTGGCTTCGACTCGACAGCAAAAGTGTCCACCTTTTGGATATATAATCATTTTCCTGTATGCACAATAATGAGGAGAAAATAGTTAGTAGTATCTGTTTTCGGCCCCTTGCCCAAAAAAGAGAAACTACCTTTTTCCTAGCCTTCGCATAGGGTCAAGGAGCCGTGTCCTACTAACCAGACAAAAGGAAGAGTATTGAAACTGATGCGACAAGTAAATATGCGAATGCTGGTGGATATTAACAAGTGGGGTGTGTGATGAACGAAAACATGTTTTTGATTCCGACCACTTGGTGACTGCCCAAACTTAGCCTGATTGAATGATGAAACGGAAATGCACACTCAACTTCTCAAGTATCCTAAGCACACATCTAGATTGATTTGGGCCTCTAGACTCTTCAAGCTAACCTTGACCGGCTAAGACTCATACTGATGAAAATACCGTCATGCCATGCTTAGGCTCCCAGCTGCTCCCGACCACCAAGTTTGCCCAAAATGTTTTCGAGGTAAATGATTTGCCCGACCTGGGTCTCTTTCCTCACAATCTAGAAGGTATAAGATGGAACACCTTGGAACCCTAACAGTCAACCGCGCGACGCTGACCCGGAATCAGACGCCGTCGCACCTATTGGTGACGCGCATACATTGACCTAAGCCTGAAGTCTTGAGGGTGCTCATTGAGATTATGGTTAAGGAATTGATTCACCAGAAACACTGACATTACTCTTCACTCATTTTGGACTCCTGTGATCATGTGAGCATATGATGATGTTTTTGAAAAACGAACCATTTTAAAATGATATTCGGTCTTTAGATAGCTATCTCGTGCTAAACCTTGGGGGAGAAAAAGTGAAGAAATTTTGGAGACAAACCTCACAGGAGGATTGACAAAATCGTTAAAAGGGCGAGCTATGACAAAACAGACCTCTTTTAACCTCCTAGATGCCCATATTTTGACTTTTCAGGCTTTTGGTAGATTTCATGGCCAGGCACGGTCACGATCAGGCTTTTTTGTATGATTGCTTGAACCCCTTTTCTTTTTTGTATTTCTTTTTCACTCTTGACATTTTTCGGGGTTATTTGATATTCCGCCTGCGGGGACATTGCCCTCTTCACGTGTTCTGGTCCTTTACATTTCACTTTTTTTTTTTTTTGCCCATTTGAGGGGTTACATCTATCGGGTTGTTGAGGAACCGCAGTTTGCTGAGTTTGACCGTTTAAGGGCGTCAACTGTCCTGATCAGTCGAAAGACGAAGAAGAAAGGTTGTAGTTTGACAGTATACTAAAGACTTCAAACTCATTTTAAGAAGGTTCTCTTTGAAAAACGTGCAGATGTGTGCATCTCATGATGATCATAGGGATCCGTATGAAAGTAAAGTAGACACGTCTAAGGTTCTGGTGGACCAAAGTCTTAGCCAAACCCTAATGTTTAACCCAATCTATCATGCAACTAGACCTAGACAGGAGGTTATGTGGCAGTCACTAGACAGCTGGATTTTGTGTCTTTTCTAATTTTTTTATCATTTTCATTGAAGTATGTGCCTATTTACAAATATTTTTTGTTGCTTTTTGGAATATTTCATTTTTTGGATTTTGATTTCTTTTTTTTTTTTTTTTTTTGCATTTAAAGGGTAGAATTTTTTTAGATAGACTCCTATCCAAGGAAAAACATTTTTCAAATATTTACACTTATTCGCTAACTCTTGAACTAGAAACGAAAAAACTTACTTACCTCTACAACTCTTAGATAAAGAGGAAGCTATCCAATCCCTAAGCGATTATGCACAAGACTCTGAGAGTGAGTCAGACATGTTGCAAAGGTGGGTCCTTGAGACAGAGCCCAATGATGGCAGAATTGCCCCAGTATGTTGGCTCCTCATTGGTGGTTTTATACCCTCCGATATGGGAGTGGGACTTTTTCTCTTTTTAGGGGTCGTAGTCTCCAAGCATAAAACACTCAGGGGAGTGTGCTACGACCGGTGATAAAAGCCTGAGAAGGGAAGGTGTGTGGAATAGGAAGGGAATGAGAGCGGTGGGTACCGGTTCATCCCTCACTAAGGAGGCTCCTTCTCGTCGAGTGGTTGGTTCATAGAACAGCAGCTGTGTACCGAAATCTTCTTCATCTTCTCTTTGAACTTCATTAATTGTTTCTTTCAACTCATCCTCAAGATAGTGTATCTTGAGTACCTCTTGATTTTCCTTCACAAAGTGATCCAAGAGACTCCATTTTCTTGATTCCTCAGTTGGTTTGGTTAGTAGGTAACCCAATCTGAATTCCCTAATGGTCGGACTTTCAAAGATAGGCTCTTGAATTCCTTGCTCTTCCTTGCTTAACTCAGATCCCGAACTATATCCCATTTTGTCCATAAGGTGCCAACCTATACTAGGCCGGGGCTTGGCCGGAGAGTCAACCGATGAAAGGATGAACTCTTTGCCTTTTCCAGAAGTGATCATGGATGGAATTTGTTTAGTCGAGAGTGAGTCCAGAATGGCATTGTATATGGGCTTGACATCAAGGATGTAGGGTTTAAAGATCATGGCCACTGGGCCAATTTCCAATTTCCCATTAGCTGGTCTTTGAGAATTATCATAGGTTGAGACCATCATGGAGGTAGACTCAATCTTTTCTGGATCAATCCCTACTTTCTTGAGGGTCTTGAGTGGACAAACATTGATTGATGCGCCGGTATCCAACAAGATGGAGTCCAATGAGTGACCATTGAGTGTTGCAGTTAAGCATAAGGGAAGGGATTGGCATTCAGGGGGAGCTAGATCCTTATTTGTGAAGGATATCGCAGGTGTCTGGGTGACTGAGAGAATGGCATTTGTGACCCCCCTGATAGGAAGATCTTCATTGACTGTAATTCGCTGGAGGAATTTGAACAATGTCTCCATGTGTGTAGGAGATCTCCTAATCAACTCTAGGACTAAAATCTTGGCGGGAGTTTTCCCTAGATGCTGTAGGATGTCATACTTGGATTGAGTAATCCTTCTAGATATATTTGAATTCTCTTGCGAGTCCAAAGGTTGACCTGTTGGGGGAATGATGCGATTTCTCAGTGTAACACCAATCGGACTGGGGTCTACTGCTTGATCTGACTTTAGTGGTTGAACTGGTGGTGAATTTATTAGGTAGAATTGGGTTACTGGACTCGGCTTTGGTGTTGGACACAAGATGGATAAAGGAGGTTCTCTGATTGGAATTGAGGGAACTTGGACCAGAGTGACTGGGTTGATGACTGTTGGTTGTTCCCTTGGTCGTATCAAGACCAAAGGTTTGTCTTGGATAATAGTGGATATTCCTTGCAATGGCTTTCTAGGTTTGGTCATCCTAGTGGGGCACTCACGCCATATCCCAACCTCTTCATACTTCCAGTACTGTCCTTTGCGATCGACATTTGGTTCCAAATTTTTGACAAGGGTGCTCACCCTTTCTAGAGATCTAGATGGATCTTGAGCTACCTGATGAGAGGGCGGAGGGTCTTTGACTTTCAAGGTTTCAATAGCCTCTTTCATGTGCCCCTAATTGATCTTGCCTTCCTCATTCAAATCATATACCCAATACTTGAAAGTGAAGGAGTTATAAATTGTATGCCCCGACACTCTATGATACGGACAATATCTGGACATATCAACATTGTAGGGGATGGCCTCATGCTGGGGTGGAAGCTGGATAGCATTGCAAGATAATAAGACATAGAAAATGTCTAATAGAGATTCCGGCAAAGGCGGATATGAGGTATGTTTGGGCATAGGCCTACTGTATCTAGTTGAGGGGGGAACTGCTGAGTATGGTTTCTGATTGGATTGGTTGTCTGATCTAGACATAGGATTGGGTGACCTAAAGGGCTATCCCAAGGCACTCACCTGTTCATTGATTGTCACTCCCTCTATTGGTGGAGTTTGTGTGGCCTTCTTATTTCTGTTCTGATTTTCAAAGAAGGATAGCAAAGTGGAACTCCAAATCTGAGATTGAACCACCCGAACTCGATTATAAAGTTGTGCGAATGTGTGAAATTCGCTTAGCATGAGAATAGCTCGAAGCTGCGGGGTAGCGTTATTGACCAACATGGCGATAGCTTGAGATTCGGGGATTGCCACTTCCACCCTAGAGGCCATTGCCCTCCACCTGTTGGCAAAATACGTGAACTCCTCTTCAGGCTTCATCTTCTCCATCACAAGATCAAACAAGGTGGGAGGCATGGTTGTCATATGACTAAACTGAGTGATGAATTTTTCGGAGACCATATCAAAATTGATTAGGTCTGTAGCGAGCAAGGAAGAAAACCATCTTAAGGCCTCACCTTCTAAGGATTTCTGGAACAGATGGACAAGGAGGACTCTGTCGTAGAGCCACTGATGGAAATCCATGAGGAAACCTGACAGGTGGTAATGAGGGTCAGAGGTGCCATCATATTTCCTGTACTTGGGGGCTTTGAATCCTGGTGGAAAGTAGGCCGGAGGGAGCTTGCAATAGCTCAAGAGAGAGTGCGGTTGTTTCAGGGTAAGTTTCTCGGCCATGAGCTTACACACATAGGTTTCAACCTCACTTTTGTAGATGAATTCCTCCTGCTTGGGAGGAGGCGTAGTTTGAGAGACTGGAATCGGCATGACGGGTAGAGCAACTAGAGTAGGAGTTGGCTGGTTGATGCAAGTCTGAGCTCTGTCGGAAGATCCTTGGAAGTGAGTTCTCCGAGGAGTGGCATCTTGAGTTTTGCCACAAGAGGCCAACTAGATGAGTTGATCACGGGTGTACCGTGATAACACGGCAATAAGTTCTGGGTCCTCACTTGGGTTTTGGAAGGTTCTGTTGGAGATTATAGGGTCACTTTCTGAAGAAGAAGATTCATCCGAGCATCTTCTCCTAAGTTCCTCTCTAGATGTTTGGAACATGCCCACAAATGTTTGTTGTGGATCCTCTTCAATCTCGAACAGAGGGTTGTGTGTGACATTGTTATCAAACTCATCCATGTCATCATACACAGTGTTACCATACATTCGGTTCATTATGAAATACAAATCCTAAATGATTTTATATTTCACTTGAAATGTTAACTGTGCATTATGAGTGTTGGTTTCTAACAAATCAAGTTCAAACATTTAACGACCCTGTATTCTTCTTTTAAAACATGTTCAACCAGAGTTTAGTTAGGTGTCTTAGATTTTGAAAAAATTCTCTCAGTGAGACCTATGGGTGAATGATTGTGAATGGAAAGGCTCAATTAATTCCTCACACAAACCCGGGATCCTATTAGGTGGTTTAGGTACAACCCGCTCGGCAGTCAAGTGGGAATCCCTGGCTCGCGGAGACTCACGGAGGTTCCCAACAGAATAAGACTAGTCACACCCGAGTGGGAATCCTCAGGTGGAGAGTCAAACACTGTGGGAGAGGTAACTAGAAGTGTGATGCTGGCTCTTCCTTAAAAACCCCTGCGAATAGTATCCTGGAATTAACCCACAGTCCAGCAGACAAGAGAAGAAAAGAGAAGACAAGAGAACAGTAAACAAAAAACTAGAACACGCAACAATTTAATCAACAAGTGAAAAATTGGACAGTAAAAATTAGACAGCTAGAAGGCCGGAGCCTGGACGGCCAGCTACTTGGCCGTCCGAGAGCCTGGACGGCCAGGCAGTTGGCTGTCCTGGAGTCTGGACGGCCAGCTACTTGCCCGTCCTAGAGCCTGGAGGGCCAGGCAGTTGGCCGTCTTGAAGTCTGGACGGCCAGGTACTTGGCCGTCCGGGAGTCTGGGCGGCCAAGTGCTTGGCCGTCCGGGACTCTGGGCGGCCAAGTGCTTGGCCATCCGTAGGAGGAGCTCTTACCTTTTTTAAACTATCTTACAATGTGCGCGGCGAGCAAGAGAGGGTCCCACCGTGATCGCCAGAGGGCTATAGGCGCCCGGAACGTCCCCGCCGTTGCTGTGGGCTTCGGGCGAGGGCTTCTCCATTCGTCTTAGCACTACGGCGATTTGGAAGGGTTAGGAATCGAAGTATGTGATCGCCAGGAGCATTACCTTATTGTCCCTGTGCTCCGCAGGATGGTGAGAATGATCGCATTCTGATGGAGCGGGGATAGTGGGTTCCTCTTCTCTGCCTCCAGCCGGCCGAAGGGGGGAGAACTCGGTAGTCCGCACACAGAGTGTGGTAAGAGCCCTTGAAAAGAAAAGAAATAGCCCGATTAGAACTGCGGCATGTAGGATTCGTTCATGCAAACAAATAAACGAGCTAAAATTGAAAGGGGACGCATCGGATGGGTGTTTGGGGAGGGAAGGTGACCATATGTTATGGCCACCCACCTCCCGTTTTTTGTTTAAAACCTCTGGGGGGTAGTAGTTGCTAGGTCATCCTATGATGTATGCATGCAGATGGGGTGCTCGTGTGTGGTAATAGTGAAAAGTAAAAGTAATGTGGTAAAGAGAAAAGAGTAAGAGGAGAGGATGATGTTACGGAGTAGATAGAGAGTGGGAATGCAATGAAATGGAAAGGAAAAAAATAAGGAGAGAGTTAAGAAAACAAGCCCATTTGGAATGCGGAGGATTCCTCTACTTCCTCTGACTTACGGACTGCCGAAGCCTTCTCCCGCTTGGAGTTCTTCAGTCTCCAACCTTGCAAACTGAAGCCTTTCCAGCCCCTGCCAACTCAACCCCCACCTAACCTCCTTTCTCGAGGGGACATGGAGGGTTTAAATAGGTGAAGGAAAAATAGGAGAAAATAGGGGTCTAAATCCCCGTAAATCATCAAAGAACCAATGGGAAGCGGTCAAGAGTCAGAGGTTGTGCGCGCGGCAATCGCCGGAGTGGGGAGTGATCGGAGTAGTGGGGGTGAGGGTGGCGAGTGGAGGAGATCGTGGGAAGACGAGGTCAAGTGGAAAGTTAGGGGAGTGGACGACCAACTATCTTGCCTCCTACTTCCATGGAAGGGCAGGTAGTTGGCCTTCCACGAAAAGGTGGAAGGCAGCCCAGTTGGCCTTCCAAGGGTGGTGGAAGGCAAGGGGTGGCCTTCCAAGGGTGGTGGAGGGCAAGGGGTGGCCTTCCAAGGATGGTGGAAGGCGGGCTGGCTGGCCTTCCAAGGATGGTGGAAGGCGGGCTGGCTGGCCTTCCACGAAAAAGGTGGTGAAAAGTGAAAAAGGTGTCCAAAAGGTGGAAGGCAAGGTGGCTGGCCTTCCGCGGGTGGTGGAAGGTGGCCTGGTTGGCCTTCCACGAAAAGGTGGTAAAAAGTGAAAAAGGTGGCCAAAAGGTGGAAGGCAAGGTAGCTGGCCTTCCGCAGGTGGTGGAAGGCGGCCCGGTTGGCCTTCCACATGTGAGAGGAAGCGGAGATTGGTTAATGGGCCTTATTATTTAGTGGGTTGAATTATGTGAGAAAATATGATGGGCTAAATGAGATGGATAAAATGATGGGATTATGACCAAAAGGGGGTCCAAAATCGGTGTCTACAGTATCCAATACCCAAGATGTGGAATCTCTTACTGACAAGTTGATATCTATCATATAGATATCTGAAGCTTCATATAACTTCACCTTTCCATGAGCTTTATCGTTAAGGAACTCCTTACAGTTCCTCTTCTAGTGACCATACTGCTTATAGTAGAAGCAGTCACCCTTTACTACTCTTTTGCCTTTGTCCTTCGATCTTTTATCGTTAGCTATCATCTTTGCTTCAGGGGCATCCAGTGCCGATTCAACAGGAGGATTAGCTCCAGGGACAAAGTCAATGTGCTCAGATCTGTAGACATTTTTCATGTTTATGAACCAATCCAAATAGATCAGGTAAGTCAAAAGGGCATCAAGTATGCCGCGGAGTGGGTTATTCGACGACATAATTACTTACAGGAGATAAGTAAAATCTATTTAGCAGATGTTCAATTATTAAAAATAAAACAAGACATGGTCTTTTGTTCAAGTTTAACTCCCACTAATTTTTGACGGACTGTATAACCCTCAGTTATACAGAATGGGAGATGCCGCCAGTCTCCTAGTGGGGATCAGAATCTCAATGACTTACAGTACAGCCTTGTAGATAGCACAACAAACTGTAATACAATCAAAGAGCGTCCAACTTATGGGACTTGCAACTCCTTGCAATATTTGATCATAGCTTCGGTCTCCAGAGATTTAATGGCCTTGTGGATAACACAACAAACTACTAATTCTGGTCTAAACTAACCATCGTTACGCGACGAGCATAGATTTGCATGCAATCCTTGTGGATAGCACAACAAAGCTACATGGTTCTTCTACCCCGATCATATAGGCATCTAATGCCATAGCCATAGTTTCTCCTCGTAATTAAACAATAACTCTTTATTAATTAATTAATCAATCGAATTGATGTCGCACATCGAATTCGACCGGGCCTCCGATCACGTTGGGTGCCAAGCAACACCGCGTGAACCCGGAAGGTATCGTGGTTAAGCAACCCACTCTTGGAACCTTTCTGCCGACAGTTATCGCGTGGATATAATCCTTCATTCGTACCATGCTCTCGAGTCAACTCAGGGTATGGCGTACTGTCAAACCCTAACCGGTCGACTCACTTGGATTGCATGCTGCTGATAAATATCGAAAAACTCTTTTCTCGATATTATCGTCTGCCTTGGCCAGGGACTTCTGCACATACTTCCTAGAGCATTCTCTCTCTAGGTACCGAGAGCGAATGATTCCTTATTGACACACAATTCCCTTCGACGGTATTCTGCTATACCCAATCCTTGGCATTTTAGAATCCCGTGGCTAGAGATTCGTAAACCAAGGTCAAAGCACAGAAGTCCACTGACAAGGTGTCCTTGGTGTCTCATGTCCGAGGGTCATCCATGCAACTGCGACATTAGAATCAAGCTAGTTGACAGTGAGGTACAATACCATCCAGCGATTCAGTCGGATCAGTTCAGTGAACTCATTCTCCAATGAGCACCTACAGATTCGCCTTAGTGTCTCTACACAAGTGACTTATGAGATCAGTCACCCTCATCATATGAGCAGGAGTAATTTGTACTAGTCTAACCAGATATCCGATGTCCTTCTCGGATATCCTCCGACTATGAATGATTAAGAATATGTGTGTTTAAGTGATCAGTCTTACTAGTATGATCTCATTATAATCTGATCACTATAGCACATATTCACGGACTTTATTATGAAACAATAATTAATGTGATTTATACATAATGAATATTATGCCATTATATTAATAAATGAACGAGATTTACATAGTCAGATTGGCTTGTAGGCCACCTAAAACTAACAGTCACTCCGTCGGGACGTCGGCCGCCGCCTGGAGAATGAAGTGTCGCGGAGGAAGTGGTGATGGTAGTAGTGAGAGGTAGAGAGGTGTTGGAGTGGTAGAAGAGGAAGAAGGGGAAGGATAAAGGGAAGGGGAAACGGGGGGATCGGAGAGAGGAAAGAGAGAGAGTGAGAAGGGGAGAATGAGAGAAAGGAGGGAAGGTTTGGGGTGTAAACTAAAACAGGTTAAAATGCGTTGTCCAGAGCAGACACCTTTCAGGTGACAAGACCGGGCCATACTCTGACAGAATCTCTGAATCGCGTCCTCTATCCAAGACGTCATTCAGACGACATGACCGGGGTTGTACTCTCGCGACTCGAAACTGGCCCACGTGGCGCCCACGTGGCACCGATGTGGCAACTCTAAAACGCGTCTTCCTCTCAAGACGCCGTTTGAACCGCGTCTTGAAAGCTCGGCGCGATAAAGAACTTATGCCCCAGCCCCTATAAGGGCCCAAACTAAGGGGTTCGGCTCCGAAACCGACCCAATAACTGTACCCGAAACCTCAATCCTTACATTCTCCCCCCTTAAAAAGAATTTCATCCTCGAAATTGTAACTGCTCGAACGATATCCACTGTCGACAATTCCACACTGGTAACACAGATATCGTCAATCGCCTTCACAGATCACATACCTCCACAGGACTTCGTATAATCGGTCGATCTTATCAACAGTAGACTAATTACATTATATGATTCTTCCAATACTGATGGACTAATATAACCGTTCATTAGCCTTACAAGGCACATATTACAAAATTGATTCTCCACCATGTCCAAAATACATAAAAAGTGCCATAAAAGCTTACAACTGCAACCTAAAAGGTGAGAAAAAGGTATTCATCTAGCCCAGCATCTCGGACCTCTGCTAATAGAACACACAACACCGCTCTAGGCCCAGGGCTTCTTCTGACTACTCGGTTCCTGACCTGTCTTATTCTTCTGGGGATAGTTCCTTACAAGATGTCCCTTCCTGCCACAGCTAAAACAACTACCAGTGACCAATGTATGTATTCGATCACCATGTTGTCTACCACAACGGAGACAATGATATGTCACATCATGTCCCACTTCTTGCTGTCTGCTAGCCATAGTTTGCATCTGCCGGACCGAGCCATCATCGTCCTCATCATAAATCATCCCTTGGAACCCAAACCCAAAGGAACTTGAACCGTCTGTCGAAAGAATCGCTGATTTGTTCTTGCTTTGCTACTTCCCTCGTGCTGACTGCTCCAACTCTTTCGCCATTTGTTGGAACTGAGTCTCCACTACTGCTGCGCACCGAACTGCTGATGCAAGATCACTACAACAATGAGATGCCACCATTCCTCTCAGATCGTATCGGAGTCCATCCACAAATCTCTCCGTTCGACATTCCTCATGCTTAGATATGTGTGGAACGAACCTTCCGAGAGCCACAAACTTCATCTGATATTCCAGAACTGACATATCATTCTGTACCAATTCCATAAACTCCCTTTCCTTGGCCTTCCAAACATGCCTCAGAAACTACTGTCCACTAAACTCTCTCACGAATACCTCCCAAGGAATCTCTCTCAAGGACCTATCTGAAAACATCATTCTCTTGATGGTAACCTACCAATCATAGGCATCGTCTTTCAACAAGTAGGTTGCCACCAAAGTCTTGTCATTCTCAGCACATTCAAGAACATCAAACGCCTTCTCCACTTCCTTAATCCAATGAGCTGCCTCATCTGGGACTGGTTGACCCGTGAAAGAAGGGGTCTTCGACCTCAAGAACCGTTCCATCACCGTGGATTGACCACCTAGGGAGTTGGATCCCTCACTACCATCTCTAGGTTGGTATCTAGACATTGCCCCAATCATAGCCTCCATAAATCGATCCACATTATGCCCATCTGCCCCCGAACTACCATCGTCAGTTCCTGTACTACGAACCAACGGAAGTCTCTCCTTCGGTGCCATCACCAATCTATAAACACAAAAATTGAAACAAGAACGTCAAAACCTATTAATCTATGCCAGCAGCCATCGCCTGTACAGACTCGTACTTATTGTTGGACTATGATATCTAACATAGTTTATCACATACTCGACCAGACTGAGCTCTAATACCATTTGTAACGACCCGCCACCCTATAATCGGAAATCCGATTACTAAATAGGTATCGGATCATTATCCATGGGTTTACACCCGGATCTCATACGACACGTCTGGAGAAGTAAACATTAAACAAGACTAAATATAACAATCTCACGGACTTCAAGGAAAATACAAGTGCGCAAGAAGTAAATTAATAATGTCCAAACACAGTCCAACAATAATTACATGGTCCAAAGAATTAAATAAGTACAGGCAAAAGCAAAGTACAACAACATCGGGGCACACTCCGGAACTGAGATAGCTGCTGGCCTGAACACCAAGGAGAACACCACACACCGCCACTCGCCAAGAAGTCCACACCTGAAACCGCAGGCAGTGAGCCACACCAGAATTGGGCTCAGTAGAAATCATCCGATCCGCGCCTCCCCCACACACACACAAGTGCAGTAATACAGAAAAGAGGGAAATTTGATTAAAGCAGTAAACATAGTTCCTAAATACCGATATGAGACATATGCGTTCACAATGTAATAGGCACAGTTCTAAGCAATTCAAGTAACCCAACTCAACACCACAATTCGTAACCAAAGATCCGGCTAAACACTCAAACCACACTGTCGACTGCGTACAAATGGCGCCTCACAACACCACCAACACCCACGCCTGTCCACCCCTACGATGTTCCGGGCACCGTAGGGTGAGACAGTGAGTCAAACTAGGACTAATTGGGACTAGCGAACCACCACCACGCCCAATTACGTGTGCACACAAGTAGTCTAGACTACTGTCCTATCGACCGGACTTCCTTCAACGCCACGCCTCAGCGCTTCAAGACGGCCCTGGGGACCAGTGAAACCCCCTCATGTCGAAGCTATAGGGACTATCCGTAACCCTAACCTCTTGTGTCACATCAGGCCAAAGGGCGAAGGGTACCACTCGTAACCTCGATATCTCAGATTACATCAGGCCTAGTGGCGAAAGAGTAAACTCCAGCAGCACCACACCCGGCTCTATAGTAACACGCTGGGAACTGCCACGACAAACTAAGAAAACACCAACCCGCTGGGACCAAACAGCAACCCCTCGGATAGCGCACTAGCTATTCCGGACTAACCGGCTCAAGGTGGTTATGCTTCCCCCAGCCATAAGTGAAACACTAACATGTACCCCTTCCATACCGGTACAGCAACAATGCCAGCTAGACACCGTGTCCCTCCTACACCGACACAAGGTGTCAAACGCAAACCACAATCGCATAAACACATGCACACACAATGTAATTCCGATTATACATAAATCTTCGGCCTCGATGTACGATTTCAAGCATGGATTTAATGAGGTTCTGTCTTGAATCGTGTCGCCCAAGACCGACGTCATTCAAGACCCCTAAACTGGTTCATGTGAAAACTGGCCTCGGAAGTTGGCCTAAAACACGTCGTGCATGGTAGTCATTTTTTAAAAGGCGTCATTGTTCCTAGTCGTCTAATCACGACAGAAATAGAATCAGGCCTCAGGGTGGTCTGAACTAAAATGTGTCGTCCTAAGAAGCTGCCGTTTGAAAGGCGTCGCTGTCCCTAGACGTCATTCAAAACAGAACTCAATTCTCGTAGAAACCGCTTATGGGACAAATCTGGCCTAAATGGCGTCGTCCTAGTCTGTCACCATTTCAAATGGAGTCGCCCTAGCCTGACGCCATTTAGAACCCAAAATCAGGTTTTCTGCAACTTAACCCGAACCTCAAAACGGGGTTTCCTCTCTCCCAAAATCACCCCAAAAATACCCAAAAATAGGAAATGAAGGGGAGAATCCAATTTACCACTTGAAACACACTAATTCCCATTTCATAAAAATGACAATTTTCATTAAAAAGCCCTTTAAACATGCTCATTCTACCCAAATCTCCACATACGTCGCATGCTTCAAGCGGGGAAAACATGGATAAAGCAACCAAAACACGTATAAGGATCGTCCCCCTACCGGTCACTTGAACTCCTCCTAGCTCCGTGCCGCCAGTACCGCCATGGACGTCGTCATTCCGCCGGGACGTCGGCCACTGTCCGGAGAGTTAAGTACCACGGAGGAAGTGGTGGTGGTAGTGGTGAGAGGTAGAGAAGTGTTGGAGTGGTGGAGGACGAAGAAGGGGAAGGAGAAAGGGAAGGGGAAACGGAGGGATCGGAGAGAGGGAAGAGAGAGCGTGAGAAGGAGAGAATGAGAGAAATGAGGGAAGGTTCAGGGTGTAAACTGAAATAGGTTAAAACGCGTCGTCCAGAGCAGATGTCTTTTAGGTGACAAGACCGGGCCATACTTTGACAGAATCTCTGAATAGCGTCGTCCATCTAAGACGCCATTCAGAAGACATGACCGGGGCCGTACTCTCGCGACCTGAAACTGGCCCACGTGGCTCCCACGTGGCATCGACGTGGCAACTCTAAAACGCGTCTTCCTCTTAAGACGCCGTTTGAACCGCGTCTTGAAAGCTCGACGCGATAAAGAACTTATGCCCTAGCCCCTATAAGGGCCCAAACCAAGGGGTCCGGCTCCGAAACTGACCCAATAATTGTACCCGAAACCTCAATCCTTACACAATGCATAGCAGTGGTTTGGATGGCATGATATGTTCATGAATGGGTGGTGGATTATTTGGTGGCTTTGGGTAGTGGCTACGGGTTTGAGGATGGTAGGTGATGGAGTGGGTGTCAGTGGGTTTGGCAGAGGCTTAGGAATGCGGATGATGTGGTGTGGCGACTATACGATAGCATCCTAAGTGTGTATGGTGGAGTATATGGATGAGGATTCTTCTACCCTCCATTGTTGTCCCCTATTTGCCTCAAGTTGGCTGTTGGTAAGGATCGCGGCTATCTGGTTTGGATGCTCTGGAAGCGGATTTTGGACTATACCCATATTTGGTGGAGGTGCCGCTTGCTGAACAGGTGCCCTTTGGATCGGTTGCTGCTGTTGGGGAGGTCTTTTAGCTTTTAAGGCAGTGATGTACTTCCGCATTTCCTGCCAGTCAATACCTCTTTGATCGTTGAGATCATGAATGTAATCCCTGAATTGGAAGCAAACGTCCACAGTGTGCCCAGGCTGACGATGGAACACACAATATCAGGATGTGTCGGCATTATGAAGCCAGATAGTCCTTTCTTTAGGCAGTGATAAAGCATTGGATACCATGAGAGCATTGAAGATGTCAGAGAGTGACTCTGGCAATGGTGGGTATGACGGTCTCCTAGGACTTGGAGGTTTCCTTTGTTGGGAATAATCAGTGGGTGGCGAAACTTGATTATAACGCGGGCTGCTGTCGGGGTTGATTGTAAGCTGACTAATGAGGCTGCAGTGGTGGCCTAAAGCCCTGCTGGTTTTGCGAGCTTTGTCCATTGTACTGCGGTGGTTGATCTCTCATAAACTGAGCTTGGTTATTGTTCATGGTACTAATCTGTTCATGGGGCATAGTGCCCTCAGTAGTCGAACCCGTGGTGGAAGAGCTAGGAACATTAGACTTCCTTAGTGGAGGCTTGTTGGGTCTATGAGGATCAAACACGCTAGAGAATGTGGAATCCTTGAAGGCATTCTAGGTATAGTGCGCCCTTTCATATAGGTCAGCCATATTGGTCAAATTGTTCAGAGTCAAGACCAACTTGTATTGGGGTATGGCATTGGCTATCATCATCTTCACTTGCTCTGACTCGATAGGTGGTCCTTTACTTTCTCAACCATTGCTCGCCATTTGTCTGCGAAGGCTACAAAATCCTCATCATGCTTCATCTGCGCAGATACTAAATCCGTAATGGACAAGGATAGAGCAACCCGATCTCTGTATCTCTGTAAGAACTTCTTGGATACTAATCAAAGTCCTCAGCATCAGTAGGATCTAGGGAGAAAAATCCCTCCAACAACCTTCTGAATAGGAAGGCCAATGATCTTTTATCATTCTGTCAAAACAAGGACTCATACTGAAACTCCTTCAAATGGATGAATAGGTTACTCGTGCCGTTGTATCTTCTGTAGACCGGCATCTTAGATTGTAACAAGTGGAAAACTGGCAGAGCTGGGACAGAGATTTCAAGAGCAGCTTTTGTGTCGATCATCCTTCTGAAATCTTTTAAACTGCTCATCCATTTGATTGATTTTAGTGAACAAAGCTCGAGTAACAGGATCGGTTGACTGAGGTGGAGGTGCTTGGAATGTCTACTTCCTAGAATAGGTGGGGCAAGGAGGACAGTACGAACGTGATCTGGCAACATTTATGCCGTGCCGGAAGGCATTTTGATGAGTAGGAGTATGTGGTCTAACCGGGTATCAAGAGTTAGATTGTTGAGGTCCCGTTTGCCGGGTAGTTGAAATATGAAGGCCTTCCATGGCCTGGTGATAAAGTGTTAAATTGATCATTTAATGGCAACCATATGCATCATACTCATGTTTTTATCTGCAAAATAGCATGAAATGATAGATAATTGTGTAATAAGTCCAACGATACTAATTTCATCAAATTCTGACTTAAAAACATCGTCATTTCATGTGATCAAAGGAGTGTAGCGCATTTGCGGTTTTTCGACAAAACCGAGATGAAATGAATAAATATGATGATATTTTTATGACAATGCGCTAAATTATATTTATTTGATGTGAACAGGACACGTCGATAATGCAGTGCAGCTGGAGGAGTTTTCGGAAATTTGGGGGAGGTCTAGTGTGCGGATTTCAACTAAAACAGGGGTAAAAATACAATTTGATTCCTTCCTTCGCTGGAGTTTCCTAAAACCCACAATTTCTCTCTGTCTCTCCGATTTCCTAAACACATCCCTTCCTTTATTTTAAAAATCCTCTCTCTCTTTCTCGTTTTAGAAAGTCGAATCCTATCTCTTTTCCAAATTCCTCTTCCTCTCCAGATCCAAATCATGTCCCTTCTCCAAGTCTCCCACATATCCTCCTCCTTTTCCAACTCAAACTCTCCAGCCGGCTACTCCTTCTCCTCTCTATAAATCTCTCCTCTCCTCTTTCTCTTCCATGGAGAACCCGATTCTCTCTCCGTTTTTATTCGCAGCCCTCTCCCTCTCTGTTTTCAAAACCTCTTCTCTCCGCAGCCCTCTCCCTCTCTGTTTTCAAAACCTCTAGTCTCCGCAGCCCTCTCTTCTATTCTTTCTTCCTCCCAGCCGAGCCCTCTCCTCCGCCTTTATTTTCGTTTCTCTCCCAGCAGCCTTCCTCTCTCAGTTTTCCTTCCCGCAGTCCTCCGTCCCTCTCTCGGTTTCCCACACACCTCTCTTCTTTGCTCTCTTTCCAGCAGACTCCCTCTCTTAGCTTTCTCTCTTCCTCCCTCCTCTGTTCTCTCCTTCCCCGTCTCTCTATCTCTTCTCTCCCACACGATCTCTGTCTCCCCCACGCTCTCTCTCAGATCTCCAGCAGCCTTCCTGTCCCAACTTCCTCCTTCCTCCGGTGCACCAGCAGAAGCAACCGCCCACACCAGCGCAGCCAGCCACTGGCAACTACATCCTCCCGCGTAGCCTGGAAGCCTCCTCCACGGCGGAGCACCTCCTCCACGCAGCAGAGTTACCAGACTGCATCCAGCACGCCTCGACGCGCATGCATGCCGTCTGCCGTTTGTGCACATATCCTGAAGCTCCTCGACGCGCCAGCAACACCTCCACCATCCAGCAGCTCCACGCACCACCGGCAAGCACCCAGCCAGCAGCAGCTGCACCACCACACGTTGCCGGCCTTCTTCCTGCACCTCCACGCGCCGACAGCAGCTTCTCCACCTGGCTGCACATCCACGGCCTGCAGAACCAGCAGCAGCCGTCAACGTGAAGCCGCCGGCTTCCTCCACCTTCCTGCATCTCCACGTAACAACTCTCCAGCACCAGTTTTCCCACGTATCCACGTCCACCCGGCTGCATCTCCCAGCACCTGCTTCGTCCAGCAGCAGCCTGCATGTGGAGAATCTTCCACATGCCAGCTCCAGCTCTCCAACCCAGCAGCAACTTGCCGGCGGCAACAGCAGCAGAGGTTCCAATTGGTCCACTGCGCCAGAGATCACAACTGCCGGTCCATTGCGCCAGCAGCTCACATAATCTTATTTTAATCTATTTTCTTTCCCTTCCCCCATTAATTTAGAATTAGTTTAATTGTTTAGGGATAATTAATTGATCTTTTGATTATTTAGTTTAAGTTTATTAAACAATTGAATTTTGTAATTTATTTCATAAATTTTTTAGTTAATTCATGTTTTACACGTAGTTAAATTTTAATATCTTTGTCATAGAATTTAATTGTGGTTATCTTTTTATAAGTGTTTGTGTTTACTTTCTGCAAAAGAAAAGAAAAAAAAAAAAGGACTTGTTCAATTTGAGTAATCCTACTTTTAAGTAGTATTAGTTAACTTAGTATTAGTTTAATTAAATAATTAGTTTATTTTAAATCTCATTTATTTTTAGATTAACCAAAGTCCAAAGTTTTCAAAATTAAAATCTTAACTCCATGTGGATCGACTCGGACTCACCACTATCAATTTTCAAAATTTGATTTGAGTGAGCCGGATAAATTTAGTTTGAACGTTTTCATGAGTGTTTAACGACGCACAATTCGAAACGATCAATTTTTAGCGCCGTTGCCGGGGAGTTAGATTTTTAATTTTGATTATCTTGGATTTAGTGTAATTATTCTTTAGCTAACCTTATTTGTCTTATTTTTGCAGGTATATTGAAAAAAAAAAAAGAGAAGGAAAGCGAAATCATGGTCAGTGTGTTCCAACTTTCTATGTTTCAATTTCCTTACTTTAGTAGTTTCCTTTTTTGTAGTTTCTAGTCTATATAGGTTTCCATTAACTAAAAAAAAGAAACAAAAAGAGGAACATCCAAATTTAAAAACCTTCATTGCCAAGATTAGAAACCTTCCATGCTAGGCATTCATCATCCTAGGAAAGCATGAGATAATTTCCTTTCACAGTTATTTCCATAAATTGTTGAAGATTGCGGGGGAAAGGTACGTGTTTCAATTTTTAGCAAGTCATTCATGATTGCATCAACACACCTTGCATTGATTTGTTGCCTTGTATTGCACCCAAAAAAGACAGTAAGGGCAGCAACTTTAACCACATAAGGTAGGGATTTGATCACCCTTCCTTAGCCCACAAATCACCTTCCTTGCATTGGCATTTCCTAATCCAACTAAAAGCAAGTCGAAAGAGAATCTAGGGTTTACACCGTGAGTGGTTTAAATCTCGAGTTGCCTCCATTTTTGGAAACGGTGTCTAGGCTAGAGGTAAAAAGGCAAACGTCTAAGCGGGAAAGTGGTTCTCTAATTAGGCCCCTACGAAAGTAGGGGGAGCCTCCCACTACCCCACCTCTTACCTGGCCGTTGACTGATTGTGGTTGTGACTCGAGGTGGACTCCATCCACCTTGTAAGAAAATTCACATAGAGAGTCTAGGTTAACAGTAGATCATTAGGATAATTTGTTTGTCAAAATTGTTTGCATTTAAAAAAAAAAAAAAAAAAAAAGAAATAGAAAACAAAATCTTCTCTCCATCAGTCCTAGTGCATGCAAGGTAGGAGATCTCAAAACCCTAACCTTCTAGGACCACTTGCTGAAATAGAAAGAATCCTACATCAAAGAAATCCACCAGAAGATCCAATGGCTGATAATCAAGACCCACCAAAGCAAATGAAGGACTATTTCATTCCAAATCGATATCAACCTTCATCTTGTATTCATCTTCCTCAGAATCCAGCCAATCAATATGAAATCAAATCTAGCACCATTCAGATGCTCCCATCCTTTTATGGGAATACTAATGAAGATCCTTATAAGCATCTGGATGAATTCCTAGAAATCTGTTCCACGGTGAAGATCCAGAATTTTACCGATGATGGCCTTAAATTGACCTTATTTCCCTTTTCATTAAAGGACAAGGCTAAATATTGGTTGGGAACCATAGGAAGGCCCATTAGGACATGGGAAGAAATGCAGAAAGAATTTCTCAAGAAGTTCTATCCCATCGGGCGGACCAATACCATGAGACGGGCCATCACGAGTTTTACCCAAACTCCCGGGGAATTGATCCATGAATCTTGGGAAAGACTGAAAAAATTGCTTAGAAAATGCCCTCATCATGGGCTTTCAAAATGGCAAATTGTCCAAGCATTCTATGAAGGATTGTCTGAACAGTTCAGACAGATGGTGGATGCTTCATGCGGAGGGGCATTTATGATGAAAAATGAAGATGAGGCCTATGATCTGTTTGAGATGTTAAGTGAAAATTCCATTAATCATGCCTCATTATCATCTTATGAAAGGTCTATTGGGCCATCTAAACGGACTGGAATGTATGAACTTAAGGCCCGTGGAGAGCCCGAATCTAGAATGGACATAAATCTGATTAATCAGAAGTTGGATAAGGTAGACATCTTGGCCCAGAAACTAGACCAACTCCTGGCCTTAAACAAGCAAGAGCCTACTTACCCAACACAATCTAGCCCATATGAAGGCTCATCATCTGCTAATCATGACATTTGTGCCTTATGCGCAAGTCCAACCCATCAAGTGAATGAATGCCCAACTGCGGCCCAACTTCCACCATTCATTCAAGAACAAGTTCAGGCCGCCCAGGGATTCTCCAGGCCCAATAATAACCCATTCTCAAATACTTACAATCCTGGCTGGAGAAATCACCCTAATTTCTCTTGGAAGAATCAGCAGGCCCCATTACCAATGTCCCATCCTCCCATGCATCAAGCCCAAAAGCCACAGAATTCATTCCAACAACAATCTAATTTCTATGGAAATGTTCAAGCTAGGGGATCTTAAGCCCAGTTCTCTCAACCGGCCCCGTATCAATCAGGTCAATCGACCCAATATCAATCAGGTCAATCGGCCCAGTATCAATCAGGTCAACCGGCCCACTACCACTCATTCCAATCAGGACAGCCAACCCAATACCATCCTCCACCCACTTACCAACAACCTCCTCAGCCCAACTTTGATGATAAATTCACTCAACTCCAACAACTGATTTTGACCCAGCAACAATCTATTGCTAAGTTGGAAAGTCAAATGGGTCAACTAGCTGAGGCCGCGATGAGAAGAGAAGTAGGCCAACTTCCTAGTCAACCCGTTGCCAATCCAAGGAATCAACCTCTAGGTTTTCCACAGCAATCGGGCCTTTTACCTCAGCCTGGCCCGGTACCACAGCCTAAAGGGCCACAATTTGAGAATGCTAAAGCCATTTCAGCCCTTAGGAGTGGGAGAAGTTTAGAAAAACCACATGCAGATGGAGAGTTAGCTAAAGGTTCCACTGATGGGCCTCAGGAAATTGAAAGTGAGAGTGAAGATGAACCCATCATAGAGAAGTTGGAGGAGGATCTGAAAGGAAAAGGGAAGATTGATGAAGGCCCGAGTTCTTATAAACCTAGGGTGCCATTTCCTAATGCCTTGTTAGCTAAGCCCAATACCAGGAAGAAACTGGCCCAGAATGACCCAGAATGAGGAGTTGTTGGATTTGTTTAAACAAGTCCAAATTAATATTCCACTCCTCGATGCCATCAAGCATGTGCCAGCTTATGCTAAGTTTCTCAAGGAATTATGTACTCCACGAAGAGAATCTAGAATGGCACCTGAAAAGGTTCGGCTTTCTGAGGATGTTAGTGCAATTGTGATGAATCATTTACCCAAGAAGTTAAAGGATCCTGGAGCACCTCTAATTTCATGTGACTTAGCTGGAGTTACATTTGATAGAGCTTTATTGGATTTAGGTGCTAGTGTGAATCTATTGCCAACAGCCATTTATGAGAAATTTGATATAGGAGAATTAAAGCCCACATCCATCATCTTGCAGTTGGCTGATAGGTCTGTGAAAACTCCACGGGGATTAATTAAGGATGTTATTGTAAAGGTTCATGATTGTTATTTTCCTGTAGATTTTCTTATTCTGGATATGGCATTACCTGAGGAACTCATTCATACCCCGATCATCTTAGGTCGTCCATTCTTAGCCACTGCCAAAGCTAATATAAATTGTGAAACTGGCATAATGGACATTTCATTTTGGGGTCAAAAGGTCCAGATTAATGTCTTCAAAGCATCTCAATACCCAGATCATGAAAAAGAATGCCATACTATTGATATCTTGGATAATCTGGTTGAAGAAAATGAGATGTCCACATATGACCTTTTGGAGGAAGCCAATACTTTAAAGGACTCCCCTGGCCCATTAACATCTTGGCCCAAGGTTGAACCTTTACCAGCCTTGCAGTCTGAACCCGCTTTGCCATCTTTAGAGGACCCTCCTGAGCTTGAACTCAAACCATTACCGGAGTCTCTCAAGTATATCTTTTTGGGCCCGGACCAAACTCTCCCGGTCATCATTGCGGCAAATCTCACATCGCCGCAGGAGGCCCAATTAACCAAGGTCCTCAAAGACCACAAAGGTGCTATTGGATGGTTGGTGGCCGATTTAAAAGGAATAAGTCCGTCCATTTGCATGCATCACATCTATATGGAAGAGAATTCTAAGCCCAGTCGGGAGATGCAAAGGCGGCTTAACCCCAATATGAAAGAAGTAGTGAAGAAGGAAGTTGTGAAATGGCTGGATGCGGGTATTATTTACCCAATATCAGACAGTAAATGGGTCAGCCCAACTCAAGTGGTACCCAAGAAATCTGCATTAACAGTTATTAAGAATGATCATGGAGAAGAGGTACCCACTAGGCTTACCACGGGATGGAGAGTGTGCATTGATTACCGAAAGTTGAATCTCACGACTAAGAAGGACCACTTTCCACTCCCATTCATGGACCAGATTCTGGAAAAGTTATCAGGCCAGAAGTACTTCTGCTTCTTAGATGGGTATTCCGGGTATAATCAAGTGGCCATTTACCCGGAAGATCAAGAAAAGACCACCTTCATGTGCCCTTATGGCACGTTTGCTTTTAGGAGAATGCCATTCGGATTATGTAACGCACCAGCCACATTTCAATGGTGCATGATGGCCATCTTTTCCGATATGGTGGGAGAATTCCTCGAAGTTTTCATGGATGATTTCTCAATCTTCGGGGACTCTTTTGAAAATTGCCTGGAAAATCTTAAACAGGTGCTAGCACGATGCATAGACACCAATCTGATACTTAGCTGGGAAAAGAGCCATTTTATGGTTCGAGAGGGCATTGTTCTAGGCCACATTGTGTCTGAAAGGGGGATAGAAGTAGATAAAGCTAAGATCGATCTCATATCCAATCTTCCTCCTCCCACCTCGGTCAGACAGATCCGTTCATTCCTTGGCCATGCCGGTTTCTATCGCCGGTTTATCCACAATTTCTCTCAAATTGCCCGACCTCTAACTCTTCTCCTAGCTAAGGATATTCCTTTCCAAATGGATGAATCTTGCATCAAAGCATTTAATTCTCTGAAGAAATCTTTGACCAAAGCCCCGATTCTTCAATCTCCAGATTGGTCTTTACCCTTCGAAATCATGTGTGATGCCTCTGATTATGCTATCGGTGCGGTTTTGGGACAAAGAATCAACAAATGTCCCGTGGTGATATATTATGCAAGTCGCACCCTTGCAGATGCTCAAATGAATTATACCACCACAGAAAAAGAATTGTTAGCTGTGGTTTTTGCCCTAGAAAAATTCAGATCTTATCTTTTAGGGGCAAAAGTCATAATCTATTCTGATCACTCAGCTCTGAAATACCTGTTGACCAAAAAGGATGCAAAGCCTAGGCTTATTAGATGGATCTTACTCCTTCAGGAATTTGATTTGGAAATTCGGGATAAGAAGGGTTCTGAGAATGTGGTAGCTGACCACCTATCCCGAATTCTGATATCTGAAAGTACACCTATCACTGATTCCTTTCCTGATGAGCATCTACTGACCATTTCTCACACTGTTGCACCTTGGTATGCTCACATTGTCAATTACAAGGTGACTAATCAGCTTCCGGAAGGATGGACTAAAAGTGAAAAGGACAAATTCTTTTCTCAGGAAAAATATTATTTCTGGGAGGATCCTGAATTATTCAAATTTTGTCCTGATCAAATCATTAGGCGATGTGTCCCTGAAGAAGAACAACAGAGTGTTCTCAATTTCTGTCATAATCTGGCGTGTGGGGGCCACTTCTCCGGAAAGAAAACTACAGCCAAAGTCCTACAAAGTGGTTTTTACTGGCCCACACTTTTCAAAGATGCCCATGAATTTAGCAAAACTTGCCTCCGATGTCAGGCCGTAGGAAATATGGCGAAAAGGGATATGATGCCACTCAACCCAATCTTGGTGGTTGAAGTCTTTGATGTCTGGGGAATTGACTTTATGGGACCTTTTCCACCCTCTTTTGGACATACATATATTCTGGTAGCGGTGGATTATGTCTCAAAATGGATTGAAGCGGTAGCCACCCGAACCAATGATCATAAAGTGGTCATTAAATTCGTTCAAAAGAATATCTTTTCTCGGTTCGGGTGGCCTAAAGCTATCATAAGTGATGGGGGAACACATTTCACGAATTACCAATTTCGGGTTTTGCTTAAGAAATATGAGATTAATCACAAAGTAGCTACCCCTTATCACCCCCAAACCAGTGGCCAAGTGGAAGTTTTCAATAGGGAGATCAAGAATATTCTGCAAAAGTCCGTTAGGCCCGATAGAAAAGATTGGTATGAAAGATTGGATGATGCTTTATGGGCCTATCGGACTGCTTACAAAACTCCTATTGGCATGCCTCCTTATCGCCTAGTTTTTGGAAAAGCGTGTCACCTTCCAGTGGAATTGGAACATAGGGCTTATTGGGCCATCAAACAAGTCAATCTAGACCTAGCCCAAGCTGGTTCCCACCGAACCTTACAACTGAGTGAGCTGGAAGAGTTGCGCAACGAGGCCTATGAAAATTCAAAGATCTATAAAGCCAAAACTAAAGCTTTTCATGATAAACATATTGTCAGAAAATCATTTCTTCCAAATCAGAAAGTTTGGCTATTTAATTCTAGGCTTCGCCTATTTCCTGGAAAACTGAAATCCAGATGGGATGGACCCTTCGTGGTCGTTAAAGCCTTCGATCATGGCGCCGTTAAAATTCTGAACCCCAAAAGTGGGAACACTTTTACTGTTAATGGTTAACGGTTGAAACCATTCATTGAAAATCTTCAAAATGAACCACCTGAATCCATAGAACTGAGTGATCCACACTAACTGAACTTCCGTCTGGCTGAAGACGATAAACTTAGCGCTTGTTGGGAGGCAACCCAATATTTTACTTCAGTTTTTGTATTTCTTTTTCCTTTTAGGTCCCTGAGCAGCGATCGCCGTGGGTATGTCGCATCCTTGTCATTACAGGTTGTTTCGCTCCTTCACAAATTCTCTTTTGGCTGCGTATTTTCCATATCTTTTATGCCATTGAGGACAATGACAATCAAGTTTGGGGGTGGGACAATCATATGCATTTATTGAAAATCTTTTGAAGAAAACTGATATCTTTCATTAAAAAATGGTCAAATTTTTTCAAAAAACTTCTTTTCACATCCTAGGAAAACTACATGAAACTCATGTTTCATTAAGTAAATCTTAAACAAATCAGTTTTCTGTTAGTCACATTGGTTAAAGAGCCTTTAAAGTTCAAATATCCCACTTTACAAAAATCCACGGCGGGATGATTTTCACACACACACGGCAACTTAGAATAAATGAAAGATCTTAAGGGTATAGAATTGTTGGAATTAACCTCAAAGATAAGACTACTTATTCTAATTTTTCTTTTGGGTTGAACGAAAAGAATGTGTAAGACCCGTAATAGGGGACTGTCCCACTCAGCACTCTAAAAGAGGCGGTCAGTTAAAATGGACAGTTGTAAACACTAAAGGGCAAAAGAAGGCGATAAAAGAGCTAAAGGAAAGTAGGTGGCAAAAAGTACGCACCTCCCCTCAAGCAATTCAAAGAGAGTGGCAAAAAGTACGCACTCTCAAAAGCAAAAGTACAATAAAATGAAGAAACGCCACGCTAAAAAGTCCATCGTACCAAAAATATGACCAAGTCGTGAAAAGTGCTGAGTTGGGACGGGAACTGAAAAACGGTCCTCACTGACTGATCGGAAAATCTTTTATTCTCTTCCCCTCCCCAAGTAGTCTTATCTAAAGGGTAGTAAAGGCAAGAACATACCAGAAAGGTCGGAAACGAGTTCTAAGTGTGTCATATTTCATACACAATCACCTGTCTGAATCAAAATATTGTGGGATATGAAAACTTTTTAGCTCAACCAAACGGCTACCATTTAAATTGATTGTGAAAGATACTACAAATGAAGCATGATAATTCATTATTTGTCCTAACATTTTCTTATTTGCATTGCTAAGGGACTAGCAATGGGTAAGTTGGGGGGTGTGATAAAGTGTTAAATTGATCATTTAATGGCAACCATATGCATCATACTCATGTTTTTATCTGCAAAATAGCATGAAATGATAGATAATTGTGTAATAAGTCCAACGGTACCAATTTCATCAAATTCTGACTTAAAAACATCGTCATTTCATGTGATCAAAGAAGTGTAGCGCATTTGCGGTTTTTCGACAAAACCGAGACGAAATGAATAAATATGATAATATTTTTATGATAATGCGCTAAATTATATTTATTTGAAGTGAACAGGACACGTCGATAATGCAGTGCAGCTGGAGGAGTTTTCGGAAATTTGGGTATGGGTAAAAATAATTTGATTCCTTCCTTCGCTGGAGTTTCCTAAAACCCACTATTTCCCTCTGTCTCTCCGATTTCCTAAACACATTCCTTCCTTTATTTTAAAAATCATCTCTCTCTTTCTCGTTTTAGAAAGTCGAATCCTATCTCTTTTCCAAATTCCTCTTCCTCTCCATATCCAAATCCTGTCCCTTCTCCAAGTCTCCCACATATCCTCCTCCTTTTCCAACTCAAACTCTCCAGCCGGCTACTCCTTCTCCTCTCTATAAATCTCTCCTCTCCTCTTTCTCTTCCATGGAGAACCCGATTCTCTCTCCGTTTTTATTCGCAGCCCTCTCCCTCTCTGTTTTCAAAACCTCTAGTCTCCGCAGCCCTCTCTTCTATTCTTTCTTCCTCCCAGCCGAGCCCTCTCCTCCGCCTTTATTTTCGTTTCTCTCCCAGCAGCCTTCCTCTCTCAGTTTTCCTTCCCACAGTCCTCCGTCCCTCTCTCGGTTTCCCACACACCTCTCTTCTTTGCTCTCTTTCCAGCAGACTCCCTCTCTTAGTTTTCTCTCTTCCTCCCTCCTCTGTTCTCTCCTTCCCCGTCTCTCTATCTCTTCTCTCCCACACGATCTCTGTCTCCCCCACGCTCTCTCTCGGATCTCCAGCAGCCTTCCTGTCCCAACTTCCTCCTTCCTCCGGTGCACCAGCAGAAGCAACCGCCCACACCAGCGCAGCCAGCCGCTGGCAACTACATCCTCCCGCGTAGCCTGGAAGCCTCCTCCACGGCGGAGCACCTCCTCCACGCAGCAGAGTTACCAGACTGCATCCAGCACGCCTCGACGGGCATGCATGCCGTCTGCCGTTCGTGCACATATCCTGAAGCTCCTCGACGCGCCAGCAACACCTCCACCATCCAGCAGCTCCACGCACCACCGGCAAGCACCCAGCCAGCAGCAGCTGCACCACCACACGTTGCCGGCCTTCTTCCTGCACCTCCACGCGCCGACAGCAGCTTCTCCACCTGGCTGCACATCCACGGCCTGCAGAACCAGCAGCAGCCGTCAACGTGAAGCCGCCGGCTTCCTCCACCTTCCTGCATCTCCACGTAACAACTCTCCAGCACCAGTTTTCCCACGTATCCACGTCCACCCGGCTGCATCTCCCAGCACCTGCTTCGTCCAGCAGCAGCCTGCATGTGGAGAATCTTCCACGTGCCAGCTCCAGCTCTCCAACCCAGCAGCAACTTGCCGGCGGCAACAGCAGCAGAGGTTCCAATTGGTCCACTGCGCCAGAGATCACAACTGCCGGTCCATTGCGCCAGCAGCTCACATAATCTTATTTTAATCTATTTTCTTTCCCTTCCCCCATTAATTTAGAATTAGTTTAATTGTTTAGTGATAATTAATTGATCTTTTGATTATTTAGTTTAAGTTTATTAAACAATTGAATTTTGTAATTTATTTCATAAATTTTTTAGTTAATTCATGTTTTACACGTAGTTAAATTTTAATATCTTTGTCATAGAATTTAATTGTGGTTATTTTTTTATAAGTGTTTGTGTTTACTTTCTGCAAAAGAAAAGAAAAAAAAAAAGGACTTGTTCAATTTGAGTAATCCTATTCTTAGGTAGTATTAGTTAACTTAGTATTAGTTTAATTAAATAATTAGTTTATTTTAAATCTCATTTATTTTTAGATTAACCAAAGTCCAAAGTTTTCAAAATTAAAATCTTAACTCCCTGTGGATCGACTCGGACTCACCACTATCAATTTTCAAAATTTGATTTGAGTGAGCCGGATAAATTTAGATTGAACGTTTTCATGAGTGTTTAACGACGCACAATTCGAAACGATCACCTGGGTAGGAACTTGATGAAAGGCAAGGGGAACCGGAATGGTCAGTTCAGAGGAACGTAGAGGGGTTTTCCCTTTCAATATGGATTGGATTACCTCAAGCTGTTGAGGATCCACGTGGGTAGCGAGGCTCCCAGAACGGTAACCAAATTAGGGGAGGGTATGGACGAAGGCTCAGCCTAATCTTGAGCTTCTTCAAAAGTAGGATTAGGACCAGCTCCTATGACATGAACATGAGAATGATCACCAACACTAGGGTTATACTGGTCATAGGAAAAACGGTTATGGCTTTGAGGGGCATAAGTATCTTCCTCATGTCCAGTTTGGAATTGATTGGGATTGCGAGGGGCATGAGCATCTCCCTCGTCTTCGGAATATGATTGATCATAGTTTTGAGGGGCACGAGCATCTCCCTCATACTCAAACAACTTATTATGCTCATAGGTTGTCATGCCAACTATCCTACCTGAACGTAACATCATGATGCCAAATCAATCAATTATTCAAACAATTTTGCACAAAGATTATCAAACAATTGGATGTTGACGTTGTTTGAGAGTTTCATGTTGAGTTCAGATGGATTTTAAAGCGCAATTCATCCGATAGGTAGGATCCTAGTTTCAATTTGCTTTTCCGCCATTATTCTCTATAGCTCCAGTCACAACGATCTCAATGATCATCTGGTACTTCAATGGTACAACCAGACCGATGAGCAAAGGGGAATCCTTCGCTTTTGGGGACTTACGGTGGTCCCGACACTAACCACTCTAGTTTAACTAAGGGACCAACCCCAATCAGAGAGAGGTGAGCGTGCCAAGAAGAGTGTTTCCTAAAAGAGGGGGTGAACTCCCAATGAGGATGTCCTGTGGCCGGGGTGGCCTCTAATGCAGTAAATAGTAAATATAGTAGCAGATATAATCAAGAATTCGAGGGCCGATGGTTGAAAGGAATCCTGCTTGAATCGCGTCGTCTGGTATTGACATTATTCAAGACAGTAAACCTCCTGTCAATAGTGCCTCGAGCAGCAGGGCGAACAGACTAAAAGGCGTCAAGCGTGGGCGACGTCGTTTAAAATGCTTCATCAGGGCTCGATGCGATTTGAAGTCCGTAAACAGTCAAGCAAAAAAACAGCAGGGATACTCCCCTCTTAGGCAGATAGAGTATAAAAGAGATCAAATATCATGCAAAAATTCACTCAAACTGGCAGGTTATCATACAAAACATTAAATAAATAAATCAAACAATCATGCTCATCACACTAATAAACCTCTAGACAATCAAGGGAGGGCAAAATTTTGCCACTAGGGGTGTGCACGAGGTGCACGTGGGAAGAAAACCAACAACCAAACCATCAAATGTGCCCAAAGGGCACAAAGGGATGCACACGAGGGTGCCCAATGAAAAATAGAGAGTAAAACAAAAAAGATTTGGCAAGAACAAGTCCCACCATGATCGCCAAAAAACTATGATGTGCTTAAAGTGTCATGCTTTCATTATTTTTCTACTGTTAACATGATAAACAATTAAGAGGAATGTGATTGCTAGAAATCGAGGATTTCGAAAGAATAAATTGATCAATACTTACCTTGTCACTCTAGGAGATTTGGGGTTCTTTTGTTTCCTCCTCTTCGGCCGGCCGAAGAAGAAGAGCTTCCTTTCTTGTTTTTACTCTCTTTTTGTGTTGATTTTCTTCTTTTCTTCAATTCCTTCTTCTCTTCAAAACTTGCAAGTAATCAAACAAAGCAAAAGAAAAATATGACTAGAGCTATTGTGATTGTGTAGTATCTATTCTAATAATCAAACTAAGCATGTAATTAAACTAATCTACTCACTTGTTTTGTTGTTCATTAAAACCCCTAACTCATAGGAACATAGAAATATATGTAGTGTGTGTGTGAAATATGGAGTGATGAGATAAAAAATCTAATGAAAACAGTGCAAATCAATGATGAAAACTAGAGAAAATTAGGCAAAACTAGAAATAAAAAGAAAGGGGAAAAAAAGGAATTGGCCCCTCCATAGCCTTGGTTCTTCAAAGCTCCAATGGAGGAAGGAAGAAGAAGGATGAAGTCCTCCAAGTCTTGTCCACGTTCTTCACAAAGGAGGCCCCCTTTCACCTTGATGGGAGCTCCAAATCCTTCAATAGCCAACCTTTTTTGAAGACTTAAAGGGATATGTATATATAAGGAGTGTTTTGAGGGCAATTTAACCTTCAATAGGCTCTCCCACGGTCTCCGAATTACCAAGGATAGACTTCAAGAGTTAGAAGTTTTTTTAACTATGGAAACTAGATAATTTCGGCCGAACCATGCTTACCATAAATCCTCTAAATCGCGTCATCCATCAACGACGTCATTCAACTAATTAGAGGGCCAAAATAGAAAGAAAATATGGAAGGAAAGTATAATGAATTAGGAAACTTAAACGGCATCGCTCATAAAAGACGTCATTTAGATAATTAGGAAATTAACTCGAATTTAAATTGAGAATAGAGACGGATTAAGAAACTTAAATGGCGTCATCCATAGGCGACGTCATTTAGTAAAATCTATCTTCATTAAGGAATTTAAGTCCGAATTCAGTTCGGCTAGTAATCTAAATGGCGTCGGTCATAATCGACGTCAATCAACAAATTCCAAGAAAAATCAATAAAAATCAGTTAATGATTAAAAATCAGACCCTTTTGGAGCATTATAATTATGACATGAAATTTACTCAATGTGAGGTCAAATTTTGCGTGTCTACATCTGACATCCACATTCACAATTTAGCCTCTCCTAATCTCTAACCCTGCAAGTGTAGAAGAATAACCATTGTCTTATATCCTGAAAATGTACCAAATAATTACATGTTTTGTTTACTTGTATCGTTGCACTTTCTGCATGATTATCACACTTAGCTTCAATTTCACAGACTTCCAAAGCAAGTCTAGGGAACCAAGAAGCAATTGTTGCCATTCAAAGTGTCTCCTTCATAACCTGATGATCTGGTTGTGAAACTTGTGTTATCTTAGATGATCTGGTTCCTATGTTGTTTTAAGTTCATTCCCATGTAATGAATTGAAAAGTTCCTTCCTCTTTCTTTTCCTATTTTACTTTTCTGAGACCCTTTCTTTCATTCCTGATTAAAATGGTCTGTCTCCTTAAAATCTAGTGAGTTTCATGATGTTCACATTTGAACGTTGTTGATTTTAGTAGTCTTTTCTATATTATCAATTCCTGTTTAGTCTCAATATGACATGTTCTTATTGCTGGTCCAAGTAAGAAATGTCAGTGCATAGGTTACCTTCGCATGTGAGTAGCTTTAAGTGAAAGAATCCAGAAGCAAAAGCCAAGTAGACAAATGATAGGTTGGAGCTCTTCTGCACAATGCCACTCCACCCTAGAATATTTCACGGCAAGTTTGACCGATGAAGCCCAAGTCCTCAGTAGGTCAAGTTAAAAAATATGTCTTGGCATGTCAGATTCCTATTTGCACTTGATTGGCCAAATCAAGTGCAAACAATCATGTTACACACGGAAGCAGAACAACTTTGTAACCTTTCACAGGTCAATGTTACACAGGAAGTCACCAGGTCTTCTCCCTCAGCACCTCATGTAGAAAGATGTTGAGTCCAACCACAATATCACCTCCAACCACTACTTCTGTAAACTATAGTTGAACCCTACATCACTATATCATTGTCATGATTGATTTTCTCCTACATTGTTCCACGTTTATTTTTTCACTATCGTTTTACCCTCTATCATGAAACTTGGATAAATTTCATTATCCACATTGATTTTATCTTGCATTATTTCAAGTTTATTATTATATAATAGTTTGCATCCTTTTGGGCCCAATTTGGTGGTCGGATTGCTTGTGTGGAAATTGGTCTTGCAGTGGATTATTGATGGATCATGTTCATCAGCCATGTTATGATTTCTTGTCACATCGGGAGGCTGTCTTGGACCCTGACTTACATATTTGAAGGAATATGAATATGTATCAAGGAATCATTGATATTATTAAATAGGTCCCTTTGAATGACAGAGCTGATGTTTGCATATATTTGGCAGTATGCTAATAATGGGTACTTTTCTATCAAGTTTGCTTTCCATGCTGTCTGCAACAGAGGATCTATTGTTCCTAATTGGAATAAAATCTGGAATCACTCGTTTCAACCTAGACCAACATTGTTTTGTTGGAAGGTTCTAATACATGCAATCTCTATTGATGAATTAGTCCTTAAAAGTGGTATCCCCTTAGCATCTATCTGTTGTTGCTATGCTGATTTGCATTGTATGCAGACTATGGATCATCTCTTTGTAGCTGATACTCTAGCAGTCCATGCAGCTATCTCGTTGTAGTGAGGAATTTTTCTGTTGGGCTGAATTGCCCAAATTAGCTAGAGGATGTACAATCACTACTATGAATGCAACTTCTTCTGCTTGGTTTGAAATTTCTTTTTTCTATTTCCTAGTTCTATTACCTAGTCTTTTATGTACTTGCTAGTCTCACTAGACATTTGATGTATGCTTTCTTGTTAGAAGTTAGTTTGATCAAATCATTTAATAGGGACAAAATTCTAAAGAGAATAATCCAAATTTATCAAGATGTGTCTAGTCATCTGCAAATGTGTTGGCAACCAATGATATGCAGGTATATTGATCATCCTTTGACAAAATTAAGTACTATTAAAAAATATTATTTTATTCATTTGTATCTCTATTTTTTAAATTTTACACATATTCAAGGAAAGCGAGTCAAATTATTGGATATGGGAGAAGAAGAAGTTGGAAATGACATAGTTATGAGTGAGAAAAAAGATAAAGTTGTTATGGGAAATGTTTTAGGTGAAACTTTTTGTGAGGTATATGTTCTTTTAGCAGTGAAACAGTATGCACCACTATTTGTCAAGAATGCGGAAAGAATAAACGTGAGAGATGTTGTGGGTAGTCACATTGTTTGGTTTAAAGACTCTGTAAGGTTCTTCTTTTATTTAAATTTTTAGATATAATTATTTATTTAGATTTTGAAAATAATCTTGTGACAATTTTTTTCCTACAGGTTCAATCATATATGGTGTAGTTTAGATGGAGGAGATATCTAACCTATGGTCTTATGGTTCATAAATATTTTTTGCTCCTACCTAAAAATCTTTTTTTGTACTTTTGAAAAATGGATGTACTATGTAATTGATGGATGGATGTAAGTTTTCTTCTCTTAAAGAATTCGTTTGGTATTGTGATATAAACTTTACTGTTAGAATGTATTGACAAAAGTATGTTAAGAAGTGTAGACTTTATTATACGAAAGATGGAATTTATTCAATATATGATATAATGTCTGTAAATCATGGAAATGTCTTATACTTACGCTATACGTGAAATGTAGAATGTGTGTAATATGACAAGATTCCGTTACAGAGAATTGATACATTTCCTTTTATGTGAAATGGTATAAATGAAAATGATATAAAGCGTATATAATGCCTAACTACGATTAATTTGTGTGACTACAAATCGTAAGGTATTGTTCGATAGGTTATATTTTAATGGTTTAAGCAACAAATACTTACAGTATTTTGTGTAAGCACATATGATAAGGTGTTCTTCAAACTAATATTGTAACAGTTTAGTTTGCATATACTTACGGTGTTTTCAGTAAGTATAGATCAATCTCCAATTACGGTTATTTAACCGACGCTATAGACTTTGGTGACTTACGGTTGTAGAACCGTATGTATAGTCTATAAGAACGGTTGCTACACGTACGATTAGTGGCCGTAGGGGGTTTCGTAAGTGGGGATATTTATCAACGGTGTTTGGTACATAACTTACGGTTTTCTGTCGTAAGTACATAACAACTATGTTATAGTGCAACAATAATACTTGCTTCTATGATCCTCTGCATTCTACGTCATCTTTATTGTCTTCATCTACGAATATCCCATATGATTTTTATTTGGTGATCTCACATGTGGTGATTTCAACTCTCGAAGCGCCCTTTCATTGGATAGTAAATTCGCAAACCTGCATAGACAAGCAAAATGCGTCATACATTACAGTAAATCCTAATGGCTAACGCCGACGGCGTTACTCACTTGATCATATCTCAATGGCTAATGCCAACGGCTTTACTAACTTGATTCAGGATTTTAAATAGTCTAATACTAAAGAAGAGACAAATCAAAGTATGTTTAAAATAGAGGAGCCCTCTCCACTTAATATTATAAGACTTTGAATTGGATAACTCAATAATTTAATATCATATCATGATGCTAGCATGGTTATTACCTGGGCCATACACCCCGTATTTGTCAATATTCTCACGTGATATAGTGTAAATCGTCCAGTCCAACACATGAAAGACATGTTAGAATAGTCCTACATTAGAAAAAGGAGAAATGAAAATATGTTTAAAGGTGTCTTCTCCATTCAATATTAAGATTTGGAGTTGAACTAATGATTTAAATATCGTAGTTTTGAACCTCATAGATATATACAGTACAAACAAAAATTAAATAAAAATGAAGTAATTTCATATTAACTACTTTTGTAAGTTGCATTTCAAGTAAGCCATCCTTACTTGCATATTATTACTTATGATATTAATATGCATGGTATCTGAAAACTATCATATCTATGGCACAGCTGATAATTGATACGCATAAGGATTTCATATATGCCATGTTCATAAGGAGCTATTTGATTACTTGATTTAATAGGTGTCATTGAAAGCATTAATTACAATAAGATAAGAACTGTTTGATCAAACGACCAAATAATTTCCAATGAGTGCACTAAATAGGCTAGTATAAAAAAGATAAATATGATAGTAAAAAAGTGTAGTATTATAACATTTTCTTCATGCGTATATTATTTTATACAGGTGCCTAGGATAGGATAATATAGAGGTATGGCATTTGAAACTTAAACATAAAATAATGGTTTTTAGAATTATCCCAGTGAAAAAATAATAGATCGATCTCGCAGTTCAAACCGAAGAGACAAATGTATAACTCCTAGACAATGGCTACCCTATTGTGATCTCCAACAAAATGGAAAACCAAAGCTTCCTGGCCATTAGAATATGGTAGTAGTCTTACCTTTTAAGGGCTTCTTCATTCGTTCCTTCCTCATTTCCCACTGGCTCATATGCCCCCGTCTCCAAATTCACCCTCGAAACAGGCTTCTTCAAGAGCTTCTCACCAACCTTAACAAGATTCTCTAGGTTCTCCTTGGTGGAGATGTCAGAAGAGGCTACCGCCCCTGTCAATGCGTCGTCCTGTGTTCATTAAGGAAAATGTGTCATCTGTAATTAACATGCTATTAGGGTGATCAAAATCATAATCATATAGGTTAATGTAAGTGGCGAAGAGACTATAGGACTTCTGATTACCTTCTCAATCTAGATCCTTTATTTGTCTAAAAAAGAATCTAAATTCTTTAAATGCAGGTGAGGATAAGATTCTGTAAACGCAGAAAGAGGAAGGTTTTAAGAAGAATGACATACATCTTTTCCAATCCCTACCAGAGTCGTTTCTTTTTTTTGGCTTTTGTTTTTGAGAAACTCCTCCCCCTTCCCTCTGTACTTATCTTACCTGTCCTGTCAGGAACCCGACTCTAAACTTTGGTACAACCCACTTCCAGCACATACCTTGGTACCTCCGTTTATAAATGACGTGTGCTTTTGAAGGTTGTAAAAAGTATCATATATATAACGCCAATTTTGAGTGGGAAGGTGAGAAAGATTACCTCGATTCGAAGGTAGTTACGCTCAGAACGGAGGGCCTGGAAGAAGACGGAAAGGTGAATGTCCACCATGTCGGCGCTAGCCTGACTGAAGATATCTACGAGGGGGGTCGACACCCTGCTGAGCAGCCACCCCAGCACTCCCCACTTCCGCGCACGCTTGGCACTGTACCTCTCCTCCACCTTGGCTGAGCCTGTGCCGAGGGAGATGAGCAGGATCCTACGGCAGTCCAAGGGTCTGTGCAGTAGGTAACTAGGGTTCCCCTTCACAACCTCCTTCGTCACCTCTCCAATCGCAATAAGCGCCTATCCAAATCAAACCAGTGTCAAGGATAGTCTTTCACAGGGAAACGATATATAGTTTTGATAAATATAGAACACGATCATGTATGCTTAAAACAAGTACATATATAGACATATCGCCACATTTGACTGTGGGAATATTAATTTAGGATATATATATATATATAATCAAAGTTGGACAGATAAGATAGTTTCGCTTAATTTGAAGAGCTCAGGACAAGTACAGGATTGTTTGCCATTATTCCTCCATCGATGAGGTTAAATTCTCTTGCATTCCCTGCGGAGTCCACTGTTTCGAACTCATGCGCAGGAAGGTAGGTCGGTGCTGCTGTTGCGCCGATGCAGATATCAGAGAGGAGAGCATCCAGAGGACTCTTGTTCTTTACCTGCAGGGTTGCAGGGATTTTAATTAGCTTGGCTAGCTCCGAAGAAACTGTAAGGTAGCTCCGGCCCGTAGCTATCCAACTACCCAGGAGGCCGAGCCAATTTGCTTACCGTTCAAATTATGGATCTGAATAGTAGCTGGAACTGTATGTGTATAGATACTGCACGGTTCTCATGCGAGACAAAACAGTACTATATAATTGTTTTCTTAATGGTATATTCTTCCGTTCATGGGATCTTAGCCTCGGAGGCATGGTACGTAGGAGTATATATGAAGTAGAAAGTCAGAGTGAAGCAACGCCGTGGCAACATAACCATATGCTAAATTTGATCGTGCTAGCAGGCCTATAGAATCATCTGCAGATACGATCTTTTTCTTTTTTCTTCTTGAATCACTAAGTATACTCAAATATTATGAGATGTCAAATGTTGGCAGTCCCTTAATATATGTATCCAGCTATATATAACATGGTCAGGACGCATCTAACTCTCTTCCTCAAAAAAAAAAATCTTCCACCTCCATCTCAAAAGATATAAAGTTGTTAAAAATTTTAAAATATTCAAAAATATCTTTCTAAGTTAATTTCTATTTCTTTAGATTTAATTTTCATTGTTTGATTAACAAAATCAATCATAATCGTCCAACCAAATGCACTATTATTTACAAATCAAACTTAAAATCTCAAGAGAATGTGATTAACCTTAAAAACTAATCTAATGATTTTTTTTTTTAACTATTTTTCTAAACTTCTAAGCGTCATTTTTTGATAGACATTTGATTTGATAATTAAGTTTAATCATCAAGATCGGATAGTAAAAATCAATTAAAATTTAGAATTTAGAATCAACTTAAGGGACCTCTTTTAATATATATATAACAATTATGATTCTTTTTATTTTGTTAACAATAGAAGGGTGAGTATTTGCATGGGGGGACACATGTCATCTCGGGGCGCCATTAATCCTTTCCTAGGACTTTGTAAACAAATTATGGACCTGAAAGCTGGAGAAGATTGTGGCATGAAGACTCTTGATGTCG
Source organism: Zantedeschia hybrid cultivar (assembly GCA_030544215.1). Taxonomy (NCBI): domain Eukaryota; kingdom Viridiplantae; phylum Streptophyta; class Magnoliopsida; order Alismatales; family Araceae; genus Zantedeschia; species Zantedeschia hybrid cultivar. The sequence goes on along the minus strand of JARZZO010000008.1, from coordinate 55,060,670 downwards.
AACGTTGGAATCACCACATTCGTCAGCATCTGGTGCAACCAAGTCATTCCAAACTTTTCCCTGAGCAGTGAGTGGAGAAATTTGCCGTCGTACTTGGGTCCCCATAGTGCTCGGATTATCCTTACGATAGGAGCCAATAAACCACTGAAATCGAAGAGACAGGTGAAGTAAGTAGTCTAAGTTTATCCTTACAGGCTGACACAGCGGCAGTAGTATGGAAAATATACATGAACAAGAAAATTAATTGCTCGTATGATATTACCAACACTGGGGGAAAATTTTGCCACTGTTCTCCAGGAAGAAAGAGTTGACGTCTTCTGCTGCAAAAAGAGGCCGGTTGTCTTCGTCTGGAGCGGCAAGCATGGCGGCCACCATGCCCCCGGTGCACGTGCCCGCGATCACATCGAAGTAGTCAGCTATTCTTGCCTCCTCTCCGTCCAGCTTCTGCGCCCACCAAAAACACACTCTGTTTCAATCTGTCTGGTGATCAGGTGTTCTCTGATTCGGAGGATAGCTAGGTTGTTGAAATTATATAGGGTTGAAGAAGCTAGCAGTTGGAAAACTTTGCCAAAGACTTGGTTTCTAATTAATTTAACGTATCAAGTTGACCAAGATTGCTAGAATAGAACTTATAAGGAGCATGATGATCGATCGACATTGTAAACAAAAATCTTCACGGGGCTTCTTTCGAGCGCATATATATATGGGTTCTTGTAATTTAATTACCTGAAGTTCCAACTCCAAGAAGCTAAGAATGGTTGCAGGAACAACTCCCCTAATTCCCCCACCATCTATGCTCAGAATGGTAATTAGGTTTCCATAAGTTGGGGCCTGTATCCTGTTGATGCTTGATCTGCGCCTCTCCATGGGATGTTGATACCCGGAATCAGGCCTAAGAACAAGCTCGCGTTCTCTCGGAACGAGTTAATTAAGGGGAGTCTATGGCACTCGTATGCAGAAACATGCGCCACGCAGGTGCGCTACATTTATAGCACTTCGCCGCCATCACCTGACCTTAAGCAGACCCGGTCATGGTCACCCCTCGTGTGCGCAACACTTGACCTCGTGGACAGTCCCTTCAAGAATTGTAGGTGAGAAGTTTAGGTTAGCCAAATCATGACCATGCTGACATATCCCTGGCAACAGTAAAGTTGACATTGGAGGTCAACATTTGAGGGCGGGGAAGTGCGGTTTTGTTCATGGAATGGTTTTCCCAGTGATAGTACGGAGGGGAGACCAGTTCAGTAATAGGCACATTTTATATGTTTACTGTAGCGGTCGGAACTGGTCGGACAGCGTCGACCGTCCGTTGGAGATCCCGGTTACTCGATGATATTTGTTTGGTGGTGGAAACGCCTAGGATTGAGTCTACAAGAGGAAGAACATAAGCGTCAAGAGCCCCCCGGGTCTGGTGGGGGGCAAAACCCTCCGATGCCTGAGTTAGGTTCTAGAAGACGAGTTCTTACTAAGGGTTTGTCGTGCTTAGAAAAGCATATCTTGCTCTAGAGAGGGTCCAGAGATTATATGGTCTCCCCGTGATTTGGGGAGATCATGGGATATTGGATAGGTCATAACATTTCAATAGCTGAACAGGGCAGATCCCGCGGACTTGTCATAAGTGGACGGTTAATTCTGTAGGACCCGTCTAATAGCAAGGATTGTGACGAAGTGCCCCCTAGGAGGGCCTTGCCGAGGTCCTTGGGGATCTCGAGAGTGAAGACTGGACTTGCTACTGAGTGATCTAGGATTGCGGGCCCGGTGGGCCTAGGATTCGGCCCCTATAGTGCGGGCGGGGTTCTTAATGTTGCATGGCCATTTGTGTTGTTCCTAAAAGGTTGTGGGCTTTTGGGCCTTCATACTTAATCGGCTAACTGGGCTGAGCCCATTTTTCGCTCGTCACTGGCCCCCTCACTCCCTTATTCGAATTTTGAATAAGGAAGTGGAGTTGCGCTGGATGTCCAACCATCAACGGTTTTTGACGTGCATTAGGATCCATTATCTGAAAGGTCGTCCGACTGGCGACATTCCATCATCTCGAGTGCTCTTTTGGTCGTCGGTTGGATTCCGAGACGATGCCCCTTTGTGGGGAATGATGGAATTTCTCCCCTGGAGCAGGCCCCGTGCATACGGGAATTCAGTATGTCTACATGGCGCTCTTGCGTAAGTGATTGGATGCTTGGAGATATCTGCCGAGGGGCGGGGGAGGCGCCCTTTTGCCTTAGGTTAATGGGCGTGCCCTTATGGCGGGACGTCTTGACGGCGCTTGACGTCTCAGGTTGGAGAGGCACGAATCAGAGTGAATCTTCTCCCTTATAAAGGTAGGCAGGCGAGTGGGGCGTCAGACTTACTTCTGCGTTCGCCTTTGCGCTCTCTTCCGCCCACTAAGTCTATAGAGGGAGAGTGTCTGCACTGCTCGGTGCCTCGCTTCTCTTCCCTGGTGAGTTCATCTTGGCTCCTCATTCTGGTGATCTTCTGGTCTTCCTCATGTCTCGTCCCCTTTGCGATCCTTCGCTTGGGTACGTTCCGGGCTTCTCTTTTTGGGCAGGGCATTGTCTCGGCCCGTACGACCTCCTCTCATCCCCATGGCTTTAGATGAAGCCACTAGCGCTTCCAGTCTCCCCGAGAGGAGGGCCCCTGCTCTGGCTCGCCATAGCCGAACCTTTGTCAAACTAGACGAGCTGAGGCGAATGATGGAAGATTACAAGGTGCCATATGAGTATCGCCTCGTCGAGGCCAGTCCCGACGACCGCTTCTCTTCCGAGGCCCCTAATGTCTTTATGGCATACCGGGAGATGTTCTTGGCCGGTTTCCGTCTTTCTGTCCCTCGCTTCGTATGTAGTCTCTTGATTCAATACTGTTTGGCGCCAGCGCAACTGACCCCTAACGCCTGGTATCATATCTACGCCTTCCTACTCATCTGTTATAAGCGACACGTCGAGCCTCTCGCCATGTTGTTCTACTGTATGTTCCAGCGCCTTCCCAACACCTTGATCAATGATGGTTTCTTCTTTGTGAACCAACATCCTCACAATCTATTTGTTCGTTTGAGCTGTTCAGCTTCGAACTACAAATCGTGGAAGAAGCATTTCTTCTTTATGACCCAAGACCCCGCGATTATTCCTCCCTGGGATTTCCGTACTACCTTCAATTTCACTCCCGTGCGGGAGGACCCCTTGCCCCGACAGATTCCCTCTAATGTGGACCTTAGGAGGGCGAGGCTCTGGTCCAAGGACGTAGATGACGCCGACCTCGAAGTTTGTGATATTGTGTTGCTGTAGGCTGGCCTTGCTACACGGGAGTCCAGGAGTGAGTGCCTACCTTAGCTTATATTGACCTTTTCTGTCGGTCTGGTGACTTCTTTGTCTTATTTCCTACAACTGAGACAAACGTTCAGGCCTCGCTCGCGGAGGAGGCTGCTCAGAAGGGTGCTGTGGAAGAAAGGAGCGGCTCGGAAGTTCGAGAGGAGGCGGTGACCGACAAAGAGCCATCTGCGAGCCGGCCTCTTCCTGAGGCCTTAGCATTAGACGTGGGACTTGGCGCATCTTTCCACGACATTCTCGAGGGCGTCCCTCTTGATAGGGCCATGGCTGGCAGTGCTGACGTCTCCGCCCGTTTGGAGGAGATGCACAGGAGGAAGCGAGCCGTCGACGACTCTCCCCATCAATCGGGGATGCCTGTAGCTCATAGCTCTCACCGGAGTCGGCCGCAGATTGATATTGGAAAAGCCCCAGTGCTCTGTGGCAAGAAGGCGATCGTGGTTGAGATACCTCGGTCTTCGAAGGGGGTCGTGATCAGGGGCGTCTTAGTCGAGCCAAAGACGCCGGCGAGCCCCCCTCCTCCTCCGCAGAAATCGAGGCCGAAGCCATGGCAGCCCTCTGTCCAGAGGGTATACCCGAACAATACCTTCTATGACGGGAACGTGGTGTACGACCTTGCCTTGACCGGGTGCATCCCTGCGGAGCGTGCATAGGAAGAGCGGAGGAACGACTCCGAGCTCTTACTCAGGGCATTGCAGTCCGGTCTGTAGGTGCTTGCGCAGACATACATTCTCGTCGAGCGTCTTTTCGGGCCGGATAACGACCGGTAGAAGGTCAAGGAGGAGTGCTCTCAGCTAGAGCAGACCTTGGAGGAAGAGACCAAGGTTAAGACGGATCTGGAAGGCAAGCTTAAGGTTGCCTTAGCCCAGGTGGCAGAGTCGGAGGAGCGTAAACGAAGGGCCGAGGATGACCTCGAGATTGCTAAGACTCTGGCCTGATCGCTGGAGACAGCGGCTTTCGAGGCTCTGGCTTAGTGTGGGTGCTCAAATTAGGTGTGTGATATTCATGAATTTCATGTTGTTTATAGGAATAGTAAAACTATTAAAAACTAAAGAAAGCGTGATTGCCAAAAATTGTAAAATTTCAAAAGAAAGATTGATCGCTTATCTTTTCAAAGTTAAGAGATTAAGTCTTTAATTCCCTTCCTTCAGCCAACCAAAGAAAAAGAGCCATTTTTGTAAGATGTTCTTACTTTTGTTTTCTTAGTTGTTATTCCTTTAGATTTCCTTCTTCTTCTTTGTATCTTGTAAGAAAGATTAAACAAAGTAAAGAAAGAAAACAGATTAGAGCTATAAAAGTGTAGTAACTATTCTAAAGATTAGTTTAAACATGCAACTAAACTAAAATTACTCACTTTTTTGTTTCCTTTAAACCCCTATCATGGACATGGATTTTGGAAAATATGATGTGGGTGTGTGAACTATGAAGTGATCTGATGAAAAACTAGATGAAACAGTGAATAAAACTATAGAAATCAATGAAATCAATGAAGAAACTAAAGGGAAAGTTGGTTGGTTGGCCCCTCCATAGCCATACTCTTCAATATACTTCAAAGGCTGAAAAGGATGAAGAAGGAAGAAGTTCTTCTAGTTGCCTACGTTCTTTTCCTCTAGAGCCTTCAAACACCTTGCTTCAAGCTTCAAATTCTTCAATGGCCAACCTTTTTCAAAGGTCCAAAGGGTATTGTATTTATAGAAATATGTTTAAGGTTGTTTAGGACTTCAAAAAGACTCTTCCCCGCATTCGGACTTACCTTGGATGAGCATGGAGGAGTTTGCAACCTTCCCAACTTCGAAAACCAGATTATCTCGGCCAAATCATGTTTATCAGGAAACTCCTAAGTCGCGTTGCCCAGACGGGACGCCATTTGGTTAATTAAAGTGGCCAAAATAGAAATAAAATCCGAAAAAGAAACCGAAGTACATTAGGAAACCTAAATCGCGTCTCCTAAGGGTGACGTACTTTAGATAATTAGAAAATTAATTCGAATTAAAAATCATAAACCCAAATTGATTAGGACTTAAATGGCATCTATCTGAATTTAGGAATTTAATTCCGAACTGATTTCGGCTAGAAATTTAAATGGCATCGTAAGTGGGCGACGCTAATTAACAAATTTCGAGAAAAATTAATAAAAATTAATTAATAATTAAATATCAGACCATTCTGAGACATTATAATTGTAACATGAAATTTACTCAATATGAAGTCAAAATTAGCTTGTCTACAGCTGCCCCACCTTGGCATTGGCTTTGCAAGGGAGTGAAATGGAATGGAATGTACTGAAAAGGTGATGTCAAGGTGTGATGAGACATGCTCTCAATATCAGATGATAAGAATCTTTCTCAAAATGATCAATAAAGTAAGTTAAAGAGATCAATAGAATCAATCATTTATGTATGAAAGAGACAAGAAAATAAAATAAAGACGATCAACTTCCACGATTAGTAAGTACCCTAGGTCACAAACCCCGTAGGTTACATGATGGAGAGCGATTACCAGCGAATGTGGACGTGCTACAGCTATGATGGATCTTAAAAGGAAACAATAATATTTGAGATAGAAATCCAAGTAAGGCTAGAATTCCAAGGATATCATCAAGAAGACTTCAAAGACAATTGAGAGATCAATTTGAAATGGATTATTTCACATCAGGTTCGGATTTATTTGAACAATAGTTTGAAACTTAATCAATAACTAATTTTTATCACAGTAATTTCAAAGTCCTATATGATACATGCTAGGATAGAAAGAAAATATAAGATGAAATAAAATATAAATTAATCAAAGACAATATTGTTAAATTGTCATTGATAAGTCAAGACACCAAATCTTGTAATTTAGTGCTAAGCCGAAGCCCGTTTATCTACGCACTGTTTCACAATTGCGGAACCATCGTCCCCATCAATTAACAATCTAACAGCCTATCCGTGCGATTGAGAATTCTCTAGAATTGTCACTGTTTTTGTTGAAGGGGAACTAAAATTCTAGTTTCATCAAAATCACAAGGTCCTTGATATATCTAATAAATATTTATCATATAGTAATGCTAATGCAAATCAATTATATAATGAAATACAAGGGTAGAGGTAACCATCTTTTTAGTCACGGTTGGGACTCATGAACTCCCACAGTGGAACCTTAGTGAAATTTAACTCCATTTTCATTTCTTTGAATTACTTGCACTCGAATTTCATCAGTAACTTCAAGTAAATAGATAATCAACATTAAATATCTTGCAATTATGAATTTTCGAGAAAATAACAGAAATTCAAATGGCGTCGTTGTTCAAAGACGTCATTTAAATGACGTCGCTCTCTCCAAACGCCATTTAACTTACAGAAACTATTCTCTATCTTGACTACAATCCGAACTCTGCTTGCCTTAATGCACATCCCTCTTTCAATTCAGAAAGGAGCTCCTCAATCTCTCAAGTCCTCTATAAAACTTCCTTCTCTTCATATCAAAACATTACAACAAGCAATCAAGAGGGAAAGGTAAAGGATTCTCTCTAAATCTTAAGAACAAGAAGGGAAGAACAAGAGGGAAAAGCTCAATTCAAATAAGAAGGAAGGATGGATTCTACTTCAAACGAGAGGATGAGAAAAGCAATTAAAAAGCTCTATGAAGTTAAAGATCATCTTAGTGAGTGAGATCCTAACTTACAAGTAAGCTAATCTCTCTTCTAATAAATTCTTTCTTTCTATGCAACTCTCTACACGTTCTCTATATTCCAATTCTTCATAGACATGATAGAACTATTCCAATTTCTTTCTTTATTTAGGGATATCCTTTCTTCCCCGGTCCAAGAATATTTTCTTTACTTCCATGAGTCCAAAAGCTAGTTAACAAGATCAATCTCTCCATGCAATCTTATATATTCAAGTGGCATATCTAAGGATTGGTTATTCATGCCAAACATTACAAGAGCACAAGCATGGATTGGGTAGCAATAGGTGCTTTGATCGAGCTATGGCATCCACAAACTCATACCTTCCTTTTTGCCACGTTCGAAGCCACTGTCCTCTTAGAAGAAGCCGAACACTTATTGGATCTTCTTAAGCTTAAGGTCAACAATGATGAACCTGATTTGAGTGAGATGATGTTTATGAGGGAAAGAATCACGGGTCAACAATTGTTAGAAAGGATCATAAAGAAGCCAAAGGAAATTCAAGGATGTCTTACTAAGAAGGGAATCAATCTTGCGCAATTAGCCGAATGGACTCTAAAGAAGATTAAAGACCTCAAGGATGAAGAAACAAAGGATGTGATGAAGGCATTCACCACATGTTTAGCTGGAGTTCTACTATTTTCTACCCAAGATAATGTTCTAGAAAATGATCAGTTAAGCGCAATCAATGGGTTTTTGAGAGGAAGTAGATCAGCACAGCAGTTCTAGCCTACCTCTACAGTGGACTCTCTACAGCTTCCACAGGTCGACCTTCCTATAGTAGTATGCTTCTCTTAGCTCTATGGGTGGAATTTCACTTCAAGTTCAACCACAATGAAGAAAAAGTTCCAAAGATATCCCAAATGTACCAGCGCAGTCATATCTTCCATATCTCCAATATTGTGAAGTTTAATGACAATATGACCAATCGAGCGCCTAACTTCAAGACTCGAGCTGACTGGCGTGCTTTTTTCAAGACTATGCCCAGAACTAGATTCGAATCTACGCCACTCGCTCTCATGGAAAAGGCGGTTCGCATGCGCTGTATTTTTGTATCCATACTGTTGCACCCGAGGCGGTCGCGGATGGTGCGTAGACACAAAAGATCCAGAAATCCGCAAGTGATCCAGAACCGAGAGGAGGATCTAAGGCCGGAAAGGATTCGGAGGACGGGTGGCGAAGCTATCTGCAAGGAGGAAGAACGGTCAACAAGGGTCCCGAGTCTCGGTCAAAGGGAGCCCTCTCCGACGGTCAAGTTAGTCTCGAATTAGAGATTATAATGACATGCTAATAGAGGAATGAAGGCTTAATTGCGTACCTTTTCTTATGCAAGCAGTACTCCATTTATAGTGAGTAGATGAGAATACCTTTCTTGTGATAGGCGATGTGGGACTATTCATAAGAAGAAATGAAATTTATAAGAAAGATAAGTTGGGCTCCCTCCATACCTGATGGGCGGAAAGCTCATGTCTCGGCTCATGTCCCGGCCGCGACTGCGCCAGTTCGGAAATGGTTGGGCTCTTGTTGGATTCGGCCCAATAAGATGCCGGGCCGAGTACTAACCGAGTGCCTCTCGACCCAATACTGGATGGGCCACCCCTTAGGCGGGCCTACCCGGATTTACCCCATCATATACTTTATAAGCTTACGTGCTTGTATGTATACGTACCCCTAACTATCATGTATTCTTATATGTACCCTAATATCCTTGAAAAGGTTACAATTATATTCTTTTTATCAAAATGCTATGAACTCTAAACTATGCTAGAAAGGTTCGAATGCTTTTGCATATTTACCTCTTAAATTCATAAGATTTTTGCATATATATCTCTAAATTCACTAGAATTTGCATAATCTTTTTAGCATATTCTATTGAACTCTACTTCATTTTGATAGAAGGGTATAATCACAACATTTATAAAGATTTTAAGAGAATTTGTAATATTATGTGGCAGTTAGGGGTGTACATACAAGTGCAGTAGTTTGCAAATGAATATATAAAACAATCCTCATCCTTAAGCGCTTCTATATTCAATTTCTTTTTCTCCCTTTTGTGCATTTGCATAGATATTTTGACTAGCTAGAACTCTTTAGAATCTATGATCCACTTCAACGGTGCATGTAAAGGTGAGTTGCTTCAAGGGGCTTTTTACTCGCATTCCGTTGGTTGCTATTAAGGAGGAGCTTGTAGGTGGGTAGGAGGGCCTAGGGGGTTCAAGGGAGAGGTTGAGGAGGTGTATTTGTGGAGGTATATCAAAGGGACTTAAAGAATCTTCATCAGGGGCAATAAGATGTGGTGTAAAGCAGGAGTCGGGGTTCCCTTAATCAACCGACTGAGGAAAACCCCCCGCTCATCACCGCGTGCACAAGGTGCATGCGGGATGCGCACCCGAGGTGGACCCACCTCGGGTGCGCCTGAGCATTGCGCGCCCCGTATGCATGGTGTGTAACTGAGGGGGTTCCTTTAGTCGGGTGAATGAGGGAACCCTGACCTGTAAAGCAGCGGCCTAGTTATCGGCAAGGAGAATTCAACACTTGCTTTGTTGATAATTAATGTCGTCCTTGCTAAGTTTGGGGGTGTCTGCGACGCCTTCGACTAAAGGCCTCCATTCGATAGGGAAGGGTCAGACGCCATCCTTTCCTTCCAGGAGATAGACGAAGAAGTACCATTCTTTCCAATGATGATGGACGAGGGCTTCTTGGAAAAAATTGCTCGATTTGACCGGATGGTGAAACAAAATCAAGAGGATTTCCTTTGGAGTTTAAATTTGAAGAGGGTGTGAAAAATGGCGATTGAAGGAACTAAAACCAAAAGTGAGCAGAAGATGAGATAGCCGTAAACGGTCCGCTAGGAGTTCAGAAAAAATTTAGATGGGGCAAGACCGTAAATGAACAAGAGGTCAGAAATGAAGGGATGAAGAAGAAGTTGAAAGCCGGCTCGAAAGCTCTATTCATAAATTGAAAAACTACCTAGCCGAGGGGAGTTGGCTCTAGAGTCTGGACGGAGTTTTATCAGATGAATCCATTTGGGGATATCGTGGCGCTCCTACATCTTGGCGATCGCTTCCCTAGATAGGTTGGACGGAACGTCCATGACCAGCTCGGCCAATTTTCGGCTATACCCAATTGGCTCAGTTTGCTGGGTCCTGATAGGTTCGGAGGTGTTAGCAAGCGAGGTGACCTCGTTTGCCATTATGGAAGTAAATGAATTAATCGAGAAATAGGACGAGAGAGAAGGTCGGACCGACTGTGGTCTAGTAGAAGAGCAGGACGAGCTACTCGAGAAGAGAGAGGAAGAAAGGAACATGAGACGGCTAGACAATACAGAGTCGAAGGCGCTTACACTCGGACTTATTCCGCAGCCACCACTTGAAAAGATGCACTCGGGCCACCCCTTCCTCGCTTTGCTGCCAAGACCTCCAAATAGAATTGCGTAAATAACACCCCCCTTGTGGGGGCTAGTAGCTATTTATAGGAGCCCGCAGGAGGGACTGATGTGCAATCAACGATGAAGATCGTGCGGTCGTCCAGCTTCCGTCCTTAGATTTGCGCCACGTGTCGCAGTTCTTCGAATAAAGCACCGGAGGGCGATAAATCCAAATTTGTTGCCGCCTTAATTTGACGCCCATGCTTTTAAAAACAACGGCCAAAGTTTTGTATCGGCCTAGTCAATCAGCTTGCACTATAGCCTCTAAAGTCCGAGTGCCTACCAGATGGAGACACATGCTTTTCCCTGGCCGAGCCCATTGGTCACATTTTCTTGTATACGATAAAATTTGCTGAAAACCTCTCCGTATCAGATCTTCTCACAGTCCGAGTCTATTGGTTACATCCTCTCAGACAAGGGCCTACAACCCGGCCCGCCAAACCGAGCGGTGTTCTGTATATTGGTTTTACTTCCAGCATCTTATTACTTTAACACATGTCGAGAGTAGGGGGCCTTGTGATGGAATAAGCCGAATGGGCCGAGCAGGCCGAGGGTCGAGAGCCACCCAGATTTGGCCCAACCAAAAGTTGGAAAGGACATGGACCTTCATCCCAATAATGAAGAAAGGCCACTAGTGTTTTTGAGGTATTAGCCCTTATGCCTATGAATAGTCTTACATCGTCTACCACAAAGAAGGTTTTCCCACCTATTCCTTATAAATAGAATACAGTTTACATCAAAAAAGGTATCCCCCCTTTCTTATCAATATATCCCATCTTTATTCTGATGACTAACTTGACCGTCGGAGAGGACTCTTCCGAGACTATACTCGGGGCTCTTGTTGACTAATTTCTCTTATCCTGTAGGCGCCCCTCAGTCTCAAGTCTCTCCGATCTCGGATCTTCTTCGAGAGTCTCGGATCGTGCATCTGCAAATCCTCTGTGAGTGCCTCGGCTGCATCAATGCCGGCTGTTGGTCTTTGTAATTTTTTTTTTTTTTTTTTTGGCTATCCCTACATGACCGCATAGTCCAATCTCGGATCAGACAAGCCAAAAAAAGATGAATTATTGAAAAATACGGTGGATTTTTTATTTTTCATCTTTTCTTGTGTCGTCTGATCCGAGATCAAACCGTACAGCTATATAAGGGGGGGTTGGAGCCGACTACAAAATATTTTTATAAAAATCTTTTAAAAATTAAAATATTGACAGCCGACGTAATACCGGTTGTCGGTGCAGCAAGTTATTCTCCAATCAAATTTCCTATTGTAGAAGAAAAATCCTTTTAAGAAAAGATAGATCGCCGCAGTGGTTAAGCAGAGACCAGTCACTAATATGGGAGTACCACACATTGGATGGGCCTAGGTGATTGGAGCTCCCAATTTCTTTAGGGAAAAAGTAATGAAAAGGAAAAAAGAGGGAATGGGGAATCTCCAGTCATTGGAACCCACCCGCATGCATAGCACCGATGCATAGATGACTGAGGCCTACAAAACTCCCTCTGCCTAACCACTGCGGCCTTCTCAATGCTTTTGGAAAACCTTTCATGGACAATCTTGTAACCACCGCTACTGGCCATAGCTGCCCTAAACCTTTAGACCCACCTGATGACTTTGCTGACCTGTCCCTGAAGCAACTCCTATGTTGTTGTCCAAACGTGGAAAGGTGACTCTGAAAGCCAGAATTGTAGGGTGGAGGATATGGAAATCGTTTTCTTGGCGTGATGGTCTCTCTCATCAAATTAAGGTAGAGAAACTGACCACTTGGAACTGGGAATATTTTACGTGCGTGTTGACCACATGACAAATGGGCTGCTAGTAGAGCCTCCATGCAAGGGGCATGTTGATTAAGAACTTCCCATGCATGAAAAACCATAGAAAGCGCGACCAACCATCAACTACGTACTTAAATGTTAAGTAGAAAACGTGACTTTATTTGGATTGCGTTCTTACCGGTGCATGTCAAGAATCACCATCAAGTTGTTTCACGTTTAAAATCATGAAATTACGATATGTGGGAGGGACAGATGTAAGCTTTCAGCACTTTTTTCAAGTCTTATGGATAACCTTTACCATTTCATTGAAGCTGTCTTTTGTACTTACCTAAAAGGAGATAAGAACGAAACATTGTACATAGCAGGCACTGTAGATTTCATGTGAAAAGTGTGCTTTTGAAACGAATGACTCCTGATCACGCCACTGCGTACACGGAAGAAGAGGGCTAAAACCCCAAGCGACTCCATCAACTTACATGCTTGGAGAACACTACTTCCATGATGAAACTGATCGGCTTCATGTTAGTTTATAGAGACGCCTTTCCCAAGAAAAAAGTTAATAACGACGTAGGTTTTCTTGTTAGTCCACTCCTTATGTAGCAACTCTCCCACTTAGGCTGTCCCTCAAACGATGAAAATTCTCTCTCTTACAAGCAAACTTAGAAACATCAAGCCTCTTGAAAAAAAAATTCCTCTATTTATAGTGAATTTTCTTTCTTTTAATCTTATTTAGATTTCTAATTCTCTCTTAGAAGCAACAATATAGGAATTGGAGTTTCCATCCATAAATTACATTCAAACTCTTACTAAAATTTCGAAAATATTTTCTGCCAGTCTTGATTCCTATACAAAACTTGACTTACTGAACTAATCAGTGAAACTAATATATTGCCAAATCCTAGCTTGTTAAATCATCTATGCACCGAGCCTAGCCTCACCTTAGTTAGATCTCCCTACAAAAGGTTATGGCTGAAATACTCAGATTATGTACTGTAAAGTCACGAACAATATTAGGTTGGGTTTTAAATGGGCCGACTCTAACGAACTTACTAGCTAGCTTTATCTAAGCAAATAATATGTTAGAAATGCAAGGCATAAAAAGAAAGACCCAAAGATTCAGGTTACAATTATCCCTTTAGTGCCTAGCATTTTTTGGGACTATGGGCATTGATGGCCCAGTCTAGGGCTCATTATGTAACATTCTAATAGCCATACATGATGCCCATGGTATAATGTGCATGCACATTATGACAGGAGTTATGGACCCATAGTTACCATCACAATGGTCACTTGGGTCGTCTATGCCTTTGAAGATGTAGTTTGAAGAGGCTCCGCATTGTCATTTAAAAATACATGTGGTGAGGTTGAGAAAGTCCTCCCTTACAAGAAAAGCCTCTTCTACTCCAAATCTTCTTATAGTTCAAGCTCTTAAAAAGAAGAAGGGTTTAAGAAGGCTTCTCCTAGATCTCTCTTGCTTCCATCTACCTTGGGACTTTGCCTTTTATGGACTCAAAAGACACATACACTGACATACACACACATGCAAGCACACACACAATGCACACACAAAGGGAGAGAGGGCACAGACAGACAGAGAGAAGGGGGGTGGAGAGGGGATTTTCTATATTGAAAAGAGAAATACACAAGGTTCCTGTCCATTATTTCTATTACAATCTAACATGTAGAGATTTCAACTCCCGAAGCCTTCTTTCATCTGAGAGTAACCTTGAAAACCTGCATAGATGAATAAAACAAAACATATAAGGGATCTCTATAATTCATCAAGTGTCAAACTCTCCCATTAGATCATGCATGGCCATACATCTAAGTGGCTAATGCCAGTCACTTTATTGGATTGACATGAGATCAAACCCTAATAGATATACCGGATTTGGGAAGAAGAAATGGAAGAATTGGATCGACGGAATTTCAAACTGACAAACCCAAAGGGAAACACATGGACAACTCCTAGGTATGCTCGTATGATCTCAAACAAATGAAAAAAAAAAGAACAGATTGGTCATAAAAAGATCATAAAAAGACAGTGACCTCACCTTCTAAGGGCTTCTTCGTTTGTTCCTTCTCTATTTCCCACTGGTTCATATTCTCCTGTCTCCAAATTTACCCTTGAAACAGGCTTCTTCAATATCATTTCACCAACCTTGACTAGATTTTCTTGGTTTTCCATGGTGGAGATGTCAGTAGAAGTTACTACCTCTCTCAGCATTGTGTCATCCTATATGTTCAACAATACAAAACATGTCACTAACAAGCCATTTGGAGATTGCTTGGAAAAAGGGCCTGAGTAAACCACGCTGATCAAGCGATAAAATAAAATAAAATAATAGAGGTCTCTTTACTCTCCACCTTAAGTTTGAATCGAATGGATCAATAATGAAATGACTTCAACATGATATGAGTCCATGGTTATATTGTTGGGCTATATATGCATCGATCTCTATGTCATTATTGTCTATTTGTCGAGTTAGATTCGTACTCTATTAATTTCTGAGACAAAATAATGTCTAGAAAGCCCTCCGGTCAGCTCTCGGCCTCAAGATTTTGAATTTATTAGACGGCTACCTAATCAGATTAACGTCACTAGATGCATGCATAGACCACTTTTCCTGCATATATATAGCGCCAAACACAGATTCCAGACATGCAACAGATTGTAAACAAATTTCACCATAGAAAAATGAAGAATACTATCGTACCACACTTTTTATCCTCCTCTTTATCACATTCATTGAAAAGTACTGTTTGATCTTTTGATCAGATGATTCACGGTGAGGAAGACAGCACTGGGAAATACCTCAATACGAAGGTAGTTGCACTCAGAGTGGACGGCTTGGAAAATGACTGAGATGTGAATATCGACCATATCGGCGCTCGCCTGAGTGAAGATATCCACCAGGGGGGTCGACCCCTTGTAGAGCAGCCACCCCAACACCCCCCAACTGCTCGCTCGCTTGGCACTGTAACTCTTCTCCACCTTGGCCGAGCCTGTGCCCAGCGATATTAACAGGATCCTATGGCAACCCATGGGTCTCTGCAATGAGTAGCTCGGGTTCCCCTTGTACACCTCCTTTGTCACCTCTCCAATCGCTACAAGTGCCTGGTCGGATCAGAAACATCTTACATATCTTAAGCAATTGGAAGAAGTCTGAGGCGCGCGGGAGAGAGACTTTTGCATGATCATTCACAAAGACAGCGTTTAAGATCAGAGGACGAGGTAGTCTTTGACGTACAACTAAACAATAGTTAGGTAACAACGTAGGAAGTCTGGATGGCAGTCAAGTAAAAGAGCACAAATAAACATATACCCACAATATTTTAATTGTATGAATATTTAATTAGGCCTATGAAAGTAGGACAGCGAAAAAATTGCTTTTACGGAATTTGAAATATTTATGTTTTGTGGAGGTACAGGATTGTTTGCAGCCACTCCTCCGTCGATGAGGTTAAATTCCCTCACATTCCCCTTGGAGTCCTTGGTTTCAAAGTAATGGGCAGGAAAGTAGGTAGGTGCTGCTGTTGTGCCAATGCAGATGTCAGAAAGGAGAGCATCCAATGAACTCTTCTTCTTCACCTGCAAAGATGTCTAGATAAATATTAGCTCAGCTCTGAAGCAATTGTAATTTGTAATGTAGCTAGAACTCCGTCCCTTTTGGATATCTGAATATATATATATATATATATATATATATATATATATATATATATATATATATATATATATATATATATATATATATTTACTACAAAGGGGAGCCATTTGGCCTACCATTCAAACCAGGGAATTGTAGTTTGAACTACATAAACACTACATTTAACCGTGTTGAAGGTTAGGTATTACATCCTTTGCAGGACATGTATCAGTGGATGCTCTTGTACCAGGTTCCACATAGATGATAAGTAAGCTAAAATGAGTGGCAGATGCAAGAGGAATTCATCACCTCGAAGCTGGAAAAGATTGCAGTGTGAAGACGCTGGATATCGAAAGCAGGGATAACCACATTCGTCAGCATCTGGTGCAACCTCGTCAATCCAAACGTTTCCCTTAGAAGGGTACGGAGATATTCACCGTCATACTTAGGTCCCCAGAGTGCTCGAACTAGTCTAATCAATGGAGCCAAGAAACCACTGAAACCAAATAATCTACATGAGATTAACCTTTCACTATATATATTCAGAGTGTCACAAATTAAGCAGTATGGAAAATGTGAACAAGCACGTTGCACGTTCTTGTTATCATCTTACCTACTCTGTGGGAAAATGTTGGCACTGTGCTCCATGAAGAAGGATTTGATGTCTTTTGCTTCGAAGAGAGGGCGGTTGCCTTCGTTTGGGGCAGCAAGCATGGCTGCTACCAGGCCCCCAGTGCTCGTACCCGCAATCACATCGAAATAATCTGCTATTCTTGCCTCCTCTCCGTCCAGCTTCTGCTACCAAGCACCAAAATATATATTAAAAAAAAAAAAAGGAAAAGTGCTTCTATATTCTAACTCCTACCAGTCTGGAACATTATGGGTTTCTTGAACTCTAGAAGACTGCTTCCAAAGTCTCATGATTAGGAGGATATCTAGCTAGCTAGGTCATTGGAATTGCGGAAGGTTGACATAGGGAAGGAAATAATTAATCAAAAAACTTTGTCAAATACTTGATATAGCATTGGATTTAGTCGACCCAATTTGACAACAAGTCTTATGATCGATGAACATCTTGATCATGACAATGATCATGACGTTATTATGAACGCTAATCTTCATGGAGCTTGTCGTTAACATGATGGCATCACACCTGAAGTTCGGACTCCAGGAAGCTAAGAATAGTTGCAGGGATGACTCCTCTAATCCCGCCACCATCTATGCTAAGAATGGTAATTAGGTTTCCATAGGTTGGGGCCTGTATGGATGATTTAGGTTTCTCCATGGGATGCTGATGACAGGGACCAGATATAGAACAAGCTCTTGAACTCTGAGAACAGATGGGAGTTTGTTGAAGATATATACAATTTCAGAAATGTGAAGTTGGAACTTGTGTCGTGAAGAAGTCAATTACCCCCTGCCTGGCTCTGCCTCCGCATCGTCCAATCAAGGAAGATGGCAATCCCAAATTTCCTTGCAGAAGAAAATCCCTTTTGAAATTTTGAAGATTTATGTAGGGAGAAGATAGGGGTGTCTAAGTTGGGAAAGAGATCGTATATATATATATATATATATATATATCAATTCGGTTAGAAGAATTGAAATCTTCTAAGTATGTCTATTAATCAGAATCAGTAAGTTTAAAAAAGTTATTTGCAAAAAAATCTTTCAGGTGATATTTTTTTTGAATCCACGTAAAAAAATTTTATACAAATGTTCATACCTTTCCTCTCTATACTTATTCGCTACGGTCAACAGGTGCACATATCCATTCTTTTGGTAGAAGGGACTCAATTCTCCTTTAAATAACCCTAGGATATATCAATTGCATGGACAACATTTTAAGGTCATTTTATTGTGATAAAAGTTAACAAGTTGCTTAGCGAAGTTGGTTCACCTCTTACTTATGAAGTTAGAAGTCTCAAAGGTTCTATTTTTAGTTGAAGCCTAAAAATTACTCAGTGATACTTATCCACCAATGGTAGAATTTCCTCCTCACGAAGAACAGAAAAAGAATCAATTTTTAGGACTGTAGTGCGGAACTTGTGGGAAATCTGGGTGAAGTTATAACAATCCAGTTTTTACAAATTCATTACTGTAGGTTCATGTTGGGTTCCTCTGCATTAACACAATTGGGTTTATAGTTAATTGCTGGTTAAAAGATGATAAAAATGTAAACAAATAAGTTATAATGAACATGATAAACGTAAATAAGTTTACGAAGGATCATTATGAAAATCCCATTTATAAAGTAATTTTGAATTTATAATGAATTATTAATGATTAGTGCCGGACCTGTGGCATAATTGGATATCCAACCCCCCAGACGTAGGTTTCTGGCGGAGTGCTCTCCGGCAGAACACCCCTGCTCCCTAGGCAATTTTTATGGAAAAAGAAAAAAAGTCTTAAAATGAGGATTCTCGGTTCCAACGGTAAATTCGATCTTGCTTTCTACGCACTTCTATCCTTATGTTTTAAAAAAATAAAAATCATTATAAAATACTAAATGTTTAATTACTTCCAAAGGATACTTTTATCTCTTAAGACTTAGTTTTCGTCATCTAATCATAAAAATCAACTATAACCGTCAAATCAGATGCTACCATTAATTTTTATGTTCTGATGATGTAAAAATTCAGAAAAAAAATAATCAAAAAATAAAAAATTACATTAATTATTCTTAAGATTGTTCTCATCCTTTGAAGTTTTAAATTCAAAAAATGATCAAAAATAAACAAGTGCCGCTATGCGGCCGACCGTGTGGCATTTAATTCCCTTCATTTGTATTCAAATTTATAATCCCAGGGGATCAATGAGAACAACTCTAAAGATATTAATGTATTTTTTTATTTGTTGATTATTATTTTTTTAATTTTACATCATCCGGTAATGTAAATAAATCATAGCATCCGATTGGATGACAACGGTTAAATTCTATGAACAGATAATAAAAATTAAATTCCAAAGAATGAAAACAACCTTAAGAGATGTCATTGAATATTTAAAAAGTTTTCATGATAATTTTTTTTCTTTAACACGGAGATGAAGGATTTAAGGCCCGTGCAGTCCAACCGTAGCTATAAACATATGTATTGAAGTGAATTTACCATAAATTTATTTAATCATTTAATGTAAGATTATGGTGGAAAATGAGTTTATGATAAACTCAAACCCGTTGGCTCTCACATCCAAACTAGACCTTACTTTTCTTCATCATTTTGTTGTAGACTTTTGTTTTTGAGTTTTTTATTAAAATATCATATTTAATAAAAAAATAAAATTTTAATCACAAAAAAATTATTTACAAGAATAATCACATGACACATCACATTAATTTGCCAGACGACACATTGACAGTCGGGCACATAGTAGTCTTAAAATCAAAATTGGTAATTCTGACTTTAAGTCGATGTTGGCGATTTCAACTTTAAGTCGGCTTTGACAACGCCGACTTTAGGGATAATATATGCATTGCCTGCTGGACTCCTCCTTCGTCTCCGCATCTTCTCATGAAAGGAATTTTTGAAAAAAAAATTAAAATGTCGGCAATATCAATGCCGACTTAGAGTCGGAGTTGGAAACACCAATCACAAAAAAAATATTTTCAAGAATAATCACGTGACATGTCACATCAATTTGTCAGACAACACATTGACAGTCGGGCACGTGGTAGTCTTAAAATCAAAATTGGTAATTTTGACTTTAAGTCTTGGCAATTCTAACTTTAAGTCGGCATTGTCAACGCCGACTTTAAGGGTAATATACATTGCCCGCTGGACTCCTCCTTCGTCTCACAGCAACTTCTCATGAAAGGAATTTTCGAAAAAAAAATTAAAATGTCGGCAATATCAATGCCGACTTAGAGTCGGGGTTGGAAACATCAACCCTAAGTCGACATTGTCAACACCGATCTTATTAATGTTGCCTTTTATTAAAAAGACGATATGTTATGTAGCAGTTGTCTGATAGGCTGACATGGCGCACAATATGACTATTCTTATAAATATTTTCTAATGATGATTAAAAAATAAAATCTTTATTAAAATGTGATTGTTTTAATAAAAAAACCCTTTGTTTTCCGTATCAATCAGGGATCATTACCACGTCATACATAAGTCTACAGAAATATAGCTGATGTACGTCCTTGGAATGCACCGCGGGACACGTAAAAGGAAAGGAGATCAAATTGCTCAGGCAAAATCCAAGGAGCGCTAACGTGTTGCACTTGCACCTGCTTGTGTTTTATATATGTTTCATGTACTTCACTGGCATACGTGAAGGGAAACTGCAGTAGCTCACCGCGTGTCGAGAACGAGGAACGCGTGCTTCATAGATACGTGGGGATGGACGGTGAAAGCGACTTAACAAATAGACCAAGGTCGTATTTGGTATAATTTTTATTTGAAAGTATTTTTGTATTTTTATTTAATTATTTTTTTAAGAAGTAGTTAGCTATTGAAAGTTCTCTATGTGGTATTTTATTTACGTTTTGATTTTTAATCAAAAGATACAAAGAGAAAACTTTTAAAATTAAAGAAAAGAGATGATTATAAAAAAGTTTACTTTTGTCACAAATCAAAAATAATTATAACATTTTTTCCTCAGTTCATTTTATGTAAAAAGTTGAAGTCAAAAATAACTTTGAAATAAAAATTTTATCAAACACGTTCCAAGCAACGATGTACATCTAACTTTTGTCTTTGGTAGCGACGCAAGGATGCACACATCAATCGATGCCTTCGTGGGTGAGGCTACTGGTGGTTTAGAAGAATGGTTAGCATGAGATCTCGCGTACACCCCGCAGTACGTCCAGGGCAGGGAATCCATGGGGGAAAGGGACCTCGTTGCAAGCAAGTTTTGTTACGGGTTTGGACTCAGATTAGGATGCAATGAAGTGTTTTTCGTCTGTCTGACTCCAACTCTCAAGTCTTCCTTTTTGTGTTTTTTTTTTGCTCAATATTACAGTTAATCAGTATGTACAATTCTTTCACCCCCCAACAAAAGTGTGTACGATTCTCCGCAGGTAGAGAGAGTTTAAATCTTTGATCTCCCATCTTCAGGTCAGGAGTGTGATTCTTGTGGCTAAATTGTCATACACGGCCAACTGTAGATGATACATTTATGACCGGCTATAGAAAATATTTTAATGCATGTCAGTGTTTTAGTTTCCTCTATCTGAACTTCTTGGTCTTCCATGTTTTTTTTATTTCTTTTAACGTCAGTGATCCCAACTCTTCAATCAAACACAAATCGTTCATTCTCACGGCAACAGAGTATTTCACTAAATGGGCAGAAGTCGAAGTTTACACGGAGATCAAAACGTCAATAGTTTGCAAATTCATCATGAAGAATACCATCACCAGATTTAAGATTCCAAGTCACCCATAATGAACCGTAATTCATTTCACAAGAACTGAAGGACCTCTGCAACAGGTATAAAATTGTATTGCATCATCCATCTCCATATTATTCACAAAGCAATGGCCAAACAAAGGCAACTAATAAAACTTTGATAAAAATCATTAAGAAAATATATAAGTCTAACGAATACACAGATTGGCCAAAAAAGCTCGTTGAGGTTCTATGGGCTGACTGAACTTCAATCCGCACTCCCACTGGACAAACCCCACATTCCTTCACAGTTGGAATGGAAGCGGTAGTTCCATATGAAGTCCTCAATCCATCATTAAGACCGCGAAGCGGTGTTGGAGATGTAGGAGCGATACGATATTCCGGACTACTTCCATCTTATAAGGGGTCGAATTACCGTGAGGGCAAATACCCTTCGGCCAGGCTGCTTCTCTATTTATGAACATAGTTTCCAAGCTGGCTTTTGGTTTTCTCTGCATTCCTGCATTGTTGATCTGCTTAGTGTTTATCAGTTGGCCCCCTTCCAATTTTTTCCGAACTCCTAGCAGACTATTTACGGGCACCTAGCCCTCAGTAGGAAACTACGCCTAGTTCCTTCCATAGACGTTTTCCATTACCTCTTCAAGGTACAGCTCTAAGGAAAATATTCTTGGTACTGTTTCACCACCCGATCTGGCCGAGAGATCTTTTCCCAGAAGTCTTCGTCTATCCATCATTGGAAAGAGGGCTTCTTCTTCGTGACTCTCGCCGAAGGAGACAAAAGCGTTTGGCCCTTTCTAATAAAATAGAAACCATGGCCGAAGGGACTTCGGAGGCCCCCAAGCTATCTGATGCTCAGCTTCTGAAATCAATAAAGATCATAGACGAAGCCCCCATCAATGTAAACGACCGTTTCGAATCGGATCGACGGGCATCGGGCGGGATAAATTTTGTTCGTCGTTTTCTCTACGTTCTTCGCTTCCCGTCCGGATCCCAACAGTGGTATCAGAGCCAGGTTCCGCTCTAATTCGTTTCGAAATGCTAAAATTAATGTTCTAAAATTAATTTCCATGCCTGTTTTTATTTTTCTCTCGTACGAAATTATTCTTGAGATGAATGTAAAATTTCATATTTGTTTTATGTGGAGAAATTTATATTTAATGGGTTTTTCGAGGTGTTCTTCATGGAGATGAAGAATCGGACTTTAAGGGCTTTGAAGAGGTATTGATGATGGTCGGACCACCCCTATAGGTTCGTTGGTATGACCAGCTACTCATCCCCATCGCCGGAAAATTTCTATAGCGGCCGATGGAGTTTTTCTTCCCATATTTTTCAAGAGTTGAAAAGAATTGAGGAAGGAAAGCCATGGTTATAAAACTGCATCAAACTGCCATCTTTGGGGGGTCACCGGCGTCGAGGGAGTCACCGGCCGGCCATCACTGACGGTGGAAAGGAAGGGGGTGACTCCCCCCTGCAGCCTCCGGCCACCATCGCTGCCAGCGCGGCGGCAGCGCCGCCCAAAATCGGCTGAAAAAGGGGCCAAAAACCCTAATAAAAGGGCCGGTCGAACCACAGTGGTTTGGCCTGGACCGGCCGGTCCCGCGCCGGGCGCCTGGTTAGGCGGGGGCCGGCCCGGGTGGCCCAGGCGCCAGACCTGGCTGGGCCATGTCGCGCCTGGGTCCAACCCTAGGCCCGAGCCAGGCCAAGCCAAGCCGGGCCAGGGGCCGGGCCTGGCTGCCCCAGCCTGAGCTAGCTGGCCCATTCAACCCCATTTGGATCTTTTAAACCCAGCCCATTAACCAATTTTTTAAATAACCCCTAATTAAGCCCCTAAACCTCTTTTTAAAATTAAAACCCCAATCTATTAACTTAAAATTTAAAATCTAAATTGTTTAAAATATGTTTTGAACTTTGTATTTATAATTTTGAGTTATATATTATTGATTTTAAAGATGTGATCTTTAAATGGGGGTTAATTTTAATATGTGATTTAAAGTTAATTAACAATTGTTGTTAATTTGTTTCTATTTAAGTGTTAAAAGGAGTATTTTTTAAGATATGATCTTAAATGGGATTAACATATTTAAGATGAGATTTTAAATTAAAATTAACAATTGTTGTTAATTATGTATATAAAGGGGTTAAATTAAGATGTGATCTTAATCAATATTAACAAGAGTTGTTAATTAATTTTTAAGTTGTGACTTAAATAATATTAACAAATATTGTTAATTTATTTAAGTTAAGTGATTAGATACATTTAAATTTCTTAACAATTGTTGTTATGAAGTTAATTTTGATTAAGAGACACTTAATAAAAGTTATTAAGTGATTTATTGACTTATTATAAATGTTATAATAAGGTTAATTATTTCTTGAGAAATTAAATTTAATAAAAGTTGTTAAAGATTAATTAAGTCTTAATAATAGTTATTAAGATTATTAATTACTTTTCTCAAAGATCTCTTAATTAAAATTTTCATTGATCTAATCAACTTGAAATTAGATCTTTTAATAAAAGTTATTAAGAGATTCATTAAGTCTAATATGTTAGACTATTTTTATTAGAAATGTTCTAATTATTATTTCTTAATAATTGTTATTGAGAAATATTATTTAATAAAAGGGGTTTATTAACAAAGAGTTGTTAATCAATTAAAATGAGAATTAGAAATTTTTTTATAAGTGTTATTTAGGAGTTTTTAATTTTGTCTAAATGTTAGATTGTTTCGCATTAATAATTGTTATTAATGTGATTTAAAAAATTAATCTAAGTATTAGATTAATTAATTTAGAATTGTTCTAAATTGTGCATGGAATGTTTTAGAATTTTAATTTTAGCTTTGTTTGTATATGACGATGTGTTTGATGCTTTAAATTAGATTTATTGCATGTTAGAAAATAAGATTTTCAAAATTTCAAAATTATCCAATTTTGATTGGTACCCAGTTTTTAGGAAAACCAAAATTATTATTTTTCAAAAATTTTAGCCTTCATATGATGTGTTATATCATGAGTGGATGGTTAAAATTAGTGGTGGTCATGGACATGCACTTAGTTAATTTCATATCATGTGATGGTGTGTGATTATATGGATTGTTATGGAATGTGATGTACATTAATTAAATGTTAATTAATGAGGCCTGCGTGTCTCCCTCTCTCTCTCATTCCAATGTAATTCTATCTCCCTTTATTATTGTATTCGGCCATAAGACTTTCTCTTACAATTAATTTGTACTTGAAAATTGTTTCAAATTTCATTTTATATTGTAATTGATCATATTGGCTGAGGAGAGGCGAGGATGATCCACAAATACAACCAGAAAGACGACAAGAGATGAGATCACCAGTGGCTATGTGTTTGCATGTTTAAATTATATAATTGTTATATACTTTTGGTGATTAATTGTTTGGCTCTAGTTAATCACCGTACTGTCCATGACCACATAATGAACATGTATGGTTGATGCATGTCTTTTAGTTTTTGATTATGAATCGATTGCTAATATCTAGGTATAGTCAAATATATACGATATATTTATAAACTATCACCTAGGATGAGACCAACTTAACATAAACAAAACTTTCAACATAAAGTCTAAGCCGGAGCGCGTTGAGAATGCACCGCGTGGCTCTCCATCAATATAGTTCTTAGAACTTGATTTAGTGATGGCAGTTTCTATGTGTTTATCCGAGATCTGCCACCATCTGATGAAATGACTATTAACTATGGCATCTTAATGCCTTGAGATTGGAATAGAGGAACGGTGTAGCTATCCTCGTGTTTACTCAGGAGCTGCATTCTTACTCTACTCCGTCATGTATTGATGGTAAAGCTTAGACTAGGTATAATGGTCTATTGTGTTTACCCGGGACCATTAAAGACCTGGAAGCCGAAATAAGATCGGATATTGCAAGGAGTTGCAATTACCATGAGATGGTTGCTCTAAGATAATGGTATGATACTACGTGTTTACCTGAAGTCATACTGTGATTCTTAGAGATTCTGATCCTCTCTAGGAGACTGTCGGAGTCTTTCGTTCTGTATACTTGAAGGTTATACAGTCCGTCGAAATATAGTGAGAAATAATTCAAGATAAAAGACCATAATTGAATTATAAGAACCATTTACTTAAATCACGTTATTTTCTTCGTTCACTAAAATGTCGTCTATTCAAAATTTTTGCATATTGGATGTCAATACTTCTCATATTCAGATTGACTAGAAAACTCTGAAGAATGTCTTCAGGGGTAAATGAAAGTCACTATCCTAATCAGGTATCATGAATCCTCTTACTTGGATAGACCAAGGTGAAGAGGTACTCATGATATGCCTTTTTGAAAGGCAATCATTGTCATGAAATCTCTTATTTGGATAGACCAAGATGAAGAGATATATGATGTGCCTTTGATAAAGGCAAGTGGTAAGATTTTAAACGATCGAACCCACACCTGAAAGGATGTAGGAAGGTCAGCTGAGATAGAGAAGTAGCAGTTCTCCCACTGCGACCAATATTGGCAAAACGAATATGAAATTTGAAAGAAGTCTCATATATTCTTATTATCAACTATTGCATGTCTATTGGAGAATTAGCATATCCAATATGAGATATTGGAAATGATTCTCAGAGCTGTGACAGTGTGCAGACTTAGACAAGTAAAAGAAAATCGAGAGAATGCAAGTGTTGAGTTAGACTCAACAATTGTTCATGATATTCATAGGTTACTGTCAAACAGTAAATCTTTGTATATCTATAGGAGTCTAATATAAAACTGAATAATTGTTATTTAGTTACATAAGATATCAATAATTATAAAAGTGAATAACTTTAACTGAAAAGGAACAATAATTGTTCAAATCAGTCACTGCACTATAGATTCTTGATGTGACATTTCATGGGATGAATGTTTACCAGTCTCCTATGGAAATGAACAGTGTGAATCCTGATTATCTATAGTATTGTACACAGGGTTGTACAATAATAAATTATTAGTGCTGATACATACTGATGTAAACAGTTCAAAGGCCAAAGATAATCACTCACATTGACTTACCTTATAGTTTACTCTTAGAATGATTCAACTGTATGTACTTACTGAAGTACAAGACGAATACATCTGAGAGATTAAGGTATAAGATCAATATGAAGTATTAAAAATTTTAATTTGATCAAAGAAATTAATACTTAAGTATATGATTCACATAAATCATTAAGAGGATAATTGTATCCTCGTTTGATTGATCATTATTGTACATCATAGTAATATGATAGAATGAGGAATTGCACCTTATTAAGATATGGTACAATGCATAATAAAATTTGCATAATTCTTATATCCTTTTGAACATGAGTATGAACATTAGATGTCTATACTTTATAGATGGTTCCAAATAAGTCAGTGTGTGTCCATATAGGATATGGAAACTAAATAATTCATATGAGATGTGAATTATAAACAAGCCTGATTTTAAAGTCAAGTTATATCGTGATGTGAATTTATAAAATGTCTAAAGAGTTTGGACATTACATTTATTGGCCAAGCGATAATAAAATAATTATCGTCCTGAAAGTTGTCTTATATGAAGAGGAATATGTCCTCAGAGAAGATAGTGGGAGCTGATAAAACTAAAAGATGTTCTAGATTCACATGTTAACATAACATTAGTAGATAATCTTTAGTTGTTTAGAACCACTCATAACACACATCAGAGAGCTTCATAGATTTTTGAGATTCTTTCAGTGACTAGAAGGATATGTTTGACATATCTGATTTAGCAAGATGTGAAGAGCTCAAAAATAGATTATGATCTAAAATCTATGATAATGATGCTCTCTGTCATTACAACTTTGAGATTGATAAGTTTATTAGAATTCTACTTACCAATACTGTCTATCATCTGATGAGATGATGACAGTTGGATATGAAAAGCGTTCTCTCAATGTGATTGAGGTAAAGATATATATGGTACACCTTTAAAGCTTTTAGAATGTCAAGGAAGCAAGTTATGATTTCAAAGATCATTTTGAATCAAACTGAAGCTTCCTAAGTTGTAATAAAAGTTTTGACTTAATGGTCAAATACTACGTGATCATTAAGAATAATTACAGATTGTGTGTGTGTTAAAAAAAGATAGTGGGAGCACAGTCACATTAGTTATGCGTTGTGATAATAACATCAAAGTCATTGAGAATGACATGAGGATGTTACGATCAGTAAAGGTATTATTAACTATGTTTTCCTCCATAATAGGTTTAGTTATAATATCCTACGTATTGGAAATTACGAATCTATTAAGATAGATCGTGAGGATATTATATTGACCTGTATGTCAAGATGTTTGGTATAAATTTCATAATAAGTCTCAATTGTTGAGATATGAAATTTATTCCTTTAGTCTCACTTTGTTTGCAGAATAACTTAAACCAAAATACGATTTTGGGGATTTCTTAAATCATAATAAGAGGTATTTTGATTTGGTAAGTTGTTGGTATTCCACCCAGAATAAGGAGAATTACACTGCGCTATTTTAAGTGATTTGGTAGGAATAAGTGGAATAAGGAGTGAAATAAAAGGTAAAATTGGGGGAAGGGAGAATTAGGTATTCCAGGTAGAGTTTGGGGAGTTGGAAGGGGAATTAGGCATCCCTGCAATCAAACCAGAATAGGGCCTTTATACCGGTTATTCCAGCCCTATTCCGCAAACAAAGTGAGCCTTAGGGAAAAAGTTTCTTAGAGGATACAAGACTGAAACGCATCACTAAGCACTTGAGAAGTACTAAGGATGCACTCATGTATATGGAGAGGATGATTTGAAACTATGAGTTCACATTGACTCAAATTTCAAGTCAAATAATAGATTCAACCTTCTAGAAGAAAGGAATGGATTGGAAGAGTTCCAATCCAGAACTCGATATTAAGATGACGACATAAACAAGTGATACTGTTATTAGAACAATATGGATGAAAATGTTCATCCATGAATTAAGATGTAGTTCTAAAAGGTCTCTGATAAAATCCCGTTGTTATAGGACAACAGTGGGAGCGATTAATTGTGTGATCGAGCCATGGTCTCTTCAGAAATTGCAGAACATTATGTGAGCATCACCTAGATTTGATGGAGATCAAATGCGAAAGTGATTGGTTTGAGTCCAAGTGGGAGATTGATGGATATAGGTGTCCTCTAAGCCAATCATAAGGCACCTATTTCAATCTGGTTCACTAATCAATGATATTAAATTCATTATGTAGATTGACATATTTATAATTGCGCATAATGAAGTCCATGAATATGTGCAATAGTCATCAGATTATGATGAGATCATAATAATGAGACTGATGACTTATAAACACATATTCTTAATTGTTCCTAGTTATAAGATGTTTGAGAAGGACATCAAACATCTGGTAAGACTAGTACAGTTTATTCCAGCTCATATGATGAGGGTGACTGATCTCGTTAGTTACTCGTGTGGAGACACAATGGTAAACCTGTAGGTGCTCATTGGGGAATGAGTTCACTGAACTGATCTGACATGAATCGCCGAATGGTAATTTACCTGACTGTCAATCGGCTTGATTCATCGTCACAGTGGCGTGGTTGATCCTTGGACTTGAGACACCAAAGACACCTTGTCGGTGGACTTCTGGACTTTGACCTTGACCTACGAATCCCTATCCACGAGATCTCTAATAGTCAAGGATCGGGTCCAGTGGAAGATCTTCGAAGGTGATTGTGTGTTCAATAAAGGATCGTTCGCTTTCAGGTAACTGGAGAGAAAATGCTCTAGAATAGATCTGCAGGGGTCTCTGGCCAGAGTAGAAACAATATCAGAAAATATGTTTTCCGATATTGTACAGCAGAGTCTGATTCAAGTGAGTTGACCATCTAGGGTTTGACACTTGACCATACCCTAGGTTAACTCGAGAGCATTGCGTGAACGAAGGATTATAGCCACGCGGTCACTGTGGACGGACAGGTTCCATGAGTGGATTGCTGAACCCCATTACCTTCCGGGATCATGCGGTGTTGCTTGGCACCCAACTTGATCGGAAGTACGACCGAATTTACATGCGATGTTAATTCGGCTAAGTAATTAGTTAATATCTAGATATTAATTAATTATAATAAGTCAATAACTAGTTATTGGACTTAACAGGCTGAAAACCGGACTGGTAAATGGGCCTAGAGGGTCACACGCAATAAGATTCTCAGTTGGTGGTACATAAGTGAGATTTATATTAACTCGGGGACTTTTGTGAAAAGTCGTGCCAACATAATATATATACGCGCTGTTGAGAAACCCTGGGCCAAGCTCCAGGGTTTCCCCATGCTGGCCGTCATCCCCTCTTTCTCTCTCCTCCGCTGGGCGCCCCATTCGAGGCGCCAAAACAGTCTCCGTCTCCGCCGCGCGTGATTCCCGAAAGTCGGGAATTCCCGTCCGCAGATTTTCGGCAATCGTTGCGGTGACGGATCTTCAGCGAGCGAGCTGATACAGACGAGAGAACGATGATGAACCACCACGAAGGATCACGTGGATACCGCTGGAGGCCGGACGCTTGTGTGGCTCGCGGCATCGCCTCGACGGAACCGAGACGGAAGCGGATTCGAATCCGCGCACGGTAATCGGATTACTTCTCGTTGTTTTCGGTTTTAGTTTTTCGTTCCGAATCAGATCGGCGGGCATCGGGAAGGATAAATTTTGTTCATCGTTTCCGCTGCGTTCTTCGCGTCCCGCCCGGATCCCAACACCCTCCTCCTGTCATTCATGATCAATACAGTACTGGTGTTGATCTTCCTCCGCATGTGCATGCGATGCCCAATCCTGTCTTCGAGGGAGCCATTGACCCAAATGAGCCCTCATCCACCAATCTTTCCGATCTAGTTATCGCCTTAGGGGTTCTAGCCACCCATCTGAATCATCAACAGCTCAAGGCGATCCAGTCCATCTTGAAAGGAAAGATGCCCTTACATTCTACTGAACCAAATTCTACAGTACCCCCTGTCATTCCTCAGCCTCCTCCCCAACAAACTTCCTCTATTCATTAGGCCATGGGAGGCCTGCAACTTTCAACTTCTCGGCCGGCTGGGCCACAATTGTCCTCTTCAAGGCAACCGGCCAGACCGCCAATGCCAACCTACCAAAATGTCCTCGGACATGGCGGCAGCGCTGCCGGACCACAGCCTTATTGTCCACCTTGCCCCGCATATTCCAGGCAGTAGGTGTACCATGTACCACCACTACCTCCTCCCCAAGTTTATCCAACAACTCAAGCCCTACTAGCGAAGATGGAACACATGGATGAGCAGTTCAACAATTTCCAGAAGATGATGGGAGTCAAGGCTACGCCTAAGATCAATCTTCCAAGTCTGCCTGTGTTTCACTTACCACCTTCAGAAATGCCAGTGTATAGGAAATACAATGGTATTGGTAACCCCTTCACCCACCTGAAGGAGTTCATGTACGAATCCTCCTTCTAGTAGAACGTCAAGAAGTCGTTGACATTCTTGTTTAGAAAATCATTAGAGGGACTGGCCCTCGAGTGGTTCTTCTCGTTAGAACCATTTCAGGTGGAGGATTATGGTATCGTATCAAGGAAATTTATTCAACGATATCAGGACAGAATCGCACCGTCCCTATCCATAACTGATCTAGTGGCTGAGAAAATGAAGTACGATGAAGACTTCATCACATTCGCTGATAGATGGAGGAATATGGCAGAGAAAATTAAGGATCATATGTCCGAATCCGAACAGGTTAAAATGTTGGTCTCCAATGCCACCCCCCAATACAAGCTGGTCCTTGCATTGAATAATCTAACCAGCATGGCGGAGCTCTATGAGAGGGAGCGTTATTGCCAGAACGCCTTCAAGGATGCTACCTTCTCCAACGTCTTTGATCCTTACCGACCCAGTAGACCTCCACCTTGGAAGCCTGCTGTGCCAAACTCTCCAAGCATAGGTCCGACAACTGAGGGCACGCTCTCCCACGAGCAAGTCAGTGTCATGAACAATAATCATCCCCAGTTCGTGAGAAACCAGCAACCACCAAACCAGCAAGGTTACAGACCTCCAAACCAGCAAGGTTACAGACCTCCAAACTAACAAGGTTACAGACCTCCAAACCAGCAGTACCAACAGCCACAGTAGCAGCAGTACTAGCAGCCACCGAACCAATAGTACCAGCAGCCTCCAAACTAGCAGTACTAGTAGCCACTGAACCAGCAGCACCAGCCTGCACAGCAACAGTACCAGCCGCGTGCACCGTCGGCATACCATAATGTACCTCCTCCCGGCGATTACAATCAGCCAAGGAAACCTCCAGGCCCGAAAAGGGCAACATATCCAGCACTCCCAGAATCTCTATTGGACATCTTTAATGCCTTGATGGCACCCAATGCCTTAGTCTTGCCTAGAGAGAAAACAGTCTGGCCCCAGAATGCCGATGCTTCGGGGTACTGTTTCTTTTATAGACAACCTGGGCACACGATAGATGCCTGCTTCCAATTTCGAGATTACATCCATGATCTCAACGAACAAGGGGGCATTGACTGCGAGGAGATGAGGAAATACATATCCGCCTTGAAGGCGAGAATACCTCAACAGCAGCAGCAACAACAACAACAACAACAGAGAGCGCCACTGTAACGACCCGCCACCCTATAATTGGGAATCCAATTACTAAATGGGTACCGAATCATTAAAATTTGGAGTCAAATCAGGATCTCGATAAGTCTAGGAAATAAATGATAAACTAAGCTAAACATCCACATCACATTAAATTGTAAGGGAAGTGCAGCAATTAAAAATTATTACAATTCAACTTGACTCAGCAAATAATTACATATTCCAACTGAAAAGTAGTAATTAAGCGTATAGGTCAGAAAAGAAATAACAACTATATTGGGGCATACCCTGGAATGATGGCTGCTAGCACGCCACCCGAGATAAAACCCTCCACGCTACGCCTACCTGGAACCCTCACCTGAAAACCGCAGGGGGTGAGTCTCATCGAAATAGATTCAGTAGGGATCCTTCGATCCCCACCACCCACTTACGCACCCTCAAGTGCAACAACATGAATAAAGGCAATTTAAATAAAGCAGTAAACACAACTCTGAAACCACTCCACCACGGAGTCTACAACCAGCGTCTCGGCTAAACACACAAGTCACACGGCCGAATGCGGAAAACACCGACCTACTGAGACCAAACAGCAACCCCTCGGATAGCGCGCTGGCTACTCCGGCCTGACCGGTTCCAGGTGGTTCTGCTTCCCCCAGCACGAGTGACACTCGGAATGTACCACTCCCACACCGGTACTAGCTATACTCCGGGGTACACCAAGTGACCCTCTCTCTAGGCGTCACCCCACCACTCCCACACCGGCGCTGTGTCACTCCCACACCGACATAGGGTGCCTAAGTGCTAACAACTGTCCCTCTAGGTATATGGTCGCACGAAACATAGCACGGTGCGATCCAATCATGTAGAAACCCTTGTCTTCGAGTACATTTTTAAGCATGCATTTAACCAAACTATCTAACAATGTAAACACATGTTAATTGCACGGATTAATGAGATTCTGTCTTGAATCGCGTCGCCCGTGGCTGACGTCATTCAAGCCTACCTAAACTGGTTCATACGAAATCTAACCTCAGAATGGCCTAAAACGTGTCGCCCTTGGCAACCGCCATTTAAATGACGTCGCTGTCCCTAGACGCTATTTAAAACAGAGACAGAATCCCTTATCTGGGCTAAATCGCGTCTTGGGAGGAAGCCGGCTTTTTAAATGGCGTCGCTGTCCCCAGACGCCATCTAGCTCTCGCAGATAGGTTTCCCCTCCGACCTCCCCGAATCATAAAGTGGGGTTTCTCCTCCAAATTGCACAAAAAACGTATGAAAATAGAGAAGGAGGAGAAGAATCCAAATACCCGTTAAAAATCCATCATTTCTCATTTTATAAAATTAGCATTTTCATCTCGAAAATTCCCTAAAGAACCTATGCCCCCAGCCCCACAAGGGCCCAAACCAAGGGGTCCGACACCGAAACGGACCCAATAACTAGATCCGAAACCTTAATCCTTACATTCTGCCCCCCTTAAAAGAATTTCGTCCTCGAAATTACCGCAACAAAACTAGCACCAATAATAAAATTGCATAGGTAAAAAGGAGAACTTACGAGAAAAGGTAAGGAAACTAATCTCGCATCTCATCCTCTCACTCCCAGGTCGCCTCGCCTCCAGAGCGATGCTGCCAAATTACCTTAACCAGAGGAACAACCTTGTTCCGAAGGACCTGTTCCCTGCGATCCTCAATACCCACTGGAAATTCCGGAAAAGACAAGTCCTCAGCGACTTCCAACTCCAAAAAGTCCAAGACATGAGATGGGTCATGAACATACTTCCTTAGCAAAGAAACATGGAACACATCGTGCACTCCTGCAAGACTGGGCGGCAAGGCTAACTGATACGCCATTTCCCCAATTCGAGCAAGAATGGGAAAAGGCTCAATATATCGCGGACTCAGCTTACCTCGCTTCCCGAATCTCATCACACCCTTAGAGGGTGAGATTCGGAGAAACACGTGGTCCCCAACCTCGAATTCAAGTGGTCTCCCACAGATATCTGCATAGCTCTTCTGCCTGTTCTGAGCTGTAGTCAACCTCTGCTGTACTACCCTGGCAACCTTAGCACACTGCTGTACCAACTCTGGTCCTGCTATCTGCCTCTCGCCAATCTCAGACCAATTCACAGGAGATCGGCACAACCGCCCGTATAATGCCTCATATGGTGCCATGCCGATACTAGAATGATAACTGTTGTTGTAAGCAAACTCCACTGTAGATAAGTGCTACTCCCAAGAACCTCTCCAATCTAGGCAACAAGCCCTGAGCATATCCTCCAATGTCTGAATGGTCCTTTCTGATTGTCCATCAGTCTCAAGATGGTAAGCCGAGCTAAAGGCTAACTGCGGAAAACTCTTCCAGAACCTAGAAGTGAGTCTCGGATCCCGATCTGACACGATGGACAAAGGCACCCCATGTAGAGAGATGATCCTGTCCACAAACAACTTAGCCAACTTATGGACTGACCAGTCCTTTCTAATAGGTAGAAAGTGTGCAGACTTGGTCAATCGATCAACAATGACCCATATTGCATCCCTCCTGTCGGGTGACACGGGTAATCCTATCACAAAGTCCATAGTCACATGCTCCTATTTCCACTCCGAGATCGGTAACGGCTGCAACAACCCTTCTGGTCTCTAGTGCTATGCCTTAACCTACTGACAAGTCAGGCACCTTGCCACATAATCATCTACGTCCTTCTTCATGCTAGGCCACCAAAAGTGCCTCCTCAAACAATGATACATCTTAGTCGTTCCAGGATGCACTGCATATCTAGAATGGTGCGCCTCATCCAAAACACTCCTACGCACCTCTTCTTTAGCTTGAACATAGAGTCTGCCTCTAAATCTGACTGTGTCATCATCCCACAACTCTACCTCTGATACCTGGAGAATCTGCGGTAGCTCTACATCCGCCCTCTGAGCCTCGATCATTGCATGGTACACTGCTAGCCTCACAGTCAAGCTGGCCAACACGGCTCTATCGGCCTCTCGAGGAATCCTAAAGGAGGATTCCACAACCTACTCATATAATTTCCATTCCTGAATCATAAGATGTGATACGACCGTCTTCCGACTAAAGGCGTCTACCACTATGTTCGCCTTGCCCGGATGATAAGAAAGGTCGAGATCAAAATCCTTGATAAACTCCATCCACCTGCGTTGCGTCAAATTCAGATCCCTCCGA
Source organism: Zantedeschia hybrid cultivar (assembly GCA_030544215.1). Taxonomy (NCBI): domain Eukaryota; kingdom Viridiplantae; phylum Streptophyta; class Magnoliopsida; order Alismatales; family Araceae; genus Zantedeschia; species Zantedeschia hybrid cultivar. Next base: position 55,025,671 of record JARZZO010000008.1, on the reverse strand, counting down.
GTGAAAACATACTTCAGGCTCTTGTGATCAGTGAAGATCTGAAACTTCTCCCCACATAAGTAGTGCCGCCAGATCTTTAGAGCAAATACCACAGCCGCTAACTCTAAGTCATGAGTGGGATAGTTCTCCTCATGCTTCTTCAGCTGCCTAGAAGCATAGGCCACAACCTTACTATGCTGCATCAGAACTGAACCCAAACCTCGACGAGATGCATCGGAGTAAACCACAAATCCACCTAAACCTGATGGAAGCACCAGGACTGGAGCCGAAGTAAGACGAGCCTTCAATTCAGCGAAACTCTGCTCGCACTCTTCGCTCCACACAAAACGAACACCCTTACGAGTCAACCTCGATAAGGGGTTGCTATTGAAGAAAAATCCTGGACAAACCGTCTGTAATACCCTGCTAACCCCAGGAAACTCCTGATCTCAATCACAGTTGTCGGTCTGCCTCAGTCCAACATTGCCTCAATCTTGGCTGGATCTACAGCAATGCCATCTCCAGAAATGACATGCCCGAGGAAGTGTACCTTATCTAGCCAGAATTCACACTTGCTAAACTTGGCATAGAGTTGGTGCTCTCTTAGAACCTGCAATACCACCTGAAGAGGTATGGCATGCTCTTCCTGAGAAGAAGAATATATCAAAATATCATCTACAAACACCACCACAAACTGATCCAGTTAGACCTTGAAGACCCGATTCATTAAATCCATAAAAGTTGCCGGAGCATTGGTCAAGCCGAAAGGCATAACCAAAAACTCATAATGCTCGTACTGAGTCCTAAAAGCCGTCTTACTCACATCAACCTCACGGATCCTCATCTGGTAGTACCCTGATCTCAAGTCAATCTTCGAGAATACCTTGGCAGACTATAACTAGTCCATCAAATCATCGATTCTCAGAAGTGGGTACTTGTTCTTTATCGTTACCTGGTTTAGCTGTCTATAATCAATGCACAACCTTAGAGAACCATCCTTCTTCCTAACAAATGGAACTGGAGCACCCCACGGAGAAGTATTGGGATGGATAAAACCTTTATCCAGCAATTCAAGCAACTGTGCTTTCAACTCAGCGAGTTTGGCCGGAGCCATCCGATACGGGGCCTTAGACAAGGGTGTCGTACCTGGTGCAAGCTCGATAGTAAACTTAACCTCCTGTTGAGGAGGAAGGCTAGACAACTCCTCAGGAAACACATCAACAAAGTCACAGACTACAGGTATCTCCCAAGGACTGGAACCACTACTAACACCAGCTACAACTACCGAGGCAAGGAAAGCCTCACAACCGCCAACAAGCAATCTCTGGGCCTTAAAAGCATAAATAAGAGTACCACAAGAAGAGAGCCTAATACCTTGGAAGTAGAAGGCCGGGATACCTGGAATGGAGAAACGCACCCTCTTTCTGTGGTAGTCCACCTCAGCATAATAAGCCTCCAACCAATCCATACCCAAGATGACATCAAAGTCACGAATGGCATGCACAACTAGCTGGGCAGGTAACTCATGACCCTTAATAGTCAAGGGAACCTCACTCAAACAATTATAAGACAATATGAAATTCCCAGAAGGAACCTCAACCATCAGTCCATCAGATAACTCATCAACGGGTGTAGAAAGAATATCTACGAACTGCTCAGAAATAAAGGAATGCGAAGCACCCGAATCAATCAACATATGCGCGGAGTTCCCAAGGACAGAAAGTGTACCTTCCACCAAGTTGGACTCACGAGCCTCCTTCCTGGTGATACCAAGAACTCTCTCCTGGGTCCTCGGCTTCTTCTGATCACCTGGTCCCTGCCCCTGACCATGCCCCTGCGGGCAAAACCTCGCCAAATGGCCCTGTTGGCCACAAGTATAACACCTCCCAGAAAAAGCAGGACACTGAGTCCCACCATGAGTACCACCACAATGACGACAAGCTGCCGGAAGCCTTTGAGCTGCCTCCTGCTGAGCACTAGACACCGACTGACTTTGCTGGCTCTGCCTGGGTCTACTACCACTGCTGCTGCCACCGCCTTGAAAGAACCTCCTGAATCTAAAGCCGAGTGAAGAAGATCCCGATCCAGACGAAGGAGTTGTTGCTACTATCTTCCCCTTGCCGTAAGTCAGCCCTTGAGTAACTAGTCCCCTCTCCCGAGCCGACTAATCGTGTTGTGCCTCGACAGCTGCGGCACACTTAACTGCTGACGCCAAGTCTGTACAACAGTGGGATGCCACAAAACTCCTCAAGTTGTACCTCAGTCCATCCACGAACCTCTCTGTCCGACGCCCTTCGTCTTCTGAAATAAAGGGCACGAACCTCCCAAGCGAAACAAATTTCATCTGATACTCAAGCACTGTCATGCTCCCTTGGGTCAACTCCATAAATTCCCTCTCGTTGGCCTTCTGGACATGCCTAGGAAAGTACTGTGCATAGAACTCCTTCACCTGAAAACCGCAGGGGGTGAGTCTCATCGAAATAGACTCAGTAGGGATCCTTCGATCCCCACTACCTACTCACGCACCCACAAGTGCAACAACACAAATAAAGGCAATTTAAATAAAGTAGTAAACACAACTCTGAAACCACTCCACCACAGAGTCCACAACCAGCGTCTCGGCTAAACACACAAGTTACACGGCCGAACGTGGAAAACACCGACCCGCTGAGACCAAACAGCAACCCTTCGGATAGCGTGCTGGCTACTCCGGACTGACCGGTTCCAAGTGGTTCTGCTTTCCCTAGCACGAGTGACACTCCGACTGTACCACTCCCACACCGGTACTAGCTATACCCCGGGGTACACCAGGTGACCCTCTCTCTAGGCGTCACCCCACCACTCCCACACCGGCGCCGTGTCACTCCCACACCGACACAGGGTGCCTAAGCGCTAACAACTGTCACTCTAGGTCCATGGTCGCACGAAATATAACACGGTGTGATCCGATCACGTAGAAACTCTTGTCCTCGAGTACATTTTTAAGCATGCATTTAACCAAACTATCTAACAATGTAAACACATGTTAATTTCACGGATTAATGAGATTCTGTCTTGAATTGCGTCGCTCATGGCCGACGTCATTCAAGCTTACCTAAACTGGCTCATACAAAATCTAACCTCAGAATGGCCTAAAACGCGTCGCCCTTGGCAGCCGCCATTTAAATGGCGTCGCTGTCCCTACACGCTATTTAAAACAGAGACAGAATCCCTTATCTGGGCTAAATCGCGTCTTGGGAGGAAGCCGCCTTTTTAAATGGCATCGCTGTCCCCAGACGCCATCTAGCTCTTGCAGATAAGTTTCCCCTCTGGCCTCCCCGAATCACAAAGTGGGGTTTCTCCCCCAAGTTGCACAAAAAACGTATCAAAATAGGGAAGTAGGAGAAGAATCCAAATACCCGTTAAAAACCCATCATTTCTCATTTTATAAAATTAGCATTTTCACCCCAAAAATCTCCTAAACATGCTCCAAAGCGGGGAAAACATGGTTTTAATCAAAACACAACGGAGATCGTTACCCTTCTGGTTTCTTGAACTCCTCCGAGCTCCAAGCCGCTGAACTGTCATGCCACAAGCTGCCGCCGGTATCGCTGTAGATGTCGTTACTCCACTGGGACGTCGGCCGCCGTCTGGAGAGCAACACGCCGCAGAGGAAATGGTGGTAGTAGTGGTGGAAGTTAGGGGGGGGGGGTTGATGGAGTGGAGGGAGAGGAAAGGAAGGAGAAGGGGTAGGGAGAGCGAAGAGATCGGAGAGAGGGAGGTGAGAGAAGAAGATGAGAGAAATGTGGGAAAGGAGGGAGGGTTCGCGGGTTTAAACCGAACCTAGCTAAAACGCGTCGTCCAATACTGACACCATTCAAGTGACAAGACCAGGGCCATACTCTCACGGCTCGAAACTGGCATCCAGGGATGCTGTTTGAACCGCGTCGTATGCCCCCAGCCCCACAAGGGCCCAAACCAAGGGGTCCGGCACCGAAACTGACCCAATAATTGGATCCGAAATCTCAATCCATACAGCCAGCATAGGCGGCAGCACCTCCGAACATGGGTATAGTACAGAACCCACTACCGGAGCATCAACATCATAATCAGATTGCCTCCATCTTGACGAATAGCCAGTCTGAGGCTAACTGAGGGCAGCAATGGAAGGTAGAGGACTCTTCCTCTATTTACTCAATAGGTCACCTCCCGAGCACCACCGAGCAATCGCCACGCTACATTCTCCGTATACCCAAACCGCAACTCATTACCATTAAACCCATTACACCATCCACCACCACGTCTCTATTAGACAACCCTCCACGAGCCAACTATATACCCCTCATGCCATCCAAATCACTGCTCCGCATATCATTCCCTACATCACCTACCACAACCACTTATCCTAGTACCATACAACCATTCAAACCATTACTCCATATGCCATTCCCCACTTCACCTGCACCGACCACTTACCCCTCCACCATCCAGCCCTCTAAACCCCTCATCCACACCATCCCTTCACTAAACAACACCATGCCATCACCCGTTGACCAACCCCCCACACCATCTAAAGCACCCACCAACCGCGCGGTGCTCAAACTGTCACCTGGACCTTCCACTATTGAAGAACATACGCTCCGGAGCGGGAGGATCTTCAACAAGGTCTTTCCTCAATCCACGGTCAGAGACGGCCCATCACAGCCGCCAGAGGAAGTTCATACTGATGACAGTGCACCAGGCACTCAGTATGACCTGTTGAAACAATTAGACAGGACACCGGCACGAATCTCCGTGCTCAAGTTGATCAAGAGATTCAGGACCCATCAGGAAGCCCTGATGGAGTATTTGCAGAAGGTAATGGTCAACGAAGATGTGTCGGTGGAGAAGATCACTACACTGTTAGTTCCTCAGGGGGATCAGCCCTCTATTTCATTCCATACTTCAGAACTAGCACCACCAGTAGTTAGAAGCATGGCTCTGAACATTACGGTCAACATCTGCAAGAAGGCCATAGATACATGCCTGGTTAACACAGGGGCCTCAATTAATATTCTATCACCAAAGATCCTTGAACTGTGTGGTATACCCAAGGAGAAATGGCTGCCTTCTCCAATTTCTATTACAGCCTATGACAATTCTACCCGTTCCCCTCTGGGAATGAATTATTTGAAGGTAGAGTTAGGCCCTGTTTGTCATAACAAGGTCGAGTTCTACATCTTAGAAATCGACTCATCTTTGAAGGGCATCCTTAGCCGCCCTTACATTAAGTCCCTTGAGGCAATTCCCTCTACAAATCATCACTGCCTCAAATTCCTATACAAGGGACGCATTATTAAGGTTACGAGTATGCCGATTCTTGCTAGCACTCATTCTCTGAATATCAGACCGACCCCTTTACCTGGCCAACAACCTCTGTTGTCGGTATTACAGGTTTGCCATCTTATGGTTGATCCTTTGAAAGCCAGTACACTTGATTCCTATCTAATTGATGCCATGAAACGGGGAAAGTGGATGAGTACCCCTGGTTGGAAAATTATGATGAAAGGTGGCTATCATTCTAGAAAGGGCTTGGGCACACAATTGCAGGGCAGAATTACGTCCATTAAAGACAGCCGAAGGACACCCGGTAATGACCTGGGCTATAGACCAAGAAGAGTTAGACATGACATCGTACAACAACAAGAAGATGAAGACGGTTAGACGGCCTAGGAAACAATGTCCACCCATGTAAAGAAGGCCGGAATCCCTTGACATGGACCCTACATGCATATTTTGTCAAGGGGCCCATAATTAGTCATGATAATGATAACATAGTGCTAATTACTTCGCAGTTCGACTTGCATGACATATATGGAAGGGACCTGGCCAGACACTGCTCAGAATTACTGATGTACCAGTCCTTGGAGGCTCTGCGGCTAATGAAAAGGAGAAAATTTCAAGATCCAGAAGATCCAGAATGTGAATGGTACCGGTGGTTCGACCTGAGGGATTTATACATTGCACTGAACATATTATTTCTTGATCCCTCAGAGCCGAAGTGGCCGCCGCTGATAGACGAGCTGATTGAAGGGCCTGGCGCCATTTTTGACAAGAGAATTCTGCTGTCCGAGGAAACAGATGAAGGGGAGCCAGATGACCTGGTTACACTACTGATTTTCTCTGGAGAGGAACCTATCCCTCTTGCATTTTCACCCTTTACAGTCTATTCCGCACCCTACTCCTGACCCCGACTTGGTCGCGGGTCATCACTGAAGATATCCCACGGGCTCCGCCCATTATGGTCACTCTGTCCCCACGGGACCTTATTCCTCAACCTCCTCTCGACCTAGAGAGGATGTATGATTTAATCTGAGACATACTATTGTATGATCCCCCCAATCCTTTGGCCTTAGTGCCACTTCTTCCATCTCATTCTCCTCCTATTCATATCCATTCTTGTTTCATGATTAACTCCTCCTTTCTCAAAAAAAAAAAATGCCAATTCGGCAACTTCTTCCTCCCAGATCCTCGTTGAGGAAACCTCATACTTGTCCGATTGTACCCCATCGCGTGGGTCCTTCGGGCAAGATTCTCTTCTAGATCTACTATGTCCCTACCCACAGGAGGATTCCCCTGTATCACCTCATGTATTCCATGATTTTTATCCTTCTTCGTCCCCATTAGGTAAGGATAGGGAGTCTAGTGAAGTTAGGGAGTCTAATTCTGGGCAAGTTAATCATGTTAGAAAGTCTAAGAAATCTAAGGGTAGGAGAATCCCAGATAGATACCTCTAGGATCTAGCTTTCAAATGCCTTTTTTGTTCTCAAATTCCTCAGCTGTTAGAGAATCCTATTCAGATGCCAGAAGATTGTAAAGTCGATGAGTCAGTCAATGATGGATATGGGGTGTATGAATTGATACACAAGAAAGACCCCATTACTGAAGATGAGGAAGATGACGAGGATGCAGCTGAGACGTATGCCAGTAGAGTAAAAAGATTTGATGAACCTTCGGCTGCCGTAGAAGAGCCTACCAAAGAGATTAACCTAGGAACTATAGACGAACCTAAGCTTGTCCTCGTCAGTAAAAATCTTTCTAAAGTAGATGAGGAGGCCGTGGTCCAAGTTCTCAAAGACTATAAGGACACCTACGCCTGGAGCTATGAGGATATGCCAGGGTTAGACTCATCACTAGTAGAACATCGATTGACATTAAAGGATAGAGCTAGCCCGGTTAAGCAAAAGTTAAGGCGATTCCACCTACATATGGCTTTGAAAATAAAGGAATAGGTCGATAAGCTGCATAAAGCCAAGTTTATTAGAGTTGTCCTCTATCCGCAATGGGTGGCCAATATATTCCCGGTTATGAAAAAGGATGGGAAGGTCAGAATCTGTATTGACTTCCAAGATTTGAACCGGGCATGTCCTAAGGATGACTTTCCACTGCCTCACATTGATGTACTCATCGAAAATACAGCTGGCTACGAAACTCTATCGTTTATGGATCGATTCTCAGGATATAACCAAATTAAATTGGCAGAAAATGATCAAGAGAAAACATCATTCACCACACCTTGGGGAACATATTGTTATGTCATTATGCCTTTTGGATTAAAGAACGCTGGAGCCACTTATCAAAGGGCTATGATAGTGATATTCCATGACATGATGCATATCGATCTAAAAGTGTATGTGGATGACCTGTTAGTAAAATCCAAGACTAAGGCTGAGCATGCTAAAGTTTTGGCAAGAGTTCTAGAAAGATCCAGAGAATATCAGTTAAAGAAGAACCCCAAGAAATGTGTATTCGGGATATCCTCAGGAAAATTACTTTGATTCATTGTCAGTAAGCGGGGAATTGAGATCGATCCCAACAAGGCAAAAGCTATCAGAGAGATGCCACCTCCCAAAAATTTGAAAGAGTTGAGAGGATTGATTGGAAGATTGCAATTTATTCGCCGATTTGTCTCCCAACACCCACAAAGGTGTAAGCTGTTTTACGAGCTTACCAAGTTGGGAGTCAAATTCAATTGGGACGATAAGTGTCAGGAGGCATATGATGGATTGAAGAATTATTTAGCAAGTCCTCCTGTCTTAAGACCACCATCTCTGGATAAACCTTTAATTCTATATATTTCTGTCCTGGATGATGCGGTGGGGGCTGTCTTAGCACAAGAAGATGAAAAAGGAAAGGAGAGGGCAGCCTACTATATCTCTAAACTTCTCAACCCCACAGAACATAAGTGCACAGCGATGGAGAAAACATGTGCAGCACTTGTATGGGTGGTCCAAAAGCTGAAGCACTATTTTCTGGCTCACGAAGTTCATCTCATCGCTAGGATGAATCCTAGTAAGTTTCTTCTTGAGAAATCCGTTCTCACTGATAGGTTAGCACGGTGGCAAAGCTTTCTATCTCAATTTGATATTATCTACATACAACAGAAGGCAATCAAAGGTTATGCCATAGCAGAACATCTTGCTCATCATCCCCTTCCTCGTTTTGATCCAGTCCAATCGGAGTTTCCGGATGAGGAACTGATGTCCATAGACATAATCAAAGATGATATGTGGACTCTACATTTCGACGGAGCTTTGAATTCCCACGGTAAGGGTATTGGCATTGTTCTGTTATCACTTGAAGGTGTCACTATTCCACAAGCCTTTCAGCTTGACTTTCCAGTCACTAACAATATAGCTGAATACGAGGCACTCCTTGCTGGCCTCGAGGCTGCTCATCTCCATGGTGCTACCAAACTCAGAATTGTGGGTGATAGCCAATTGATCCTTCACTAAGTGCTCACTAAATATCGAACTCTTGATCCTAAGCTTAAGCCTTATCAAGAACTTACTTTGGCTTATGCCAAGCTTTTCACTAAATTGATCTTCATCCATATTCCTCAGAATCAGAACATCTTAGCTGACGCTCTAGCTTTCCTCGCATTATCCCTTAACTTTCCAATTAGCAGACAATTTGAATCGATCATTGTTCATAAGCGTCTCTCACCTGCCGTGAAAGACCTTTCATTCCTTAGAACTAAAGAAAAGTTGCTGAAGAAGGTCAGAGATGGAGACATTGTGGAGAAACGAGAGATTATGTTGATGGAGTTGCTAGAAAAGATGAATGATGAAGAGAAACCATGGTACTATGAAATTGTCAGATATTGTGAAGATCAATCATATCCTGAAGAAGCCACTGCTGAGGAAAAAAGAGCTATTAGGAGAGTTGCTCAAAGGTACAGTCTAGTTGGATGAGCACTTTATAAAAGAGGTTTTGATGGAGTTCTCTTGAGATGCTTAGATGAGGATGAGCTTTGGAAGATCATGGAAGGAGCTCATGCTGGAGTTTGTGGTGGCCATGTTAATGGACAAATGCTATCAAAGAAGATCCTTAGACAAGGACTCTATTGGCCAACCATAGAAGAAGATTGTGTAGGGTTTGTTCGTAGGTGTGCCAAGTGTTATGCCGACAAGATCCACTCCCCTGCATCTTCACTTCATCATGTTTCCTCCCTATGCCCTTTCTCCATATGGGCTTTCCCCGTCATTGGACCCCTTGGTAATCCTGATTCCGGCATTAAGCAAAAATCCTTCATTCTCACGGCAACAGAATACTTCACCAAGTGGGCAGGAGCCGAAGTATACACGGAAGTCAAAGCATCCACCGTCTGCAAATTCATCATGAAGAACATCATCACAAGATTCGGAACTCCAAGCACTATCGTCACCGACAATGGACTGCAGTTTGTATCACAGGAGTTGAAGGACCTCTACAACAGGTATAAAATTACATTGCATCATTAATCTCCTTATTATCCTTAAGGCAATAGCCAAGTAGAAGCAACTAACAAGATTTTGATAAAAATCATCAAAAAGACGTGTAAATCTAATAAATTCATAGATTGGCCAAAGAAACTGATTGAGGCTCTATGGGCATACCGAACTTCAATCTGCACGCCCACTGGGCAGACTCCGTATTCCTTAACATTTGGAATGGAGGTAGTAGTTCCATGCGAAATCCTCATACCGTCATTAAGAGTACAATTGAACTAAGAATTCTCTATTGATGAGCATCGCTCAACACTCCTTACTCAATTGGAACTCTTAGACGAGAAAAGATGGTCAGTAGCTAATCATGCACGAGTATATCAAAATAGATTAGCATGTTTTTATCAAAAGAAAGTCATCGAACGTAAGTTCAAAGTTGGTGAAATAGTCGTCAAAAGAATCTTTGTAAAACCTGGTGGTCCACATTCTAAGCTCCAACCCAATTGAGAAGGACCATATGTCATATCGCATACTTTTCCTGGTAACGCTTATCGCTTAGTCAATGCAGAAGGGCAAGAGTTAACTCACCCCTAGAATGGTCTGTATCTTAAGAAATACTACCCTTAGGTTAGAGAGTCGATCAGCATGGTGCAAAGACTAGTAGAATAAAAAAATTTAGAAACTCAAATTCCCTTATCAGTCTGGATAATTTAATTCAAGCACATTACTACATATATTGACACGTTTGATTCATGAATAACAAGAGATGTAAAGTTCGAAAGAATACTGAAAGCTTGACTAAGGGCGTAGAGTGCAAATCATTCTTTTTTAAAAAAAAATCAGTTTTTTACATTTGGCCCACGATCTCGGAACGAGGCTTAGAATAGACTACCAAGAATACCCGCCATCTTAGTAGGAGGCCGTCATAAAAAAAAAGGGGGAGATCCGTCGCATGAAAAGAAAAGCAAAAGCGAAAAGGCAAAAAGCCAAATATTGAATCAAAAGGCCATTACATTACAAACGTTACACTAAGGCCACGAAATCAAATGAAAAGGGAGCGCAAGGTCAATAAATACTCCAGAAAGAAAATGACCGAACCTCAACAAATATTAGGGTAAGAAAGGGACATCTTTTTGGGTCTCCAAAACCTTCTCGTAGGCTTTCTAAATGAATTCTTCCTTTCTTTCTAATGAGGCGTACTCCAAGCTTAAGGAACGACTTTGATTGACTAAGGTCAGACCATCGAATGGGATCACAAATGAAAACACAAGTTCAAGCACGATGAGTCAAAGTTAGATTATTGAAGAACAATTTGGGAATTAAGTTAATAAATGAATATGTTCTTTTAATCTGAGTACTATGCTGGTCTTTTAGTTTGCACATTATTTCCAAAATCAAAATTATATATATATTTCAAAATTTAAAAAAAAAGTACATATCTCAAAATCCAAAAATATGTACACTTCAAAATCCAAAAAAAGTACATATCTCAAAATCCAAAAAAAAATATGTATATTTCGAAATAAAAAAAGAAAAGTACATATCTCAAAATTCAAAATATGTATATTTCAAAATCCAAAAAAAAAATATGTATCCAAAAAAATAGATATTTCGCAAATTCAAAAAAAATAGATATGTCAAAATCCAAAAAATATATATACGTTCCAAAACCCAAACAAAATGAGTATTTCAAAAATAAAAAATATTTTAATTAACATCTACTTGTAGCATTTAGTGTGCTTCATTCCTTTATTTTCAGCGAGCATCTGCATGCTTGTATGTTGCATCTTACTCCGTTATTTCCTTCAGTTCAATTATTACCATTACCTTTGTTAAATAAAGGCTATGCCCCTTGACCCTTCTACCAATGATAGGATCGAGTAGCCAGTTACTTAACCGGGCAAGGGGTTAAGCCTAACAGATACTTAACCTGTTTGCTAAGTCATATGCAGGGCACAGGAATGTGAATCAAAGATACAAGGCACAAAGCTGAAGGCAAGAGTTTCATATATATATCAAAATGTGTTTTGCATACATGAAGAGTCCATCATCATCAAGACTCACAAAAAAAAAGAGGAAAAGTACATGATATGCAGCCATCAGGCTGGCTCTCCCCTGCCCCCTCGTCGAATTGGCTCTGAGCCTCATCTGGGGCATCCGGTGCTGGTCCTCGGCTAGGTGGCGGTGGTGGCCCCATCAGGCTTGGCCTGGCCTGACCAGAGGAGATGGCCACGCTCGCGGTGAACGCACTCCCGTGTCCCCTTTCCTGCGCTCGCTGGCGGGCACATCGGTAACGTTCCTCCATGCTGCATCGCTCATGCTTCGCAACGCCAAGCTGGACCCGGAGGGAGGTCACCTCAGCATCAACTCACTGCCACTCCTACCGCTCGCGCTCCCGATCCTCAGTAAGTATCTCTAGACGACTCTGGAGGCGTGTAAGCTCCCGAGGTAGGTCGTCGCTGGAGAGACGTGCCAGCTGCTCCTCCAAAGCCCTGACACGAGCAGCATCAGCCTGGGCTCGAGTAGTCGCCCCACGAGACTACTCCAACTTCGTCTCAACCCTCTGAAGGGCTTCCTGAAGCTCAACAACCTACAAGGGAAGATATTGTCAATTCAAGATCATCAAGCAATCAATATGAAATTTAAGTCAAAGGAATTATAACTTACTCGGGAGGCCCAATCCTCTTCCGCAAGAGAGGCTCGGTGGATGGCAGAAGATAGCTGACCCTGAAGATCAGCGAGGACGGCCTCGTGAGCAGTCGAAGATGATGAAGCGCCAAAGGAAGGAGGAGCCGCCTGGGTGTAGATGGCTCGTTGCACCAAAAGAACAACTGTCAGTGGCTAATCGTCATGTAAGGACCCGCCACCCTATAATCGGGGATCCGATTACTAAATGGGTACCGAATCATTAATTTGGAACCAAACCAGGATCTAGTAAGTTTGGGAAATAAATAATAAACTAAGCTAAACATTCACATCGCATTGAATTGAAATGAAAGTGCAGGAATTAAAATTATTACAATGCGACTCGATACAGCAAATAATTACATACTCCAACTGAAAAGAAATAATTAAACATATAGGCCAGAAATAAATAACAACTACATCGGGGCATACTCCGGAACAACCGCTGAAGGCGCTCAACACGCGGCCGCACACTCTGCTCTAGGTCTGCTGGGAGTCCTCACCTGAAAACCACAGGGGTGAGTCTCAAGACAAGACTCAGTGGGATCCTTCGATCCCCACTGCCCACGCACACACCCACAAGTGTAAGGTACGGCTAACGGTAAAGCAACGAACACAAAAGTAAGTACACTACTCCTATATCTCGATATGAACCATGTGCATTCGAAATATAACATGCATATTTCTAGAATCATTCTATCAAGGAGTCAACAACTCGCGTCTCGGCTTAGCACTGACCGAAGGTGTCTCGGCTTAGCACTGACCGAAGGTGTCTCGGCTTAGCACTGACCGAAGGTGTCTCGGCTACACAACCGAGAGTAGGAAACACCGATCACACAACCGAAGGTAGGAAACACCAACCCGCTGAGACCAAACAGTAACCCCTCGGATAGCATGCTAGCTACTCCGGCCCAACTGGCTCAGGTGGTTACTCCTTCCCTCAGCATGAGTGACTCTCCGAATGTACCACTCCGACACCGGTACTAGCTGACCCCGGGGTTAACCAGGTGACCCTCTCTCACTAGGCGTCACCCCGCCCACGCCCCCACCGGCGCTGTGCTCACGCCCCCACCAGCACAGGGTGATAAAGCGCTACAATGTCACTCTAGGTCCACAGTAACACAAAACACCAAAACCCGGCACAGTACGATCCGGTCACGTGAAAAGCCCACGATCGCACGACACCACCACGCGGTGCCATCCGGTCATGAAGAATCCGTCATTGTCGAGTGCACCAAAACATGCATAACCAACTATCTAGCAGTACGAACACGTTTTACTGGCATGAATTAGTGAGGTTCTGTCTCGAATCGCGTCACCCAAGGCCGACGCCATTCAAGCTCCATGTACAGGTTTATGTGAAACAGTCTTCGGGCCGAAGGGGTCTCGGCCAGGCGATTTCTGTCTAAAAGGCGTCATGATGGCCCGACGCCCTTCAAAAAGGCGTCGTCCATGCACGTCGTCTTTCAACCCGCCCGAAGGGACATCGGTCCGAAGGGATCTCGGCCCGCTATTCGAAGACAAGCCCGCCCAGGAACCCAAAATCTGCCATGGGCCCGAGGGCTCCCTTTCAACCCATAAAACCCCAAAGTTACTTAAAAACAGAGGAGAAAGAGGGGCAATACAATCCATAGGAAAATCACCTTCATAGCAAGTCCCCCATATCAATCAAAAGAGCACCTAAAACATGCTCATTCTTCCCCCCAAAACCAGAGATCCATAATCATGCTTGAACGGTAAAAACTTGGTTAAAACGCGATGCTATGGGAACCGTCACCCTACCGGACACTTGAACGCCTCCGAGCTTCAAGCCGTCCACCCGACTCGCCCCACGCCGCCGCCGGTACCGCCGTGGTCGTCCTTGCTCCACCGTGACGTCGGCCGCCGTCCGGAGAGTAGAACGCCGCAGTGGAGATGGAGGTGGCAGTGGTAGGAGCTAGGTAGAGGATGGAGTGGAGGGAGAGGTGAAATGGTGGGAGGAAAAGAGGGAGGCGGAGGAATCGCCGCTGAGATCGCCGGAGGGGAAGGAGAGAAAAAGAGAAGGAGAAAAATGAGGAAAGAAGGAGGGCTCGCGGGGGTTAACCAGGCTAAAACGCGCCGACCGAGGCAGACGCGGTCCAGCCGACACGTCAGGTGATGTGACGGCCGCAAGGACAAATTTCTGAAACGCGTCGACCGAGGCACGCCGTTCAGCCGACACGTCAGGGCCGCACTCTGACACGACAGTGCCGTACGCTACGCGGCCCAAAGCCAGCCCACGTGGCACCCTCGAGTCGCCGATCATCCCGAGTCGGTCTCGGCCGCCGACCTCGGACTCCTCCCACTGGTCTCGACGCCGAGCGCCGGCTGCCTCTCGGTCCGAAGGACATCCGGTTTCGCACCGCCCGAAGGGGTCTCGGCCCTGCTTCCGAAGACAAGCCAACGCCCGACCGAGCCACTCTCGGCCTCGGGCCTTCGGCTTCGCCTCCGTCGCCATCCGGATCCCCGTCGGGCCTCGACACCGATCCGACCCAGCCTCGGATCCAAACTTAGGGTTCCAGCCTCGGAATCCGGTCGAGATAGATCCAGTCTACATCATGTAGCCAGAACTACAGGGTCCGACCCCGAAAACCGGATCCGAAGGTCTCGATCCTTACATTCTCCCCCCCTTAAAAGAATTTCGCCCCCGGAATTGACTGCTATAATTAATAAGGTCAAAACAGGGATACAAGTTCACAAGGAAACTTACGAAAAGAGGTAAGGGAACTGTTCCCACATCCCATCCTCTCGCTCCCAGGTTGCCTCACCTCCGGAGCGATACCGCCAAATCACCTTGACCAAAGGTACAATCTTGTTCCGTAGGGCCTGTTCTCTGCGATCCTCAATACGAACAGGATACTCTGGGAAGGACAGGTCCTCTGCGACCTCCAACTCTGAAAAATCCAACACATGAGACGAATCCTGAACATATTTTCTTAGCAAGGAAACATGGAACACATCGTGCACTCCTGCAAGACTGGGTGGCAAGGCCAGTTGATACGCGGTTTCCCCAATTCGAGCAAGAATGGGAAAAGGCCCAATATATCGCGGACTCAACTTGCCTCGCTTCCCGAATCTCATCACACCCTTGGAGGGTGAGATTCGAAGAAACACGTGGTCCCCAACCTCAAACTCCAGCGGTCTCCGTCTGACGTCAGCATAACTCTTCTGCCTATTCTGCGCTGCGGTCAACCTCTGCCGAACTATCCTGGCAATCTCAGCACACTGCTGCACTAACTCTGGTCCCGTTATCTGTCTTTCACCGATCTCGAACCAACACAACGGAGATCGACACGGTCGCCCATATAAAGCCTCATAAGGCGCCATGCCAATACTGGAATGGTAACTGTTGTTGTAGGCAAACTCCACGGTGGACAAATGCTGCTCCCAAGAACCTCCCCAATCTAGGCAACATGCCCTGAGCATATCCTCCAAGGTCTGAATGGTCCTCTCCGACTGCCCGTCAGTCTCGGGATGATAAGCCGAGCTGAAGGCCAACTGAGTGCCCAATGCCTTCTGAAAGCTCTTCCAGAACCTGGAAGTGAACCTTGGGTCTCGATCTGATACAATGGACAAAGGTACCCCGTGCAGAGAGATGATCCGGTCTACAAACAACTTTGCCAGCTTGCCGACCGACCAGTCCTTCCTAATAGCTAGGAAGTGTGCCGACTTGGTCAGCCGATCAACGATGACCCAGATGGCGTCTCTCCTGCTAGGGGATGCAGGCAATCCCATCACAAAGTCCATCGTCACGTTCTCCCATTTCCACTCTGGAATCGGCAAGGGCTGCAGCAATCCTCCAGGTCTCTGATGCTCGGCTTTAACCTGCTGACAAGTCATACATCTAGCCACATATTCAGCCACATCTTTCTTCATACCAGGCCACCAGAAGTGTCTCCTCAAACAATGATACATCTTCGTTGTCCCTGGATGCACTGCATATCTCGAACGGTGCGCCTCATCAAGAACACATCTGCGCACGTCCTCCTCAGTCGGGACATAAAGTCTGCCTCTGAACCTGACAGTACCGTCATCCCATAATTCCACTTCTGACCTCTGGAGAATCTGTGGTAATTCAACATCTGCCCTCTGAGCCTCAATCACAGCATGATACACGGCTGGTCTCACAGTCAAGCTGGCCAACACGGCTCTGCCATCTCCGCGTGGAACCCTAAAGGAAGATTCCACCACCTGCTCGAACAATTTCCACTCTCGAACCATAAGGTATGACATGACCGTCTTCCGACTCAAGGCGTCTGCCACTACATTAGCCTTGCCCGGATGATAAGAAAGGTCAAAGTCATAATCCTTGATAAACTCCATCCACCTCCGCTGCCTCAGATTCAGGTCTCTCTGAGTGAACACATATTTCAAGCTCTTGTGATCGGTGAAAACCTGAAATTTCTCTCCATATAAGTAATGTCTCCAGATCTTAAGTGCAAACACCACGGCTGCAAGTTCCAAATCATGGGTAGGATAGTTCTCCTCATGCTTCTTCAGCTGCCGAGAAGCATAAGCAACTACCCTGCCATGTTGCATTAGGACTGCGCCCAAACCTCGACGGGACGCATCTGAATAAACCACGAATCCACCTGTCCCAGATGGAAGCACCAGCACTGGGGCTGTCGTGAGGCGAGTTTTTAGCTCAACAAAACTCTGCTCACAATCCTCAGTCCACACAAAACGAACTCCCTTTCGAGTCAACCTCGACAAGGGGGCCGCTATAGAAGAAAACCCCTGAACAAACCGCCTGTAATAACCAGCAAGCCCCAGGAAGCTCCTGATCTCAGTCACTGAACTCGGCCTGCTCTAGTCCATCACTGCCTCGATCTTGGCTGGATCCACTGCGATACCCTCGCCAGAAATAACGTGCCCAAGGAAGTGCACCTTGTCTAGCCAAAATTCACATTTGCTGAACTTGGCGTAAAGTTGGTGCTCCCTCAGGACCTGCAACACTGCCCGAAGATGAGCAGCGTGCTCTTCCTCAGAAGAAGAAAAGATCAGAATATCATCGACGAATACCACCACAAACTGATCCAAATAGGCACTAAAGACTCGGTTCATTAAATCCATAAAGGCTGCCGGAGCATTGGTCAAGCCGAAGGGCATAACCAAAAACTCATAGTGTCCATACCGAGTTCTAAAAGCCGTCTTGCTAACATCCACATCCCGAATCCTCATCTGATAATATCCAGATCTCAGGTCAATCTTGGAAAACACCCTCGCAGACTGCAGCTGATCCATCAAATCATCGATCCTTGGAAGCGGTTACTTATTCTTTATTGTCACCTGGTTCAGCTGCCTATAATCGATGCACAACCTCAGAGAACCATCCTTCTTTCTAACAAACAGAACTGGAGCACCCCATGGAGATGTACTGGGATGAATGAAACCCTTATCCAGCAACTCCTGCAACTGCACCTTCAACTCAGCGAGTTCGGCTGGCGCCATCCGATACGGGGCCTTAGACAAGGGCGCCGTACCTGGTGCAAGCTCGATGGTAAACTCGACCTCTCGCTGAGGAGGAAGGCCAGGCAGCTCCTCAGGAAACACATCTACGAAATCACAAACCACGGGCACCTCCCAAGGGCTGGGACTAGAACGGACATCAGAAACAACAACAGAGGCAAGGAAAGCCTCACAACCACCAGCAAGCAACCTCCGTGCCTTAAAGGCAGAAATGAGAATGCCTCGAGAGGAAAACCTAATACCTTGGAAAAAGAAGGTCGGGATGTCCGGAATAGAGAAGCGCACCCTCTTCCTGTGGCAGTCCACCTCAGCATAAAAGGCTTCCAACCAATCCATGCCCAGGATGATATCAAAGTCACAAATAGCAAGTACAACCAACTGGGCCGGTAGCATATGGCCCTCAATGGTCAAGGGAACATTCCTCAAACAATTATAAGATATCATGAAGTCTCCAGAAGGAACCTCTATCATCAAGCCATCAACTAACTCATCAACGGGTGCAGAAAGAATATCAAGGAACTGCTCAAAAATGAAGGAATGCGAAGCGCCCGAGGACAGTACATGTGCAGAGTTCTCAAGGACAGAAAGTGTACCTTCCACCAAGTTGGACGCGCGAGCCTCCCTCCTGGTGATAGCTAGAACTCTTCTCTGGGTCCTCGGCTTCTTCTGATCACCTGAACCCTGACCATGACCATGCCCCTGCGGGCACTGCCTCGCCAAATGGCCCTGTTGGCCGCAAGTAAAACACCTCCTGGGAAGAGTGGGACACTGAGTCCCGCCATGGGCACCTCCACAGTGCTGGCAGACTGCCGGAAGTCTCTGAGCTGGCTCCTGCTGTGCACTGGATGCAGACTGACCCTGCTGACCCTGCCTGGGCCTGCTGCTGCCGCTGCTACCACTACTGCTGCCACCGCCTCTGAAGAACCTCCTGAATCGAGAGCCGAGTGACGACGATCCCGATCCGACCGAGGGAGTCAGTGCCGCAGCCTTGCCCCTGCCACGCACTGGCCCCTGAACAGCCTGTCCTCTCTCTCGGGCCGACTGGATCTGCTGAGCCTCCACAGCTGCCGCACATCTAACCGCAGAAGCCAAATCCGTGCAACAGTGAGACGCCATGAAGTTTCTCAGACTAAGCCTCAGTCTGTCCACAAACCTCTCCGTACGACGCTCCTCGTCCCCATATATGAAAGGCACGAACCGTCCTAGCGAAACAAACTTCGCCTGATATTCGAGGACCGTCATACTCCCCTGCGTCAGATCCATAAACTCCCTCTCCTTGGCTCTCTGAACATGTCTAGGGAAATATTGTGCATTGAACTCCTTAACAAAGGTCTCCCATGAAATTTCCCTAAGACTCCTATCCTCATAAGACAAACTCTTTAATGTAGTCCACCAGTCATAGGTGCTATCCTTCAGCATGAAGGTAGCCAACGGGGTCCTCTCTACCGCTGCACAATCCATGGTATCGAAGGTCTTCTCTATCTCTCTAAGCCAGTGAATGGCCTCATCAGGGTCGGGACGACCGGTGAAGTGAGGTGGCCTCAGCTTCAGGAATCTCTCAAGTGTAGCTGTGGACCCTCCCCGAGCACTAGAACTCTCACTAGGATCTCGCGTCTGGTATCTAGCCATAGTGTCCATCATGGCCTCCATAAACTGCTCTACACTCGGCCTCCCTGCCTCGGACCCACTAGGGGCATCTCCCCGCTCTCAAATAACCGGCATCCTCTTCCTGGGAGCCATCTACTCGCCTACAATTACAAGATCAAAAGGTTCTAATTAGAGTCCTAAAACCTATGCTACCGCCGTGCCTGTATGGGATAATGTATTTATTTGCCGAAATTACGACATTTAACCTAGTTATTTATTTATTTGCCAGACCGTATGCTCTGATACCAACTGTAACGACCCGCCACCCTATAATCGGGGATCCGATTACTAAATGGGTACCGAATCATTAATTTGGAACCAAACCAGGATCTAGTAAGTCTGGGAAATAAATAATAAACTAAGCTAAACATTCACATCGCATTGAATTGAAATGAAAGTGCAGGAATTAAAATTATTACAATGCGACTCAATACAGCAAATAATTACATACTCCAACTGAAAAGAAATAAAGAAACATACAGGCCAGAAATAAATAACAACTACATCGGGGCATACCCCGGAACAACCGCTGAAGGCGCTCAACACGCGGCCGCACACACCGCTCTAGGTCTGCTGGGAGTCCTCACCTGAAAACCGCAGGGGTGAGTCTCAAGACAAGACTCAGTAGGGATCCTTCGATCCCCACTGCCCACGCACACACCCACAAGTGCAAGGTACAGCTAACGGTAAAGCAACGAACACAGAAGTAAGTACACTACTCCTATATCTCGATATGAACCATGTGCATTCGAAATATAACATGCATATTTCTAGAATCATTCTATCAAGGAGCCAACAACTCGCGTCTCGGCTTAGCACTGACCGAAGGTGTCTCGGCTTAGCACTGACCGAAGGTGTCTCGGCTACACAACCGAGAGTAGGAAACACCGATCACACAACCGAAGGTAGGAAACACCGACCCGCTGAGACCAAACAGTAACCCCTCGGATAGCATGCTAGCTACTCCGGCCCAACTGGCTCAGGTGGTTACTCCTTCCCTCAGCATGAGTGACTCTCCGAATGTACCACTCCGACACCGATACTAGCTGACCCCGGGGTTCACCAGGTGACCCTCTCTCACTAGGCGTCACCCCGCCCACGCCCCCACCGGCGCTGTGCTCACGCCCCCACCAGCACAGGGTGATAAAGCGCTACAATGTCACTCTAGGTCCACAGTAACACAAAACACCAAAACCCGGCACAGTACGATCCGGTCACGTGAAAAGCCCACGATCGCACGACACCACCACGCGGTGCCATCCGGTCATGAAGAATCCGTCATTGTCGAGTGCACCAAAACATGCATAACCAACTATCTAGCAGTACGAACACGTTTTACTGGCATGAATTAGTGAGGTTCTGTCTCGAATCGCGTCACCCAAGGCCGACGCCATTCAAGCTCCATGTACAGGTTTATGTGAAACAGTCTTCGGGCCGAAGGGGTCTCGGCCAGGCGATTTCTGTCTAAAAGGCGTCATGATGGCCCGACGCCCTTCAAAAAGGCGTCGTCCATGCACGTCGTCTTTCAACCCGCCCGAAGGGACATCGGTCCGAAGGGATCTCGGCCCGCTATTCGAAGACAAGCCCGCCCAGGAACCCAAAATCTGCCATGGGCCCGAGGGCTCCCTTTCAACCCATAAAACCCCAAAGTTACTTAAAAACAGAGGAGAAAGAGGGGCAATACAATCCATAGGAAAATCACCTTCATAGCAAGTCCCCCATATCAATCAAAAGAGCACCTAAAACATGCTCATTCTTCCCCCCAAAACCAGAGATCCATAATCATGCTTGAACGGTAAAAACTTGGTTAAAACGCGATGCTATGGGAACCGTCACCCTACCGGACACTTGAACGCCTCCGAGCTTCAAGCCGTCCACCCGACTCGCCCCACGCCGCCGCCGGTACCGCCGTGGTCGTCCTTGCTCCACCGTGACGTCGGCCGCCGTCCGGAGAGTAGAACGCCGCAGTGGAGATGGAGGTGGCAGTGGTAGGAGCTAGGTAGAGGATGGAGTGGAGGGAGAGGTGAAATGGTGGGAGGAAAAGAGGGAGGCGGAGGAATCGCCGCTGAGATCGCCGGAGGGGAAGGAGAGAAAAAGAGAAGGAGAAAAATGAGGAAAGAAGGAGGGCTCGCGGGGGTTAACCAGGCTAAAACGCGCCGACCGAGGCAGACGCGGTCCAGCCGACACGTCAGGTGATGTGACGGCCGCAAGGACAAATTTCTGAAACGCGTCGACCGAGGCACGCCGTTCAGCCGACACGTCAGGGCCGCACTCTGACACGACAGTGCCGTACGCTACGCGGCCCAAAGCCAGCCCACGTGGCACCCTCGAGTCGCCGATCATCCCGAGTCGGTCTCGGCCGCCGACCTCGGACTCCTCCCACTGGTCTCGACGCCGAGCGCCGGCTGCCTCTCGGTCCGAAGGACATCCGGTTTCGCACCGCCCGAAGGGGTCTCGGCCCTGCTTCCGAAGACAAGCCAACGCCCGACCGAGCCACTCTCGGCCTCGGGCCTTCGGCTTCGCCTCCGTCGCCATCCGGATCCCCGTCGGGCCTCGACACCGATCCGACCCAGCCTCGGATCCAAACTTAGGGTTCCAGCCTCGGAATCCGGTCGAGATAGATCCAGTCTACATCACGTAGCCAGAACTACAGGGTCCGACCCCGAAAACCGGATCCGAAGGTCTCGATCCTTACACGTCAAAACAAACTAATTAATCAAAATAAACATTCATGCATGCATACATACCAGATCAAAAAGTTCTTTCTGGGCTTGCTCGAGCTGAGCCTCCGCATCATGTAGACGGGCCCGGAGGTCGATGATCACAGCATTATGCGCGTCCTGCATAACATCACATATATACATTCATTCACAAACATAAATAAAGATAATAATAAAATGAAAGAACCATAAATACACACTTACATCGAGCGGACGGAGGAGTCGTAGTTGATCGGCGTAATTGGCCCGATACTGCTGGAAGTAGGCCTCGCTACTTTCCGCCTAGGACTCCACCCGCACTCCCTAGTAGTGCCAATCCTGGTACTGCTCGGGGAATTTGGCACGCCAATCCGTGAGGGCTTGCTTTCTGCTCATGGACCGTCCGACTCCATCCGGGACCTCCTCATCCACCCATTCTTGGTGGAGTCCCAGCGTCCTCATCATGAGCTGGAGACAGAGGGGCTCGATCTCATTGAGGCAGTGCAACCACATATGCCTCCCGAACCTCCTCTGGCCGGCCGTCACCTATGGCTGACCCTCCTCGCCCATGCCCAGATACGGGCGCCAGATCACCTGCATACAGGTTAGATGCATTCACATAAATAAATTACATTTAATTATTAAAACATTGCACCTAAATAAAATAAACAACTTACAAAGAGCTTGGGGTAATCAAGGAACTGACAGCGAAGGGCTGTTAGTTGATGGTGCTGTGGGGCTGTATCCACAATTAGCTGCCAACGGCAAGCCAACGGGACAACATCCGGTCAGACAATCCGTGCTTGGCCGAGCGGGAAGTAGTGGTAGCTCCAAACCTTCACACATGAACATATAAGTTAGAAAACATCATATCATTGCATTGCATTGCATTGCATAAACAAAAAATTAAAATAATGTTTACCTGGAGAAATGACGAGAAGCCGCTGACAGTCATCTCGCGGTCCGGCGTGACCGCGGACAAGTCTGCAAAGGGGTGGGCCATGAGGGCCGTACCCTAGGCATACTCGTGCAAGCTATCTAAGTCATCTAATAAATAAAGAAACCTATAGTAGATGTGGTCGCCCTTCGTACCGAAAAGCAACCGACAAAAAAAAAAACTAAGAAAACTCTCAACTGTCTATCTACCTACTCTACCTGGCTATAGTCTCTACAATAGACGGCGGAGGAGGACTCGGCTAACCTATCTCTAAATGCCTCGCGAGTCTCGTCTGATCGACGTCGAGGCTCAACTAAGCCTAAAGCTGCCTCCACCTCTACTGTGGGGACAGTCCTAGACTCCCTATCTAAGCTAGACACCTCTATACCTAGTAGGACCTCAGCCAACCCATGGTAATCGGGGTAGGTCACCCCGCTCACCGCTCTGCCCTCTACCCTCAGGCCAGTGATCCTGGCCACATCCTCCAAGCTGGGGACCATATGTCCCCAAGGCATTAGGAAAGTCCTGCTTTCCCCATGCCAACGCTCCTTGAGTGCCTGAAGAAGAACTAAATCGAGCCAAAATGGCTCGATCTCGAGGATCTCGCCGAACCCCATCTAGCGCAAGCGTACCTTCTAGAAGTCCGGGAGTCCCTGGTAGGCCCCTACCACTAGGTCCCACGAAATTCAGGCCCGCATCGTCCTCTGCAAACAATTTAAGAAAATTTCATCAGTCAATGGACATAAAAAATCAATAAAATATTATGACTAAAATGCGTCAACCATAGTGGACGCCCATTGAAAAGCATCCACATGCCTTGACGCCATTTAGTCTCATTTTCTACCCCAATAAAAAGTGGAATTTTGCTTTGAATGGCGTCGGACCATGGGGATGCCTTTTGAAAGGTGTCACCTGGTATGGACGCCATTCAAAGCCGATTTCGAACTTTTTCCAAAAGTCCCTTCCTCCCCCACTTTTCTCATTCCATTCATCTAAAATTCAATCACATAGAGAACTTAGCAAATGGAGGTCGCCCTCCACTTCTTCTTCTTCACCCACGGCCGCGGGAGGAGCCTCCTCTTCCTCCAAGAATGCCGCCACAGCCGCAAGGTCGGCCGGCGCATCTTCAAGGGCTTCTTCCATCGCTACCACCGAGAGGGAGGTGGTTCGCAGACGTTTCACGACCGCCTTGGCCTTGCTAGATCCCCCGCGTTCCATGAAGGGCAAGAAAGAGGGAGAAAACTCGGGTTTGACGGTGGAAGAATAAGAAAGAAAGAGAGAAAGGATGAAGGAGAGGGCGGCAATGGAAGAAGATTGATGGTGAAGGAGAGGAAGGAGGAGGATCGTCTGAGAAGAGGATTGCCGGAGTCGAAGAAGATCGCCGGAATGCAAGAGAGAGAGGGAGTTTTGGGAGAATGAGGGAAGAAAGGGGCTCGCGCAAGCTTCTGTTTGGAAAGTCTAAAACGTGTCGACGGACAGCGACGCCATTAAGCAGCACATAAACTGAGGCGGCAAAGCAGAAGTTTTGAAATTCTTAAATGGCGTCCACAATGGCAGACACGTTTCAGGTTAAACCGTCAATTCTGGTCAGAGCCGTACAAGGCATAATGATTAAACGCGTCCAAGTAACACGACGTGTTTCAGTAGATTAATCACAGAATTAATGGCAAAATTCTGTGGAAAGTAAGAGAGAGAATTGAAAGGCGTCTAACATAGTGGACGCGTTTTAAGCATAATTTGGGTTTTTAAGGAATTGATTTTCGAAATTTGGAATTTAATTATGATTGAAAGGCGTCTTGATGGGACGACGCCATTTACACCCAGTAATCATATTTTAAGAAAAAAAATCAGGGTTTTACTTAAGGAAAAATCTTGGACAAGTCACAGAAGATTAAGGATGATTTTCGGAATATAATATTAAAGGATGAATTCTTTATTGGAAATAAATTCTTTATTACATCAAAAAGAAAGATTTCAAGGACGAATTTCCCGAAGTCCCATTACATATGGATATGATAATCCTCTATCAGTTTTCTGAGAGGATTTTACACGATGATTGGAGCTAATATTCCACAATGTAACTATAAGTTCAGTTGCTTCAAAGTCTTCATCAGATTCCAAGGCACGCTTCTTGATTGGAGATATATGGGAAAACTCAGGGAGTTCATGGCGAGGCAGGCTGAGTTGAGTATAGTAGCGATTAGAATTGTATAGAACGAACTCAGTTGTCCCAATCAGTTTAAGCTCTGCACCAGCTGCACGACGTATTCTGATTGGTTTCCCTACAAGAGCAAGTGGTGAAGAGTCGAACCCATATGATGGCATTGTCTTCAGATAAGCTCGCCAATCAGCTCGAGTCTTGAGTTTAGGCACTCGGTTCATCATCCTCTCATTGAATTTCACAATATTGCAAATATGGAAGATTGGACTATTTTGATATATCTGAGACGGTCTTGTAAAATTTCTAGTATGGTATTCAAACTTGAAGTGCAACTCAACCCATAGAGCGAAGAGAAACATGCAACCATAAGGAGGTGGACCTATAGATGCTGTAGAAAGCCCATTGTAGAAATAGGCTAGAATCGTTGTGTTGATCTATCTTCCTTCAAAGATCTCGTAGACTGCACTGACTTGATCATCCTCCAGTATGTTGTCTTGGGCAGGAAAGAATAGAGCTCCAGCTAGGCATATGGTGAATGCTTTCATCACGTTCTCAGTGTCATCCTCTCTAAGTTCTTCAATCTCGTACAAAGTCCACTCTGCCAGCTTTGCGAGGTTAATCCCTTTCTTAGTAAGGCATCCTTTAACATCTTTTAGATCCTTCAAGATCTTCATCAACAATTATTAACCTGTGATCTTTTCCCTCACTAAAGTCATCTTATTCAAGATCAATTCATCACTGTTCAACTTGATCTTAGGAAGGCCCAATAGGAGTTCGGCCTCTTCAAGAAGTATAGTGGATTAGAAATCAGGAAAGAGGAAAGTATGAGTTTGAGGATGCCACAATTCAATCAGAGCACCCATCGCCGCCCAATTCACATTTGAACTATTGTAGTGCTTTGTATGTACTACTAGACCTTGGATATTTTATTTGGAAACAAAAGATTGCATGGAAATAGTGATACTTTTTGCAAGCTTACGAATCCAAGGAAGGGATGTGAATTTTCTTGGGCCAGGAAAAAGAGGATATGCCTAAAAGAATAAAAAAAGGAGACTTCATGGGGCTGCGAAGAATGAGGAACGTGAGGATATCCGTCGCGAGAAGGATTGCGTGGACTCTGCTAGAGGTCGGGCGCTTGCGCGGCTTGCGGTGTCGCACCGATGGAACCGAACGGTTGTGGCTTCGAATATGTACACAGTAAGACTTCTATTATCTGATAATCAATTTTTGATATTCGAAATGGGAACGGATCTCCTTTTTATTTTATATTTCCACTGCGCAGGAGATCCGGAGAAACCCGAGAACCCAACAGTATGAAGTAGATGTCACAGACTTGCTGGGTACTCTTTCAGTAAGTATGCTGCTGACTCTAGAGCATATCCCAGAGGGACACTGGTAAACCCGAAAAGCTCATCATGGATCGCACCATGTCCAACAAGGTGCAATTCCTCCTTTCAGATACACCATTCATCTGTGGTGTATATGGAGGGGTCAGCTGAGAAAGGATACCATTATCCTTTAGGAATTGTGTGAAATAGTACTCAAGTATTCTCCTCTTCGATCTGATTGAAGAGTTTTAATACTCTTTTCTGTCTGCTTATCTACCATATTTTTGAACTCCTTGAACTTCTCAAATGCTTCCGACCTGTACTTCATTAAGTACATATAGCCGAATCTTGAGAAGTTGTTGGTGAACGTGAGGAAGTACGAGAAGCCACCTTTTGCTTGGGTGGACATTAGACCGCATACATCTGAATGTATTAGTTCCAAAATGTCCTTGGTACGTTCTCCATATCCAGTAAATGGAGATTTTGTCATTTTTCCCATTAGGTAGGATTCATATGTCACAAACCATTCATAATCGAATGTAGTTAAATAACCATGCTTGTGCAACCTTTGCAGGCTGCTTTCACCAATGTGTCCAAGTCTACAATGCCACTTGTACGCTTGGTTCACACAATTCTTACTCTTCTTAAGAGCCTTATCAATGTGAAGATTGTAGTAAGAAATATCTAAAAGATATAGACTGTTGATTAAAGGTGCCGAAACAATTGATTTATTACCATAATAAGTCGAACAACTTTTATTCTCAATAGTCAATCTATATCTTATCTTGTCTAAACAAGATACTGATATGATGTTCTTTATTATACTAGGAACATAATAACAATCTTCTAATGATAAGGCGTCTCCCGATGGAAGCCTGAGGTTTGTTGTCCCTATAGCAACCGTCGCAACTTTTGCGCCGTTTTCTAGTCTCAATTTCACCTCGCCTTTTCTCAGCTTGCGTTTACTTGTCAACATCTGCTCATCATGGCATATATGAGAAGCACATCCGGTATCTAATACCCAAGATGTGGAATCTCTAACTAACAAGTTGATATCTATCATATAGATATCTGAAGCTTCAGACAACTTCACCTTTCCATGAGCTTTGTCAGTGAGGAACTCCTTGCAGTTCCTCTTCCAGTGACCCTTCTGCTTATAGTAGAAGCAGTGACTCTTTACTATTTCTTTGCCTTTGTCCTTCGATCTTTTATCGTACGCGATCATCTCTGCCTCAGGGACATCTAATGCCTGTTTAGCAGGAGGATCAGCTCCAAGGACATAGGCATTGTGGTCAGATATGAAGATACTCTTCATGTTTCTGAACCAATTCGAGTAGTTTAGGCTAGTCAAAAGATTGGCATCAAGTATGCCACGGAGAGGGTGATTCGACGACATATTTTCTTATAAGAGATAAGTAATCTATTTAGCAGATATTCAATTATTAAATTTAAAATATGATATGGACTTTTAATCAAGTTTTATCTCCGATTAATTTTCAACGGACAATATAACCCTCAGCTATACAGAACGAGAGATACCGAAAGTCTCCTAGTGGAGATCAGAATCTCAATGACTTGCAGTACAACCTTGTGGATAGCACAAGAAAGCTGTAAAACAATCAAAGAACACCTATCTCATAGGACTTGCAACTCCTTGCAATATCCGATCATAGCTTCGTTCCCCAGAGATTTAATGACCTTGTGGATAGCACAACAAGCCACTAATTCTGGTCTAACCTAACCATCGTTACGAGACGAGCATAGATTTGCATGCAATCCTTGTAGATAGCACAACAAAGCTATATGGTTCCTCTATCCCAATCAAATAGGCATCTAATGCTATAGCCACAGTCTCTCCACACAATCAGATAGGCCTTGTGGATAGCACAACAAACCCGCCTAAGGTAATTTGAATCCTATGACTATAACGATGGTGGACCATGCGGTAAGTTCTTAACTACTCGTGTAACAGCTTAGAATTTAGATGATGGTATTTAGATAACTTTTATCTTGGTCTCTCCTAGGTAATAGCATATAAATATATCATGTTTATTTACTAAATACTATTCCAACTTTGATTCACAATCAAATATAAAAACATTGTATCACATACATGTCTAGTGTGGTCATAGATAGCACAATGGGTTTGACTAGAGCCAACAGTCAAATGCACACACAATCTAACATAACAGTTATATTAGATAATCCTGCAAACACATAGGCAAAATGATCTTTATCGAATCGCCTTCCTAGATGTACCTATGGATCGTCCTCGCTCTTTCCTCGATTGCCTTGATCATATTACAATAATTCTAGAATTACATGTAAGTTAAAGAAGGCCTTATGGCGAGAAATAGGGGAACCTGGCTCTAATACCATTGTTGGGTTCTCGCGTTTCTCCGGATCACTCATACAGCGATCTGTTTCCCGTTTCGAAAAACTAAAAACCGGATTATCGAATAATCGATTCTTACCGTACGTAGATTCGAATCTGCAACCGATTGGTTCCGTCAGTGTGACACCGCTAGCAGCGCAAGCGCCCGGTCTCTAGCGAAGTCCACGCGATCCTCCTCGCGGTGGATATCCTCACGGTTCCTCGTTCTTCGTAGCCCACGAAGCCTCTGCCATTCGCCACAATGATTGCCACAACGCGCGGACGATTTCCCATCGGACGAGAGTCGGAGAAGCGGCGAAGCAAACCCGGAGAACGTGTCTGGCCTGGAGCACCAGAGAAAGAGAGAGGAAGAGAGGAGGGGGCGGCTAGGGTTGAACAGCAACTTGACCTACTCAGGCCGTTCGCTACATTTTATATTAACCGCACGGTTTTTCATAAAAACTCCTGATTTATATAAAATCCACTTATTTATCCATCGCCTTGAGAATCTTTTACGTGTAACCCTCTAAGCCCAATAACTAGTTCGGTTAATGGCCTAATAAGTCCAGTGTCTCCTCATTGGCCTGATTAATCAATTAATAACTCATATTAATTAATTAATCAATCGAATTAATGTCGCACGTTAAATTCGATCGGGCCTCCGATCACGTTGGGTGCCAAGCAACACCGCGTGAACCCGGAAGGTAACGAGGTTAAGTAACCCACTTTTGGAACCTTTCCGCCAATAGTTACCACGTGGGTATAATCCTTCATTAGTACAATGCTCTCGAGTCAACTTAGGGTATGGTGTACCGTCAAATCCTAACCGGTCGACTCACTTGGATCGGACGTCGCTGTATAATATCGGAAAACTCCTTTCCCGACATTATTGTCCGCCCTGGCTAGGGACTTCCGCGCATCCTTCCTAGAGCATTCTCTCTCTAAGTACCGAGAGCGAATGATTCTTTATTGACACTCAATTCCCTTCGACGGTATGCCACTGTACCCGATCTTTGGCTGTTTAGAATCCTGTGGTTAGAGATTCATAAACCAAAGTCAAAGCACATAAGTCCACCGACAAGGTGTCCTTGGTGTCCCAGGTCCGAGGACCATCCACGCAACTGTGACAATAGAATCAAGCTGGTTGACAGTGAGGTACTATACCATCCAGCGATTCAGTCGGATCAATTCAGTGAACTCATTCCTAATGAGCACCTACAAATTCGCCTTAATGTCTCCACACAAGTGACTATGAGATCAGTCACCCTCATCATATGAGCAGGAGTAATCTGTACTAGTCTAACTGGATATCCGATGTCCTTCTCAGATATCCTCCGACTAGGAACTATTAAGAATACGTGTGTTTAAGTGATCAATCTCACTAATATGATCTCATCATAATCTGATCACTATCGCACATATTCATAGACTTCATTATGAGACGATAATAATACGAATTATATATAACGAATATAACGTCATTTATTAATAAATGAACGAGATTTACATAGTCATAATAATTGTCAACCAGTTTGATCCACTGTCCTACATGATGCATGCCGGGCTAAATGAAAAATATAAAAATAAAATAAAATATAAATTAATCAAGGATAATATTGTTAAATTGTCATCAATGAATCAAGATACCAATTCAGTAATTCAGTACTAAGTCGAAGCTCGTTTGTCCACACTCTATTTCACAAAAGTGGAGCCATCGTCCCCATCAATTAACAATCCAACGGCCTATCCGTGCAATTAAGAATTCTCTGGAATTATCACTGTTTTTGATGTAGGCGAACTCAAATTTCAGTTTCATCAAAATCACAAGGTCTTTGATATAGTCTAATAAATATTTATCATATAATAATGATGATTATGCAAATCAATTACATGAAATAATACAAGGGTAGAGATAATCGTCTTTTTAGCCATGGTCAGGACTCATAAATTCCCACAGTGGGACCTTCTTGAAATTTTCAGCTTTGTAATCATTTCTTTGAATTCCCTGCACTCAGAAATTATTAGTAACTTCATGCTAATACTCAATTAAGCATCAAATATAGATAAACATGGGATTTCGAGTAAATAACAGGAAAACCCTGAAACGCATCGTGTCGAGTCGATGCCATTAAGATCAATCAAATAGTGTCAGTGTTCACCGACACCATTTAAGTTGCAGAAACATGTTTTTGCTGTGTTCAATCCGGATTCCAACTCTCTTCATGCATATCCTTTCTCCAATTCGGAAAAGGCTCTTCACAATCGTAAATCTCTCTACATAAGGTTCCTTAACTTGTATTAAGGTAAATCCATACACAATTCAGAGACCCAAGCAAGGGATTCTCTCCAAAGTTCAAGGTTTCAAGATTTCAAGATTTCAAGAGGAAAAAGCTCAAGAACAAGATGGATTCTTCAAACAAGAGAGTGAAGAAGACACTTGAGAAACTTTTAGAGGTTAAAGATCATCTTAGCGGACGAGATCCTAACTTTCAAGTAAGTTAAATCCTCTAACCTTCTATTCTTCTTCTTTTATTCCCTTTTTCTTCATGTTCTTTACGTTCTTAGATTAATTTTATTTATCTAGGCATATCCTCTTTTTCCCGACCCAAGAAAATTATCTTCCCTTCCTTGGATTCGGAAGCTTGCGAAAAATATCACTATCTCCATGCAATCTTATGTTTCCAAGTGGAATATCCAAGGTTTAGTAGTCCATGCAAAGCACTATAAGAGTTCAAACGTGGACTAGGTAGCGATAGGTGCTCTAATTAAGTTGTGGCATCCACAAATCCACACTTTTCTCTTTGCCAAGTTTGAATCCACTATACTCCTAGAAGAGGCTGAACTTCTACAGGGCCTTCCTAAGATCAAACTGAACAATGATGAACTGATCCTGAACAAGATGGCACTTATGAGGGAAAAGATCACAGGTCAACAATTATTGATGAAGATTATGAAGGATCCAAAGGAAATTCAAGGATGCCTTACTAAGAAACGGATCAACCTTGCAAAATTGACAGAGTGGACTCTGTATGAGATTGAGGAACTCAAAGAAGATGACATTGAGAACGTGATGAAGGCGTTCACCACATGCCTGGCTGGAACTCTATTCTTTCCTGCCCAAGACAATATTTTGTAGAATGATCAAGTTAGTGCAATTTGTGAGACTTTTGAAGGAAAATAGATTGGCACGGCGATCCTAGCTTATCTCTACAGTGAGCTTTCTGCAGCATCTATAGGTCAGCCTCATCATGGCTGCATGCTTCTCTTTGCTCTGTGGGTCGAGTTGCACTTCAAATTCGAGTATGATAACATAAATTCTGCAAGACCATCTTAAATATATCAAAATAGTTCAATCTTCCATATTTCCAATATCGTGAAGTTCAATGAAAGAATGATCAATCGAGTGCCCAAACTCAAGACTCGAGCTGATTGGCGTGCTTATTTGAAGACAATGCCATCATATGGATTCGATTCTTCTCCACTTGCTCTTGTAGGGAAACCAATCCGAGTACACCATGCAGCTGGTGCAGAACTTCGACTGATCGGGACAACTGAGTCCGTGCTGTATAATCCTCATCACTGCTATACTCAACTTAGCATGCCTCGTCATGAGTTCCCAGAGTTTTCCCACATATCTCCAATCAAGAAACATGTACTAGAATCCGACGAAGACTTTGAAGCAACTGAGCTTATAGTTACACTGTGGAACATCAGCTTTACTCATCGTGTAAAATCTTCACACGAAGCTCATAAAGGATTAGCATATCCATATGTAATGGGACTTCGAAAATTTCTTCCTTGAACACTCTCTTTATCTTTCATTTGATGCTATAAAGAATTTATTTTCAATAAAGAATTAATCCTTAAAGATTTCAAACTTCTTCCTCAAGTAAAACTATAATTTTTCCTTAAAACATGTTTTTCGGGTGTAAATAGCGTCATCCCATCAAGACGCCTTTCAATCAAAATTAATTTCTGAAATTCAAAGATCATTTGTTTAAAAACCTGAATTATGCCTAAAACGCGTCCACAATAATAGACGCCTTTCAATTCTCTCTCCTACTTTTCCACAAAATTTTGGCATTTAATCTTGTTATTAATCCACTGAAACGCATCGTACTGACCTGACGCGTTTAATCATTGTCTGTGGTACGGTTCTGCCCAGAATTGGCGGTTTAACATGAAACGCGTCGTGTGAAGTAGACGCGGTTTACGGATTTCAAAATTTCTACTTTGCCGCCTCAGTTTATGTGCGCTGAATGGCGTCGCTGTCCCTCGATACGTTTTAACTTCTCCAAACAGAAGTTGCGCGAGCCCGAGCTTCCCTTCTTCCTCATTCTCTCATCTCATTTTCTCTCTTCTCAATCCCTTTCTCCTCTCCAAAGATCCTAACTCCGGCGAGCTTCCTTCCTTTCTGACGAACTCCTTCAACTCCGACGACCGTCACCGGCGACTCTGACGACTACAGCACCCTTTCTTTAACTCTGGCAACCGTCACCGTCGAACTCTCTCACTCTCTCTCCCTCAAGTCATGGAACAAGGTGAGGGATCAAGGGGAAGCGGCAAGCGACGCCGTGCCGTGCGCGTGGTGAGAAGAGAGGAGCACGAAGTCCTTCCCGAGGAGGCTTTGTGCCTTGTATCTTTGATTCACATTCCTGTGCCCTGCATATGACTTAGCAAACAGGTTAAGTATCTGTTAGGCTTAACCCCTTGCCCGGTTAAGTAACTGGCTACTTGATCCTATCCTTGGTAGAAGGGTCAAGGGGCATAGCCTTTATTTAACAAAGGTAATGGTAATAATTGAACTGAAGGAAATAACGGAGTAAGATGCAACATACAAGCATGCAGATGCTCGCTGAAAATAACGGCATGAAGCACACTAAATGCTACAAGTAGATGTTAATTAAAATATTTTTGATTTTTGAAATATTCATTTTGTTTCAGTTTTGGAACATATATATTTTTTTTGGATTTTGACATATCTATTTTTTTTGGATTTGCGAAATATCTATTTTTTTGGATACATATTTTCTTTTTGGATTTTGAGATATGTACTTTTTTTGGATTTTGAAATATACATATTTTGAATTTTGAGATATGTACTTTTCTTTTTTTATTTCGAAATATACATTTTTTTTTTGGATTTTTAGATATGTACTTTTTTTGGATTTTGAAATGTACATATTTTTGGATTTTGAGATATGTACTTTTTTTTAAAATTTTGAAATATATATATATTTTTTATTTTGGAAATAATGTGCAAACTAAAAGACCAGCATAGTACTCAGATCAAAAGAACATATTCATTTATTAACTTAATTCCCAAATTGTTCTTCAATAATCTAACTTAGACTCATCGTGCTTGAACTTGTGTTTTCATTTGTGATCCCATTCGATGGTCTGACCCTTAGTCAATCAAGGTCGTTCCTTAAGCTTGGAGTACGCCTCATTAGAAAGAAAGGAAGAATTCATTTAGAAAGCCTACGAGAAGGTTTTGGAGACCAAAAAGATGTCCCTTTCTTACCCTAATATTTGTTGGGGTTCGGTCATTTTCTTTCTGGAGTATTTATTGACCTTGCGCTCCCTTTTCATTTGATTTCGTGGCCTTGGTGTAACGTTTGTAATGTAATGGCCTTTTGATTCAATATTTGGCTTTTTGCCTTTTCGCTTTTGCTTTTTTTTTCATGCGACGGATCTCCCCCTTTTTTTTTATGACGGCCTCCTACTAAGATGGCGGGTATTCTTGGTAGTCTATTCTAAGCCTCGTTCCGAGATCGTGGGCCAAATGTAAAAAACTGAATTTTTTTTTAAAAAGAATGATTTGCACTCTACGCCCTTAGTCAAGCTTTCGGTATTCTTTCGGACTTCACATCTCTTGTTATTCATGAATCAAACGTGTCAATATATGTAGTAATGTGCTTGAATTAAATTATCCAGACTGATAAGGGAATTTGAGTTTCTAAATTTTTTTATTCTACTAGTCTTTGCACCATGCTGATCGACTCTCTAACCTAAGGGTAGTATTTCTTAAGATACAGACCATTCTAGGGGTGAGTTAACTTTCGCCCTTCTGCATTGACTAAGCGATAAGCGTTACCAGGAAAAGTATGGGATATGACATATGGTCCTTCTCAATTGGGTTGGAGCTTAGAACGCGGACTACCAGGTTTTACAAAGATTCTTTTGACGACCATTTCACCAACTTTGAACTTACGTTCGATGACTTTCTTTTGATAAAAACGTGCTAATCTATTTTGATATACTCTTACATGATTAGCAGTTGACCATCTTTTCTCGTCTAAGAGTTCCAGTTCAGCGAGGAGAGCTGAGCGGTGCTCATTAATAGAGAATTCCTTATTCAATTGTACTCTTAATGACGGTATGAGGATCTCGTATGGAATTACCACCTCCGTTCCAAATGTTGAGAAATAAGGAGTCTACCCAATGGGCGCGTGGATTGAAGTTCGGTATGCCCATAGAGCCTCAATTAATTTTTCTGGCCAGTCTGTGAACTTATTAGACTTGCACGTCTTTTTGATGATTTTTATCAAAGTCTTGTTAGTTGCCTCTGCTTGGCCATTGCCTTGCGGATAATATGGGGATGAATGATGCAATGCAATTTTATACCTATTGCAGAGGTCCTTCAGCTCTTGTGACACGAACTGCGGTCCATTGTCGGTAACTATGGTGCTTGGAATTCCGAATCTTGTGATAATGTTCTTCATGATGAACTTGCAGACGGTTGATGTTTTGACTTCCGTGTATGCTTCAGCTTTCGCCCACTTGGTGAAGTATTCCGTTGCCGTAAGAATGAAGGACTTCTGCTTAATGCCAGAATCAGGATTGCCAAGGGGTCCAATGACGTCGAAAGCCCACATGGAGAAAGGCCATGG
Organism: Zantedeschia hybrid cultivar; assembly: GCA_030544215.1. Lineage (NCBI taxonomy): Eukaryota > Viridiplantae > Streptophyta > Magnoliopsida > Alismatales > Araceae > Zantedeschia > Zantedeschia hybrid cultivar. The sequence goes on along the minus strand of JARZZO010000008.1, from coordinate 54,989,756 downwards.
GGAGAAAACAGGATGGAATGAATATGCAAGAGAATGGATATTGTCGGCGTGAAGTTGACACTCGGCACACCTACGGACATATCCTACACAATCTTCTTCCATGGTTGGCCAATGGAACCCTTGTCTAAGGATCTTCTTTGCTAGTATTTGTCCATTAACATGGCCACCACAAACTCCAGCATGAGTTCCTTCCATGATCTTCCAAAGCTCATCTTCATCTAACCATCTCAAGAGTTCAATATTTGGTTAGCACCTGGCGAAGAATCAATTGGCTATCACCCACAATTCTGAGTTTGGTGGAACCATGAAGATGATCAGCCTTGAGGCTAGCAAGGAGTGCCTCGTATTCAGTTATATTGTTAGTGACTGGAAAGTCAAGCTAAAAGGCTTGTGGAATGGTGACACCTTCAGGTGACAACTAAACAATGCCGATACCCTTTCCGTGAGAATTCAAAGTTCCATCAAAATGCAGAGTCCACATATTATCTTTGATTCTGTCTATGGACATCAGTTCCTTATCTGGAAACTCCGATCAGACTAGATCAAAACGAGGAAGGGGATGATGAGCAAGGTGTTCTGCGATGGCATAGCCATTAATTGCTTTCTGTTGAATGTAAGTGATATCAAATTAGGATAGAAAGCTCTGCCATCGTGCTAACCTATCAATAATGACAGATTTCTCAAGAAGAAATTTGATCAGATTCATCATAGCGATGAGATGAACTTTATGGGCTAGAAAGTAATGCTTCAATTTCTGAATTACCCATACAAGTGTTGCACATGTTTTCTCCATCGCTGTGTATCTCTGTTCAGCGAGGTTGAAAAGTTTAGAGAGATAGTAGGCTGCCCTCTCATTTTCTTCTTCATCCTCTTGTGCTAGGACAGCCCCCACCGCATCATCAAGGACAGAAATGTATAGAATTAAAGGTTTGTCCGGAGATGGTGGTCTCAAGACAGGAGGACTTGCCAAATAATTCTTCAATCCATCAAATGCCTCGTGACACTTATCGTCCCAATCGAATTTGACTCCTGGCTTGGTAACCTTGTAAAACGGCTTACACCTTTGTGAGTGCTGGGAGACAAAGCGGCGAATAAACTGCAACCTCCCGATTAATCCTTTTAACTCTTTCAAGTTCTTGGGAGGTAGCATTTCTCTGATAGCTTTTGCCTTGTTAGGATCGATCTCAATTCCCCGTTTACTGACAATGAATCCAAGTAATTTTCCTGAGGATACCCTGAATACACATTTCTTGGGGTTCATCTTCAACTGATATTCTCTTGATCTTTCTAACACTCTTGCTAAAACTTTGGCATGCTCAGCCTTAGTCTTATATTTCACCAACAAATCATCCACATAAACTTCTAAATCAATGTGAATCATGTCATGAAATATTGCCATCATAGTCCTTTGATAAGTGGCTCTAGCGTTCTTTAATCCAAAAGGCATCACGACATAGTAATATGTTCCCCAAGGTGTAGTGAATGATGTCTTTTCTTGATCTTCTTCTGCCAATTTGATCTGATTATATCATGAGAATCCATCCATAAATGATAAAGTTTCATATCCAGCTGTATTATCGATGAGTACATCAATGTGAGGCAGTGGAAAGTCATCCATAGGACATGCCCGATTCAAATCTCGAAAGTCAATACAGATTCTGACTTTTCCATCTTTCTTCATAATAGGTACTATGTTGGCCACCTATTGTGGATAGAGGACAACTCTAATAAACTTGGCTTTATGTAGCTTATCGACCTCTTCCTTCATCTTCAAATCCATTTGTAGGTGGAATCGCCTTAATATCTATTTAACCGGACTAGCTCTAGCCTTTAATGTCAATCGATGTTCCACTAGCCGGCATATCATCATAACTCCAGGCGAAAGTGTCCTTATAATCCTTGAGAACTTGCACCACTGCCTTCTCATCTATTTCAGAAAGATTTTTGCTGATGAGGACAACCTTAAGTTCATCTTCAGTCCCTAGATTGATCTCTTTGGTAGGCTCTTCTACGGCAGCTGAGGGTTCATCAAATCTTTTTACTCCACTGGCATATGCCTCAGCTGCGTCATCGTCATCTTCCTCATCTTCAACAATGGGGTCTTTCTTGTGTATCAATTCATACACCCCATATCCATCATTGACTGACTCATCATCTACACAATCTTCTGGCATCTGAATAGGATTATCTAACAGCTGAGGGATCATAGAGTAAGAAAGACATTTAAATGCTAGATCCTGAAGGTATCTATTTGGAATCTGTCTACCCTTAGATTTCCTAGACTTCCTAACCTAATTAACCTGCCTAGAACTAGACTTCCTAACCTCACTAGACTCCCTATCCTGACCTAATGAGGACGAAGAAGAATGAAAATCATGAAGTACATGAGGGAATTCAGGAGAATCCTCTCGAGGGGAGGGACAAAGTAGATTTAAGAGAGAATCTTACCCGAATGACCCACACAGTAGGGTACAGTCGGATAAGTAGGAAGTTTCCTCAACGAGGATCTGAGAAAAGGAAGTTGCTGAATTGACGTTTTTTTTTGGAGAAAAGATGAATTAATCATGAAACAAGAATGGATATGGATAGGAGGGGAATGGGATGGAGGAAGCGGCACCAAAGCCAAAGGATTGGGGGGATCATACAGTAGCATATCCCAGATTAAATCATAAATCCTCTCCAGATCGAGAGGAGGTTGAGGGAGAAGGTCCCGTGGGGACAGAGTAATCATGATGGGCGGAGCCTGTGGAATAGCTTCAGTGATGACCCGCGACCAAGTCAGGATTAGAAGCAGAGTAAGGAATAGAGTATGAAGTGTGAAAAATGAGAGAGGGATAGGTTCCCCTCCAAAGAAAATCAATTGTGTGACCAGCTTCATAGGGGTCATCTGACTCCCCTTCATCTATTTCCTCGGACAACATAATTCTCTTATCAAAAATGGCGCCAGGCCCTTCAATCAGCTCGTCTTTCAACGGTGGCCATTTCGGCTATGAGGGGTCAAGAAATAATGTATTTAATGCAATGTACAGATCCCTCAGGTCGGACCATCGGTACCATTTACATTATGGATCTTGGAATTTCCTCCTTTTCCTCGGCCGCAGAGCCTCCAAGGACTGCTACGTCAACAATTTTGAGCAGTGTCTGGCTAAGTCCCTTCCATAGATGTCATGCGGATCAAACTGGGAAGTAAATAGCACCGTATTATCATCATTATGACTGATTATGGGCCCCTTGACAAAATGTGTATGTAGGGTCCATGTCAAGGGATCTCGACCTTCTTTACATGGCGTGGTCATTGTTTTCTAGCTCTTCTGGCCGTCTTCATCTTCTTGTTGTTGCACAATGTCATGCCTGACTTTTTTCGGCCTATAGCCCAGGCCATTACCAAGTGTCCTTCGGCTATCTTTAATGGGCGTAGTTCTGCCCTGCAATTGTATGCCTAGGCCCTTTCCAGGTTGATAGCCACCTTTCATCATGATTTTCCAGTCAGGGGTACTCATGCACTTCCCCCGCTTCATGGCATCAATTGGATAAGAACTAAGTATGGCAACTTTCAAGGGATCAGCCACAGGACGGTAAACCTGTAATACCGACAACAGAGGTTGTTGGCTAGGTAATGAAGTCGGCCTGATATTCAAGGAATGAGTGGTAGCAAGAATCGGCATATTGGTAACTTTAATGATGCATCCCTTGTATGGAAACTTGAGGCACTGATGATTTGTAGAAGGAATTGCCTCAAGGGACTTAATGTAAGAGCGGCCAAGGATACGCTTCAAAGATGGATCGATTTCCAAGATGTGGAACTCGACTTCATTGTGACAAACAGGGCCTAATTCTACCTTCAAATAAATCATTCCCAGAGGGGAACAGGTAGAATTGTCATAAGCTGTAACAGAAATAGGGGAAGGCAGCAACTTCTCCCTGGGTATACCACACAATTCAAGGGTCTTCGGTGATAGGACATTGATTGAGGCCCTTGTGTCAACCAGGCATGCGTCTATGACCTTCTTGCAGATGTTGACCGTAATGCTCAAAGCCATGCTTCTGGCTGTTGGTGGTGCTAGTTCCGAGGTATGGAATGTAATGGAGGGCTGGTCCCCCTGAGGAACTAACAGTGTAGTGATCTTTTCTACCGGCACGTCTTCGTTGACCATAACCTTCTACAAATATTCCATCAGAGCCTCCTGATGGGTCTTGGATCTCCTGATCAACTCAAGCACAGAGATTCCTACCGGTGTTCTGTCTAACTGTTTGAACAGGTCGTATTAAGTGCCTGATGCACTCTCATTATTATGAACTTCCTCTGACGGCTGTGATGGGCCATCTCTGACTGTAGACTGAGGAAAGACCTTGTTGAAGATCCTCCCGCTCTGGAGCATGTGTTCTTCAATCGTGGAAGGTCCAGGTGATAGTTTGAGCACCGCGGGGTTGGTGGGTGGTTTAGATGGTGTGGTGGGTTGGCAAACAGGTGATGGCGTGGGGTTGTTTGGTGGAAGCATGGTGCGGATGAGGGGTTTAGATGGTTGGATGGTGGAGGGGTAAGTGTTTGGTGCGGGTGAAGTGGGTAATGGCATATGGAGTAGTGGTTTGGATAGCTGTATGTCACTGGGGTAAGTGGTTGTGGTAGATGATGTGGGAAATGGCATGCGGAGCAATGGTTTGTATGGCAGTAGGGGCGCATAATTGTCTTGCGGATGGTTGTTTAATAGTGGCGTGGTAGTAGATGGTGTAATGGGTGTGGGTAGAAGGTATGCAGGTGTTGGTACAAGTGTAATGGTAACAGGTTGCAGTTTGGGTATGCGAAGAATGCAGCGTGGTGGTTGGTCGGCGGTGCTCGGTTGATGGCCTGTTGAGTAAATAGAGGAAGTGTCCTCTATCTTCCACTGCTTCCCTCGATTAGCCTCAGACTGGCTATTCATCAAGATGGGGGCAATTTGATTTTGATGCTGGTGCTCCGGTAGTGGGTTCTGCACTATACCCATGTTCGGAGGTGCTGCTGCTTGTGGTGGCACTCTTTGTTGTTGTTGCTGTTGTTGCTGTTGTGGTTGTTGTTGTTGTTGTTGTTGAAGTCTTCTTGCCTTCAAGTCGGATATGTACTTCCTCATCTCCTCCCAGTCAATGCCTCCTTGATCGTTAAGATCATGGATGTAATTTCGGAATTGGAAGCAAGTATCTATTGTATCTCCAGGTTGCCTGTGAAAGGCGCAATACTTGGAAGCGTCGGCATTCTGGGGCCAGACTGTCTTTTCCCTGGGCAAGACTAAGGCATTGGCTGCCATCAAGGCTTTGAAAATGTCCAGTAAAGATTCTGGGAGTGCTGGATATGTCGCCCTTTTAGGGCCTGGAGGCTTCCTCTGTTGGTTGTAATCACTTGGGGGAGGTACATTATGGTATGCCGGTGGTGCGCACGGCTGGTACTCCTGCTGGTTCTGTTGCTGGTACTGGGGCTGCTGATACTGCTGCTGGTTCGGGGGCTACTGGTGTGGCTGGTACTATGACTGCTGATACTACTGCTATTGAGGTCTGTAACCCTACTGGTTCAGAGGTTTATAGCCTTGTTGGTTCGGAGGTTTGTAACCTTGCTGGCTTGGTGGTTGCTGATTTTTCACGAACTAGGGCTGATTGTTGTTCATGGTGCTAACCTACTTATGAGAGAGCTTGCCTTCGGTTGTCGGACCCGTGCTAGGAGGGTTTGGCACGGCAGGCTTCCGAGGTGGAGGTCTGCTGGGTCGGTAAGGATCAAAGACATTGGAGAAAGTGGCATCCTTGAAGGCTTTCTGACAGTAATGCGCCCTCTTGTAAAGTTCTGCCATGTTGGTCAAGTTGTTCAAAGCTAGGACCAGATTGTATTGGGGGGTGGCATTGGAAATAAGCATTTTGACTTGTTCAGATTCGGACATATAATCCTTAATCTTCTCCGCCATGCTCCTCATCTATCAGCAAATGTGATGAAGTCCTCATCAGGCTTCATCTTCTCAGCAAGTAGATTAATGATGGACAGAGACGGTGCGACTCTGTCCTGGTATCGTTGAATAAATTTTTGGGATACGATACCGTAATCTTCCACCTCAGACGGTTCTAATGAGAAGAACCACTCAAGGTTGGCCCCTCTAACAACTTCCTGAACAGGAATGCCAACGACCTCTTGTCGTTCTGCCAGAAGGAGGACTCGTACATGAAATCCTTTAGGTGGGTGAAGGGATTACCAGTACCATTGTATTTTATGTACACTAGCATTTCCGAGGGAGGCAAATGAAACACGGGCAGACTAGGAAGACTTATCTCAGGTGCAACCTTAACTCCCATCATTTTTTGAAAATTATTGAACTGTTCATCCATACGCTCCATCTTCGCGAGCAGAGCTTGAGTTGTTGGATCAGCCTGGGGAGGAGGTGGTGGTGGTACATGATAGGCCTGCTGCCTAGAGTATGTGGGGCAAGGGGGACAATAGGGTTGAGGTCCGGCAGCGCTTCTGCCATGCCCGAGGGCATTTTGATAAGTTGGCGTGGGCGGCCTAGCCGGTTGCCTTGAGGAGGACAGTTGTGGCCCAACTGGCCGAGAAGTTGAAACTTGAAGGCCTTCCATGGCCTTGTGAATGAAAGAAGTATGGTGGAGAGGAGGTTGAGGAACGGCAGGGGGAACCACATGATTCGATTCAGTAGACTGCACGAGTGTCTTCCCCTTTAAGATGGATTGGATTGCCTCGAGCTGTTGAGGATCTAGATGGGAGGCCAGAACTCCTAGAGCATTGACTAGATCGGAGGGATTGGAAGATGAGGGCTCATTCGGGTTCATGGCTCCTTCAAAGACAGGATTAGAGACCGCATGCACATGAGGAGGAAGATCAACGCCAGAATTATGTTGATCATGAACAAAAGGAGGAGGGATTTGGGGATTTCCCTCATGTTGAAATGGATAAGAATGGGGATCACGAGGGGCATTAGTATCTCCCTCGTTCTTATAGTGATAATTAGATTGAAGAGGGGCATTAGCATCTCCCTGGTAGTTGACTAGAGCATCTGAAGCCATGCTCAAATCCCTACCTGATCAAAGCAACATAGTATTAGATTTTTTTTTTAACAAAGATTTGCAGACAAGTTGTGAAGAGATTAGACAAACAAGTGGATTCTTAACGTTGTTTTAGGATTCCTTGTTGGATTATTTGGATTCAGTTAATCATAAATTCACTCAACGGGTAAGATCCTAGTTTCAGTTCAGTTTCCACCGTTATACTCTAAGGCTTTTTCTCACAACGACACGAAAATCTAACCAGGACTTCAATTGGTAAACCAGCTCGATAAACAAGGAGGAATACCTTGATTTTGGGAACTTATGGAGGTCTTTAACGCCAACCACTCTAGTCTGATCGAGGGACCGACCCAATCAAAGAGAGATGAAAACGTCAAGAAAGGTGTTCCTATAAGAAAAGGGCGGTGTTAGCCCCAGTGCGTATGACCTGTGGCCGGGATGGCCTCTAATGCTTAATATGTAATGTGTAGTAGCAATCAAATCAGAAATCCAAGGACTGAAGAACAAAACAAAAACCTGTTTGAATCACGTCGTTGTTACTCGACGCTATTCAAAGCTGAGCTTTATTCTGCTCGCAGAACCTCAGGCAGCAGACAACAGGGAATTTTTGCCTCAAAGGCGTCGAGGTAGGGCGACGAGGTATAAAACGCGTCGCTGTTCCTGGACACTTTTTAAGTCGCATAATCCACAATTAAGAACGAATTTCTGGGTCAATTCCCCCTCAAACTAACAGAATAAAGCAACAAATAATCGGCTCATGCGAATTTTTTATTTTAATTTTTAACAGGATGATTTATTATGTAAACAACTAAAACATTCAATCAATCACACATTCTTCTTATCACAATCACAACTCTTCAATCAATCAAATGGGGAGGGCAAGATCTTGCCGCAAGAGTGTGCACGTGATGCACGTGGGAATAACAATTAAACTAAAAACTCACCGACCGGTGAGGGCGTGTCCGAGGGACACAGGTGGTGCACCGTGGGTGCCCGATTGATAAAAGAGATAACAAAGATTTAAAAGATGGCGAGACCAAGTCCCACCGTGATCGCCAAAAAGCTGTGAGTGCTCAAACAGTGATGTATGATTATCATGAAAATTTGTTAATTAAGTGACAAATAAACCTATTAAAAACTATGTGATCGCCAGAAACTTTTGACTAAAAAGTTTCAAAAGACAAAGATTGATCGCTTACCTATTTTGGACGTGGGAGATGTTGAAGTTCTTGATTCTCCTCCTTCAGCCGGCTGAAGAAAAATAGCCCTTCTGACTTTGTTCTTACTTTGAATGCTTATTGGGCTTTGAGGTTCGTCTAGATTTCCTTGTTGATTCCTTCCTTTTGATCTTCGTTGTACTTTGCAAAAGTAGAAAGAAAGGGAAAGAACTAATAAGTGTTAGTATTAGATGGTCTCAAAGCCAATCCGATACTATGTACTTATTTAGATTATTAATAAATGGCAATAATTCATTGTGTGTAATTAATTCGATCTGTGTTTATCGTATCACGATGAAGTCCATGAACATGTGCAATAGCCTTCGGATTATGATGAGATCATAATTACGGGACCGAAGACTTATAAACACATGTTCTTAATTGTTCCTAGTCATAAGATGTTTGAGATAGGACATCGAACATCTGGATAGACTAGTATAGGTTACTTCAGCTCATATGATGAGGGTGACTGATCCCATAAGTCACTTGTGTGGAGACACTATGCTGAACCTATAGGTGCTCATTGGTAAATAAGTTCACTGAACTGATCCGACTATGAATCGCTGGATGGTAATCAGCTCACTGTTAACCAGCTCGATTCATTTGTCACGGTTGCGTGGATGATCCTTGGACCTGAGACTCCAAAGATATATTGTTGGTAGGTTTCTGAGCTTTGACCTTAACGAACAAATCCCTAACCATGGGTTATTAATAAGTCAAGCGATCGAATTCAGGGAAATGCCCTCGAAGGTAATTGTGTGTTCAATACGGGATCATCCGCTCTCGGTTGTTTGAGAGAGAATGTTCTGGGAATGATGCGCTTAAAGTCCCTGGCCAGGGCGGACTCTGTAATCGATAAGGAAGTTATCGGATTCAGATTAGCGGCATCTGATTCAAGTAAATCGACCAAATAGGGTTTAACAGTAAACCATGCCCTAGGTCGATTCGGGAACATTGCACGGATGAAGGATTATATCCGCGCGCTAACCGATGACAGAAAGGTTCCAATAGAGGGTTGCGATAACCCCAGTACCATCCAGGATCACGCGATGTTGCTTGGCATCCAACGTGATCGGCAGTCCGTCCGAATTTATTGTGGGACATTAAATTCGGCTGATTAATTTAATATAAGGATATTAATTAATTCAGTGGGTCATTAAAGGGTTACTGGACTTAATGGGCTATTAACTAGACTGGTATTTGGGCTTAGAGGGTCACACGCAAATGGTTTTCAAGTCGATGGATAATCCAACAGGATTTCGGATAAGTTTGGGTTTTTATGAAAAACCATAAACTGACTTCTTATAAAAGAACGGATTCTACGTCCGGGGCCAGCAACCCTGACCTAGCCGTCATTCGTTCTTCCCCACTTTCTCTCTCTTCTGGGCGTACGGTTCCCAACTGCTCTACCTTCCGTTCGACGGGGATTCCGAATCCGCATGTCGCGGCGGATTACGCGCAGTCAAACGGGATCTACGAACGCCGCAGCGAGCGAAGAAGCGAGGACGTTCCATCGCGAAAAGAACTGCGTGGATACCACTAGAGGTCGGGCATCTGCGCGACTTGCGGCATCGCTCCGACGGAACCGGAAAACGGACGCGGATTTGAATCCGCGCAAGGTAAATCGATTTACACCGGTTTTATTTTAACGACCGAAACGGGACTAATCCGATCCCGAAAATTTTATTCCGCTACGTTTTAGGATTGGATCCCGACACAGCGATCCCAACAATAAGAACTCAAATAGTGGTAGTATATATTCCAATGATAATTCTAATCATGTAACTTAAACAAATGAACTCACTTGTTTTGTGGTCTTTGAAACCCCTCAACACGTGGATTGAAAATAATGCTTGTGTTGTATGTGTAACATGGAGTGATATGATGAAATTATGAACTAATAGGATGGAAATATAAAAAAGATGTAGAAATTGATTAAGAAGAAATAAGTTGGATGGCCCCTGGACAACCTTGGTTCTTGTATGGACGAAGAAAGGACGAAGAGAGGATGAAGCTTTCTTCAAGACTCTTGGAAGTAGTAGCAGCGCCTCGATCCTTCAGCATTTGGACGTCGTCTTTTTCCACTCTTTCTTCACTAAAATTATCACTAACCTTTCAAAAATTATCATTAACCTTTTAATGGCCAAGGACTTGGATATTTATAGACTTAAGTTCACGCATCCGCAGTTACTTACAGATTAACATAAAAGAGTTTGAAGCCAATCCACCCAAGAAACAGATAAATACAACTTAATTCATCATTATCTATAATTAACTAAAACGCGTCGCCCAAAGGAGACGTCTTTTAGCTTAATTAAGATAAGGATAAACATCGGGAAGAAGAAACATAATCAATTTAGGAAACCTAAATGGCGTCGTGTAAGGTAGACGTCTTTTAGTTTATTAATAAATTAATTAAAAGTCAGATTAAAAATCGAAATAAGAATAAATCCTAAATAGCGTCTTCACAGGTCGACGTCTTTTAGAATCCTTCATATTTGATTAAAAATCGGAGTTAAAATGAATTTTATTAATAAACTTAAATGATGTCTGTCTAACCGATGTCATTTAGACAATTAATCCAGAAAAATAATACAAATTAACTAATGATTAAATATTAGACCATTTTGAGGCACTATTATATGATATGAAATTTACTCAAAATGATGTCAAAATTAGCGTGTCTACAGAGACGATGGTTCCGCTTTTGTGAAACGGTGCGTGGAGAAACAAGCTTCAGCTTAGCACTGAATTGCGAGATTAGTGTCTTGACTCATCAATGACAGTTTAACAATATTATCCTTGATTCATTTATATTTTATTTCATTTTAATTTTCATTTTAGTCCAGCATGCATCATGTAGGATTTTGAAATAAATGCGATAAAAATTAGTTATTCATTAAATTTCAGACCATTGATCAAATAAATCCTAACATGATATGAAATATTCCATTTCGAATTGATGTCTCAATTATCTTTGAAGTTTTTTTGAATATATCTTTGGAATTTTATCCTTGCTTGGATTCGTTATCCTATATTTTTTATTTTATTTTAAGATCAATCATAGTTATAGCACGTCCACATTGGCTGGCAATCGTTCTCCATGATGAAACCTGCAAGGTTTGTGACCTAAAGTACTTTCCCTCGTGGAGGTTGATCGATCTTATTTATTTTCCTTGTTTATCTCATCGAGACAGGATTGATTCTATTTATCTCTTTGAGTCGTTTTATTGATCATTTTGAGAAAAATTCCTATCATGTGATGTTGAGAGCATGTCTCATCACATCTTGGCATCACCTTTTCAGTTCATTCCATTCCATTTCACTCCCTTGTAAAGTTAATGCCAAGGTGGGGCACCTGTAGACGCACTAATTTTGACATCATGTTGAGTAAATTTCATGTCATAATAATAATACCCTGAAATGGTCTGACCTTTAATCATTAATTAGTTTTTATTGATTTTCTCGAAAAATTAGTTAAATGACGTCGCCTAAGGATGACGCCATTTAATGTTTTAGTAGAAATCAATTCGAAATCAAATTTCCTAATCGGGATAGAATTAACTAAATAACGTCACCCTAGGGGGACGCTATTTAGGTTTCTTAATCCGTTTTGATTTCCAATTTGATTTTAGTTAATTTCTTAATTAACTGAAAGACGTCTCTGATGGGAGACGTCATTTAGATTTCTTAATGTTTTTCGGTTTCCTTTTCAGATTTTGTTTATGTTTTTAACGCTTAATTGGCTAAAAGACATCTCCCTCGACATATGCGATTTAGACTAATTCTAATAAGTCAAATTTGGCCGAGATTATCAGGTTTCCAAGGTTGGGAAGGACTCAAATCCTTCATGTTTATCCGAGGAAGGTTGCGGAGGCACGGGAGAGCCCTTTGAAAGCCTTAAACCACTCCAAAATCGAATATTATATATACCTACCCTATTGGCCTTTGAAAAAGGTTGGCAATTAGGGAAATTGAAGCTCTCTTAAAGTGTTTTGGAGCCTCTTAAGGAGGAAAATGTGGACAGCAACTCAAAGGCTCATCCTCTTCCTCCATTGAAGCTCAAAAAGACTAAGGCTTTCAAGGGGCCAAACCAACCATCCTTCTTTCTAGTTCTTCTTTGATCTTTCATTAATTCTATCTAGTTAAAATTATGTTTTGCATATTTTTCATCACATCACATCATATACACACACCCACATCATCTTTTTCCAAGCCCATGCATGCAATAGGGGTTTAAAGAACAACAAAACAAGTGAGTCTTTCTTGTTTAGTTGCATGTTAGAATTATTAGTTAGAATATATACTACACTACTTAGTTCTTACATAAATTTTTCTTTTCTTTGTTTGATTTTTCTTGCAAGGTTTAAAGATTCAAAGAGAAGGAGAAAAACTTGAAGAAGGTTCGAAAAAAACAACAAAAACAAGAGTAAATTAAAAGAAGGGCTCTTCTTTTTCTGGCTGGCCGAAAGAGAGGAGCAAAGAACCATAATCCTCCAGTTGCAAGGTTAGTAGCGATCAACTTTTTCTTTTGAAACCTTTGGTTTCTGGTGATCACGATCTTTAATTTAAGTTGTTTTGTTATTCATATGATCATGATATTTGATGGGGAATGAGCCTGCTTAGCCTGGTACCGCCAGCCCAGTCCTAACACGAGAATGGGCCAAGCACCATTCAGCTGCGATCGACAGCCCGCATTCGTAATGGGCCGAGATATATTCAGCCCAATTACCCAGGACAGTTAGTTTCGATCCGGTCCAGTCCACTTGGCGTAGCGATGAGTTGCTTGGGCTCGGCCTAGGTGTATAAGGGCCAAAACTGGTCCAGCCTATTTCGATTAGGCCTTAAGCCCAATAACTCAGGGTACTCTCGGAATTTTCTATCAAATCCTATAGTTCTACATCGCTTGCCACAATAAGGGAACCTTCATCCTCCGCTATAAAAGATCACTATTCAATGCAGAAAAGGTAGACAGGTGATTAAGCCTTCATCTCTCTCTTTAAATATAATAAGTCTTCCATTAGCTCAGTGATTGACTTAACCTTCGGAGGGTTCCCCTTAGGCTGCGACCTGGGACCCTACTGATGGTTCTCTTTGCAGCAGGAGGGCCCTTCGTCTCCAACTCCCCCTCGGCCTCAGATCCTCTCGGCTCTCAGTCTCCAGCTGGTATTCGGATTCCCTCCCTGGAATCCGATAGTGATTGCCTCGACTACATAACTTGGCGCCGCCTGTAGGAAACAAGCAACCATGTCTCATCGACCAGTGACGAGACGATCCGGCCAAGATGAGACGGAGGTGAGGGCAACCTCTTCCCAGTCACTCCTTCATGCCGAAGGAATCCCGACCACTCTTCCGCAGGGATCGGCCCTTCCGGCGATACCCGAGCCCGTCATTCCCAGGAACGACTGAGTGGAAGAACTCTCGCAGCAGGTAGCCACACTTACGGCTACCGTGACCTCTCTAGCCCTTCTGCGCGATATGGTCTTGGCCATCGCCCAACACATGGGTTTATTGGATCAATCGGAGAGGCCGATACCACCCCATCCACAGTACTGTCCGGCCGTTCAGCCTACGAAAGGGCAGCCAGGGCCCTCGCGGGTGTTCCCTAATGTAGGAGTCTCGACTCGCAACGAACCATATGGGCCGCAAGGCCGAGTTCTGTGTGCTAGTCACTTGCGGATGGAGCCGGACAACGCTTCATCCGGAACCCACCCTATCGATGCCGAGGGACTCTCGGCCGCCACTAATACCACGACTCCGGAGCTCGACCGAAGGTTGACTAAAATGAGGAAGGAAATGCAGCGGATAGTGTCCCGGCCGTATGGAGCACCTGTCGCTAGCACAATTCTAGAACAAACACCCTTCTCCCCTCAAATTCTTGCCACTGAGGTACCTTCCAACTTTAAGCTGCCGAGGGGTCCTTTGTACGATGGCATGACAAACCCAGTCAGCCATTTCCAGAGATTTAATTCCTATCTTTTTGTCTGAGGGGTTCCCGAGGCAATTCGCTGCCGTCTTTTCCCCCTCACCCTTGACAAAATAGCCTCCACTTGGTTTGAAACCTTGGCACCTAATTCTATCCACTCATTGGTGCAACTGGGCCAATTGTTCATTGACCAGTTCTATGATCCCACTCGGCAATGCAAAACTTCAGCCAGTTTGCTCGCCATCCGACAAGGACCATTCGAAGCTCTACCGAAGTATTTCACCAGGTTTCGGACTGAAGCAGCCTAGATTTTGTATCTGGACAGTTCAATTACGGTCTCGGCCGTGATTAGTGGCTGTACAGACGAGGGGCTTCTCAGCTCTATTGGGAAGCGGCATCCTCCCACCTTTCAAGATCTGGTAGCCGGTGTAGGTGCTTAGAATGACCGTGTGATTAACATGAAATATCTATGTTGTTTAGTGTAAACTAACCTATTAAAAAAACAGCGACTAAAGTGTAGTGATCGCCAGAAACTTTTAACTTAAAAGTTTCAAAAGAGAATATGATCGCCTACCTTTCAAACGCGGAAGATTGAGTCCTTGGTTCCCCTTCCTCAGCCGGCTGAAGAAAGCGAGCCCTTTCTTTGTTCTTTTGTTCTTGCTGTCGAATTTGAGGTTGAGGATCGTCCAGATGTTATGCTTGATTTCCCCTTTTTGATCTCTTGTTGTTGTTGAGTACAGCAGAGACAGAAACAGAAAAATGAAGAAACAATGATGAGAATTTAAATAGAAGTAATATCTGAACTAATCATGATTTTAAGCATATTTAAAACAGCAAACTCACTTTTTTAATGACTTTGAAACCCCTTAGATTAAATAGGTTTTTTGAAAGATTATGCTGTGGTGTGTGTTTGCATGAAGTGAATATGAAAAATAAAACTAATGAAATGAATGCAGTAATGAAAAACTTATGCCCAATCGGTTGAAGTTTTGAAAGGATGAAGATCTTGAAAGGGACGCCGACTTCTGGAAATGGCAGCGCTCCGGCGTTACGACGTTGCTTCGATCTTCAACTCGCTATAACGCTATGGCTCAACTCAATTTAATTCTGTTCTCTTTTTTTTTTTTAACTCTTCAACATGCAGGGTATTTATAGGCATTTCTTGCGTTCGCGATCAACATTTGAAAACTCCGAATTTATCCATCTTAACCGACAGATAATTACTGATTAATTCATCTTTATCTGTAATTATCTAAAACGCGTCCACCTTGGCTGACGCCTTTCAGATTAATTAAGATAAGGATAAATATCCGGGAAAAACTTATCTTTATCTTTATTAGGTAAAAAGCGTCCACCTGTGTAGACGTCTTTTAGACTAATTAAGATAAGGATAAACATCCGGAGGGGAAGTTAAAAACATTTAGGAAACCTAAAACGCGTCGACATTCCAAGACGCCTTTTAGTTAATTAATTAATCAATTAAAATTCAAATTTAATCGTTAAAACAAGAATAAACTCTAAATGGCGTCCACATAGGTCGACGTCTTTTAGAATTCTTCATATTTTAACTCAAATTTGAGCTAAAATCAATTCAATTGATTAACTTAAACACATCTGTTAAACCCGACACTTAAAAAGATTAATAAAAATTAATTAATGATTAATTATCAGACCATTCTGAGGCATTATTGTATGATATAAAATTTACTCGAAATGACGTCAAAATTAGCGTGTCTACAGCTGCCTCACCTTGGCATTGTCTTTGCAAGGGAGTGAAATGAAATGGAATGTACTGAAAAGGTGATGCCAAGGTGTGATGAGACACGCTCTTAACATCACATGACTGGAATTTTTCTCAAAATCATCAACGAAGATAGCTCAAAGAAATCAATGGAATTAATCCTGTCTGGATGAAGTAGACAAGGAAATAAAATAAAGTCGATCAACCTCCTCGGAGTGGGAAGTACCCCAGGTCGTAGACACTGCAGGTTTCATCATGGGGAGCGTTTGCCAGCCAATGTGGACGTGCTACAGCCATGATGGATCTTAAAAGAAAACAAGAATATTGGATAAAGAATCCAATCAAGGATAGAATTCCAAGGATATCTTCAAGCGAACCTCAAAGATAATCAAGATACTCAATTCGGAATGGAATATTTCATATCATGTTTGAGTTATTTGATTAATGGTCTGAAACTTAATCAATAATTAATCCCTATTTCAATAATTTCAAAGTCCTACATGATGCATGCTGGGCTAAAAGAAAAATATAAAGTCAAATAAAATATAAATTAATCAAGAATAATATTGTTAAATTGTCATTAATGAGTCAAGATACCAATTCTTGTAATTCAGTGCTAAGCCAAAGCTTGTTTATCCACGCACCATTTTACAAAAGTGGAACCATCGTCCCCACTAATTAACAATCCAACGGCCTATCCGTGCGATTAAGAATCCTCTGGAATTATCACTGTTTTTGTTGTAGGGGAACTCAAATTCCAGTTTCATCAAAACCACAAGGTCCTTGATATAATCTAATAAATACTTATCATATAGTAATGCGAATGCAAATAATTACATGGAATAAGTACAAGGGTAGAAATAACCGTCTTTTTAGCCACGGTTGGGACTTCCTGAATTCCACAATGAGATTTTCTTGAACTTTGCTCAGAATTTCCTTGAATTTCTGAAATGCGTCGTGTCGCACAGACGCCATTCAATGTTGAAACGCGTCAGTGCTCCTCGACGCCTTTCACTCACAGAAACAGGTTTCTTCTCTACTCGGATTCCAACTCTCTTCATGCCTTGTGTCCTGTATATGACTTGAACAAATATGTTAAGTATCTGTTTAGGCTTAGCCCCTTGCCTGACCGAATAAATGGTCGATCAATCTTTTCCTTCAATAAATGGTCAAGGGGCATAGCCTTTATTAACAAAGGTAATAAGAATAATGCAAGCAAACAGATGCTCACTGAAAAGGAATGAAACACATTAAATGCAACAAGCAAATGCTAATTGAAATATTTTTTTTGATTTTGAAATTTTCATTTTGTTTGGATTTTGAAATATGTATTTTTTTTTAGATTTTGAAAAATGTACATTTTTTTTTGAATTTTTTTTGACATATATACTTTTTTTGAATTTTTGACTATGCAATTTTTTTTTTGAATTTTTTGACATATGCATTTTTTTTAAAATTTTTGACTAAAAGACCAGTATGGTACTTAGATCAAAAGATCATATTCATTTATTAACTTAATTTCCAAATTGTTCTTTAACAACTTAACTTAAAACCCATCGTGTTTGAACTTGCGTTTCCATTCGTGATCCCATTTGATGATTTGACCCTTAGTCAATCTAAGCCATCCTTTAAGCTTGAAGTACACCTCTTTAGAAAGAAAAGAAGAACAGATTTAGAAAGCCCATGAGAAGGTTCCGGAGACTTAAAAAGATGTCCCTTTCCAACCCTAATATCTGTTGGGGTTCGGTCATTTTCTTTCCGGGGTATTTATCGACCTTGCGTTCCCTTTTGTTTCATTTCATGGCCTTGATGTAACGTTTGTAGTGTAATGGCCTTTTGATTTTGAATTTGGCTTTTTGCCTTGCTTTTGCTTTTCTATTCTTTTCTTTCTTTGCTTTGCTTTGGAACGGATCTCCCCCATTTTTTTATGACGGCCTCCTACTAAGATGGCGGGTATTCTTGGTAGTCTATTTTAAGCCTCGTTCCGACATCATGGGCCGAGTGTAAAACAGAATTTTATTTAAAAAGAATGATTTGTACTTTATACTCTTAGTCAAGCTTTTGATATTCTTAAGGACTTGGCATCTCTTGTTACTCACGAATCAAACGTATCAGTGTGTGCAGTAATGAGTTTGAAGTTAAATTATTCAGACTAACAAAGAAATTTGAGTTTATAAATTTTCTGATTCCACTGGTCTTTGTACCATACTGATCGACTCTTTAACTTAAGGATAGTATTTCTTAAGATGTAAACCATTCCAGGGATGATTTAGCTCTTCTCCTTCTGCATTAACCAAACGATAAGCATTACCAGGATAAGCGTGCGATACAACATAAGGTCCTTCCCAGTTGGGTTGGAGCTTAGAACGCGGACCACCAGGTTTTATAAAAATTCTTTTAACAACCATTTCACCGACTTTGAACTTTCGTTCAATGACTTTCTTTTGATAAAAACGTGCTAATCTGTTTTGATAAACTTTTGCATGATTAGCAGCTGACCATCTTTTCTCGTCTAAAAGTTCCAATTGAGCAAGAAGTGCTGAACGATGTTCATCAACGGAGAATTGCTTGTTCAATTGTACTCTTAATGACGATATAAGGATCTCATATGGAACTACCGCCTCCATTCCAAATGTTAAGGAATAAGGAGTTTGCCCAGTAGGCGTGCGGATTGAAGTTCGGTAGGCCCATAGAGCCTCAACCAATTTTTCTGACCAATCTGCGAATTTGTTAGATTTACACGTCTTTTTGATAATTTTTATCAAAGTCTTATTAGTTGCCTCTGCTTGGCCATTGCCTTGCGGATAATAAGGAGATGAATGATGCAATGCAATTTTATACCTGTTGCAGAGGTCCTTCAATTCCTGTGACACGAATTGCGGTCCGTTGTCGGTGACGATGGTACTTGGAATTCCGAATCTTGTGATGATGTTCCTCATGATGAATTTGCAGACGGTTGATGCTTTGATCTCCACGTATGCTTCAGCTTCTGCCCACTTGGTGAATTCAGTATTCCGTTGCCGTGAGAATGAAAGATTTTTGCTTGATGCCGGAATCTGGGTTACCAAGAGGTCCAATAATGTCGAAAGCCCACATGGAGAAAGGCCATGGGGAAGAAACAGGATGGAGTGAAGATGCAGGAGAATGAATTTTGTCGGCGTGAAGTTGACACTCGGCACACCTACGGACATATCCTACACAGTCTTCTTCCATGGTTGGCCAATAAAATCCTTGTCTAAGGATCTTCTTTGCTAGCATCTGTCCATTGACATGGCCACCACAAACTCCACTATGAGCTCCTTCCATAACCTTCCAAAGCTCATCCTCGTCTAAACATCTCAGAAGAACTCCATCAAAACCTCTCTTGTATAGTGCTCCCCCAACTAGGGTGTATCGTCGAGAAACTCTCCTGATAGCTCTTTTCTCCTCAGTTGTAGCTTCTTCAGGATACGATTGATCTTCACAATATTTTGCAATTTCATAATACCATGGCTTCTGTTCATCATCCATCTCTTCTAACAGCTCCATCAACATGATTTCTCTTTTCTCCACAATATTTCCATCTTTGAATTTCTTCAGCAACTTCTCCTTAGTTCTAAGAAATGAAGGATCTTTCACGGCGGGTGAAAGACGCCTATGAATTATGATTGATTCAGTTTGTTTGCTGATAGGAAAATCAAGGGAAGATGCAAGTGAAGCTAGAGCGTCAGCTAAGATGTTTTGATTTCTAGGGACATGGACAAAGATCAATTTTGTGAAAAGCTTTGAGTAAGCAGAAGTAAGTTCTTGATATGGCTTAAGCTTGGGATCAAGAGTTCGATACTTGGTCAGCACTTGGCGAAGAATTAATTGGCTATCACCTACAATCCTGAGTTTGGTTGCACCATGAAAATGAGCAGCCTCGAGGCCAGCAAGAAGTGCCTCGTATTCAGCTATGTTGTTGGTGACTGGAAAGTCAAGCTGAAAGGCTTGTGGAATGGTGACACCTTCAGGTGATAACAGAACGATTCCGATACCCTTTCCATGAGAATTCAGAGCTCCGTCAAAATGCATAGTCCACATATCATCTCTGATTTGATTTACGGACATCAGTTCCTCATCCGGAAACTCTGATCGCACTGGATCAAATCGAGGAAGGGGATGATGAGCGAGATGTTCTGCTATGGCATAGCCCTTGATTGCTTTCTGTTGAATATAAATGATATCGAATTGGGATAGAAAGCTTTGCCATCGCGCTAACCTATCAGTAAGAACAGATTTCTCCAGAAGGAACTTAATCGGATTCATCCTAGCGATGAGATGGACTTCATGGGCCAGAAAATAATGCTTTAATTTCTGAACAACCCAAACCAATGTTGCACATGTTTTCTCCATCGCCGTATATCTCTGTTCAGCGGGGTTGAGAAGTTTAGAGAGATAATAGGCTGCCCTCTCTTTTCCTTCTTCATCCTCTTGTGCTAGGACAGCCCCCACTGCATCATCCAGGACAGAAATATAAAGTATCAATGGTCTGCCTGGAGATGGTGGTCTCAAAACAGGAGGACTTGCCAAATAGTCCTTTAATCCATCAAATGCCTCCTGACACTTATCGTCCCAATTGAATTTGACTCCTGGCTTGGTAAGCTCGTAAAACGGCTTACACCTTTGTGAGTGCTGGGAGACAAAACGGCGAATAAATTGTAACCTCCCGATTAATCCCCTTAACTCTTTCAAGTTTTTGGGAGGTGGCATTTCTCTGATAGCCTTCGCCTTATTGGGATCGATCTCAATTCCCCGTTTGCTGACAATGAATCCAAGCAATTTCCCTGAAGATACCCCGAATACACATTTCTTGGGGTTCATCTTCAACTGATACTCTCTCGATCTCTCTAATACCCTTGCCAAAACTTTGGCGTGCTCAGCCATCGTTTTAGACTTAACCAATAAGTCATCCACATACACTTCCAGATCTATATGCATCATGTCATGAAATATTGCCATCATAGCCCTTTGATAAGTGGCTCCAGCATTCTTCAATCCAAATGGCATGACGACATAACAATATGTTCCCCAAGGTGTAGTGAATGAAGTTTTCTCTTGATCCTCTTCTGCCAGCTTAATCTGGTTGTATCCTGAAAATCCATGCCTAAAACTAGACTCCCTAACTTCACTAAACTGCCTATCATAACCTAATAAAGATGAAGCAGGATGAAAATCCTGGGATACAGGTGGAAATACAGGGGAATCCTCCCGTGGGGAGGGACAGAGTAGATCTAGAAGAGAATCTTGACCGACGGACCCGCGCGATGGGGTGTAATCGGACAAGTAAGATGTTTCCTCGATAATGATTTGGGAAGAATTTGTTGCCAAATTGGCGTTTTTTTTTTTTGGACAATGAAAGAATTAAACACAAAGCAAGAATGAATACAAATGGGAGGAGAATCGGACGGAGGAAGCGGCACCAAGGCCAGAGGATTAGGGGGATCATATAGCAATATGTCCCAGATCAGATCATACATCCTCTCTAGGTCGAGAGGAGATTGTGGAATAAAGTCCCGAGGGGACAGAGTTATCATAACGGGCGGAGCCCGTGGAATATCGTCAATTATGACCCGCGACCAAGTCGGGGTCAAGAGTAGTGTACGAAAAAGAGTATGGAGCATGAAGACATGTGAAGGATATGTCCCCCTCCAGAGCAGATCTGTTGTATAACCAGCTTCATAGGGGTCATCTGACTCCCCTTCATCAGTTTGTTCAGATAGCAGTACCCGCTTGTCAAAGATTGTGCCAGGGCTCTCAATTAGCTCGTCAATCTGCGGTGGCCATTTGGGTTCTGCAGGATCCAGAAATAGTCTGTTCAGTGCTATGTATAGGTCCCTCAGGTCGAACCATCTGTACCATTCGCATTCAGGGTCATAGAATTTCCTCCTCTTCATAGGCCGCAGAGCCTCCAAGGATTGGTATGTAAGTAGTTCGGAACAATGTCTGGCCAAATCCCTCCCATATATGTCATGGAAGTCAAAACAGGAAGTAATGACCACCGTGTTGTCGTGACTAAGTATGGGCCCTTTCACAAAATGTGTATATAGAGTCCATGTTAAGGGATCTCGGCCTTCTTTCAGTGGTGTGGACATTGTTTCCAAGATTTCTTGACCATCTTCTTGCTGAACCCTGTCTTGCTTCAGTTTCCTCGGCCTATAGCCCAGACCGCTTCCAGGTGCTGCCCGATGATCTTTAACAGGAGTGGTCCTGCCTTGCAACTGTGTGCCCAGACCTTTCCCAGGCTTGTAGCCGTTCTTCATCATGATTCTCCATCCCGGGGTACTCATGCACTTCCCCCTTTTGATAGCATTTAATGGGTATGGAGAAATGGTAGCGGCTTTCAAAGGATCAGCCACTGGACGGTAGACCTGTAATACCGACAGAAAAGGTTGTCGGCCAGGTAAAACAGCAGATTTAATATTCAATGTATGAGCAGCAGCAAGGATCGGCATGCTCGTCACTTTAATAATTCGTCCTTTATAAGGGAATTTGAGGCATTGGTGATTCGTAGAAGGAATCGCCTCAAGAGTTTTGATATAAGGACGTCCAAGAATGGCATTTATGGAAGGGTCGATTTCTAGAATATGAAATTCGACCTCTGCATGACTTACTGGACCTAACTCTACCTTTAAATAAACCATTCCCAGAGGGGAACGGGTAGAATTGTCATATGCCGTAACTGAGATGGGGCTAGGCAGCCATTTCTCCTTGGGCACACCGCATAGCTCCAGGGTCTTCGGAGGTAGAACATTAATTGAAGCCCCTGTATCAACCAGGCATGCATCCACGGCCTTTTTGCAGATTTTGACCGTGATGCTCAGAGCCATGCTTCTGGCAGCTGGCGGTGCTAGTTCCGATGTGTGGAATGTAATTGAGGGCTGATCCCCCTGAGGAACTAGTAGTGCTGCAATTTTCTCTACCGGCACGTCTTCATTGACCATCACCTTCTGTAGGTATTCCATTAAAGCTTCTTGGTGAATCTTGGACCTTTTAATTAATTCAAGTACAGTGATCCGTGCCGGTGTTTTGTCCAGATGTTTCAACAAGTCATATTGAGTGCCTGGTGCACTCTCTTCATTATGGGCTTCCTCAGTCGGCTATGATGGACCGTCTCTGACTGTGGACTGAGGAAAGACCTTGTTGAAAATCTTCCACTCCGGAGCGCATGTTCCTCGACCGTGGAGGATCCGGGTGACACCTTGAGTACTGTAGAGTTGGGTGGCGTAAGCGGTGCGGAGGGTTGATGCATAGGTGGTGGCGTTGGGTTAGGTGGTGATGGCGTAGGGTTAAGTGGTGATGGCGCGGTGCGGATTAAAGGCCTAGATGGTTGGATGGTAGATGGGTAAGTGGTTGGCGAAGTGGGGAATGGTACGCGTAGTAACGGTTTGGATGGTTGGGGCATATCTGGGTAGGTGGTAGTGGTAGCGGGTGAAGTAGGAAATGGTACGCGTAATAATGGCCTAGATGGTAAAAGGGGTGCGTTATTGGTTTGCGGGGGGGTATATGATGGAGGCGTAGGAGTGCGGGGCGCCATGGGTCTAAGGAAGGTGGGTAGTGGTAGTGGGTTATTGGATGCGGGCGAATGATATGTGGGTGGGGGTAGAGGGGTGATGGTGACGGGTTGTGGTCTGGGTATGTGGATGGTGCGGCGTGGTAGTCGTTCTGCGGTACTCTGAACGTGACCCGTTGAGTAGAGAGAGGAAGAGTCCTCTATCCTCCATTGTTGCCCACGACCAGCCTCAGACTGGCTGTTCGTTAGAATGGGAGCAACCTGGTTCTGGTTCTGGTGCTCCGGGAGTGGGTTCTGCACTATGCCCATATTGGGTGGTGCTGCTGCTTGTGCCGGTGGTCTTGCTTGCTGCTGTTGCTGCTGCTGTTGCGGTCTCCTCGCCTTCAGGGCTGTTATGTATTTCTTCATTTCCTCCCAGTCTATGCCGCCCTGCTCGTTGAGATCATGAATATAATCTCTGAATTGGAAGTAGGTGTCAATGGTATGCCCAGGTTGCCTATGGAAGTAGCAATATCTGGACGTATCGGCATTTTGAGGCCAGACGGCCTTTTCCCTTGGCAAAACTAAGGCATTGGCTGCCATTAAAGCGCTGAAGATATCGGCCAAGGATTCTGGGAGAGCCGGGTATTCTGCCCTCTTCGGGCCTGGAGGTCTCCTCTGCTGGTTGTAGTCGCCGGGAGGAGGGACATTGTGGTACGCCGGCGGTGCGCGCGGCTGGTACTGGGGTTGTTGTTGCTGATGATACTGCTGCTGCTGGGGTTGCTGGTACTGCTGTTGCCGTTGCGGCTGTTGCTGTAGCTGTTGCTGGTTTTGATTCTGATTCGGCTGCTGGGGCCGCTGATACTGTTGTTGGTACTGGGGGTTCTGCTGCTGTCTGTACCCTTGCTGCTGTGGCCTCTGGTACTGCTGCTGACTCCTCACGAACTGGGGCGAGTTATTGTTCATGGTACTCACTTGCTCATGAGAGAGCGTGCCCTCAGTAGTCGGACCTGTGCTGGGAGAGTTCGGCACTGCAGGCTTCCGAGGCGGAGGCCTGCTAGGTCTATGAGGATCAAAGACGCTAGAGAATGTAGCGTCCTTGAAAGCATTCTGGCAGTACCGTGCTCTTTCATAGAGCTCTGCCATGTTAGTCAAATTGTTCAAGGAGAGGACGAGCTTGAACTGGGGGGTGGCATTAGAAATCAACATTTTCACTTGTTCGGACTCGGACAAGTGATCCTTCACTTTTTCAGCCAGACCCCGCCACCTGTCAGCAAAACTGACAAACTCCTCATCAGGTTTCATCTTTTCTGCAATGAGGTCCGTGATAGACAAGGAGGGTGCAACTCTGTCCTGGTATCGTTGAATAAATTTGCGTGAAACGATACCGTAATCCTCTACTTCTGAGGGTTCCAGGGAAAAGAACCACTCGAGGGCTGGTCCCTCTAGAGATCTCCTGAACAAGAAGGCCAACGACCTCTTATCATTCTGCCAGAAAGAGGATTCATACATGAACTCCTTCAGATGTGTGAAGGGGTTACCAGTACCGTTGTACTTTCGGTACACTGGCATCTCAGAGGGTGGCAGATGGAATACTGGCAGGCTCGGTAGACTGATCTCTGGCACAGCTTTGACCCCCATCATTTTCTGGAGGTTATTAAATTGCTCATCCATACGCTCCATTTTGGCCAACAACGTTTGTGTGGTCAGATCTGGTTGGGGAGGAGGAAGAGGAGGAGGTACTTGGTAGGCCTGCTGCCTAGAGTACGTTGGGCAGGGTGGACAATAGAGGGGAGGTCCGGCAGCGCTTCCGCCATGCCCGAGGGCATTTTGATAAGTAGGCGGTTGCGGTCTAGCCGGTTGCCTAGATGATGAAAGCTGCGGCCCAGCTGGCCGAGAAGTAATATGAAGGCCCTCCATGGCCTGATGGATATGAGGAGGAGGAAAAGAAGGTTGCTGAGGAACAGCAGGGGGAGCCACAGGGTTCGGCTCGGCAGGCTGCATAGGTGCCTTCCCCTTCAAAATAGATTGGATCGCCTCGAACTGCTGAGGGTCCAGTCGGGAGGCAAGAACTCCCAGAGCATTGATGAGATCCGTAGGATCAGAGGATGAGGGATCATTCTGATTCATGTCCCCCTCAAGATCAGGATTAGGGATCGCATATTCATGCGGAAGAGGGTCAGGATATTGATCACGTGGAGGCAAAAGAGGTGTCCGAACATTCCCATCTAGACGATACGGAATGGGGATAGAACTACGGGAGGCATCAGCATCTCTCCCACTCTCATAGTTGTACTCAGAATCCCGAGGGGCATTAGCATCTCCCTCGTAATTAACCATGGCGTCTGGAGCCACACTCAAGTCCCTACCTGATCGTAGCAACATGATGTTAGATTCCCTTTTCAAAGATTTAATCAAACAAGTTGTACAGAGATTAATCAAACAAGTGGATGCTTAACGTGATTTTAGGATTCCTTGTTGAGTTATTTGGATTGGATTAAACCACAATTTCGCTCAGGGAAAGGATCCTAGTTTCAGTTCGATTTCCACCGTTATTCTCTAGGGCTTTCTCTCACAACGCTTTCAGAATCTAACCGGGACTTCAATTGGTACAACCAGCCCGATGATCAAGGAGGAATACCTTGATTTTGGGGACTTATGGAGGTCTCAACGTCAACTTCTCTAGTCTGATCAAGGGACCAACCCAATCAGAGAGAGTTGCTGACGTCGAGTAATGTGTTCCTAAGAAGAGGAGGGTATTAGCCTCAATGCGTATGTCCTGTGGCCTGGATGGCCTCTAATGCTTAGTAAGTAATGGGTAGCTAGCACTCAAAACACAAAAATCTGGAAACTGGGAAAAATTAAGAAACTGTCTGAATAGCGTCGATGGTAGTCGACGCTATTCAAAACAGAACTTATTTTTTCGCAGAAGCAGATGCAGACAGCAGAGAAACTGTGAAGCCTGAAAGGCGTCTAGGCGTGTTGACGCGGTTTTGAAACGCGTCAGCTATCCTGGACGCTTTTCATTTCGCAGAAACAATTTTCCAGGAGGATTTTCTGGGTTGAATCCTCCTCAAACAAGATAAAAGGCAGTAAACAATCGACTCATGCAAATTTTTTTAGTTCCAGATTTTAAACAGGATGGTTTACTAACTAAACAACTAGAAAAACAATCAATCACACATCATTTTTATCACAAAAACAGCTTTTTTGAGTTAATCAAGGGGGGGCAAGATCTTGCCACTGGGGTGTGCACGTGGTGCACGAGGGAAATCAATTAAACTAAACACTCACCAATTGGTGAGGACGTGTCCAGAGACACAAGTGGTGCACCGTGGGTGCCCGATATGATGATAGCAAGAACAAAAAGAAACTAAAAGATGGCGAGACCAAGTCCCACCGTGATCGCCAAAAAAGCTGTAGGTGCTTAGAATGACCGTGTGATTAACATGAAATATCTATGTTGTTTAGTGTAAACTAACCTATTAAAAAAACAGCGACTAAAGTGCAGTGATCGCCAGAAACTTTTAACTTAAAAGCTTCAAAAGAGAATATGGTCGCCTACCTTTCAAACGCGGAAGATTGAGTCCTTGGTTCCCCTTCCTCAGCCGGCTGAAGAAAGAGAGCCCTTTCTTTGTTCTTTTGTTCTTGCTGTCGAATTTGAGGTTGAGGATCGTCCAGATGTTATGCTTGATTTCCCCTTTTTGATCTCTTGTTGTTGTTGAGTACAGCAGAGACAGAAACAGAAAAATGAAGAAACAATGATGAGAATTTAAATAGAAGTAATATCTGAACTAATCATGATTTTAAGCATATTTAAAACAGCAAACTCACTTTTTTAATGGCTTTGAAACCCCTTAGATTAAATAGTTTTTTTGAAAGATTATGCTGTGGTGTGTGTTTGCATGAAGTGAATATGAAAAATAAAACTAATGAAATGAATGCAGTAATGAAAAACTTATGCCCAATCGGTTAAAGTTTTGAAAGGATGAAGATCTTGAAAGGGACGCCGACTTCTGGAAATGGCAGCGCTCCGGCGTTACGACGTTGCTTCGATCTTCAACTCGCTATAACGCTATGGCTCAACTCAATTTAATTCTGTTCTCTTTTTTTTTTTTAACTCTTCAACATGCAGGGTATTTATAGGCATTTCTTGCGTTCGCGATCAACATTTGAAAACTCCGAATTTATCCATCTTAACCGACAGATAATTACTGATTAATTCATCTTTATCTGTAATTATCTAAAACGCGTCCACCTTGGCTGACGCCTTTCAGATTAATTAAGATAAGGATAAATATCCGGGAAAAACTTATCTTTATCTTTATTAGGTAAAAAGCGTCCACCTGTGTAGACGTCTTTTAGACTAATTAAGATAAGGATAAACATCCGGAGGGGAAGTTAAAAACATTTAGGAAACCTAAAACGCGTCGACATTCCAAGACGCCTTTTAGTTAATTAATTAATCAATTAAAATTCAAATTTAATCGTTAAAACAAGAATAAACTCTAAATGGCGTCCACATAGGTCGACGTCTTTTAGAATTCTTCATATTTTAACTCAAATTTGAGCTAAAATCAATTCAATTGATTAACTTAAACACATCTGTTAAACCCGACACTTAAAAAGATTAATAAAAATTAATTAATGATTAATTATCAGACCATTCTGAGGCATTATTGTATGATATAAAATTTACTCGAAATGACGTCAAAATTAGCGTGTCTACAGCCGGGGCTCACAAATACATCAATCGGGAAGCCCTGATGATGTCTAAGGGCAAGAATGCCGCCGAAGCTATGTCGACTGTTACCCTACTAGCGACATGTCTGCGCACCAAAGATCAAGAGTCCTCCTGCAAGAGGTACATGAGAGAAGAAGATTGGGGCCGAGACAAGTGTTGGGCTCCTCATCAACAGTACCTGCCACTACCATCTCCTCCCTCCCGGATGCTCACAGAGGTAAAAGGCATACTCCATCAGCCTTAGCGCATCATAACCGATCCTTGTCGAAGGGACTCCCGGAAATACTGTGAATACCATCAGGAGACCGGACATTCAATGGATGAATGCCGACACCTCCGAGAAGAGATTGATCGCCTCATCCGGGAAGGCCGCCTGCCGCAATACAATCGGGTACGGTCTCAGCAGCAGCATGGCCGAGACCCTCCAGCAGCACCAAGATAGCCCCAACTTCCGGCGAAGGAAGCACCATCTTAGACGAAAGTTACCCCAACTACGGCAGAGGCATTGCATAAGCGGCCTAGTGTCGGGTCCATCATGGTCATATCCGGAGGTCTGGGAGAAGGCTCGCGACGTCGCCGCCACGCCGAGGCTTCGTCGAACGTGGCAACAATTAACGCAGAGCCAAAGCGCTCTCGTCAGGAGGACATCGTCTTCGGCCAAGAAGATATCAATGACATCCAAGTCCCAAACGACGATGCCCTCATCGTAAATGTTGTACTAAAAAACTACGATGTTTATCGCATCTTTGTTGATAATGGGAGTGCACCTAATGTGCTTTTTTA
Source organism: Zantedeschia hybrid cultivar (assembly GCA_030544215.1). Taxonomy (NCBI): domain Eukaryota; kingdom Viridiplantae; phylum Streptophyta; class Magnoliopsida; order Alismatales; family Araceae; genus Zantedeschia; species Zantedeschia hybrid cultivar. Next base: position 54,960,806 of record JARZZO010000008.1, on the reverse strand, counting down.
CGACTATTTCTTGAAACTTGGCCTAACCGAGGCCGATATGATGGCTCATCGGGGACCCTTGTTTGGATTCAATGGAGCCCCATGCCGAGTGGAAGGTATTGTCCGGCTGCTCGTGACCCTCGGCACGGCACCGAAACAGCTAACAGTTGAGACCGACTTCGCAGTTGTAAAAATCGATTCAGCCTACAACGGTATCTTCGGCCGAAGGTTGATAAGAGGAATCGGTGTTATACCTTCATCCTACCATCAGAAGCTGAAGTTCCATACCAGCTATGGAGTTGGCAAAGCAAAGGAAAACCAAGAAGCTGCTCGACAATGCTACATTATCTCAGTAAAGGGGAAGGCTGCAGCCGAGTCCCTTTCAATTGAGTCATCAGTCGAAGCATCCCCGAGAGAAGAACTTGTAACTGTTCCAGTCTCGGGAGGAGAAGGCCGAACATTGTTGATAAGTTCCGGCCTTGATAAGAAGATCGCTATTTTCCCTTCTTCAAACTGCTAAAGAAGATCAGCGACTTCTCTTAGACGGACAAATGCCAATCGGCCTTCGAGCAGCTGAAGGCCTACCTCTCCGAAGTTCCCCTCCTATCCAAACCTATTGAAGGAGAGCAACTGTTCATATATCTTGCTGCATCCGAGGCTGTTGTAAGCACTGTTCTTATCCGGGAGGAAGATGGTTCCCAAAAACCAACCTATTATGTCAGCCGAGCACTCCACAGAGCAGAGCTTCGGTATCCGGCCTTGGAGAAGCTGGCCTTAGCCTTGGTCGCATCCGCCAGAAGGCTTCGGCCTTACTTCCTCGCACATCCCATTAAGGTATTCACGGATCAACCTCTGCGATAGATCCTCTCTCAGCCAGAGGTATCTGGAAGGCTAGCCAAATAGGCGATCGAGCTGGGGGAATTCGACATTTCTTATGGGCCGCGGACTGCGATCAAGGTGCAGGCGCTGGCTGATTTCATTGCTGAACTGACATCCGAAGAACCCCCGGGTCCTGTAATAAAGATGGACGAAGCCTCTGTCTCCACGCACTCAAGCGTGGGGGCCGAAGGCATTTCGACTCCAGATGCAGACGACAGATGACAACTGTACATGGAGGGGTCCGCTTGCTCGTCGGGTAGTGGCGCTAGATGGGTCCTAATATCTCCGGACGGGACAATCGCGGAGTATGCTCTTCGCTTCACCTTCCTAGCCACCAATAATGCTGCCGAGTATGAAGCCCTCATATCAGGCCTCCGGACCGCAAGAAGGCTCGACGTACAAAAAATAAAGGCATTCAGCGATTCCCAACTAATCGGCCATATCACTGGAGAGTATGAGGCCCGGGACGCCCTGATGGCATCCTTTTTGTAGGTAACCAAAAGAACCATTGCTGAATTCACTTCTTTTAATATCATGCGTATCCCTCGAACCGAGAACACCCGGGCCGATGCCCTCTCTCGGCTTGCTTCTTCCTATGATAGGGGAGGAAGCCAAATGGTTCTCGTCGAGGAACTATTGCAACCCAACATCCATAATTCCCAAGTGATGCAAGCCGACACATCAGAAGATGAGACAAGGATGATGGCATTTATTCTTCGAAGGGAGCTCCCATTCGAGGCAAGAGAAGTGAGACATATCCAACTATGCTCTTCTCAATTCAACATTCTAGAAGAAATATTGTACAAAAGGTCTTTCGGCCAACCACTCCTCTAGTGTCTCGGACCAGCCGAAGCTAATTATGCCCTTTGTGAGATTCATGAAGGGATCTGCGGAGCACACGCAGGGGGCCAAGCTCGGGCGCATAAACTCATAAGACAAGGTTACTGGTGGCCAAACCTCCGCGAAGACGCAGCCAGTCTCGTCTGCCACTGCGACCAGTGCCAGAGCTATAGTTCTCTTATCCATCAATCCGCAACCACACCAACGCCTCTCTCAGATCCTTGGCCTTTCGCTCAATGGGAGATCAATATTCTCGGCCCGTTTCCTATGGCCACTGGACAAAGGAAATTTCTTATTATAGGAGTTGATTATTTTAACAAGTGGGTTGAGGCCGAAACCCTTACGTCCATAACTGATAACAATGCCTGGAATTTCGTATGGAAATCCATTATCTGCCGTTTTGGTATCCTCGGGTCCTCATATCAGACAATGGCAAATAATTTGATAGTTGCCGATTCAAGGATAACTGCATGAGCTTCGGTATTCTACACAAGTTCACTTATGTGGCTCATCCCCAGACGAATGGTCAAGCCGAAGTCACCAACCGAAGCATCTTGCAAAGGTCGAAAACCCGTCTCGAAGAAGCCAAAGGCCAATGGGTGGAAGAATTGATGAGTGTGTTGTGGGCTTATCAAACGACAAGCCGAACCCCTACTAGAGAGACTCCATTTCGAATGGCTTATGGAGTAGAAGCGGTCATCTCGGTCGAAATTGGCATACCTTCGCTAAGGGTCCTCGCCTACAATCTGGAGAGCAATGACGAAGCCATGAGAGATCATCTTGATCTCGCAGAAGAGACAAGAGATCAGGCTCGCATCCGGTTGGCTGCATACCAAAAATGTATGGCCATATATCATAATGCCCGAGTAAAGCCTCGAAACTTTGAAGCCGGGGACCTTGTGTTGCGGAATGCTCATGTCTCGAAGCCTGCCGAGGCCGCAGGAAAGTTATCTCCCAACTGAGAAGGCCCTTACCGAGTAAAGGAGGTCATTCGACGAGGAGCCTATTGGCTGGAAACCCTCTCTGGTCAGCCTCTCCCTCGTCCCTGGAATGTGGAACGCCTTCGGCGCTATATTATGTAAAGCTTCCCCCCGACTTAAGACCGAATATATGTTATACAAAGGCGTCAATTGAGTACATAATTTTGAAGTAATGTCTAATTCTAAGTCTGTGTAAACCGTACTGAGAGTGGCCTCGGCCATGCAAATCGTATCGGGAGCGGCCCTATTCTAGGTCTGTGTAAACCGTACCGAGAGTAGCCTCGGCCATGCAAACCGTATCGAGAGCAGCCCTATTCTAAGTCCATGTAAGCCATACCGGGAGTGGCCTCGGCCATGCAAACCGTATCGAAAGTGGCCCTATTCTAAGTCCGTGTAAACCGTACCAGGAGTGGCCTGAGCCATGCAAACCGTATCGGGAGCCGCCCTATTCTAAGTGTTAGTCTTAGGTGGCCGACAAGCCAATCTGACTATGTAAATCTCGTTCATTTATTAATATAATGACATAATATTCATTGTGTGTAAATCGTATTAATTATCGTCTCATAATGAAGTCCGTGAATGTGTGCGATAGTGATCAGATTATGATAAGATCATATTAATGAGACTGATCACTTAAACACATATGTTCTTAATCGTTCCTAGTCGAAGGATATCCGAGAAGGACATCGGATATCCGGTTAGACTAGTACAGATTACTCCTGTTCATATGATGAGGGTGACTGGTCTCATAAGTCACTTGTGTGGAGACACTAAGGCGAATCTATAGGTGCTCATTGGAGAATGAGTACACTGAATTGATCCGACTAAATCGCTGGATGGTATTGTACCTCACTGTCAACCAGCTTGATTCTATTGTCGCAGTTGTGTGGATGGTCCTCAAACCTGAGACACCAAGGACACCTTGTCAGTGGACTTCTGTGCTTTGACCTTGGTTTATGAATCTCTAACCACGGGATTCTAAACAGCCAAGGATTGGATACAGCGGAATAACGTCGAAGGGAATTGTGTGTCAATAAGGAATCATTCATTCTCGATACTTAGAGAGAGAATGCTCTAGGAAGGATGTGCGGAAGTCTCTGGGCAGGGCGGACGATAATATCGGGAAAGGAGTTTTCCGATATTCATCAGCGGCATCCAATCCAAGTGAGTCGACCGGTTAGGGTTTGACAGCACGCCATACCCTGAGTTGACTCGAGAGCATTGTACCAAGGAAGGATTATATCCACGCGGTAACTGTCGGCGGAAAGGTTCCAAGAGTGGGTTACTTAACCCCTATACCTTTCAGGTTCACGCGGTGTTGCTTGGCACCGAACGTGATCGGAGGCCCGGTCGAATTTGATGTGCGACATCGATTCGATTGATTAATTAATTAATAAAGAGTTATTAATTGATTAATAAAGCCAGTAAGGAGTTACTGGGCTTATTAGGCTATTAACCGGACTGGTAATTGGGCCTAGAGGGTCATACGCAAATGATTCTCAAGGCGATGGATAAATAAGTGGGTTTTATACAAACCCGGAGTTTTTATGAAAAATCGCGCGGTTTGTATAAAATATAGCGAACGGGCTGAGCAGGTTAGGTTGCTTCTAACCCTAGATGCCCCCTCCTCTCTTTCTCTCTCTCTCTGGCGCCCCAGGTCAGATCCGGATCCCCAAATCTGCTCCGCCGCTTCTCCGATTTCCGTTCGACGGGAAATCGTCCGCGCATTGCGGCGATCGTTGCGGGCGAAGAACGAGGAACGTGAGGATATCCGTCGCGAGGAGGATCGCGTGGACTCCGCTAGAGGCCGGGCGCTTCTGCAGCTTGCGGTGTCGCACCGACGGAACCGAACAGTTGCGGATTCGAATTCGCGTACGGTAAGACTTTGATTATCCGATAATCTGGTTTTTCTGATTTTCGAAATGGGAATGGATCTCCGTTTTTATTTTATTTCCACTGTGCGGGAGATCCGGAGAAACCCGAGAACCCAACAGTGGTATCAGAGCCAGGTTCCACTGTTTCTCGTCCCGTTTCGATCTCTGAATTAATTTTTTCATGAGTTATTCCATGCATTTAATCCGATTAAAATGATGGAATAGTGTTCATAAGATGAACACAAATAATTAGATTATTTTTCTGTAATTTTTTGGATTTTATTTGGGGTTTTTCGTGTTCTTCGTGGGACGAAGAAAGACGAGTTTTCGGCGGCTTTGTACAGGCTTCTCAAGCGTTGGGATAGCGGGCCGGGACCCCAGATCCCCAGAGGATAGTCACCACTATCAACCGGGCATCATTGTCGGCGCCGGAGTGCCCTTGGAGGGCTGGGAAATCAAGCTCTAATTCGGTTTTAAAACCTGAAAAATCAGATTTTTTTGGGGGTGAAAAAGGGGTTTAGGAGCTTGACTAGCAACTCGTTTGGGATCTCTGGCGAGTCACCGGCGCCGCCTGCAACCTGCAAATCCCTTCTAGGGTTTCAATAGGGGGCGTCAGGTTTCTGACGGGGAGAAGCCAGGCGAGCTGGCCCCGAGCCGGTTCAGACCGGCTCGGCTGGGCCCGGCTGGGGCCAGAACTTGGCTGGGCCAAGGCTGGAGCTTGGCTGGACTAAGACTCGAGCCTGGCCAAACAAGGGCTCGAACAGCCCATGTGGCTGAGCCCTCTTCAGGTTAAACCCCATTAAACCCTATTATTTCTAATTAAACCCTTTTGCCCATTTATATTTGTCTAAAATTTGATATTAACTTTAAAATTCAAAAATGTTTTGGAAATTAAAACTATCATTCAAATTTATTTATATTTGGGCATTAATGATTATAGAATCATTTAATTAGTAAATGTTGTTAATAAGTAAAATTAGTTATTAATTTAAATGTTAAATTAATAATTAATTTTAAAATAATTAATTTAAGAGTTAAATTAATGTTTATTAGTTAACTGAAATTGATTGTTAATTTAAATGTTAAATTGACAATTAATTTTGACTAACTAATTGAATGGTTTAATTAGATGTTATTAATTATTGATTTAAGAGTTAAATTAATAATTAATATATATCTAGTAATCTAAGAGTTAGATTAGGGGTTAACTATTCATTAGTGTTAATTATTAGTTTAATAGTTAAATTAGTGATTAACATTTATTAATTAACTAGTCTGATTGTTGGATTAGTAATTAATAACTAATTAAAATTGATTATTAATTTAAGTGTTAAATTAATGATTAATTTTAATCTACCAGTCTAAGAGTTAGATTAGTAATAGATTATTAATAGTCTAATTGTTAGATTATTAATGTAGTTCAATCTAATTGTTATATTGTTTAATTATTAGAATTGTTCTAATGGCATGGAATAATCTGGAAATTATTAATTTGGAGTGTGTCCACATGTGATGTGTGATTTTATACTTTTAAATTTGATTTAATTGCATACTTATCTTGATTAAAAGTGTTTTCGAAATTCAAATACCAATTTTGATTGGATCCCAGCTTTTTAAAAGTCAAAATTATTTGTTTTGAAAACTCATTTGTTTTAGCCATGTGATGCGCTAAATCTTGTGTGGAATGTTTAAAACACACTGTGGTCATGGATATGCACTTATTTTAAATTATTCATGTGATGAATGATGTGTGTGGATCTTGGATGTTTGAATGATATTATTTATTAATTGTTAATAAATAGAGGTATGTGTACCTCTCTCTCTCTCATACTCCGATGTACTTCTACCTCCCTCTCTTTTGTACTCGCCATAAGGCTCTCTTCTAATTACATGTAATTCTATAATTATTGTAATCTGATCGAGGCAACCGAGGAAGGAGCGAGGACGATCCACAGCTGCAACCAGGAAGGCGAAAAGATGAAGATCCTTTGCCTATGTGTTTGCAGGTTTATCTGATATAAATGTTATGTTAGATTGTGTATGCGTTTGACTGTTGGCTCCAGTCAAACCCACTGTGCTATCTATGACCACACTAGACATGTATGTGATGCATTGTTTTTAATGTTTGATTGTGAATCAAAGTAGGTATAGTATTTAGTAGATATATACGATATATTTATACTATCACCTAGGAGAGACCAAGATAAAAGTTATCTAAATACCCTCATCTAAACACTAAGCCGTAACGCGAGTAGTTAAGAACTTACCGCGTGGTCCACCATCGTTATAGTCATAGGATTCGAATCACTTTAGGTAGGTTTGTTGTGCTATCCATAAAGCCTGTTTAATTAGGAGGAGAAACAGTGGCTATGACATTAAATGCCTATATGATCGGGGTAGAGGAACCATGTAGCTTTGTTGTGCTATCCACAAGGGTTGCATACAAATCTATGCTCATCGCGTAATGATGGTTAGCTTAGACTAGAATTAGTGGTTTGTTGTGCTATCCACAAGGCCATTAAATCTCTGGGGACTGAAGCTATGATCAAATATTACAAGGAATTGCAAGTCCCATGAGTTGGGTGCTCTTTGATTGTATTACAGTTTGTTGTGCTATCTACAAGGCTGTACTGCAAGTCATTGAGATTCTGATCCCCACTAGGAGACTGTCGGCGTTTCCCGTTCTGTATAACTGAGGGTTATACAGTCCGTCGAAAATTAGTGGGAGTTAAAACTTGGACAAAAGACTATGTCTTGTTTTATATTTAATAATTGAACATTTGCTAAAAATATTTTATTCATCTCATGTAGGGAATAATGTCGTCGAATAACCCACTTCGTGGCATACTTGATGCCCTTTTGACTTACTTGCTCTACTCAGATTGGCTTAGACACTTGAAAAATGTCTTCAGATCTTAGCAAATTGCCTACGCCCTTGATGCTAATCCTCCTGCTGAATCGGCATTAGATGCCCCTGCAGCAGAGATGATAGCTAACGATAAAAGATCGAAGGACAAAGGCAAAAGAGTAGTAAAAGGTGATTGCTTCTACTGTAAGCAGAATGGTCACTGGAAGAGGAATTGCGCGGAGTTCCTCAACGATAAAGCTCATAGAAAATGGAAGCTATTGGAAGCTTCAGATGTCTATATGATAGACATCAAATTGTCAGTTAGAGATTCCACATGTTGGGTGTTAGATACCGGATGTGCTTCTCATATCTGTCATAACATGCAGATGCTGACAAGTAAGCGCACGCTGAGACAAGGTGAGGTAGAATTGAGGCTAGGAAACGGCGCAAAAGTTGCGGCGATTGCTGTTGGGACAACAAACTTTAGGCTTCCATCAGGAGACGCCTTACTATGAGAAGATTGTTATTATGTTCCTACCATAATAAAGAACATCATATCAGTATCTTGTTTGGACAAGATAGGATATAGGTTGACTATTGAGAATAGAAGTTGTTCAATTTATTATGGTAATAAATCAATAGCTTCAGCATCTTTAGTCAACGGTCTATATCTCTTAGATGTTTCTTATTACAATCTTCAAATTGATAATGCTCTTAAGAAGAGTAAGAATTGTGTGAACCAAGCCTACATGTGGCATTGTAGACTTGGACACATTGGTGAAAGCAGGTTGCAAAAGTTGCACAAGCATGATTATTTAAATGCATTCGATTATGAATCGTTTGCGACATGTGAATCCTGCCTTATAGAAAAAATGGCAAAATCTCCATTTACTTGACACGGAGAACGTGCCAAGGACATTTTGGAACTAATACATTCGGATGTATGTGGTCCCATATCCATCCAAGGCAAAGGTGGCTTTTCATACTTCATCACGTTCACCGATGACTTCTCAAGATTCGGCTATGTGTACTTAATGAAGTACAAGTCGAAAGCATTTGAAAAGTTCAAGGAGTTCAAGAATGAGGTAGAGAAGCAGTTAGGAAAGAGTATTAAAGCTCTTCGATCAGATCGAGGAGGAGAATACTTTAGTACTAATTTCACACAATTCTTAAAATATAATAGTATCCTTTCTCAGTTGACCCCTCCATATACACCACAGATAAATGGTGTATCAGAAAGGAGGAATTGCACCTTGTTGGACATGGTGTGATCCATGATGAGTTTTTCAGGATTACTAGTGTCCCTCTAGGGTATACTCTAGAGTCAACAGCATACCTATTGAACAGAGTACCCAGCAAGTCTGTAGCCTCTACTCCATATGAGATATGGAAAGGCAGGAAACTAGAATTTAAACATGTTAAAGTCTGGGGTTGTTATACTTATGTAAAGAGGCATGATCCAGACAAGCTCGAATCAATAACAGATAAATGCAAGTTTGTGGGATATCCAAAGGAAACCTTTGGATACTATTTTTACCATCCTGGTGAACAAAAGGTGTTTTGTCCCCAGGAAAGCTGTCTTCCTGGAAAAGGAATACCTTCTCCAGGAGGACAGTGGGAGTAAAATAGTATTGGAAGAGGTTCCAAATCCCCAAACAGCTGCATTATCATCAGATGAGATAACAGTTCCTGAATCTGTTCAGGTACACACACATGAGCCTCGTAGATCTGGTAGATTACCTAGACTACCCGAACGATATGTGGGACATATCGCTGAAGGTGAGTCTAAGGTAGAATATAGTGAGGATGATGATCCTAAAACCTACCAAGAGGCCATAGAAGGCGCATAAGCCGGAAAATGGCGAGAAGCCATGAACTCAAAAATCCAGTCCATGTACACGAAACCAAGTTTGGAACTTGGAGGTCTTGTCCGAGGGTATTGTACCCATCAAATGCAAGTTGATCTTTAAGAAAAAGATCGGTGTTGATGGACGGATCGACACTTATAAGGCAAGGTTGGTGGCAAAGGGATATCATCAAAGGCAAGGAATTGACTATGACGAGACTTTCTCATCGGTTGCCATGATAACGTCAATCAGAGTTCTACTCGCCATTGCTGCACATTTTGATTACGAGATCTGACAAATGGATGTGAAGACTGCCTTCCTCAACGATAACCTTGAGGAAGAGGTGTATATGATACAACCGGAAGGCTTCACATCCGAAGAATCTCCAGATAAATGTGCAAACTTCAGATGTCTATTTATAGACTGAAGCAAGCTTCCCGGAGTTAGAACATGAGATTTGACGAGGCTGTCAAGTTTTATAACTTCATTAAGAATGAAGATGAGCCTTGTGTATACAAGAAGACCAGTGGGAGCGCAGTCACCTTCTTAGTTCTTTACGTAAATGACATACTACTCATTTGGAATGATGTAGCTATGATGTCATCAGTAAAGATCTAGCTATCGAAAAACTTCTCCATAAAGAACTTGAGAGAAGCATCCTATGTATTGGGAATACGGATCTATAGAGATAGATCAAAGAGAATGCTTAGAATGACCCAATCCTTGTACATAGATACCATAGTCAAAAGGTTTGACATGGAAAATTCCAAGAGAGATCACATATAGATGAGACATGAAATTAGTCTCTCAAAGAAGCAGTCTCCTAAGACTTCTGATGAGAGGGCATTCATGGATAGAGTATCCTATGCCTCTGCCATACGATCTATCATGTATGCCATGCTATGTACAAGGCCTGATGTTGCATTTGCTCGAAGTATTACGGCGATCGTTGCCAAATCGTCCGCGCGTTGCGGCGATCGTTGCGGCGATCGGCAGAGGTTTCGTGGCTGCGAAGAACAAAATCTACCAGGACTTCAATTGGTACAACCAGCCTAATGAACAAGGAGGAATAGCTTGATTTTGAGGACTTACGGAGGCCTTTAACATCAACCACTCTAGTCTGATCGAGGGACCCACCCAATCAGAGAGAGGTGAAGACGTCAAAAAATGTGTTCCTATGAGAAGGGGGGGTTAACCCAAGTGCGTATGACCTGTGGCCGGGATGGGCTCTAATGCTTAATACATATTGGGTAGATAGCAATCAAATCAAAGATCTAAGGACTGATGAACAAAACAAAAATCTGATTGAATCGCGTTGCTGTAACCCGACGCTATTCAAAACAGAACTTTATTTTATTTGCAGAACCTCAGGCAGCAGACAGCAAGAATATGAGCCTAAATGGCGTCGGGGTATGGCGACGCAATTCGAAAATGCGTCGCTGTCCCAAGACGCTGTTTAAGACGCAGAAAGAGTAAATTAGAAGGAATTTTTGGATCAATTCCCTCTCAACTTATCAGGATAAAGCAGTAAATGATTAGCTCATAAGAAATTTTAAATTTTAACAGGATGATTTATCATTCAAACAAAATAAAACTCAATCAATCACACGCATTCATATCACAATCACAATACTTTCAAACAATCAACAGGAGGGCAAAATCTTGCCGCAAAGGTGTGCACGTAGTGCACGTGGGAGTAACAATTAAACTAAAAACTCACTGATCGATGAGAACGTGCCCGAGGGACACAGGTGGTGCACCGTGGGTGCCCGATTGATAAAAGCAAGAAGAAAAGAGTTTAAAAGACGGTGAGACCAAGTCCCACTGTGATCGCCAAAAAGTTGTGAGTGCTCAAATCGTGATGTGTAAAATCATGAATTTTATGTTGATTAAGTGATGAATAAAACCTATTAAAAACTAAGTGTGATCGCCAGAAACTTTTGACTAAAAAGCTTCAAAAGACAAAGGATGATCGCTTACCTATTTTGAAATTGGGAGATTGTTGAATTATTGATTCCTTCTCCTCAACCGGCTGAAGAAAAATAGCCATTCTAATGCTTTTGTTGCTTGGATTTGATTTTGGGGATCTTCCTTTCTACTCCAATTCTTTTTTTAATGATGATCTCCTTGGTGATTGTACCTTCTAAAGAAATAAAGAAGAGGAAAAACTAATAAGAACTAATGGAGTGTAGAATCTATACTAATCAGAACTTTAATCATGCAACTAAACAAAATTACTCACTTGTTTTGTAGTCTTTTAAACCCCTTTAGCATGTGGATTAGAAATTATGAATGTTGTGAGTGTGTGTATAGCATGAAGTGATGATTATGAAATTATGATACTAATGATGATGAAAACAATAAGAATAAAGAATGAAGTTGAAGTGAATGGCTCTTGGAAGCCTTTGTTTTGAATGGACGAAGACGATGAAGAAAAGATGAAGCTCTTCTTTTAAGACTCCTAGAAGTAGTCGTGTAATGCCTCGATCCTTCTTTAACTCCCTCAGCGTTTGGACGTCGTCTCTCTCTTGAATTCTTCACCTTTCCTTCTTCATAAGCTTGTGTATTTATAGGCTTAAGTTCAAGACTTTCATGTACGTCCACGGTCACTTATAGATTAACTGAAAGAGTTTGGGATCAATCCAATCAAGAAACAGATAAATACAGGCTAATTCATCATTATCTGTAATTAACTAAAACGCGTCACCCAAGGGAGACGTCTTTTAGCTTAATTAAGATAAAGATAAACTCGGGAAGAAGAAATAGAAGCACATTAGGTTACCTAAATAGCGTCGTGCTAGGAAGACGTCTTTTAGTTAATTAACAAATTAATTAAAAATCAAATTAAAAATCAAAATATGATTAAAAGCCTATGGCTTCTTAATAGGTCAATGTCTTTTAGGATAATTTCATATTCGATTGAAAATTTGAATTAAAATTAATTTCACTAATAAACTTAAATGGTGTCTGTCTTGCCCGACATTATTCAGACAATTAATCTAGTAAAATAATAAAAATTAACTAATGATTAAATATCAGACCATTTTGGGATATTATTATACGATACGAAATTTACTCATAATAATGTCAAAATTAGCCTATCTACAACATTTAAAAGATACAATCCATTGGACAAGATAGCAGAAGCTATTAATTTATTTCTAAAATAAATTGAACAACAATTGTTCCCAACAATTAAATTATATCAAATTCTATCTAGACATGAAATAGAAATAATATTCCTTACTATGTTAGGTATATAATAACATCCATCTAATGAAAATGTATCCCCGGACAATAGCTTGAGCTTCACTATCCCCACAGCGATCGCCGCAACTCTTGCGCCATTACCTAGCCTCAGCTCCACCTCACTGGTCCTCAGCTTACGTCTTCTTGTCAGTGCCTACACATAATTGCAGATATGAAATACACATCCAGTATCTAATACCTATGATGTACAATCTCTTATTGAAAAGTTTACATCTATCATATAGATACCTGAAGCGTCATGTTGCTTCACAGTTCCTTGAGTCTTGTCCTTGAAGTATTCTTTGTAATTCCTCTTCCAGTGGCCCTTTTGATGACAGTAGAAGCAATCACCTTTCTCAGCACTCTTGCCTTTGTCTTTCTTGACAACCCTTTGTTTTCGCTGAATTTTGCTTTTACCTTTCCTAAAGGTGTGGACTGCAAGCCTCTTCCTGTTGGTCTTACCAACCATGAGGATTTGAGGTTTATCCTTCACAAGGTTCCCTTCTGCAGTTTTTAACATGTTCAGTAATTTAGCTAAGGTGGTCTAGATCTTGTTCATGTTAAAATTAACGATGAACTGAGCATATGATTGTGGAAGAGAAGACAACACGAGGTATGTGTGCATCTCCTTGGGAAGCGTAACCCAAAGAGCATCCAACCTCTACACCCATTCAATCATCTTTAGTACATGAGTCTGTACTGAAGTTTCCTTTGCCATCTGAGCTTTGAACAGATTCTTAAATATCTCATATCGTTCAACTCTACTCTACTTACCAAATAGCTCCTTCAAATGGAGCATGATGTGTAACGACCCACCACCCTATAATCTGGGATCCGATTACTAAATGGGTACCGAATCATTAAAATTTGGAGCCAAACCAGGATCTCGATAAGTCTGGGAAATAAATGATAAACTAAGTTAAACATTCACATCACATCGAATTGTAAAGGAAGTGTAGAAATTAAAAATTATTATAATTCGACTTGACTCAACAAATAATTATATATTCCAACTAAAAAGAAGTAATTAAGCGTACAGGCCTGAAAGGAAAATAAAAACCCTCACTTGAAAACCGCAGGGGTGAGTCTCATCGAAATGGACTCAGTAGGGATCCTTCGATCCCCACCACCCACTCACGCACCCACAAGTGCAACAATACAAATATAGGCAATTTAAATAAATAAAGCAGTAAACACAACTCCCAAAGATTCCTAAATTTCGATATAAAACGCATGTATTCATAAATGTAACATGCACAACTCTGAAACCACTCCACTATGGAGTCCACAACCAGCGTCTCGGCTAAACGCACAAACCACACAGTTGAACGCGGAAAACATCAACCCGCTGGGACTAAACAGCAACACCTTGAATAGCGCACCGGCTACTCCGGCCTGTCTAGCTCTAGGTGGTTCTGCTTTCCCCAGCACGAGTGACACTCCGAATGTATCACTCCCACACCGGTACTAGCTATACCCCGGGGTACACCAGGTGACCCTCTCTCTAGGCGTCACCCCACCACTCCCACACTGGCGCCGTGTCACTCCCACACCGGCACAAGGTGCCTAAGCGCTAACAACTGTTACTCTAGGTCCACGGTCGCACGAAACACATTACAGTGCGATCCGGTCACGTAGAAATCCTCATCCTCGAGTACGTTTTCAAGCATGCATTTAACCAAACTATCTAACAATATAAATACATGTTAATTGCATGGGTTAATGAGGCTCTATCTTGAATAGCGTCGCTCATGGCTGACGTCATTCAAGACCCCTAAACTGGTTCATACGAAAACTGGCCTCATAATATGGCCTAAAACTAGTCGCCCCTGGCAGCCGCCATTTAAATGGCGTCGATGTCCCTGGACGCTATTTAAAAAAGAGACAGAGTCCCTTATCTGGGCTAAATCGTGTCTCGGGTGGAAACCGCCATTTGAAATGGCGTCATTGTCCCCATACGCCATTTAACACCCATAGACAGATTCTCCCTTCGACCTCCCCCGAGTTATAAAGTGGGATTTTCTCCCCCAAAATCGCACAAAAACGTACCAAAATATGGAAGGAGGAGGAGAATCCAAATACCCATTAAAAGCCCACCATTCCTCATTTATAAAATTAGCATTTTCATCCTAAAAATCCCCTAAACATGCTCCAAAGCGGAGAAAACATGGTTTTAATTAAAACACAACGGAGATCGTCACCCTACCAGTTACTTGAACTCCTCCTAAATCCTAGCCGCTGAACCGCCACGTCACGAGTCGCCACCGGTACCGCCGTGGACGCCGTTACTCCACCGGGACGTCGACCGCCATCCGAAGAGAAATGCGCCGCGGAGGAGATGGTGGTGGTAGTGGTGGAAGCTAGGAGGTTGATGGAGTGGAGAGGAATGGGGAGAGGAAAGGAAGGAAAAGGGGGAAGGGGTTAGGAATGGGTCAGAGAGAGGGAGGAGAGAGAAGAAGATGAGAGAAATGAGGGAAAGTAGGGAGGGTTCACGGGGTTAAACCGAAACTGCCCAATACCGACGCCATTCAGACGACAAGAACGGGGCCGTACTCTCGCGGCCCAAAATTGGCCCACGTGGCACATTCTCAAACGTGTCCTCCTAACTGGACGCCGTTTGAACCGCGTCGAGCTTGAACCGATGCCCCATCCCTACAAGGGCCCAAACCAAGGGGTCCGACACCGACACTGACCCAATAACTAGATCCGAAACCTCAATCCTTACATTCTCCCCCCCTTAAAAGAATTTCGTCTCCGAAATTACCGGAATAAAACTAGAACCAATAAAAAGATTGCATAGGTAAAAAGGAGAACTTACGAGAAAGGGTGGGAAACTGATCTCGCATCTCATCCTCTCTCTCCCAGGTCGCCTCGCCTCCGGAGCGATGCTGCCAAATCACCTTAACCAGAGGAACAACCTTGTTCCGAAGGATCTGCTCCCTGCGATCCTCAATACTCACTGGAAATTCCAGAAAGGACAAGTCCTCAGCGACCTCCAACTCCGAAAAGTCCAAAACATGAGATGGATCCTGAACATACTTCCTCAGCAAAGAAACATGGAACACATCGTGCACTCCTGCAAGACTGGGCGGCAAGGCTAGCTGATATGCCGTTTCCCCAATTCAAGAAAGAATGGGAAAAGGCCAAATATATCTCGGACTTAGCTTACCTCGCTTCCTGAATCTCATCACACCCTTGGAAGGTGAGACTCGGAGAAACACGTGGTCTCCAACCTCGAACTCAAGCGGTATCACTGCTATACCAACTCTGGCCCTGCTATCTACCTCTCGCCAATCTCAGACCAATTCACAGGAGATCGACATGGCCGCCCGTACAATGCCTCATATTGCGCCATACCAATACTAGAATGATAATTGTTTGTAGACACGCAAATTTTGACGTCATTTCGAGTAAATTTCAGATCATACAATAATGCCTCAGAATGGTCTGATAATTAATCATTGATTAATTTTTATTAATCTTTTTAAGTGTCGGGTTTAACAGATGTGTTTAAGTTAATTAATTGAATTGGTTTTAGCTCAAATTTGAGTTAAAATATGAAGAATTCTAAAAGACGTCGACACAAGTGGACGCCATTTAGACTTTATTCTTATTAAATTTGAATTTTAATTAATTAATTAACTAAAAGGCGTCTGGTAAGGTCGACGCGTTTTAAGTTTCCTAAGTGGTTTTAACTTCCCCTCCGGATGTTTATCCTTATCTTAATTAGGCTAAAAGACGTCTACATATGTGGACGCGTTTTACCTAATAAAGATAAAGATAAGTTTTCCCGGATGTTTATCCTTATCTTAATTAATCTGAAAGGCGTCAGCCAATGTGGACGCGTTTTAAATAATTACAGATAAAGATGAATTAATCAGTATTTATCTGTCGGTTAAGATGGATAAATTCGGGATTTTTCTATGTTAATCTCGAACGCAAGAAATGCCTATAAATACCTCGCATGTTGAGGAATTAAAAAAAAAAAAAGAGAAAGAGAATTGAGTTGAGTTGAGCCATAGCGTTATAGCGAGTTGAAGATTGAAGCAACAACGTCGGAACGCCGGAGCGCTGCCATTTCCAGAAGTCGGCGTCCCTTTCAAGATCTTCATCCTTTCAGAGCTTCATCCGACTGGGCATAAGTTTTTCATTATTGCATTCATTTTCATCTTCATTAGTTCTATTCTTCACATTCACTTCATGCAAACACACACCACAGCATAATCTTTCAAAAACCTAGTTGATTTAAGGGGTTTCAAAGCCATTCAAAAAAGTAAGTTTGCTGTTTTAAATATGCTTAACATCATGATTAGTTCAGATACTGCTTCTACTTAAATTTCTCATCATTATTCTTCTTTATTCTGTCTCTGCTGCACTCAACAACAACAACGAGAGATCAAAAAGGGGAAATCAAGCTTAAAGTCAGAAGGACTTCTGGACGATCCTCAACCTCAAATTCAACAGCAAGAACAAAAAGCAAAGAAAGGGCTCTCTTTCTTCAGCCGGCTGAGGAAGGGGAACCAAGGACTCAATCTTCCGCGTTTGAACAGGTAGGCGATCATATCTCTTTTGAAACTTTTTAGTTAAAAGTTTCTGGCGATCACTGCACTTTAGTTGCTGTTTTTAATAGGTTAGTTTACACTAAACAACATAGATTTTTCATGTTAATCACACGGTCATTCTAAGCACCTACAGCTTTTTTGGCGATCACGGTGGGACTTGGTCTCGCCATCTTTTAAGTTTTTTTTTGTTCTTGCTGTCATCAACCGGGCACCCACGGTGCACCACTTGTGTCTTTCGGCACGTCCTCACCAATTGCTGAGTGTTTAGTTTAATTAATTTCCCTCGTGCACCACGTGCACACCCCAGTGGCAAGATCTTGCCCTCCCCTTGATTAATTCAAAAAGGCTGTTTTTGTGATAAAAGTGATGTGTGATTGATTGTTTTTCTAGTTGTTTAATTAGTAAATCATCCTGTTTAAAATCTGGAACTAAAAATTTTTGCATGAGTCGATTGTTTACTGCTTTTTATCTTGTTTAAGGAGGATTCAACCCAGAAAATCCTCCTGGAAAACTGTTTCTGCGAACTGAAAAGCGTCCAGGATAGATGACGCGTTTCAAACCGCGTCAACACCCCTAGACGCCTTTCAGGCTTCACAGTTTCTCTGCTGTCTGCATCTGCTTCTGCGAAAAATTAAGTTCTGTTTTGAATAGCGTCGACTACCATCGATGCGATTCAGACAGTTTCTTAATCTTTTTCAGTTTCCAGATTTCTGTGTTTTGAGTGCTAGCTACCCATTACTTATTAAGCATTAGAGGCCATCCAGGCCGCAGGACATATGCATTGAGGCTAATACCCTCCTCTTCTTAGGAACACATTACTCGACGTCAGCAACTCTCTCTGATTGGGTTGGTCCCTTGATCAGACTAGAGAAGTTGACGTTGAGACCTCCATAAGTCCCCAAAATCAAGGTATTCCTCCTTGATCATCGGGCTGGTTGTACCAATTGAAGTCCTGGTTAGATTCTGAAAGCGTTGTGAGAGAAAGCCTTAGAGAATAACGGTGGAAATTGAACTGAAACTAGGATCCTTTCCTTGAGAGAATTTGAGGTTTGATTGAATCTAAATAATTCAAAAAAAGGAATCTTAAAATCACGTTAAGCATCTACTTGTTTGACTAATCTCTGTACAACTTGTTTGATTAAATCTTTGAAGAAAAAGAATCTAACATCATGTTGCTACGATCAGGTAGGGACTTGAGTGTGGCCCCAGACGCCATGGTTAATTACGAGGGAGATGCTAATACCCCTCGGGATTCTGAATACAACTATGAGAGTGGGAGAGATGTTGATGCCTCCCGTAGTTCTATCCCCATTCCTTATCGTCTAGATGGGAATGTTCGGACACCTGTTTTGCATCCACGTGATCAATATCCTGATCCTCCTCCGCATGAGTATGCGATCCCTAATCCTGATCTTGAGGGGGACATAAATCAGAATGATCCCTCATCCTCTGATCCTACGGATCTCATCAATGCTCTGGGAGTTCTTGCCTCCCGACTGGACCCTCAGCAGTTCGAGGCGATCCAATCTATTTTGAAGGGGAAGGCACCCATGCAGCCTGCCGAGCCGAACCCTGTGGCTCCCCCTGCTGTTCCTCAGCAACCTTCTTTTCCTCCTCCTTATATCCATCAGGCCGTGGAGGGCCTTCATATTACTTCTCGGCCAGTTGGGCCGCAGCTTTCATCATCTAAGCAACCGGCTAGACCGCAAACGCCTGCTTATCAAAATGCCCTCGGGCATGGCGGAAGCTCTGCCGGACCTCCCCTCTATTGTCCACCCTGCCCAACGTACTCTAGGCAGCAGGCCTACCAAGTACCTCCTCCTCCTCCTCCTCCCCAGGCAGATCTGACCACACAAACGCTGCTGGCCAAAATGGAGCGTATGGATGAGCAATTTAATAACCTCCAGAAAATGATGGGGGTCAAAGCTGTGCCAGAGATCAGTCTACCGAGCCTGCCAGTATTCCATCTGCCACCCTCTGAAATGCCAGTGTACCGAAAGTACAACGGTACTGGTAACCCCTTCACACATCTGAAGGAGTTTATGTATGAATCCTCTTTCTGGCAGAATGACAAGAGGTCGTTGGCCTTCTTGTTCAGGAGATCTCTAGAGGGACCAGCCCTCGAGTGGTTCTTTTCCCTGGAACCCTCAGAAGTAGAGGACTACGGTATCGTTTCACGCAAATTTATTCAACGATACCAGGACAGAGTTGCACCCTCCCTGTCTATCACGGACCTCATTGCAGAAAAGATGAAACCTGATGAGGAGTTTGTCAGTTTTGCTGACAGGTGGCGGGGTCTGGCTGAAAAGGTGAAGGATCACTTGTCCGAATCTGAACAAGTGAAGATGTTAATTTCTAATGCCACGCCCCAGTTCAAGTTCGTCCTCTCCTTGAACAATTTGACTAACATGGCAGAGCTCTATGAAAGAGCACGGTACTGCCAGAATGCTTTCAAGGACGCTACATTCTCTAGCGTCTTTGATCCTCATAGACCTAGCAGGCCTCCGCCTCGGAAGCCTGCAGTGCCGAGTTCTCCCAGCACAGGTCCGACTACTGAGGGCACGCTCTCTCATGAGCAAGTGAGTACCATGAACAATAACTCGCCCCAGTTCGTGAGGAGTCAGCAGCAGTACCAGAGGCCACAGCAGCAAGGGTACAGACAGCAGCAGAACCCCCAGTACCAACAGCAGTATCAGCGGCCCCAGCAGCCGAATCAGAATCAGAATCAGAACCAGCAACAGCCGCAACGGCAGCAGCAGTACCAGCAACCCCAGCAGCAGCAGTATCAGCAGCAGCAACAGCCACAGTACCAGCCGCGCGCACCGCCGGCGTACCACAATGTCCCTCCTCCTGGTGACTACAACCAGCAGAGGAGACCCCCAGGCCCGAAAAGGGCAGAATATCCGGCACTCCCAGAATCCTTGGCCGATATCTTCAGTGCTTTAATGGCGGCTAACGCCTTAGTTTTGCCAAGGGAAAAGGCCGTCTGGCCTCAAAATGCCGATACGTCCAGGTATTGCTACTTCCATAGGCAACCTGGGCATACCATTGACACCTGCTTCCAGTTCAGAGATTATATTCATGATCTCAACGAGCAGGGCGGCATAGACTGGGAGGAAATGAAGAAATACATATCAGCCCTAAAGGCGAGGAGACCGCAACAGCAGCAGCAAGCAAGACCACCGGCACAAGCAGCACCGCCACCCAATATGG
The DNA here is from genome assembly GCA_030544215.1 of Zantedeschia hybrid cultivar. Classification (NCBI taxonomy): domain Eukaryota; kingdom Viridiplantae; phylum Streptophyta; class Magnoliopsida; order Alismatales; family Araceae; genus Zantedeschia; species Zantedeschia hybrid cultivar. Next base: position 54,940,535 of record JARZZO010000008.1, on the reverse strand, counting down.
GCATAGTGCAGAATCCACTCCCGGAGCACCAGAACCAGAACCAAGTTGCTCCCATTCTAACGAACAGCCAGTCTGAGGCTGGTCGTGGGCAACAATGGAGGATAGAGGACTCTTCCTCTCTTTGTTCAACGGGTCACGTTCAAAGTACCGCAGAGCGACTACCACGCCGCACCATCCACATACCCAGACCACAACCCGTTACCATCACCCCTCTACCCACACCCACATATCACTCGCCCTCACCCAATAACCCACTACCACTACCCACCTTCCTTAGACCCATTACGCCCCGCACTCCTACGCCTTCATCATATAACCCTCCGCAAACCAATAACGCGCCCCTCCTACCATCTAGGCCATTATTACGCATACCATTTCCTACTTCACTCGCCACCACTACCTATCCAGATACCATCCAACCATCCAGACCGCTATTACGCGTCCCATTCCCCACTTCACAGACCGCTTACCCATCCACCATCCAACCCTCTAGGCCTTTAATCCGCACCGCGCCATCACCACCTAACCCTACGCCATCACCACCTAACCCAACGCCACCACCTACGCATCAACCCTCCGCACCGCTTACGCCACCCGACTCTGCGGTACTCAAGGTGTCACCCGGATCCTCTACGGTCGAGGAACATGCGCTCCGGAGTGGAAGGATTTTCAACAAGGTCTTTCCTCAGTCCACAGTCAGAGACGGCCCATCACAGCCGACTGAGGAAGCCCATAATGAAGAGAGTGCACCAAGCACTCAATATGACTTGTTGAAACATCTGGACAGAACACCGGCACGGATCACTGTACTGGAATTGATTAAAAGGTCCAAGATTCACCAAGAAGCCTTAATGGAATACATACAGAAGGTGATGGTCAACGAAGACGTGCCGGTAGAGAAAATTGCAGCACTACTAGTTCCTCAGGGGGATCAGCCCTCAATTACATTCCACACATCGGAACTAGCACCGCCAGCCGCCAGAAGCATGGCTCTGAGCATCACGGTCAATATCTGCAAAAAGGCCGTGGATGCATGCCTGGTTGATACAGGGGCCTCAATTAATGTTTTACCTCCGAAGACCCTGGAGCTATGCGGTGTGCCCAAGGAGAAATGGCTGCCTAGCCCCATCTCAGTTACGGCATATGACAATTCTACCCGTTCCCCTCTGGGAATGGTTTATTTAAAAGTGGAGCTAGGTCCAGTAAGTCATGCAGAGGTCGAATTTCATATTCTAGAAATCGACCCTTCCATAAATGCCATTCTTGGACGTCCTTATATTAAAACTCTTGAGGCGATTCCTTCTACGAATCACCAATGCCTCAAATTCCCTTATAAAGGACGAATTATTAAAGTGACGAGCATGCCGATCCTTGCTGCTGCTCATACCTTAAATATTAAATCTGCTGTTTTACCTGGCCGACAACCTTTTCTGTCGGTATTACAGGTCTACCGTCCAGTGGCTGATCCTTTGAAAGCCGCTACCATTTCTCCATACCCATTAAATGCTATCAAAAGGGGGAAGTGCATGAGTACCCCAGGATGGAGAATCATGATGAAAAACGGCTATGAGCCTGGGAAAGGTCTGGGCACACAGTTGCAAGGCAGGACCACTCCTGTTAAAGATCATCGGGCAGTACCCGGAAGCGGTCTGGGCTATAGGCCGAGGAAACTGAAGCAAGACAGGGTTCATCAAGAAGATGGTCAAGAAATCTTGGAAACAATGTCCACACCACTGAAAGAAGGCCGAGATCCCTTAACATGGACTCTATATACACACTTTGTGAAGGGGCCCATACTTAGTCACGACAACACGGTGGTCATTACTTCATGTTTTGACTTCCATGACATATATGGGAGGGATTTGGCCAGACATTGTTCCGAATTACTTACATACCAATCCTTGGAGGCTTTGCGGCCTATGAAGAGGAGGAAATTCCATGACCCCGAATGCGAATGGTACAGATGGTTCGACTTGAGGGACCTATACATAGCACTGAACAGACTATTTCTGGATCCTGCAGAACCCAAGTGGCCACCGCAGATCGACGAGCTAATTGAGAGCCCTGGCGCAATCTTTGATAAGCGGATACTGCTATCCGAAGAAGCTGATGAAGGGGAACCATATGACCCCTATGAAGCTGGTTATACAACAGATCTGCTCTGGAGGGGGACATATCCTTCACATGTCCTAATGCTCCATACTCTTTTTCGTACACTACTCTTGACCCCGACTTGGTCGCGGGTCATAATTGAAGATATTCCACGGGCTCCGCCCATAATGATCACTCTGTCCCCTCGGGACTTTATTCCACAACCTCCTCTCGACCTAGAGAGGATGTATGGTCTGATCTGGGACATATTGCTATATGATCCCCCTAATCCTCTGGCCTTGGTGCCGCTTCCTCCGTCTGATTCCCCTTCCATTTGTATTCACTCCTGCTTCATGTATAATTCCTCCGATATCCAAAAAAAAACGCCAATTTTACAACAAATTCTTCCCAAATCATTATCGAGGAAACATCTTACTTGTCCGATTACACCCCATCGCGCGGGTCCGTCGGTCAAGATTCTCTTCTAGATCTACTCTGTCCCTCCCCACGGGAGGATTCCCCTGTATTTCCACTTGTATCCCAGGATTTTCATCCTGCTTCATCTTCATTAGGTTATGATAGACAGTTTAGTGAAGTTAGGAAGTCCAGTTTTAGGCAGGTTAGTCAGGTTAGGAAGTCTAGGAAGCCTAAGGGTAGGCAAATTCCAGAAAGATACCTCCAGGATTTGGCTGATAAATGTTCTTTCTGCTCTTTAATCCCTCAGCTTTTAGAAGATCCAATTCAGATGCCAGAAGATTGTACAGATGATGAGTCAGTCAATGATGGGTATGGGGTATATGAGTTAGTGCATGAAAAGGACCCCATTGTTGAAGATGAGGAAGATAATGAGGACGCAGCTGAGGCATATGCCAGTGGAGTGAAGAAATTTGATGAACCTTCAGCTGCCGTAGAAGAGCCCACCAAAGAAATAAACTTAGTGACTGAAGACGAACCTAAGGTTGTCCTCGTCAGTAAAAATCTTTCTACAGAGGATGAGAAGGCAATGGTACAAGTGCTTAAGGATTATAAGGACACTTTCGCCTGGAGTTACGAGGATATGCCGGGGTTAGACTCATCTTTGGTTGAACACAGGTTAACATTAAAGGATGGAGCTAGTCCGGTCAAGCAGAAATTAAGGCGATTCCACCCACAAATGGCTTTAAAGATGAAGGAAGAGGTCGACAAATTACACAGCCAAATTCATTAGAGTTGTCCTTTATCCACAATGGGTGGCCAACATAGTCCCGGTTATGAAAAAGGACGGGAAGGTCAGAATTTGCATTGACTTCCGCGATCTGAACCGGGCGTGTCCTAAGGACGATTTTCCATTGCCTCATATTGATGTACTCATCGATAACACTGCTGGCCATGAAACGTTATCGTTTATGGATGGATTTTCAGGATACAACCAGATTAAGCTGGCAGAAGAAGATCAAGAGAAGACTTCATTCACTACACCTTGGGGAACATATTGTTATGTCGTCATGCCATTTGTATTGAAGAACGCTGGAGCCACTTATCAAAGGGCTATGATGACAATATTTCATGACATGATGCATATAGATTTGGAAGTGTATGTGGATGACTTATTGGTTAAGTCTAAAACGAAGGCTGAGCACGCCAAAGTTTTGGCAAGGGTATTAGAGAGATCGAGAGAGTATCAGTTGAAGATGAACCCCAAGAAATGTGTATTCGGGGTATCCTCAGGGAAATTGCTTGGATTCATTGTCAGCAAACGGGGAATTGAGATCGATCCCAATAAGGCGAAGGCTATCAGAGAAATGCCACCTCCCAAAAACTTGAAAGAGTTAAGAGGATTAATCGGGAGGTTACAATTTATTCGCCGTTTTGTCTCCCAGCACTCACAAAGGTGTAAGCCGTTTTACGAACTTACCAAGCCAGGAGTCAAATTCAATTGGGACGATAAGTGTCAGGAGGCATTTGATGGATTAAAGGACTATTTGGCAAGTCCTCCTGTTTTGAGACCACCATCTCCAGGCAAACCATTGATACTTTATATTTCTGTCCTGGATGATGCAGTGGGGGCTGTCCTAGCACAAGAGGATGAAGAAGGAAAAGAGAGGGCAGCCTACTATCTCTCTAAACTTCTCAACCCCGCTGAACAGAGATACACGGCGATGGAGAAAACATGTGCAGCATTAGTTTGGGTTGTGCAGAAATTAAAGCATTATTTTCTGGCCCATGAAGTCCATCTCATCGCTAGGATGAATCCGATCAAATTCCTTCTGGAGAAATCTGTTCTCACTGATAGGTTAGCACGATGGCAAAGCTTTCTATCCCAATTCGATATCATTTATATTCAACAGAAAGCGATCAAGAGCTATGCCATAGCAGAACATCTCGCTCATCATCCCCTTCCTCGATTTGATCCAGTGCGATCAGAGTTTCCGGATGAGGAACTGATGTCCGTAAATCAAATCAGAGATGATATGTGGACTCTGCATTTTGACGGAGCTCTGAATTCTCATGGAAAAGGGATCGGAATCGTTCTGTTATCACCTGAAGGTGTCACCATTCCACAAGCCTTTCAGCTTGACTTTCCAGTCACCAACAACATAGCTGAATACGAGGGACTTCTTGCTGGTCTCGAGGCTGCTCATTTTCATGGTGCAACCAAACTCAGGATTGTGGGTGATAGCCAATTAATTCTTCGCCAAGTGCTGACCAAGTATCGAACTCTTGATCCCAAGCTCAAGCCATATCAAGAACTTACTTCTGCATATTCAAAGCTTTTCACAAAATTGATCTTTGTCCATGTCCCTAGAAATCAAAACATCCTAGCTGACGCTCTAGCTTCACTTGCATCTTCTCTTGATTTTCCAATCAGCAAGCAATCTGAATCAATCATAGTTCATAGGCGTCTTTCACCTGCCGTGAAAGATCCTTCATTTTTTAGAACTAAGGATAAGTTGCTGAAGAAATTCAAAGATGGAAGTATTGTGGAGAAAAGAGAAATCATGTTGATGGAGCTGTTAGAAGAGATGGATGATGAACAGAAGCCATGGTATTATGAAATTGCAAAATATTGTGAAGATCAATCGTATCCTGAGGAAGCTACAACTGAGGAAAAAAGAGCTATCAGGAGAGTTGCTCAACGATACACCCTAGTTGGGGGAGCATTATATAAGAGAGGTTTTGATGGAGTTCTTCTGAGATGTTTAGACGAGGATGAGCTTTGGAAGGTTATGGAAGGAGCTCATAGTGGAGTTTGTGGTGGCCATGTCAATGGACAGATGCTAGCAAAGAAGATCCTTAGGCAAGGATTTTATTGGCCAACTATGGAAGAAGATTGTGTAGGATATGTCCGTAGGTGTGCTAAGTGTCAACTTCACGCCGACAAAATTCATTCTCCTGCATCTTCACTCCATCCTGTTTCCTCCCTATGGCCTTTCTCCATGTGGGCTTTCGACATTATTGGACCTCTTGGTAATCCAGATTCCGGCATCAAGCAAAAATCTTTCATTCTCACGGCAACGGAATACTTCACCAAGTGGGCAGAAGCTGAAGCATACGTGGAGATCAAAGCATCAACCGTCTGCAAGTTCATCATGAAGAACATCATCACGAGATTCGGAATTCCAAGTACCATCGTCACCGACAACGGACTGCAGTTCGTGTCACAGGAATTGAAGGACCTCTGCAACAGGTATAAAATTGCATTGCATCATTCATCTCCTTATTATCCGCAAGGCAATGGCCAAGCAGAGGCAACTAATAAGACTTTGATAAAAATTATCAAAAAGACGTGTAAATCTAACAAATTCGCAGATTGGCCAGAAAAATTGGTTGAGGCTCTATGGGCCTACCGAACTTCAATCCGCACGCCCACTGGGCAAACTCCTTGTTCCTTAACATTTGGAATGGAGGCGGTAGTTCCATACGAGATCCTTATACCGTCATTAAGAGTACAATTGAACAAGAAATTTTCCATTGATGAACATCGTTCAGCACTCCTTGCTCAATTGGAACTTTTAGACGAGAAAAGATGGTCAGCTGCTAATCATGCAAAAGTTTATCAAAACAGATTAGCACGTTTTTATCAAAAGAAAGTCATTGAACGTAAGTTCAAAGTCGGTGAAATGGTTGTTAAAAGAATCTTTGTAAAACCTGGTGGTCCGCGTTCTAAGCTCCAACCCAACTGGGAAGGACCTTATGTTGTATCGCATGCATTTCCTGGTAATGCTTATCGTCTTGTTAATGCAGAAGGAGAAGAGCTAAATCATCCCTGGAATGGTTTACATCTTAAGAAATACTACCCTTAGGTTAAAGAGTCGATCAGTATGGTACAAAGACCAGTGGAATCAGAAAATTTATAAACTCAAATTTCTTTGTTAGTCTGAATAATTTAACTTCAAACCCATTACTGCACACACTGACACGTTTGATTCGTGAGTAACAAGAGATGCCAAGTCCTAAAGAATATCAAAAGCTTGACTAAGAGTGTAAAGTACAAATCATTCGTTTTTAAAGTAAAATTCTGTTTTACACTCGGCCCATGATGTCGGAACGAGGCTTAAAATAGACTACCAAGAATACCCGCCATCTTAGTAGGAGGCCGTTATAAAAAAATGGGGGAGATCCGTTCCAAAGCAAAGCAAAGGAAGAAAAGAATAGAAAAAAAAAAAAAAAAAAGGAAAAGGGCAAAATCAAAAGGCCAATACACTACAAACGTCACATCAAGGCCATGAAATGAAACAAAAGGGAACGCAAGGTCGATAAATACCCCGGAAAGAAGATGACCGAACCCCAACAGATATTAGGGTTGGAAAGGAATATCTTTTTAGGTCTCCGGAACCTTCTCATGGGCTTTCTAAATCTATTCTTCTTTTCTTTCTAAAGAGGCGTACTTCAAACTTAAGGAATGGCTTAGATTGACTAGGGGTCAAATCATCAAATGGGATCACGAATGGAAACACAAGTTCAAACACGATGGGTTTTAAGTTAAGTTGTTAAAGAACAATTTGGAAATTAAGTTAATAAATGAATATGATCTTTTGATCTAAGTACCATATTGGTCTTTTAGTCGAAAATTCAAAAAAAAATTGCATATGTCAAAAAAAATTGCATAAGTCAAAAATTCAAAAAGATTGCATAAGTCAAAAATTCAAAAAAAATTGCATTAGTCAAAAATTCAAAAAAATTACATATGTCAAAAAGTCAAAAAAAATTACATAGTCAAAATTCAAAAAAATTGCATTGTCAAAAAGTCAAAAAAAATGTATATGTCAAAATTCAAAAAAATTGCATAGTCAAAATTTTCAAAAATTCAAAAAAAAAAAAATGTACATTTTTCAAAATCTAAAAAAAAAAGGAATACATATTTCAAAATCCCAAACAAAATGAATATTTCAAATCCACGAAAATATTTCAATTAGCATTTGCTTGTTGCATTTAATGTGTTTCACTCCTTTTATTTTCAGTGAGCATCTGTTTGCTTGCATGTTGCATTTTGCTTAAGTCTGATTATTCTTATTACCTTTGTTAATAAAGGCTATGCCCCTTGACTATTTATTCAAGGAAAAGATTGATTGACCATTTGTTTGGTTAGGCAAGGGGCTAAGCCTAAATAGATACTTAACCTGTTTGTCAAGTGTTGTACAGGATGCAAGATAAGCACAAGAACACGAGATTGGAGCCCAAAAGTTTCATGTATATATCAAAAGTGTTTTATACATGATACATGAAAAGAAAAGAACTACATAAGCCCTCAAGGCTGGCTCTCCCCTCCGCCCTCATCTAACTGGCTCTGGGCCTCGTCAGGTGCGTCTGGAGCTGGTCCTCGGCTGGGAGGTGGAGGTGGCCCCATCGTGCTCGGTCCCGCCTGGCCAGAAGACACGGCAGCGCTAGCAGTAAAAGCGCTCGTCAAACCGCGCTCCTGCGCACGCTGTCGAGCACGCCTGTACCTCTCCTCCACGCTCCGGCGCTCATGCTCTGCGATACCAAGCTGGACCCGAAGAGCGGATATCTCAGCATCCATCCTCTGCCGCTCCTGCCTCTCGCGCTCCCGCTCCTCGTTGATGACCTCCAAGCGAGTCTGGAGGCGCGCGAGATCTCCAACCGAAAGCCGGGCCACCTGCTCCTCTAGGGCTCGGATCCGCTCTGCATCAGCCTCGGCACGAGTCGCTGTAGCATAGGCATCCGCTTCAGCCCTCTGAAGGGCTTCTTGGAGCTCAGCAACCTGCAGAAGAAGATTTTGTTAGTTCAAGACAATCAAGACAATCAAGTCAAATTCAAAAATCAAAACTTACCCGCGCAGCACGGTCCTCCTCTGCAAGAGAAGCCCGGTGGATGGCAGAAGCGAGCTGACTCTGGAGGTCAGCCAAGGAAGCATCGTGCGCGGCGAAAGATGATGAAGAAGAAGCTCCATAGGTAGGGGGAGCCGTCTGGGTGTAGACGGCTCGCTGCACCAAAAGAACACTGTCAGTGGTTAATCGCCAAAACAATTAATTAATTAAAACATGCATTCATATTCATTTATACATACCAGATCGAAGAGCTCTTTCTGGACCTGTTCGAGCTGGGCCTCAGCATCATGTAGTCGGGCCCGGAGGTCGATGATGACCGCATCACGAGCATCCTGCAAATCACATATACATACATTCATTCACCAACATAAATCAAGATAATAATAAAATTAAAGATGCATGAATGCATACTTACATCGAGTGGTCGGAGGAGCCGCAGCTGGTCGGCATAATGGACCCGGTACTGCTGAAGGTAGCCCTCGCTACTCTCCGCACGGGACTCCACTCTGATGCCTCGACGGTGCCAGTCCTCGTACTGCTCCGGGAACTTGGCACGCCAGTCGGTGACGGATTGCTTGCCCCTCATGCTCCTCCCAACACCCTCCGGGACCTCTTCATCTATCCATTCCTGATGGAGACCCAACGTCCTCATCACGAGCCGGAGACGGAGGGGCTCGATCTCGTTGAGGCAGTGCACCCACATCTGCCTCCCAAATCGTCTCCTGCCAGCCGTCACCCACGGCTGACCTTCCTCGTTCATGCCCAGATACAGGCGCCAGATCACCTGCATATAGGTTAGATGCATTCATAAATAAATTGCACTTAAGGAATAAAGAATTGCATTTAATAAAAAAAATTGAACAAGTTAAAAACTTACCAATAGCTCTGGATAATCTAGAAACTGACGGCGGAGGGCCGTCAGCTGATGGTGCTGCGGAGCTGTGTCCACAATTGGCTGCCAACGGCAGGCCAATGGGACGGCATCTGGACGAACGATCCGCGCTCTGCCGAGCGGGAAATAATGGTAGCTCCACACCTGCATTCATGAACATATAGGTTAGAAAAAGCATCATATCATATTACACATTGCATATCATAAATAAATAATTAAACAAGTTAATACCTGAAGGAACGGTGAGAAGCCACTGATAGTAGTCTCGCGGTCCGGCGTGACCGCGGATAGGTCTGCGAACAGGTGGGCCAGAAGGGCCGCACCCCATGCGTACTCACCTAAGCTATCTAGGTCATCTAATAAATAAAGAAACCTACAGTGGATATGGTCGCCCTTCGTACCGAAGAGCAACCGACCGAAAAAGAAAACTAAGAAAACCCTCAGCTGTCTGTCTACCTCCTCTACCTGACTCGGGTCACTACAATAGGCAGAGGAAGATGACTCGGCTAATCTATCTCTAAACTCTACCCGGGTCTCATCAGACCGACGCCGGGGCTCATCTAGACCTAGGGCAGCCTCTACTTCTACCCTAGGAACCATCCTAGACTCCCTACCTATACTGGATACCTCTATCCCTAGTAAGGCCTCTGCTAATCCCTGATAGTTGGGGTAAGTAACCCCACTAACTGGTCGGCCCTCTACCCGCAGGCCAGTGATCCTGGCCACGTCCTCTAAAGTGGGGACCATATGCCCCCAAGGCATCAGAAATGCCCGACTCTCTGCGTGCCAACGCTCCCTGAGCGCCTGCAGCAGGACTAGATCGAGCCAAAATGGCTCGATGTCTAGTATCTCGCCGAACCCCATCCGGCGCAGGCCGCCTTCTGGAAATCCGGGAGTCCCCTATAAGCCCCTATCACTAAATCCCAAGAAATTTTGGCCCTCATAACTCCCTGCAAATAAAAAAAATAGGGTCAGTGATTAATAAAAATAGGAAAATTCACTTTCTGTTTTGAAAGGCGTCAGCACACACAGACGTGTTTCAAAACACGTCCACATACCCTGACGCAATTCAAACCTATTTTCTACCTATTTTAAAAATTCGAAATTTGGATTGAAAGACGTCGACCAAGGACGACGCCTTTTGAAAGGCGTCACCTGGTCTGGACGCCTTTCAAGTCCAGATTTCGGGTTCTTAAAAGAACCCCTTTCTTCCCCTCTTTTTCTCACCCCATTCATTCCATAAGGGACTTACCGTGTGGAGGTCGCCCTCCTCTTCCTCTTCCACCGCCATGGGCGCCGGTGGAGGGAGCTCCTCCTCCAAGAAGGCCGCCGCCTCGGCTAACGCCGCCGGCACCTCCTCGGGAACTTCTTCTTCTTGTCTCCGCCTCCTCTTGGCCAAGGCCTTCTTCTTCCTTGATCCTTCACCGTGTTCCATGGCTCTAAAGAGGGAGTTTTTGAGAGAGAGATCACCGGAGAAATCGCCGGAGCTCGGTGGAGAGAGAAGATTTTTGTGAAAGTGAGGAAGAAAGGAGGGCCTTCGCGGGTCTGTAACGAAAAGGGTGAAAGGCGTCGACTCAGAAAGACGCGTTTTAGGGCGCATAAGTTGAGGCGGTAAAGGACAGCTGTTTGAATTGGTTGAAATACGTCCACATGTATGGACGCGTTTCAGGTTCTGTGCAGAGCCGTACAGAGGAAAATCATTAAAGGCGTCTTTACTACTGGACGCATTTCAGGGAATTAATGATGGAATTAATGGCAGAATCCTGGGAAAAGTAGGAGAGAGATTTGAAAGGCGTCTATATGGGTAGACGCGTTTTAAGCCTAAATCGGGTTTTTAAGGATTAAATTGAATTTCTAGAAAAGAATTTGGTTTGAAAGGCGTCTTTCTGAGTGGACGCATTTTACATTTTACAGAACCAGAATTGTTGAATTTTCAGGAAAAATCAGGTTTTTACTTAAGGAAAAATCGTGTACACATCACAGAAATTTGGGGAAAGATTCTAAGGCATGAAAAATCAATCTTTAGTCAATGGAATCAATCTTTATTACATCAAAATCAAAAAGAGAAAGAGGACATTCAAGGGAGAATATCATGAAGACCTTTAAGATAAGGAAATTTCAATCATTTATCTCTGTCTTTAGAGGATCTTACACGATAACTAAAGCCAAGGTTCCATAGAGTAATGATGATTTGTATGGCTTCATAATCTTCATCGGACTCCAAGTCGCGCTTCTTGATTGGAAGTGTGGGAGAGAATTCAGGGAATTCACGACGAGCCAAGCTAAGTTGAGTAAGGCACCGGTGTGGATTGTACAACACAAACTCAGTGGCTCCAATTAACTTGAGGTTTGCTCCTGCTGTACGGCGCACCCAAACTGGTTTTCCGACAAGAGCAAGAGGAGACGAGTCGAATATGTCGGACGTCATGAGTTTCAAATACTCCCTCCAATCGGCTCGGGTCTTGAGTTTTGGAACCTTGTTGACCATGTACTCATTGAACTTTACAATATTAGCAATGCAATGAATTGGACTATTCAAGAAGATCTGAGATGGATTCAGAGGCCTTTTCTTGCTATGCTCGAATTTGAAGTGAAGTTCAACCCACAAGGCAAAGAGTATCATGCATCCATATGGAGGACGACCCACAGAAGCCGCAGAAAGTCCACTGTAGAGATATGCTAAGAGAGCAATGCTAATAGATTTACCTTCGAAAATTGCGCAAATAGCACTAATTTGATCGTCTTCCAAGATGTTATCCTGTGCAGGAAAGAATAAGGCACCGGCAAGGCATGTAACGAGAGCTTTTGTTACATCCTCCGCCTCATCCTCCCTTAAATCTTCAATTTCATAAAGAGTCCACTCGGCTAGTTTTGCAAGATTGATCCCCTTCTTGGTGAGGCATCCTTTAGCTTCTGAAGGATCCTTCATGATCGATGTCAACAATTGTTGACCGGTGATCCTCTCTTTTGTCAAGGCTATCTTGTCTCGGTTGTCTCTGGTCTTTGGGAGACCTAATAGAAGTTCCGCCTCTTCTAGAAGGATTGTGCACTCGAAATCTTGGAAGAAGAACGTATGAGTTTGGGGATGCCACCACTCGATCAAGGCGCCCATAGCCGCCCAGTCTACGTTCGCACTTTTGTAATTCTTGGCAAGCACTACAAGTCCTTGAAGATCCCACTTGGATATGAACACTTGCATAGAAAGCTTAACACTTTTTGCAAGTTTACGAATCCAAGGGAGAGACGTGAACTTTCTTGGGCCAGGAAACATGGGATAGGTCTGAAAGAAAGATAAAAAGGGAGCTTGATGAAGAGCATGATGGAAGACATGAAGAACATGAAAGAAAGTTGATTGGACTTACTTGAAGGTTGGGATTTCTTCCATTGAGATGATTCTCTATGTCTGCAAACTTCTCTAGAGACATCTTCATCTTCTTGTTTGAGGAATTCATCTCCCTTTTTCGGAGTTCCTCCTTCTTGAAGCTTGGGAAGCTTGAAAACCTTGAAGAAACTTTGAAAATTTGGAAGAAAACTCTCCTTTGGATCTTTGGATTATGATAGGATTGCTTGGGAATAACCTAAGGGTGTTTATATAGGAGGAATTGTGATCCTAAGTAGACCTTTTCCGGATTGGAAAAGGGATGTGCATTGATAGAGTTGGAGTTCGGATAGGGAACAACCAGAAACATGTTTCTGCGAGTAAAAGGCGTCTAGGATACCTGACGCGTTTCAAAGTTTAATGGCGTCTGCTCGACCCGACGCGTTTTAGCAAATCTGCTATTTTCCGAAATCCTGTGATTTTAATGTTTAAATTGAATATTTGTTTGGAATTACTAATAATTTTGATTGCAGGAAATTCAAGAAGACCTGAGTAAAGCTGGAAATGTCAAGAAAATCCCATTATGGAATTCAAGTCCCGACCGTGGCTAAAAAGACGGTTATTTCTGCCCTTGTACTATTTCATGTAAAGTATTCGCATTATTATATGTTAAATATTGATTAGATGATATCAAGGACCTTGTAGTTTTGATGAAACTGGAATTTAAGTTCCCCTACAACAAAAACAGTGATAATTCCAGAGAATTCTTAATCGCACGGATAGGCCGTTGGATTGTTAATTAGTGGGGACGTTGGTTCCACTTTTGTGAAACGGTGCGTGGATAAACGAACTTCGGCTTAGCACTGAATTACAAGAATTGGTATCTTGACTCATTAATGACAATTTAACAATATTATCCTTGATTAATTTATATTTTATTTGACTTTATATTTTTCTTTTAGCCCAGCATGCATCATGTAGGACTTTGAAATTATTGTGATAAGAATTAATTACTGATTAAGTTTCAGACCATTAATTAAATAATTTCAACATGATATGAAATATTCCATTCTGAATTGAGTATCTTGATTATCTTTGAGGTTCGCTTAAAGATATCCTTGGAATTATATCCTTGATTGGATTCTTTATCCAATATTCTTGTTTTCTTTTAAGATCCATCATGGCTGTAGCACGTCCACATTGGCTGGCAAACGCTCCCCATGATGAAACCTGCAGTGTCTACGACCTGGGGTACTTCCCACTCCGAGGAGGTTGATCGACTTTATTTTATTTCCTTGTCTACTTCATCCAGACAGGATTAATTCCATTGATTTCTTTGAGCTATCTTCATTGATAATTTTGAAAAAAATTCCAGTCATATGATGTTAAGAGCGTGTCTCATCACACCTTGGCATCACCTTTTCAGTACATTCCATTTCATTTCACTCTCTTGCAAAGACGATGCCAAGGTGAGGCAGCTGTAGACACGCTAATTTTGACGTCATTTCGAGTAAATTTCATATCATACAATAATGCCTCAGAATGGTCTGATAATTAATCATTGATTAATTTTTATTAATCTTTTTAAGTGTCGGGTTTAACAGATGTGTTTAAGTTAATTAATTGAATTGGTTTTAGCTCAAATTTGAGTTAAAATATGAAGAATTCTAAAAGACGTCGACACAAGTGGACGCCATTTAGACTTTATTCTTATTAAATTTGAATTTTAATTAATTAATTAACTAAAAGGCGTCTGGTAAGGTCGACGCGTTTTAAGTTTCCTAAGTGGTTTTAACTTCCCCTTCGGATGTTTATCCTTATCTTAATTAGGCTAAAAGACGTCTACATATGTGGACGCGTTTTACCTAATAAAAATAAAGATAAGTTTTCCCGGATGTTTATCCTTATCTTAATTAATCTGAAAGGCGTCAGCCAATGTGGACGCGTTTTAGATAATTACAGATAAAGATGAATTAATCAGTATTTATCTGTCGGTTAAGATGGATAAATTCGGGATTTTTCTATGTTAATCTCGAACGCAAGAAATGCCTATAAATACCTCGCATGTTGAGGAGTTAAAAAAAAAAAAAGAGAAAGAGAATTGAGTTGAGTTGAGCCATAGCGTTATAGCGAGTTGAAGATTGAAGCAACAACGTCGGAACGCCGGAGCGCTGCCATTTCCAGAAGTCGGCGTCCCTTTCAAGATCTTCATCCTTTCAGAGCTTCATCCGACTGGGCATAAGTTTTTCATTACTGCATTCATTTTCATCTTCATTAGTTCCATTCTTCACATTCACTTCATGCAAACACACACCACAGCATAATCTTTCAAAAACCTACTTGATTTAAGGGGTTTCAAAGCCATTCAAAAAAGTAAGTTTGCTGTTTTAAATATGCTTAACATCATGATTAGTTCAGATACTGCTTCTACTTAAATTTCTCATCATCATTCTTCTTTATTCTGTCTCTGCTGCACTCAACAACAACAACGAGAGATCAAAAAGGGGAAATCAAGCTTAAAGTCAGAAGGACTTCTGGACGATCCTCAACCTCAAATTCAACAGCAAGAACAAAAAGCAAAGAAAGGGCTCTCTTTCTTCAGCCGGCTGAGGAAGGGGAACCAAGGACTCAATCTTCCGCGTTTGAACAGGTAGGCGATCATATCTCTTTTGAAACTTTTTAATTAAAAGTTTCTGGCGATCACTGCACTTTAGTTGCTGTTTTTAATAGGTTAGTTTAAACTAAACAACATAGATTTTTCATGTTAATCACACGGTCATTCTAAGCACCTACATTGTTGTTGTAAGTAAATTCCACTGTAGACAAGTGTTGTTCCCAAGAACCTCCCCAATCTAGGCAACAAGCCCTGAGCATATCCTTTAATGTCTGAATGGTCCTCTCTAACTGTCCATCAGTCTCAGGATGGTAAGCTAAGCTAAAGGCTAACTGCGTACCCAAGGCCTTCTAAAAACTCTTCCAGAACCTAGAAGTAAATCTCGGATCCTGGTCTGATACAATAGACAAGGGCACCCCATGCAGAGAGATGATCCGGTCCACAAACAGCTTAGCCAACTTACCGACTGACTAGTCCTTTCTAATAGCTAGAAAGTGCGCAGACTTGGTCAATCGATCAACAATGACCAAGATCGCGTCTCTTCTGCCGGGTGTCACGGGTAATCCAATCACAAAGTCCATAGTCACATGCTCCCATTTCAACTCCAGGATCGGTAACGGCTGCAACAACCCTCCTGGGCTCTGACTTTGCCTTAACCTGCTGACAAGTCAGGCACCTTGCCACATAATCAGCTACGTCCTTCTTCATACCAGGCTACCAAAAGTGCCTCCTCAAACAATGATACATCTTAGTCATTCCAGGATGCATTGCATATCTAGAATGGTGCGCCTCGTCCAGGACACTCCTGCGCACCTCTTCCTCAACTGGAACATAGAGTCTACCTCTAAATCTGATTGTGCCATCATCCTACAACTCTACCTCTGATACCTGGAGAATCTGCGGTAGCTCTGCATCCGCCCTTTGAGCCTCGATCACTGCATGGTACACTACTGGCCTCACAGTGAATGTAACGACCTGCCACCCTATAATCCGGGATCCGATTACAAAATGGGTACCGAATCATTTATTTGGAGCCAAACCAGGATCTTGATAAGTCTAGGAAATAAATAATAAACTAAGCTAAACATTCACATTGCATTGATTTAGAAAGGAAGTGCAGGAATTAAAAATTATTACAATGCGACTCGACTCAGCAAATAATTACATACTCCAATAGAAAGGAAATAATTAAGCATACAGTCTAGAAAATAAAATGACAACTACATCGGGGCATACCCCGGAACAACGGCTGCTGGCACGCGACCCAAAGCAACACTCTCCTCGCTACGCCTGCCTGGAACCCTCACCTGAAAACCGTAGGGTGAGTCTCATCGAAAAGACTCAGTAGGGATCCTTCGATCCCCACCGCCCACTCACGCACCCACAAGTGCAGCAACACAAATATAGATAATTTAAACAAGTAAAGCAGTAAACATACTCCTAGATTTCGATATAAAACACATGCATTCGAAATATAACATGCACAATTCTAAGACTGTTCTACCACAGAACCCACAACCAGCGTCTCGGCAAAACACGCCAACCACACGGCCGAACACGAGAAACTCCGACCCGCTGAGACCAAACAGCAACTCCTCGGATAGCACGCTGGCTACTCCTGCCTGACAGACTCCAGGTGGTTCTGCTTCCCCCAGCACGAGTGACACTCCGAATGTACCACTCCCACACCGGTACTAGCTATACCCCGGGATACACCAAGTGACCCTCTCTCTAGGCGTCACCCCCTCACTCCCACACCGGCGCCGTGTCACTCCCACACCGACACAGGGTGCCTAAGCGCTAACAACTGTCACTCTAGGCCCACGATCGCACAAAACACAACACGGTGCGATCCAGTCACATAGAATCCAACGTCATCGAGTACATTTCTACATATGCAATTAACTAAACTATCTAACAATGTAAACATGTGTTAATTGTATAGATTAATGGAATTATGGCTTGAATCGTGTCGCCTAAGGCCGACGTCATTCAAGCTTCCTAAACTGGTTCATAGAAAAACTGGCCTCGGAAGATGGCCTAAAAGGCGTCGTTCACAGAGGACGCGATTAAAATGGCGTCGCTGTCCCTGGACGCCATTCAGTTCCATAGACAGAGTCTGTTATCCGGGTCAAATCGCGTCGTGGGTGGAAGCCGCCTTTCTAAAAGGCGTCTCTGTCTCCCGACGCCATTCAACCTTCACAGACAGGTTCTCCCTCCACCTTCCCCCAATCCACGGGGTGGAATTTTTTCCCCTAAATCGTGTAAAAATACGAACGAAGTGGAGAAGGAGGAGAAGAACCTAAATATCCATTAAAACACATAAGTTCTCATTACATGCATTTAATATTTTCATCCCAAGGAAACCCCTAAACATGCTCCAAGCGGGAAAAACATGGTTTTGAAACAAAATACAATGGAGATCGTCACCATACCGGTTACTCGAACTCCTCCTAGTTCCAAGCCGCCAACCCGGCTCGCCACACGCTGCCGCCGGTACCGCCGTGGACGCCGTTACTCCACCAGGACGTCGGCTGCCGTCCGGAAAGAAAAACGCCGCGGAGGAGATGGTGGTGGTAGTGGTGGGAGTTAGGAGGTTGATGGAGTGGATGGAGAGATGGAATGGAGGGAGGAAAGCAAGGAGAAGGGGACGTGGTTCGCTGGAGCTCGGAGGGGGAAGAGGAGAGAGAGAGGAAAGTAGAGAATGAGGGAAAGAAAGGAGGGTTCGCGGGGTCAAACAGAAGCTGGGTAAAACACGTCGTGCAAACCCGACGTCATTCAGATGACAAGACTGGGCCGTACACTGACAACCCAGGGTCGTACTCTAAATGGCATCGTCCATCCAAGACGCCATTCAGACGATATGACCGGGGCCATACTCTCACGCCCCAAGGCCAGCCCACGTGGCGCCCACGTGGCACAACCTAAAATACGTCCACCAAGCTGCACGCCGTTTGAACCGCGTCGAGCAAGCTCGACGCGAAAATGAAACTAAGTCTCAGCCCCGCCAGGGCCCAAACTAAGGGATTCGACCCCCAAACTGACCCGTTAACCGGATCCGAAACCTCAATCCTTACAGTGAAGCTGGTCAACACGGCTCTATCTGTTAGTTTTAGATGGCCTACAAACCAATCTGACTATGTAAATCTCGTTCATTTATTAATATAATGGCATAATATTCATTATGTGTAAATCGCATTAATTATCGTTTCATAATGAAGTCCGTGAATATGTGCTATAGTGATCAGATTATGATGAGATCATACTAATGAGACTGATCACTTAAATACACATTATTAATCATTCCTAGTCGGAGGATGTCCGACAAGGACATCGGATATCCGGTTAGACTAGTACAGATTACTCCTGCTCATATGATGAATGTGACTGATCTCATAAGTCACTTGTGTGGAGACACTAAGGCGAATCTGTAGGTGCTCATTGGAGAATGAATTCACTGAACTGATCCGACTGAATCACTAGATGGTATTGTACCTCACTGTCAACCAGCTTGATTCTATTATCGCAGTTGCGTGGATGGTCCTCGGACCTGAGACACCAAGGACACCTTGTCGGTGGACTTCTGTGCTTTGACCTTGGTTTACGAATCTCTAGCCACGAGATTCTAAAACGCCAAGGATTGGGTATAGTGGAATACCGTCAAAGGGAATTGTGTGTTAATAAGGAATCATTCGCTCTCGGTACTTAGAGAGAGAATGCTCTAGGAAGGATGCACGAAAGTCCCTGGCCAGGGCGGACGATAATATCGAGAAAGGAGTTTTCCGATATTTATCAGCGGCATCCAATCCAAGTGAGTTAATCGGTTAGGGTTTGACAGCACGCCATACCCTGAGTTGACTCGAGAGTATTGTACGAATGAAGGATTATATCCACGCAGTAACTGTCGGCGAAAAGGTTCCAATAGTGGGTTACTTAACCCCGATACCTTCCGAGTTCATGCGGTGTTGCTTGGCACCCAACGTGATCGTAGGCCCGATCAAATTCGATGTGTGACATCAATTCGATTGATTAATTAATAAAGGGTTATTAATTGATTAATAAAGCCAGTGAGGAGTCACTGGGCTTATTGGGCTATTAACCGGACTGGTAATTGGGCCTAGAGGGTCACACGCAAATGATTCTCAAGGCGATGGATAAATAAGTGGGTTTTATATAAACTGGGGGTTTTTATGAAAAACCGCGCAGTTAGTATAAAACATAGCGAACGGGCTGAGCAGGCCAAGATGTTGCTAACCCTAGCCGCCCCTCCTCTGTTTCTCTCTCTCTCTCTGGCGTCCCAGACAGATCCAGATCTGCTCCACCGCTTCTCTTACTCCCGTTCGACGGGAAATCGTCTGCGCGTTGCGGCGATCGTTGCGGCGACCGGCGGAGGTTTCGTAGGCTGCGAAAAACGAGGAATGTGAGGATTGTTGGGATCCGGGCGGGACGCGAAGAATACAACGGAAACGATGAACAAAAAAATTTATCCCACCCGATGCCCGTTGATCCGATTCGGAACGAAAAAGTAAAACCGAAAACAACGAGAAGTAATCTGATTACCGTCCGTGGATTCGAATCCGCTTCCGTCTCGGTTCCGTCGAGGCGATGCCACGAGCCGCACAAGCGTCCGGCCTCCAGCGGTATCCATGCGATCCTCCGTGGTGATTCGTCCTCGATCCCTCGTTCGTATCAGTTCACTCGCTGAAGATCCGTCGCCACAACGATTGCTGAAATCCCGCCGACGAGAATTCCCGACTTTCGGGAATCACACGCGGCGGAGACGGAAACTGTCTCGGCGCCTCGAACGGGGCGCCCAGAGGAGGAGAGAGAAAGAAGGGGATGACGGCCAGCAAGGGAAAATCCTGGAGCTTGGCCCAAGGTTTCTCAACAGCGCGTATATATATTAAGTCGGCGCGACTTTTCACAAAAGTCCCCGAGTTAATATAAATCCCACTTATGTACCACCAACTGAGAATCTTATTGCGTGTGACCCTCTAGGCCCATTTATCAGTCCAGTTTTCAGCCCGTTAAGTCTAATAACTAGTTATTGACTTATTGTAATTAATTAATATCTAGATATTAACTAATTACTCAACCAAATTATCATCGCATGTAAATTTAGTCGGACTTCTGATCAAGTTGGGTGCCAAGCAACACCACATGATCCCGGAAGGTAATGGGGTTCAGCAACCCACTCATGGAACCTGTCCGTCCACAGTTACCGCGTAGCTATAATCCTTCGTTCGCACAATGCTCTCGAGTTAACCTAGGGTATAGTCAACTGTCAAACCCTAGATGGTCAACTCACTTGAATCAGACTCCGCTGTACAATATCCGAAAACCACTTTTCTGATATTGTTTCTGCTCTGGCCAGAAACTCCTACAGATCTATTCTAGAGCATTCTCTCTCCAGTTACCTGAGAGCGAACGATCCTTTATTGAACACACAATCACCTTCAAAGGTCTTCCGCTGGATCCTTGACTATTTGAGATCCCATGGATATGGATTCGTAGGTCAAAGTCAAAGTCCAGAAGTCCACCGACAAGGTGTCTTTAGTGTCTCAAGTACAAGGATCAACCACGCCACTGTGACGATGAATCAAGCCGATTGACAGTCAGGTAAATTACCATTCGGCGATTCATGTCGGATCAGTTCAATGAACTCATTCCCCAATGAGCACCTACAGGTTTACCATTGTGTCTCCACACTAGTAACTAACGAGATCAGTCACCCTCATCATATGAGCTGGAATAACCTGTACTAATCTAACCGGATGTTTGATGTCCTTCTCAAACATCCTACGACTAGGAACAATTGAGAATATGTGTTTATAAGTCATCAGTCTCATTATTATGATCTCATCATAATCTGATGACTATTGCACATATTCATAGACTTCATTATGCGCAATTATAAATATGCCAATCTACATAATGAATTTAATGCCATTTATTAGTGAACCAGATTGAAATAGGTGCCTTATGATTGGCTTACAGGACACCTATATATATCAAGGATATCCGTCGCGAGGAGGATCGCGTGGACTCCGCTAGAGGCCGGGCGCTTGCGGGGCTTGCGGTGTCGCACCGACGGAACCAAACGGTTGCGGATTCGAATCCGCATACGGTAAGACTTTGATAATCTGATTATCGGTTTTATTTATTCGAAACAGGAAAAACAGATCACTGTTTTTATTTTATTTTCCGCTGCGCGGGAGATCTGGAGAAACCCGAGAACCCAACAGTGGTATCAGAGCCAAGTTCCACTGTTTCTCGTCCTGTTTCGGTCTCCGAAATTAATATTTCATGACTTATTCCATGCACTAGTTTGATTCTGTTGTTGGATCCATGTTCATGTGATGAACATTGATTATAAGAATAATTAGATTATTTTTCTGCAATTTTTGAATTTTATTTTGGGGGTTTTTGTGTTCTTTGTGGGACGAAGAATGGGGAGTTTTCGGCGACTTCGTACGGGCTTCCCAAGCGTTGGGATGGCGCGCTGGATCTCAAGCTGATAGGCACCGTTGTCCACCGGATATCATTGTCGAAGCCGGAGTGCCCTTGGAGGGCTAAAAAATCTAGCCCTAATTCGGTTCTTTGAAACCCTGAAAATCATATTTTTAGGGGTGTTAATTGTGCTCGGGCTGCTTCAAATGCCGGCGCCGGGCACCAGGGGCTTCGCCGGGAGGCCGACCGACGGTGGCCTGCAACCACCCCAACTGCCGGATAACCCTGCACGCAGAATAGGGTGGAAGGGGAGCCGGTCCAGGGCTCGGCCGAACCGGTCGGACCGGGCCTGGCTCGGGTGGCTTGGCTGGCCAGGGTTCGAGCCATTGGCCGAGCCAGGGCTCAAGGCTGGCTCGAACCAGTTGCCCATTTCTCCTATTGGGCTGAGCCCTTTAACCTCCCCATTACCCACTTAAACCCTTAACCACCTATTACCCTATTATTAATTAAAATTTGAATCTGAATTTAAAATTTGAAATTGTTTTAAATTTTAAATTAGAATTCAGTTTTAGTTTATTATTAAATTAATGATTTTGAATCATTTTAATATTAACAATAAGATTGATTAATTAAGGGTTAAATATTAATTTAATGGATAAATTAATAATTAAGCTTAATTTAACTAATTTAAATGTTAAATTAGTTATTTATAGTTATTAGTCTAATTGTTAGATTATTAACTATTATTTCATGTAATTGTTAATTAAATATTTGAGTTAGTTGTTAATTTAATTGTTAATTTAAATGACTAATTTAAGTGTTAAATTAGTAGTCTTTAATTATTATTATTAGTTATTAATTTAAGGATTAAATTAATGATTAACATTAATCATTTAATCTAATAGTTAGATTAGTAATTATTAATTAATTAAAGTTAATTGTTAATTTAAGTGTTAAGTTAATAATTATTTTTAAATTAACTAATCTAAGAGTTAGATTAGTAGTAAATTAATAATTAGAGTTAATTATTAATTTAAGTGTTAAATTATTAATTAACTTTGTTGGACTAGTCTAAGAGTTAGATTAGTCATTAATAGTCTAATTGTTAGATTATTAATGGAGTTTAATCTAAGTGTTAGATTATTAGAAGTGTTCTAAATTGTATGGAATAATATGGAATTATTAATTTGAAGTGTGTGCACGTGTGATGTGTGTTTTGATGCTTTTAAATTAGATTTGATTGCATGTTAAATTGACTGAAAGATATTTTGAAATTCAAATACCAATTTTGATTGGATCTCAATTTTTTAAAGCTAAAATTATATATTTTGAAAACTCTTTTATTTTAGCCATATGATGCGCTAAATCATGTGTGGGATATTTAAAACACACCGTGGTCATGGATATGCACTTATTTAATTATTCATGAGATGAATGATGTATTTGTGTGGATCGTGGATGAATGATAGATGTTTATTAAATTGTTAATAAATAGAGATCTGCGTATCTCTCCCTCTCTCATTCTCTGATGTATTTCTACCTCCCTCTCTCTTGTACTCGCCATAAGGCTCTCTTCTAATTACATGTAATTCTAGAATTAGTGTAATCTGATCGAGGCAAACGAGGAAGGAGTGAGGACGATCCACAGGTGCAACCAGGAAGGCGATATGATGGAGATCTCTTGCCTATGTGTTTGTAGGTTATCTAATATAAATGTTATGTTAGATTTTGTGTGCGTTTGACTGTTGGCTCCAGTTAAACCCACTGTGCTATCCATGACCACATTAATGACACGTATGAGATGCATTGTTTTCTTTTGATTATGAATCAAAGCAAGTATAATATTTAGTAAATATATACGATATATTTATATATTATCACCTAGGAGAGACCAAGATAAAAGTTATCAGATAAACTCTAAGCCGTAACGTGAGTAGTTAAGAACTTACCGTGTGGTCCACCATCGTTATAGTCATAGGATTCGAATCACTTTAGGCAGGTTTGTTGTGCTATCCACAAGACCTGTTTAATTGAGAGGAGAAACTGTGGCTATGGCATTAGATGCCTATATGATCGGGGTAGAGGAACTATGTAGCTTTGTTGTGCTATCCACTAGGGCTGCATGCAAATCTATGCTCGTCGCGTAACGATGGTTAGCTTAGACCATAATTAGTAGTTTGTTGTGCTATCCACAAGGCCATTAAATCTCTAGGGATTGAAGCTATGATCATATATTGCAAGGAGTTGCAAGTCCCATGAGTTGAGTGCTCTTTGATTTTATTACAGTTTGTTGTGCTATCCACAAGGCTGTACTGCAAGTCAATGAGATTCTGATCCCCACTAGGAGACTATCGGCGTCTCCCGTTCTGTATAACTGAGGGTTATATAGTCCGTCGAAAATTAGTAGGAGTTAAACTTGAACAAAAGACAATGTCTTGTTTTATTTTTAATAATTGAACATATGCTAAAATAGATTTTACTTATCTCCTATAGGGAATTATGTCGTCGAATAACTCACTCCGCGGCATACTTGATGCCCTTTTGACTTACCTGATCTACTCAGATTGGCTCAGACACTTGAAGAATGTCTTTAGATCTGAACAGATTGCATACACCCTTGATGCTGATCATCCTGCTGAATCGGCATTAGATGCCTCTGAGACAGAAATGATCGCATACGATAAAAGATCGAAGGACAAAGACAAAAGAGTAGTAAAGGGTGACTGCTTCTACTGTAAGCAGTATGGTCACTGGAAGAGGAACTGCAAGGAGTTTCTTAACGATAAAGCTCATGGAAAGGTGAAGCTATATGAAGCTTAAGATATCTATATGATAGATATCAACTTATCAGTTAGAGATTCCACATCTTGGGTATTGGATACCGGATGTGCTTCTCATATATGTCACGAGGCGTAGATGCTGACAAGTAAGCGCAAGCTGAGACAAGGCGAGGTGGAATTGAGGCTAGGAAACGGCGCAAAAGTTGCGGCGATTGCTGTTGGGACAGCAAATCTCAGGTTTCCATCAAGAGACGCCTTACTATTAGAAGATTGTTATTATGTTCCTAGCATAATAAAGAACATCATATCAATATCTTGTTTGGACAAGATAGAATATAGGTTGACTATTGAAAATAAAAGTTGTTCAATTTATTATGGTAATAAATCAATAACTTTGGCATCTTTAGTCAACAGTCTATATCTTTTAGATGTTTCTTATTATAATCTTCATATTGACAATGCTCTTAAGAAGAGCAAGAATTGTGTGAACCAAGCCTATATATGGCATTATAGACTTGGATACATTGGAGAAAGCAGGCTGCAAAAGTTGCACCGGCATGGTTATTTAACAGCATTCGATTATAAATCGTTTGCGACTTGTGAATCCTGCCTTATGGGAAAGATGGCAAAATCTCCATTTACTGGACATGGAGAACATGCCAAGGACATTCTGGAACTAATACATTCGAATGTATGCAGTCCAATGTCCACCCAAGCCAAAGGTGACTTTTCATACTTCATCACATTCACCGATGACTTCTCAAGATTCGGCTATGTGTACTTAATGAAGTACAAGTCGGAAGCATTTGAGAAGTTCAAGGAGTTCAAGAATGAGGTAGAGAAGCAGTTAGGAAAAAGTATTAAAGCCTTTTGATCAGATCGAGGAGGAGAATACTTGAGTACTAATTTCACACAATTCTTAAAGGATAATGGTATCCTTTCTCAACTAACCCCTCCATATACACCACAGATGAATGGTGTATCAAAAAGGAGGAATCGCACCTTGTTGGACATGGTGCCATCCATGATGAGCTTTTCGAGATTACCAGTGTCCCTCTGGGGGTATGTTCTAGAGTCAGCAGTATACCTACTGAACAGAGTACCCAGCAAGTCTATGGCCTCTACTCCATATGAGATATGGAAAGGCAGGAAACCAGACTTTAAACATGTTAAAGTATGGGGTTGTCCTGCTCATGTAAAGAGGCATGATCTAGACAAGCTAGAATCACGAACTGATAAATGCAGGTTTGTGGGATATCCAAAGGAAACCTTTGGATACTATTTTTACCATCCTAGTGAACAAAAGGTGTTTGTCGACAGGAAAGCTGTCTTCCTGGAAGAGGAATACCTTCTCCAGGAGGACAGTGGGAGTAAAATAGTACTGGAAGAGATTCCAGATCCCCAAACAGCTGCATTATCATCAAACGAGATATCAGTTCCTGAATATGTTCAGGTACACACACATGAGCCTCGTAAATCTGGTAGATTACCTAAACTACCCGAACGATATATGGGACATATCGCTGAAGGTGAGTCTAAGGTAGAATATAATGAGGATGATGATCCTAAAACCTACCAGGAGGCCATAGAAGGCCCAAAATCCAGGAAATGGTGAGAAGCCATGAACTCAAAAATCCAGTCCATGTACACCAACCATGTTTGGAACTTGGAGAACTTGCCCGAGGGTATTGTACCCATCGGTTGCAAGTGGATCTTTAAGAGAAAGATCGGTGCTGATGGAAGGATAGACACTTATAAGGCAAGGTTGGTGGCAAAAGGATATCGTCAAAGGCAAGGAATTGACTATGATGAGACTTTCTCACCAGTTGCCATGATAAAGTCGATCAAAGTTCTACTCGTCCTTGCTGCACATTTTGATTATGAAATCTGGCAGATGGATGTGAAGACTGCCTTCCTCAATGATAACCTTAAGGAAGAGGTGTATATGATACAACCAGAAGGTTTCACATCCAAAGAATCTCTAGATAAAATGTGCAAGCTTCAGAGGTCTATTTATAGACTGAAGCAAGCTTCCCGGAGCTGGAACATAAGATTTGACGAGGCTGTCAAGTCTTATAACTTCATTAAGAATGAAGATGAGCCTTGTGTGTATAAGAAGACTAGTAGGAGCGCAGTCACCTTCTTCATTCTTTACGTAGACGACATACTACTCATTGGGAATGATATAGCTATGATGTCATCAGTAAAGATCTGGCTGTCGAAAAACTTCTCCATGAAGGATTTGGGAGAAGCATCCTACGTATTGGGAATACGGATCTATAGAGATAGATCAAAGAGGATGCTTGGAATGACCCAATTCTTGTACATAGATACCATAATCAAAAGATTTTGCATGAAAAATTTCAAGAGAGGTCTCATACCGATGACACATGGAATTAATCTCTCAAAGGAGCAGTCTCCTAAGACTCCTAATGAGAGGGCACTCATGGATAGAATACCATATACCTCTGCCATAAGATCTATTATGTATGTCATGCTATGTACACGGCCTGATGTTGCATTTGCTCTAAGTGTTACGAGCAGATTTCAGGCTGATCCAGGCGAAGAGCACTGGAAGGCAGTGAAATGTCTCCTTAAGTACTTGAGAAGAACTAAAGGTATGTTACTTGTTTATGGAGGAGGTGACTTGAAGCTACAAGGCTTTACTGACTCGAGTTTCTAGTCAGATCCAGATGGTAGCAAGTCTACATCTGGATTCGTATTTACTTTGAATGGAGGCGCAGTGTGCTGGAAGAGTTCCAAGCAAGTAACCACTACAGATTCAATGACTGAAGCTGAGTACATCGCTGCAGCTGAAGCTGCCAAGGAAGCAGCGTGGTTGAAGAAATTCATCACCGACCTCGGTATAGTTCTCAGCATCTCTGAGCATGTTCCGCTGTTGTGCGACAACAATGGAGCGATTGCAAAAGCGAAAGAGCCGCGGTCTCATAAAAAATCGAAGCATATTATGAGGCGCTTTCATCTTATTAGAGAGATCATATCCAGAGGAGATGTAGTTGTGGAAAGAGTTCCATCCGTCGACAATGTAGCAGATACACTGACAAAGCCGTTGGCTCAAATTGTGTTTGAGCGTCACCTAGAGTCTATAGGCTTATTGTATAAAGGTGATTGGCTTTAGTCCAAGTGGGAGATTGTTAGTTTTAGGTGGCCTACAAGCCAATCTGACTTTGTAAATCTCGTTCATTTATTAATATAATGGCATAATATTCATTATGTGTAAATCGCATTAATTATCGTTTCATAATGAAGTCCGTGAATATGTGCTATAGTTATCAGATTATGATGAGATCATACTAATGAGACTGATCACTTAAACACACATATTCTTAATCGTTCCTAGTCGGAGGATATCTGAGAAGGACATCGGATATCCGGTTAGACTAGTATAGATTACTCCTGCTCATATGATGAGAGTGACTGATCTCATAAGTCACTTGTGTGGAGACACTAAGGCGAATCTATAGGTGCTCATTGGAGAATGAGTTCACTGAACTGATCCGACGGAATCGCTGGATGGTATTGTACCTCACTGTCAACAAGCTTGATTCTATTGTCGCAGTTGCGTGGATGGTCATCGGACCTGAGACACCAAGGACACCTTGTCGGTGGACTTCTGTGCTTTGACCTTGGTTTACGAATCTCTAGCCACAGGATTCTAAAACGCCAAGGATTGGGTACAGCGGAATACCGTCGAAGGGAATTATGTGTCAATAAGGAATCATTCGCTCTCGGTACTTAGAGAGAGAATGCTCGAGGAAGGATGCGCAGAAGTCCCTAGCCAGGGCGGACGATAATATCGGGAAAGGAGTTTTCCAATATTCATCAGCGGCATCCAATCCAAGTGAGTTAATCGGTTAGGGTTTGACAGCACGCTATACCCTGAGTTGACTCGAGAGAATTGTACGAATGAAGAATTATATCCACGCGGTAACTGTCGGCAGAAAGGTTCCAAGAGTGGGTTACTTAACCTCGATACCTTACAGGTTTACGCGGTGTTGCTTGGCACCCATCGTGATCGGAGGCCCGATCGAATTCGATGTGCGACATCAATTCGATTGATTAATTAATAAAGGGTTATTAATTGATTAATAAAGCCAGTGAGGAGTCACTGGGCTTATTGGGCTATTAACTGGACTGGTAATTGGGCCTAAAGGGTTACACGTAAATGATTCTCAAGGCGATGGATAAATAAGTGGGTTTTATATAAACCGGGGGTTTTTATGAAAAATCGCGCGGTTAGTATAAAACATAGTAAACGAGCTGAGCAGGCCAAGCTGCTG
The DNA here is from genome assembly GCA_030544215.1 of Zantedeschia hybrid cultivar. NCBI lineage: Eukaryota > Viridiplantae > Streptophyta > Magnoliopsida > Alismatales > Araceae > Zantedeschia > Zantedeschia hybrid cultivar. Next base: position 54,911,822 of record JARZZO010000008.1, on the reverse strand, counting down.
CTAACCCTAGCCGCCCCTCCTCTATTTCTCTCTCTCTCTGGCATCCCAGACATATCCAGATCTGCTCCGCCGCTTCTCCGACTCCCGTTCGACGGGAAATCGTCCGCGCGTTGCGGCGATCGTTGCGGCGACCGGCGGAGGTTTTGTGGACTGCGAAGAACGAGGAACGTGAGGATATCCGTTGCGAGGAGGATCGTTTGAACCATGTCTCGCAAGCTCGGTGCAAAAAAAAAACCCATGCCCCAGCCCCACAAGGGTCCAAACCAAGGTGTCCGACACCGAAACTGACCCAATAATTGGATCTGAAACCTCAATCCTTACAGGATGGATCTTGCATCCATCTCCTCATATTGCCTCTGCAACTCATTGCTCATAGAGGTTAACATGTAGCATTGGGCCATGGTGGAGTCATTTTTCCATTTTTCATATGTAATCATGTCCTCCTCTGGGGCATCCAGTGTTGGTTCAGTAGGAGGTTCATTATCCAAGACATAAGCAATTTGCTTAGACCTGAGTGTTGGGTTTTCTCGGGTTTCTCCGGATCGCTCACGTAGCGGAAAATAAAATATTAAACAGCGATCCGTTCCCGTTTCGAAACACTAAAACTTACGATTATCGGATAATCGATTCTGACCGTGTGCGGATTCGAATCTGCAACCGTTCGGTTCCGTCGGTGCGACACCGCAAGCCATGCAAGTGCCCGGCCTCTAGCGAAGTCCACACGATCCTCCTCGCGACGGATATCCTCACGTTCCTCGTTCTTCGCAGCCCACGAAACCTCCGCCGGTCACCGCAATGATCGCCGCAACGCACGGACGATTTCCCGTCGAACGGGATTCGGAGAAGCGGCAAAGCAGATCTAGATCTGTCTGGACGCCAGAGAGAGAGAGAAACAGAGGAGGGGCGGCTAGAGTTAGCAGCAGCTTGTCCTGCTCAGCCCGTTCGCTATGTTTTATACTAACCGTGCGGTTTTTCATAAAAACCCCCGGTTTGTATAAAACCCACTTATTTATCCATCGCCTTGAGAATCATTTGCGTGTGACCCTCTAGGCCCACGTACCAGGCCAGTTAATGGCCCAACAAGCCCAGTGACTCCTCACTGGCTTTATTAATCAATTAATAACCCTTTATTAATTAATTAATCAATCGAATTGATGTCGCACATCGAATTCGACCGGGCCTCCGATCACGTTGGGTGCCAAGCAACACCGCATGAACCCGGAAGGTATTGGGGTTAAGTAACCCACTCTTGGAACCTTTCCGCCGACAGTTACCGCGTGGATATAATCCTTCATTCGTATAATGCTCTCGAGTCAACTCAGGGCATGGCGAGCTGTCAAATCCTAACCGGTCGACTCACTTGGATTGGATGCCGCTGATAAATATCGGAAAACTCCTTTCCCGATATTATCGTCCGCCCTGGCCAGGGACTTCCGCGCATCCTTCCTAGAGCATTCTCTCTCTAAGTACCGAGAGCGAATGATTCCTTATTGACACATAATTCCCTACGACGGTATTCCGCTGTACCCAATCCTTGGCGTATTAGAATCCCGTGGCTAGAGATTCGTAAACCAAGGTCAAAGCACAGAAGTCCACCGACAAGGTGTCCTTGGTGTCTCAGGTCCGAGGACCATCCACGCAACTGCGACAATAGAATCAAGCTGGTTGACAGTGAGGTACAATACCATCCAGCGATTCAGTCGGATCAGTTCAGTGAACTCATTCTCCAATGAGCACCTATAGATTCGCCTTAGTGTATCCACACAAGTGACTTATGAGATCAGTCACCCTCATCATATGAGCAGGAGTAATCTGTACTAGTCTAACCGGATATCCGATGTCCTTCTCGGATATCCTCCGACTAGGAACGATTAAGAATATGTGTGTTTAAGTGATCAGTCTCATTAGTATGATCTCATCATAATCTGATAACTATAGCACATATTCACGGACTTCATTATGAAACGATAATTAATGCGATTTACACATAATGAATATTATGCCATTATATTAATAAATGGACGAGATTTACAAAGTCAGATTGGTTTGTAGGCCTCCTAAAACTAACAATCTCCCACTTGGACTAAAGCCAATTACCTTTATACAATAAGCCTATAGATTCTAGGTGACGCTCAAACACAATTTGAGCCAACGGCTTTGTCAGTGGATCTGCTACATTGCCGACAGATGGAACTCTTTCCACTACTACATCTCCTCTGGATATGATCTCTCTGATAAGGTGAAAGCGCCTCAGAATATGCTTCGATTTCTGATGAGACCGCGGCTCTTTCGCTTGCGCAATTGCTCTATTGTTGTCACACAACAGTGGAACAGGCTCAGAGATGCTGGGAACTACACCGAGGTCGGTGATGAATTTCTTCAACCACACTGCTTCCTTGGCGGCTTCAGCTGCAGCGATGTACTCAGCTTCAGTCATCGAATCTGCAGTGGTTACTTGCTTGGAACTCTTCCAGCACACTGCGCCTCCGTTCAAAGTAAACACGAATCCATATGTAGACTTACTATCATCCGGATCCGACTGGAAACTCGAGTCGGTAAAGCCTCGCAGTTTCAAGTCACCTCCTCCATAGACAAGAAACATATCCTTAGTTATTCTTAAGTACTTAAGGATACATTTCACTACCTTCCAGTGCTCTTCGCCTGGATGAGCCTGAAATCCTCGTAACACTTAGAGCAAATGCAACATTAGGCCGTGTACATAGCATGGCATACATGATAGATCCTATGGCAAAGGCATAGGGTATTCTATCCATGAATGCCCTCTCATTAGGAGTCTTTGGAGACTGCTCCTTTGAGAGATTAATTCCATGTCTCATCGGTATGAGACCTCTCTTGGAATCTTCCATGCTAAACCTTTTGACTATGGTATCTATGTACAAGGATTGGGTCATTCCAAGCATCCTCTCTGATCTATCTCTATAGATCCGTATTCCCAACACGTAGGATTCTTCTCTCAAATCCTTCATGGAGAAGTTTTTTGACAGCCAGATCTTTCTGATGACATCATAGCTACATCATTCCCACTGAGTAGTATGTCATCTACGTAAAGAACTAGAAAAGTGACTGCACTCCCACTGGTCTTCTTGTACACACAAGGCTCATCGTCATTCTTAATGAAGTCATAAGACTTGACAGCCTCGTCAAATCTTATGTTCCAGCTCCGGGAGGCCTACTTCAGTCCATAAATGGACCTCTGAAGCTTGCACATTTTATCTGGAGATTCTTTGGATGTGAAACCTTCTGGTTGTATCATATACACCTCTTCCTCAAGGTTACCATTGAGGAAGACAGTCTTTACATCCATCTGCCAGATTTCATAATCAAAATGTGCAGTAATGGCGAGCAGAACTCTAATCGACTTTATCATGGCAACTAGTGAGAAAGTCTCGTCATAGTCAATTCCTTGCCTTTGACGATATCCCTTTACCACCAACCTTGCCTTATAAGTGTCAATCCGTCCATCAGCACCGATCTTTCTCTTAAAGATGCACTTGCAACCGATGGGCACAATACCCTCAGGCAAGTCCTCCAAGTTCCAAACTTGGTTGGTATACATGGACTGGATTTCTGAGTTCATGGCTTCTCGCCATTTCCTGGATTCTGGGCCTTCTATGGCTTCCTGGTAGGTTTTAGGATCATCATCCTCATTATATTCTACCTTAGACTCACCTTCAGCGATATGTCCCATATATCGTTCGGGTAGTTTAGGTAATCTACCAGATTTACGAGGCTCATGTGTGTGTACCTGAACATATTCAGGAACTGATATCTCGTTTGATGATAATGCAGCTGTTTGGGGATCTGGAATCTCTTCCAGTACTATTTTACTCCCACTGTCCTCCTGGAGAAGGTATTCCTCTTCCAGGAAGACAGCTTTCCTGGCGACAAACACCTTTTGTTCACCAGGATGGAAAAAATAGTATCCAAAGGTTTCCTTTGGATATCCCACAAACCTGCATTTATCAGTTCGTGATTCCAGCTTGTCTAGATCATACCTCTTTACATGAGCAGGACAACCCCAGACTTTAACATGTTTAAATTCTGGTTTCCTGCCTTTCCATATCTCATATGGAGTAGAGGCCACAGACTTGCTGGGTACTCTGTTCAGTAGGTATGCTGCTGACTCTAGAGCATACCCCCAGAGGGACACTGGTAATCCCGAAAAGATCATCATGGATCGCACCATGTCCAACAAGGTGTGATTCCTCCTTTCCGATACACCATTCATCTGTGGTGTATACGGAGGGGTTAGCTGAGAAAGGATACCATTATCCTTTAAGAATTGTGTGAAATTAGTACTCAAGTATTCTCCTCCTCGATCTGATCGAAGAGCTTTAATACTCTTTCCTAACTGCTTCTCTACCTCATTCTTGAATTCCTTGAACTTCTCAAATGCTTCCGACTTCTACTTCATTAAGTACACATAGTCGAATCTTGAGAAGTCATCGGTGAACGTGATGAAGTATGAAAAGTCACCTTTGGCTTGGGTGGACATGGGACCACATACATCCGAATGTATTAGTTCCAGAATGTCCTCGGCACGTTCTCCATGTCCAGTAAATGGAGATTTTGCCATCTTTCCCATAAGGCAGGATTCACATGTTGCAAACGATTCATAATCAAATGTTGTTAAATAACCATGCTTCTGCAACTTTTGCAACCTGTTTTCGCCAATGTGCCCAAGTCTACAACGCCACATATAGGCTTGGTTCACACAATTCTTGCTCTTCTTAAGAGCATTATCAATATGAAGATTGTAATAAGAAACATCTAATAGATATAGACCGTTGACTAAAGATGCTGAAGCTATTGATTTATTACCATAATAAATCGAACAACTTCTATTCTCAATAGTCAACCTATATCCTATCTTATCTAAACAAGATATTGATATGATGTTCTTTATTATGTTAGGAACATAATAACAATCTTCTAATAGTAAGGTGTCTCCCGATGGAAGCTTGAGGTTTGTTGTCCCAACAACAATCGCCGCAACTTTTGGGCCATTTCCTAGCCTCAATTCCACCTCACCTTATCTCAGCTTGCGCTTACTTGTCAACATCTGCACATCATGGCAAATATGAGAAGCACATCCGGTATCTAATACCCAGGATGTGGAATCTCTAACTAATAAGTTGATATCTATCATATAGATTTCTGAAGCTTCAGACAGCTTCACTCTTCCATAAGCTTTATCGTTAAGGAACTCTTTGCAGTTCCTCTTCCAGTGACCATACTGCTTATAGTAGAAGCAATCACCCTTTACTACTCTTTTGCCTTTGTCCTTCGATCTTTTATCGTTAGCTATCATCTCTACTTCAAGGGCATCCAATGCCGATTCAGTAGGAGGATCAGCTCTAGGGACAAAGTTATTGTGCTCAGATCTGAAGACATTCTTCAGGTTTCTGAACCAATCCGAGTAGATCAGGTAAGTCAAAAGGGCATCAAGTATGCTACGGAGTGGGTTATTCGACGACATAATTCCCTACAGGAGATAAGCAAAATCTATTTAGCAGATGTTCAATTATTAAAATTTAAAACAAGGCATGGTCTTTTGTTCAAGTTTAACTCCCACTAATTTTCGACGGACTGTATAACCCTCAGTTATACAGAACGAGAGACGCCGACAGTCTCCTAGTGGGGATCAGAATCTCAATGACTTGCACTACAGCCTTGTGGATAGCACAACAAACTGTAATACAATCAAAGAGCACCCAACTTATAGGACTTGCAACTCCTTGCAATATTTGATCATAGCTTCGGTTCCCAAAGATTTAATGGCCTTGTGGATAGCACAACAAACCACTAATTCTGGTCTAAACTAACCATCGTTACGCGACGAGCAGAGATTTGCATGCAGCCCTTGTGGATAGCACAACAAAGCTACATGGTTCCTCTACCCCGATTATATAGGCATCTAATGCCATAGCCATAGTTTCTCCTCCCAATTAAGCACGCCTTGTGGATAGCACAACAAACCTGCCTAAAGTGATTCGAATCATATGACTATAACGATGGTGGACCACGCGGTAAGTTCTTAACTACTCACGTTACGGCTTAGAGTTTGTCTGAGGGTATTTAGATAACTTTTATCTTGATCTCTCCTAGGTGATAGTATAAATATATCGTATATATTTAATAAATACTATACCTTCTTTGATTCATAATCAAAAGAAAACAATGCATCTCATACATGTCATTAGTGTGGTCATGGATAGCACAGTGGGTTTGACTGGAGCCAACAGTCAAACGCACACACAATCTAACACAACAATTATATTAGATAACCTGCAAACACATAGGCAAGAGATCTCTATCTTTTCGCCTTCCTGGTTGCACCTGTGGATCGTCCTCACTCCTTCCTCGTTTGCCTCAATCATATTACACTAATTCTAGAATTACATGTAATTAGAAGAGAGCTTTATGGCGAGTACAAGAGAGAGGGAGGTAGAAATACATCAGAGAATGAGAGAGGGAGAGATACGCAGATCTCTATTTATTAACAATTAATAAACATCCATCATTCATCCACGATCCACACAAACACATCATTCATCTCATAAACAATTAAATAAGTGCATATCCATGACCACGGTGTGTTTTAAACATCCACATAAGATTCAGCGCATCACATGGCTAAAATAAAAGAGTTTTTCAACATAAATAATTTTGGCTTTCAAAAAGCTGTGATCCAATCAAAAATTGGTATTTGAATTTTAAAAATTCATTTTATTAACTTAACATGTAATTAAATCTAAATTTAAAAGCATTAAACACACATCACATGCGCACACACTCCAAATTAATAATTCCATATTATTCCATGCCAATTAGAATAATTCTAATAATCTAACACTTAGATTAAACCCCATTAGTAATCTAACAATTAGACTATTAAAGACTAATCTAACTCTTAGATTAATCCAACAAAGTTAATTAAGAATTTAACAATTAAATTAATAATCAACAATAATTAATTATTAACAACTAATCCAACACTTAGATTAGCCAATTAATGTTAATTATTAATTTAACTCTTAAACCAATAATTAACACTAACTAATTAATAATTAATTAATCTAACTCTTAGATTATATAATTAATTAATGTTAATGACTAATTTAACTCTTAAACTAGTAATTAACACAGATTAAATATTTAACTCCTAATCTAACTCTTAGATTATTAGATTAATATTAATTATTAGTTTAACACTTAAACCAATAATTAATAACTTCTAATTAAACTATTATATTAGTTAATTAAAATTAATCATGAATTTAACAATTAAACTAACAATTAATTATAATTAACTAATAACTACTAATTTAACTCTTAAATTAGCCAATTAAAATTAATTATTAATTTAACACTGAAATTAATAATTAATTTAAATTAATTAACATCATTTTGTTAATTATAATGATTCATAATCATTAATGATCCAATTTAAAATTATTAGACCAAGATTTAAATTTAAAACAATTTTAAATTTAAATTTAAAATCTAATTCTATTTCAATTGGGTCAAGGGGTTTAAAATGGGGATTAAAGGGTTTTAAATAAAGGAAACAGGGCTCAATCTTGGCAGTAAACTGGCTCGAGCCCCAGGCTCGAGCCCTGGCTCGACCAGGGGCTCGGGCCCGGACCGCCCGCGCCCTACCCAGTCTGACCGGGTCGGGATCGGGCGGCCCAGCCGTCTTCCTCTTCCAAAGAACCCTAACAGAAGCCCCTTTACATCGCAGGAACTTGGCGGCGGGAGGGAGGCGTTGCAGCGCCACCGCCGGTCGGCAACCGGCACCGCCAGGCCCCTGCCGACGTCGCCCCCGCTCTGGCGACACGCCCGGCGCCGGCAAGGCCGCCGGTGGCCTCCGATTGGGGTGCAATCCAAGCCCAAAAATCCCCAAAAAATCTGGTTTTTCACAGGTTAAAACCGATTTAGGGCTTGAATTTATAGCCCTCCAAGGGCACTCCGGCGCCGACCATCATGCCCGATGGGCAGTGGTGACTATTACCAAGGGATCCGGAGATCTGGCCCGCCATCCCAACGCATGGGAGGCATGTACGAAGCCACCGAAAAGCCCATGTTCATCATCTCAAGAAGAACTCCGAAAACCCCAAAATTAATTTCAAAAATTGCAGAATATTAATCAAATTAACCGCGTTCATCGTATGAACACAGATCCAACAATTAATCGAAGTTAAAGCATGGAATAAGTCATGAAAAAAAAATTAATTTAGGAGATTGAAACGGGACAAGAAATAGTGGAACCTGGCTCTGATACCACTGTTGGGTTTTCTCAGGTTTCTCCAGATCGCTCACGCAGCGGAAAATAAAATATTAAACAGCGATCCGTTCCCGTTTCGAAAAACTAAAACTTACGATTATCGGATAATCGATTCTCACCGTGTGCGGATTCGAATCCGCAACCGTTCGGTTCCGTCGGTGTGACACCACAAGCCGCGCAAGTGCCCGGCCTCTAGCGAAGTCCACGTAATCCTCCTCGCGACGGATATCCTCACGTTCCTCGTTCTTCGCAGCCCACGAAACCTCCGCCGGTCGCCGCAACGATCGCCGCAACGCACGGACGATTTCCAGTCGAACGGGATTCGGAGAAGCAGCGGAGCAGATCTAGATCTATCTGGACGCCAGAGAGAGAGAGAAACAGAGGAGGTACGGCTAGGGTTAGCAGCAGCTTGGCCTGCTCAGCCCGTTCGCTATGTTTTATACTAACCGCGCGGTTTTTCATAAAAAACCCCGATTTGTATAAAACCCACTTATTTATCCATCGCCTTGAGAATCATTTGCGTGTGACCCTCTAGGCCCAAGTACCAGTCCAGTTAATGGCCCAACAAGCCCAGTGACTCCTCACTGGCTTTATTAATCAATTAATAACCCTTTATTAATTAATTAATCAATCGAATTGATGTCGCACATCGAATTCAACCTGGCCTCCGATCACGTTGGGTGCCATGCAACACCGCGTGAACCCGGAAGGTATTGGGGTTAAGTAACCCACTCTTGGAACCTTTCCGTCGACAGTTACCGCGTGGATATAATCCTTCATTCGTACAATGCTCTCGAGTCAACTCAGGGCATGGCGAGCTGTCAAACCCTAACCGGTCGACTCACTTGGATTGGATGCCGCTGATGAATATCGGAAAACTCCTTTCCCGATATTATTGTCCGCCCTGGCCAGGGACTTCCGCGCATCCTTCCTAGAGCATTCTCTCTCTAAGTACCGAGAGCGAATGATTCCTTATTGATACACAATTCCCTTCGACGGTATTCTGCTGTACCCAATCCTTGGCGTATTAGAATCCCGTGGCTAGAGATTCGTAAACCAAGGTCAAAGCACAGAAGTCCACCGACAAGGTGTCCTTGGTGTCTCAGGTCCGAGGACCATCCACGCAACTGTGACAATAGAATCAAGCTGGTTGACAATGAGGTACAATACTATCTAGCGATTCAGTCGGATTAGTTCAGTGAACTCATTCTCCAATGAGCACCTATAGATTCGCCTTAGTGTCTCCACACAGGTGACTTATAAGATCAGTCACCCTCATCATATGAGCAGGAGTAAGCTGTACTAGTCTAACCGGATATCCGATGTCCTTCTCGGATATCCTCCGACTAGGAACGATTAGGAATATGTGTGTTTAAGTGATCAGTCTCATTAGTATGATCTCATCATAATCTGATAACTATAGCACATATTCACGGACTTCATTATGAAACGATAATTAATGCGATTTACACATAATGAATATTATGCCATTATATTAATAAATGAACGAGATTTACAAAGTCAGATTGGCTTGTAGGCCACCTAAAACTAACACTGAGGACAATCTTCAGGTTTCTGAGCCAGTCATAATAATTGGTGCATGTCAAACAATTGGCATCAAGTATGCTACACAACGGGTTGTGGTGCGACATTTTAGCCTACAAGAGATAATCAAATTTATAATTAGTAGAAATTTAGATTTATTTATTTAAAATAAGATATGGTCTTTTATTATCAAGTTTTACTACACTAATTTTCGTCGGACTGTATAGCCTTTAGATATACAGAACGAGAGACGCTGACTGTCTCCTAGTGGGGATTAGAATATCTAAGCATCACAGTATGACTTCGGGTAAACGCATAGTATCATACTGCTATCCCAGAGCAATCATCTCATGATAATTGCAACTCTTTGCAATATCTGATCTTAATTTCGCCTCCAGATCACTAATGGTCCTGGGTAAACACAGTAGACCATTAAATATGTTCTTAACATTACCATCAATACGTGATGGAGTAGAGTATGAATATAGCTCCCGGGTAAACATGTGGATAGCTATATTGTTCCTCTATTCTAATATCAAGGCATCAAATGCCATAGTCAATGGATCTATCGTTAGATGATGGCAAATCTCGGGTAAACACGAAGAATATGCCACCATTGAATCGAGATTTAATAACTATATTGATGGAGAGCCACGCGGTGCATTCTAAATGACTCGCGCTACGGCTTAGACTTTAAAACGAAGGTTTTATATTATTTATATTGGTCTCATCCTAGGCGATAGTATTAAATATATCAAATATATTATATATACTAATAACCTAGATAATTTGATTCATAATCAAAGAAAGAAAAACAAACACGCATAACATACATCTCTAGGTGTGGTTATGGACAGCACTGTGATTTGACTTGAGCCAAATAGTCAAACACACAATATAACATTTATATTATGAGTATGCAAACTCATAGGCTTAAGGAACTCTTTCTTATCCTTCTTGGTTGCAGTTGTGGATCATCCTTGCTCCACGCTCAGCTGCCTCGATCACATTACATCAATAATTCATAATTACAGGATAATTTAAAGGAAGAAGCTTTAAGGCGAATACAAAGGGAGGGAGGTAGAAATACAATGGAATATGAGAGGGAGAGGTTCGCAGACCTCTATTTATTAATAGACAATAAATCACACAATCGCATCCATAATCGATTCACATCTACAAAATGTAAAGTGCTAATCCATGACCACCGAGCAGTTTTTAAAACAAGCCACACATGAAATAGCACATCAAAGGGCTTGATAAAATTTTCGAAAATAGATATTTTTGGTTTCATAAAACTAGGAACCAATCAAAATTGGATTTAGAATTTTTTTCGAAAAATTTTAATTAAGCATGCTAATTTAAATTAGAATTAAAGAAGCAATATATAATACATCAAATTAAATGTATCATACTATCACATTATATGTGTTCTAAATATGAAAATAATGATTTAAGAATATTCCATGCAGCATTTGAACACTTCAAATAAATGGGGTTAATCTAACAATTAGATCAATTAAGGTTAATCTAACAATTTAAAATTAATTAATTAAATTAATAACTTTTGTCAATTAATTAATCAAAATAAATAAACCTTAATAAGGACCCAATGAAAAAATTGAATATGGTATTAATCAGTAAAATCATATTTTACAAATAATACAAATCCAATTAAAATTTTAATTAATCAAATTTAAAAAAAAGGCCTAATTATGGAGACCCATAAGGGCTCAGCACAGTTGAGCCCCTGGCTCGAGCGAAGGCCGAGCCAGGGCTCAGCCAGGGGCTCGGACCTAGCCCGCAGGCCTGGTCTGAGCCTTGGTGGGTCCTGGCTTGGACCCTTGGCCCGGGCCAGGGTCTAGTAGGGCTGGACCCTGTCGGCGGCTAGGCAAACCCTAGCCGCTCGATAGGGTTGGCCCGAGGGTTCCCTGCTACGCAGGGAACCCGACGGCGCTCCCACCCCCTGCGGGGTCTTCTCCGGCGCCGGCCCCGGCGACGTGCGGGCACCGGCCCTGTCCGCCGGCAATGGCGACCAGCGTGGGCCTAGGAAGGGCTCCATAAAAGGGATTTTTCCCCTCCCCTTTCCTTCCGAATTTCTGGTTTCCAAAACGCAAAAACGAAGAGGAAGAGCACCATGGCCGGCCATCCAACGCCCCATCCACCGCCAGCAACCATTGATGTAGCAGTGGAAGATCTCACATCATGGGGAACCAACCTTTGGATCTGTTTAAAGCACCAAGAATGAAGCGTTCTTCGTCCAACGAAGAACACGACGAAAAACCCCAAAATAATTATTTTCTTCAATTTAAAATTGCGATATTATCACAATGATCATCTCATGAACATCAATCTAACAAGAAAATAATTACTAGCATGGATTTAATTCAAAAATCATAATTTCAGAAGTCGAAACGGCGAAAACATAGTGGAACCTGGCTCTAATACCACTGTTGAGATCGCTGTGCCAAGATCCGACCAAAAACGCAGCGGAATAAAATTGTTCGGGATCGGATCCATCTCGTTTCAATCTATAAAATTAAATCGGTAAATCTCATTTACCTTGCGCGGATTCGAATCTGCGTTCATTTGGTTCCGACGGTGTGATCCCGCAAGCCGCGCAGGTGCCCGGCCTCTAGTGGTATCTACGCGATCTTCCTCTTGGTCGATCGTCCTCACTTCCTCGCTCGCAGCAGCGACCGCGGATCCCGACTGGCTTCGTGTGATTCTCCGCGACATGCGAAGATGATTCTCGTCGGATGAGAAGACGGAGCACGGGAGTCGATGCGGCTCTGCCGAGAGGCGCCCAGATGAGGGGTGGCGCCAGAGAGAGAGGAGAGAGAGGTGGGGGACGGCCAAGTCAGGGTTGCTGGCCCCTAAGCCTGGTCGCTAGCTTTTATAACAAGTCCTTTCGCGATTTTTCAGAAAAACCCGAACTTATCCAAAACCCTGTTAAAGATCCACCAACTTGAAAACCATTTGCGTGTGACCCTCTAGGCACAAATACCAGTCTAATTAATGGCCCATTAAGTCCAGTAACCTCTTACTGACCCATTGAAATAATTAATATCTTTATATTGATTAATCAGTCGAATTTAATGTCCCACAAATAAATTTGGACGGGCTTCCGATTACGTTGGGTGCCAAGCAACACTGCGTGATTCCAGAAGGCATTGGGGTTTATCAAACCCACTATGGGAACCTTTCCGTCAACAGTTACCGCGCAGATATAATGTAAGGACTGAGGCTTTCGGATCCGGTTTTCGGGGTCGGACCCTGTAGTTCAGGCTCCAGTGGGGCTGAGACTCTGTGATGTTTCGCGTCGAGACCACGAGACGCGGTTTAAACGGCGTCTAGAGAGACAGACGTGTTTTAGCCTGTGCCACATGGGCTGGCTTTGGGCCGCGAGAGTACGGCCCTGACATGCCGTCTGAACGGCGTCCGTGAGGCACGACACCTTTCAGACTGCGACTCTGGGTTGTCAGAGTACGGCGCCAGTCTTGTCGTCTGAACGGCGTCTTGTATAGAAGACGCGTTTCAGATATCTGACAGAGCGTTGCAGAGTTTTGTCAGAGCAGCCGTCACGTCAACTGATAGGCGTCCGTATATCTCGACGCGTTTTAGCCAGTCTCTGGTTAACCCTGCGAGCCCTCCTTCTTTCCCTCATTTTTCTTCCTTCTCTCTTTCTCTCCTCCCTTCCGGCGACTCCGGCGACGACCCCTTCTCCTCCCTCTTTTCCTCCCACCACTTCGTCCTTCCCTCCACTCCATCACCCACCTAGCTCCCACCACTACCACCTCCACTTCCTCCGCGGCGTTTACTCTCCGGACGGCGGCCGACGTCCCGGTGGAGTAAGGACGACCACGGCAGTACCGGCGGCGGCGTGGGGTGAGATGGGTGGACGGCTTGGGGCTTGGAGGAGTTCAAGTAACCGGTAGGGTGACGGTTCCCCTAGTGTTGTGCTTTAAACCATGTTTCCCCCGTTTAAAGCATGTTATGGATCTGTGGTTTTGGGGTAGAATGAGCATGTTAGGGGCTATTCCTTGATGGGAATGGGAGTTTCTATGAATGTGGATTTATGATGCTTTGGTTCGCCCTCTTTCTCCTCTATTTTTGGGGTTTTTGGGGGTTGGAAAGGGAGCCTTCGGGCAGGAGACAGAACCTGGTTTCTGGCGCTAAAAGACGTCGTGCATGGACGACGCCTTTCAGAAGGGCGTTGGGCCATCATGACGCCTTTTAGGTAGAAATCGTTCCACTAAGGCTCTGTCAGTTCGGGGATTCTGGCACTGAAAGACGTCATGTCTGTACGACGCGATTTGGAATAGCGTCGGGTCACCATGACGCCTTTTTAGGCAGAAATCCCCCGATTAAGGTTTTCTGCTAATTCTGGTTTTTCTGTGTGAATGGCGTCTGATGATGTTGACGCCTTTTAAAAGGCGACCGCTGGTGTCGACGCCTTTTAGGCTACATTCTGAGGTCGGGATTTCATGAACAAGTTTAGGGTGCTTGAATGGCGTCGGCCTTGGGCGACGCGATTCAAGACAGAACCACACTAATCCATGCCAGTAAAATGTGTTTACACTGCTAGATAGTTAATTAAATACATGCTTCTAGTACACTCGATACTGATGAACTCTTCGTGATCGAATGGCACTGCGTTATGTGTCGTGCGACCGTGGACTTCTTCCGTGACCGGATCGCACCGTGCCGTGTTTTATGTTTCGGTGGACCTAGAGTGACAGTTGTAGCGTTCTACACCCTGTGTCGGTGCGGAGGGACACAGCGCTGACGGGAGCAGTGGCGGGGTGACGCCTAGTGGAGAGGGTCACCTGGTGAACCCCGAGGTTAGCTAGCTTGTACCGGTGTCGGAGTGGTACCTTTGGAGTGTCACTCGTGCTGGGGGAAGGAGTAACCACCTGAGCCAGTTGGGCCGGAGTAGCCAGCGTGCTATCCAAGGGGTTACTGTTTGGTCTCAGTGGGTCGGTGTTTGCTGAGGGGAGGAGTGACCGCCGAAGTGGCTAGCGTGCTATCCGAGGGGTTACTATTTGGTCTCAGCGGGTCGATGTTTTTCCCACTTTCGTTGTGTAGTTGACGTGTTTTAAGGATACGCCGAATTACGGGTTCCCTGATAAATTAGAATTATGCATGTTAATTATACTTCGAATGCATGTGATTCATGTTGAGATTTAGGCATAGAAATTACTGCCTTTCATGGTTATATATCTCTGCTGTACTTTACACTTGTGGGTGTGTGTGTGGGCAGTGGAGATCGAAGGATCCCTACTGAGTCTTTTCGTTGAGACTCACCCCTGCGGCTTTCAGGTGAGGACTCCAGGCAGACTTAACGAGGGTTGTGCGGCTGTGTGTTGAGCGTCGTCGGCTGTTGTTCCGGGGTATGCCCCGATGTAGTTGTTATCTTTATTTCTGGCCTGTATGTATAATCATTTCTTTTCTGTTGGAGTATGTAATTATTTGTTGTATCGAGTCGCATTGTAATAACTTTTAATTTCTGCATTTTCCTTTCAATTCAATGCGATGTGAATGTTTAGCTTAGTTGATTATTTATTTCCCAGACTTACTTAGATCCTGGTTTGGTTCCAAATTAATGATTCGGTACCCATTTAGTAATCGGATCCCCGATTATAGGGTGACGGATCGTTACATATAATCCTTCATCCTTGCAATGTTTCCGAATTGACCTAGGGTATGGTTTACTATTAAACCCTAGCCGATCAATTCACTTGAATCAGATGTTACTAATCTGAATATGATAAATCCTTATCAGATACAGAGTCCGCCCTGGCCAGGGACTTTAAGTGCATCATTCATGGAACATTCTCTCTCTAATTACTACTGAGAGCGGATGATCTCGTATTGAACACACAATTACCTTCGAGGGCATTTCCCTGAACTTATATATCTCTGCTGTACTTTACACTTGTGGGTGTGTGTGTGGGCAGTGGGGATCGAAGGATCCCTACTGAGTCTTTTCGTTGAGACTCACCCTGCGGCTTTCAGGTGAGGACTCCAGGCAGACTTAGCGAGGGTTGTGCGGCTGTGTGTTGAGCGTCGTCGGCTGTTGTTCCGGGGTATGCCCCGACGTAGTTGTTATCTTTATTTCTGGCCTGTATGTATAATCATTTCTTTTCTGTTGGAGTATGTAATTATTTGCTGTATCGAGTCGCATTGTAATAACTTTTAATTTCTGCATTTTCCTTTCAATTCAATGCGATGTGAATGTTTAGCTTAGTTGATTATTTATTTCCCAGACTTACTTAGATCCTGGTTTGGTTCCAAATTAATGATTCGGTACCCATTTAGTAATCGGATCCCCGATTATAGGGTGACGGATCGTTACATATAATCCTTCATCCTTGCAATGTTTCCGAATTGACCTAGGGTATGGTTTACTATTAAACCCTAGCCGATCAATTCACTTGAATCAGATGTTACTAATATGAATATGATAACTCCTTATCAGATACAGAGTCCGCCCTGGCCAGGGACTTTAAGTGCATCATTCATGGAACATTCTCTCTCTAATTACTACTGAGAGCGGATGATCTCGTATTGAGCACACAATTACCTTCGAGGGCATTTCCCTGAACTCGATCACTTGACTTATTGATAACCCATGGTTAGGGATTCTTTAGTCAAGGTCAAAGCCCAGGAACGTACCAACAAGATATCTTTGGCGTTTCAGGTCCAAGGATCATCTACGCAACCGTGACAAAAGAATCGAGCTAGTTAACAATGAGGTGTTTACCATCTAGTAATTCAAAGTCGGATCAGTTTAGTGAACTCATTTGCCAATGAGCACCCACAGGTTCAGCATAGTGTCTCCACACAAGTGACTTATAGGATCAGTCACCCTCATCACATGAGCTGAAGAAGCATGTACTAGTCTATCCGGATGTTTGATGTCCTTCTCAAACATCCTATGACTAGGAACAATTAAGAGCATGTGTTTATAAATCTTTGGTCCCGTAATTATAATCTCATCATAATCCGAAGAACAATGCACATGTTCATGGACATCATCGTGATTCAATAAGCATTGCTTAGATAACATACACAATGATAATATGCCATTATTTTAATAATCTGAATATTACATAGTGTCGGATTAGCTTGTGGGCCATCCAATACTAACAAGTTTTTGAGTATTAGATGAAGTTTGTCTCTTTGGGGCGGTTTGTGCCCTTCATTTCAGAGGATGAGGAGAGACGAACCAAAAGGTTCATTGATGGGTTGAGGCTCAACTTGAGAAGCTTGGTGGCATCCCATTGTTGTTCAGACTTAGCTTCAGCAGTAAAGTGTGCAGCAGCAGTAGAGGTGCAACACGACCAGATGGCTCGGGAGAGGGGATTGGCAACTTAGGGACCAGCATACGGCAACAGGAAGACCATAGTAGCAACAGCTCCTTCGTCTGGTTCGGGATCATCTTCGCTCAGTTCCTAATTCAGGAAGTTCTTCCAAGGTAGTAGTGGCAGCAACGATAGCAGTGGCAGCAGCGACAACATTAGACCTAGGCAGACCCAGTAGAGTCAGTCGGCATACAGCGCGCAACAATAGGGCAGCCCAGAGAGTTCCGGCGACTTGTCGTCATTGTGGCGGTACTTATGGTGGGACTCAGTGTTCTGCACTTTCAAGGAGGTGCTATACTTGTAGCCAACAGGGCCATTTGGTGAGGAGTTGCTCGTAGAGGCATGGTCAAGGACAGGGACTGGGAGATCAGAAGAAGCAGAGGACCCAGGGGAGAGTTCTTGCTATCACCAGGAACGAGGCTCACGCGTCCAACTTGGTGGAAGGTACACTTTCTATCCTTGAAAACTTTGCTCATGTGTTGATTGCTTCGGGTGCTTCGCATTCTTTTATTTCCGAGCGGTTTATGGATGTTCTTTCCATACCCATTGATGAGATTTCTGATGGGCTGATGGTTGAGATTCCTTCCGAAGATTTCCTGTTGACTTATAACTGCTTGAGCAAGGTTCCCGTAGTCATTGAGGGTCATCAGCTACCTGTCCAATTGGTTCTGCTTGCCATTCGAGACTTTGATGTCACTTGGGCATGGACTGGTTGGAGGCCGTTTATGCTGAGGTTGATTGCCACACGAAGAGGGTGCACTTCTCCATTCCGGGTATTCCGGCCTTCTACTTCCAAGGTATTAGGCTCTCTTTTCGTGGTATTCTCATTTCTACTTTTAAGGCTCAGAGGTTACTTGTTGGTGGCTGTGAGGTTTTCGTTGCCTCAGTAGTTGTGGCTCGTGATGATAGTATTTCTAGTCCTTTGGGGGTGTCGATAGTTTGTGATTTTTCTGATGTGTTTCCTGAAGAGTTGCCTAGCCTTCCTCCTCAGCGGGAGGTTGAGTTTACTATTGAGCTTGCACCGGGTATCGCGCCCTTGTCTAAGGCCCCGTATCAGATGGCTTTAGCCGAACTCGCTGAGTTGAAGGTGTAGTTGCAGGATTTGCTGGATAAAGGTTTTATCTGTCCCAGTACTTTTCCGTGGGGTGATCCCATTTTGTTTGTTAGGAAGAAAGATGGTTCTTTAAGGCTGTGTATTAATTATAGGCAGTTGAACCAAGTAACAGTAAAGAATAAGTACCCACTTTTGAAGATTGATGATATGATGGATCAATTGCAGTCCGCCAAGGTGTTCTCGAAGATTGACTTGAGGTCAGGGTATTACTAGTTGAGGATCTAGGAGTCGGATGTGAGTAAGTCGACTTTCAGGACTCGGTATGGACATTATGAGTTTTTCGTTATGCCTTTTGGCTTGACCAATGCTCCGACAGTTTTCATGGATTTGATGAACCGGGTTTTTAGGGCTTATCTGGAAAAGTTTGTGGTAGTATTTATAGATCAGTGTATTCTTCTTCTGAGGAAGAGCATGCCACGCATCTTCAGGTAGTGTTGCAGGTCTTGAGAGAGCACCAACTCTATGCTAAGTTCAGCAAGTGCGAGTTATGGCTAGATAAGGTGTACTTCTTGGGGCATGTCATTTTTGGTAATGACATTTTAGTGGATCTAGACAAAGTTGAGGCAGTGATGGATTGGGGAAGACCGACGACTGTGTCAGAGATCATGAGCTTCTTGGAGTTGGCAAGATATTACCGACAGTTTGTCTAGGATTTTTCTTCCATAGTAACACTCTTGTCGAGGTTGACTCGTAAGGGAGTTCATTTTGTGTGGACCAAGGAGTGTGAGAGGAGCTTTGCTAAATTGAAGACTCGTCTCACTTCGGCTCCAGTTCTAGTGCTTCCATCTGGTTCGGGTGGATTTGTGGTTTATTCAGATGCATCTCGTTGGGATTTAGGTGCCGTCTTGATGCAGTATAGAAGGGTTGTAGCATATGCTTCTAGGCAGCTAAAGTGGCATGAGGACAATTACCCCACTCACGATTTGGAATTGGCAGTTGTTGTGTTTACATTAAAGATTTGGCGGCACTATCTGTATGGGGAGAAGTTTTAGGTGTTCACTGATCATAAGAGCTTGAAGTATGTGTTCACATAGAAGGATTTGAACTTGACGCAGTGCAGGTGGATGGAATTCATCAAAGATTATGATTTCGAGCTTTCTTATCATCCAGGCAAGGCTAACGTTGTGGCAGACGCTTTGAGTCGGAAGACGGTTGTATCATATCTCATGATTCAGGAATGGAAGTTATATGAGCAGGTTGTGGAATCTTCCTTCAGGATTCTCCGAGAGGCTGGCAGAGCCGTGTTGGCCAGGTTGATTGTGAGACAAGCAGTGTCCCATTCAGTGATTGAAGCTCAGAGGGCAGATTCAGAGTTGTCACAGATTCTTCATATATCAGAGGTGGAGCTGTGGGACAATGGCACAGTCAGGTTTTGAGGCAGACTTTATGTTCCGGCAGAGAAGGAAGTGCGCAAGAGTGTTCTGGACAAGGCATATTGTTCTAGATATGCTGGCATCCTGGAATGACCAAGATGTATTATTGTCTAAGGAGATACTTTTGGTGGCCTAGAATGAAGAAGGATGTAGCTGAATATGTGGCGAGGTGCTTGATTTCTCAGCAAATTAAGGCAGAGCATCAGAGGCCAAGAGGTTTGTTGCAGCCACTGTCGATTTCAGAGTGGAAATGGGAGCATGTGACTATGGATTTCATGATGGGATTATCCGTGTCACCCAACAAGAGAGACACGATCTGAGTGATTGTTGATCGATTAACTAAGTCAGCTCACTTTCTAACTATTAGGAAGGAGTGGTCGGTCGGCAAGTTCGCTAGACTGTTTGTGGAATGCATCATATCCCTTCATAGGGTAACTTTGTCCATTGTGTCGGATCAGGATTCGAGGTTGACTTCGGGGTTTTGGAGGAGTTTCCGGAAGGCTTTGGGTACCCAGTTGGCTTTCAGCTCGGCTTACTATCTCGACATTGATGGACAGTCAAAGACGACTATTCAGGTGCTAGAGGATATGTTGAGGGCTTGTTGCCTAGAATAGGGAGGTTCTTAGGAGCAACACTTGTCTACTGTGTAATTTGCATACAATAACAGTTATCATTCTAGTATTGGCATGGCGCCATATGAGGCATTGTATGGGTGTTCGTGTCGGTCTCCATTGAGTTTGTTTGAGATCGGTGAGAGGCAGATGGTAGGGCCAGAGATGGTAGAACAGTGTGCAGAGGTCGTCAGTGTAGTGCAAGAGAGGTTGACCGCAGCTCAGTGTAGGTAGAAGAGTTATGCAAATGTTCGTAGGAGGCCACTTGAGTTTAAGGTTGGGGATTACGTGTTTCTCCGTATCTTACCCTCCAAGAGTGTGATGAGATTTGGGAGGCGAGGCAAGCTGAGTCCACAGTTTATTGGGCCTTTTCCTATTCTTGCTCAAGTTGGGGAAACGGCGTACAAGTTAGCCTTACCACCTAGTCTTGCAGGAGTCCATAATGTGTTCCATGCTTTAATGCTGAGGAAGTATGTGCAGCATCCATCCCATATTTTGGACTTCTCAAAGTTGGAGGTCGCAGTGGACTTGTCGTTTCCAAAGTATCCGGTGCGCATTTCGGATTATAGGGAGCAGGTCTTTCGGAATAAGGTTGTTCCCCTGATAAAGGTGATTTGACAGTATCGCTCCGGAAGCGAGGCAACTTGAGAACGAGAAGATGAGATGCGAGAGCAGTTTTTCTACCTTTTCCAGTAAGTTCTCTTGAGAGCTTGTAGTATCTTTTTTGTTTGGAACTACGTCGGTTGTAGTAATTTCGATGACGAAATTTTCTTAAGGGGGGGAAGATGTAAGGATTAAGATTTCAGGTTCAGTTATCGAGTCGATTTCGGTGTCGGACCCTTGGTTTAGGCCTTTGTGGGCTTGGTGCAGGTTTGAAAGGCGTCGGCCTTAGGGGATGTGATTTAGGAGTCATGCAGGTGTGCCACGTGGGCGAACGTTGGGGCGTGTGTGTACGGCCCCGCTCTTGTTGTATGAATGGCGTCTTGCATAGTCAAGTGATTCAGATGACTACGAGTGTACGACTCCTATCCTGTCGCCTGAACCGCGTTGTCTGGGAAAAGGAGAAGGAGGACAAGCGTGTGGCGAGAAGAAGAGTAGCCAATTGAGCCCCCAAAGGTCGCTCCTTATCCACAAACAATGATCTCTACAAACTACAATTATTAGAGAGTGGCCGGCCAGACTCGACAACGTGAGGACAGTTTGCGTGGGGATGACCATGGCGTGTTGGCGACTTCTTTTTTTCGATTCTTTGTACACTACCAACGGTACACCTATACCTACTGGCAAGAGTATGAAGGAAATCAATCATTTGATCAGAGAAAATAAATAAAATAATAAGTTTATTCCTGACATTTGTGAGTGAGAGTACAATAAAACTTAAATAATAAGATCCAAAAAACGTCATCCCTATTTCTAAAATTTAATTAATTAAAATAAATAAAAATAAATTATAATAAATCAATTGTGATTAGTACCTATTTCGAGTAGAATATACACTTCTAGCATTTTTGCTTGAATTATTTATTCTTTCTTATTTTAAAATAAGTCATTCCTACCGGGTAAAAAAAACCATACAATCAACGTAAAATTGAAAAAATAGGGAGGGAATAAGCAATTCTTTTCTTCTCTGTTCTGCTGCCAAATCAAGCTTGTATGTTGATTTGATTGGACTTTATTAAATCATAACCTGAAAAAAAGTTGGTGTCCGAAATAAATATTTATCTTGATCATTTGTTCCAATTCTCTTCTTAATAATGATGGCTTCTACTTAACCGGTGCACTGTGCCAAGGTTCTTGTCTTATATATATATATATCCATCTGCCTATAATTTTTGCCCGGACAAGGAAGAACCCATGTCACGGGAGGCGGCCAAGTGGTTACCCCTACTTATTAGACACGAAGACACATTTTGAGATCGTGTAACCTCCCGTCTATGCGCTTATCCGCACACAAGAAAAGAACAGTGAAGTTTGCCTTACATGACAGGTCACATATAAGTTTAGGGCTATTTACTTATCAATCTTCAAAAAAATTTCAATATTACAGATAATTCTATCCAATCTAACGATTTATAAATAAATTTTCACAATTTCAACTTTTTTTACATTGAGCACCTTACATGACCATATAATTTAATCTTGGATCGGACGACAAAAAAAAGATGAAAAAACAAACGGCGACATTGTTTTTCATCGTTTTTTAGATCGTCCAATTTAAGATCAGATTGTACAGTCATATAGGGCACCATGGGATCTTCCAAAAATTACATCTAGTTTGTCTCTTCGGGTCTAGCTCTCTACTCCAATATTTTTGAAATTTGAAATAATTCCAAAAGAAATTCTCTAAAGATATAATTGTCATTAAAATACTTAATAGCTTAACATACTAGATTATTCTAACAAAATCTCAAAATACTTTTGCAAGGTTAAAATATTCTAATTAAAATTTTTCCTACTTTTCAACTTCCAAAAATCTAATTTGGAGGAGAGAGATAAATATGATGATGAATGTGAGTTGGTTCTCCATAAAAACTACCTAGAACTTGATTTTGAAAAGGAAATAGAATTCAAGGAGGAAAAGATTTCTTTTTGGCAACTGGACAAAAATATTAATATTTTTTTCTGGAAATTTTTTTGATGCTCAACTGATTATTCTAATAAAAGATGAAGCCACCGGATAAGAGAGTGATAAATGAATTTAATTGAAGATTCACATGTTGTTTTTATTATAAGTAAAAAAGAAGAACCTAACTTAATGATGAGTAAATAGGTAAACGAAAACAAATGTACACATCCATAAATCATTGCCCATTGTCTTATTTGAATTATGTTTATTATATAATTCAATATACATATATGTATACATACACACATAATCATGATAAATATATGTAGTTAGGTTGGGCCAAATCATTCTATTTTTCCAAATTTAGTTTACAATTCAACTTTAATCTATTGAACCCACCAAACTTCTACTTAGTTCTCCGATATTAATATATTATATTAATCCTTTGAAGGAAAATTGCACATAATATTAATATATTATATTGTCATATCTATTTTCATAATAAATAATAATTACATATAAATTATTGACAGGATGAAGTTATAGTCTTGTCACTCTTGCATTTGAATTTTTACATGTATCAATAAGAATGCCAAAGATATATAATAAGATCATACTTCGCGTGCAGAAATTCACTTGCACATGTGAAAAAAGATCAATTTGTGGTTTCATCATTGGCATTCTCCATGATATATGTGAAAATATTAAACATACGAATAATAAATTTGTAATTTTTAGCATAACAATAATTTATACTAAAGAACCCTAAGTAATACTTTTTTTGGTTCTCTCTCTTTAATTACGATACCATCGAACTGACACAAATATTGTTCTAAAAGTATATTGAGACGAGAGGTGTAAAATATAAGGTGTTAGAGATATGTAATAAAAGGGCTAAATGAGGGAATACATTGTTATGGGTTTTTTGCATATATACCTCTAAAAAGTATCACATTTCCAACTATACCCTCAACTCTCACATATTGTTAACACCCCTAAAATCTTCAAAATGTTGCATTTATACTTCTCCGTCAAACTTAGGTGAATTTCAACAAAATGTGTCAGAAAGATTGTATAAATCATAATAATATTGGGTGTTGGGGATACATACGCAAAATTTAGTGAATTGAGAAGCATATATGCAAAGATTACTGAATTGAAGGGTATCTATGCAAAATCCTTAGATAGAGGGGTATAAATATAACTTTTTTGAAGATCAGGAGTATTGGTGACATGTGAGAGTATAGATGAAAATACGGTGTTTTGTAGGAGTATATACGCAAAAATCCTTTTGTTATATGCAACCATATTCCCTAAGATTTTTGGCATATATACCCTCAAATACATCATATTTGCAAGAATACCTCCAACTCTCACATATTATCAATACCCCTAAAATCTTTAAAATGTTACATCTATACCCCTCCTGTCAAACTTAAGTGAATTTCAATGAGATATGTCAAAAACGTTGTATAATCATGATATCATAGATGTCAGGGATACATAATGTAAGATTTTAGTGAATAAAAGAGTATATATGTAAAATATTAGTAAATTTAAGGAGTATTTATGTAAAATTAATAGATTGAGATGTATAAGTACAACTTTTTAAAGATTTCAAGAATAGTAATACTAATATGTAAGAGTTGAAGGTATATATACAAATAAGACGTAGGTGAGAGGTATATATGCAAAAACCCTATAACGAAATACCAAGCCAATTATCCCACCAGTTACAAACTTACGAGCCCACATATTTTAATTTTGCCAATCTCATCTTGGAAATCCCCAACCCAGAAACACCAGAACAACGCCCGCCTGCACTGTCCTCTCCGACGCTTCTCTGGTAATTTCCGGGGTCATCACCGGCCACGGCGTACCGGACAGGTCTCGCTACGGCTCTCTCCTTACCTGCAGGGGTTGGTTTTAGTGTCAGGTTACGGCGCTGTCTTCCAGTTTCTGCAGTGCATGTCCTTTGTTCGACGAAATGTCTAGGAGAGGACCCAGTGGCCGACCTTCGACCAGTAAGCGGATTTAAGGACTCCGGCGCCTTTGGCAAACATAAAAACGTCTGCTTTCTAGAGGGAGATAGAGAAATACCTCTGGAATAAGTGTATTATCACCACTGTCAACGCTAGACAGCAGATATCTGGCCATGGTGGCTGCTGCTGCAATGGTCCCTTACGCAGGTACAGCACCTTAATTGCAAAAGAAAAATGAAATTTATTTGATTTCGCATTCTGGGTTTTCGTACATGTTCCCTGATCAACTTTTCTCTCCAGGGACTGCAAACTTAACAACTTGTAGATTACCTTTTCCCTACCGCATACCTGCAATGGGGCACTTTGGGCCACAAAACTTCTGATACAACTAGCTTTTCCTTTCGCCAAATTGTTTGTGCAGTCTCTGGTCTTCTCAATCTCTGTTAGTATTGCCGAATATTTGCTTTTCAATATTGTTTTGGTGTCTCTTATGGTGTGCAGTATCTGAGAATGCCAACTCTGCAGTCTTCTTTCACAAGTAGGCTCATAGTATGTGCAACGGGGGGAAGGGATCAGCGGCACCAATTACAGTTCCGGAATGAATACTATCCAGAGCCTTTTTGGATGAGCTTGATCAAGGATGTCGTTTGGTACAATTTTAAGTTTCCATAATGTGACTACGCTTTTCAATTTCTTATGACTTGCTGAATCATGAAAAGGATTGCATAGCTTATAACGATTGTGTATTATGTTGTTGTCACGTGCATCCGTCGTAGCTATTTTGGACGGTGAGGTGAGGAAATTGATGGTGTTTTCTTGTTTGCATAGTATATTAGTATGTATCATGTTTTTTGTAAGGCTTTTATGGTGTGACTATGTAATACTCACTTGAGAGTTATTTTGAAGATACAATGAATGTCAACTGCATAATTTTTATCATCTTGGAAAAGCTGTGCACATCATTGATGAAAATTTTCCTCTTTCCGCCTTTTGTTTGTCCAACTGTGCATGGATAGAGTTTTCTCTTGACACTGCATGTTCTCTGTTTTGTCTCTTTTCCTGAGCTTTCTGGCATGTGTCCCTCGTTAATACTAGATATGCGGGGCCACAATGTACACGTCTGTGAAAAGTCTGTTTATGAATGGCAGCTTGATTGGGTGGTGAGATTCCTTTGTCATAGTGTGATCAAATGGGTCATTGCCCCGTGTGGAGAATCCAAAGCTTTTCTTAGTTTGTAATCTGTGCATGTGTGCATTCTGATTTTGAGAAACTAGATAGAAGTGCGAATATGCAGGGCCTTTTTACTATCTGTTCTAGTTAAATGGTTGTCATATATGTAGTGCAGATGACGAGTAAGCTGAGAGTATCATTTTGTCTTATACCTTATTTGTTTATTTTCTTAGAAAAGAGAAGATTCTTTTGCTTTTTTTTTTCTTTAGTCCACAGAGTACTCAATGCGAGAGATACACTGAAGAATATTCGATAATATTAAGTGTATTGTAGATGACTTTGTTATCCTTATATCCACTCAATGAAACTGCAACATGTGATTCTTGTTTGTTGCGCAGGAGTTTCAGATCATTGGTCATCTTTCTAGCTGAACAAGCCAGTTGAAGCATATAGAGTGGCCAGGTTTCCAAAGCACAGTTTGTATATTTACTTCCCACTGCCTGATAAGGGATGCTTATTCTTTTAATCTGATCGCAGTTCTGGTGTGTTTGTCTTCTTATAAGAATATCACAAGCACAAGGACCAAATCGCTGTCCAGATAGATGTTTTTAGTGCAATATGAAGACCAATGCAGTATTGTACTGGATCGGGCCGAGTCGTATGAGTCAACTAGTATCTGGGCCGACCCGATCCGCTGGTATGGATCGAGTCTAACCGGATTGTACCGTCTCAATATAGTCATACATACATAATGACTTGTTTTAGATTGAGTTTTACTCATTTGAGAAGTAAAATCACACTTTTATATGAATTAATATAGTATCTTTCTGTAAAATATAGTTTAAATTTATTATTTTTTAATTTTTTTAACAAAAAACTCATTGGCTTGACTCATGCGAGTCGGACCGAGTCGCTCCGAGTCGGAACGGTATCGTACCGTATCTAAGAAGATCCGATCCGATCCCGTTCCATCCCATCCAGATCAACAAGTCAGCGAACCTCGATGAAGACTAAAGTAATTGCATAATGCCTATACACTATATCTTGCTAGAAAGATTTCAAGAAGACTTCTCCTTATGGAATGAAACTCTTAGGCATGTCATTAAATCATGTAGAAGAGGCTTATTGAGATCCATTGTCCATCCATCTTTTAAGCAATAAATCCTTGGATTTGTGGCCTAGATCACATTTGAGTCTTCTTTCTAGCAAATCAAGAATTGTTTATTGGTATTTGAATCTTCTTTCTAGCAAATCAAGAATTGTTTGCTAAAATGCTATCTTGCTATGACTTTCTAGACCTACAACAATCTGAGAACAATGCACTGACCCTAGACTGGATTGTCTTGTAGGATGTATACAAATTGATGGAAGTGGCATGATATGTGTCATCTACCATTTTAGGCCTTATTTAAACAGTGCAATATCAGATCCTCTGGATGTGGAATCCCAAGATAGCCTTTTGACTGAATCCATATCATTTCTGCTAGAGCTTGAAGTCATGTGGATGTAGTTAGACACATGACTGGATGGGTAGACATATAAGTGACTAGACTTGGGCCTTAGATGCTTCAACATATGGATCCCTAGTTGAGAGGGATTCATCCACAAGTGCCACGTTTTTCCTCTATTTGTTATGAGAAGTGGTTAATCTTTACAGAAGAACCTATAAAGTTGATGACACAACCAAGGAAGGTTGTCTTATAGTAATTTAATGATGTAGAACAATCACCCATCTAACACCTTTTGTTGCTAATGATGCTGAGGGACATGGTTATAAGTAAGGAAGGAAAGATCAGCATGATGGGATCGGATCGGCCGATCTGATCAGATTTGAGCTGTTCCGATCCAATTCCAAGCCCCGATCCTCCACCATTGCAAGCAGAGAGTCGGCTGGACAGGTCAGATTGACAGGATCAACCGATCCTTGCTTGGATCGGCCCCCGGATCGTCTGAATTGGAAGAGCTCGTTTAGCCCTGGATCGGCTGGATTTGGGCTAACCCAAGAAATAAAGAAGAAGAAGAAGAAGAAGAAGAAGATGATGATGATGATGATGATGACGACGATGCTGCTGATGTTGCCTTGGTAGTTGCTGTCATTGTTGTCATTGCCCTTAGAAGAAGAAGAAGAGGAGGGAGATGACGTAGAAGAAGAAGAAGAAGAGGAAGACGATGAAGATGCCACCACTGCACATGGTTTGCTGTATCTTACCGGATCGAGCCGACTCGTATGTGTCGACTTGTATCTGGTCCGACCAGATCCGTTGGGATGCATCAAATCGAAAAACGTCGTGCCGACTCATACATGCTTAATGGAATGTTTTATACTTGAGTTTTGCCTATTTTATAAGTAAAATTATACTTTTATATGAATTAATAGGGTACATTTTTTTAAAATGTGGCTTAAACTCATTATTTTTAACTCTTTGGCTTGACTCTTGCGAGTTGGATCAGTATCGTACCGTATTTGGGAAGATACGATCTGATCTGGATCTGCGATACAATGAACCTTGCTGCTGCCTCACTGCCGCTGCCACCTTGTTCTTCTTCTTTTTCTCCTCCTCTCCTCTACCTTCTTTTGCCGTAGGCCACTGGATTAGGTTTGGGAACAGGTTGGAATCCCTGTGCAGTTTAAATGTTAGTAAAATTGCAGAAAAGTCCATAAAAAACTATCTATTGGTATGTAAAACTTTAAAGTTGCGGACTGGCCCGGATCGCTACAGATTGGACTGGATCGGATCGGGATTGGCCATCCGGATCAGCCCAGGCCCGACTGACCCATGCTAGATCCACTATCCTGCCTTCCTTGGTTGTAAGAGCATTCTGACTTGATGTAAGCTTATATGATGGCCTACAAGGAATTGAATGAATCTTGTCTTTAGTTTTTCCACTTAAAAGGTAAGAGGGGGTTAGAAAAATAGATAGGCCTTAAGAATATTATGGATCCGATTCTCTTATATTGAAAGATTGGAGAACGAATCTTCCTGATTTCTTGTCTTATTTTGGAAAAATGAGATGCTTGTTCTTGAATAAGTCCCTCCTATTGACAACCATGGGATGATTTAACCTAATCACATGTTTGTCATTAAAGATACGTATGTCTGCCTCCAAGTATTATTGGTCTGTGTGGGGCAACAATTAGGTGATTGACATTAGACTGTCAGAGAGCTGGAAAACTATAGCAATTCTCTAGGATCTACATCTTTGATCATACCTCTGATTGATGTGGAGGACGTGATAGCGATGATGACAACATTATTTAAAGGTGTCAATTGCCTGGGTGACAAGCTGTCGCCCATATGGTTCCTTTGAGAGCAGCATATCCTGGGGTAGGGCCTGGAACTATTTTTGTGATCCAATGCCAGGTTGGCCCAGAAAATGCCTGGAATACCTATCTAGGTCTGACAGTCAATACCTTGCCCACCCCTGTCCAATCTAGTGTAATTCCCAATGCTCCTCGTCCTCTTCATCTCCAACCTCAGCCTCTTACTGCACTTTAGAGCCTAAACTCAATCCTAATTGAAAAAAAATAAAAGAAAAAGAAAAATCAATTAGAAAAATTTACATTTAAAAAATAAAGAAATAAATTGGGTTGACCCGTATCGGCTGAAGTGGCCCAAATTTGATTGAAATTAGCCGAATTGGACTGGATTGGCCAATTCCCTTGTGGATTGGTTGATTTTGGCCGATTATGTTTTGACTGAGAGATGGTGAAATCTCATTGAAAACACCCTCAGACATTTTTATATGTCCATAATTACTTTTTAAAATTTATAGATATACCTTTTTTGTTTTTAAAAGTACACTTTATTTTCTATACTAGATTAGATCATTTCCGTTGGATTGGCCAAACCAATCCAATCTAGACTAGGATTGGGGTACCGATTTGGGTGTCCAATTTGATTATGAATTCCTTTTTTTTTTGGGGGGGGGGGGGGAGGATGGTCCCATCAATCCAGTCTTCAGCAACTAGAATTCATGTTGTGTATTGGGGAGTGTGGCTCAATGTAGTGGTATCAGGAGGAGAGAAGCCATTTGAGGCTGCTAGCACGATTGGTAGAGGTGTTGGGGGTGGGGGGATGGAGTCATGCTGTAAAGAACCTTTCTGCCACTGATGACTTGCAAACTAATCCTTGGTAGGATGCTCGGAGGACCATGTCCTTGCCAAGCTTACAGAGGGTTAGGACCTAGGATTGGCATTGTCAATGGGAGAGAAGGACACTTGGCTGCCATGTCTGCAGAGCACTGAAGTCATTGCACTGCTGTGGCACTGGGGTTGCTAGGTGCTATGTCTCCTGTGATGAATTGTTTGTGGACCATATTTTGTAGGAATCAGGAGGTGAAGGGAAGGGATGGTTGTATCAAATGGAGGGTCTGTGATAGAGGATGGCCAGGTAGGAGGTGCTATTTGAGATGGGGGATTCTCATTCATCAGATAGTAAGCAAATAGAGAGTATGGGAGCCACATTGGACTCCAACCGGGCTTAATGAAGTCCAGTTGTGTCCCGTGTGTGTGACAGGATGGGCCAATCTATCAATTTGTAGGCTAAAATTTCCAGCCTAGCTTCTGCTATTGGCCCTCGACATTTTCGAAATGTTATTACAAATCGTAAACTTATGTTGTATTCCCTTAAATGTAGAGAATAAAAGAAAAAGAAATTACATGAATGAGAGTTTTAGTATGGTGAAAAGTAAAATACTTGTATACTTGTTAAAGAGTTTTCGTATGGTGAAAAGTAAAATACTTGTATACTTGTTAAACAGTTTTTTGGTGTAGTAGAAACTGTAGTTTACTTTCAAAATAACATAAGAAAATAGTTTTTATATAGGCAAAAAGAATAATCACAAAATAGTGAATTTTCATCATTCCTCTCCTCCTGTGTATCCTCCTCCAATCTTGCTACCTTTAGGAGGCCTAGAATCGAGGAGACCTTGTCAAAATTCTTCAAATCTTACCATATGAGAGTTGACTAGGTTGGTGGGGACCAAGTCAGACTGAGATTTGACCAACTTGGCTGAGGTTGGCCGAATGGACTAGAAATTCCTTTTAAGTGGATCTCCTACCTGTGATTTGGGATCTTTTTTTGGTCAGTGTCAGTTGGCCAAATATGTACAGCTTCCCCCAAGTGGAAATGGTTCCAATCCTAACAATGTCAAGTATTTTCCCTCTAAATGGGAACTTTTCCGCAGGAATTCTGCACATATGATGGTGTGATGCAGGAGACGATGCATGGCTGGAGTTCCCTTTATTGGCTTTTATTAGGACCATTTATGGTCCATTATATTTGTTTATATTTTCTAGGAGTTACAGAAACATGAATAAGGGAGGGGAAGTCCTAGAGTCATATAGGAATCTCTAAGGTCAAGGGTTACAAATCCACTCTCTATATATGTATGCTTCTTTTCAGAAGAAAGAGAAGATTTGGTTGAAAAAAAAAAATTATCTGATTCGTATACTTTTACCTTTGCGAAGGAGGTACCTAACTAGTGTGATGCCAGTCCTGTTCCCCCTCCCCGGTGTGACGCCGGGGAAGCTCTCCCTGCCGGTGTGAGGCTGGCAGGATCCCTATCCCATTCCCCCTCTTTCCCTTTTGTCCCACATCAAATTTGGTATTAGAGCATACCTCGATCCCCGCTGCGCTGCCGCACTATCGCCGGCTTCCACCGCCACCATCGTCACCAACTTCAGCTGCTAGCGCCGGCCGTAGCATCCCCTACCACCGCCGCTGTCCCTAGGAGTGTCAATGGAGCGGCCGGATCCGAAAACCGACCCGGATCCACGTAATAAATCGGACTCGGATCACCGTTTTTTGATCCGACAATACATTTCGGGTCACACGACTCACACCCGAACTCACCTTAGACGGGGCAGGGATCAGATCGCCCAGGAGACACCATTCGGATCAGGCTTCCTTGCCCCGATCCCCAACTCTCTGCAGCGACCTAGGGTTTCTTTGCCGCGATCCCTGGTCCCGGCGCCGCAGCGACCACGAGAGCCAGCGATTCTCCACGCCTCCACGCGACCTAGGGTTCTTCCTCATCCGTACGGGCCGCACCGAGCTCCCCTTCTACAGCGCTTGCTCTAACCTCTCTCTCTCCCCCTACTCGTCCCATACTGCCGCTCTCGTCTCTGCCTCCTCCCAATATCACATTCGCCGCAGATCTGGGCGGCGCCGGCTGCGGCAAG
This sequence comes from Zantedeschia hybrid cultivar, assembly GCA_030544215.1. Classification (NCBI taxonomy): domain Eukaryota; kingdom Viridiplantae; phylum Streptophyta; class Magnoliopsida; order Alismatales; family Araceae; genus Zantedeschia; species Zantedeschia hybrid cultivar. Next base: position 54,879,602 of record JARZZO010000008.1, on the reverse strand, counting down.
TGCTGGACCAGGCCAGCCGTGGACTGCCTCGTCATCATCGTCCTCGATGCAAGCCCCTCCCACCTCTACAACGCTTGCTTTGCCCTCTCTCTCTCCCCCTGCTCGTCCCACATGCCACCGCTCTTGTCTTCGCCTCCTCCCAACATTGCGTTCGCCGCAGATCCGGGCGACGCCGGCGGCGGCAAGTGCTAGACCAAGCTGCAAGCATCTCTTCTTCTTTCTTCTAGCAAGAATTGCCATTTCTGTCATTTCTTGCTGCTTTCTACTTGCAAGAACAGCCATTTGTGCTCCTTTCTGGCTTCTTTCTTCTTGCAGGAATTACCATTTTGTCTCATTTCTTGTTTATGCCAGTGTGTTTTCTGGGTAGCGTTCAGATTTATCTAAAGTGTTTTCTATTTTTATTCTTATTATGTCAGTTCGATTCAAAAATTTTCCTGGGTGTATTTTCTGGGTAACAATCGAACATCTCAAGATTGTTTTTTTTCCCTCTCAGTTTGATCTAAAAATTCCATGGTTGCTGCCTGTATGTAGTTGTCTCCCTGGGGCATAAATGTTCACACACTCTACTTTGAAACATTAAGAAACCTCTTGGTGGTCATTGTCTCTATTCTGCAGAACGAAGCATGTTTAATTTGTGTACATAGTGGATTCTGTATATTTCCTATTATTTTCAATTTCTTTGCGTGATTATAATTATAAGCATGTCCACCTAAATGATAGGTGTCTCACTCTGTCCACCTAAACAACAAACGTCATGATGATGAAGTTTTTTGGAGAGTCTGGGTGAAGTTGTTTCTATGAATAGGACTGTTGCACATTTCATCTGCACTATGTTTTGAAGACTATGGGCTTGTAACCAGTGTAAACTATTCAAATTCTTGGCTTGTAAACAAGTTTAAATGGTTCAAATTCTAGACTTGTGAACGTGTGTAAATTGTTCAAATTGTTGGCCTGTAAGCAAGTTTAAACGGTTTAAATTCTGGGTTGTAAACATGTGTAAATAGCTCAAATTATTGTTTGTAAGTTGGTGTAAATAGGTAGATCCGAAAACGCTAATTAGATCCGGATCCGGATCCATCTAGTAGTTAGAATAAATTTCACATGTGAGAATTCGGGTCAGATACGAAACCCGTTTCTGAGATCCGGATCAGATCCGAACCTGAATCCGAAAATGTCCCATGAAATCGGGTCAGATCCGGATCTGGATCTTATGTTTCGGATCTTCCCTGACCCGACTCGGATCCGATCCGTTGACACCTCTAGCCGTCCCTTCCACCTGTCGCAGGCCCCATTGGCCTCGCTGTCGTCTTCCACCAACCATCGCTTGCCCCTGCCGACGGGTACCTCCTTCCCCTCTACCCTACTCCCCAGATTGGCAGATCCGAAGCAGTTCATATTGAAGATAGACCGTGTCGGGTTGAAGAGAAGGAGAGGAAGAAGAGGGGAGGGGCGAAGCTGTCCCCGCCAACATCGCCCGCCGTGGTAGCTGCTGCCCTCTGAGTTGAGGCCGTCGCCCATCGCCACCCTCCACCGCCACAGCCGGAGCCAACGCGGACGTCGCCGCCAGTCGACCGCACCGTCGTCGCCATTGGCCACCAGTGCCGCTCGTCCTGCCGCCTCGGGCCGCCACTGCCAGAGCCCTGCCCTGCACCCTGAGCCGCTCCTTTCCCCGTTTGGTTCGTGTGAAAGAAGGAAGAAGAAAAGAAAAGGGCCAGTGCCCTATGTTATTTGGCCCGGTCAACTTCATTTGACCCGGCCCAATCTGGTCCAAACCGGGTTGACCCGGTCCACTCGAGCCCCTTCTTCTCCCTAACCCGAGTCATTGAGATTATGGCTGAGCCAAGGTCCACTGGGCTCGAGCCATCTGTCACCTGACCCATAATGGTCTGAGCCAGGGTCCCCTTGGGTCCGAGTCGAGGTCCAAACTAGGTTGAGAGGTGCAAAACGAGCTATTAGCGCACCGCCCTCGTGCAAAGCTCGTCCGGACTCCGATTTGCATGTCGTTTATGTTGTTGGACTCGTTTTGACGAGACCATCCCAGATCCAGTGCGCTGTATCCCTGACTGCATCATTTTACGTGCCACTTATGCATGCATACCGAGGACACCAATCGCTCATCTCGAGGCTCGCATCAGTCGCTTCGATTTGCATGCCAGTTTTCGGCAGACTAGTTTTGCAGCGGCCAGCGGCCGACTTGCTTCGTTTTGTGTGCCACACTTGCACGCTTTACAAAGACACTTGTGCTCGTCGTTCGAGATCGTTTCGAACTCCGATTCGTACATCGTTCTTGTCGTCGGGTTCGTCTTGACAAGACCGACCACGATCCATTCTTTGGGCTCCGTTTCTTGCACTGATCGCGTTGTTGGCTTTGTCTCAGCAAGACGGACTCAGTTCCAGAGTGGTGCTGCCCCTACGACACCTCGTTCTTCGGACTACTAATTGATTCTATCAGAATTAGAGCCTTGGGGTAATCTCTTGCAACATGTCTTCCATTTATTTCCGTTCTGCTGTGTTCTTGCCGAATCGAGAATGGACGGCATTGATATTAGATGAGAGAGCGAGTGATAATGTGATTCTCAGTATATTGTTGATTCACTGTTGAAGACGGACGAGATTCATGTAGAGGGTGATAAAGCTTTTGTGGAGTTTTATCGGCGAGTTAAGGGTGTCACCACAGGACACTCCACTACTTATGTGGATAGAGCTTGGTGTACTATAAATCCATGGAGCTCTTCTATTTGCTTGGGTCGAGAGTGGCTATCAGAGCGCCAAGCGACAAAGGATTATGATAGACGTCGATGTTCCCTCGTACACCCTCATCTTGATGGACGTGAGTTTACGTTTCCGGAATCATCACTTTATTCTTCTAAGGAAATGGAAACACTGTACAAGTTGCTTGATACAGTCTCACCAGCTACAAATAATGATCAATTAGATGTGTTAGTTGATACTGAGGGTGCTAGTGTTGATCCTACGGCTAGCAATGTTCGAGATACTACTCTATGTATTGATTCTGGACTTCATTTAATGGCGGACGATGTGATTGAGACTAATTTAGTACCGTTGGTCGTCAGTGAGTCATCAGATAATATTGTGGGGGACCAGGCACTCATTGTTGAAGGCAGATTTGGCTTACTTTCTGAGTACTTGTTCAATATTCCGGATGTCCAGTGCCATTCACTGTCTCGCAGACGTTGCTTCATCTGAGTTTGACTTGTTATGGTGTAACTTTGAGACCTATCATCAGTGCCACCTTCAGCTCCTCACCCTGATGAGCTATATGCAGTCGATTGTGCGTCGATGGTCTGTGGCCCCCTTGCTCCTCGTATGGCTTCTTCGGCATTTCAAAACTCGAGGACGAGTTTTTTTCGAACAAGGGGAGATTGATGCAGGAGACGATGCATGGCTGGAGTTCCCTTTATTGGCTTTTATTAGGACCATTTATGGTCCATTATGTTTATATTTTCTAGGAGTTACGGAAACATGAATAAGGGAGAGGAAGTCCAGGAGTCATATAGGAATCTTTAGGGTCAAGGGTTACAAATCTACTATCTATATATGTATGCTTTTTTTCAGAAGAAAGAGAAGATTTGGTTGAAAAAAAAGAGATCCGATTTGTTTATTTTTACCTCTGCGACGGAGGTACTTAATTGGTGCGACGCCAATGCCATTCCCCCTCCCCGGTGTAATGCTGGGGAAACTCTCCCTGCCGGTGCGAGGCCGGCAGGATCCCTATCCCATTCCCCTCTTTCCCTTTTGTCCCGCATCATAGTGACTATTCCAGTCCAGGGGAACCCACCTCAGGGAGCAAGGCCCTCTGCCGCTAGCACTCAACATAGGTCCCCACAAAACCGTAGGTTAATTCCCACACTCCCGCTCACTGAGCCAAAGGTGGGAATTGAACCAAAGACCTCCCAAAGAAAGGGGAGGCTCAGTGTACCGCGGAGCCACAGGCTCATTGGTACTAGTGATATGGAATTGAAACTCATGTTTTCTTTTGTGTATTGTAATCTCATGAAATTCTATAAGACTAGTGTTGCAAAACCCAAAAAGAGCTTATTCTCCATTGTACATGTATAGTTCCTTGAATATTGCTCTCCCACATTTTGTTGTTCAGTGTCATATTCTTCATTCTTGCATATGTACTTTTCCCATCTATTTTTAGTATGTTTTGTCATTCGAAACATCAGTGTTACTGCTGTCCTTTCATTCTTAATGATTGATTAACTGTCGAGACTCCACATGATCTACAAATTTACTTGCCAAAAGTTTATGTTTTTCTTCTTGAATTCTTGCCATTCTCTCTCCTCATGATTTTTGCATTTTGAAGACCTTGTTTTCAGCCCAAGCATCCGTTCCAATTTTTATACATTAGAGTATTAAATCCTAATTTGTCTTTACTTCAACCACATAGGATATTCTATCTCCAATATTTATACTCATTAACACTCCTTCAATCTAGTTTCCTTGAGTTGACATGTTTATCCCCTCAAAGAAGGATGGATCGGGGATCGGGCACAGATCAGCCCGATCCAAACCGATCGGATTGGCCGGTCCGATCCGATCCGATCTCGGACTGATCCGGTCCGATACCCCACATCCCTTATTTAATTTTTAACGAATCAGAAAAAAATTAAAGAAAAAAGCTAAACAAATTAAAAATATAAAATAATCAGAATTTCAGATTTTACCTGGACTTCTAACTTGTTGTCTAAGTCAACTCTATCTATCTTCTTTCTTTAGTAAGTGGTCTCTCTATAACACACTCTCTCTATCTTTCATCTCTAAAATTTTATCTCTCTTGCTCTCTCTTTCTTCCTCTTAAATACATTAGTATTATCGGATTGGCTGATCTGATTGACGGATTGGCCGATCTGGCCCGATCCACTCTAATCCGCCCACTCCCGGCTATAGGTCGGGGGGTTGGGGCACGGGATTGGATCGGTTCGGCCCAGATTCGACCAGAGCAGGTCACCCACATGTGCGCCAATAGCTAGCGCAGTTGGTGAGGTCATGCATGGGCTTGCCTGACTGGTGAGATCGTGCGGGGAAATTATGCATGATCGCACTAGTTCATGTGACTGGTGGGGTTGTCTCATGCATTCCCACTGGAGGCCGCATGGGTTGCCTCCCTCAGCTTCATGTGCTTCCCCCCCTAGTGCTCTTTTTGGTGTAGCAATTTCCACCGTCTCCATCTTCATTGACCTCTATATAAGCCTTGGATATTAACCTCCTTCTTCTTCATGACTTCCTTCTGCATGATATGTCCTTGATCAAATGCCTACGTATAGTTGGCCTCTATACCGGCCTGGCATGTGACTGGTTGTAGACAGCAGTGGCTGAGTATTGTTCTATGGGGCTGTACCATGCACACTACGCAGGCTTCCCTCTGTGCTTGTGGTTGTCCAGAATCTCCAGATGAAATTCTTATGTATGAATCTGATGTCAGATCTAGCACACCCTTAGTTGTGGACATGGCAGGCTGGAATCCAGAAGCACAATGGGGTTGTGTATGCCTTCAAGTGTGCTTAATATAGTCATATGAAGCTGTGTATGAGCATGATCTGTTTCTGATACCACTTACAGAACTAAAATATGATTTGCATTGGATGAAGGAAGCAACTAGTATAATGCTTAATCTGATTTGCATTGGATGAAGGGAGCAGTTTACTATAATACTCATATTTATATGGAATTAGTATGAGATAGAGTAAGATATGGGAGTGATTTATCAAATATTAGCTCATGTAGTTGTTAAAGTTGTTGTCCACTTAAGCGTCTTAGACGGTTGAGCAGGTGAAGTCCGGAGATAAAGCACGAGGGAAGGAAGTGGATGGGAGGGAGAATGGTGGTGGGAGGAAGAATTGAGTTTGGACATGACAGAAGAACAAGTGGCTCCCATGCTTTGGAGGAGGGCACTGAGCAGATGTGTACAACGGATCACACGAATGCCATGTTTGTGAAGGAAGGGCATGTTGCCAGAGAGTGCAGGGGGCTCTGATGCCCCGTAGGAAGCAAGCAGAGATTGAGGGAGGAAACTGTAAAATTGTGAAAGCTCCTCCAGCACTGGAGATTTGTCAGATTGGGAAGTTGACCAGGATGGTGGGCCGTAAAATTTTCCCAGTTCCCACCTTGTCATCAGGTACAGAGAGGTGCAATTTTGTAAGCAGAGGTCCTGCAGGCCCTGCAGAAGCTTGGGGGTGGCGATGGCTGTTGGATGACAGTGTGTTGGGCGTATGTGGGATGCTCTCTTGTCAGCTGTCCATAGGAGGGGCTGGAGCGGGGGTCTAGGAAGGTCTTCACCTGTGTAAAGGGCATTTGGGACTCGGTGGAACCCTACAGGCTGGCAACTGGGGAATGTTTAGGAAGTCCCTGTGCCTGATCTGGGTTGAGTGCTTGGGGTGTCCCAATGCATCTGCACAGGGCCAATACAATTGCCAGTCCAGCAACAAAGCTCTAGCACATGATGTAGGCAGGTGAAGAAGGCATCTTTGATCCCATAGGGCTTTGATTGAGAGCTTTGCTAGCCATGGAAGTAAACCCCTCTTCCATCGATTTTTTTGTATCTCATTGGGGTTTCGTCTTTAAGATTAGGGTTGTGGAAGTGCTCAAGAAGATGGTTCAGGAGGCATCATGGCAGTGACGGCTGTGGACTGTCGTGGTAGCAAGGGAAGGTGGTGGTGCAAGCTCTTCGTGGGGTCACATAACCCCACCAGCTGCTTGCATGAGAAAGATGACCAGTTGGAGGTTCACCTCAAGATGGTTTGCAGATGGAGGTGGTGAACTGTCAAGCGACTTGGTTGAGCAGACTGGCTCTTTTTCCCAAGAGTGGGCCAAGGTAGCTATTTTGAATTTTAGCTGCCATTTGGCATCATCAGTAGGGGTGATTTCTACTGCCCAAAATCACACACCAAGAGTAATGCTCTTCCCAAACGAGCGTATGTGCCTCAGTTTCAACACAATCTGATTTTCAAAAAGGATGAGAGAGACAGACTCAACTATTTCTTTTCCCATTTTTTTTTTCCAAATAGCTGGTTTAAGGCAGCTTCTTGGGAGAAAATAATAGATTTGGGAAGAAAAGGATTTCTTCACCCCCTTGTCACTTTATCCGCTTTTCTTTATCCATGGACTCTAATAATTTTAGCTCCGCAAATCCATTCTATAGTGAAGCTCCCCAAATGAAATTTTAGGTGGGAGAGATCATCATAAAAAATCTGTACCCTCCCAAAAAGTTGTCAGGTAATTGATTTTAAAAAAAATTACCTTTTTGGAAGTGTTCCCAAATAGCACCTTAGTTAGTTTTGCTGCCTGTCACTTGGTTTTGGATCAATGTAGGCTGGACCTTGGTCTGGTAGGCAATCAGGCTTCAGGCTGATGATGGATCTGGTTGTGGGAGAGGTTTTAAAGGGCAGGAGTGGGAATGATGGTGCTGAGGATTTCATTAACCTTGGGGGATTTCTTCACATTAGAGAGGGGTGAGGGATTGGTCCTGGAGAAGGCTGTGGAGGACTTTGAAAGGGCATTGGCTGCTCCATCTCCAGTGGCTTGAGGGGGTGTCCTTGATATAGATGACTCTGCTTCATAACACACTAAGGATTGTCGGCCATTTACTTTTGTTGATTGCTCCAGCTGTTGCTGTCCTGGAGTCTACTGTGACTGAGGAAGGGGGTTACTTTTGGCTTGGGAGGAGGGGCACAGGGGTCTTGATGCGGGAGTCAACACCCTGTTCTGCTCCCCTACTGCTCTTCAATCATTGATGGTGAGTCAGACAGCATAATCAGTCTAGCTTGGATAGCTCTTGGAGACTGACTCCGTTCTCATATGATGAATGGGTGGGCTTCACCATCCTTTTGTCGCACCTTTAAAGAGGAGACCTAAGGGAGGCGAGTGAGGTAACATAGTTGTCTCGAAAGGTAGGAGCGGACATACAAGTTCAATTTCTCTTGAGGCATTAGAAATCATTCCAGGTTCACACTTATGGGACTACCACTGATGGGGGATCTAGTCCCCTGATAACTGGTTACATCCAGGCAGGAGGATAAGTGGATGACTGACACAATGGGTAGTGATTCTGTTGGTCAAGATCCAGACCTGGTTTGATGCTTGCTCCGGTTTGGAAGTTGAACAAGGCACTGGTTCTCATAGATGAAAGGAAGCCTAACGTCTGTTGCCGCCTTCAAGATTAAGACATGATGGTGGGGGAACCCAAGGGTTAGATAATGGCCTGACGAAGACATCCAATAGATGGTCGATCATATCAACATTCAAATGAATAAGGTAGAGGAGCACTTTGCAGGTTCAAAGTTTATGGAATTGTCACAGTATAAGGGAATCTCCCAGGTGCCCTAGAGACTTAAGGGCTGGCTAGAAAACAAAGAGGGGTCAATGATTTTGCTTTCAGATCCTGTTTTGGGGGGATTTGGTTTTACGGGCTTAGTCAGAATTTGGTTTTATGGGTTACTATTTTTGATATTAATGTTATAAAAAAGAAAAATATCTTTTTTCCTTACCTTATTTGATCGGATCAAAAAACCTTGTGATTGCTAAATTCTAAATTAAAGACGAGATAAATAAGAAATTCACTTTGCGCTATCCGCCCATGGTGAAGTAATATAAAGGCCCTCTTTAACCTTCATTCTGATTGACTAAATATCGCTCTCTAATAGATTACCTAGAGAAATAGGTATAAGAAATTTCCATCCAAGATTTAATAGTTGGTCCATTCTCATCCTAGCCAAAGTCCATCTTGTTGCTATAGGAATTGAACCTACGAATTTGCCAATTATGAGTTGGGGCATTCTCAGGGCCAACAATCACCTTGTGTTATCTTTTGTATCGTAATGTGGCACCATCCACTTTCAAAAAAGAAGAAAAGATATGGAGGTGATTTCTCACTCTGATAATTGTCCAAAGTTATCATGGGTTGAGTCTGTAACCTTTTTAGGGACACTAAGATTGTATGTTCTTGTAAGTACAATGAAATATCTATGCATGGATGCCTCCTTCCTCTTTCTCCAAAATCTAATCTTAAAGGAAGCCGCCAGATCATTCATATCTGGCAACCCCTTCTTTTAGAAGTTGATAATGAAAGTCTTATCGAAGAATTTTGAGAACCACAAACTACACAATGAGTGAAAGCCTTAGTGGGGATGATCATGCCCTCAATCTCAAAGATTGATTCACCTAATTCCAATTAACCATACTCACACAAAATAGCAGCCAAGACCTTTGCAGGCCCTTAAGTTTCAAGTTTCAACTAACAGCTGGGTTTCAAAGCAACAAAATACATGGATTTCTTTCTGAGATGTTGAATGAGGTTACTTATGCCAGAAATGGATGGTTGATGTTAAGTTTCTGCCCTTAAGAGGGCAACATATGTGGTCAAATGCGATTCTTTTGATAGTGAAGGAACATATGCCCATAAAAACTCTACCCAGGTTACAGAATTCAGATGTTGCTGTCAGATTGTAGATAACAATATCACCTTTGTGACCTGTCAGCATCCAGTAAATACATAGGCAAAACAATGTTCTATCCCATCTTCAGTTTTTTTAAGTCTTAACCTGACCTTACTAATGTATGGAAGAAATTTTCTGTGATGGGTAGAAGGTTGGAAGGATGTCATTAGGAGCATCAATTTGGATTTGCTGACTTGGAATCAGCCAAGCAACACACACGCAACATGAATAAATCAGATAGTCAGGCAACACACTCTCAATATGCAGTCATAGAATATTTCTTCCCTCCTTTACTTTATTGTTTTTCTTGAGGGTGGATGGTTACTGACACAAAAAAAAAAAGACAACCCAATGTTGCAAGGCTCCTGCCACTGCAGGATATGGGGAGGGTCAATTGTGTGCAGCTATAGTCTTGCTTTTTGCAAAGAGCCGAGCCTGTGATCTATAGGTTACAATGGAGTAAACTTGCTGTTGCACCGAAGCTCCTCTCAAGTGACGAAAAATATATTCTTCGATATTTATAAGTATCTGATATTGGACCATTTTTGAATTTGCCTAAGATGGCGGGTATGATATGAATGTCATGTTGATGATCATAATTAGAGCCAGTTAAGCTCTTATAGATTGTATAGTCAAAGGCAAGAGATGACCAAGACGACTAGAAGTTTGCCTCAACCTCAAATGCCTAGGTGGTCGCCTAGACGTTTGAGGCGATGTGTTCTCTCATAAATCAGAAAATGACAATACAAGAAAGAATCTAAGATAATCATATGTAAGACTATAAGAAGCACTGATCATGTTCAACATGTAATGTCCTAAGAACATCCACTGCTCATATAAGTAATGGATGGTCTTATGAATGATCAAAAATAAGAAAAATGTAACAACATGTAATGTAAGAGAAAAAGGGAATTGGACATTGTTAAAAGAGGCATTAGTCACTTTGGTATAATTAAGAATAAGAAAAAGCAATATCACATAATAAAAAAGGAAATAAGCATATGTCATAGACATCATAGGCAAGTGAGTGAAAGCGAGGCGGTTACCTTGGATAACATAGGTTATAGATAAACACAATTTATGTCATTTAAAAAAAGATTTCTTTTTTTGAATTCCAAGGGAAAACCCATGGACCCTAGGATCGAGCCCTGCATCACTAATACCCCGAGTCGTAGGCTCGCCAACCATCTCTCTGGTGCCACCCCCGGTGTGAAGTTGGAACTCAGGTGAACCCCTAGTTGGTGTCTGCCGCAGGTATTTCAAGAGGTGGGAATTGATACGGCGACCTCACATTTGCCCGTGAAGTGTGTCATTTAAGAAATCTTCTGTGAATAAACATATGACTAGCTAAAGCATGTGAAGCTTGGGCAAAAGATGGCTGATTTGAAGAGAAGGTATAGTTTGTTGTTTTCCCCTCCCCATTTGAACTGTCTTGAAGTGTTGCATGTGCTTTTGCAAAGGAATTGTAGATCCTGTTACTTTCCCTTCCTCAAATACAAACAACATTTGAGGGGAAGGGGGGGGGGGGAGGTTTGGACAGTAACACAGTTAATGGACAACCATGGAGTCATAGGTTCCACTCTGCTTCTTAACAAGCATTTGCATATCTGGTAGAGGTCTACATTAAATGTCGTTCACCTTGCCTGGGGTAGGCAGCACAACCAATGGGTCTTACCAGACCTGTCCTTTTTGCAGCCAGCAGGCCCATAAGGGCGTGTACCACACCAAGGGTTGGGAATGCGAATTATCTGCCATGGTAGGTGGAACACGTGGCTGGGTCTACCTGGACATCCCCAAAAAGAAGGATTTGTACTTGGAGTTCTATCAGTGAAATTTGGATGGTGATGGGTAGGGTTGCAAATGAGCCAAGTTTTATCTTGTTCAAACTTGGTTTGACTAAATTTAATCAAGTTTGAGTTTGAGCCGAGTATCTATGATGGTCGTTCAAGCTTGTCTCATTTAGGTATTAAATGAGCTTGAGCTGTCTATTGAGTAGCTCATTAACCCAATGAATTTATGATAGATTTAGTCCATTTTTTTTAAATTTAAATTTATAAATTCAGGCCAAACTGTGGTGAGTACCAAATGCCAATTTAGCTTATTTGTTAGCTAACTAATCATTCATGGCAGTTGATGCAGACATGCGATTGTCACCAAGGTTAAGAAACCTGGGATCGGGTCCCAGATCAGCCGGTCCAAAACTGATCGGATCGGCCGAGTCCGATCCGAGTCAACCCGATCCTAACTGAGTCAGGCTTGGGCAGCAGAAAAAAATTAAAACAAATATGAAAAAAATATAAAACACAAGTCTAATATATAATTGTGTTGAAATACATTGATTTGAAGTACATAAGATGTTGTTGGATAAAGAAACCTTGAATAAACTTACATATATGATTATGAACTTACATTTATTCCAAACGTACAATATACTGAATGAACATATGGCTTACATACTCAGACCATGACATATAGTTATGGTAGTATTGTTTATATTGCATCACATATCGGCTATAGTCATCCGTATTGGTATAAATGACTAACAATTGTGGATATTCTAGACAACCCCCTGAATAGTCAGATGTATCAGAATGTTGAGGAGGGTAAACTACATATCCAGTAGGATGACTATACTCTTGTTATGGAGAATATGATGATGCATCTGATAGTTGCTCCTGATATTCTCTCTCCCTCCTAAGTTCTTCTTTGACTTCTGTACACTAAGGAGCTTTACCTTTGTACTTTCTCCTTGATTTGCTGAATGTTTGAATGGGAGATTCTTCTCGTCCTGCTCTGCTACCATGATGTTCATCTTGAGTAGCATGTGTGTATTCTTGTTCTCCAATGAATTGAGTTGGTGGAGGTGGGGCTGGGGCACTGGTAGCATTTCCACCATCTTCAGAACTATCGGAGCTCGTCTTTGATGTCGAGTCATTTGAGGTTTGATATTGTACCTCACCACTTGGTTCTGACGTTTCATCCTCTTCCTCGATAGTCTCCAGATCAGCAATCTCAATTCCAATACCACTCTTCCTTTTGTTTGGTGTTTGTTTTTTGTTCTTCTTCTGATGTTTTGAAGGAGGAGGTTGAAAATCAGTAAGTAGTGGAACGTTATCTAACTCACCTTCCGCCCATTCCCGATTAATTGAGTTGAGTTCAGGCTCATTTAAGGTGCTTGCATCAACCCATGCATTTAGTAGATGTTACTCCTCGAACAGCTCATATAAGTCTATGGGTTCTTCTGCATGTGTCGTCTCCGTGGCTTGTCCGAAAATTCTCTCATTCTCTTGCTTTTGAAGGTTCCTTATGAGCTCGAGATTTTTTAACTTCAACCTCATGTTATAATGACAGAATACTAGCTTCTCTAGACGGCTCGACTTCAATCTATTCCTTTGCTTGGTGTGAATCAAGCTAAACGTGCTCCAATTTCTCTCACAACCTGATGAAGAGGTTGTTTGACTTAAGACCCGAATTGTTACATTAGCTAGATCTTCACACCCATATGCTTTTCCATGATCTAGCCACCAGTCAGTTGTAAATAGAAAATTGGCTATGTCAATAATGTGCAAACCATAATTAAAAATTAAGTAGAACATCTAGTTAATAATTTTCAAACTTGGACTCAAAAGTTTTGCAGCTCTTTGAGCAGTACTTGTCTCAAAGTGGTATAACATCATTCTATAATCATGCATTTGCTTGCATGTCATTATTGCTTTGTCCTCATCTGCAAGCATGCGCTTAATAACAGACTTAGTCCCCATCAACACTTCTGAGCAAGTATCATAGTTATCATTCTTTCCATCGGTTCTAAACATGTACTAAGGGTTGAAAAAATAATCTAAATAAATAAGTAGAAGTTAGTTATAACTTATGAGAAATGTGTATACAAAATAATACATATAGAAAGTTAGTAGCTTACCAGCTTATATAAAGATCGTGATGTAAAGTGTGTTTCTAACGTCTGTCTATTATGTCCCATCACTTCACAAACGTTGTTAAATTGTTATGTTGAATGAGTTCCTTAGCTCTGTCTATAGTCTCGTATAAATATCCCATATCCAATCTTCTTTCTCTATCACAAGATCGCAAGACACGGACAAGCGGTTCTACAATATTTAACACCGCTTGCATCCCCCTCAAAAAGGGCCTAGAATGAATTAGATTAGCCACTTTCTTACCTTTCTCTCTGACTTTAGTTAGTACATGTCGTAATATGTGATTCTCCCAATCTTCTGATGCCACCATCCTAATCAAGTTGTTCTTTTGTTGACTTAAACTATCTAGAGAGATATATTGAGATGCAAACTTGGTGTCTTTCGGACGAAGCAACTCTCTTCCATAAGTATGTGTGCGTATGATATCCAGAATATTATTGTGGTTGTAGATGAATGTGGTGATAAATTGACCACTCTTGACCACTCCATCTACTACCGGATCAGAGCAAATGTCTTCCAACATCAAGTCAATACAATGAGCAGAACATGGAACCCAGTATAGATGTTGTCTCTTCTGCATCAACATTTTTCCAACTAACTTGAACGCCGTTGCATTGTCCGTAACCACTTGGACAATCTTTTTTTTGCCTACTTCTTCCACCATTTGATCCATTAATTTATATAGGTACTGGACATTCTTTATCTTTCCAGATGCATCAATAGACTTCCAAAATACGGTTCCGACTTTGCAGTAAATTAAGAAGTTGATCATACTTCTTCTTATTATCCCTGTAAAGTTCCATACGTGATAAGAAATCGAAAAAGAGACCTATTCGTATTTAAGAAAAAAAAATGAAGATTAGATAAAAAAAATGAAGATAAGATTTTTGTACCTGTCCATCCATCGCACATTAAAGTGCATCCTTACTCATTCCATATCCTTTCAAATGATGTAATATATGTTCGGATGTCGTCAACTTCTAAATCCAAGTACTTGTTGTATATCTCATATGGGGAAGGCCCCTCAACCTCCTTGCCAACTTCTTGTATGGTATCGATCATGGATTCATAATATGGCCCATTGGCAGCATTAGCAAAGATACTGTTATAGAAAAATCACGTAGATGTAGCTCTCCCTATCTTCACCTTACAAAACTAAAAGTTCTTGAATGCAACACTAATAGAAGGTTGTTTATCCCGCTTGTTGGTGAGGAAGGGATCTATTGGACCTACTTTAGGATCTCCAGCTCTAGTGAACTCTTGAGGCAGCTCCTTGCATGCATTAGTGCTCATGCCGGCGTTAGTGCTCCCTTGTTCAGAAGGTGTGGAGTCACTTCCTTGTTCTTCATATCTTTCAGTGTGTTGAAATAAGTCATCATCTGCAAAGGACCGTCGGCTTGCTTCCATTGCACGTCACAATTCAACTTTCAATGTAAAAGAAAAAAATTTAATCTACTATAACTTTTTGTCTGAAAACGTTAAATGAAGAATATGAAAATAAGTTAAATAAGAAACTTACTTGTATCCCAATCATCAACATTTATAGGTTGATTACTTCCACCAAGCCGAACTCCAGCATCAGATCTTCGCGCTGGTTCAGACAACTCTTGAATTTCTTGTCTTCTTCTGGCAGTATTTGCTTTGTTTGATTCTTTCTCCTTCGTATAAGTTCGAAATTGGATCATAACATCTGAAGGAACTCGAGCACAAGCTGCTACTTCACCTTTTATTCTATCAAGATGTTGTTTGAATCGGTAGACCCCGCCATAGACGATCCGGTTGCAATATTTACATTGTACTTTTCTCTGGCCCATGTCCACCGGTGTGTAATGACCCCAAGCAGGATATGTGCTAGGAGGATTTCCAGATGACCGCTCAGCAGCACCTTGGGATGCCATTCCTTCACAACACAAGAAGAGGAGAGATCGCGGAGCTTGTAGTAGTGACCTCGTGGGAGAAACCGAGAGAGAATTCTATGATCGAGAGAGTGGGAGAGAGAGCAAGAATGTTAGGAGGCTCAAAGGGCATTTGTAGAGCCTTAGGAGGGCCTTAGGGGGGGGGGGGTTTAAATAGACCCCCGAGGTCCAAACTACAATGGCTAATTTGACCCCCAACGGCTAGTCAAACTAGCAGTTGGGGGCCGGGTCGGGCCGATCCGAGCCGACCTGGCCCGATCCGACTTGGATCGGCCGATTCAAGTCCTAGACTCGGCCAGGAAACCCGGGATCGGCACGGACTACCCAAAACCGTTCCGACTCGGGCGATCCGTGCCGATCCGAGCAGGGTTTTTGAACCTTGATCGTCACTGTAATCGGTGTGAATCTGTGACCATTTCTATAGTATGTTTTTCCTAATTATTAACGTGAAATTTTATTTCCATTGCAATTGTTCTGTAATTGCAGACATCATATTTCCTTACAGCTTCTTAATTGCTACTACCTAATTGTGGTCTCTTTTAATTGTTACAGCTAAAGACTGCCACGCTTACACTTGTCATTGTCGCATTGCTTATTGTTGCCTTGTCGTCCATTGACTCGGCCCTCTGTTACATACTGACTTTGCTTCTTAGAAGAACAGCCCGGGTACTTTGATCAGTCAACTATGCTCTTCATGTTCATAATGGAAGGTGCTTATAGTTCCTGCTCAAAAGTGCTTTTGGATATGCAAGATGTTTATATTGGCAGATAGGCGGTCAATTCTACTGGTAGTGTTGTGATGAGGAAATAGCTGGCAGTCTGCCA
The DNA here is from genome assembly GCA_030544215.1 of Zantedeschia hybrid cultivar. Taxonomy (NCBI): domain Eukaryota; kingdom Viridiplantae; phylum Streptophyta; class Magnoliopsida; order Alismatales; family Araceae; genus Zantedeschia; species Zantedeschia hybrid cultivar. The sequence goes on along the minus strand of JARZZO010000008.1, from coordinate 54,863,468 downwards.
ATTTCACTTTGCATAAGATGTTAATTTCACTTTGCATAAGATGTTTGCATGTTACTTCATTTAGTGATTTGCCTGTTTTTACCTCGTTTACTTGCTTTCTTTGGAAAACTTTGCCGCAGCTGCTGCAATAATCATCACCAACTGATTTACCTGGTTCATTCATCATCGGCAATCCTTTTTTAGTCAAGTCATGACCAACCTATCAGTGGACAGTAGCCTCATCCTGCTAGGCATCAAATATCGTACACTTGAAATAAGTGAAGTTGCTGATCAATACCATATCAGGTTGAAATATGAGAATAGCCAAAGGTGAACTTACACAAATGGACGAGGTTCCTTCTGAGTGACTGGGTTGCGTTTGGCTGTGCAAGTTTAAAAAAATTATGGAATGATCAGTAAAACATGGATAAAGGCCCAAACATCTCGATAATAGTTTCTGTAAACAAATAAGATTCTGATTCTAAGCAATGCACTTGATTTTTATAGTGCCGCGGTCCCTGCGTGGATTCTGTGGAGCATTTTTTAGGTGCCCTCTGTTACGTCCATTCCAGAAAGTCCAAAGTTTTTGGATAATGGGATTGGTGGAAGAATCAACATGTTCATTTAAAATCTCTTTTCCTCGTTACTAAATGTTTTTAATGAACCTTAGACTTGCAGTTGTACATTGACTCGATGCAGTGAATTTGACCTAGGACTAGGCAAAGGATGGTCTAACATCTCAGATTTTCGAGTGTAATTTTGATGCACCGTGTGGTTCGGATGACTGGTAGGAGTGTTCGTGGTTTGATTTGATCTGTGTTTGAGACAAAATTTTATAAACCAAATCAACCTGCAAAGGCTTGAGACGGAATCAAATCAAATCAAAGTAATTCAGTTTGATTCGGTTGGGCTTGCAGTTGGATCTTTATAATGGGCTGGCCCAATATGAACTGGGCTGTTCTTCAAATAAACAGATGGTTATAACCTCTTTCAGATCACTTATTTCTAGCTAACTCAAGTTTCCACTATTAAACTCAAAAGACTATGTTATCTTGTCATCTTTAAGAATTTATATAAACCTATAATTTTTTTTTTAACATATGGCACAATAGTTTGAAGTCTCAAGAATACCAGAATAATCCAGGTGCGAAACCCACAAGGGCCTTCCAATTGGGAGAGATTTTTGTACATGCAAAGTTTCCATGCACTAATCACCACTTTTAGGAGAATAAGAGAAGAATAAAGGGTTTTATTCTTAGAATAAGACTAATTCTAGTTTGATAGGCGGAATAGGTTATACTGCGTCAAAATTAGTTATTCTGTAGATAAGGAGAATAAGCAATTCCACTCTAGACTCAATAATTGCTTATTCTGCCTATTTCACCGGTAGGCTCTACACCACTATCAAAGTGAAACATTCCATATTCTAAATTAAGAAATTCTGGATAACCTATTCTGTTATCAAAGTGGGGCTAAGGAGTGAGGGGCCAGCCTAACCAACCTGGGCGACCAATTCCGCTCCTAGTGAAAGGGAAGATTTGAATCCCCCACCTCCCTGTGTCCACCGCACTATATGCCGGGAACATATATAAACCTATACTTGTAAACCCCAAGAATAACCCCAAGAAATTTTCATTCATATTATGCCCCTTTTAGACTTGTTTGTTTATTCGGGTTTGTTTGATTTATGAAGGAGGAAAATTGAACCAAATCAAAAAATTTAATCTAGTTCGGTTTCAAATCCAAATTGATTTTTGTGAAGAATAAATTGAACCAAATTAAATTGAATTAATTGAGATTCGATTTGATTATTTGGTATGAACTGGACAATGAACACTCCTATTGACTGGGGAGATATTTTGGTCTCAAATGTGAGTCTAACGCAGTCCTTCATAAGTGAAGCAGAGGTTGATATGGGGCTCGAAAGAAGAGCTAGAAAGCATCCAACGCCAAAGCGCATCCTCTAAGAGGCACCCAGGTGGCCGGTCTTGTGATTTTGTTGGGAGAATGCTAGATGAGTCTTAGCACCTGTCACGTTCTTTTAGGAGGCATCCAGGCACCTCAAAGTGTTTAGGGTTTTCGTTGCGCAGTACCTTGATAGGAAAGTGGAGTAGGCAATTCGGCATCTAGGCATATCTCAGAGAAGAAGCCTTTGATCCTTGACGTATTTTAAAGCTCCAATATGCTGGCATGCCTATGACTTGCTTTTTTCTCTTTAAAAGCATACATATTCTAGCATCTTGAGGTCTGCACTCTCAAGAAATGCATGCAACGAGGGACTGAACAATGCCTTTTCCCTTTCCCCCTTTACGCCCATTGGCCTCCTCTCCTTCTCACTTCTCACACTCCAATCCCTCTCATCCACATCCCCACTCTCTCAAACTTTCAACTTTCCTCCCCTTCCTTCTCGACTTCAATTCTCTGCCTTTTGCTGATGTTGATGAGGTGGCGGCAGCGAGACACGATAGAAGTAGTGGTGAGGATCAATGAGGATGATCCTTGAGAAGATCCAACCATTTTGAAGATGTCCATTGTGAGGTTGGAGGAATATGAGATGCAGATATAGTGAAAATCTCTCCTCCTCTAGGCCACCTAGGCACTTAGAGAAACCTTGATCAACGATATTTTCTCCATGATTTTATGAAAAGAAATATGCTTTCCTTAAGAAATCTCACAATTAGTCCATATAAATGGTGTTGTTCTCACTATGGTCTGGTATTTTAGTGTCTTATAGGGTTAATGCGTTTTTCTTGTGTGTTTTTGGGAGTTTTGGATGTAAAGGAAGAGAACTTCGTTTCTATCTTGCAAGGTTTTGGAAGATTGTTAGAATGCATTGTACATAGATGAGGAATTAGCTGCCCAGATCTACAAGAGGCATCTAGCTCTACAGTTGACTAGGTGGGGATCAAAGGGTCAATGCTCGAAGGGATCTAAGAAAGAAGTGTTTGGCTGGCCACATGTCTTCATGACAAACATGGGGAGTCGACTCTTAAAGATCTGAGTGATCAGACATCTTATTCGGTGAGACATCCTTGTGTTTAGATGTCCTTCACTTCCAAAAATGATTGCATCGAATTTTCTATATTATGAAGGGTCTAGTCATGTTTATGTATCCTATGTTCTTTGATCATATGGTGATTTTCCTTATGTTATGTACATAGTCTCCTATGATGATGACTACGCCAGATATATAGGAGACTCAAGAATGCTTGTTATGACTACGTCAACATTCTAGAATCCCATTACAGAGCTATTGTCTTAACTCAAGATATCTGCTGACTAGATAGTGACTTATACTTTGCAGACTAGATAGTGGCTTATACCCATTTGAGTGCACTTACGACTTAAAGAAGAATACACGTAGAGAGGGTCTCACACGAGCCAAGCCCACCACACTTAACTTTTGATTGTCATAGACAAGAGTAGGTAGGGTTGCAACTTAGGATCGGTAAGGTCCAGTTGGGTCGACCCTAATTTAACTCATGTTAAGAGATCCTCAACCCTAACCCAACAAATTGAACCCTGAACCCAACGTTCTCAATCTTAACTCAACCTATCTAACAATATCTTAACCCCAATCCAACCCGTTCAACTTCATCAATTTGGTTCGGATTGGGTAGGGCCTTAGTAATGCATATTTTTTATTTTTATTTTACAAAGAAATAAATAAATTTATCTATCATTTTATCTTAATAAAATAAGTAAACAAAATAAAGTAGATGCATATTTACATGACTGTTATTTGAAAACATTTTTGTAATTATGTCATAATCTAAGTTCTTGTTCAAAGATATAGCAGTCTAAGTTATCATTATATACATTAATGTCGAGTTAGGTTAAGTTGGTTAGCCTTCAACCCAACCTAACTCATTCAAGGTCAAGTTGAAAGAACCCCCATTCTTAACAGAATCTAACCCATGTTTCGTCAGGTTCAACCTGACCTAACCATTAAGTTGTTTCGTTCGGATTCAAATTGACCCACTCAAAGTTACAACTCTAAAAGTAACATAGTAGGATAGTATAAGGGAGAGAGGCAGTCTCTCTCGATCTCAAAGATGACTCCTTGGTTAAATAGTTATCTTTATCACACATGTAATAGAGTTGGCCACTCTAGGTCGAAGAACGACCAACCTATGATGAGACGTATGGCCACAAATGTTGGATGAAGAAAGTTGCCGAGTTGGTCAAGGAGATCAGCTCATAGCTGCCACCTCCACCTCAATCAACTTTCTATTCTGATTATTTATATATAAAAGTGAATACATCACGGAAATGATGAATGAAGACTCACGAAGAATGATGATTTATGATGACAATGGTAGTAATGGTGATCTTACGAATCATGATTAATATATTTGAATGTGATAATTTATATTTTTTACAAACTTTACGATGATTGTTATGACTATACTATGACACAATATTATGTGGTGTGGCATGGCACACATCCACATTTAATTTTGCTTAATACCTCACATATTGCAATATTGTCTACAATGATATTGGTTGCGTTCAATTCACGGAGAAAGCTTGTTTAGAGCAGCTTCTTCGTTGTTGCCTGCTAGTGTTGTTTTAGTGGGAGGGAGAATGCTATTATACTATGCATTTATACTTCATCAGAGTGGCATATCTCTTTACTTCAGGAAGTGTGCGATGGCATACACTGTACTCCTATTCTTAATTCGACCTATAATAATTTATTTGAACTCGAGTATGTGTGAGCTCCACATATGATCTATGTGATTCCAATGATAATTATGTAATTTAATACTTCTATCATATTGCTTCTACTGTGGGACGACAAATTATATTTATCACAGGTTCATGCAAAACCCTTTGAGACTCCTTGATATGATGATGATGGGCCTTTGCTGGATGCTGATCCTGATCCTGTCACATGTTTTGTTTAGCAGACCCACAGGCATCGAGTCATTACAACTAGACTCCCAATCAAGAGCGTGGGGTTGATCTAGGTCAACCATTAATTCTTCCTTGTACATGTACAATGTTCAAATAATCTTATAATGATTAAGGAAGAAAATAAATATAATTAATAGTAAAATCACTTTGTACAGTGTCTTATTTAAGATTTTGAATTGAATGGCCTAATAATTTAACATGGTATCAGAATATATAATTAGGTTAAAAACCATATACTTTTATTGTCTCCATGAAAATGTCTAAGTTGGCTAGCTTGCGAGTCTAACAAGTCAAGCTCTATCAAACTCATGCCCAACTCATTTCGTTCCCTCAGATCTCTAATGAGTCTGGCTTGCTTGTTTGTTAAGCCCAGCTCAAGTCAATCCTTAGGATTAAGACTGCATTTGTTAAGATAGGATTATATGTAGTCAACTGTAAAGGTGTCTACTTCTCGAGCTGGATCAAATTATAGTCAGGTCAATGTATGTTAATCCAACCCACTGAACCTAGTTTCATCGATGAAGAGGAAACATCACCTGAAAAGAGAAGTAATCACCTCCAAACCCTCCAACAAATAGGAAAAATCGCTGCAAAGGTAAGCATTACTTTTAATATACGTTGCATCAATCAGGCATTCACAAAAATACATGTTAAACCATGATGCATGAATCATAGCTTTTCTTTCACGTTCTTGGGGCACAAACGATGAAAGCAAAACTCAGCCCAAGCAAGAGAGTAACAAACATGAGCACATCCCCTTCCGTTGCGACTCCAGGCATCAGCTGGACTTACCATATTGCTAATGTTGAGGCCAGTCTTACACAGTTATCCTGCAACGACCCAGATTTGGTCAGTGCGTGGCTAATGAGTCCGATCAACGCAGTATAAACAAATGGCATCGCTGCAAAATTACATATAATGCAAGATAGATTTTTTGATGCTAGCTTTTCAAAGGCAAAGCAATTGATATGAAAATGGTGTTGCTTGAAGCACCAAATCAAGGCCTTGAATTGCAGATAACCTTCTATGTATGCATACTGAAGGAAAATTACCCTCGTTGGCTTTGTCTATCTCACCTTCTCAACGGGTCGCACTACATTTATATGTAGCCTTATTTAGAAGAGATGGAGGAAGAGAGAGAGAGAGGACAAAATACTTAACCAGAAGCACAAGGCCTTGTATTTTGATTGCCTGAAACACTTCAGGAATGCACTAAACAGGGCTGAGTAATCCTTGCAACACCATGTTGTGTAGTGCAGACCACTTAGATCTCTCTTTTTCTTTTTTAAGGAATTTTTAACATTTTTTGAAACGTTTGATAAATAATCAGATGGTACATCCAAGGAGTTCGGTTCGGTCTCTAGCCAGCTATAAATATATTTTTTACTTTTTTTATTTACACGTAAATTTAAGATATACTCTCCACCCCTATTAGACCTTAACCTCTTGATAGTTCTATTTATTTTTTCAGCTTCAGATTTAAGCACAAAAAATTTATATAAAGTTTCATTGTTAGTTTTCAACAAATAAATATAACAATAACGAGAACAATCATCAATAAATAAAATAAAATATTTCTTATGATCTCTCATTTATACACTGTTAAATTCACAACAATCAATAAGAACTAATTCTAAAATATTAGAATCTCTATCAACTGATTTGTACACAAATTTCACACTTTTTCTTAGTGTCAATAGTATGCCTAGGAATCATGTCAAGATTGATCATTCTCTTCACAGTATTAAAATTAACATGTTCTAATCTATCATGCTACATATCATATGATTCAATATTATAAGAACAAGTACTAACAGAGTCATCAATATTATTTAGATAAATACGTTTAGTGTGAAATTTAAATGATCCTTCATAAAATAGCTTTTTTCAATAAAGGTTCGTGAATGTAATAAAACAACTTTATTACATTTAAAGGTTAATTCATAACCACTTTGAACTAAGCTAGAGTTGCAAATCAAATTTTGTCAGACCTATGGAACATGATGCACCTTATGTAGTGACATGAACTTTTGTGAAGTAAACCTCAGGTCAACTCATCCTATCCTAAACACCCTGACTGTAGTGAAGTTTCTCATGGTCATGGAAATATCTTCTGCAACCTGATAAGTAAGGAAAGCAGAATAATCAGCACAACAATGTACATTGGCTCATGTATCAACTAACCATTCATTGGGTTGATAAATCATGCTAGTTCAGGTAAAAGGAAACAAACCCATTACTGGAGCTAGCACTGGTGGTCACAACATTGACCTGTGCCTTGGAACTGGACTCATTGTTTTAGTTCTTCTTTTTGTCCTTCCTATCTGGATAGAACTTAGCATAATGTTTGACTTGTCCACAAGCCCTGCAAGGTTTAACCTCATCCTTCTTCCGAATTTTTTGTTTAGGTTTTACTTTGTTCTTCATTTTTAGTTTTTTATTTTCACCTTAGAAGACGAGGCTACTACTACATTCACCTTTGAAGTAAAGTCCATTGACATACTCTTATCTTCATCATTGTATTGCTTCTGATGTTCTTCTTCAATATTAAGGGCAATCATTAGGCCTTCAAGAGATATATTACCTCTCTTGTGTTTCAGTATCATGCCAAAATCTTTTCAACTTGAAGGCAACTTCTTGATGATAGATAAAACTTGAAAGTTCTCAGGTAACGACATATCTCCTTCAACAAGACTATGCAGTAGAATTTGAAATTCATGGGTCTACTCAACCACATATTTTTCCTCCACCATCTTAAAATTTAGGAACTTTCTAACAGTATACTTCTCTAAACCACATTTTCTAGAGTTACATTTTTTATGAAGAGATTTTCATAACTCTTTGGCCGAAGTTGTTAGGAAGTACACATCAAATAGTGCATCTGAGAACATAGATAAAATTCTACCATGATAAAGGTAGCCTTTTGTTTATAGTTTTTTATGGCAACACTATGGGCACGTTCCTCCTGATCATATGAGGGTGGATCTGTCTCTATGATGGAGTATAACCCTAAGATGGTAAGTCAGAATTTTCGTTGCTGCCAACGTTTGAAGTTATGCACAGAAAACTTCTCAGGTTTGGCACTGGCCTCATTAGAACTAGAGATCATAGCATTCATCATGTCTACCAAAGTAATATATTCTCTAAAATTGTAAGAAAAATTCAATTCATAATGGGGAACTATGTAGACAACGGATTTCTAAGATCCAAACTGCATAATAGTATGAAGGAGATCCACAAAGAGTAGAAAGATGTTATCTCGTTGAAGCGCCGACAAGCCAACTAACTTTAGAGAATATATTACCCCCCCAATAGTGCAAAGGGTTGTTGGCAATATTTTTTCAAGATCTAGTAATCACTCGCAGTCCTTGTAGGTGCACTCCAAGACGAAGACCGTCCACGAACTCAACCTCATAAACATAAGAGGATTCTTTGGATGAAAATGGCAAAATCAAGCCACGCAAGGCTGGGACTTGCACCCCCCTACGCGCGATGATTGTGTGCATTGTGTCCACTTAATTGGTTTCCAGCTCGGACTCCGTCGAACCACTTGATTTGGGCTCGGCCCGCACGTACATGTAAAGTCCCTAAATGGTTCCAAGCAAGGAGGAAAGGCCCAACTTTTTTAGATATCCAATATAAGACTAAACATAGCACACAACCAAACCAACGATGAACTATTTGAATTCCAACACAAAAATCAACAAGAGTACAACTTGCTGCCCCGCTAGGGCTATTACGCCTTTTGGCGGTGCTTTTATTAAAAAAACTTTTTTTGAAGTTTTTTTTTTGGTTAGCCCCAACCCACCTTACATGGTCGTACAGTCCAATCTTGGATCTGACAACCCCAAAAAAGATGAAAAACGGAAAATCGACCCTAAATGAACAATAAAAAAGACTTTGGGGTCGGTTTTTGATTTTTTGTTTTTTTTGGGTCATCTGTTCCAAGATCAGACTGTACCACTATGTAGGACACCCTGGGGCTGGACAAAAAAATTCAAAAAAAGTTTTTTCTTTTTTTAACAAAAGAACTATCAGGAGGCATAACAGCCACCGGCGGTGCAGCAATCTTTACTCAAACCAACAATACAAATATAGAATTTCATAATCGCATAGACCTACATGTAATTATAATAAATTTGATAGCTTAAAAGTTGAATTGGTCTTGATGGTAGCATCAGAAAAAGGTCATAATCGATCATGCATTCTCTTTTATTGATTTTTGTGATCTAACTCCAAAAAATCAGAAAAAAATTCTAGATGATGTAGAACTAGAATGTGATTATCTTCCTATTTGTATAGTAAAAAAGAATAATATTAATGAATAATAATGAAATAAAAAATCAAAAAATAAATAAAACAAAAACAGAAGAAAATACTTGGTTGATTTCTTCACAACTCCAAGAACAAATCTTCCTCCATATGTTGCATCCAACCATCCAAGCCATCTTTGTTGAAAACTCAAAAAATATTAAAAGAGGAGAAGACGGGCTGCAGAGGGAGGGAGAGAAGTGGATGACCAAGTAGGAAGAAATCACATGTTAAGTTAAAACTTTTCTTTTTCTTTACAAATCCAGTTTGTGTAATTTTTTGTACTCCTTCATAAACAAATATATTGCACTTAGTTAGCTAAAAACTTTCCATAAGACTTGACCTGGAATTTCACAATAAAAATATATCTTATGTTAGATAAATTTAAGAGAATGATGGGAAAATGTGAATAAATTTTACCAGGGCCTCTAAGAGGAATAAAATTTAAGAGGCTTACTAATTGTGGCAATAATATTACCGGAGATGGACTTAGAGAAGAGTTTTTATGTTTTTAAGGATATGAAATATTTCACATATTAAAAACATTAAGTTCAATTTATTTTCAGTGATCTAAAATGATATCGTAATACTACAACTAAAACAAAATTAAGTCATGAAAGAATATTTTAACTTTTTTTTGTTAATATTATTATTTATTAATTTATTATTTCCGACTCCGAATTAGATTCGCGTTGTTACCTTTTTCACGTCCGGCCGGCATTTTTTCGCACAAAGTTTTCCCGCTCCGGCTCGTCCCTGCCCTTGCTTCCCCAACGTCTCTCCTTGTTCATGGCACCGCCCGAGTGGCGCAGGCGCAGCGGAGGGGGCTGGCACATGAGGGCAGAGAGGAGGAGGAGGCCGGCTCTGAAGGAGGAGTGGTCTAGCGAGAAGAAGACGAGGAGGTCATACTCATCTCCGGTGATGAGGCCCGCTCAGGTTCTTGAACGGGCGCTCGCATTCGGCGAGGAGGTGGAAGAGGGCGAGATCGTAGAGATTAGCGGGGACGGCATCCTTTCCCCTCCTTCTTCCACCCTCACGATGAGCCCCGCCTCCACCCCTGCCAGCTCCTTCCCCAGCGCCGCCGGTGCCAAGTCAAGAACGCCGAGCAGCACCGTTCCTATTCTCCGGCCATTGGCGAGCACGGAGGTTGATGCACGCGAGGCGCCCACTTGGCTCCCTCTTCAAGGGCGCCATGTGGCCACACCCGGCGCTGTCCTGCCTTGTTCAGGGGAGCTTGAGCGGAGGCTGGAGGCCGTCTTGGGCGGCTACCGGGGACGGTTCCAGGCGGGGTCGATCGATGCCCAGAACCTGGGCGGCTTGTTCGGTAACTACGGGTCCTTCCTCCTCCTTCCCCAAGCTGGAGAGCGTTTGCCCGCCCCCAGGCGGGTGCTTCCCCAGGGCGATGTCACCAAGAACACAGCGGCAATGGCGGCGGGCCGACCTCGGCGGCCTCCCAATCCCTCGGCCGGCAGCACCCGAGCACACCAGAAGCAGGGGATTGCGAAGGCCTCACGCCCCTCATTGGACCCACTTGGCGCGGCATTGGCGGCGGCTCGCCTGGCCCTTGTACGGCACGACAAGAAGAGGGGTTCTCTCGATGCCAGCAGTAAAGGCGGCTCCTTGGTGCACATCCCCGCGGCTTCCGCTGCCCCTGCCTCAGGGCACCGTCGTTCTCGTCTGTCCAGTGCTGCATCAACTGGGAGAAGTGGCTGGGGAGATGGTGGGCTCGAGCAGCGTCTGGAGGTTGTCTTCGGCAACTGCCGGAGACGTTTCGAGGTGGGTCCGATCAACGCGGGCAACCTGGGCGCCATGTTCGGGCGCTACGGCACCTTCCTGCTCGCCATCTGAAAGCAGGCTGTAACAGGGAGGGGGTGGGGAACTTCGTAGCAGTCTCTCTTTTGTTTCCTTTTTTGGGGTCACAGCAGTTTTACTACCATTGCTTTGCAATGTACCAAGTTTCTTGTTGGCATTGCTTCGTGTGATCCTGGCATCATTTTTGTAATCTTTTACAGATTCCTGATGTATAACGTGGGTGATGTTTTGTAAACACATATGATGTTACGTAAATACATTCTTCTCACATATTCCTGTAATGTGTGATGTATTATGTGTCTCCTTCCACTTTGGCTGTTAGAGTTTTTTTTTTTTTTCTTCGTATGGTATCTAAAACTGTTCTCAACTTCTCATGAAGTGACACCAATGGATAATTTGATCCTTAAAACATAGGTATGAGTTTTAAAATCTCTGATCTTAAAAGAGACTTTTGAAACAGCATAGGTGATAATAGAAGACATATGGTGGTATTTAGTGAAATATGGTGGTATTATCACCAGTGCCATATGCCAACGCTAGACAGCAGATATCCCGGCATATGGCCGCCGCTGCAACGGTCCCTTATGCAGCTACATCACCTTAATCGCTAAAAAAGGAAATTTATTTGATTTCACGTTCTGAGTTTTTGTGTACATGTTCTCTGATCAACTTTTCTCTCCAGGCACTGCATGTTTCATGATTTGTATGTTACCATTTCCCTCCCAGATACCTGAAATGGGGCAATTTTGGCCACAAAAGGTCTGATACAAGTAGGTTTTCTTGGCTCAAATTGTTTGTGCAGTCTCTGGTCTTCACAGTCTTTGTTGGTATGGTTTAAAATTTTCCTTTTTCAATTTTTTTTTTTTTTTTTTTTGTCTTTGCTGGTTTGGTACAATTCTAAGCTTCCATTGTGTTAATGTATGTTTCGATTTCTTGCGACTTGCCGAAGCATGAAATAGATTGCGCAGTTTATAGCTATTACATACTATGTTGTTTTCACATGCATCTGTTGTAACTGATTTTGAATGTACGGCGAGGAATTTTACAATGTTTTCATGCTCGCATACTCTGTGTCATATTTTCTACAAGACTCGAATGGTATAATTACTTAGTATTCATGTGAGATTTACTTTGATAGTAAATGTTAATGAATGTCACCTGCGCAATTCCTGTCAGATTGGCAAGGATGTGTGCACATCATTGTTAAACTTTTCTTCATTCCCCTTTCATTTGTCCAATTGTGCATGGATATGGTTTTCTCTTGTCACTTGATGTTCCCTGTTTTGTCTCATTTCTTGGCCGTTCTGGCAGATGGCCCTCATTGATAGTAGATACATAGGAAGCCACAGCAAAAAGTACACTTCCTTAAAAGTTTGTTATTAATGGCAGCTTGATTTGGTGGTGAGATTCCTTTGTGATTGTGTGATCAAATGGGACGTGGCCTTACATGGAGGAGCCCAAATCTTTTCTGTTTGTAATTTCGCAATTAGCTGCGTGCACTTCTTTGGTGTGGGGCATCAATTTTTGGTATTGAGCTTTTTGTGTGCGTGTGTGGAGGCGGCCAAAGCTTTTCTGTAATTTGTAATTTCAAAAGTAGGGCTGCACGCACTTCTTTGATGTGGGGCATCAATTTCTGATGTAAAGTTTTGTGTGTGCATGCAAGTGTGCATGCGCCTGCATGTGTGCATGCGCCTGCATGTGTGCATTTGTACGTGTACATGTAGGCAGGTGGGCTATCCACTGTCCGAAAAATGCTGTTTGAGAAACTAGGTAGAACTGTGAATATTTGGGGCCTTTTCAACATGTTTGTTCTTGTTAAATGGTTGCCTTATATGTATTGCATAATTGAGGGACTGATCTTAGAATATCATTTGCTCTGTACCTTATTGTTTCTTTCTTTTGTCCCTTACGGGTGGGAGAGTTGGATAACGCACTTCACAGGTAACTGTGAGGTCACGATATCGAATCCCAACCTTTGGACATACCTGCAGCAGGCTGGTACCTGGGGTTCATGTGAGTTCAGACCTTACAGACTTCACCAGGCCAGTGGGGCCTAGTGCCTGAGAGATGTTTCGTGAACATACAGCTCTGGGTACTGCGGATGCATGGCTAGATCTCCCGTTAGTCAGCAGTGCTCAATGAGAGGGATCCACCGAATAACATTTGATAATATTAACCGTGTTATAGATAACATTGTTATCCTCATATCCACCAAATGAAACTGCAACGTATGATTCTTGTTTCTTGTGCTGGGGTCAAATCCATGGTCATCTTTTTAGGTGAACAGCCTAGTCAGTTGAAGTATATAGAGGAGGCCAGGTTTCCAAAGCACAGTTTGTATACTTACTTCTCACTACCTGATAAGTTATGCTTATTCTTGTAAATCTGATCCCAGTTCTGACATCTGTTTGTCTTCTCATATAAAGGAAGAACATCACAAGCACAAACACCAGATCACTGGCTGGATAGATGCTTTTAGTGATATATTTGTCTACATCTGGGCAATAGAGAAATGCATTCTCAACTCCAATGCTTGTATGGACTAGAGAAAATGATCCGCATGGCAATAAACCTCTTTGGGATTCCCTGGTCATGCAGATTTAACAAAAATCGCTTGGAAAAATAAATTAATTACACACTGTCTATATACACTTCATACCTGGCCATAAATATCTCAAGAATTATTCTTATAGAACCAAACTAGTGGGAATGTCACTAACTGATGTTGGAAGAAGCTTATTGAGATCCATTGTACATCCATCTTTTAACCAAAAAATCTTTATATTTGAAGCCTAGATCATATTTGACTCTTCTATCTAGCAAATCAGCATTTGTTTTGATGGAGTGCTACCTCACTATGACTTGCTAGAGCTGACTAATATAGAGTGACCATCTGCAGCAATCTGAAACAACATTGCCACCCTGAAATTTGATTGTCCCATAAAAAATGTACAAAATGATGGAAGTGGCATGACATGTGCTGTCTGCTATTTCAAATTTTACTTTAAAATAATGAGATATCACATCATTTTGATGTGACCTATATCATTTCTTCCAATACTTGAAGTCGTGAACATAGAACTGAGTGGACATGGGCCTAAAATGCTTCAGCAAAAGAATCCCTGGTTGAGAGGGATTCATCCTCAAGTCCCACGTTTTTATTCTAGTGTATCATGAGAAGTGGTTAACCTATCTAGAAGAAAGTTGATGAGACAACCGATGAAGGTTGATCTTACAATAATTTAATGATGTAGAGTGCAGAGGCTTATTCAACACCTTTAGTTTCTAATGGTGGTGAGGAACTTGGTCATAAAGCCGTTCCAATTCAATGTAAGCTGTATGATGGCCTCCACAAAATTGAATAAACCTTTTTTTGCATTATATTGAAAGATTGGAGAATAAACCTTGTTGATTTCTTGTCTTCTTTCGGAAAAATAGGATGATTCTCCTTGAATCCAAGTTCCTTCTATTGACGACCACAATGTGATTTAACCTGATCATACGTTTGATGATACATACTCCGGCCTCTCAGTATTATTTGTTGGCATATGGGTCAATTGACATTAGACTGATAGCCGACCGAAAAACTATAGCCAATTTTCTAGAGTCCACATCTCTAGTCCCATGTCTCACATATGTGAAAGACTCGGTAATGATGAAGATGATGATATTTAAAAGTGCCAATGGGCTGGGCTGATAGAAGCAATTGCCCATATGGTTCTTTTGAGACAGCATGGACATGGACTAAGGCCTCGTTCCGTTTTTGCCAACAATGCTGGACCAGCTTGGAAAAGAGCTTGCAATCAATCCCTTTCATTCCCCTCCCCAATCTAGTGTAATTCCTGCCGCTGCTCCTCGTTTTCAACCTTGACCTCCAGCTACACTTTGTGGGGAGAGGGGATGGGGTTCCATCACTCAAGTCTCCAGCAACCAGTGCATATCGTGTGATGTAGCTGAAGCTATCACGACCGGATTCCGAGGCTGGAATCCGAAGATGGAACCCGAAGTTGGATCGGATCAGTGAAGAGGACTGACGGGGATCCGGAACGAGGCGAGGGTGGAAACGGGGCCGAGGATCCGAAGCCGAGAGGTGCCCGGGCAAAGGCTCGTTGGGAGCGTAGCCGAGACTCCTTCGGACGAGTCGGACCAGCCTGCGGAACGCGTGGCCGAGACTCCTTCGGGCGGGGCGGACTAGCCTGCGGAAGGCGTGGCCGAGACTCCTTCGGGCGGGACGGACCAGCCTGCGGAAGGCGTCGAGACCGGAGGGAGAAGACCCGAGGTCGGCGGCCTAGACCGACTCGGAGAATTCGGCGAAGATTCAAACCGAAGCCCCTGCAGAAGGAGGAAAAGAAGAAGAAGAACCGGTCAGTAGGAGTCCCGGGCTTCGGCCCTAAGGAACCCCCTCCGACGGCTAAGTTAGCTTTTGAAGATGATTCGATTAAGAAGAGAAGAAAGAAGAAGCAACTTTAATGCTTTTTGGACTGTAGTCCTTGGGTCGAGAAGACATATTTTTGGTAATAAATAGCCGTGTATAAAGGATAGAGGTTGCTTAGTGGTGGCAACCGATATAAGACTATGTTTCGGTTTACTGATAAACCGCTATAACGCCTAACCCTCCTACCGGAGTGGGCTGGATACGGCTATTAGGCCGAAGGGGGTTGGGCTGCTGATGAGCCTGATGCCGCTTGGTGGGCTGAAGCCTATTGGGCCGAGGGCCGCTGGGCCGCTAACGGACCGAAGGCTGTTGGGCCGCTAATGGGCCGAAGGTTGTTGGGCCGCTGACGGGCCGAAGACCATTGGGCTGCTTACTGGGCCGAGGGTTGCTGGGCCGCTAATGGGCCGAAGGCTGCCAGTGGGCCTTTTACTGCTGTTGTTGGACTGATCTCAGTGTTGGGCTTGTTTTAATGGGCCGAATTGGATTCTGCCTCATCACATAGCCCCCCATTCTTGTCGTCCTCAGTTTCATGAGATGGCGAGAGTAAAGTCCGAAGCCTTTTTTGGAAAAATAACACGGCAGGTGCTTCGTCTGAAACCTTTGCTCTGCTTCGTTGTAGAAAGGAACTCTTTGGTCGGCCGAGGGTTGGTGACAATCAGCCTCCTCTTAGGCCGGGACCTCGTTACTGGTACCTTCGTCTCAGGCCGAGACTTAACGAAGGATGTCTTCGTCGTCGGTTACGAAGGGACGAGTCTTCTGAATGTGTCAGAACTGAAAAAAGGACGGAAAAGACGTCGAGCTTCCCGTCTGAACAATCGTGTCGTGAGAAACACAGGACATGCGTTGCACATCTGGCCGTCTTGCCGAAAGCACAAAAAGATCCTGGCCGTTAACAGTGATCACGTGGATCGCGGGTCACTTCGGCTCTCTGCCCAAGATTTCACTTGGATCGCCGCCTCTCTTGTTTTTGGCACAAGGATCGGGACACGTGGCGAGCATCCGGATGGCTAGCTGAAGGGTCGGGCCGCTCCCGGCCGTTGATTGCCTTCTCTCGATCCGGTAGCCCGCCTGTCATCATGCCGAAGGACGGGACACGTGTCGCGCATCTGAGTGGAGTGGTGCCGAAGAGGGGGAAGATCTCGGCCGTTGATTCAGCGCGAAATGCCTTCAACCTTCCCTATAAATAGGAGCCCCTCTCCCCAGGGCACTGTTTCGCTTTCTTCTTCTCCAGGCGCCTGTGCTTCCCTGCAATCCGCTCCCGAATTTCTTGCTTTCGCCAGCGGAGAACGAGCCATCGAGGTCGTGCGAGGATTCCCTGTCCGTTGCCGGGGAACTTCCCATAGTTGGAGAGGCTTATTAGCAGTCGGGGAGACTCTCTTTAGAGGGTAAGCCTCAATTCTCTTTCTCCACTCTATTGATACATGTCCAGTAGCTCCGCCTCGGTCGAAAGTAGCTTTTCGACCGAGGGAGGTTCCTCCTGCTCCTCGTCCAGACCCCCCGAGTCTTCCTTATCATCTCCCTTTTCTTCCACTTCTTTTGCTTTTGCTACGGCGGAAGAGGCTGAGATGTCTCAGGCTGAGGAAGCCGAGGCGGTTCCGGCTGTTGCCGAACCTTCTACCTCCGGTCGTCGCCCGGCCGAGAGGGTTTCGGACGTGGTGAGTGCCCTTGACCTTGACACCCTCAAGGTCATTTATCACTATTACCAGTTTCCGTCCTGGATGACTCCCGTTCGGCCCGAGAAGGAAACCAGGGCCAACTCTGCCCGTCCGGGTAGTTTCTTTATTTATGAACAGAGCTTTCGGGTGGGCTTTCGTCTTCCCCTTTGCTCCTTTGTCATCAAACTTCTTTGCTTCTCTGGATTGGCTCCGTCCCAATTTTTTCCGAACTCTTGGCGGACCGTCTACGCTTTCTTGGCAGCGCACTCTTATCTTGATGTCGCCCCCTCGGTAAATGTCTTTCGCTACCTCTTCAAGATTCAGCCGCAGGGGAAATCTTGTTGGTATAGCTTCGTCCCCCGCTTCGGCCGGGGTATTTTTTTTGGGAAGCCCTCGTCCATTCATAACTGGAAGAAGGGCTTATTCTTTGTTACCCTTCCGGAGAAGGAGAATAGCGTTTGGCCCTTTCCTGTTGAGTGGGCGCCTTTGGCTGAGGGCCTCTCTGATCCGCCTTCCCTCAACCCGGAGCAGCTCAACGTCGTGCACCTCTTGGAAGGCGATGCTCCGTATGATATTTCAGAGTTATTCGAGGACGAGGAGAGGCTCGTGCAAATGGGAGTTTGGCCAGATCCGACGATCTCTCCTCCTCGAGCCTTCCCTTACCTTCCTCTCGAAGGTATTCCGGGAGAGGCCGATGGAGCTGCTGCGGTCGAGTCCCCGGCCAAATCCCTTTCGACCGAAGAGGGCTCCGAGGCCTCGGCCGAGGGAGCCGCTGCGGTCGAGTCCCCGGCCGAAGCCCTTCCGACTGAAGAAGGTTTTGAAGCCTCGGCCGAGGGTGAGTCGGGCTTGAGTCGAAGAAAGTTGTATGCTTTAATTTGTTGCTAACCTTCTTTCTTTTTTGCCCGCAGAGATGACTGGACTTCAGGGACTACTCAGCCGACTCTCCAAGCAATCCGGTCAGTCTCAACCATCCCAGCCGCAGGCGGCGGAAGAAGGGGCGGCAGAAGGAGCTGTGGTCCCGAGTGCCCGGGCCACAAGGCAGACGGCGGCCTCGGTTGAAGGTCGTGCTGCTACTGCTGCGCTCGAAAGAGAGCGGCAGAAGGGGAAATCGGTTACCCGAGGGGGCGGCCGACCCGCGAAGAGGGGCCGGGCAGATGATCCCGGCGAGAAGGAGTCCGCCCCTGCGGCTAAGAGGCCGGTCGCGACGCGCGGCGCTCCACTCTCGACGCCCCCGGAACCGCAGAGGGGCGACTCTCCTTCGGCTACTAGGGTCGAGACGGAGGGTATTTCATTTCCCTTTAGGGCAGCCGGGACTCACATGTCCCGAGAGTATAGGCACGAGCCCTGGCGCCCGGACGTGGGGGTCTTCGCGGACGGGAGTCTGGAGGACTCCCAGACGTGCTTACGCCTCGTCCTAGGCTAGACCCTGCCGATGGCCGAGGACGAGATCAGGGAGCTTTCTTCGGAAGGCTTATCTTCTCAGTGCGTTCGGTACGCTGTCCAGGTAAAAAGTCCTTGTCCTTATCTTTGTTCATCGCTTCCTTCTACTAGCTCGGGCTTATCTCTCCTTGTCGTAGGCCGCGGTCATGTGCGGAGCTATGGCTCGCTGCCAGACCGCCATTTAGCAGAAGCTCCTGGATATCTACCGAGCTTCGGATCAGCTGGCCTCGGGCAAAGTAGCCGCGGTGCACCGCGATCTGGGGGCAAACGTTGATGTTCTCCTAGGGGCTAATGCTTGGATGCGGGCCGAGCTGGGAGAGCAGAAGGAGTTGATCCGCACCACCTCTGAGGCCAAGATAAAGGCCGAGCAGGAGAGGGAGAGGGCTGAGAAGGAGCTGGAGAAGGCTCGAGCCGAGATCGCGCTTCTTAAGGCCGAGATCCAGGACAAGGCCGAGGAGCGGGCCAGGTTGCGTCTCCGCTACGCCGAGGAGGTCTCGGCTCTGAAGGCGGATCTAGAGGCCAAGGCTAAGGAAGTCGAAGACGCTGCTTGCACAGCTGTGGCAAGCTATAAGGCCGGCCCGGATTTCGCCGAGGAGATAATGGAGGCTCGGGTCCAGGCCGCCTTGTCTGTGTTTGCTTTGGGGCTGGCTATTGCTCAGAAGGCGTGTCCGGCCATGGACTTGACCGGTATCGGCTACCCAACGGACGAGGAGGGTGACGAGCTTCTGGCCTGGTGAGGAAAACTTAAGGCCAAAAGAGCTCCGGCTCTTGCGGAGGGCGATGCGGCCGTTCCAGTTCCAGTTGAAGCTTCTCCTCCAGCATCTCCCGGCCAGACTCCTGTCGATGTAGACGGCGACGATGCCGAAAGCTAGCACGGGGGCTTGTCCCGATTTTTTGTGTTTTGCCTTTTTGAGATGCTGTGGCCAGGCGTATGGCCCATTTTGTACTTGTTCACATATATGAAAAGTATTTTGCTTTTACTTACATTTGTTTCTGTGTTCTGAATGAATGACCGAGTCTGGCTCTCCTTGTGGCCGAGGCCATGCTGCTTCTTATACGGTTCATATGGCCGAAGCCAATCCCGGTACGGATTGTATGGACTTAGAGAATAATGCCGCTGCCGATACGGTTTGCATGGCCGAGGCCACTCCCGGTACGGTTTGCACGAACTTAGAAAACCATGCCGCTCCCGATACGGTTTATATGGCCGAAGCCACTCCCGGTACGGTTTACACAGACTTAGAGAATAATGCCGCTCCCGATACGGTTTGCATGGCCGAAGCCACTCCCGGTATGGTTTACACGGACTTAGAGAATAAAGCCGCTCCCGATACGGTTTGCATGGCTGAAGCCACTCCCGGTACGGTTTACACGGACTTAGAGAATAATGCCGCTCCCGATACGGTTTGCATGGCCGAAGCCACTCCCGGTATGGTTTACACGGACTTAGAGAATAATGTCACTCCCGATACGGTTTGCATGGCCGAAGCCACTCCCGGTACGGTTTACACGGACTTAGAGAATAATGCCGCTCCCGATACGGTTTGCATGGCCGAAGCCAGTCCCGGTACGGTTTACACGGACTTAGAGAATAATGCCGCTCCCGATACGGTTTGCATGGCCGAAGCCACTCCCGGTACGGTTTACACGGACTTAGAGAATAATGCCGTTCCCGATACGGTTTGCATGACCGAAGCCACTCCCGGTACGGTTTTACACGGACTTAGAGAATAATGCCGCTCCTGATACGGTTTGCATGGCCGAAGCCACTCCCGGTACGGTTTACACGGACTTAGAGAATAATGCCGCTCCCGATATGGTTTGGATGACCGAAGCCACTCCCGGTACGGTTTACACGGACTTAGAGAATAATGCCGCTCCCGATACGGTTTGCATGGCCGAAGCCACTCCTGGTAACGTTTTACACGGACTTAGAGAATAATACCGCTCCCGATACGGTTTGCATGGCCGAAGCCACTCCCGGTACGGTTTTACACGGACTTAGAGAATGATGCCGCTCCCGATACGGTTTGCATGGCCGAAGCCACTCCCGGTACGGTCTACACGGACTTGGAGAATAATGCCGGACATGATACTTCGAAAAAGAATTTTAGTCATGACTTCCGGCTAAATCTCGGGGGAAATTAACTTACATGAAGTAGCGCCGAAGGCGTTCCACATTCCAAGTACGAGGGAGAGGTTAGCCCGAAAGGGTTTCCGACCGATAAGCACCTCGTCGGATTACTTCCCTTATGCGATAAGGTCCTTCCCAGTTGGGAGAAAGCTTCCCCGCGGCTTCGGCTGGCTTAGATGCGTGAGCATTCCTCAACACGAGGCTCCCGGCTTCAAAGCTTCGGGGCTTCACTCGAGTGTTGTGGTATCTTGCCATGCGCTGCTGATAAGCCGCCAGCCGAATACGAGCTTGATCCCTTATTTCTTCTATAATATCAAGATGATCTTTTAGGGCTTCCTCATTGGTTTCCGGATTATGAGTGAGAACTCTCGGCAAGGGAAGGCTGACTTCGATAGGAATGACGGCTTCTACCCCATAAGCCATGCGGAACGGGGTTTCGCCGGTTGGGGTTCGGCTTGTAGTCCGATAGGCCCACAGAACGCTTGGCAGCTCTTCCACCCATCGGCCCTTGGCCTTGCCGAGGCGAGTCTTCAATCCTTGTAAGAGACTTCGGTTAGTGAACTCGACTTGGCCATTTGTCCGAGGGTGTGCTACCGACGCAAACTTGTGGAGGATGCCGAAACTGGCACAGTTGTGCTTAAACCGATGGCTATTGAATTGTTTGCCGTTGTCTGAGATAATTTCCCGAGGGATGCCGTATCGGCAAATGATGGACTTCCATACGAAGTTCCAATCGTTGCTATCGGTTATGGATGCGAGGGGTTCGGCTTCTACCCATTTGGTAAAATAGTCCACCGCCACAATAAGGAACTTCCTCTGGCCGGTGGCGACGGGAAAGGGCCCCAGGAGGTCAATTCCCCACTGGGCGAAAGGCCAGGAGTCTGATAAAGGAGTTAGAAGGGTTGCTGACTGGTGGATGAGGGAGCTGAACCTCTGGCATTGATCGCAGCGGCGGACGAGGGCGGTTGCGTCCTCTCGGAGTGTCGGCCACCAGTATCCCTGCCTTAAGAGTTTATGAGCCAAGGCCCTTCCTCCCGCATGTGCTCCGCAGACCCCTTCATGTACCTCCCGAAGTGCATAATCCGCTTCGGCCGGGCCGAGGCATCGCAAGAGTGGTCGGCCGAAGGAGTTTTTATATAGTAGCCCGTCTAGGAGGAGGAAGTGGGAAGAGCGTTGCCGAATGCGTCTTGCTTCCTTTGAATCGGACGGGACTTCTTTATGAAGAAGGAAAGCGACTAGGGGAGTCATCCAGGTCTCTGCTTCTGATTTGCATGACCTCGGATTCTTCGAGACTTGGCTCGGCCAGTTCTTCTAAGAGGATCATTCGGCCACCTCCCCCGTCCTGAGTTGACGCTAGCCGGGAAAGAGCATCGGCTCTAGCGTTTTCGGCCCGAGGGATCCGCACAATTTCATATGACTTGAATTGAGCAAGGATCTTGCGGGTTACCTGGAGATAGGACGTCATTATTGCATCCCGTGCCTCGTACTCCCCGGTAACTTGACTGGCGATTAGCTGAGAGTCGCTGAATGCCTTTATATTCTGCGCGCCGAGCTTTCTAGCGGCCCGAAGGCTGGAGATGAGGGCTTCGTATTCGGCGGCATTGTTGGTAGCGGGGAAGGAGAAGCGCAGTGCATACTTTGTGATGACCCCTTCCGGAGACGCCAGGATCCATCCGGCGCCGCTACCCATAGAGCATGCGGACCCATCGACATAGAGTCGCCACTCTTCCGCCGAAGGTGGAGGAACCGAAGTGCTTTTGGCCTCGGGTGTAGTCATAACTTCCGGCCGAGTAGCCGAGGAAGCTTCAGGTGTGAGCTCGGAGATGAAATCAGCCAAAGCTTGAGCCATTATTGTCGTCCGTAGCCTGTAACAGACATCAAACTCTCCCAGTTCGATTGCCCATTTTGCCAGCCTACCGGATACCTCGGGCCGGGAGAGGACTTGCCTCAAAGGCTGATCAGTGAAGACCTTTATTGAATAAGCGAGGAAGTAACACCGAAGCCTTCTTGCTGACGAGACGAGTGCTAAAGCCAGTTTCTCAAGAGCAAGGTACCGAAGCTCTGCTCCTTGGAGGACTCGGCTTATGTAGTAGACAGGCTTCTGAATACTGTCTTGTTCCCGGACGAGGACGGCACTGACAGCTGTTTCAGACACCGCGAGGTAGAGAAACAACGGCTCTCCATGGACCGGCTTGGATAGGACGGGAACGTTGGAGAGATAGACCTTCAGCTGCTCGAAGGCCGATTGGCACTCGTCAGTCCAGGAAAAGTTATTGGTCTTCTTCAATAGTTTGAAGAAAGGAAAGCAGTAATCCGCTGCCCTTGACATGAAGCGGCTTAAGGCGGCAATTCTTCCGTTCAGCTTTTGGACCTCTCGGACGTTGGCCGGAGGGTGCATTTGAATGATAGCCGAGACCTTCGCGGGATTTGCTTCCACCCCTCGGCGAGTGACCATATAGCCGAGAAACTTTTCGGAGGCCACGCCGAAGGTGCACTTAGCTGGATTTAGCTTCATTTTATATTTGCGCAGAGCAGAGAATGTCTCGGCCAAGTCAGTCAGATGGTCTGCAGCGACGTGGCTTTTCACCAGCATGTCGTCGATGTAGACTTCCATATTACGGCCGAGCTGTGGAGCAAATATTCTATTGATGAGTCGCTGATATATGTTGCTCCGGCATTCTTCAAGCCGAAGGGCATCCGGGTATAGCAGTATAGACCGAGATCAGTTGTGAAGCTAGTCTTGCTTTCATCCTTCGGATGCATTCGGATCTGATGGTAGCCTGAGTAGGCGTTGAGGAAGCTAAGTAGCTCGTGGCCGGAGGTTGCGTCCACCACCTGATCTATCCGAGGCAGCGGGAAGCTATCCATCGGACATGCTTTGTTGAGGTTGGTGAAGTCCACACACATCCGCCACTTGCCATCTTTCTTGGGCACCATTACCACATTGGCAATCCAGTCAGGATGGTGTACCTCTCGGAGATGCCCAGCGTCCAACCCCTTTTGTACTTCGGTTTGGATGGCCGTCCTTCTTTCCTGATTGAAGGTGCGCCGCTTTTGTTTGATTGGGGGCTGGTTGGGATCGACATGCAGCCGATGCTCCGCTAACTCCGGGTCGACTCCAGGCATGTCTGCAGGAGACCAGGCGAAGACGTCGAGGTTCTCTTTTAGGAACTCGGCAAGTCTTTCGGCCTCAACCTTCTATAAGCCGGAGCCTATCATAAGAGTCCGACCTTCTCCTCCCGGAACCGGGATGGCGCTAAGTTCCTCTCTTGGGGATGCTTCGGCCGAAGATTCGATGGACAGGGATTCGGCCGCAGCCTTCCCTTTAACCGAAATCATATAACACTGCCGAGCTGCTTCTTGATTCCCCTTAGCTTCACTGATTCCATGACTGGTATGGAATTTCAGCTTTTGGTGGAAGGACGAGGGTACAACTCCGATTCCGCCGATTAGCCTTCGGCCAAAGATGGCGTTGTAGGCTGAGTCGACCTTGACAACGGCAAAATCCGTTTCGACGGTTAACTGCCGAGGAGCTGAACCTATAGTTACGGGGAGCTGGACGATGCCTTTTACTCGGTAGGGCGAACCGTTAAAACCGAATAGAGGCCCCCGGTGAGGCTTCATATCAGCCTCATTCAAGCCCATTTTTACAAAACAATCGTAAAACAATACATTTGGGGCACTTCCATTATCGACGAAGATACGATGAACATCGTAGCTATTTATTACAACATTTACAACGAGGGCGTCGTCGTAAGGAACCTGAATGTCGGTCAGATCCTCTTGGCCGAAGGTAATGTCTTCATGACGAGACCGCTTCGGCTCGACATCGACCGCTGCTACTGTTGAAGTGCTGAGCCGACGACGCCTCGGCCCCTCTCCCGGTCCTCCAGATATCATCATAATTGACCCAGCACTGGGTCGCTGGTGCGATGTTTCTACCGCGGCCGAGGTGACCTTCGGCTGAGGAGGGGCTTCTTTATCCGGGATTTGACGTGGCCTGGCTGCTTCAGGGACGTCCTGATTCTGTTGTTGTTGAGGCTGATCTCGCCGGTACTGTGGCAGTCGGCCCTCTCTAATGAGGCGATCAATTTCCTCCCGAAGGTGCCGGCATTCGTCAGTCGAATGGCCGATTTCCCAATGGTATTCACAATATTTGCGGGGGTCCCTTCGGCGAGGATCAGTCTTGATGCGCTCCGGCTGCCGGAGCATGCCTTTCACCTCCATAAGCATTCGGGAAGGGGGAGCAGGTAGCGGCAGGTACCGCGGTTGCGGATCCCGTCGCTTGTCTCGGTCCTATTCCTCCCTCCGATATCGCTTGCGAGAGGGTTCCTGATGTAACGACCCGCCATCCTATGACCGGAGACCCGGTCACTAAATGGATGTCGGCCCATTAACTGCGGGTTCACACCCGGATTTCACACAACACATCTGGAGGAGTAAGTGCTAAACAAGACTATATATGACAATCACACGGACTACAAAGGTATAACAAGTGCGCAGCAAGGAAAGTAATAATGTCCGTATACAGTCCAACAATAATTACATGTCCAACAATTAAATAAGTACAGGCAGAAGGAAAGTACAACAACATCGGGGCATACCCCGGAACAAAGACAGCTGCTGGTCCGCACACCAAGAAGACACCACGCTTCCGCTCGCCACGAGGTCCACACCTGAAACAGCAGGGAGTGAGCCACACCAGAAATGGGCTCAGTAGGGATCATCCGATCCCCCGCCTCCCACTCACACACCCACAAGTGCAACAACAGGAATATATGGCAATTAAGTAAAGCAGTAAACATAGCACTCAACCTGATAAGAACCGTACGATAAGCAGTGTAACAAGAATAGTACCAAGTAACCCGAAGAACCCAACACAAAGTCACGTCTCACAGTCAAAGTCCACGAAGCGACTGAACCACACTGTCGACCGAAGTCAAACGTCGCCTCCCAACACTACCACTACTGCTCACGCCTGTCCACCCCTACAGTGTTCCGGGGCACTGTAGGGTGAGGCAGTGAGCCAAACTAGGACTACCTGGACTCAGTGTACTGCCACTGTCAGCTACGTGTGCATACAAGCAGTCTAGACTACTGTCCTACCACCGGATTGCCTCCACGCTAGGCCTCAGCGCTTCCAGGAGGGCCCTGGGGACCGGCGAACCCCCGTCAAGCCGAAGCTACAGGAACTACCCACAAACCCAACTCTCCCGGGCTGCGTCAGGCCAAAGGGCTAAGGGTACCACTCGTAACCTTGATCAAAGGTCACATCAGGCCCGATGGCTAAAGGGTAAACCAACTCCCACCAGTAACACCACCAGCTCCACAGCGAGAAACACGCCAGAAGCTGTCACGACAACCAAAGGAAACCCCGACCCGCTGAGACCAAACAGCAACCCCTCGGATAGCACACCAGCTACTCCGGCCCGACGGGCTCAAGGTGGTTCTGCTTCCCTCAGCCAAAGGTAAAACACAACAAGCACCCCTCCTTACAGACACCATGGCCCTTCTCCCATTAGCCCACGGTGACAAACGGAAACCACAGTCATTCCGAATCCATATTCGTACAAGCACACACACACAACATGATTCCATTCGTACAGTAAACCTCTGTCTCAGCGTACAGTTGAAGCACACACACATAGATGATGAAATCTCATTCATGCAGAAGTCCTCAGTCTCAGTATACAACTCAAAACATGCATCTGAACCATCCCCCCGTGAAATATACATGAAATAACAGGATTTAAGCATCTCTGTCTTGAATCGCGTCGACCAAGGTCGACGCCATTCAAGACCCTCAGATAGGTTTATTAAAAGCCGGATTATCCCTTAAAACGCGTCCACTAGTGAAGCCGTTGTTTAAAACGCGTCGGGGTCGCCAGACGCCATTCAACCCAGAAATCTAGTATTGCAGAACCCTTAAACGGGGGCATTTCCTGCCTAAATGGCGTCATGATGGCCCGACGTCCTTCTGAAAGGCGTCGTCCATCCATGACGTCATTTAGCGCCAGAACCCCTAACTCAGGAAACCTCGAACAGGGAGGTTTCTGCCCTAAAACGCGTCGTACTGACCCGACGTCTTTCGGAAAGGCGTCGACCAGGCACGACGCCATTTAGTGCCAGAAACCAGGTTTCCTGGTTCGAACCGAGGGTTTCTCCCTTGAACCCCAAGCACCCCGAAAAGCCCCAAAACCAAAAGGGGAGGAAGAGAAACCCAACCATCACAAGCATGCTACAAAACCACGTTTACAAGCACCGCCATTCCCACAAGGAATCCCCCTAAAAATGCTCAATCTAGCCCCAAACACGTCACGTCACGCCAAGAAACATACGAGCAACACATGCAAGGTTCGTCCCCCTATCGGTTTTTGAACTCCGCCAGGCTCCGTGCCACCGTCCCGCCGCACCGCACACCGCCGCCGGTACCCTCGAGGACGCCGTCACTCCGCCGGGACGTCGGTCGCCGTCCGGAGAGTGGAACACCGCGAAGGAAGTGGTGGAGGTAGAGGTGAGAGGTAAGGTGGTGTTGGAGTGGTGGAAGAGGAAGAAGAGGAAGGGAAGGGGAGGAAGAGCGTCGGAGAGGGCGGAGAGGGTGAGGAGAGAGAGAGTGAAGGTGAGAATGAGGGAAAGAAGGGAAGGCTCGCGGGGTCAATCCGAAGCCAGCTGAAACGCGTCGATCGAGGCAGACGCCTATCAGTCTGACAGGACGGCCGTACTGACAGCGGTCTGAAACGCGTCACCCTCCACGGACGCCGTTCAGACGACAGGACAGGCCGTACTGACAACGCTCTGGCACCGCACCCAGACATCGCAGAGGTCACAGTCTGAATCGCGTCGACCGACATGGACGCCGTTCAGACGATGTGACCGGAGCCGTACTCTCGCGGCCCGAAACCCGCCCACGTGGCGCACACGTGGCACAACACCCAGCAGACCTAAATGGCGTCCACACAACCTGACGCCTTTTGAAAGGCGTCGAGCAGTGCTGACGCCATTCAGCCAGAAATCTCAAGACCCCTCCAGGGTCCAAACCAGGGGTTCCGGCCCGAACCCGACCCGAACACAGAACCCGAAAGCTCAGTCCTTACAATCTCCCCCCCTTGAAAGAATTTCGTCCTCGAAATTAGCAACCGCTCAAGGCTCAACTCGGCTAACCATCACACGCCGACACACACCTACAACAACAATCATTCTCACCAATCACACACACAGGGCTCCACAGAAATAGCCAAACAAATTCACGCCAAGCTAACCAAGATTCTCAATTCTAACGAAAGCCGAAAGGTCAACATTAACCACACACTAGCAAGGCACATATTACAAAACCGATTCTCCACCAAACCCAAATACATAAAAAGTGCCACAAGAGTTCACAACTTCCTCCAAATAAGATAAGACAAAACGCTCCTCAAGTCCGATATCTCGAATCCCCACTAAGAGATACAACAACACTCAACGTCTCAAATACCTACTGACCACTTGGCTCCTGACCTGCCTTATTCTTCTGGGGACAATTTCTCAGAAAGTGCCCCTTCTTACCACAGCCAAAACAGCCGCTAGAGACCAATGGGCACGTCCGACTGCTATGATGACCACCACAATGGGAACAATGACCTACCGCATCCTGCCTCGCTCCCTGCCGCCTGCTAGCCCCAGACTGCATCTGATGAATCGGACCGTCGCTGCCCTCACCACGAGGCATCTCTTGGGACCTGAACCCGAAGGAACTCGGACCGCCTGACGAAAAGATCGTTGATCTGCTCCTGCCTTGCTGCTCGCCTCGTGTCGAACGCTCCAATTCTCTCGCCATCTGCTGGAATTGAGTCTCCACCGCTGCCGCGCATCGTGCTGCTGACGCTAGATCTCTACAATGCTGAGGTGCCACCATTGACCTTAGATCATATCGAAGTCCGCCCACGAATCTCTCCGTTCTGATTTCCTCGTACTCAGAAACATGTGGAATGAATCTCCCAAGAGCCACAAACTTCGCTTGGTATTCTAAAACCGACATATCATTCTGTACCAATTCCATAAACTCCATTTCCTCTGCCTTCCGAACGTGCCTCGGAAAGTACTGTCCACTAAACTCTTTCACAAATATCTCCCAAGGGATCTCTCTCAAGGACCTGTCTGCAAACATCATCCCTCTGGTAGCGACCCACCACTTATACGCATTGTCCTTCAACAAGTAGGTTGCCAACAAAGTTTTGTCATTCTCGGCACATTCTAGAACATCAAATGCCTTCTCCAATTCCTTAATCCAAAGGGCTGCCTCGTCGGAGACTGGCCGTCCTGTGAAAGAAGGGGTCTTCAACTTCAAAAATCGCTCCAGTATCGTAGACTGACCGTCTCGGGAATTGGATCCCTCACATCCAACTCCTTGCCGGTATCTAGACGTTGCCCCAATCTTAACTTCCCTGAAACCATCCACATTATGACCCTCTGCCCCTGTACCTCCATCATCTGCCTTTGAACCACGAGCCAATAGAACTTTCCTCTTCGGTGCCATCGCTGCCCCACAACACGCAAATCGAACCAAAACACGTCAAAACCTATCAATCTATACCAGCAGCCATCGCCTGTACAGACTCGTACTTATTGTTGGACTATAATATCTAACCCAGTTTATCACATACTCGACCAGACTGAGCTCTGATACCATCTGTAACGACCCGCCATCCTATGACCGGAGACCCGGTCACTAAATGGATGTCGGCCCATTAACTGCGGGTTCACACTCGGATTTCACACAACACATCTGGAGGAGTAAGTGCTAAACAAGACTATATATGACAATCACACGGACTACAAAGGTATAACAAGTGCGCAGCAAGGAAAGTAATAATGTCCGTATACAGTCCAATAATAATTACATGTCCAACAATTAAATAAGTACAGGCAGAAGGAAAGTACAACAACATCGGGGCATACCCCGGAACAAAGACAGCTGATGGTCCGCACACCAAGAAGACACCACGCTTCCGCTCGCCACGAGGTCCACACCTGAAACCGCAGGGAGTGAGCCACACCAGAAATGGGCTCAGTAGGGATCATCCGATCCCCTGCCTCCCACTCACACACCCACAAGTGCAACAACAGGAATATATGGCAATTAAGTAAAGCAGTAAACATAGCACTCAACCTGATAAGAACCGTACGATAAGCAGTGTAAAAAGAATAGTACCAAGTAACTCGAAGAACCCAACACAAAGTCACGTCTCACAGTCAAAGTCCACGAAGCGACTGAACCACACTGTCGACCGAAGTCAAACGTCGCCTCCCAACACTACCACTACTGCTCACGCCTGTCCACCCCTACAGTGTTCCGGGGCACTGTAGGGTGAGGCAGTGAGCCAAACTAGGACTAGCTGGACTCAGTGTACTGCCACTGCCAGCTACGTGTGCACACAAGCAGTCTAGACTACTGTCCTACCACCGGATTGCCTCCACGCTAGGCCTCAGCGCTTCCAGGAGGGCCCTGGGGACCGGCGAACCCCCGTCAAGCTGAAGCTACAGGAACTACCCACAAACCCAACTCTCCCGGGCTGCGTCAGGCCAAAGGGCTAAGGGTACCACTCGTAACCTTGATCAAAGGTCACATCAGGCCCGATGGCTAAAGGGTAAACCAACTCCCACCAGTAACACCACCAGCTCCACAGCGAGAAACACGCCAGAAGCTGTCACGACAACCAAAGGAAACCCCGACCCGCTGAGACCAAACAGCAACCCCTCGGATAGCACACCAGCTACTCCGGCCCGACGGGCTCAAGGTGGTTCTGCTTCCCTCAGCCAAAGGTAAAACACAACAAGCACCCCTCCTTACAGACACCATGGCCCTTCTCCCATCAGCCCACGGTGACAAACGGAAACCACAGTCATTCCGAATCCATATTCGTACAAGCACACACACACAACATGATTCCATTCGTACAGTAAACCTCTGTCTCAGCGTACAGTTGAAGCACACACACATAGATGATGAAATCTCATTCATGCAGAAGTCCTCAGTCTCAGTATACAACTCAAAACATGCATCTGAACCATCCCCCCGTGAAATATACATGAAATAACAGGATTTAAGCATCTCTGTCTTGAATCGCGTCGACCAAGGTCGACGCCATTCAAGACCCTCAGATAGGTTTATTAAAAGCCAGGTTATCCCTTAAAACGCGTCCACCAGTGAAGCCGTTGTTTAAAACGCGTCGGGGTTGCCAGACGCCATTCAACCCAGAAATCCAGTATTGCAGAACCCTTAAACGGGGGCATTTCCTGCCTAAATGGCGTCATGATGGCCCGACGTCCTTCTGAAAGGCGTCGTCCATCCATGACGTCATTTAGCGCAAGAACCCCTAACTCAGGAAACCTCGAACAGGGAGGTTTCTGCCTTAAAACGCGTCGTACTGACCCGACGTCTTTCGGAAAGGCGTCGACCAGGCACGACGCCATTTAGCGCCAGAAACCAGGTTTCCTGGTTCGAACCGAGGGTTTCTCCCTTGAACCCCAAGCACCCCGAAAAGCCCCAAAACCAAAAGGGGAGGAAGAGAAACCCAACCATCACAAGCATGCTACAAAACCACGTTTACAAGCACTGCCATTCCCACAAGGAATCCCCCTAAACATGCTCAATCTAGCCCCAAACACGTCACGTCACGCCAAGAAACATACGAGCAACACATGCAAGGTTCGTCCCCCTACCGGTTCTTGAACTCCGCCAGGCTCCGTGCCACCGTCCCGCCGCACCGCACACTGCTGCCGGTACCCTCGAGGACGCCGTCACTCCGCCGGGACGTCGGCCGCCGTCCGGAGAGTGGAACACCGCGAAGGAAGTGGTGGAGGTAGAGGTGAGAGGTAAGGTGGTGTTGGAGTGGTGGAAGAGGAAGAAGAGGAAGGGAAGGGGAGGAAGAGCGTCGGAGAGGGCGGAGAGGGTGAGGAGAGAGAGAGTGAAGGTGAGAATGAGGGAAAGAAGGGGAGGCTCGCGGGATCAATCCGAAGCCAGTTGAAACGCGTCGATCGAGGCAGACGCCTATCAGTCTAACAGGACGGCCGTACTGACAGCGGTCTGAAACGCGTCACCCTCCACGGACGCCGTTCAGACGACAGGACAGGCCGTACTGACAACGCTCTGGCGCCGCACCCAGACATCGCAGAGGTCACAGTTTGAATCGCGTCGACCGACATGGACGCCGTTCAGACGATGTGACCGGGGCCGTACTCTCGCGGCCCGAAACCCGCCCACGTGGCGCACACGTGGCACAACACCCAGCAGACCTAAATGGCGTCCACACAACCTGACGCCTTTTGAAAGGCGTCGAGCAGTGCTGACGCCATTCAGCCAGAAATCTCAAGACCCCTCCAGGGTCCAAACCAGGGGATCCGGCCCGAACCCGACCCGAACACAGAACCCGAAACCTCAGTCCTTACACCTGATCTTCAGGTCGAGGACGAACCGCTGGAGGGGTAGGCGCAGACACTGCCTCGGCAGTACTCTTGCCCTTAGACATCATTAGGGCTTCCCGGTTGATGTATTTACGGGCCCGAGCTACGAGGTCTTGGAAGGTGGAGGGATGGCGCTTCCTGATAGAGCTGAGAAGCCCTTCGTCCATGCACCCGCTGATTACGGCCGAGACCGCAATCGAACTGTCCAGATTTGGGATTTGGGCAGCTTCGGCCCCGAACTTGGTAAAATACTCTTGGAGGGTCTCGGTCGGTCCTTGCCGAATGGCTAACAGACTGGCCGAGGTTTTGCACTGTCGGGTGGCATCATAGAACTGGTCGATGAAGAGTTGGCCCAACTGGACTAAAGAGTGGATAGAATTGGGGGCCAATGTCTCGAACCAGGTTAAGGCCTTTTTTTCAAGAGTGAGGGGGAAGAGTCGACGACGGACTGCCTCAGAGACCCCTCAGACAGAGCGATAGGTGTTGAACCTTTGGAAGTGGCAGACCGGATCTGTCATTCCATCATAGAGAGGGCCTTTCGACAGTTTAAAGTTGGGAGGTACCTCGGTGGCCAGAAGCCCTGGCGAGAACGGAGTTTGCTCCAGAATGGTGCTGGCGAGAGGCGCTCCGTATGGCCGAGATACCATCTGCTACATCTCTTTCCTCATTGTCGTCAGCCGCCGATCCATATCCAGGGCGGTTTAAGTAGTGACCGAACGTCCTTCGGTCTTGATTGGATGAAACTCGGACGAAGCATAGTCTTGTTCTGTTATGATGTGGCCGGCGCGAGGGACTCGGGCAGGCGGCGCAAAGGGCTCGCTGCGTGCCGTCGCGGCCTCGTCGGGGAAGACTTGCGAGGGCGTTGGGCGAAGCCTTGCATCTTGGGCAGGGCAGAATGGAGGAGGCGGTACTTGTTGGGGGAGCTGGCCCAGCAACCCTATGCGCTGGGCGATGGCGGATACCATGTCTCGCAGGGGCGCCAAAGAAGTAACGGTGGCGGCTAGTGTTGCCACCTGTTGTTGAAGTTCCTCCATCCGATTGTCTCTGAGAGTAAGGGACTTCGGTTTGACGGGAAGGGCTAAACATTGTGGGGGAACAGACGGGGCACCTTCGGAGTGAAGCGGCTGTGCTGAAGTTGCCCGCGTCTCTGCCTCGTCTTGTCCGGATTGTCTGGTCACTGGACGATGAGACATGACTTCTTGTTAGTTTCCCACAGACGGCGCCACATGATGTAGCCGAAGCTATCACGACCGGATTTCGAGGCTGGAATCCGAAGATGGAACCCGAAGCTGGATCGGATCGGTGAAGAGGACTGACGGGGATCCGGAACGAGGCAAGGGCGGAAACGGGCCGAGGATCCGAAGCCGAGAGGTGCCCGGGCAAAGGCTCGCTGGGAGCGTAGCCGAGACTCCTTCAGACGAGTCGGACCAGCCTGCGGAAGGTGTGTCCGAGACTCCTTCGGGCGGGGCGGACCAGCCTGCAGAAGGCGTGGCCGAGACTCCTTCGGGCGGGGCGGACCAGCCTGCGGAAGGTGTCGAGACCGGAGGGAGAAGACCCGAGGTCGGCGGCCGAGACCGACTCGGAGAATTCGGCGAAGATTCAAACCGAAGCCCCTGTAGAAGGAGGAAAAGAAGAAGAAGAACCGGTCAGTAGGAGTCTCGGGCTTCAGCCCTAAGGAACCCCCTCTGACGGCTAAGTTAGCTTCTGAAGATGATTCGATTCAGAAGAGAAGAAAGAAGAAGCAGCTTTAATGCTTTTTGGACTGTAGTCCTTGGGTCGAGAAGACATACCTTTGGTAATAAATAGCCGTGTATTTATAGCGGAGGATAGAGGTTGCTTAGTAGTGGCAACCGATATAGGACTATGTTTTGGTTTACTGATAAACCGCCATAGCACCTAACCCTCCCACCGGACTGGGCTGGATACGGCTATTGGGCCGCTGATGGGCCTGATGCCGCTTGGTGGGTTGAAGCCTACTGGGCCGAGGGCCGCTGGGCCGCTAACGGGCCGAAGGTTGTTGGGCCGCTAATGGGCCGAAGGTTGTTGGGCCGCTGACGGGCTGAGGACCACTGGGCTGCTTACTGGGCCGAGGACTGCTGGGTCGCTAATGGGCCGAAGGCTGCCAGTGGGCCTTTTACTGCTGCTGTTGGACTGATCTCAGTGTTGGACTTGTTTTAATGGGCCGAATCGGATTCTACCTCATCATTGTGTATTGGGGAATGTGGCTCCATATGGTGGTATCAGGAGGAAAGAAACCAATTAAGGCTGCCTTTAAGATTGATGGTGGTGTTGGATGGGGGGATGGAGTTGTGCCGCAGAGAACCCTGTTGCCACTGGTGCTTCACAAACTGCTTATTCTTGGCAAGATGCTCTGAGCACTGTGTCCTTGCCAATCTCGCGAAGTGTTAGCATGCAGGATTAGCATTGTCACTGGGAGAGATGGTGACTTGACTGCCAAGTCTGCAAAGCACTAAGGGCATTGTAGTAGTAGGGCAGACCAAATTACAATTAATTTATGGGCTGAATATTCCAGGCCAATCTAATGTCCAGAGAGCTCAAATCAAAGTGGTCTGCCCTTAGGAACTTAAAAGTCGACCAGTGGTAAAAAATCTAGGCAAATGGTATCCACATTTAGTAAGACTTGGAAAATCACTTTTATTTGAGTTATGAAGTATAACAAAAATGATTTTGGCTCTTCTAGAGCTCCAAAGAGTCTAATTCAAATTGAAGAAATGGCCCTACAAATGGAAAGGAGGTCAAATTATGTCAAAATGAGTTGAAAGTTGGGGGATCACTTTGGAATCACCCAATAAAGTTAGAGGAATTGATCAGATTTGGAGGTTTTCAAAGTCCAAATCATAGGGTTAGTCAACACCACTTGCTTAAGTCAGGTGAAAGTCATTTTTTGATTGAATGAACTCCAAATGAGGTGAAACTTGTAGAAGCACATGGAAATCAATCAACAAGGCTATAGACACTTAAAGCACTAGATTTAGAGATCCAAAGACTTCAAACCCTAGGGGTCAGCCAGCTCCCTGAATTAAGTTAGTTGAAGGTCAACTCTTGGTCAATATATGAGCAAATAAAGCCCAAATGAGATGAAATTTGTGGGAACACTTTGAAATCAAGCAAGAAACTTATATAAGTTGAAAGAATACAATTTGGAGGATTGCAGGCTTCAAACCCTAGGGGTCGGCCAGCTCCAGTGACTTAAGTTGTTGAAAGTCAACCCAAAGTCAACATTTAGGTCAAATGAGGTCCAAATGCAATGAAACTTGCT
The DNA here is from genome assembly GCA_030544215.1 of Zantedeschia hybrid cultivar. Classification (NCBI taxonomy): domain Eukaryota; kingdom Viridiplantae; phylum Streptophyta; class Magnoliopsida; order Alismatales; family Araceae; genus Zantedeschia; species Zantedeschia hybrid cultivar. The sequence goes on along the minus strand of JARZZO010000008.1, from coordinate 54,828,060 downwards.
CAATCACTTTGTTTTGAATTATAAAAGCTAATGGAAGTGATTTCATGCAAATTTGACCTCTAGGAAACCCCAAACCATAGGGATTGGCTAGGCCCTTTAGGGGTTAAAATAGTTCAAACATAAACAAAGGGTCAATTGAAATTCAAATTTGATGAAATTTTTAGGAGCACCTTGGTTTGACAAAACATTGAAAAGGGAACTGAAGCTTAGCAAGGCCAGAACATAGGGGTCAGCCAATGACTTAAGTTGGGGTTAGGGAATCAGTTCAAAAGTCAAATCAAGTCCAAATTAGTTGAAATTCAGAGAAACACTTCGTTTTGACATGGGCTTTGATACAAAATGAGAATCAAATCATTTGGATTTCTGTGGAAGCTGCCTATAAAGGCAATTTCATAGAAATTCCACTTGAAGAAAGGTAATTATGAAAATTCATGCTCAGCTCTTGGACTTATAAATAGGACACCTTGGGCACCATGTTAAAAAAGGGTTAGAGAGAGAAAAGTTTGTCTTCAAGAGAGAAAGGGAAGGCCACAAGAGAGAGAGGAAGGATCTTTCCCCCAATCCCTCCTTGAGAGTCAGGAACTCCTTCTCTAGGGAAGAAAGACTTCCTTAAGGAGAAGAAGAGAAAGAAAGTCCCATTTCTTCTCTTCCACTTTTGTATTCGAGTGAGAAGAGAGACTTTCAGATACTTCATACGTACCTTTACCTTAAAGAATAAGTAAATCAAATAAAAATAGCACACCTAGTGATGTAGCTGTGCTTGTGCCATCTAACTCCAGCAAGGGAAATAGGGATTTTAGACTTTAAAAACTAACAACTAAAACATCCGTTGGATGAAGATGATGGAGTAAATTAGAAGAAAGTGATATTGCATATGCTGGAGAAAAAGAGAAAGAAAAGTTACTGAGAACATGATGGACTAGACCACCCTTTGGTGAGTTTTACAAATCTCTTCAATTGATCTGATTTGACAGCATGACACCACTTAAACAAAGACACTTGAGAGGGATAAATACAAATGGCTACAACATGCGTGGAAGATGAAGAGGGAGAAAGAGTATTTACGTGATACTTGTTTGCTGTACGTTACTCTTACCCCTGCCCCACTTACTGTTGGGTTCTCGGGTTTCTCCGGATCTCCTACGCAGCGGAAATAAAATAAAAATGGAGATCCATTTCCGATTCGAAAAACTAAAATCACGATAATTAGATTATCGAAGTCTTACCGTGTGCGGATTCGAATCCACAACCGTTTGGTTCCGTCAGTGCAACACCGCTAGTCACGGAAGCACCCGGCCTCTAGCGGAGTCCACGCGATCCTCCTCGCGACGGATATCCTCACGTTCCTCGTTCTTCGCAAACACGAAACCTCCGCCGATCGCCGCAACGTGCGGACGATTTCTCGTCGAACGGGAGTCGGAGAAGCGGCGGAGCAGATCCAGGGATTCGGATATGGCCTGTGGCACCAGAGAGAGAGAGAGAAACAGAAGAGGGGGCAGCTAGGGTTACCAGCAGTTTGGCCTGCTCAGCCCATTCGCTATATTTTATACTAACCGTGCGGTTTTTCATAAAACCCCCCGATTTATATAAAACCCACTTATTTATCCATCGCCTTGAGAATCATTTGTGTGTGACCCTCTAGGCCCAATCACCAATCCGGTTAATAGCCTAATAAGCCCAGTAACTCCTTACTGGCTTTATTAATAAATTAATAACTCTTTATTAATTAAGTAATCAATCAAATTGATGTTGCACATTGAATTCGATCGGGCCTCCGATCACTTTGGGTGCCAAGCAACACCGCGTGAACCCAGAAGGTATCGGAGTTAAGTAACCCACTCTTGGAACCTTTCCGCCGACAGTTACCGCGTGGATATAATCCTTCATTCGTACAATGCTCTCGAGTCAACTCAGGATATGGCGTACTGTCAAACCCTAACCGATCGACTCACTTGGATTGGATGCCGCTGATGAATATCGGAAAACTCCTTTCTCGATATTATCGTCCGCCCGGAACACAACACATATCAAGACATAAAATAAACAACTATGATGCACAAGTCTTGATCTGAAGAGCATCTCCAAGAGCTTCTTGTGAGAGCGATGAAGTAAAGCTCTTGAAATCTTCAAGCCCTTTCTCTCAATAAATTAGGCGTGTTGGCTCTTACTCAGACTTAGAAGAATATTTCTCTTGTGTATTTCTCTGTTAGGTGATTGTTGTCTTCAGTGAAGGGTTTCTCTTTATATCTTTTCTTCAAAATCAATATGTTAGACTAGTTTGCTACAAGAAGGCTTTTTTCCGCTTGTATCTAATGTTCAAATTTTCAAGAGAGAAGTTGGAGAGAGAGTATGGTTGGTCTGTAGTATTACTGGACTCGAGGTCGTACAAATTAATGCATAGAGCTTCCTCGGATACATATCTTATGTTGTTAGGTCAGACCTACAAAAAGCACAAACACTAAAAAGGCAAAATTGTTTTTCCTGCCATTATGTTAGTTTTTAGCGGAAGTCTATGATAGTACAAGGTGCATAGAAACTCTAACAAATCTGGCAGATGAAGATATGCTAGAGATCTTAGGTAAAAAGTACAAATAAAATAGAACCTGAGAGCATCGACTAATTTAAATTGAAATCACCTGTCGAAGTTACAAGATAATCAGATAGCCAATTATTTAATATAAATCATAAATGAACGCTAATCGAAGTGAGAATTTGGCCACCAACCGAAGTCAGTAAATAAGTGTCAGTCTGGCTAACAAACAGACTATTAATCAAAGTACAGGTGGCTCTCACTTAGATTAGAAGAATGACTTAACTTAAAACGCACGAAACAATTAATCGAAGTGATAACTTAAAACATTATTTGAAGTCTTAATCACTATGGTATAATCGCTAAAGTGTCTTATTAATCAAAGTCTCAGATTGTTCAGTAATCGCCATAAGACTTATAATTAGTAATCGAAAGAACATCGTTAATCAAAATAATACTAATAAGGCTAATCAAAGTGAAACTTACAACGTTACTTGAAGTGAAGATCGAGAGCGAAACATCGATTAGCATTATAACAGTAATCGAAAGGGTATCTCAAAATGTTAATCGAAGTGAAACTTAAAATTCTATTTTGATTAAAACTCTATTGCGATTAAGATACAAAATGCAACTCTAAGTAGAGTTTCAATTAACGTTATCAAGGTAATAGAAGTGGTTGCTCAAACGTTAATCGAAGTCAAACTTAGACAGATCTAAAGTGAACACTTTAAATGATAATTGAATGAGACTCTGAAATGTTAATCGATAGAGAATTTATAACGCTAATCGATAGAAGACTTATAAAGCTAATCGATAGGTGATTTTAAGTTATTTACTTAATGTTAATCGAAGTGAAACTTAGTTGCCTAATTGATAGAACACTTAGAGAAACTGATCCGATTAAACTAGAGAGTGATGTTTCAATTAGTGCTAGACTAACTGCAAGTTGCTTCAAGTTTTGAAACTTAATCAAAGTTCCAGTTAACTCTTTTATTGTAAGAGTTAAGGAATTCTAGAAGAGATTAAGACATAGAGCTTTCACAACTTATGACAGAAATTGTCAGTAACTAAACAATGAAATAAATAGATTTTTCTCACTCTTATAGAAACAAAGTCCTGACATTTTTATAGTATGTTATCACTAAAATATGGGGAACATGAAAACACAAATTACTTAACAACCATCATTACTTAACTAACATAGATTAGCATATAGTCCTTGTGGACAATACAACAAAACTACATGGTGCCTCTACCCCATTGGTTGGCATCGTAATGTCAGAGTTTTAGTCTATCATCAAATATCACAGGTCTTGTAGACAATACAACAAACATGTTTCAATCTGAATATAATCCTAAAACTATAATGATGGAGGGCACGTAATATGTTCTTAACTACTGCGCAACAACTTAAATTTTAATAACGAGAGATTTACTTTTACTTCATATTGGTCTCATCCTAGTGTAGAGACATTAATTTTGACTTCACATTGAGAAATTTCATATCACATTTATGATACCCCAAAATAGTTTGTGGTTTAACATTGAGTTAATTTTTCCTATTTTTATGAAATTCAGTTAATTCGCGTTGTTTATGGCCCACATCATTTAGATTTCTAGAAGAAATCAATATTGAATCTAATTTCTTAATCGGATAAGGAATAACTTGAATGGCGTTGCCCATGGTCGACATGATTTAGTTTTCTAATCTTGATTGATTACTGATTTTCTCTTAATTGATTTCCTATTTATCTAAATAGCGTCATTCTAGGCCGATGTCATTCATAGCTTTTGTAGTTATCTCTAATTTTCTTAAGATTATCTTGCTTAACTGGCCCCTCTAAATGATGTTGGGGTAGGTGGACGCCTTTCTGAAAGGCGTCGTTTGAGGCCGACATGATTCAGTTGCATACTCAACAAGTTCATTTCATCTGAGATCATTTGATTTCCTTAGAGGGAAGGTCTCTATGCGGCTAGTGCATGTCCTGAGTGATTTACTACGAATATGAAGGATTTTTGAGCTTAAAAACTTTAAATATTATGCTCTATATATAGGGTACCTCTTTGGGCTTTCAGAGAGGTTGACCGGAATGCTGTTTGAGTGAATTATTATCATTAGTTAAGAGCCTGACTGTTAAGAACGTGGACACACTTTTGAAGCTCTCTTCCTTCTTCCTCCATGGCAGCTTGACGTGAGGACACATTGAAGCTCGATGGTCATTGGAGGGGCCAACTTCTTTTCTCCCTTTTATTGCTTCTTTTGGTTTCTTTTATTATTTTTATCATTCCGATTCTAGTTGCATGCATCTCATCATCATGATCACTTTTCGCACATACATTCACTAGCATCTCATGCTATACACATTCCCATTCACATAGGGGTTTAAAAGACAAGACACAAAAAGTGAGTCTCTTTGTTATGTTGCACGTTTAGTTTCATTAAAAGAATAGATGCTACATCTGCTTTAGCTCTGATATTTTTTTTCTTTCGTTTGTTTGTTTGTGTGCAAAACATTGTGAAAAAGGAAACATAGAAAAGGTTGGAAGCTGGCCGTAGATTTTAAAAGAGAGTAAAAGATCAAAGAAAGGCTCTCTTTCTTTAGCTGGCCGAGGGAGGAGAAACTGAAGGATTCACATTCACTTTCCTACTTATTAATTAATATCAGCGACCACTTTTTTTAGTTGTTTTCATTGAGGTTCTCAACCTCTGGCGATCACGATTCCTTTCATTATCACATGTTGTTACTGTTTATTTCGTCATTCTATCCCTTCTGAGTGTCACCACCTAGGTGATAGTAAATAAATATATCAAATATATTTAGATATTTATTATACCTAGATATTAAATTTGATTCACAATCGAATAATCAAACTATGCATCAGCATACGTGTTAATTAATGTGATTATAGATAGCACAGTGATTTGACTAGAGCCATACAGTCAGCACACTAATTCTAATATAACAATTATATTAAAATTTCCTGCAAGCATAAAGTTGGTGATCTCATCTTTAGGACTTCATAGTTGCATTTGTGAATCATCCTCGCAACTTGTCCAACCATCACGACCAAATACAAGAATTTGATTCAAATAATCAAATATACATTAGTAACATAGAATGCCTTATGGCGGGATACATTTCAGGAAGGAGATAGAATTAAATCGGAATGATAGAGAGAGGAAGGCATGTAGGCCTTATAAATTAACAATTAATTTTAACCACCACATTCCACAAATAATCCACATCCACAAAATATATCATCACATGCTATATAATTAAAGAGTGCATATCTATGACTACGGTTAACTTTTAACCATCCACACATGATAAGGTGCGTACAAGTAGTTGAAATTTTTGCAATAATTTAATTTTAACTTTCATAAAACCAAGTTCCAATCAAAATTAAATACTTTGGAATTTTCGAAAACTCAATATTCTAAGCATGCTTTTAATTCTAAAAAATAAAACATTTAACAACAACATCTCATGTGCATACAAACTAAAACAAAATTTCTAAAAAATTCCATGCCATTTAGAACAATTATGAATATTAAAACAATGTAAATTTAACACTTAGATCAACATTAAATAACATTGTGCCATTAAATACTAATCTAATAGTTAGATTAGTGAATAATGGCTTAATTATTAATATTAAAAAATAAAGATCACAACTTTAAAAATTTGGGCCTCATTAAAATAGGATTTTATATAAAATTTTATTTTAAAATAACTGTAAAACAAAAATTCATTTTAAAAACAATGTTTAATGGTCTTTAGGGGAATATGGGCTGGTCGGGTTGGCCTCTTGCTTGGCTAGGTTGGCCCAGGGCCTACCCGGCTCAACGCAGGCCCTTGGGCCAACCAGGCTAGCCCCAAAAGGGGCTCGGCCCGGCACTGACCTAGCCTAGGCCAATCGGCCTGGCTTGGTCCCACCCAGCCTTGTGCAAGGGTACGTCGCTAGGGCAAAGCCCTAGCTGCCACCGCCCCCATCTCCTCCCCTGCAGCCGGTAGGGAGGGGATAGGGCGATGCCACCTAGCCGCCTTTGCCTTGTCGGTGGGGCCGGCGGGCTGGTCCCGTACTAGTGGCACTGTCGGTGGTGGCTGGTGTGCCCTGGCGCTGCACCCTTCCCCTCTCTCCTTCCTCCCTCATCTTATAAGAGAAGGAGAAGAGGAGAGTGGTGCCACCAGCCACCGCCACCCAGGAGAGGGCGCCGGCGTAGCCAGTGGTCACTATCGGTCTCCCTGATGGTGCTGGTGATGGCAAACGGCAGCCATCTTGTTCTCCATAAAGATCGATTCTTCATCCTCCATGAAGAACGTGAAAAATCGCCCCAAAATTTTGTTTTTTCAAAAATAAAATTGCACTCTAATCGTCCAGTACATCACATGAATTAAAATTTCTCATAAAAATCGGATCTTTGCTTAGAATAGTGTCTAGAAAAATTATTTTAGTGATCCGAAATGGACAACAATGGTACCTGGCTTTGATACCAATGTAAGGATCGAGGGGGGGGGGGATCCATAAAGTGTAGCAGACACTAGAGAATAAAAAAATTTAACTCACCATCAATAGCTTGTTTCAAGAAAACTAGAACAAAGAATAGGTAATCATTCATCACCTTGCACAGATTTGAATCTGCGACCGTTAGGTTCCAATAGAGCGATGCCGCCAACTGTGTAGACGCCCGGCCTCCAGTGGTATCCACGCAAGTCTCTAATTCAGGGATCGTCCTCATATCCTCACTCGGTTTGATGTGACCAACGAGGTTCCTCCTTTATGATGGTGCCCGCGGTATGCAGGGGAAGCTCTCCGATTGTCGAAGATGAAGGAGGGGGCACCTAGCTCGAGGGGGCACACAGAACGAGATAGAGAGAAGGGTGATAAGTAAGAGGAAATCCAGGAACTTGGCCCAGAGTTCCCGCATGGCTATTATTTATATTAGATCGGATGATTTTTCGTAAAAACCCCCGATTAATATAAACCCTACTAAACTATCTAGAACTGAGAATCTTTATGTGTGTGACCCTCTAGGCCTAAGTACCAGTCTGTTTTTCAACCTGTTAAGCTTAATAACACTTTGTTGGATTAAAATAATTAATTACACATATTCAATTAATTACTTAATTGAATTAGATCTTCACATAAATTTGACTAGACCTCCGATCAAGTTTGGTGCCAAGCAACACCGCATGATCCCGGAAGGTAATGGAGCAACCCGCTCAAAGAATCTTTCCATCCACAGTTACTGCATAGATATAATCTTTTATCTGTACAATGCTTCTGAGTCAACCTAAGGTATGGTGAACTGTCAAATCCTAACTGGTGAACTCACTTGGATTTGACGCATCTAATAGAGAACTCTTCTCTGACATAATGTCTGCCTTGGCCAAGTACTCCCACGCATCTTACCTAGAGCGTTCTCTATCTAATTATCGAGAGTGAATGATTCCTTATTCAACACATAATCACATTTGAAAGTCTTCTACTGAACCTAATCCTTGTCTGCCAAGAACCCCATGGTTAGGGCTTCATTAGATAAAGTTAAAGTCCAGAGGTCCATTGACAAAGTGTCTTTGGTATCTTAGGTCCGAGAACCATCTACGCAATTGTGACATTAGATCATGCTAGTTGACATTTAGATAACTTGTCATCCAGCGATCCAAGTCAAATCAGTTCAATGAACTCTTTCACTAATTAGCACCTACAGGTTCAACATAGTGTCTCTACATAAATGACTATGAGATCAATCACCTTCATCATATGAGCTGAAGTAACATGCACCAGTCTTAGTGGGTATATGATGTCCTTCTCAAAAATCCTATGACTAGGAATGATTAAGAGAGTGTGTTTCTAGGTTGTTGGTCTCAATATTATGATCTCATCATAATCTAACAACTATTGCATATGGTTATGAACTTCACTATGAAACGAATAATAATAGTAATAGTTAAGAACTGAATTCAATTTACACGATGAAATTATATTGTCATAATTGAATAATTGAACAAGATCATGTTTGATTGGCTTATAGACCACACATAGAACTAACATGGACCTCTTTATGGGCAGGTTGGAGAGCCTGCCCAAGGAGACTCCGAGTTTTCCAAGCAAGATTACTAGGCCACTTCAGAGTTGCTCTAGGATGTCTTTTTTTTTTTTTTTTCCTACAAAAGGTTTTCATTATACTTGATTTTTGAAAGGATTTTATGCAAAAATGCTTCTAACTTTTACATCCTTCTTACCTAAAGGAAATTATATATTTACCCAACAATTACCATTACATTGTATTTAGACATTCTAAAGATGCTTGCTCTAAATAGTTAAGACCTAAGGCATATGAATTGAACATACAATTAAGACTCAAGACTTAATAATGGTTATCGTAAAAACTAGAGGCTTAATTTTATTGATGAAAAATATGACACTGAAGCATCTAATTAAGACTTGAGATTTAAAATAAGTATGATTATGTTAAAGAGGTGAGCATGCTTCTAAGATATATAAAGAATCATAATTATTGCAAGTTCTTTTAGTAATTTGAATGTTATATAAAGCTAAATATATAATTATTTTGAATCTTTTCCACCCTACCAACAACTTGACAATGTCCAAACTTAATAAAGGAACAATTTTACCAAAATTCAAAATTTATAATATATGTATGAATAGATAACCAAAAAGGTAAAGGTGGGCACTTGCCTCCCACCCCCTTCCCTGCAAACATGATCTACATGTCACTTGTCACTTATGGGATGACCCATGCATGTAGAAATGTGTCATGACTAGGGATGCAAATCGAAAAGCAGAACCCTTATTCGGAGTTGGTGGGATATGAGGAAGAATTGTTTTTAGGATAATTACACTAAAAACTCTGTTAAAATGTTAATTACATTTTTGCCTTTCAATTTTTTGAGATATTATAAATAACTTGTTTGCTTAAGAATGTGTTGTTAAAAACCCAAGCTAACAACCATCTTTTATTCGGCTCATTTAATTGAATTTTAACAAGTAGTGATGGTGAGTTCGAGTCGAATCCACAGGGAATTAAATTTATAACTTTTGAAAACTTTAGATTTTTAATTATCTAAAAAGATGAGTATTTGAATGAGCTAATTAACTACCTATTTAAACAGCAAATAAATTAACTAAACTAACTAAAGTTTTTAACCAAAATATTAAGAATAACTTGACAATGACCTAATGAAATTATGTATGAAATAACGATACAACTAAATAACTAGATCTACCACTAAAAACCCAACTTTAAATAACTCACACTCCACATAACAAAAACAACTAATGCTTGTAAAACAAACTAAATAATCATCAAGTTTAACCGCTTTAGTCTAACAGTAATAAACAAAAAAACAAATATTCTGAAATATGCAATGAATACAAAGGAAGAGAGGGCAACAGCAGCAATACTTTGAGGCTTTTGTGGAGCGGCGGTGCAGTGGTCCATGGTGAACCGGGCTTGGTGGAGCCAACAAGGGGGCTTGAAAGGGCTTGGTGCACTGGAGGAACCCGACGCAAGGGGTCGCGGCTCACCAAGCGCAGCGAATGGGCGCACGGGCGTGCGGAGGCGAGCTGCTGGTGCAGTGGGCCGGCGGGAGTTGCGGCGGCTGGGCGGGCTTCTCCCTTGAGGCGCCGCATGACGGCGGCTGGACGCTAGGGGCTTCTGGGCGTGACATGAGGCGCTCGGGAGGCGGGGCAGGGGTCGCTCTCAGCACGGGCGACGATGTAGAGCCCGTCGTGCTCTTGGGCGTTGCCGCGTGGCTGGCTCCGTTGGCGAGGCGGGGCGGCTGGCAGACGCGTTGCAGGACGCGCTCTGGCAGGTACGGGCAGCAGGTGGTCAGCGGGGCGCACACGAGAGAGAAGAGAGGGAGAGAGAAAAAGTGAGAGAGAGAGAGGAGGCAAGCGGCCGGGGAAGAGAGAAGTAGGGAGAGAGAGAGAGAGAGAGAGAGAAGCACCAGGGAGAGAGAGAGAAAAAAAAAATGAGAGAGAGACTCCGGGTGAGAGAAGGAGAACATGAGGAAAGAAAAGGGAGAGAGAGGGTCTGACAGAGAGAGAGGGAGAAAAAGTGAGAGAGCCAGCGGCCCTGCGTGGGGCATAGGGAGGCAGAAGAAGAGAGAGAGAGAGAGAGTTAGCGGGGGAGGAAAAATTAAGCAATGAGTCCTTAGAAAGAAAGAAGAGGCCTTTTTAAAAGAGGGTCTTTTCAAAAAGAGGAAAGGGGGGAAATGAAGGTGGCGGTTGCTCTTCTTGGCTTCTTTGGGTAAGAATTAGGGCAACCCTACTCTGAGGAGTAAATGACCAGTTTGCCCCTGCTCCTTTTATTTTTCCAAAAAGATGGGCAATTCTACTGAGATTTGAACTCTAGACCTCCCATAAGTCCGCAAAGAGTTAACTATTGCACCACAACTTCCTTCATATTCTATTCACATAAAATAAATTCAAATTAGCGTATTATCATAGAAGTCATTACATTTATTTATTTTCATCTCGATTTTGTCTGAAAAATCGCAAATGCGCTATACTCCATTAATCACATGAAATGACGATGTTTTTAAGTCGGAATTTGACGAAATTGGTACCGTTGGAATTAATACGAAATTATCTATCATTTCATGCTATTTTTCAGATAAAACTGTGAGTATGATGCATGCTATTGCCCTAAAATGATCGACATTATCAAACTTATAACACCCCCCAACTTACTCATTGCTAGTCCCTTAGCAATGCAAATAGAGGAAAAATTAGGACAAACAATGAATTATCATGCTTCATTTGTAGTTATCTATCACAAACAACTAAATGGTAGCCGATTGGTTAAGCTAAAGTTCGCATTTCCCACAATACTTTGATTCGCGACAGGTGATCGTGCATGCGAACTGGCATGCTTAGAACTCGTTCCAGACCTTTCTGTTATATTATTGCCTTTACTAACCCTCTAGATAAGACTACCTGGGGGAGAGAAGAGAACAAAGGATTTCCTGATCAATCATCGATGATCGTTTTTCAGCTCCTGCTTCGACTCAACACTTTTCATGACTTGGTCGTATTTATGGTATGAAGGACTATTTAGCACGGCTTTTTCATTCATTTGCGCAATTGCCTTTGAGAGTGTTTACTTTTTGCTACTCTCGTTAATTTGCTTGAGGGGAGGTGCATACCTTTTGCCACCTGCTTTCCTTTAGCTCTTTTAACACCTTTATATAGCTTTTAGTGTGTACAAACATCCCTCTTTAAATGACCGCCTCTTTAGAGTGCTGAGTGGGTCGGTCCCCTATTACGAATCCTAACGTACCTTTCGTTTAACCTAAAAGAAAAAAAATGGAATAGGTGATCCTATCCTTAAGGCTAATTTCAGCAATTCTATACTTTTAAGATCTTTTATTCATTCTAAGTTGTCGTGTGTGTGTGAAAATCATCTTGCCGTGAATTCTTGTGAAGTGGGATATTCTAAACTTTCGAAGACTTTTTCCAATGTGGCTAACAAAAGTTGGTTTGTTTAAGATTTTTCTTAATGAAACATGTATTCATGCAACTTCCGTGGGGTGTGAAAAGAAGTTTTTGAAAGAAAATTTTAAAATTTTGATCATTTTTTTTTCAGTGAAAGATATCAGTTTTCTTCAAAAGATTTTAAACAAATGCATATTATACTGATTGCCCCCACCCCCCAACTTGATTGATATTGTCCTCAATGGCATAAAAGATATGAAAAACATGCCAGCCATAAGAGAATGGTGAAGGAGAGAAACAACCTGTGATGAAGGGGATGCGACTTACCAAAGCCGACTGCTACTCAGAGACCTAAAAAATGAAAAGAAATACAAAAGCTAAATTAAAATATTGGGTTGCCTCCCGACAAGCGCTAAGTTTAACGTCTTCAGCCATACGACAGTTCAGTTAATGCGGATCACTCAGCTCAATGGATTCTGGTGGCTCATTTTGAAGGTTTTCAATAAATGGTTTCAACCGTTGACCATTAATGGTGAAAGTGTTCCCATTCTTAGGATTTATGATTTTAACAGCTCTATGATCGAAAGTTTTAATGACCAAGAATAGTCCATCCCACTTGGATTTCAGTTTTCCTGGAAATAGGCGAAGCCTAGAGTTAAATAGCCAAGCTTTCTGATTTGGAAGAAAAGATTTTCGCACAATATGTTTATCATGGAAAGTTTTAGTTTTGGCTTTATAGATCTCGGAGTTCTCATAGGCCTCGTTACACAACTCTTCTAGCTCACTCAATTGTAAGGTTCGATGGAAACCAGCTTGGGTTAGGTCCAGATTGACTTGTTTAATGGCCCAATATGCCTTATGTTCCAATTCGACCGGAAGGTGGCACGCTTTTCCAAAAACCAGGCGATAAGGAGACATGCCAATAGGAGTTTTGTAAGCGGTCCGATAGGTCCATAAGGCATCATCCAATCTTTTAGACCAATCTTTTCTATCGGGCCTAATGGACTTTTGTAGAATATTCTTAATCTCTTTTGGAAACTTCCACTTGGCCACTTGTTTGGGGATGATAAGGGGTAGCCATCTTGTGATTAATCCCGTATTTCTTAAGCAATGCTCGAAACTGGTAATTCGTTAAATGCGTTCCCCCATCACTTATGATAGCTTTAGGCCACCCGAACCGGGAAAAGATATTTTTCTGGACGAATTTAATGACCACTTTATGATCATTGGTTCGGGTGGCTACTGCTTCAATCCACTTAGAGACATAATCCACTGCTACTAGGATATATGCATGTCCAAAAGAAGGTGAAAAAGGTCCCATAAAGTCTATCTCCCAAACATCAAAGACTTCAACTACTAAGATTGGGTTGAGTGGTATCATGTCCCTTTTTACTATATTTTCTACAGCTTGGCATCTCAAACAAGTTTTGCTGAACTCATGGGCATCTTTGAAGAGTGTTGGCCAGTAAAAACCACTTTGCAGGACCTTGGCTGTAGTTTTCTTCCCCGAGAAATGGCCCCCACAAGCCATATTATGGCAGAAGTTGAGAACACTCTGTTGTTCTTCTTTAGGAACACATCGCTTAATGATTTGATCAGGACAAAATTTAAATAGTTCCGGATCCTCCCAGAAATAATACTTCTCCTGGGAAAAGAATCTGTCCTTCTCACTTTTAGTCCATCCTTCCGGAAGTTGATTGGTCACCTTGTAATTGACAAAATGAGCATACCAAGGTATAACAATGTGAGAAATGGCCAACAGATGCTCATCAGGAAATGAATCAGTCATTGGTGCACTCTTGGAAATCAGAATTCGGGATAGGTGGTTAGCTACCACATTCTCAGAACCCTTTTTATCTCGAATTTTCAAATCAAATTCCTGAAGGAGTAAGATCCATCTAATAAGTCTGGGCTTCGCATCCTTTTTGGTCAAAAGGTACTTCAGAGCTGAGTGATCATAATAGATTATGACTTTTGCCCATAAAAGATAAGATCTGAATTTTTCTAAGGCAAAAACCACAGCTAATAATTCATTTGAGCATCTGAAAGGGTGCGACTTGCATAGGTTGATTCTTTGTCCCAATACCGCACCGATAGCATAGTCAGAAGCATCGCACATGATTTCGAAGGGCAAAGACCAATCTGGGGATTAAAGAATCGGAGCTTTGGTCAAAGATTCCTTCAGAGAATTGAATGCCCTGATGCAAGATTCATCCATTTGGAAAGGAACATCCTTAGCTAGGAGAAGAGTTAGAGGCCGGGCAATTTTAGAGAAATTGTGGATAAACCGGGATAGAAACCGGCATGGCCAAGAAATGAACAGATTTGTCTGACCGAAGTGGGTGAAGGAAGATTAGATAGAAGATCAATCTTAGCTTTATCTATCTCTATCTCCCTCTCAGATATAATCTGGCCTAGAACAATGCCCTCTCGAACCATGAAGTGGTTCTTCTCCCAGCTAAGAGTCAAGTTGGTTTCTATGCATCTTGCTAGCACCTGTTTCAGATTCTCCAGGTAATTTTCAAAGGAATCCCCTAAAATCGAAAAATAATCCATGAAAACTTCGAAGAATTCTCCCACCATATCGGAGAATATAGCCATCATACATCGTTGAAATGTGGCTAGTGCATTGCCTAATCCAAATGGCATTCTCCTGAAAGCAAACGTGCCATAAGGGCACGTAAATGTGGTCTTTTCTTGATCTTCTGGGTAAATAACCACTTGATTGTAACCGGATTACCCATCTAAGAAGCAAAAGTACTTCTGGCCCGATAACTTTTCCAGAATCTAATCCATGAACGGAAGTGGAAAGTGATCCTTCTTAGTCATGAGATTCAGCTTTCGGTAATCAATGCACACTCTCCATCCCATGGTGGGCCTAGTAGGTACCTCCTCCCCCTGATCAATCTTGATAACCGTCAATCCAGATTTCTTTGGTACCACTTGGGTTGAGCTGACCCATTTGCTATCCGATATGGGGTAAATGATACCCGCATCCAACCATTTCACAACCTCTTTCTTAACTACCTCTTTCATGTTTGGATTAAGCTGCCTTTGCATCTCCCGACTGGGCTTAGAATTCTCTTCCATATAGATGTGATGCATGCAAATGGACGGGCTAATTCCCTTTAAATCGGCCACCGACCATCCAATGGCACCCTTGTGGTCTTTGAGGACTTCGGTTAAGTGGGCCTCCTGCAGCGATGTGAGATTTGCCGCAATGAGGACCGGGAGAGTTTGGTCCGGGCCCAAGAAGATATACTTGAGAGACTTAGGTAATGGCTTGAGTTCTAGCTCAGGAGGGTCCTCTAAGGATGGCAAAGCGGGCTCAGATTGCAAGGCTGGTAAAGGTTCCACCTTGGGCCAAGATGTTAATGGGCCGGGAGAATCTGTTAAGACATTGGCTTCCTCTAAAAGGTCCTGTGTGAACATCACATTTTCTTCAACTAAATTATCCAAGATATCGATAGTATGGCATTCGTCTTCATGATCTGGATATTGGGATGCTTTGAAGACATTAATCTTGACTTTTTGACCTCCAAAGGATATGTCCATCATGCCGGTTTCACAATTTATATTAGCTTTGGCAGTGGCTAAAAATGGACGTCTTAGGATGATTGGCGTGTGAATGATTTCTTCAGGCGATGCCATATCTAGAATAAGAAAATATACGGGAAAATAACAATAATGGACTTTTACGATAACATCCTCAATTAATCCCCGTAGAGTCTTCACAGACCTATCCGCCAATTGCAAGATGATGGATGTGGGCTTTAATTCTCCAATATCAAATTTCTCATAAATGGATGTTGGCAAGAGGTTCACATTGGCACCTAGTGTTGGATTCTCGGGTTTCTCCGGATCTCCCGCACAGCAGTAAACGGAGATCCGTTCCCATTTCGAAAAACTAAAAATCACGATAATCGGATTATCGAATTCTTACCGTGTGCGGATTCGAATCCGCAACCGTTCGGTTCCGTCGGTGCGACACCACAAGTCGCGCAAGTGCCTGGCCTCTAGCGGAGTCCACACGATCCTCCTCGCGATGGATATCCTTGCGTTCCTCGTTCTTCGCAGCCCACCAAACCTCCGCTAGTTGCCGCAACGCGCGGACGATTTCCCGTCGAACAGGAGTCGGAGAAGCGGCGGAGTAGATCCGGATCTGTCTGGGATGCCAGAGAGAGAGAGAAACAGAGGAGGGGGCGGCTAGGGTTAGCAGCAGCTTGGCCTGCTCAGCCCGTTTGCTACATTTTATACTAACCGCGGTTTTTCATAAAAACCCCCGTTTTGTATAAAACCCACTTATTTATCCATCGGCTTGAGAATCATTTAAGTGTGACCCTCTAGGCCCAATTACCAGTCCAGTTAATAGCCCAATAAGCCCAGTAACTCCTTATTGGCTTTATTAATCAATTAATAACTCTTTATTAATTAATTAATCAATCGAATTGATGTCGCACATCGAATTCGACCGGACCTCCGATCACGTTGGGTGCCAAGCAACACCGCATGAACCCGGAAGGTATCGGGGTTAAGTAACCCACTCTTGGAACCTTTCCGCCGACAGTTACCGCGTGGATATAATCCTTCATTCGTACAATGCTCTCGAGTCAACTCAGGGTATGGCGTGCTGTCAAACCCTAACCAGTCGACTCACTTGGATTGGATGCAGTTGATGAATATCGGAAAACTCATTTTTCGATATTATCGTCCGCCCTGACCGGGGACTTCCGCGCATCCTTCCTAGAGCATTCTCTCTCTAAGTACCGAGAGCGAATGATTCCTTATTGACACACAATTCCCTTCGACAATATTCCACTGTACCCAATCCTTGGCATTTTAGAATCCTGTGGTTAGAGATTCATAAACCAAGGTCAAAGCACAGAAGTCCATCGACAAGGTGTCCTTGGTGTCTCAGGTCCGAGGACCATCCACGCAACTACGACAATAGAATCAAGCTGGTTGACAGTGAGGTACAATACCATCTAGTGATTCAGTCGGATCAGTTCAGTGAACTCATTCTCCAATGAGCACCTACAGATTCGCCTTAGTGTCTCCACACAAGTGACTTATGAGATCAATCACCCTCATCATATGAGCAAGAGTAATCTGTACTAGTCTAACCGGATATCCGATGTCCTTCTCGGATATCCTTCGACTAGGAACGATTAAGAATATGTGTGTTTAAGTGATCAGTCTCATTAGTATGATCTCATCATAATCTGATCACTATATCACATATTCATGGACTTCATTATGAGATGATAATTAATACGATTTACACAATGAATATTATGCCATTATATTAATAAATGAACTTGATTACAAAGTCAGATTGGCTGGTAGGGTACCTAAGACTAACAATCTCCCACTTGGACTAAAGCCAATCACCTTTATACAGTAAGCCTATAGACTCTAGGTGATACTCAAACACAATTTGAGCCAACGGCTTTGTCTGTAGATCTGCTATATTGTCGACGGATGGAACTCTTTCCACTACTACATCTCCTCTGGATATGATCTCTCTAATAAGTTGAAAGCGCCTCAGAATATCTTTCGATTTCTCATGGGACCATGGCTCTTTCACTTGTGCAATAGTCCCATTGTTGTCGCACAACAGTGGAACATGATCAAAGATGTAGGGAACTATGTTAAGGTCGGTGATGAACTTCTTCAACCACACTACTTCCTTGAAAGCTTCAGCTGTAGCGTTGTGCTCAGCTTCAGTCGTCGAATCTACAGTGGTTGCTTGGTTGGAACTCTTCTAGGACACTATTCCTCTATAGACAAGGAACGTATCCTTAGTTCTTCTCAAGTACTTAAGGAAACATTTTACTGCCTTCGAGTGCTATTCTCCTGGATCAACCTGAAATCTGCTCGTAACACTTAGAGAAAATGCAATATCAGGCCATGTACATAGCATGGCATACATAACAGATCCTATGGCAAAGGCATAGGGTACTCTATCCATGAGTGCCCTCTGATCAAGAGTCTTAAGAGACTATTCCTTTGAGAGCTTAATTCCATGTCTCATCGGTATGAGACCTCTTTTGGAATTTTTCATGCTAAACCTTTTGACTATGGTATCTATGTACAAGGATTGGGTCATTCTAAGCATCCTCTTTGATCTATCTCTATAGATCCGTATTCCCAATACGTAGGATGCTTCTCCCAAATCTTTCATGGAGAAGTTTTTCGATAGCCAGATCTTTACTGATGACATCATAGCTACATCATTTCCAATGAGTAGTATGTCGTGTATGTAAAGAATTAAGAAGGTGATTGCGCTCCCACTGGTCTTCTTGTACACACAGGGCTCATATTCATTCTTAATGAAGTTATAAGACTTGACAACCTCGTCAAATTTTATGTTCCAGCTCTGAGAAGCTTGCTTCAGTCTATATATGGACCTCTAAAGCTTGCACACTTTATCTGGAGATTATTTGGATGTGAAACCTTCTAGTTGTATCATATACACCTCTTCCTCAAGGTTACCATTGAGGAAGATAGTTTTTACATCCATATGCCAGATCTCGTAATCAAAATGTGCAGCAATAGCGAGTAGAACTCTAATCGATTTTATCATGGCAACTGGTGAGAAAGTCTCGTCATAGTCAATTCATTGGCTTTGACGATATCTCTTTGCCACCAACCTTGCCTTATGAGTATCGATCAGTCCATCAGCACTGATCTTTCTCTTAAAGATCCACTTGCATCCGATGGGTACAATACCCTCGGGCAAGTCCTCCAAGTTTCAAACTTGGTTGGTGTACATGGACTGGATTTCTAAGTTCATCGCTTCTCGCCATTTCTCGGCATCTGGGCCTTCTATGGCCTCCTGGTAAGTTTTAGGATCATCATCCTCACTATATTCTTCCTTAGACTCACCTTCAGCGATATGTCCTACATATCGTTTGGGTAGTCTAGGTAATCTACCAGATCTACGAGGCTCATTTGTGTGTACCTGAACAGATTCAGGAACTGATATCTCATCTGATGATAATGCAGTTGTTTGGGGATCTGGAACCTCTTTCAGTACTATTTTACTCCCACTGTCCTCCTGGAGACCTTTCCTCTTCCAGGAAGATAGCTTTCTTGACGACAAACACCTTTTGTTCACCAGGATGGTAAAAAATATTATCCAAAGGTTTCCTTTGGATATCTCACAAACCTACATTTATCAGTTCATGATTCCAGCTTGTCTGGATCATGCCTCATTACCTGAGCAGGAGATCCCCAGACTTTAACATGTTTAAATTCTGGTTTCCTATCTTTCCATATCTCATATGGAGTAGAGGCCACAGACTTGTTGGGTACTCTGTTCAGTAGGTATGCTGCTGACTCTAGAGCATACCCCCAGAGAGACACTGGTAATCCCGAAAAGCTCATCTTGGATCGCACCATGTCCAACAAGGTGCGATTCCTCCTTTTCGATACACCATTCATCTGTGGTGTATATGGAGGGTCCAGCTGAGAAAGGATACTATTATCCTTTAAAAATTGTGTGAAATTAGTACTCAAGTATTCTCCTCCTCGATCAGCTGAGAAATGATACCATTATCCTTTAAGAATTGTGTGAAATTAGTACTCAAGTATTCTCCTCCTCGATCAGATCGAAGAGGTTTAATACTCTTTCCTAATTGCTTCTCTACCTCATCCTAGAACTCCTTGAACTTCTCAAATGCTTCCGACATGTACTTTATTAAGTACACATAGCCGAATCTTGAGAAGTCATTAGTGAACGTAATGAAGTATGAAAAGCCACCTTTGGCTTGGGTGGACACTGGACCACATACATTTGAATATATTAGTTCTAGAATGTCCTTGACACGTTCTCCATGTCTAGTAAATGGAGATTTTGCCATCTTTCCCATAAGGCAGGATTCACATGTTGCAAACGATTCATAATCTAATGCAGTTAAATAACCACGCTTGTGCAACCTTTGCAACCTGCTTTCATCAATATGCCCAAGTCTACAATGTCACATATAGGCTTGGTTCACACAATTCTTGCTCTTCTTAAGAATATTATCAATTTGAAGATTGTAATAAGAAACATCTAATAGATATAGTTTGTTGACTAAAGATGCCGAAACTATTGATTTATTACCATAATAAATTGAACAACTTCTATTATCAATAGACAACCTATATCCTATCTTGTCCAAACAAGATACTGATACGATGTTCTTTATTATGCTAGGAACATAATAACAATCTTCTAATAGTAAGACCTCTCCTGATAGAAGTTTGAGATTTGCTGTCCCTACAGCAACCGGCGCAACTTTTGCGCCGTTACCTAGTCTCATTTCCACCTCATCTTTTCTCAGCTTGCGCATACTTGTCAGCATTTGCACATCATGGCAGATATGAGAAGCACATTCGGTATCTAATACCCAAGATGTTGAATCTCTTACTGACAAGTTGATATCTATCATATAGATATCTAAAGCTTTAGACAACTTCTCTTTTCCATGAGCTTTATCGTTGAGGAACTCTTTCCAATTCCTCTTCCAGTGACCATTATGCTGCTTATAGTAGAAGCAGTCACCTTTTACTACTCCTTTGCCTTTGTCCTTCGATCTATTATCGCTAGCTATCATCTCTTCGTCAAGGACATTCAATGCCGGTTCAACAGGAGGATCAACTCCAAAGACATAGTCAATGTGTTCAGATCTGAAGATATTCTTCAGGTTTCTGAACCAATCCGAGTAGTTTAGGCTAGTCAAACGTTTGGCATCATATATGCCACAGAGTGGGTTATTCGAGGACATGTTTTCCTACAGGAGATAAGTTCTATTTTAGCAGATGTTCAATTATTAACTTTTAAAACAAGATATGGTCTTTTGTTCAAGTTTTAACTCCCGCTAATTTTCGACGGACTGTATAACCCTCAGCTACATAGAACGGGAGACGCCGACAGTCTCCTAGTGGGGATCAGAATCTCAATGACTTGCAATACAGCCTTGTGGATAGCACAACAAACTGTAATACAATCAAAGAGCACCCAACTCATGGGACTTGCAACTCCTTGCAATATCCGATCATAGCTTCGGTCTCCAGAGGTTTAATGGCCTTGTGGATAGCACAACAAGCCACTAATTCTGGTCTAAGCTAACCATCGTTACGCGACGAGTATGGATTTGCATGCAACCATTGTGGATAGCACAACAAAGCTACATAGTTCATCTACTCCGATCATATAGGCATCTAATGCTATAGCCACAGTTTCTCCTCCCAATTAAACATGCCTTGTGGATAGCACAACAAACCTACCTAAAGTGATTCGAATCCTATGACTATAACGATGGTGGACCACACGGTAAGTTCTTAACTACTCGCGTTATGGCTTAGAGTTTAGATGAGGGTATTTAGATAACTTTTATCTTGGTCTCTCCTAGGTGATAGTATAAATATATCGTATATATTTAATACATACTATACCTGTTTTGATTCACGATCAAACATAAAACAACGTATCTCATACATGTCATTAGTGTGGTCATGGATAGCACAGTAGGTTTGATTGGAGCCAACAGTCAAACGCACACACAATCTAACACAACAATTATATTAGATAACCTGCAAACACATAGGCTCTGAGATCGCCATCTTTTCGCCTTCTTGATTGCAGCTGTAGATCGTCCTCGCTCCTTCTTCGGTTGCCTCGATCATATTACATTAATTCTAGAATCACATGTAATTAGAAGAGAGCCTTATGGCAAGTACAAGAGAGAGGGAGGTAGAAATACATCAGAGTATGAGAGAGAAAGGTACGCAGACCTCTATTTATTAATAATTAATAAATAACCATACATCCACGATCCACACAATCCATTCATCACATGAATAATTAAATAAGTGTATATCTATGACCACGGTGTGTTTTAAACATTCCACACATGATTCAGCGCATCACATGGCTATAATAAAAGAGTTTTCAAAATATATAATTTTGGCTTTCAAAAAGCTGGGATCTAATCAAAATTGGTATTTGAATTTCGAAAACACTTTTAATCAATTTAACATGCAATCAAATCTAATTTAAAAACATCAAAACACACATCACATGTGCACATACTCAAAATTAATAATTCCAAATTATTCTATGCAAATTAGAACACTTCTAATAATCTAACACTTAGATTAAACTCCACTAATAATCTAACAATTAGACTATTAATAACTAATCTAACTTTTAGACTAGTCCAACAAAGTTAATTAATAATTTAACACTTCAATTAATAATTAACTCTAATTATTAATTTACTACTAATCTAACTCTTAGATTAGTTAATTTAAAATTAATTATTAACTTAATACTTAAATTAATAATTAACTTTAATTAATTAATAATTACTAATCTAACTACTATATTAGATGAATAATGTTAATCATTAATTTAATCCTTAAATTAATAACTAACAATAATAATTAAAGACTACTAATTTAACACTTAAATTAGTCATTTAAATTAATTAATAATTTAACAATTAAATTAACAACTAACTCAAATATTTAATTAACAATTAGATGAAATAATAGTTAATAATCTAACAATTAGACTAATAACTATAAATAACTAATTTAACATTTAAATTAGTTAAATTAAGGTTAATTATTAATTTAACAATTAAATTAATATTTAACCCTTAGTTAATCAATCTAATTGTTAATATTTTGGTAATGATTCAAAATCATTTAAAGTCCATTTAGATAAAATAATTGAATAATAAATTTAAATTTCAAAACTGTTTTGAATTTTAAAACTTATTTCCAATTTCAATTTTATATTAAATGGTCATAGGGGTTTTCCAAAAAAATATATAATGGGTTATTGGGCTCAGCCCATAAGGGCAAAGTAGGTTCGGGCCCTGCAGGGCCTTAGTCCGAGCCAGGGGCTCAGCTAGGCTTGAGCTTGGGTCGCACCGAGGCCAGCCCTGTCCGGCCGGGACCCGACCTGCCGGATCAGCCCCGAACTGCAGCCGGCCCGACCGATTCTTCCTCCCCAACAAGCCAACGCACGCAGAACCCTAAACCCTAATCTCTTTTAGTTCCGGCTGGTGGCGGAAGGAGGGTCGCAAGGTTGCCCGGCGCCGCCATGCCCTACCGGCTATGCCCACGGCGCCGGCGGGCTCGCCGGCGGTGAGCAAAACATGGCCCGAGCAATATAAATGCATACCTACAAATCTTGTTGCAGGAACCCGACACCGGCGATTTTGCAGGGACACGACGCCGGCGGCCCAGCCCTGCCAGCGCAGTCTGGCCCTGCTGGCACTGGCTGGCCCTTCGGCCGTGCCAAGAACAAGCTGCCCGAGCCACTGTAAAACTTGGTTTTCTGGTTTTTTTTAAGGTTTCAAAAAACCGAATTTGGGGCTTGATATAGCAGCCCTCCAGGGGCACTCCTGCGCCGGCAATCATACCCGGTGGAAAGAGATGACTACCACCTTGAGATCCGGAGATTCGGCCCGCCATCCCAACGCTTGGGAAGCCCGCACGAAGCCGTCGAAAACTCCCCGTTCTTCGTCCCACGAACAACACAAAAAAAAACCACAAAATAAAATCCAAAAATTGCAGAATAATCAATCGATTATTTGTGTTCATCTCATGAACACAGATTCAGCAAAAAATTGAGTTTTAAAGCATGGAATAAATCAAAGAAAAATTAATTTCGGAGACCAAAACGGGACGAGAAATAGTGGAACCTGGCTCTGATACCATTGTTGGATTCTCGGATTTCTCCGGATCTCCCGCGCAGCGGAAAACGGAGATCCATTCCCGTTTCGAAAAACTAAAAATCACGATAATCGGATTATCGAATTCTTACTGTGTGGATTCGAATCCGCAACCGTTCGGTTCCGTCGGTGCGACACCGCAAGCCGCACAAGCGCCCGGCCTCTAGCGGAGTCCACGCGATCCTCCTCGCGACGGATATCTTTGCGTTCCTCATTCTTCGCAGCCTACGAAACCTCCGCCGGTCGCCGCAACGATCGCTGCAACGTGTGGACGATTTCCCATCGAACAGGAGTCGGAGAAGCGGCGGAGCAGATCCAGATCTGTCTGGGACGCCAGAGAGAGAGAGAAACAGATGAGGGGGCGGCTAGGGTTAGCAGCAGCTTGGCCTGCTTAGCCCGTTCGCTACATTTTATACTGACTGCGCGGTTTTTCATAAAAACCCCCGGTTTGTATAAAACCCACTTATTTATCCATTGCCTTGAGAATCATTTAAGTGTGACCATCTAGGCCCAATTACCAGTCCAGTTAATAGCCCAATAAGCCCAGTAACTCCTTACTGGCTTTATTAATCAATTAATAACTCTTTATTAATTAATTAATCAATCGAATTGATGTCGCACATCGAATTCGATTGGACCTCCGATCACGTTGGGTGCCAAGCAACACCGCGTGAACCCGGAAGGTATCGGGGTTAAGTAACCCACTCTTGGAACCTTTCCGCGGACAGTTATCGCGTGGATATAATCCTTCATTCGTATAATGCTCTCAAGTCAACTCATGGTATGGCGTGCTATCAAATCCTAACCGGTCGACTCACTTGGATTGAATGCCGCTGATGAATATCGGAAAACTCATTTTCCGATATTATCGTCCGCCCTGGCCAGGGACTTCCATGCATCCTTCCTAGAGCATTCTCTCTCTAAGTACCGAGAGCGAATGATTTCTTATTGACACACAATTCCCTTCGACAGTATTCCGCTGTACCCAATCCTTGTCGTTTTAGAATCTTGTGGTTAGATATTCGTAAACCAAGGTCAAAGCACAGAAGTCCACCGACAAGGTGTCCTTGGTGTCTCAGGTATGAGGACCATCCACGCAACTGCGATAATAGAATCAAGCTAGTTGACAGTGAGGTACAATACCATCCAGTGATTCAGTCGGATCAGTTCAGTGAACTCATTCTCCAATGAGCACCTACAGATTTGCCTTAGTGTCTCCACACAAGTGACTTATGAGATCAATCACCCTCATTATATGAGCAGGAGTAATTTGTACTAGTCTAACCGGATATCCGACAAGATATCCGATGTCCTTCTCGGATATCCTCCGACTAGGAACGATTAAGAATATGTGTGTTTAAGTGATCAGTCTCATTAGTATGATCTCATCATAATCTAATCACTATAGCACATATTTACGGACTTCATTATGAGACGATCATTAATACGATTTACACACGATGAATATTATGCCATTATATTAATAAATGAACGAGATTACAAAGTCAGATTGGCTTGTAGGCCACCTAAGACTAACACCTAGGTCCAATAACGCTCTATCAAATGTGACTCCACCCAAGTTACATGAGATGAAAGGTGCCCCAGGATCCTTTAACTTCTTGGGAAGATGATTCATTACAATAGCACTCACACCCTCCGATAGCCTAACCTTTTCGGGTGTCATTCTAGATTCTCTTCGTGGTGTGCATAATTCCTTGAGGAACTTGGCATAAGCTGGTACATGCTTGATGGCATCGAGAAGTGGAATATTAATCTGAACTTGTTTGAATAATTCTAGCAACTCCTCATTCTGGGCCAGTTTCTTCATGACATTGGGCTTAGCTAATAAGGTGTTTGGAAATGGCACCCTTGGTTGATATGAACTTGGGCCTTCATCAATCTTTCCTTTTCCTTTTGGGTCCTCCCCCAACTTCTCCATGTTAGGTTCAGCCTCACTCTTACTTTCAACTTCATGAGGCCCATTAGTGGGATCTTCGATCAACTCCCCATCTGTCTGTGGGTTCTCTAAACTTTTCCCACACCTAAGGGCTGAAATGGCCTTAGCATTTTCAAATTGTGGTCCTTTAGGTTGTGGTAACGGGCCAGGTTAAGGTAAAAGGTCTGATTGTGGTGAAAACTTTGGAGGCTGACTCCTTGGATTGGCAATGGGTTGACTAGGAAATTGGCCCATTTCTCTTCTCATAGTAGCCTCAGCTAATTGGCCCATTTGACTCTCCAACTTAGAAATAGACTGTTGTTGTGTCATTATAAGTTGTTGGAGTTGTGTGAATTTATCATCAAAGTTGGGATGTCGAGGTGGTTGATAAGTGGGTGGAGGATGGTATTGGGTTGGTTGCCCTAATTGGAATGATTGATACTGGGCTGGTTGAAAGAAGTGGCCCTAGCCTGTACATGTGCATAGAAATTGGACTGATGTTGAAATGAATTCTGTGGCTTTTGGGCTTGATGCATGGAAGGATTAGACATTTGTAAAGGAACCTGCTGCTTCTTCTAAGAAAAATTAGGATGATTTCTCCAGCCCGGATTGTAAGTATTAGAGAATGGATCATTATTGAGCCTGGAGAATCCCTGGGCAGCCTGAACTTGTTCTTGAATGAATGGTGGAAGTTGGGCTGTAGTTGGGCATTCATTCACTTGATGGACCGGACTTGCGCATAAAGCACAAATGTCATGAGAGATGGAAGACGGGACTTTATATGGACTAGATGGTGTTGGATAGGTAGGTTCTTGCTTGTTTAAGGCTAAAAGTTGGTCTAACTTTCAGCCAAGATGTCTACCTTATCCAATTTCTAATTCATCAGATTGATGTCCATTCTGGATTCGGGCTCTCCACGAGCCTTAAGTTTATACATTCCGGCCCGCTTAGATGGTCCAACATACCTCTCATAGGATGATAATGAGGCATGGTTGATGGAATTTTCACTTAACATCTCAAATAGATCATAAGCCTCATCTTCATTTTTCATCATAAATGCCCCACCACATGAGGCATCTGTAGACACCGATTTTGGACCATCCTTTTGGTCATAAATCCCCTCCATCATTAGCCCTTTATCACCAAAATCTCCTCATTTAGCCATTTCAACCCACTAACAACTAGGCCCATTAACCAAATCCCGACTCTAGCCATCAATTCGTGGAAGGCCAGCCAGTCCGCCTTCCACCCCCTTGGAAGGCCAGCCACCTTGCCTTCCACCTTTTGGCCACCTTTTTCACTTTTCACCACCTTTTCGTGGAAGGCTAGCCAGTCCGCCTTCCACCCCCTTCGAAGGCCACCCCTTGCCTTCTACACCCTTGGAAGGCCAGCCACCTTGCCTTCCACCCTTTTGCTACCTTTTTCACTTTTCACCACCTTTTCGTGGAAAGCCAACCAGTCCGCCTTCTACCCCCTTCGAAGGCCACCCCTTGCCTTCTATCCCCTTGGAAGGCCAGCTACCTTGCCTTCCACCTTTTGGCCACCTTTTTCACTTTTCACCACCATTTCGTGGAAGGCCAGCCAGTCTGCCTTCCACCCCCTTCGAAGGCCACCCCTTGCCTTCTACCCCCTTGGAAGGCCAGCTACCTTGCCTTCCACCTTTTGGCCACCTTTTTCACTTTTCACCACCTTTTCTTGGAAGGCCAGCTAGTCCGCCTTCCACCCCCTTCGAAGGCCACCCCTTGCCTTCTACCCCCTTGGAAAGCCAGCCACCTTGCCTTCCACCTTTTTGGCCACCTTTTTCACTTTTTACCACCTTTTCGTGGAAGGCCAGCCAGTCCGCCTTCCACCCCCTTCGAAGGCCACCCCTTGCCTTCCACCCCCTTCGAAGGCCAGCCGGGGCGCCTTCCACCACAAGATTGGAAGGCATGTTGCCTGGCCGTCCACTCCTTAACCACCCCCTTGACTCCGTCTTCCCCACGATCTCCTCTACTCGCCGCCCTCGTCCCCCACTACTCCGACCACTCCCCACTCCGGCGACTGCCACGCGCACTACCTCCGACCCTTGACCACTTCCTATTGGCTCCAGGGTTATTTACGGGGATTTAGACCCCTGTTTTCTCCTATTTTCCCTTCACCTATTTAAACCCCCCATATCCTCTCGAGCAAGGGGGTTAAGAGGTGGCTTCTTGGAGGGAAGGTTCAGAGGAGGTTGGCAAGCGGTCAGGAGGAGTCCCAGAAGAATCCTTCGCACTCCAAATGGGCTTGTTTTCTTGACCCTCTTCTATTTTCTCTTCTTTCACTTTCAACACATCATTTCACTTTTTCACACACGAGCACTTATCTGCATGCATGCATTCTAGAATGACTTAGCAATCCCTATTTACCCCCAGAGGTTTCAAATAAAAAACGGGAGGTGGGTGGCCATAACATATGGTCACCTTCCCTCCCAAACACCCATCCGGTGCGTCTCCCTCCAATTCTAGATAGTTTTTATATTTTTATGGATAGATTCTACATACTACAGTTCTAATCGGGTTATTATCTTTTCATTGTTTGTCTTCTCTTTCCAGGGATCCTTACCACATTTCCGTGTGCAGAGTACCAGACTCTCCTCCTCTGGCCGGCCGGAGGAAGAGAAGGAGGAACCAGCATTTCCCGCTCCCACAGAACGCGCGATCATCTTACCCTCCTGCGGAGCACAGGGACCGAAAGGTAATGCTCCTGGCGATCACACTTTAATTTCTAACCCCCTGTAAATCGCCATAGTGCTAAGACGAACGGAGGGACCCTTGATTCCGAAGCCTCGCAGCCGCGGCGGCGGGGGACGTTCCGGGCGCCTACAGCCCTCTGGCGATCACGGTGGGACACCTGTAGCCCGCTGCACGCGTCGCGATCAAAGGAAAAGAAGGTAAGGATCCCGGACGGCTATTAACCCCTGGACAGCCAGCCCCTGGCCGTCAGACCCCTGGACGGCCAGCCCCTGGCCGTCTGACCCTGGACGGCCAGCCCCTGGCCGTCAGACCCCCTGGACGGCCAGAACCTGGCCGTCGACACACGCATTGGACGGCCAGCACCTGGCCGTCAACCTCCTACTGGACGGCCAGCACCTGGCCGTCCGACCCATTGGACGGCCAGCCCCTGGCCGTCGACATCCCCTTGGACGGCCAGCCCCTGGCCGTCCGACTCATTAGACGGCCAACCTCTGGCCGTCGACTTCTTGTTGGTTCTTTGTCCTTTTCTGCTCGCTACTGCTGTTTATGTATGTTGTGCTGCTACCTGTTCTGTTGAATTGTTAGATGTTCTGACCTGCTGTTTGTTAACTTTTTGGGCTTTTGGGGTCCTCTGCGGGGGTTTTAAGAAAGAGCCGGCATCACACTTCTAGTTACCTCTCCCACAGAGTTTGACTCTCCATCTGAGGATTCCCACTCGGGTGTGACTAGTCTTATTCTGTTGGGAACCTCCGTCAGTCTCCGCGAGCCAGGGATTCCCACTTGGCCGCCGAGCAGGTTGTACTTGAAACCACCTTGTAAGAACCTTGGGTTTGTGTGAGAAATTAGTGAACTGTTTCAAATTTAAAGACACTTAATTAAACCTCGGTGGAACATGTTTTGAAAGAAAAATTCCAGGGTCGTTAAGGGTTTGAACTTGCTTTGTTAGAAACCAACACTCATAATACATAGTTAACCTTCCAAGTGAAATATAAAATCTCTTAGGATTTGTATTTCATAATGAACCAAATGTATGTTAACACTGTGTATGATGACATGTACGAGTTTGGTAACAGTGTCACACTTAACCCTCTGTTTGAGACTGAAGAGGATCCACAACAAACATTTATGGGCATGTTCCAAACACCTAGAGAGGAACTAAGGGAAAGATACTTGGATGAATCTTCCTCTTCAGAAAGTGACCCTATAATGTCCAACATAACCCTCCGAAACCCGAGTGAGGACCCGGAACTTATTGCCGTGTTATCACGGTACACCCCTGATCAACTCATCCGGTTGGCCTCTGGTGGCAAAACTCAAGATGCCACTCCTCGGAGAACTCACTTCCAAGGATCTCCCAACAGAGCTCAGACTCGCATCAATCAGCCAACTCCTACTCCAGTTGCTCCACCAGTCATGCCGATTTCAGTCTCTCCAACTACACCTCCTCTCGAGCAGAAAGAATTCATTTACAAAAGTGAGGTCGAAACCTGTGTGCGTAAGTTCATGGCCGAGAAACTTACCCTGAAACAACCGCACTCTCTCCGAGCTATTGTAAGCTCCCTCCGGCCTACTTTCCACCAGGATTCAAAGCCCCCGAGTACAGGAAATATGATGGCACCTCTGACCCTCATGATCACCTGTCAGGTTTCCTCATGGATTCCCATCAATGGCTCTACGACAGAGTCCTTCTTGTCCATCTGTTCCAGAAATCCTTAGAAGGTGAGGCCTTAAGATGGTTTTCTTCCTTGCCCGCCACAGACCTAATCAATTTTGATATGGTCTCCGAGAAATTCATCACTCAGTTTAGTCATATGACAACCATGCCTCCCACCTTGGTGGATCTTGTGATGGAGAAGATGAAGCCTGAAGAGGAGTTCACGTATTTTGCCAACAGGTGGAGGGCAATGGCCTCTAGGGCAGAAGTGGCAATCCCCGAATCTCAAGCTATCACCATGTTGGTCAATAACGCTACCCCACAGCTTCGAGCTATTCTCATGCTGAGCGAATTTCACACATTCGCACAACTTTATAATCGAGCTTGGGTAGTTCAATCTAAAATCTGGACTTCCACTTTGCCATCCTTCTTTGAAAATCAGAACAGAAGTAAGAGGACTCCACCAATAGAGGGAGTGGCAATCAATGAACAAGTGAGTGCCTTGGGGCAATCCTTCAGGTCACCCAGTCCTATGTCCAGATCAGATAACCAATCCAATCAGAGACCATATTCAGTAGTTCCCCCTTTCTCCAGTGCCAAGATCAATTGGGGGCACATGAAAGAGGCTGCTGAAACCTTGGAAGTCAAGGGCCCTCCGCCCTCTTATCAGGTGGCCCAAGATCTATCTAGCTCTCTAGAAAGGGTGAGCACCCTTGTCAAAAATTTGGAACCAAATGTCGATCATAGAGGACAGTACTGGGAGTATGAAGAGGTTGGGATATGGCGTGAGTGCCCTACTAAGATGACCAAACCTAGAGAGCCGTTGCAAGTAGTCTCCACTATCATCCAAGACAAACCTTTGGTCTTGATACGACCTAGGGAACAACCAACAGCCATCAACCCAGTTACTCTGGTCCAAGTTCCTTCAATTTCAATCAGAGAACCTCCTACATCCATCTTGTGTCCAACACCAAAGCCAGGTCCGGTAACCCAATTCTGCCTGATGAATTCACCACCAGTTCAACCACTAAAATCAGATCAAGAAGTAGACCCCAGTCCGATTGGTGTTACACTGGGAAATCGCATCATTCCCCCAACAAGTCAACCCTTGGACTCTCAAGAGGATTCAGATCTGTCTAAGTATGACATCCTACAGCATCTAGGGAAAACTCCTGCTAAGATGCCAGTCCTAGAGTTGATTGGGAGATCTCCTACACACAGGGAGACATTGTTCAAGTTCCTCCAGCGCATTACACTCAATGAAGATCTTCCTATCAGGGGGGTCACCAATGCCATTCTCTCAGTCACCCAGACACCTACCATATCCTTCACAGGTAAGGATCTAGCTCCCCCTGAATGCCAATCCCTTCCCTCATGCTTAACTGCAACACTCAAGGGTCACTCATTGGACTCCATCCTGTTGGATACCGTGGCATCAATCAATGTCTGTCCACTCAAGACCCCCAAGAAAATAGGGATTGATCTAGATGAGATTGAGCCTACTTCCATGATGGTCTCAACCCATGATAATTCTCAAAGACTAGTTAATGGGAAACTGGAAATTGGGCCAGTGGCCTTGATCTTTGAATTCTACATCCTTGATGTCAAGCCCATATACAACGCCATTTTGGGAAGGCCTTGGATGGACCCGACCCTAGGAGTGCCCTCCACTAATCATCAGTGCTATAAATTCCCATACAATGGGAAGATCATCAAAATGAAGGGTACCCCCTATCTTGAGCCTTTGGATTTAGTCTTGACTGAACAAATTCCATCCGTGATCACTTCTGAAAAAGGGGCAAAGCCCATCCTTTTATCGGTCAACTCTCAGCTCAAGTTCCAACCTAGCATAGGTTGGCAGCTTATGGACAAAATAGGGTCAGGCAAGGAAGAGCAAGGAATTCAAGAACCTATCTTTGAAAATCCGACCATTGGAGGATTCAAATTGGGTTACCTACTAACCAAGCCAACTGATGAATCAAGAAAATGGAGTCTCAAGGATCACTTTGTGAAGGAAAATCAGGAGGTACTCAAGATACACTATCTTGAGGATGAGTTGAAAGAAACAAGCACTGAAGCTCAAAGAGAAGATGCATAAGATTTCTCTACACAGCTGCTGTTCTATGAACCAACCACTCAACAAGAAGGAGCCTCCTTAGTGAGGTATGAACCGGTACCCACCGCTCTCATTCCCTTACTATTCTACACACCTGCCCTTCTCAGGCTCTTATCACCGGTGATAGCCCACTCCTAGGGCAATTCTGCCATCATTGGGTCTGTGTCTCAAAGACCCACCTTTGCAACATGTCTGACTCACTCCCTGAGTCTTGTGCATAATCGCTTAGGGATTGGATAGCTTCCTCTTTATCTACAAGTTGTAGAGGTAAGTAAGTTCTTTCATTTCTAGTTAGCAAATAAGTGTAAATATTTGAAAATTGTTCCTTTGGATAGGAGTCTATTTGAAGAAGTTTTACCCCTAAAAATACAAAAAAAATTTAAAACATTTCAAAATCTCAAAAAAAATCGAATATCCAAAAAGCATCAAAAATATTTGTAAATATGTACATACTTTATGAAAATGACAAAAAAATCAGAAAAGACACAAAATCCAATTGTTTGGTGATTGCCATGTAACCCCCTGTCTAGGCCTAGTTGCATGATAGATTGGGTTAACATTAGGATTTGGCTAAGATTTTGGTCCACCAGAACCTTGGACGTGTCTACTTTATTTTCATACGGATCCCTACGACCATTCTGAGATGCACACACTTACACATTTTTTCAAAAGAGAACCTGTTTAAAATGAGTTCAAAGTCTTTAGCATACTGTCAAAATGCAACCTTTGCTCTTCGTCTCTCGACCGATCAGGACAGTTGACGCCCTTAAACGGTCGAGCTCAGCAAATTGCGGTTCCTCAACAACCCGATAGATGTAACCCCTCAAAAAAGGGCCCAAAATTGAAATGTAAAAGACCAGAGCACGTGAAGAGGGTAGTGTCCCCGCAGGCGGAATATCAAATAACCCCAAAAAATGTCAAGAGCGGAAAAGAAATACAAAAAAGAAAAAGGGGTTCAAGCAATCATGAAAAAAAGCCTGGTCGTGACCGTGCCTGGCCATGAAATCCAATAAAGGCCTGAAAAGTCAAAATAGGGGCATCTAGGAGGTCAAAAGGAGTCCGTTTTGTCATAGCTCGCCCTTTTAACGGTTTTGTTGATCCTCCTGTGAAGTTTGTCTCCACAATTTCTTCACTTTTTCTCCCCCAAGGTTCAGCACGAGATAGCTATCTAAAGACTGAACATCATTTTAAAATGGTTCGCTTTTCAAAAATCGTCACATGCTCACATGATCACGGGAGTCTAAAATGGGTAAAGAGTAATGTCGATGTTTCTGGTGAACTAATTTCTTAACCATAATTTCAATGTGTACTCTTACAACTTCGGGCTTAGGTCAATGCATGCGCGTCACCAATTGGTGCGACGGCGTCTGATTCCGGGTCAGCGTCGCGCGGTTGACCGTTAGGGTTCCAAGGTGTTCCATCATATACCTTCTAGATTGTGAGGAAAGAGACCCGGGTCGGGTAAATCATTTACCTCGAAAACATTTTGGGCAAACTTGGTGGTCGGAAGCAGCTGGGAGCCTAAGTATGGCATGACGGTATTGTCATCAGTATGAGTCTTAACCGGTCAAGGTTAGTTCGAGGAGTCTAGAGGCCCAAATCAATCTAGATGCGTGCTTAGGATACCTGGGAAGTCGAGTGTGCATTTCCCTTTCATCATTCAACCAGCCTAAGTTTGGGCAGTCACCAGGCAGGCGGAATCAAAAACATGTTTTCATCACACTCCCCACTTGTTAATATCCACCAGCATTTGCATATTTACTTCTTGCATCAGTTTCAATATTCTTCCTTTTGTCTGGTTAGTAACACGGCCCCTTGACCCTATGCGAAGGCTAGGGAAAAGGTAGTTGCTCTATTTTGGAAAAGGGGCCGAAAACAGATACTACTAACTGTTTTCCCTTCATTTTGTGCATACAGGAAAAGATTCTATGTCCAAAAGGTGGACACTTTTGCTGTCGAGTCGAAGCCGAAAGCAGCCGGATTGGCATTCTACTTTGAGAATGGCCATATCTTCCATGCTGGCTTCGACTCGACAGGGACCTTTGTCCCTCGTTTCCTTGCAGCTTGTCATTAAGGTATTGTGGATCATTGATTATTTACATTTACTGATGTGCGTTCTTGCAGCTGCAGGGAACCTGAAGCAAGTAGCATCGAAGACACAGGAGGCTAATAGCTTCGGGCGTATAGACTCGGAGTTCCTCTTTAAACAAAACAATGAGGAGTCTATATTCCCTAAGTTATTCGATTGGCCAATAAACCCCTCCTATTTGCATTAGGAACTGCATTAGGAATTTGTTTTTTTAAATTTCAACCCAGCATGCATTTGCATAAGCACTCACCCTCGCCCTAGGGGCAATGACCATGATTCATCACTCTGCTTAACCCATCGCTGATCCGTGATTCTGGCAGTTGTATGTCTGTTAGCCCTTTGAATTGCAAGACCTCTTCCGCTTTTCAGCACGTGTGCTTGAAATTCTCTCACTTGGCGATCCCATGATGCGCCAGGCCACCGCGCGCCCGTTGTGTCGAGAGTTCTTCAAGTCACACTCCTACACCTTTCATGCTCGAGATCCCCTTGGGCCAGATCGCTATATTCTGGTACGCCAAGGCCTCGCGGTTCCAGCACCCGAGGGTCCCACGGACTGTGATTCTCTAGTACTGAACTTTGTCCCCTTTCTTAAACCACTCTTGCAACTTAAATAGCTAGTTTTCATGCATTTGCCGCATTCGCATATCATCCTTGGATATAGCTCATTCATTTCCGGGCGGTCCAAAATTTGGTTCGATTTCCGGAGCACCTATTTATCGATCCGTTCCACTCCACTGCAAAACAGGTGTCCCGGAGGGGCATTTGTAGACACCGATTTTGGACCACCCTTTTGGTCATAAATCCCCTCCATCATTAGCCCTTTATCACCAAAATCCCCTCCATCATTAGCCCTTTATCACCAAAATCCCCTCATTTAGCCATTTCAGCCCACTAACAACTAGGCCCATTAACCAAATCCCGACTCTAGCCATCTTTTCGTGGAAGGCCAGCCAGTCCGCCTTCCACCCCCTTGGAAGGCCAGCCACCTTGCCTTCCACCTTTTGGCCACCTTTTTCACTTTTCACCACATTTTCGTGGAAGGCCAGCCAGTCCGCCTTCCACCCCCTTCGAAGGCCACCCCTTGCCTTCTACACCCTTGGAAGGCCAGCCACCTTGCCTTCCACCCTTTTGCCACCTTTTTCACTTTTCACCACCTTTTCGTGGAAGGCCAGCCAGTCCGCCTTCCACCCCCTTCGAAGGCCACCCCTTGCCTTCTACCCTCTTGGAAGGCCAGCTATCTTGCCTTTCACCTTTTGGCCACCTTTTTCACTTTTCACCACCTTTTCGTAGAAGGCCAGCCAGTCCGCCTTCCACCCCCTTCGAAGGCCACCCCTTGCCTTCTACCCCCTTGGAAGGCCAGCTACCTTGCCTTCCACCTTTTGGCCACCTTTTTCACTTTTCACCACCTTTTCTTGGAAGGCCAGCTAGTCCGCCTTCCACCCCCTTCGAAGGCCACCCCTTGCCTTCTACCCCCTTGGAAAGCCAGCCACCTTGCCTTCCACCTTTTTGGCCACCTTTTTCACTTTTTACCACCTTTTCGTGGAAGGCCAGCCAGTCCGCCTTCCACCCCCTTCGAAGGCCACCCCTTGCCTTCCACCCCCTTCGAAGGCCAGCCGGGGCGCCTTCCACCACAAGATTGGAAGGCATGTTGCCTGGCCGTCCACTCCTTAACCACCCCCTTGACTCCGTCTTCCCCACGATCTCCTCTACTCGCCGCCCTCGTCCCCCACTACTCCGACCACTCCCCACTCCGGCGACTGCCACGCGCACTACCTCCGACCCTTGACCACTTCCTATTGGCTCCAGGGTGATTTACGGGGATTTAGACCCCTGTTTTCTCCTATTTTCCCTTCACCTATTTAAACCCCCCATATCCTCTCGAGCAAGGGGGTGAAGAGGTGGCTTCTTGGAGGGAAGGTTCAGAGGAGGTTGGCAAGCGGTCAGGAGGAGTCCCAGAAGAATCCTTCGCACTCCAAATGGGCTTGTTTTCTTGACCCTCTTCTATTTTCTCTTCTTTCACTTTCAACACATCATTTCACTTTTTCACACACGAGCACTTATCTGCATGCATGCATTCTAGAATGACTTAGCAATCCCTATTTACCCCCAGAGGTTTCAAACAAAAAACGGGAGGTGGGTGGCGATAACATATGGTCACCTTCCCTCCCAAACACCCATCCGGTGCGTCTCCCTCCAATTCTAGTTAATTTTTATATTTTTATGGATAGATTCTACATACCACAGTTCTAATCGGGTTATTATGTTTTCATTGTTTGTCTTCTCTTTCCAGAGATCCTTACCACATTTCCGCATGCAGAGTACCAGGCTCTCCTCCTCTGGCCGGCCGGAAGAAGAGAAGGAGGAACCAGCATTTCCCGCTCCCACAGAACGCGCGATCATCTTACTCTCCTGCGGAGCACAGGGACCGAAAGGTAATGCTCCTGGCGATCACACTTCAATTTCTAACCCCCTTTAAATCGCCACAGTGCTAAGACGAACGGAGGGACCCTCGATTCCGAAGCCTCGCAGCCGCGGCGGCGGGAGACGTTCCGGGCGCCTACAGCATCCACCATTTATCTGAACTGTTCAAACAATCCTTCATAGAATGCTTGGACAATTTGCCACTTTGATAACCCATGATGAGGGCATTTCCTAAGCAATTCTTTCAGTCTTTCCCAAGATTCATAGATCAATTCCTCGGGAGTTTGGGTAAAACTCGTGATGGCTGTTCTCATGGTATTGGTCCGCCCTATGGGGTAGAACTTCTTGAGAAATTCTTTCTGCATTTCTTCCCATGTCCTAATGGGCCTACCTATAGTCCCCAACCAATATTTAGCCTTATCCTTTAATGAAAAGGGAAATAAGATCAACTTAAGGCCATCATCGGTGAAATTTTGGATCTTCACCGTGGAACAAATTTCTAGAAATTTATCCAGATGCTTATAGGGATCTTCATTTGTATTCCCATAAAAGGATGGGAGCATCTAAATGGTACTTGATTTAATCTCATATTGATTAGCCGGATTTTGAGGAAGATGGATGCAAGATGAAGGTTAGTATTGATTTGGGATGAAATAATCCTTCATTTGCTTCGGTGGATCATCATTATCGGCCATTTGATCGTGTGGTGGATTTCCTTGATGCAAAATTCTCTCGATTTCAGCAAATGGTCCTAGAAGGTTAGGATTTTGAGATCTCCTACCTTGCATGCACTAGGACAAAGAGAGAGAAGAAGGATTTGAATTCTATTTTCTTTTCCTCTTTTTTTTTTTTTTTTTTTATAAATGCAAACAATTTTAGCAATCAAATTACCCTAATGATCTAATGTTGACCTAGACTCTCTATGTGAATTTTCTCACAAAGTGAATGTGGTCCACTTCAAGTCACAATCACAATCAGTCAACGGCCAGGTAAGAGGTGGGGTAGTGGGAGGCTCCCCCTACTTTCATAGGGACCTAATTAAGAAACCACTTTCCCGCTTAGGCGTTTGCTGTTTAACCTCTAGCCTAGACACCGTTGCCAAAAATGGAGGCAACCCGAGATTTAAACGACACACAGTGTAAACCCTAGATTCTCTTTCGACTTACTTTTAATTGGATTAGGCAATACCAATGCAAGGAAGGTGATTTGTGGGCTAAGGAAGGGTGATCAAATCCCTACCTTATGTGGTTAAAGTTGTTGTCCTTAAAGTCTTTTTGAATGCAATGCAAGGCAATCATCAAATCAAGGTAAAGTCTGTTGATGTAATCATGAATGACTTGCTATAATTAAAACACGTACCTTTCCCCCGCAATCTTCAACAAAATATGGAAATGATTAGGGATAGAAACTAATGCATGCTTTCCTAAAGTGATGAATGCCTAACATGGATGGTTTCTAATCTTGGAATGACACTTTTAAATTTGAATTTGAATTTTCTTCTTTTAATTAATGAGAACCTATCTAAATTAGAAACTACAAAAAAAAAAAAAACTAACTAAAATAATGAAAATGAAAAAGGAAATGTTGGAACACACTTACCAATGATTTCGCTTTCTATTTTTTTTTTCAATATACCTACAAAAATAAGAAAAATGAGGTTAGCTAAAGAATAACTACACTAAATCCAAAATAATCAAAGTTAAAAATTTAATTCCCCAGCAACGGCGCCAAAAATTGTTTGCTTAAGAATGTTGCGTTAAAAACCCAAGTTAACAACCATCTTTTATTCAGCTCATTTAATTGAATTTTAACAAGTAGTGATGGTGAGTCCGAGTCGAATCCACATGGAATTAAATTTATAACTTTTGAAAACTTTAGATTTCTAATTATCTAAAAAGATGAGCATTTGAATGAGCTAATTAACTACCTATTTAAACAGTAAATAAATTAACTAAACTAACTAAAGTTTTTAACCAAAATATTAAGAATAACTTGACAATGACCTAATGAAATTATGTATGAAATAACGATACAACTAAATAACTAGATCTACCACTCAAAACCCAACATTAAATAACTCACACTCCACATAACAAAAACAACTAATGCTTGTAAAACAAACTAAATAATCATCAAGTTTAACCACTTTAGTCTAACATTAATAAACAAAAAAAACAAATATTCTGAAATATGCAATGAATACAAAGGAAGAGAGGGCAACAATAGGAATGCTTTGATGCTTCTGTAGAGCGGCAGTGCAGTGGCCCGTGGTGAACCGGGCTCGGTGGAGCCAACAGGGGGGCTTGAAAGGGCTTGGTGCATTGGAGGAACCCGACGCAAGGGGCCGCGGCTCAGCAAGCGCAGCGAATGGGCGCATGGGCGCGTGGAGGCGAGTTGCTGGTGCAGTGGGCCAGCGGGCCCTGCGGCGGCTGGACGCTAGGGGCTTCTGGGCGTGACACAAGGCGCGCGGGAGGCGGAGCAGGGGTCGCTCTCAGCACGGGCGATGATGTAGAGCCTGTCGTGCTCTTGGGCGTTGCCGTGTGGCTGGCTCCGTTGGCAAGGCGGGGCGGCTGGCAGACGCGTTGTAGGATGCGCTCTGGCAGGTTTGGGCGGCAGGCGATCAGCGGGGCGCACAGGAGAGAGGAGAGTGGGAGAGAGAAAAAGTGAGAGAGAGAGAGGAGGCAAGCGGCCGGGGAAGAGAGAGAGAGAAGCACCAGGGAGAGAGAGAGAGAAAAAAAATGAGAGAGAGACTGCGGGTGAGATAAGGAGGACAGGAGAAAAAGAAAAGGGAGAGAGAGGGTATGATAGAGAGAGAGGGAGAAAAAGTGAGAGAGCCAGCGGCCCTATGTGGGGCAGAGGGAGGCAGAAGAAGAGAGAGAGAGAGAGAGTTAGCGTGGGAGGAAAAATTAAGCAAGGAGTCCTTAGAAAGAAAGAAGTGGCCTTTTTAAAAGAGGAGGGTCTTTTCAAAAAGAGGAAAGGGGGGAAATGAAGGTGGCGGCTGCTCTTCTTGGCTTCTTTGGGTAAGAATTAGGGCAACCCTACTCTGAGGAGTAAATGACCAGTTTACCCCTGCTCCTTTTATTTTTCCAAAAAGATGGACAATTTTGCTGAGATTTGAACTCTAGACCTCCCATAAGTCCGCAAAGACTTAACCATTGCACCACAACTTCCTTCATATTCTGTTCACATAAAATAAATTCAAATTAGCATATTATCATAGAAGGCATTACATTTATTTATTTTCATCTTGATTTTGTAGGAAAAATCGCAAATGCACTATACTCCATTAATCACATGAAATGATGATGTTTTTAAGTCAAAAGTTGACGAAATTGGTACCGTTGGAATCGATACGAAATTATCTATCATTTCATGTTACTTTTCAGATAAAACTGTGAGTATGATGCATGCAATTGCCCTAAAATGATCGAGATTATCAGACTTATCATAACCCTCTTAAACGAAAATTATGTCAAAAATGCCCCTTTTGAAAGGGAACTAACTAGGGTTGTGGCTTAACCTAACATGGGAAATGAATATGCTGCCCTCAACTTCATCTCCCACTCAATGGGTGGTCGCATCACTAACCCCACATATTCGGTTCCGTTGCCCCTCACCAATCCTATAGTTCCCATAAGATTGGGGAGAGCGGTGTGATTAGAGCACTTGCCAGAAGGGAGGGTGAAGCTGCCCCTACCTTGCCATCACTGGAGAAGGAGCTCAATGGAAGCCGCTGAGCGTTGGAAGATCACTGGAGGGACTACCCTTGATGGATATAGGTGTCCTCAAAGCCAATTATAAAGCACCTATTATAATCTGGTTCACTAATAAATGATATTTATTTCATTATACAGATTGGCATATTTATAATTGCGCATAATGAAGTCTATGAATGTGTGCAATAGTAGTCGGATTATGATGAGATCATAATAATGAGACTGATGACTTATAAACACATATTCTTAATTGTTCCTAATCGTAGGCTGTTTGAGAAGGACATCAAACATCCGGTAAGAGTAGTATAGATTATTCCAACTCATTTGATGAGGGTGATTGATCTCGTTAGTCACTTGTGTGGAGACGCTATGGTGAACCTATAGGTGCTAATTGAGGAATGAGTTCACTAAATTGATTCGACATGAATCGCCAAATTATAATTTACTTGACTGTCATTCGGCTTGATCATCGTCACAGTGACGTGGTTGATCCTTGGACTTGAAACACCAAAGGCATCTTATCAGTAGACTTCTGGGATTTGGCCTTGACCTACTAATCCCTATCCACGGTATCTCTAATAGTCAAGGATTGGGTACAACGGAAGACCTTCGAAGGTGATTGTGTGTTCAGTGGAGGATCATTCGCTCTCAGGTAACTGGAGAGAGAATGCTCTAGGATAGATCCACATGAGTCTCTGGTTAGAGTGGAAATAATATCATAAAAGGTGTTTTCTAATATTGTACAACTGAGTCTGATCCAAGTGAGTTGACCATCTAGGGTTTGACAGTTGACCATACCCTAGGTCGACTCGAGAACATTATGCGAATGAAGGATTATAGGCACGTAGTAACTGTAAACGGATAGGTTCCATGAGTGGGTTGCTGAACTCTATTACCTTTTGTGGTCATGCGCTGTTGCTTGGCACCCAACTTGATCGGAAGTCCTACCGAATTTACATGAGATGATTCGGTTAAGTAATTAATTAAATATGAGATATTAATTAATTACTATAAGTCAATAAAATGTTATTGGACTTAACGAGCTGAAAACCTGACTGATAAATGGGCCTAGGGAGTCACACGCAAATAGATTCTCAGACGGTGGTGTTTAAGTGGGTTTTATATTAACTTGGGGACTATTATAAAATGTTGCGCTAACTTAATATATATATACAGACTGTGGAGAAACTCTGGGCAAATCTCTAGAGGAGCTCTCAAGGCTGGCCGCCCCCCTATCTCTCTCCTCCTCCTCTAGGCGCCCCCTTCGGGGCGCCGGGTGTCTTCTCATCTCTGCTGCACGCAATTCCTAAACGTCGGGAATTCCCGTCCGCATGTTCCGGACGCTGTTGCGGCAAAGATTCTCTAGCAAGCGTGCTGATCTAGACGAGGGAGCGAGGACGAACCACCACGAAGGATCGCGTGGATACCGTTGGAGGACGAACGCTTGTGCGGTTAGTGGCATCGCCTCGATGGAATCGACATGGATGCGGATTCGAATTCGCACACAGTGATATAATCACAACCCAATTTTTCGATTTTATTGCTTTTGTTCCGAAACAGATCTGCGGGCATTGGGTGGGATTATTTTTGTTTGTTTCTACTGCATTCTTCACGTCCCGCCTTAATTCCAACAGTGGTATCAGAGCTAGGTTCGGCTCTGATCCATTTTAGAACTGTAAAATTAATATTCTAGAATTAATTCCAAGCCTAGATTATTTTTCTCACACATAAATTGCTTATGGGATGAACATGCAATATTCGGATTATTTTTCTGAAGAGAAAATTTAATTTTTCGAGGGTTTTTTCGTTGTGTTCTTCACGAGGATGAAGAACTCGATTTGTGGACTTCAATGGTGATGGAAGATCACCGTAGTGCTTGTTGGTGTGACCAGCTGTCTCTGCTTGACCCCGACGGGACCCTGCTGTGGCTGGCGGTCAGCGGTAAGGCCTCCCACTCTCTAATTTTTCAAAGGTTGAAGAATGAAGGGGAGAGGCTTCGGATCGATGTTGCAATGTCACCGTCGGTTTTGGGGGTCTCCGTCGGCATTGGCCAGGACGGCCGGCCTCGTCGGCATTGGGGACAGAAAGGGGGGCACCGCCCTGAAGTTTTTCGACTAGTTGGCCTGCCTCCCCCCCCTGTTAAGCCCATTTGAACCCCAATCTATTTAACCCCCTTATTCCCAAAAGTCTTTATTTAAATAGAACCCCAGCCCATTTAACTTAAAAATTAAGATGTGATCTTGAATTTAATTAACAAATGTTGTTAATTTTACCTATAATTAGGTGATTAGATATATTTAATTTCTTAACAATTATTGTTATGAAATTATTTTTAATTAAGGGACACTTAATAAAAGGTTATTAAGTTATTAGTTAACACTTAATAATAGTTATTGTAAGAGTTAATTATTTCTTGAGAATTAACCTTAATAAAAGTTATTAAGGATTTTTAATTACTTAATAACAATTATTAAAAGGGTTAATTAAAATTCTCATGGATCTCTTAATTAAAGTTTTTGAAGATCTAATCTACTTAATAATGACCTTTTAATAAGAGTTATTAAGAGGTTGATTAAGTCTAACTATTAGACTAATTTTATTTAGATATGTTCTAAATTAATGTTTCTTACCAATTGTTGTTGAGAAATATTATTTAATGAAGGAGTTCTTAACAAAGAGTTGTTAATAATTAAAATTAGAGTTATAAATTCCTTTATAATAGTTATCACGGGATTTATAATTTTAGATTATTTCTCACTAATAATTATTGTTACTGTGATTTAAAATTAATCTAAGTGTTAGAGTAATTTATTTAGAAGTATTCTAAATTTAGCATGGAATATTTTAGAATTTTAATTCTAGTCTTGTACGCACATGTTGATGTGTTTGATGCTTTAAATTAAATTTAAATGTATGATTAGAAAATAAGATTTTCGAAATTCAAATTATCTAATTTTGATTTGTACCTATGTTTTAAGAAAACCAAAATTATTATTCTCAAAATTTTAGCCTTCATATGATGTGTACAATCATGTGTGGATGGTTAAAATTTGAGGTGGTCATGGATATGCACTTAGTAAGTTTCATATCATGTGATGGTGTGTGATTATGTGGATCATTTTTGAATTTGATGTGGGTTAATTAAGTGTTAATTAATGAGGCTTGCGTGCCTCCTCTCTCTCATTCTGATGTAATTCTATCTCCCTCCATTATTGTACTTGGCCATAAGGCTTTCTCTTACAGTTAATTTGTATTTGAAATTATTTCAAATTCTATAGTATACTGTAATTGATCGTGTTGGTTGAGGAGAGGCGAGGATGATCCACATGTGCAACCAGGAAGGCGTCAAGAGATGAGATCACCAGAGCCTGTGTGTTTGCATGAATAGATAATATAATTGTTATATTGTTGTGGTGATTAATTGTTTGACTCCAGTTAATCACTGTGTTGTCCATGCCCCTATAATGAACATGTATGGTTGATGCATGTTTTTAGTTTTTGATT
This sequence comes from Zantedeschia hybrid cultivar, assembly GCA_030544215.1. Classification (NCBI taxonomy): domain Eukaryota; kingdom Viridiplantae; phylum Streptophyta; class Magnoliopsida; order Alismatales; family Araceae; genus Zantedeschia; species Zantedeschia hybrid cultivar. The sequence goes on along the minus strand of JARZZO010000008.1, from coordinate 54,784,180 downwards.
ATGAATCAATTGTTATTATCTAGGTATAGTTAAATATATGTAATATATTTATAAACTATCATCTAGGAAGAGATCAAGATAAAAGTTATGTAAAACCCTCGTTAAAGTCTAAGCCGTAATGTGAGTAGTTAAGAACTTACTGCGTAGTCCTCCATCATTATAATCATAGGACTCAAATTACTTTAGGCAGGTTGTTGTGCTATCCACAAAGCTTGTCTAATTGTAAGGAGAGACTCTAGCTATGGCATAAGATGCCTATTGATTGGGGTACAGGAACCATGTAGCCTTTTTGTGCTATCCACAAGAGATGCATGCAAATCTATTTCCGTCTCATAACGATGGTAATGCTTAGACCAAAATTAATAGTTTGTTGTGCTATCCATAAGGTCATTAAATCTCTGGGGACCAAAGCCATGATTAGATATTGCAAGAAGTTGCAAGTCGCATGAGATGGGTGCTCTTTGAATGTATTACAATTTGTTGTGCTATCCACAAGGCTGTACTATAGGTCATTGAAATTCTAATATCCATTAGGAGACTGTCGGCGTCTCTTATTCTATATACCTGAGGGTTGTACGGTTCGTCGAAAAATAGTGGGAAATCATTCAAAATAAAAGACCATAATTGAATTATAAGACTATCTGCCTAAATCTCGTTATTTTCTCAATTAACTAAAATGTCGTCTATTAATTCGAAATTTGGCATACTAGATGCCAATACTACGATATGCTTCTCAAATTTAAATTGCCTAGAGGACTCTGAAGAATGTTTCCAGGGCCAAGTGATAGCTACTATCCTAATCAAATATCATGAAATCTCTTACTTGGATAGACCAAGGTGAAGAGGTACTCATGGTATTCTTTTTAGAAAGGCAGTGGATATCATGTAATTTCTTACATAGATAGACCAAGGAGAAGAGATATTCATGGTGTGCCATTGGGAAAGGCAAGAGGTAAGATCTTAAACGGTCGAACCCACACCTGAGAAGGATTAAGGAAAGTAGGCTAAAAAAGAGAAGGAGCAATTCTCTGACTACACCTAATAAGGATATTGGAAAGGACAACAAGAATATGAAACTTGTAAGAAGTTTCAGATATTCTTATTATCTACTTTTTGTTAGTATTAGATGGTCTAAAAGCCAATCCGACACTATTCAGTTTATTGAATATATAATGGCATTAATTCATTGTGTGTAATTAGTTTGATCTATGTTTATCGTATCACAGTGAAGTCCATGAACATGTGCAACAATTTTTGGATTATGATGATATCACAATTACGGGACCAAAGACTTATAAACACATGTTGTTAATTGATCTTAGTCGGAGGATGTTTGAGAAGGACATCAAACATCTAGATAGACTAGTACAAGTTTCTTCAGCTCAAATGATGAGATCGACTGATCCTATAAGTCACTTGTGTGAAGACACCATGCTAGACATGTAGATGCTCATTGGGAAATGAGTTCACTGAACTGATTCGACTATGAATCGCTAGATGGTATATACCTTACTATTAACTAGCTTGATTCTTTTGTCTCGGTTGCATAGATGATCCTTGGACCTGAGACACCAAAGATACCTTATTGGTACATCTCTGAGCTTTGACTTTGACTAACGAATCTCTAGCCATGGGTTATTAATAAGTCAAATGATCGGGTTCATAGAAATTGTAAGGATTGAGATTTCGGATCCAGTTATTGGGTAAGTTTTGGTATCGGACCCCTTGGTTTGGACCTTTGTGGGGCTGGGGCATAGGCTCTTTATCGCTTCGAGCTTGCGAGACACAGTTCAAAAGGCGTCCTGTTAGGGGAACGCTTTTTAGAGTGTGCCAAGTGGGTGCTACGTGGGCGCCACATGGGCCAATTTTGGGCTGCGAGAGTACTGCCCCGGTCTTGTCGTTTGAATGGCGTCGATATTGGGCAACGCGGTTTAGCTAGTTTCGATTTAACCCCGCAAACCCTCCCTTCTTTCCCTCATTTCTCTCATCTTCTTCTCTCTCCTCCCTCTCTCCGATCTCTTCACTCTCCCTTCCCCTTCTCCTTCCTTTCCTCTCACTCCACTCCATCAACCCCCCCCATCCTAACTTCCACCACTACCACCACCATTTCTTCCGCGGCATATTGCTCTCCGGACGGCAGCCGACGTCCCGGTGGTGTAATGGCGTCTACGACGGTACCGGCGGAGGCTTGTGACGTGACGGTTCGGCGGCTTGGAGCTTGGAGGAGTTCAAGTAATCGGTAGGGTGACGATCTCCGTTGTGTTTTGAATAAAACCATGTTTTTCCACTTTTGAGCATGTTTAGGGGATTTTTGGGGTGAAAATGGTCACTTTATAAATTGGGGAATGGTAGGTTTTTACGGGTATTTGGATTCTCCTCCTCCTTCCCTATTTTGGTACATTTTTATGTTTTTTGGGGGAAGAAATTCTACTTTTAGTACTCGGGAAGGCTGGAGGAACCTGTTTGCAAACACTAAATGGCGTCTTGCGATAGAGACGCCATTCTAAATGGCGGCTGCCTCCCAAGACCCGATTTAGCCCAGTTCATCTCGAGCCCGGATTCTGTTTCTGTCGTGAATGGCGACTAGGGACAGCGACGCCTTTTAAAATGTGACTACCTTGTACGACGCGATTTAGGCCATCTTTTGAAGTCAGGTTTTACATGAACCAGTTTAGGAGTCTTGAATGACGTCGGCCACGGGCGACACGATTCAAGACAAAACCTCATTAATCTATGTAATTTACATGTGCTTACATTGTTAGATAGTTTGGTTAAAATGCATGCTTAAAACCATACTTCGAAGTGGAGGATTTCTACGTGATCGGATCGCACCATGACGTGTTTTGTGTGATCGTGGACCTAGAGTGACAGTTGTTAGTGCTTAGGCACCCTGTGCCGGTGTGGGAGTGACACGGCGCCAGTGTGGGAGCGGTGGGGTGACGCCTAGAGAAAGGGTCACCTGGTATACCCCGGGGTATAGCTAGTATCGGTGTGGAAGTGGTACATTCGGAGTGTCACCTGTGTTGGGGGAAGCATAACCACCTAAAGCAGGTCAGGTCGGAGTAGCCAGCGCGCTATCCGAGGGGTTGCTGTTTGGTCTCAGCGGGCCGGTGTTTTCCGCGTTGGGCCGTGTGGTTTGTGTGTTTAGACGAGACGCTGGTTCTGGATTCCGTGGTGGAGTGGTTTCAGAGTTGTGCATGTTACATTTATGAATGCATGCATTTTATATCGAAATTTAAGAATCTTTGGGAGTTGTGTTTACTGCTTTATTTAAATTGCCTTTATTCGTGTTGTTGCACTTGTGGGTGCGTGAGTGGGTGGTGGGGATCGAAGGATCCCTACTGAGTCTATTTCGATGAGACTCACCCCCTGTGGTTTTCAGATGAGGGTTCCAGACAGGCATAGCGTGGAGGGTTTTGTCTCGGGTTGCGCGCCAGCAACCATCGTTCCGAGGTATGCCCCGATGTAGTTGTTATTTTCCTTTCAGACCTATACCCTTAATTACTTCTTTTCAGTTGGAATATATAATTATTTGCTGAGTCAAGTTGAATTGTAATAATTTTTAATTCTTGCACTTCCTTTACAATTCAATGTGATGTGGATGTTTAGCTTAGTTTATCATTTATTTTCCAGACTTATTGAGATCCTGGTTTGGCTCTAAATTCTAATGATTCGGTACCCATTTAGTAATCGGATCTCCGATTATAGGATGGCGGGTCGTTACGATTGGTATCAGAGTATTCGGTCTAGCAAATAAATGAATAACTAGGTTAAATACCGAAATTTCAGTAAATAAATGCATTATCCCGTACAGGGACGGCGGTAGTGTGGGTCTTGAGTCCTAATTAGAATTTTCGATTCTTATGACTGTAGGCGATTAGATGGCTCCTAGGAAGAGAGTGCCAGTTATTAGAGAGCAGGGAGATGTTCCTAGTGGGTCTGAGGCCGGTAGGCCGAATATGGAACATTTTATGGAGGCTATGATGGACACTATGACCAGATATCAGACTCGAGACCCTAGTGAGAGTTCTAGTACTCGGGGAGGGCCTTCAACTGCTTTGGAGAGATTCCTGAAGCTGAAGCCACCTCATTTTACCTGCCGTCCCAACCCTGATGAGGCCGTTCATTGGCTGAAGGAGTTGGAGAAGACTTTCAATACCATGGATTGTGCGGCAGTTCAGAGGACTCCGTTGGCTACCTGCATGTTAAAGGATGATGCCTATGACTGGTGGACTACTTTGAAGAGCTTGTCTTATGCAGATAGGAATCTCAGGGAGATTCCATGGGAGACATTTGTGAAGGAGTTCTATGCGCAGTACTTCCCTAGGCATGTCCAAAAGGCCAAGGAGAGGAAATTTATGGAGTTGACCCAAAGGAGCATGACAGTGCTCGAGTACCAGATGAAATTTGTTTCGCTTGGGAGGTTTGTGCCCTTTATTTCAGAAGACGAAGGGCGTTGGACTGAGAGGTTCGTGGATGGACTGAGGTACAACTTGAGGAGTTTTGTGGCGTCCTACTGTTGTACAAACTTGGCGTCATCAATTAAGTGTGCTGCGGCGGTCGAGGCACAACACTATCAGTCGGGTCGGGAGAGGGAACTGGTTACTCAAAGGACAACTTATGTCAAGGGAAAGACAGCAGTAGCAGCTCCTTCGTTCGGATCAGGATCGTCTTCACTCGGCTCCAGATTCAGGAGGTTCTTTCAAGGCAGTAGCAGCAGTAGTGGCAGTAGCAGTGGTAGTAGACCTAGGCAGAGCCAGCAAAGTCAGTCAGTGTCCAATGCTCAGCAGGAGGTAGCTCAAAGGCTTCCGGCAGCTTGTCGTCATTGTGGTAGTACTCACGGTGGGACTCAGTGTCCTGTATTTTCTGGGAGGTGTTATACTTGTGGCCAGCAGGGCCATTTGGCAAGGTATTGCCCGCACGGGCATGGTTAGGGGCAGGGACCAGGTGATCAGAAGAAGCCGAGGACCCAGGGGAGAGTTCTCGCTATCACCAAGATGGAGGCTCGTGCATCCAACTTGGTGGAAGGTACGCTTTCTGTCTTTGGGAACTCTGCACATGTGTTAATTGATTCGGGTGCTTCGCATTCCATTATTTCTGACCAGTTTGTAGATATTCTTTCTGCACCCATTGATGAGTTATCTGATGGACTGATGGTTGAGGTTCCTTCTGGGGATTTCACGTTGTCTTACAACTGTTTGAGTGAGGTTCCCTTGACCATTGAGGGTCAAGAGTTACCTGCCCAGTTGGTTGTGTTTGCCATTCGTGACTTTGATGTCATCTTGGGTATGGATTGGTTGGAGGCTTAAAACTGTTAGTCTTAGGTGTCCTACAAGCCAATCTGACTATGCAAATCTCGTTCATATTTATAATATAATGGCATAATATTCGCTGTGTGTAAATCGTATTAATTATCATCTCATAATGAAGTCCGTAAATATGTGCGATAGTGATCAGATTATGATGAGACCATACTAATGAGACTGATTACTTAAACACACATATTATTAATTGTTCCTAGTCGGAGGATATCCGAGAAGGACATCGGATATCCAGTTAGACTAGTACAGATTACTCCCGCTCATATGATGAGGGTGACTGATCTCATAAGTCACTTGTGTGGAGACACTAAGGCGAATCTGTAGGTGCTCATGGGAGAATGAGTTCACTGAACTGATCCGATTGAATCACTGGATGGTATTGTACCTTACTGTCAACCAGCTTGATTCTATTGTCGAAGGGAATTGTGTGTCAATAAGGAATCATTCACTCTCGGTACTTAGAGAGAGAATGCTCTAGGAAGGATGCGCGTAAGTCCCTGGCCAGGGCGGACGATAATATCGGGAAAGGAGTTTTTCGATATTCATCAGCGGCATCCAATCCAAGTGAGTCGACCGGTTAGGGTTTGACAGCACGCCATATCTGTCGGCAGAAAGGTTCCAAGAGTGGGTTACTTAACCTCGATACTTGCCGGGTTCACGTGGTGTTGCTTGGCATCCAACGTGATCAGAGGCCCGGTCGAATTCGATGTGCGACATCAATTCGATTGATTAATTAATTAATAAATACTTATTAATTGATTAATAAAGCCAGTAAGGAGTTACTGGGCTTATTGGGATATTAACCGAACTGGTAATTGGGCCTAGAGGGTCACACACAAATGATTCTCAAGGTGATGGATAAATAAGTGGGTTTTATATAAACCGGATTTTTTTTATGAAAAACCACGCGGTTAGTATAAAATGTAGCGAACGGGCTGAGCAGGCTAAGCTGCTGCTAACCCTAGCCGCCCCCTCCTCTGTTTCTCTCTCTCTCTGGCATCCCAGACAGATCCGGATCCCCGGATCTGCTCCGCCGCTTCTCCGACTCCTGTTTGACGAGAAATCGTCCGTGCGTTGCGGCGATCGTTGCAGCGACCAGTGGAGGTTTCGTGGGCTGCGAAGAACGAGGAACGTGAGGATATCCGTCGCGAGGAGGATTGTGTGGACTCCGCTAGAGGCCGGGCGCTTGCGCGGCTTGCGGTGTCGCACCGACGGAACCGAACGGTTGCGGATTCGAATCCGCACACGGTAAGATCTGATTATCCGATAATCTAGTTTTTCTGATTTTCGAAATGGGAACGGATCTCCGTTTTTATTTTATTTCCGCTGCGCGGGAGATCCGGAGAAACCCAAGAACCCAACAGTGGTATCAGAGCCAGGTTCCACTGTTTATTGTCCCGTTTCGGTGTCCGATTTGATAATTCCACTAATAATTCCATGCTGTAATTCGATTATTTTGCCGAAACTGTGTTCATACGATGAACTAAAATAATATGATTGTTTTTATTTCTGCGAAATTCAGATTTTATTTGGGGTGTTTCATGTTCTTCATGTGATGAAGAACAACGGGGTTTTAGCGGCTTCAATCCGGCAACCCCATGCGATGGGTGTTGGGATCGCTGTGTCGGGATCCGATCCTGAAATGCAGCGGAATAAAATTTTTGGGATCGGATCTGTCCCATTTCGGTCGTTAAAATAAAACCAGTGTAAATCGATTTACCTTGCGCGGATTCGAATCCGCGTCCATTTTCCTGTTCCGTTGGAGCGATGCTGCAAGTCGCGCAGATGCCCGACCTCTAGCGGTATCCACGCGGTTCTCCTCGCGATGGATCGTCCTCGCTTCCTCGCTCGCTGCGGCGTTCGTAGATCCCGTCTGACTGCGCGTAATCCGCCGCGACATGCGGATTCGGAATCCCCGTCGAACGGAAGGTGGAGCAGTTGGGAACCGTACGCCCAGAAGAGAGAGAAAGTGGGGAAGAACGAATGACGGCTAGGTCAGGGTTGCTGGCCCCGGACGTAGAATCCGTTATTTTATAAGAAGTCTATTTGTGATTTTTCATAAAAACCCAGACTTATCCGAAATCCTGTTGGATTATCCATCGACTTGAAAACCATTTGCGTGTGACCCTCTAGGCCCAAGTACCAGTCTAGTTAATAGCCCATTAAGTCCAGTAACCCTTTATTGACCCACTGACTTAATTAATATCCTTATATTCAATTAATCAGCCGAATTTAATGTCCCACAATAAATTCGGACGGACTACCGATCACGTTGGATGTCAAGCAACATCGCGTGATCCTGGATGGCACTGGGGTTATCGCAACCCTCTCTTGGAACCTTTATGTCATCGGTTAGCGTGCGGATATAATCCTTCATCCGTACAATGTTTCCGAATCGACCTAGGGCATGGTTTACTGTTAAACCCTATTTGGTCGATTCACTTGAATCAGATGCCGCTAATCTGAATCCGATAACTCCTTATCGATTACAGAGTCCGCCCTGGCCAGGGACTTTAAGCGCATCATTCCCGGAACATTCTTTCTCAAACTACCGAGAGCGGATGATCCCGTATTGAACACACAATTATCTTCGAGGGCATTTCCCTGAACCCGATCGCTTGACTTATTGATAACCCATGGTTAGGGATTCATTCGTCAAGGTCAAAGCTCAGGAACCTACCAACAAGATATCTTTGGAGTCTCAAGTCCAAGGATCATCCACGCAACCGTGACAACTGAATCGAGCTGGTTAACAGTGAGGTGATTACCATCCAACGATTCATAGTCGGATCAGTTCAGTGAACTCATTCACCAATGAGCACCTATAGGTTCAGCATAGTGTCTCCACACAAGTGACTTATGGGATCAGTCACCCTCATCATATGAGTTGAAGTAACCTATACTAGTCTATCCAGATGTTTGATGTCCTATCTCAAACATCTTATGACTATGAACAATTAAGAACATGTGTTTATAAGTCTTCGGTCCCGTAATTATGATCTCATCATAATCCGAAGACTGTTGCACATGTTCATAGACTTCATCGTGATACGATAAACACAGATCGAATTAATTACACGCAATGAATTATTGCCATTTATTAATAATCTGAATAAGTACATAGTATCGGATTGGCTTTGAGACCATCTAATACTAACAATCTCCCACTTGGACTAAAGCCAATCACTTTTATATAGAATACCCATATTCTCTAAGTGACGCTCAAAAACATTTTGAGACAAAGGCTTTGTAAGTGGATCTGCTATGTTGTCGGCTGAGGGAACTGTTTCCTCCACGACATCTCCTCGAGCTATAATCTCTCTGATCAGATGAAAGCGCCGCAGAATGTGCTTCAACTTCCGATGAGACCTCGGCTCTTTCGTTTGAGCAATCGCCCCATTGTTGTCACACAGCAGTGGGACGGGACCAGATATGCTTTCCACCACACCAAGATCGCCGATGAATTTTTTCATCCATACAGCTTCCTTGGCGGCTTCAGCAGCAACAATATACTCGGCTTCCGTTGTCGAATCAGCAGTGGTTTCTTGCTTGGAACTTTTCCAACTCACTGCTCCCCCGTTGAGTGTGAAAACAAAACCTGATGTTGACTTGCTGTCGTCAGGATCAGACTGAAAACTTGAGTCAGTGTATCCTTGCAGCTTTAAGTCTCCTCCTCCATAGACTAGAAATAGATCCTTAGTCCTTCTCAAGTACTTAAGGATACATTTCATAGCCTTCCAGTGTTCATCTCCTGGATCTGCCTGATGTTTGCTCGTAACACTTAGAGCATATGCTACATCAGGTCTGGTACATAGCATGGCATACATGATGGATCCTATGGCAGAAGCATAGGGGACTTTATCCATCACAACCCTCTCTTCAGGTGTCTTGGGAGACTGACTTTTAGAGAGTGAAATTCCATGTCTCATCGGTATGAGACCTCTCTTAGAATTTTCCATGCCAAACCTTTTGACAATGGTTTCTATGTACATGGATTGGGTTAAGACTAGCATCTTCTTTGATCTATCTCTATAGATCCGTATTCCCAATACGTAAGATGCTTCTCCCAAATCCTTCATAGAGAAGTTCTTTGACAGCCATATCTTTACTGATGACATCATTCCTACATCATTCCCAATGAGTAGGATGTCGCCAACGTAAAGAACCAGAAATGTGATTACGCTCCCACTGTTTTTCTTGTATACACAGGGCTCATCTTCATTCTTAATGAAGCCATAAGATTTGATCGCCTCATCAAATCTTATGTTCTAGCTTCGGGATGCTTGCTTCAGTCCATAAATGGACCTCTGCAACTTGCATACCATGTCTGGAGATTCTTTGGATGTGAATCCTTCTGGTTGTATCATATACACCTCCTCCTCAAGGTTTCCATTGAGGAAGGCAGTCTTCACATCCATCTGCTAGATTTCATAATCATGGTAGGCAGCAATGACGAGAAGAATTCTGATAGACTTAATCATAGCAACGGGTGAAAATGTTTCGTCATAGTCAACACCTTGTCTTTGACGATAGTCTTTTGCCACTAATCTTGCTTTGTAAGTCTCAATACGTCCATCTGCACTGATCTTTCTTTTAAAGATCCATTTACAGCCGATAGGTACTATACCATCGGGTAAATCCACCAAGTTCCAAACTTGGTTGATGTACATGGACTGTATTTCAGAATTCATGGCTTCTCGCCATTTCCTGGCCTCTGGACTTTCAATGGCCTCCTGATAAGTCTTAGGATCATCATCCTCATTATAGAGTATCCTTGAACCATCCAAATTAATATGTCCCACATATCTTTCTGGTGGTTTAGGTACTCTTTCAGACCTACGGGGTTTCTGTGTATCATTTTGAACAGGTTCAGAAACTGACGGTTCATCTGATGAACCAATGCCAGTTTGTGGGTCTGGAACTTCTTCCAGAATTACTTTACTTCCACTGTCCTTCTGGAGAATATAATCTTCTTCCAGAAAGACAGCTCTCTTGGCCACAAACACCTTTTGTTCGTCAGGATGATAAAAGTAATATCCATAAGTTTCCTTTGGATATCCCACAAATCTGCATTTGTCAGTTCTGGATTCCAGCTTATCTGCGTCATGTCTTTTAACATGAGCAGGACATCCTCATACTTTAACATGTTTAAGGTCTGGTTTCCTTCCATTCCATATCTCATATGGAGTGGTCTCAACAGATTTACTGGATACCTTGTTCAGGATATACATAGCTGAGCTAAATGCATATCCCCATAAGGACACTGGTAATTTGGACATGCTCATCATGGATCGCACCATTTCCATTAATGTGCGATTTATCCTTTCTGATACACCATTCATCTGAGGTGTATAAGGAGGTGTATAAGCTGAGAAAGGATACCATTATCCTTTAAGTATTTAATGAATTCAGTACTCAAGTATTCACCACCCCGATCAGATTGGATGGTTTTTATACTCTTTCCTGTTTGTTTTTCTACTTCATTCTTAAATTCTCTGAATTTCTCAAAGGCTTTAGATTTATACTTCAATAAGTATATATATCCAAACCTTGAGTAATCATCAGTGAATGTAATGAAGTATGAAAAACCACCAATGGCTTGGGTTGACATAGGACCACATACATCTGAATGTATGAGTTCTAATATGTCTTTGGCTCGTTCTCCAGTTCCACTAAATGGAGACTTAGCCATTTTATCCATTAAACATGACTCACAGGTTGCATATGATTCATAATCAAATGGATCCAAATATCCATCTTTATGCATCCTTTGGAGTCTGTTTTCACCAATGTGTCCAAGCCTACAATGCCACAAGTAGGCTTTGTTCATTTCATACTTACTCCTTTTAATTGAAGAACCGATATGTAAATTATCATGAGACACATTCAATAGATACAATCCATTGGACAAAATAGTAGAAGCTATTAATTTATTTCTGAAATAAATTGAACAACTATTGTTCCCAAAATTTAAATTGTATCCATTTCTATCTAAATATGAAATAGAAATGATGTTCCTTATTATGCTAGGTACATAATAACATTCATCTAATAAAAATGTATCTCTAGATGGTAGCTTGAGCTTCACTGTCCCCACAGCGATCTCCGCAACTCTTGCGCCGTTACCTAGCCTCAGCTCCACCTCGCCGGTCCTCAGCTTACGCCTTCTTGTCAGTGCCTGCACAGAATTGCAGATATGAGATACACATCCAGTATCTAATACCCATGATGTACAATCTCTTATTGACAAGTTTACATCTATCATATAGATACCTGAAGCGTCCTGCTGCTTCACAGTTCCTTGAGCCTTGTCCTTGAGGTATTCTTTGCAATTCCTCTTCCAATGCCCTTTCTGGTGACAGTAGAAGCAATCACCTTTCTCAGCACTTTTACCTTTGTCTTTCTTGGTAACCTTTGCCTTTCTCTGAACCTTGTTCTTATTCTTTCGAAAAGCTTGGACTGCAAGTCTTTTTCTGTTGGTCTTACCAACCATTAGGACTTGGGGTTTATCCTTCATAAGGTTCCCCTCAGCAGTTTTCAACATGTTCAGCAGTTCAGCTAAGGTGGCCTGGATCTAGTTCATGTTAAAATTAACGATGAACTAAGCATATGACGGTGGAAGTGAAGATAACACGAGGTCTGTGCGCATCTCCTTGGGAAGTGTAATCCCAAGAGCATCCAGCCTCTCCACCCACTCAATCATCTTCAGCACGTGATTCTATACTGAAGTTCCCTCTGCCATCTGAGCCTTGAACATATTCTTCGATGTCTCATATCGTTCGATTCTGCTCTGCTCACCAAAGAGCTCCTTCAAATGGAACATGATGGATCTAGCATCCATCTCTTCATGTTGCCTCTGCAACTCATTGCTCATAGAGGCTAACATGTAGCATTGGGCCATGGTGGAATCTTCCTTCCATTTTTCATACGCTATCATTTCCTCCTCTGGAGCATCCAATGCTGGTTCAGCAGGAGGTTCATTATCCAAGACATAGGCAATATGCTCAGACCTGAGGACTATCTTCAGGTTTCTGAGCCAGTCTGAGTAATTGGTGCCTGTCAAACGGTTGACATCAAGTATGCCTCGCAACGGGTTATGGTGCGACATTCTCGCCTACAGGAGATAATCAATTGATAATTAACAGATATTCAGATTAACTAAAACAAGATATGGTCTTTTATTATCTAGTTTTACTCCCACTAATTTTCGATGGACTGTATAACCTTCAGATATACAGAACGGGAGACGCCGACTGTCTCCTAGTGGGGATCAGAATCTCCAAGCATCACAGTATGACCTAGGGTAAATACGTAGTATCTTATCGCTATCTCAGAGCAATCATCTCATGATAATTGCAACTCCTTGCAATATCCGATCGTACTTCGGCTCCCAAGTTTAATGGTCCCGGGTAAACACAATAGACCATTATCCCCGGTCTAAGCTTTACCATCAATACGTGACAGAGTAAAGTAGAAATATAGTTCCCGGATAAACACGTGGATGACTATATCGTTCCTCTACTCTTATCCAAAGGCATCTAATGCCATGATCAATAGTTCTCTCATCAGTTAATGGCAAACCTCGGGTAAACACATAGTATCTGCCACCACCGAATTAAGTTCTATTAATCATATTGATGGAGAGCCACGCGGTACATTCTTAATGACTCGCGCTACGGCTTAGAGTTTGTAACGAAGGTTTTACTTATTTAGTTCGGTCTCATCCTAGGTGATAGTATTAAATATATCGAATATATTATAAATACTAATAACCTAGCAAATATAAAGCACACGCATCACATACATGTCATTATATATTTAACTTGAGCCAGACAGTCAAATGAACACACATGCACAATATAACAATTAATATCATGAGTCTGCAAACCCATGGATTCAATGAACTCCTTCATTTTCATCTGGTCAACAGTTGTGGATCATCCTCGGTCCGTGCGCATCCGCCTCGATCAAATTACATTGTAATTCTCAATTACATGATAATTTAAATGAGGAAGCCTTATGGCGATTACATCGAGGAGGAAGGTAGAAGTACAATTGAATATGAGAGGGAGAGGTTCGCAGACCTCTATTTATTAATATACAATAAACCACACAATCACATTCCACATCCACAAATAATGCTCGTCTATGACCACCATGTGTTTTATTTAAACAAACCACACATGAATTGCACATCAAATAGCTAAATAAATTTTTCGAAAATAATAGTAATTTTTGGTTTCATAAAACTAGGGACCAATCAAAAAATTGGATTTAGAATTTTTTCGAAAAATTTTACAGTTTAAACATGCTAATTTAAATCAAATTCAAACAAGCAGTTAACATACATCAAATGTACATCAAAATTCCAAAATATAACTTTCTAAAATATTCCATGCTAATTACAAATTAATCTAACAATTAGATTAATTAACTTATGTTATTTACTATTATCATATATGAATCTAACAATTAGATCATAAAGTTAAAGTTAATTGATCATTTAACATTTAAATAATTAACCATAACTATTAACAACATTTGTTAATCATGATAATAATAATAACAAAAATTGTTATGAGTTTCCAGAAAATTAAATTGAATAAAGCTTCAATTTCAAGACAACTTTTGAAATTTTATAAGTTTTAAAACAATTTAAAATAGACCCCCCCCCAAAAAAAAATTTCAAGGTGACTCAGCCCCCTTTGGTCGAACCATGGCTTAGCCCAGCTGAGCCATGGACTCGGACTAGGGCGCCTGGCTCGGGCCAGGGGGGGGTCCATGGGCTCAGACCCGGTCTGAGCCCGGCCCCCCGGTCCGGTCGGACCGTGCGGCTAGGGAACCCTAGCCGCACGGGACCAGGCCCTCCCCTTTCACCCCCGGCGACGCCTGGTTACAGGAAACCGCCACCGCAGTTTGCCCCCTCCTTTGGGGCTCCGAGTCTTGCATATAGCCGTCGGTTCCGAGGGGAAAGAAAAGCCCCTTTAGGAGGCGGAAGCCGTCGATCAGGCCATGCCGGCGCCGGAGGTGGTGAAGGCAGTGGCTAGGAAGGGTTTTTGGTCACACCAAAGCCCTAGCCAGACGCATCACAATGTATGTGATCATCTAAACATCACCAAGACGACCTTGTTCTTCGTCCTACGAAGAACGCAAGAAACACCAAAAAAAAAAATTGATTTTGCAGGAACAATATTAATCAAATTAATTATAGATTCATCCCATGAACATCGTTCTTCAAACAAAATCGAATATTATGCATGGAATATAACTAGAAAATTATATTTCGGAATCCGAAACGGCGAAGAACACAGTGGAACCTGGCTCTGATACCACTGTTTTGCAGGTTTCTCAAACCCGTGGGGAGGAAGAAGAAGGTCCATGGCCGTTCTACCACGGCTTCTCATGCCACCAACAACTCGACCAGGGTCAGTGGGCATGATTTACAGTGATTAGAACCACTTAAAATCCATCTTTATGTATCCGACCATATCAAAAATACCCCGTTCTTCGTCCAACGAAGAACACGACGAAAAAACCCCAAAAATAAAATTTTCTTCAGATTTAAATCGCGATCTCATTACAGTAATCATCTAATGATTATAAATCTTTCAAGAACATAAATTTAAGCATGGAATAAATTCAAAAACCAAAAATTTTAGAGACCGAAACGGCGAAAACACAGTGGAACCTGGCTCTGATACCACTGTTGGTATCGCTATGTCGGGATTCGATCCTAAAACGCAGCGGAATAAAATTTTCGAGATCGGATCTGTCCCGTTTCGGTCGTTAAAATAAAACCGGTGTAAATCGATTTACCTTACGCGGATTCGAATCCGCGTCCGTTTTCCGGTTCCGTCGGAGCGATGCCGCAAGTCGCGCAGATGCCCGACCTCTAGCGGTATCCACGCGGTTCTCCTTGCGATGGATCGTCCTCGCTTCCTCGCTCGCTGCGGCGTTCGTAGATCCCGTCTGACTGCGCGTAATCCGCCGCGACATGTGGATTCAGAATCCCCGTCGAACGGAAGGTGGAGCAGTTGGGAACCGTACGCCCAGAAGAGAGAGAAAGTGGGGAAGAACGAATGACGGCTAGGTTAGGATTGCTGGCCCTGGACGTAGAATCTGTTATTTTATAAGAAGTCTATTTGCGATTTTTCATAAAAACCCAGACTTATCCGAAATCCTGTCGGATTATCCATCGACTTGAAAACCATTTGCGTGTGACCCTCTAGGCCCAAGTACCAGTCTAGTTAATAGCCCATTAAGTCCAGTAACCCTTTATTGACCCACTGACTTAATTAATATCCTTATATTCAATTAATCAGCCAAATTTAATGTCCCACAATAAATTCGGACGGACTGCCGATCACGTTGGATGCCAAGCAACATCGTGTGATCCTGGATGACACTGGGGTTATCGCAACCCTCTATTGGAACCTTTCTGTCATCGGTTAGCGCGCAGATATAATCCTTCATCCGTACAATGTTCCCGAATCGACCTAGGGCATGGTTTACTGTTAAACCATATTTGGTCGATTCACTTGAATCAGATGCCGCTAATCTGAATCCGATAACTCCTTATCGATTACAGAGTCCGCCCTGGCCAGGGACTTTAAGCACATCATTCCCGTAACATTCTTTCTCAAACTACCGAGAGCAGATGATCCCGTATTGAACACACAATTATCTTCGAGGGCATTTCCCTGAACTCGATCGCTTGACTTATTGATACCCCATGGTTAGGGATTCGTTCGTCAAGGTCAAAGCGCAGAAACCTACCAACAAGATATCTTTGGAGTCTCAGGTCCAAGGATCATCCACGCAACCGTGACAACTGAATCGAGCTGGTTAACAGTGAGGTGATTACCATCCAGCGATTCATAGTCGGATCAGTTCAGTGAACTCATTCATCAATGAGCACCTATAGGTTCAGCATAGTGTCTCCACACAAGTGACTTATGGGATCAGTCACCCTCATCATATGAGCTGAAGTAACCTATACTAGTCTATCCGGATGTTCGATGTCCTATCTCAAACATCTTATGACTAGGAACAATTAAGAACATGTGTTTATAAGTCTTCGGTCCCGTAATTATGATCTCATCATAATCCGAACACTGTTGCACATGTTCATGGACTTCATCATGATACGATAAACACAGATCGAATTAATTACACACAATGAATTATTGCCATTTATTAATAATCTGAATAAGTACATAGTATCGGATTGGCTTTGAGACCATCTAATACTAACAATGGGGAGGTGTCCCGAGGTCCTGGTATGACCAGTAATCATGCCGGCCATCAACAACATTGATTTCCGGTGGTAGAAAGCCCACTAGGATGGTTGGATATGTGCATCATGGCCTATTTTCCTCAACTTCTTGTTTTAAAACCAGAAAAAGAGAGGTATCAAAAAGGGGCTCGGACTGCACCCCACCGGGGTCCACCCGTGTGCTTGCCGGCGCCTGGGGCACCGCCGGCGCTGGGGGAACCGCCGGAGGGGATGGGCGGCGCCGGTGGGCCAGCTACCGGAGCCCAGCTACTCCTCCCTGTCACCACCTACAACCCTTTAGGGTTTCTACATCTAGGGCGTCGTCGGGTGGGGAAAGGGGGCCTGTCCAAGGGGCTGGGCCGGCTGGGGGTTCGGGCCCGACTGGGCCGGGCCGGGTGGTTGAGCCAGGACCCTCTTGGCTCGGACCCTGGCCGGGCCAGGGCTCGATCAAGCCCCCTATTCGGCTGAGCCGTCTTAAACCATATTTCCCACTTAAACTCTAAATCCCATATTACCTTAATATTAATTAAATTGGATCTGAATTTAAAATTTGAAATTGTTTTAAATTTTAAATTAGTATTCAGATTTAGTTAATTATATTATAAATGATTATGAATCATTATTATTAATAACAAATGTTGTTATATGATTAGAGTTAATTATTAATTTAACTGTTAAATTAATAATTGATTTTAAATTGGGTTATTAATGATTTTGAATCAGTAAGTCAATTAAGGGATTATTAATTAGCAATTAGCTGTTAATTAATTAGGGTTAATATTAGTTTAAATGTTAAATTAATTGTTAACCTTAATGTGACTAATTTAAGGAATTAACTATAGTGGTTAATAGTTATAATCTAAATGTTAGATTTTTAATTGTTTAATCATCTAATAGTTAATTCATTAGAGTTAATTATTAATTTAAATGTTAATAACTAATTTAAGTGTTAAATTAGTAGTCCTTAATTAATTAATGTTGATTAATAATTTAAATGTTAAATTAGTAATTAACATTTATTGACTAATGTAAGAGTTAGATTAGTAATTAGATATTAATAGTCTAATTGTTAGATTATTAATTTTGATTCAATCTAATTGTTAGATTGTTTGATTATTAGAATTGTTCTAATTTGCATGGAATAGTCTGGAATTATTAATTTGGAGTGTGTGCACATGTGATGTGTGTTTTATGCTATTGAATATGATTTAATTGCATGATTTAGTTAATTAAAAGTGTTTTCGAAATTCAAATACTAATTTTGATTGGATCCCAGTTTTTTGAAAGCCAAAATAATATATTTTGAAAACTCTTTTATTTTAGTCATGTAATGCGTTGAATCATGTGTGGAATGTTTAAAATACACCGTGGTCATGGATATGCACTTATTTAATTATTCATGTGATAAATAGATTGTGTGGATCATGGATGTATGGTTATTTATTAATTGTTAATAAATAGACGTCTGCATACCTCTCCTTCTCTGAAACTCCGATGTACTTCTAACTCCCTCTCTTTTGTACTCGCCATAAGGCCTTCTTTTATTTACATGTAAATTATGAATTTATTGTAATATGATCGAGGCAACCGAAGAAGGAGCGAGGATGATCCACAGATGCAACTAGGAAGGCTATGTGATGCAGATCCTTTGTAAGGATTAGGATTCGGGTACAGTTATCGGGTCGGTTTCGGGTCGAACCCCCTGGTTTGGGCCCTGATGGGTCTGGGGTGCGCCTTCTAAACAATGTCTGGGGTGCACGACGCCTTTAGAATGGCATCTTGATGTGTGGACGCCATTTAGCTGGGTTGCTGTTGTGCCACGTGGGCTAGCTTTGGGCCGCGAGAGTACGGCCCCGGCCTTGTCGCCTGAACGACGTCTTTGATGGATGACACGTTTCAGAGTTTCTCTTAGAGTACGACCCCGTCATGTCAGCTGATAGGCGTCTGTCTAGCACGACGTGTTTTTACCAGTTTCAGTTTGACCCCTGCGAGCCTCCCCTCCCCTCCTTTCTCTCATTCTCTCCTTCTCACTCTCTATCTTCCCTCTCTCCGACCCCATCCGTTTCCCTCTTTCCTTTCCCCTCCCCCTTCTTCCTCTTCCACCACTCCACCACCTCTCTACCTCTCACCACTACCACCACCACCTCCTCCGCGGCACTTCATTCTCCGGGCAGTGGCCGACGTCCCGGCAGAGTGACGGCGTCCACGGCGGTACCAGCGGCGATTTGCGGTGCGGCGGTTCGGCGGCACGGAGCTAGGAGGAGTTCAAGTGACCGGTAGGGAGACGATCCTTGCATGTAATTTGGTTGTATCATCCGTGTTTCCCGCTTTGAAGCATGATACGTGTATGGAGATTTGGGTAGAATGAGCATGTTAAGGGGTTTTTAATAAAAATGGTCATTTTTATTAAATGGGAATTAGTGTGTTTCATGTAGTAAATTGGATTCTCCCCTTCATTTCCTATTTTTGGGTATTTTTGGGGTGATTTTGGGATAGTAGAAGCCCTGTTTTGAGGTTCGGGCGAAGTTTTATGAAACCAGATTTTGGGCTTTAAATGGCGTCGGGCTAGGGCAACGCCCGACGCCATAGGACGATGCCATTTAGGCCAGAATTGTCCCGAAAGCGGTTTCTGTGAGGGAATAGAGTTCTGTTTTAAATGGCATCCAGGGACAGCGACACCTTTCAAACGGCGGCTGCCTAGGACGACGCGTTTTAGTTCAGACCGCCCAGAGGCCTGAATCTGTTTCTGTCATGATTAGGTGACTAGAAACAGCGAGCCGTTTAAAAGATGACTACCATGCACGACGCGTTTTAGACCATATTCCGAGGCCGATTTTACATGAACCAGTTTAGGGGTCTTGAATGACGTCGGCCTTAGGCGACGCGATTCAAGACAGAACTTCATTAAATGCATGCTTGAAATCATACATCGAGGCCGAAGATTTATGTATAATCGGAATCACCTTGTGAGTACACGTGTTTATGCGATTGTGGTTTGCGTTTGACACCTTGTGTTGGTGTGGGAGGGACACGGTGTCTAGGTGGCATTGTTGCCGTACCGGTGTGGGAGGGATACATGTTAGTGTTTCACCTATGGCTGGGGGAAGCAGAACCACTTAGAGCCAGTCGGGCCAGAGTAGCCAGTGCGCTATCCGAGGGGTTACTGTTTAGTCTCAGCGGGTCGGTGTTTTCTTAGTTTGTTGTGACAGTTTCTGGCGTGTTTCTTACTGTGGAGTCGGGTGTGGTGCTGCTGGAGTTTACCCTTTCGCCACTGGGCCTGATGTAACCTGAGATATGGAGGTTACGAGTGGTACCCTTCGCCCTTTGGCCTGATGTGACCCGGGAGGTTAGGGTTACAGGTAGTCCCTATAGCTTCGGCTTGAGGGGGTTTCGCCGGTCCCCAGGGCCCTCTTGAAGCGCCGAGGCCTGGCGTTGAGGGAAGTCCGGTCGATAGGACAGTGGTCTAGACTGCTTGTGTGCACACGTAACTGGGCGGTGGTGGTTCACTAGTCCCAGTTAGTCCTAGTTTGACTCACTGCCTCACCCTACGGTGCCCGGAACATTGTAGGGGTGGACAGGCGTAGGTGTTGGTGGTGTTGTGAGGCGACGTTTGTATGCAGTTGACAGTGTGGTTTAAGTGTTTAGCCGGATCTTTGGTTACGAATTGTGGTGTTGAGTTGGGTTACTTGAATTGCTTAGAACTGTGCCTGTTACATTGTGAACGCATATGTCTCATATCGGTATTTAAGAACTGTGTTTACTGCTTTAATCAAATTGCCTTCTTTTCTGTATTACTGCACTTGTGTGTGTGTGTGGGAGGCAGGGATCGGATGATCCTTACTGAGCCCAATTCTGGTGTCGCTCACTCCCTGCGATTTCAGGTGTGGACTTCTTGGCGAGTGGCGGCGTGTGGTGTTCTTCTTGGTGTGTGGACCAACAGCTATCTCAGTTCCGGGGTATGCCCCGATGTTGTTGTACTTTGCTTCTATCTGTACTTATTTAACTCTTTGGACCATATAATTATTGTTGGACTGTGTACGGACATTATTAATTTGCTTCTTATGCACTTGTACTTGAAGTCTGTGAGATTGTTATATTTAGCTTTGTTTAAGGCTTACTTCTCCAAACGTGTCGTATGAGATCCGGGTGTGAACCCGTGGATAATGATCCGATACCCATTTAGTAATCGGGTTTCCGATTATAGGGTGCGGGTCGTTACAGATGGTATCAGAGCTCAGTCTGGTCGAGTACGTGATAAACTTGGTTAGATATCATAGTCCAACAATAAGTACGAGTCTGTACGGGCGATGGCTGCTGGCATAGATTAATAGGTTTTGACGTCCTTGTTTCGATTTTTGTGTTTATAGAATAGTGATGGCACCAAAGAGGAGAGTTCCGTTGGTTCGTAATACGGGAGCTGACGATGGTAGTTCGGGGGCAGAGGGGCATAATGTGGATCGTTTCATGGAAGCTATAATTGGGGCAATGTCTAGATACCAACCGGGAGATGGTGGTGAGGGATCCAATACCCAAGGTGGTCAGTCCACGGTGATGGGCGGTTCTTGAAGTTGAAGACCCCTTCTTTCACGGGTCAACCTGTCCCAGATGAAGCAGCTCATTGGATTAGGTAGGTGGAGAAGGCATTCGATATTCTTGATTGTGCTGAGAATGACAAGACTTTGTTGGCAACCTACTTGTTGAAAGACGATGCCTATGATTGGTGGGTTACCATCAAGAGAATGATGTTTTCGGATAGGTCCTTTAGAGAGATTCCTTGGGAGGTATTCGTGAGAGAGTTTAGTGGACAGTACTTTCCAAGGCACGTTCGGAAGGCCAAGGGAGTTTATGGAATTGTACAAAATGATATGTCAGTTCTGGAATATCAGATGAAGTTTGTGGCTCTCGGAAACTTTGTTCCACACATATCTGAGCATGAGGAACGTCGAAAGGAGATATTTGTGGATGGACTCCGGTACGATCTGAGGGGAATGGTTGTAGTGATCTTGCATCAGCAGTTCGGTGCGCAGCAGCAGTGGAGACTCAGTTCCAACAAATGGCGAAAGAGTTGGAGCAGTCAGCACGAGGGAAGCAACAAGGCGAGAACAAATCGGTGGTCCTTTTAACAGACGGTTTGAGTTCCTTTGGGTTCGGGTTCCAAGGGATGCTTTATGAGGAGGATGAAGACGGTTCGGTTCGGCAGATGCAGACTATGGCTAGTAGACAGCAGGAAGCGAGACAGAATGCGACGGATCATTGTCCCCATTGTGGTAGGCAACATGGCAATCGGATATGTCCATTAGTCACTGGTAGCTGCTTTGGCTGTGGTAGAAAGGGACATCTTGTAAGGAACTGTCCTCAGAAGAATAAGACAGGTCAGGAGCCGAGTGGTCAGTAGAAGCCGAGGACCTAGAGTGGTGTTGTGTGTTCTCTTGGAAGAGGTCCGAGATGTTAGGCTAGATGAACACTTTTATCTTGTCTTACTAGGTAGTAGTTGTGAACTCTTATGACACTTTTTATGTATTTTGGACATGGTGGAGAATTAATTTTGTAATATGTGCCTCGTAAGGTTAATGTATGGTCATATTGGTCTATCAATTTTGGCAGAATCGTAGAACATAGTTAACTTAGTGATTGATGAGATCGGCTGGTTATACGGAGCCCTGTGTAAGAGTGTGATCAGTGAGGGTGATTGATGTAATCCGTGTTACCGGCGTGAATTGTTGACTGTGGTTATCGTTTGAGCGGTTACAATTTCGAGGATGAAATTCTTTTAAGGGGGGGAGTATGTAAGGATTAAAGTTTCGGGTATAGTTATCGGGTCGGTTTCTGGTCGGACCCCCTGATTTGGGCCCTGATGGGCCTGGGGTATGCCTTCTAAACGACGTCTGGTGTGCACGACAACTTTAGAATGGCGTCTTGATGTGTGGACGCCATTTAGCTAGGTTGCTATTGCGCCACGTAGGCTAGCTTTGGGCCGCGAGAGTACGACTCCGGTCTTGTCACCTGAACGACGTCTTTGATGGATGACGCGTTTCAGAGTTTTTGTCAGAGTACGGCCCCGTCATGTTAGCTGATAGGCGTCTGTCTAGCACGACGCGTTTTTACCAGTTTCAGTTTGACCCTGCGAGCCTCCCCTCCTTTCTCTCATTCTCTCCTTCTCACTCTCTCTCTTCCCTCTCTTCGACCCCCTCCGTTTTCCTCTTTCCTTTCCCCTCCCCCTTCTTCCTCTTCCACCACTCCACCATCTCTCTACCTCTCACCACTATCACCACCACCTCCTCCGCGGCACTTCATTCTCCGGGCGGCAGCCGACGTCCTGGCAGAGTGACGGCGTCCACGGCGGTACTGGCGGCGGTTTGCGGTGCGGCGGTTCGGCAGTACGGAGCTGGGAGGAGTTCAAGTGACCGGTAGGGGGACGATCCTTGCATGTAATTTGGTTGTATCATCCGTGTTTCCCACTTTGAAGCATGATACGTGTATGGAGATTTGGGTAGAATGAGCATGTTAAGGGGCTTTTGAATGAAAATGGTCATTTTTATGAAATGGGAATTAGTGTGTTTCATGTGGTAAATTGGATTCTCCCCTTCATTTCCTATTTTTGCTTATTTTTGCGGTGATTTTGGGGTAGAGGAAACCCTTTTTTGAGGTTCGGGCGAAGTTTCATGAAACCAGATTTTGGGCTCTAAATGGCGTCAGGCTAGGGCGACGCCATTTAAAATGGTGACGGACTAGGACGACGCCATTTAGGCTAGAATTGTCCTAGAAGCGGTTTCTGTGAGGGAATAGAGTTCTGTTTTAAATGGCGTCCGGGGACAGCGACGCCTTTCAAACGGTGGCTGCCCAGGACGATGTGTTTTAGTTCAGACCGCCCAGAGGCTTGAATCTGTTTCTGTCATGATTAGGCGACTAGTAACAACGACGCCGTTTAAAAGATGACTACCATGCACGACGTGGTTTAGACCATATTCCGAGGCCAATTTTACATGAACCCGTTTAGGGGTCTTGAATGACGTCAGCCTTGGGCGACGCGATTCAAGACAAAACTTCATTAAATGCTTGCTTGAAATCATACATCGAGGATGAAGATTTATGTATAATCGGAATCACCTGGTGACTACATGTGTTTATGCGATTGTGGTTTACGTTTGACACCTTGTATTGGTGTGGGAGGGACACGGTGTCTAGGTGGCATTGTTGCCGTACCGGTGTGGGTGGGGTACATGTTAGTGTTTCACCTATGGCTGGGGGAAGCAGAAGCACCTAGAGCCAGTCGGGTCGGAGTAGCCAGCATGCTATTCGAGGGGTTACTGTTTGGTCTCAGCGGGTCAGTGTTTTCCTAGTTTGTCGTGGCAATTTCCGGTGTGTTTCTTACTGTGGAGCCGGGTGTGGTGCTGCTGGAGTTTACCCTTTCGCCACTGGGCCTGATGTAACCTGAGATATCGAGGTTACAAATGATACCGTTCCCCCTTTGGCCTGATGTGACCCGGGAGGTTAGGGTTACGGGTAGTCCTCTATAGCTTTGGCTTAAGCGGGTTTCGCCGGTCCCCAGGGACCTCTTGAAGCGCTGAGGCCTGGCGTTGAGGGAAGTCTGGTCGATAGGACAATGGTCTAGACTGGTTGTGTGCATACGTAACTGGGTGATGGTGGTTCACTAGTCCCAGTTAGTCCTAGTTTGACTCACTGCCTCACCCTACGGTGCCCGGAACATCATAGGGGTGGATAGGCGTAGGTGTTGGTGGTGTTGTGAGGCGACGTTTGTATGCGGTCGACAGTGTGGTTTGAGTGTTTAGCCGAATCTTTGGTTACGAATTGTGGTGTTGAGTTGGGTTACTTGAATTGCTTAGAACTGTGCCTGTTACATTGTGAACGCATATGTCTCATATCGGTATTTAAGAACTGTGTTTACTGCTTTAATCAAATTGCCTTCTTTTCTATATTACTGCACTTGTGTGTGTATGGGGGAGGTGTTAGAATTGGGTGGACTCAAAGCCAATCATTGTACATTCTAGTTCAGATTATTAATAAAGGCATTTATTTCTTCATTTAATAGTTCTCGCAAATGACTATCGTAATGAAGGTCCATAGACAAATGTATGGGATATTGAATCATGATGAGATCATGATAGTGAGATCAATATCCTAAGGCAATTGTCTTAAATAGTTCTCGATCATAGGATATTTGAGATGGACATTAAATATCCGATAAGATCGACACAAGTTATGTCTGCTCATATGATGAGGGTGAATGATCTCACATTCACTCGTGTGGTGACACTAAGACAAACAAGTGGGTGCTCATTAGAGAATGAGTTCACTAAACAGACCCAAATAAGAATTCCTGGATAGTAATTATACCTATTAGTCAACCAGGGAATTCTATCGTTGCAGTAGCACAGTTGGTCCTTTGACCTGAGTCACCAATGATACCTTGTTTGTGGACCATTGTATCTTGATTCTCTGACTCGTGGACTTTAACCATTAAGTCCACCATAATCGGTCTTTCAGATACAGTGGAAAGCTTGCGAAGGTAATTGAGTGAACAACAAGGGATCACTCACTCTTGGTATAAGACTGGAGAGAGAATGTCCTATGGATGTGTACACAGAAATCCCTGGCCAGGGTCAAATGAAAGAGATGTCTTTCTAGATATTAACTGTGTACTGGAATCCATCTGGATAATACGATAGAGGGTTTGACTATAAAACCATACCCTTGCGTTATCGGGACATTGCATGAGTGAAGGATTATATCTGTGCAGTATCTGCAGACGGAAAGGTTCAATTGAAGGGAACAGTATCCCTTATATCTTCTGGGATCATGAGGTAGTATTTGGTGCTGTTCATGATCAGAAGGCCAAGTGAATTAATCATCGGATGATAATTTACTTGTTTATTAAATTAATCATTTAACATGTGATGTTTAAATGTTAATTAATAAATATTAAACTCAAGAAACAGTTCTAAGTTTAATGGGCCTGCAACCGGACTGATATATGGGCCTAGAGGGTCACACACATAAGAGTTCTCGTCAGACGGTGAGAGATGTTAAATTTCATGCTTATCTGGGTTTTTGTGAAAAGCTGCAGGATAAACATGAAGATTTAATGGAGAATTATCCAAGGCCAAACTCTTGGATAATCATGAGGATTAACTCTTGTGCTTATCCTTATTTCTATATAAGGAGGGCCAAGGGGGAGTGGTAAAAAGTTAGTTGGACGAATTTTTACTCCCAAGATTCTCTCTCCTCTCTCTCTCTCCTTCTCGGAGTGGATCTGTCTCTCTCCGCGCATGGTGGATCTGAGATCTGGTCGGAGCACTCAAGTCGAGGAGGAAATCGCATCTGCTACGGGAACTCGTGTGGATACCTCTAGAGATCGTGCGCGTGCGCGATTACCGAGTCGGCATCATCTACGGGAGATTCGAAACCCCGCAAAGGTGAAGAACTGTTCTTCCCACTTAGATTTAATGTCTGTTTTACAACCCCAGCAACCGATACAATGGAATCTTTTTATTTCCGCTGCGTTCATGGAGATTCCTAACAGTGGTATCAGAGCCAGGTTCGCTGGTTCGGTTGTAAAACGGCACCGTTTTGTGTGTTTTCTCGTTATGCGTGAAGAACCCGTATTGTACGTGTTCTTGAGTATAATCCGATTAAAAATGACATATTAGTGTTCATATGATGATCACGATCGATTTGATTATTTTTCTGTATTTTTCGGATTTTTATTTGGGTTTTTCGGAGTTCTTCATGTGATGATGAACCGGGGTACTTCGGCAGCTTCGTACGTGCATTCCAAGTGTTGGGATGGCGGCCCGAATGTCCAGATCTCTTGGTGATAGTCACCTCTAAGGATTGGGCATGATGATCGGCACTGGAGTGCCCTTGGAGGTCCTCGAAATCGAGCCCAAAGTCGGATTTAAAAACCTGAAAATCAGATTTTCTGGGGTTTTTGGGGCTTGATTTCTTCCCCAACGGCGGTCACCGGCGGCCCTGCCGGCGCCGGGCACGTCGCCGGCGCCGGGGGCACCGCCGGCCGGGGCCACCGCCGCCGGCGCCACCGCCCTGCAGCCGCCGGCCTGCACGTTTAGGGTTGCAGGTTTCTGTTGATGCAGAAGGCCGGTCGAGCGTGGTCGAACGGGACGAACCGCCCGGTCCCGAACCGGTCGGACCGGGCGGGGCCGGGCGGCGCCCTGGCCGAGCCAGGGTGCGGCCTTGGCCGAGCCAGGGTGCGCCCTGGCCGAGCCAGGGCTCGACCCTGGCCGAGCCAGGGGGCCTGGGTCCGGGCCATTGGGCCCCAAATGGGCTGGGCCCATTTTCAGTTTTTTAAAAATGGTTTTTAAATACCTGTTTAACCCCCTTTAAACCCAATTTTAGCCCATTTAAGACTGTTTTAAAATTGTTTTAAAACAGAATAATTATAAGAATAATTAATAAGTGTTATTAATTAATTTTTATGATTATTAACAGTTTATTAAAGTGTTTAATAACTGTTAGTCTATTAAAGAGCTTTATAATTAATGGGTGTTAGTTAATTATTTAAAATTGTTTTAGATAATTAATTTCCCTGTTAATTTGATTAGTTTAAAATTGTTTTAAACTGATTTCATGCATAACTTGATTACTCTTTATGTTCAAATTGTTTGAATTAGTATTTAGAATAACTAAATAGTTTAGTTAGTTTATTTGTCAATAATATTTTGAATATTATTGATTATGCTGAAATAAATGTTATTTCAAAAACTAATTGGTATTATAATTTTATATTTATAAAATTTAATACCAAACAACAATTATGTGATGATTGTGATACATGTGATGTGTTTTATGGTGGGATGATCATGGACTTAGTATTTTCATGTGATGAATGATGTGAATGGATGCGATGCTTATTTCATTTGGGATTTTAAATAGGACCTGCGTGTCCTCCTCTCTCTTAATCTAGGTGTACTTTCTACCTTCCTATAAGATTGTACTCCCCTTGATAAGATCAAGGTTTCTAAGTGTTTAAATGTACATTTGTGGACCTGCGAGTCCTGAATTTTGTATTTAAATGTATCGGATTAAGCTAAGAGGACGGGATCTTCTGAAGACACCTCTGGAGGGAGGACTCGCATCAAATGGAACCAGTGTTGCTGTTTTCACATTAGGATCCTATTATGGATCATCGTTTGGCTCCGATGAATCCATAGTAGCTTTAGCAGTCCATGATCATCCCCATTTAATTTTTCTGCACATATGTGATATTTGTGGACTATGCTATCATATATATATTTCTATTTAGTATATTGATACTTCAAATTGAAATACTATTGATAGCACGATTTTTTACAAATCAAAATCAAAACCCTCTTTTAAAACTTAAGTTGTAAACGTGAGATATTAAGAATAATCCACGTAACCCACCATCATTATAGATCTTAGGATAATTCTTATCTCAAACGGATTTGTTGTGCTACCACAAGGTCTGTTTGATTTAGAAATTAAACTAGGTCTACGACCTGTGATGTCATTAAGATGAGTGGACAAATAGTGTAGTTTTGTTGTGCTACCACAAGGATTGCACTATGAATTCATGTCATCTAAGTAATGATCGATAAACTTAACTGAATCAAATTGATTTGTTGTGCTACCACAAGGTCATTCTGATTCAGGGGTTAAATCGATCGGATATTGCAATCGTTGCAACTGTCAAGAGTTGACTGCCTAAGGGACTTGATGTGATTTGTTGTGCTACCACAAGGTCACATGCATGTTGCCCGAAGGATTCTGATCCCCACTAGGAGATCACCGGAATCTCCCGTTCTGTATCTTAGAAGGTAATACAGATCGCCGAAAAATAGTGGGAGCATAAATCTAGATTAAAAGTCCTAAATCTGATTTTAAGAACTATCTGCTCATTTTATATATTTCCATGTAGGTCGCTATGTCGTCACCTAACCCCCTCCGTTGCATACTTGATGCAAATAAACTCACGGGACCAAATTACATTGACTGGTTACGCAACCTAAAGATTGTCCTCAGGTGCGAAAAGCTAGCCTATGTCCTGGATCAACCAGATCCAGTGCAACCCGGTGATAATGCTAACGAAGATGAATTAATGATGTATGAAAATTGGAAGGAGGACTCTGTCAAGGTCCAGTGTTATATGCTCGGTTCAATGAATAATGAACTGCAGCGACAGCATGATAACATGGAACCTAAGACCATTCTGAATCACCTACAAGAGTTGTTTGGTGAACAATCCAGAACAGAAAGGTATGAGATATCTAAGAAATTGTTCAGGACCAGAATGAGCGAGGGCACATCTGTGCAAACTCATGTGCTCAAGATGATAGAGTGGATTGAGAGGCTTGCTGTGCTGGGCTTTGTTATGAACAATGACCTGAGCATTGACTTAATCCTACAGTCCCTGCCAGATTCATTTTCACAATTCATTATCAACTTCAATATGAACAAAATTGAAGTTTCACTAGCTGAGCTGCTCAACATGTTGAAGACAGCTGAAGGCACTATCCAGAAAGATAAGCCAAATGTAATGCTTGTTGGTAAGACCAACAAGAAAAGAAAAGCTGGACAGACCTTTAAGAAAGGTAAGCCTAAGAAGCAAGTGAAAAGCAAACCGGCAGCACAAAAGGACAAAGCTAAAGTCAATGATAAAGGTCAGTGTTTCCACTGCCATAAAGAAGGTCATTGGAAGAGAAACTGCAAGATTTATCTTGCAGAAAAAGCAAAGGAGAAGCTTGGTGAAGCTTCAGGTATTCTCATGATCGATCTTAACTTGTCTTATAGAGAATCAACATCCTGGGTATTAGATACTGGATGTGTTTCTCATATCTGCAATAACTTGCAGGTGTTAACAAGTAAAAGAAGATTGAACCGCGGAGACGTGGATCTGAGGCTCGGGAATAGAGCAAAAGTTGCTGCGTTAGCTGTGGGGACAGTAAGACTTCAGATGCCGTCAGGAGACTTTTTGGAACTGATAGATTGTTATTATGTTCCAACCATTATTAGGAATATCATATCTATTTCATGTTTAGATAGACAAGGATATTCTATGAAGCTAGAGAATAAAGGTTGTTCAATTTATCAAGGAGACAAATTGTTTGCTTCAGGATATTTATTGAATGGATTATATTTACTTGATATTTCATATGATGTTTGTCTGGTAAATAATTCTCTTGAACGCTTAGATAAGGATGTGAATAAATCGTACCTATGGCATTGTAGGCTAGGTCATATAAATGAGAACAGGATCATAAGGTTGCAAAAGAATGGATATCTTGATCCATTTGATTATGAATCATTTGCAACCTGTGAAGCTTGTCTTATGGGAAAGATGACCAAAGCTCCATTCTCAGGACATGGAAAAAGAGCTAAGGACTTATTGGAACTAATACATAGTGATGTATGTGGTCCAATGTCCACTCATGCTATAGGTGGTTACTCATACTTTGTTTCATTTACAGATGATTTCTCAAGATATGGCTACATATATTTAATGAAATATAAGTCAGAAGTTTTTGAGAAATTTAAAGAGTTTAAAAACGAAGTTGAGAACCAGACTGGAAAGAGTATTAAAACTCTTCGATCAGATCGAGGGGGTGAATACTTAAGTACAGAATTCACAGAATATCTTAAGGATAATGGTATTTTGTCTCAGTGGACTCCTCCCTATACACCTCAGTTAAATGGTGTATCGGAAAGGAGAAATCGTACTCTATTAGATATGGTACGATCCATGATGAGTTATGCCAAACTTCCAATCTCTTTATGGGGATATGCACTGTTGACTGCTGCATATCTGTTGAACAAAGTTCCTAGTAAGTCAGTACCTTCCACTCCATATGAGATATGGAAAGGAAAGAAACCAGACTTTAAGCATGTTAGAGTCTGGGGTTGTCCTGCACATGTCAAAAGACATGATCCAGACAAACTGGATTCCAGGACAGAGAAATGTAGATTTGTGGGATATCCAAAAGAGAGTTTTGGATATTACTTCTATCAGCCCAGCGCACAAAGGGTGTTTGTCGCAAAAAGAGCTGTCTTCTTAGGGAAAGAATATCTTTCAAAAGAAGACAGTGGGAGCAAGATAGAACTAGAAGAAATTCTAGACTCACAAATCAACACTGGTTCATCTACTGAACCATTGACTCAAGAACTTGTTCAAGATGATACACAAAAGGTTCGCAGATCAGGTAGAGTGCCTAAGCAGCCTGAAAGATATGTTGGACATATCGATGAAGGCAAACCTAAGGTGCACTTAAATGAGGATGATGATCCTCAAACCTACCTAGAAGCCATAAATAGTCATGAATCAGAAAAATGGCAAGAGGCAATGGATTATGAAATTCATTCCATGTATGCCAACCAAGTTTGGAACTTGGTTGATTTGCCAGAAGGTATGGTACCTATTGGCAGTAAATAGATCTTTAAAAGAAAGATCGGGGCAGATGGACAGATTGACACATACAAGGCAAGGCTTGTAGCAAAAGGATATCGTCAAAGGCAAGGCATTGACTATGACGAAACTTTTTCTCCAGTTGCCATGATTAAGTCAATCAGAATACTTCTTGCTATCGCTGCATTCTACGATTATGAAATATGGCAAATGGATGTGAAAACAGCATTCCTTAACGGGAACCTTCAAGAAGAGGTGTATATGATACAACCTGAAGGATTCACTTCCAAAGAGCATTCAAGCAAGGTATGCAAGCTGCAAAGATCCATCTATGGATTAAAGCAGGCATCCCGAACTTGGAACTTAAGATTTGATGAAGCAATCAAATCTTATGACTTCATTAAGAATGAAGATGAACCTTGTGTATACAAAAAGGTTAGTGGGAGCGCAGTTATCTTTTTGGTACTTTACGTTGATGACATTCTACTCATTGGGAATGATGTAGGAATGTTATCATCGGTAAAGACTTGGTTATCCAAAAACTTCTCCATGAAAGATTTGGGAGAAGCATCCTATATTCTGCGAATAAGGATCTATAGAGATAGGTCCAAAAGGATGCTTGGCTTGTCCCAATCTATGTACATAGATACCATAGTCAAAAGGTTTGGCATGGAAAATTCCAAGAGAGGCCTTGTTCCTATGAGGCATGGAATTTATCTCTCTAAAGAAATGTCTCCCAAGACACCTGAAGAGAGAGCATACATGGATAGAGTTCCTTATGCCTCGGCAATAGGATCTATCATGTATGCAATGCTATGTACTAGGCTTGATGTGGCACATCCATTAAGTGTCACTAGTAGATATCAAGCTGATCCAGGTGAGGAACACTGGAAGGCGGTGAAATGTATCCTTAGATACTTGAGAAGGACTAAGGATCTGTTTCTCGTTTATGGAGGAAACGACTTGGAACTTCGAGGATTTACTGACTCGAGTTTCCAGTCGGATATGGATGACAGCAAATCCATGTCTGGATTTGTGTTCATGTTAAATGGAGGTGCAGTAAGTTGGAAGAGTTCCAAACAGGAAACTACTGCAGATTCGACGACCGAAGCAGAATACATTGCTGCAGCTGAAGTGGCCAAGGAGGCGGTTTGGATGAAGAAGTTCATCTCGGCGCTTGGAGTCGTTCCAAGCATTTCAGATCCTGTTCCATTATTGTGTGACAACAATGGGGCAATTGCTCAAGCGAAGGAGCCAAGATCACATCAGAAGTCAAAGCACATTCTGAGACGATTTCATCTGATTCGTGAGATCATCGCCCGAGGAGATATAGTAGTTGAGAAAGTCTCATCTGAAGATAATGTAGCAGATCCCTTGACTAAGCCATTGTCTCAAAACAATTTAGAACGTCACCTTAAGTCTATGGGACTTAGACACATGGGTGATTGGCTATAGTCCAAGTGGGAGAATGTTAGAATTGGGTGGACTCAAAGCCAATCATTGTACATTCTAGTTCAGATTATTAATAAAGGCATTTATTTCTTCATTTAATAGTTCTCGCAAATGACTATCGTAATGAAGGTCCATAGACAAATGTATGGGATATTGAATCATGATGAGATCATGATAGTGAGATCAATATCCTAAGGCAATTGTCTTAAATAGTTCTCGATCATAGGATATTTGAGATGGACATTAAATATCCGATAAGATCGACACAAGTTATGTCTGCTCATATGATGAGGGTGAATGATCTCACATTCACTCGTGTGGTGACACTAAGACAAACAAGTGGGTGCTCATTAGAGAATGAGTTCACTAAACAGACCCAAATAAGAATTCCTGGATGGTAATTATACCTATTAGTCAACCAGGGAATTCTATCGTTGCAGTAGCACAGTTGGTCCTTTGACCTGAGTCACCAATGATACCTTGTTTGTGGACCATTGTATCTTGATTCTCTGACTCGTGGACTTTAACCATTAAGTCCACCATAATCGGTCTTTCAGATACAGTGGAAAGCTTGCGAAGGTAATTGAGTGAACAACAAGGGATCACTCACTCTTGGTATAAGACTGGAGAGAGAATGTCCTATGGATGTGTACACAGAAATCCCTGGCCAGGGTCAAATGAAAGAGATGTCTTTCTAGATATTAACTGTGTACTGGAATCCATCTGGATAATGCGATAGAGGGTTTGACTATAAAACCATACCCTTGCGTTATCGGGACATTGCATGAGTGAAGGATTATATCTGTGCAGTATCTGCAGACGGAAAGGTTCAATTGAAGGGAACAATATCCCTTATATCTTCTGGGATCATGAGGTAGTGTTTGGTGCTGTTCATGATCAGAAGGCCAAGTGAATTAATCATCGGATGATAATTTACTTGTTTATTAAATTAATCATTTAACATGTGATGTTTAAATGTTAATTAATAAATATTAAACTCAAGAAACAGTTCTAAGTTTAATGGGCCTGCAACCGGACTGATATATGGGCCTAGAGGGTCACACACATAAGAGTTCTCGTCAGACGGTGAGAGATGTTAAATTTCATGCTTATCTGGGTTTTTGTGAAAAGCTGCAGGATAAACATGAAGATTTAATGGAGAATTATCCAAGGCCAAACTCTTGGATAATCACGAGGATTAACTCTTGTGCTTATCCTTATTTCTATATAAGGAGGGCCAAGGGGGAGTGGTAAAAAGTTAGTTGGACGAATTTTTACTCCCAAGATTCTCTCTCCTCTCTCTCTCTCCTTCTCGGAGTGGATCTGTCTCTCTCCGCGCATGGTGGATCTGAGATCTGGTCGGAGCACTCAAGTCGAGGAGGAAATCGCGTCTGCTGCGGGAACTCGTGTGGATACCTCTAGAGATCGTGCGCGTGCGCGATTACCGAGTCGGCATCATCCACGGGAGATTCGAAACCCCGCAAAGGTGAAGAACTGTTCTTCCCACTTAGATTTAATGTCTGTTTTACAACCCCAGCAACCGATACAATGGAATCTTTTTATTTCCGCTGCGTTCATGGAGATTCCTAACAGGAGGCGGGGATCGGATGATCCCTACTGAGCCCAATTCTAGTGTGGCTCACTCCTTGCGGTTTCAGGTGTGGACTTCTTGGCGAGTGGCGGTGTGTGGTGTTCTTCTTGGTGTGCGGACCAACAACTATCTCAGTTTTGGGATATGCCCCGATGTTGTTGTACTTTGCTTCTACCTGTACTTATTTAACTCTTTGGACCATGTAATTATTGTTGGACTATGTACGGACATTATTAATTTGCTTCCTGCGCACTTGTACTTTCCTTGAAGTCCGTGAGATTGTTATATTTAGCCTTGTTTAACACTTACTTCTCCAGACGTGTGGTATGAGATCCGGGTGTGAACCCATAGATAATGATCCGATACCATTTAGTAATCGGGTTTCCGATTATAGGGTGGCGGGTCGTTACATCCTTTGCCTGTATGTTTGCTGTGTAAGGACTGAGGTTTCGGATCCGGTTATCGGGTCAGTTTCAGGGTTGGACTCTGCAGTTTGGGCCCTAACGGGGCTGGGACCCTGTTCTGTTTCGCGTCGAGCAGGCTCGACGCGGTTTAAATGGCGTCCGACGTGGCAGACGCGTTTTAGATTGTGCCACGTGGATGCCACATGGGCTGGCCTTGGGTCGCGAGTGTACGGGCCGGTCGTGTCGTCTGAACGGCGTCCATGATGGGCGACGCATTTCAGACTGCGACCCTACGGTGTCAGAGGACGGTGCCGGTCTTGTCGTCTGAATGGCGTCATCCTTGGGCGACGCGTTTCAGACTTCTGTCAGAACGGCCTGTCATGTCATCTGATAGGCGTCCGTACATCTCGACGCGTTTTACATAGTTTCTGGTTACCCCGCGAGCCCTCCTTCCTTTCCCTCATTCTCACCCTCACACTCTCTCTCCCCTCACCCTCTCCACCCTCCGACTCTCCCTACTCTTCCCCTTCCGTTTCCCCTTCTTCCTCTTCCACCTCTCCACCTCTCACCACTGCCACCACCACTTTCTTCGCGGCGTTCCATTCTCTGGACGGCGGCCGACGTCCCGACGGAGTGACGGCGTCCTCGGAGTACCGGCGGCGGTTTGCGGTGCGACGGTTTGGCGGCGGAGCCAGAAGGAGTTCAAGAATCGGTAGGGTGATGATTCCCCGGTGTTTCATTTTAAAACCATGTTCTACCACTTTGAAGCCTGCAACGGGTCTATGGTTCTTGGGTAGAATAAGCATGTTTAGGAACTTTTCTTGATAAGGATGAGGGTTTATGTGAATGTGGTTTAGTAATGATTAGCTTGCTCCTCTTCCTCCTCCGTTTGGTTTGATTTTGGGACTTTTGGGGGTGAAAAAGGGAGTCCTCGGGCTAGGAAACAGAACCAGGTTTCTGGGGCTAAAAGAAGTCGTGCATGGACGACGCAATTTGGAATAGCGTCGGGCCACCATGACGCCTTTTAGGCAGAAATCACCCGATTAAGGTTTTCTGTAAAATTTCGGATTTTGGTGTGAATGGCGTCTGAGGACGCCGACGTGTTTTTAAAAGGCGGCTAACTGTGACGATGCCTTTTTAGGCCATATTCTGAGGCCGAGAATTCATGAACCAGTTTAGGAGACTTGAATGGCGTCGTCCTTGGTCGACGCGATTCAAGCCAGAACCACACTAATCCATGCTAGTAAAATGTGTTTACACTACTAGATAGATGGTTAAAAGCATGTTTTTAGTACACTCGATGTCGATGGACTCTTCATGACCGGATGGCACTACGTTGTGTGTCATGCGACCGCGGACTTCTCACGTGACCGGATCGCACCGTGCCGTGTTTTGTGTTACTGTGGACCTAGAGTGACAGTTGTAGCGTTTGACACCCTGTGTCGGTGCGGAGGGACACAGCGCTGACGGGAGCAGTGGCGGGGTGACGCCTAGTGAGAGAGGGTCACCTGGTGAACCCCGGGGTTAGCTAGCTTGTACCGGTGTCGGAGTGGTACCTTTGGAGTGTCACTCGTGCTGGGGGAAGGAGTAACCACCTGAGCCAGTTGGGCCGGAGTAGCTAGCGTGCTATCCGAGGGGTTGCTGTTTGGTCTCAGCGGGTCAGTGTTTGCTGGGGGAAGGAGTAACCGCCAAGGTAGCCAGCGTGCTATCCGAGGGGTTACTGTTTGGTCTCAGCGGGTTGTTGTTTCCCACTTTCGGAGACATAGTTGACGCGTTTTGCCGAGATGCGAGTTATAGGCTCCTTGGTAGAATGATTCCTGTGATATGCATGTTATATTCCGAACACATGTAGTTTATATCGAGAATTAAGGGTAATATGTTACAGCTTTACTTACCTTGTTTACTTGCATCTTGGTAATTACACTTGTAGGTGTGTAAGTGGGTAGTGGGGATCGAAGGATACCTACTGAGTCTTTTCGTTGAGACTCACCCCTGCGGTTTTCAGGTGAGGACTCCAGGCAGACTTAGCGTGGAGTGTGCTGTTGTGAGCTGCGTGCCATCAGCGGTTGTTCCGGGGTATGCCCCGACGTAGTTGTTCTTTTTATTTCTGGCATGTATGCTTAATTATTTCTCTTCTGTTGTTGTATGTATCGAGTCGCATTGTAATAACTTTTAATTTCTGCACTTTCCTTTCAATTCAATGAGATGTGAATGTTTAGCTTAGTTTATTATTTATTTCCCAGACTTACTTAGATCTTGGTTTGATTCCAAATTAATGATTCGGTACCCATTTAGTAATCGGATCCCCGATTATGGGGTAGCGGGTCGTTACATGCTGAATCTCTAATGTAAATGTTATATTAGAATTGTGTGCATCTGACTATTGGCTCCAGTCAAACTCACTGTGCTATCCATGACCACACTAGACATGTATGTGATGCATTGTTTTTAATGTTTGATTGTGAATCAAAGTAGGTATAGTATTTAGTAAATATATACGATATGTTTATATACTATCACCTAGGAGAGACCAAGATAAAAGTTATCTAAATATCCTCATCTAAACTCTAAGCCGTAACGCGGGTAGTTAAGAACTTACCGCATGGTCCACCATCGTTATAGTCATAGGATTTGAATCACTTTAAGCAGGTTTGTTGTGCTATCCACAAGGTTTGTTTAATTGGGAGGAGAAACTGTGGCTATGGCATTAGATGCCTATATGATCGGGATAGAGGAACCATGTAGCTTTGCTGTGCTATCCACAAGGGCTGCATGCAAATCTATGCTCGTTGCGTAACGATGGTTAGCTTAGACCAGAATTAGTGGTTTGTTGTGCTATCCATAAGGCCATTAAATCTCTGGAGACCGAAGCTATGATAAGATATTGCAAGGAGTTGCAAGTACTATGAGATGGATGCTCTTTGATTGTATTACAGTTTGTTGTGCTATCCACAAGGCTGTATTGCAAGTCATTGAGATTCTGATCCCCACTAGGAGACTGTCGGCGTCTCTCGTTCTGTATAACTGAGGGTTATACAGTCCGTCGAAAATTAGTGGGAGTTAAAACTTGAACAAAAGACCATGTCTTGTTTTATATTTAATATTTGAACATCTGCTAAAATAGAACTTATCTCTTGTAGGGAATTATGTCGTCGAATAACCCACTCCGTGGCATACTTGATGTCAAACGATTGATTAGCCTGAACTACTCAGATTGGTTCAGAAACCTGAAGAATGTCTTCAGATCGGAACACATTAACTTTGTCCTTGGAGCTGATCCTCTTGCTGAACCGGCATTGGATGCCTTGGACGCAGAGATGATAGCTAACGATAAAAGATCGAAGGACAAAGACAAAGGAGTATTAAAGGGTGACTGCTTCTACTGTAAGCAGAATGGTCATTGGATGAGGAACTGCAAGGGGTTCCTCAATGATAAAGCTCATGAAAAGGTGAAGCTGTCTGAAGCTTCAGATATCTATATGATAGATATCAACTGGTCAGTTAGAGATTCCACATTTTGGGTATTAGATACCGGATGTGCTTCTCATATCTGCCATGATGTGCAGATGCTGACAAGTAAGCAAAAGCTGAGAAAAGACGAGGTGGAATTGAGGCTAAAAAACGGCGCAAAAGTTGCGGCGATTGCTGTTGGGACAGTAAACCTCAGGCTTCCATCGGGATCTTATCATTGGAAGATTGTTATTATGTTCCTAGCATAATAAAGAACATCATATCAGTATCTTGTTTGAACAAGATTGGATATAGGTTGATGATGAAACATAGAAGTTGTTCGATTTATTATGATAATAAATCAATAGCTTCGGCATGTTCAGTCAACGGACTATATCTTTTAGATGTTTCTTATTACAATCTTCACATCGATAATGCTCTTAAGAAGAGTAATAATTGTCTGAACCAAGCCTACATATGGCATTGTAGACTTAGGCATATTGGTGAAAGCAGGTTGCAAAGGTTGCATTCCATTTTCTGGACATGGAGAACGTGCCAAGGACATTTTGGAACTAATACATTTGGATGTATGTGGTCCCATGTCCACCCAAGCCAAAGGTGGCTTTTCATACTTCATCACATTCACCGATGACTTCTCAAGATTCGGCTATGTGTACTT
Organism: Zantedeschia hybrid cultivar; assembly: GCA_030544215.1. Lineage (NCBI taxonomy): Eukaryota > Viridiplantae > Streptophyta > Magnoliopsida > Alismatales > Araceae > Zantedeschia > Zantedeschia hybrid cultivar. The sequence goes on along the minus strand of JARZZO010000008.1, from coordinate 54,745,610 downwards.
AATGAAGTACAAGTCGAAATCATTTGAGAAGTTCAAGAAGTTCAAGAATGAAGTAGAGAAACAGTTAGGAAAGAGTATTAAAGCTCTTCGATCAGATCGAAGAGGAGAATACTTAAGTACTAATTTCACACAATTCTTAAAGGATAATGGTATCCTTTCTCAGCTAACCCCTCCATATACACCATAGATGAATGGTGTATTAGAAAGGAGGAATCGCACCTTGTTGGACATGGTGCGATCCATGATGAGCTTTTTGGGATTACCAGTGTCCCTCTGGGGGTATGCTCTAGAGTTAGCAGAGTATACCTACTGAACAGAGTACCCAGTAAGTCTGTGGCCTCTACTCCATATGAGATATGGAAAGGCAGGAAACGAGAATTTAAACATGTTAAAGTCTGGGGTTGTCCTGCTCATATAAAGAGGCATGATCCAGACAAGCTGGAATCATAAACTGATAAATGTAGGTTTGTGGGATATCCAAAGGAAACCTTTGGATACTATTTTTACCACCCTGGTGAACAAAAGTGTTTGTCGCTAGGAAAGCTGTTTTCCTGGAAGAGAAATATCTTCTCCTGGAAGACAGTGGGAGTAAAATAGTACGAGAAGAGGTTCCAGATCTCCAAACAGCTGCATTATCATCAGATGAGATATCAGTTCCTGAATCTGTTCAGGTATACACACATGAGCCTCGTAGATATGGTAGATTACCTAGACTACCCGAACGATATGTGGGACATATCGCTGAAGGTGAGTCTAAGGTAGAATATAATGAGGATGATGATCCTAAAACCTACCAGGAGGCCATAGAAGGCCCAGAAGCTGGGAAATGGCGAGAAGCCATGAACTCAGAAATCCAGTCCATGTACACCAACCAAGTTTGGAACTTGGAGGACTTGCCCGAGGGTATTGTACCCATCGGATGCAAGTGGATCTTTGAGAGAAAGATTAGTGTTGATGGACGGATCGACACTTATAAGGTAAGGTTGGTGGCAAAAGGATACCGTCAAAGGCAAGGAATTGACTATGACGAGACTTTTTCACCAGTTGCCATGATAAAGTCGATCAGAGTTCTACTCGCCATTGCTGTACATTTTGATTATGAAATCTGGCAGATGGATGTGAAGACTACCTTTCACAATAGTAACCTTGAGGAAGAGGTGTATATGATACAACCGGAAGGTTTCACATCCAAAAAATCTCCAGATAAAGTGTGCAAGCTTCAGAGGTCCATTTATGGACTGAAGCAAGCTTCCCGGAGCTGGAACATAAGATTTGACGATGCTATCAAGTCTTATAACTTCATTAAGAATGAAGATGAGCCTTGTGTGTACAAGAAGACCAGTAGAAGTGCAGTAACTTTCTTAGTTCTTTATGTAGACGACATACTACTCATTGGGAATGATGTAGCTAAGATGTCATCAGTAAAGATCTGGCTGTCGAAAAGCTTATCTATGAAGGATTTGGGAGAAGCATCCTACGTATTGGGAATACAAATTTATAGAGATAGATCAAAGAGGATGCTTGGAATGACCCAATCCTTGTACATAGATACCATAGTCAAAAGGTTTGGCATGAAAAATTCCAAGAGAGGTCTCATACCGATGAGACATGGAATTAATCTCTCAAAGGAGCAGTCTCCTAGGACTCCTGATGAGAGGGCACTCATGGATAGAGTACCCTATGCTTCTAACCTAGGATCTATCATGTATGCTATGCTATGTACACTGCCTGATATTGCATATGCTCTAAGTATTATAAGTAGATTTCAGGCTGATCCAGGCGAAGAGCACTGGAAGGCAGTGAAATGTATCCTTAAGTACTTGAGAAGAACTAAGGATATGCTTCTTGTCTATGGAGGAAGTGACTTGAAACTGCGAGGCTTTACTAACTCGAGTTTCCAATCAGATCCATATGATAGCAAGTCTACATATGGATTCGTGTTTACTTTGAACGGAGGCGCAGTGTGCTGGAAGAGTTCCAAGCAAGCAACCACTACAGATTCGATGACTGAAGCTGAGCACATCGCTGCAGCTGAAGCTTTCAAGGAAGTAGTGTGGTTGAAAAGTTCATCACCGACCTTGACATAGTTCCCTGCACCTTTGATCATATTCCGCTGTTGTGTGACAACAATGGGACTATTGCACAAGTGAAAGAGTCGTGGTCTCATCAGAAATCGAAGGATATTCTGAGGCGCTTTCAACTTATCAGAGAGATCATATCCAGAGGAGATGTAATAATGGAAAGAGTTCTATCTGTCGACAATGTAGCAGATCACTGACAAAGTCGTTGGCTCAAATTGTGTTTGAGCGTCACCTAGAGTCTATAGACTTATTGCATAAAGGTGATTAACTTTAGTCCAAGTGGGAGATTGTTAGTCTTAGGTGGCCTACAAGCCAATCTGACTATGTAAATCTCGTTCATATTTATTAATATAATGGCATAATATTCATTATGTGTAAATCGTATTAATTATCGTCTCATAATGACGTCCGTGAATATGTGGGATAGTGATCAGATTATAATGAGATCATACTAATGAGACTGATCACTTAAACGCACATTCTTAATTGTTCCTAGTAGGAGGATATCCGAGAAGGACATCGGATATTCGTTTAGACTAGTACAGATTGCTCCCGCTCATATGATGACGGTGACTGATCTCATAAGTCCCTTGTGTGGAGACACTTAGGCGAATCTGTAGGTGCTCATTGGAGAATGAGTTTACTGAACTGATCTGACTGAATCGTTGGATGGTATTGTACCTCACTATCAACCAGCTTGATTCTATTTTCGTAGTTGCGTGGATAGTCCTCGGACCGGAGACACCAAGGACACCTTGTCGGTGGACTTCTGTGTTTTGACCTTGGTTTATGAATCTCTAACCACGGGATTCTAAACAGCCAACGATTGGGTACAGCGGAATACCGTCGAAGGGAATTGTGTGTCAATAAGGAATCATTCGCTTTCAGTACTTAGAGAGAGAATGCTCTAGGAAGGATGCGCGTAAGTCTCTGGCCAAGGCAGACGATAATATCGGAAAAGGGGTTTTCCAATATTCATCAGTGGCATCCAATCCAAGTGAGTCGACCGGTTAGGGTTTAAGAGCACGCCATACCCTGAGTTGACTCGAGAGCATTGTACGAATGAAGAATTATATCCACGCGCTAACTGTCGGCGGAAAGGTTCCAAGAGTGCATTACTTAACCCCGATACCTTCCGGGTTCACGTGTGTTGTGTGGCACCCAACGTGATCGAAGGCCCGGTCGAATTCGATGTTCAACATCAATTTGATTGATTAATTAATTAATAAAGAGTTATTAATTGATTAATAAAGCTAGTAAGGAGTTACTGGGCTTATTGGGCTATTAACCGGACTGGTAATTGGGCCTAGAGGGTCACACGCAAATGATTCTCATGGTGTTGGATAAATAAGTGGGTTTTATACAAACCGGGGGTTTTTATGAAAAACCTCACGGTTAGTATAAAATGTAGCGAACGGGCTGAGCAGGCCAAGCTGCTGCTAACCCTTGCCCCCCCCTCCTCTATTTCTCTCTCTCTCTGGCATTCCAGACAGATCCAGATCTCCGGATTTGCTCCACTGCTTCTCCTACTCCCGTTTGACGGGAAATCGTCCGCGCGTTACAGCGATCGTTGCGGCGACCGGCAGAGGTTTCGTGGGCTACGAAGAACAAAGAACGTGAGGATATCCATCGCGAGGAGGATCGCATGGACTCCGCTAGAGGCTGGGCGCTTGCGCGGCTTGCGGTGTCGCACCGATGGAATCGAACGGTTGCGGATTCGAATCCGCACACGGTAAGATCTGATTATCCGATAATCCAGTTTTTTCGATTTTTGAAACGGGAACGGATCTCCGTTTTTATTTTATTTCTGCTGTGTGGGAGATCCTGAGAAACCCTAGAACCCAACAATTACGCCAAGGTGGACTGCCATAGGAAAAGGGTGCGTTTCTCCATTCTAGGTATCACGGCCTTCTACTTCCAAGGTATTAGGCTCTCTTCTTGTGATATTCTTATTTCTACATTTAAGGCCCAGAGATTCCTTGTGGGTGGCTATGAGGCTTTCCTTGCCTCGGTAATTGTAGCTAGTGTTAGTAGTTGTTCCAGTCTTGGGGAGGTGCCTGTTGTCTGTGACTTTGTTGATGTGTTTCCTGAGGAGTTACCTGGCCTTCCTTCTTGTTAGTCTTAATCGTTCCTTGTAATCTCGTTCATTTATTAATATAATGGCATAATATTCATTGTGTGTAAATCGTATTAATTATCGTCTCATAATGAAGTCCGTGAATATGTGCTATAGCGATCAGATTATGATGAGATCATACTAATGAGACTGATCACATAAACATACATATTCTTAATCGTTTCTAGTTAGAGGATATCCGAGAAGGACATCGGATATCCTGTTCTACTAGTACAGATTACTCCTACTCATATGATGAGGGTGATTGATCTCATAAATCACTTGTGTGGAGACACTAAGGCGAATCTGTAGGTGCTCATTGGAGAATGAGTTCACTGAACTGATCCGACTGAATCGTTGGATGGTACTGTACCTCACTGTCAACCAGCTTGATTATATTGTTGTAGTTGCGTAGATGGTCCTCGGACCTGAGACACCAAAGACACCTTGACGGTGGACTTCTGTGCTTTGACCTTGGTTTATGAATCTCTAGCCACGAGATTCTAAACAGTCAAGGATTGGGTACAGCGGAATACCGTCGAAGGAAATTGTGTGTCAATAAGGAATCATTCGCTCTCGGTACTTAGAGAGAGAATGCTCTAGGAAGGATGCGCGGAAGTCGCTGGCCAGGGCGGACGATAATATCGGGAAATGAGTTTTTCGATATTCATCAGCAGCATCGGATCCAAGTGAGTCGACCGATTAGGGTTTGACAGCACGCCATACCCTAAGTTGACTCAAGAGCATTGTATGAATGAAGGACTATATCCACGCGGTAACTATCGGCGGAAAGATTCTAAGAGTGGGTTACTTAACCCCGATACCTTCCCGGTTCACGTGTGTTGTGTGGCACCCAACGTGATCGAAGGCCCGGTCGAATTCGATGTTCAACATCAATTTGATTGATTAATTAATTAATAAAGAGTTATTAATTGATTAATAAAGCTAGTAAGGAGTTACTGGGCTTATTGGGCTATTAACCAGACTGGTAATTGGGCCTAGAGGGTCACACATAAATGATTCTCAAGGCGATGGATAAATAAGTGGGTTTTATTCAAATCGGGGTTTTTATGAAAAATCGTACGGTTAGTATAAAATGTAGCGAACGGGCTGAGCAGACAAAGTTGTTGCTAACCCTGGCCGCCCCCTCCTCTGTTTCTCTCTCTCTCTGGCATCCCAAACAGATCCAGATCTGCTCCGCCACTTCTCCGACTCCCGTTCGACGGGAAATTGTCTGCGTGTTGCGGCAATCGTTGCGGCGACCGGCAGAGGTTTCGTAGGCTGCAAAGAATGAGGAAGGCGAGGATATCCATCGCGAGGAGGATCGCGTGGACTCCACTAGAGGCCGTGCGCTTGCGCGGCTTGCGGTGTCGCACCGACGGAACCGAACGGTTGCGGATTAGAATCCGCACACGGTAAGACTTCGATAATCCGATTATTGTATTTTTAGAATTTTCGAAACGGGAATCAGATCTCCGTTTTATTTTTATTTCCGTTGCGCGGGAGATCCGGAGAAACCCGAGAACCCAACAGTGGTATCAGAGCCAGGTTACATTGTTTCTCGTCCCGTTTCGATTCCTGAAGTTAATTTTTCTGTGTATTATTCCATGCGAGGATTTGATCTTTTTGATGGATTCGTGTTCATGAGATGAACACAAATTTTATAATAATTTTAATTATTATGATTCTGCAATTTTTTGAATTATTTTGGGATTTTCGGAATTCTTCATGAGATGATGATCGGGGGGTTTTCGGCGACTTCGTACACACTTCCCAAGCGTTGGGATGGCGAGGCAGGACCCCGGATCCCCTGAGGATAGTCACCACTATCCACCTGTGGCCTAGACTGCCACCAGAGTGGCCTTGGAGAGCTGCAAAATCTAGCCCAAAATTTGGTTTTGGAAACCCTGAAAATCTTGAAAAATCAGAAATCTAAGGGGTCGGCTAGATGTGTTTTGGTCTTCTTCGGGGGATCTGCCGGTGCCGGGGGTCCCGCTGGCGCCGAGGGTGTCGCCGGCTAGGCCGACCGGCGTCGATGGCCAGCCGCCGGGCGGCGCCGTGGAGGCCAGCCGCCGGGCGGCGCCATGGAGGCCCGCCGCCGGCCATTGCATATCTGCTAAAAGGGGGCCTCAGTTAGGTTTTTATGGAAGAAGAATGAGGTGGGCCGCCCGGTCCTGACCTGGTCGAACCGGGTAGGGCGCGGGCGGACCAGGATGGTCCGGGCCCGAGCCCCTAGCCGAGCCAGGGGCTCGAGCCAGGTTGCCCAACTGCCTGGACCCTTCCCATTTCTTTTCTTATTAAAGCCCTTGTAAACCCCCATGCCCAATTGATGAAAATAAAATCTGATTTGATATACATGGATTGGATTTCTGAATCCATAGCTTCTTTTCATTTCTCGGAGTCAGAATTACGAATTGGCTCCTGATCGGATTGAGGATTATCATCCTCATTTATCTGTACCTTAGACGAACTGTTAGAGATATGTCCAACATATCTCTCAGGTTCTCTAGGTACCCTACCAGATTTTCGCAATATCTGTGTTTTATTTTGAGCATTTTTCATAGGTGGTGTCTCATCTAATGAGACTGTGTTCCTAGTTTGTGGTTCATGGACCTTGTCCAGTTATATCTGGCTCCCACTATTTTTCTAGAGGAGATATTCCTTCTCTAGGAATACAGCTCTCTTGGCCACTAAGACCTTTTGCTCAAAAAGGTGATAGAAATAATATCCAAATATCTCTTTTGGATATCCCACAAACCTACACTTGTCTGTTCTCGACTCTAGCTTGTTTGCGTCATTCCTCTTCACATGGGTAGGACAGCCCCAAACTTTAATATGATTAAAGTTCGGTTTCCTTCCCTTCCATATCTCATATGGTGTGGTAGGAACTAACTTACTCGAAACCCTATTTAACAAGTAGGCTGTAGTTTCTAAAGCATACCCACATAGAGATAATGGTAATTCTGCCAAGGATATCATGGAACAGACCATGTCTAACAAAGTCCTATTTCTCCTTTCAGATACACCATTATGCTGTAGTGTATATAGTGGGGTCCACTGAGAAATTATTCCATTATCCTTTAGGTAAGAAGTGAATTCGAGACTTAAGTATTCACCTCCTCAATCAGATCGAAGAGTTTTAATACTTTTACCTGTCTGCTTCTCTACTTCATTCTTATATTCCCTAAACTTCTCAAAAGCTTGTGATTTATATCTCATTAAATACACATAGCCATACTTAGAGAAGTCATCAATAAAAGAAATGAAATAGAGATATCCATCTTTAGCTTCTATTGATATGGGTCCACATACATCCGTGTGTATGAGTTCCAAAAGCTTAACAGCCCTTTCACCATGTCCACTAAAAGAAGCTTTGGTCATCTTCCCCATGAGACACGACTCACAAGTATCAATTGATTTGAATTCGAATGAATTCAAATATCCATTTGACCATAGGTGAGAAATCCTCTTCTCTCCTATATGACCAAGTCTGCAATGCCAAAGATATGCAGGATTCACTTCTTCTGTCTTATCACTGGAAACCTGCATTACATCATTACATGTATCCAATACATATAACCCATTAAACAAATAACTATTAGCTACAATCAAACCATTATTGATAATAGAGCACTCAGTGCTAGTTATCGTCAAAGAGTAACCAACATTGTTTAAGCAGGAAATAGATACAATGTTTCTGATAATTTCTGGAACAAAATAACACTCTGTTAACTCCAACATTATCCCAGAAGGTAAACTAAGATGAGCAGTCCCCACAGCTTTAGCAGCAACTATAGCTCCATTGCCCATCCTTAGTTGGATTTCTCTTTTGTCAAGTCTTCTTTTATTTGTCAGTACCTGCAAAGAATTGCAGATATGAGATGCGCATCCAATATCCAATACACATGATGTGGATCTCATAAGAGACAAATTTAAGTTAATGACAAAAATACCTTCTTTTAGAATTGCCTTGCAATTCCTTTTCCAGTGACCTGTCTGTCCACACCGAAAGCATTTGTTGTCTTTTTCATCCTTCTTGCCCTTGCCCGTGCCTGCCTTGGTGATCTGATTATCTTTAGTCGGTTTCTTTCCCTTCTTGTTATTCGGTGTCTGGGTGACCTTTCTTTTCTTGTTGGTCCGACCAACAATCATTACAGAGGATGGTTTCTCCTTCTGCATGGTCCCTTCAGCACTCTTTAACATGTTTAGGAGTTATGGTAGAGAAACCTCAATCATATTTATGTTAAAGTTCATGATGAAGGGAGAAAAGGATTCATGCAATGACTAAGTTCAAGATCCAACTTGAATCTTAGCCCACTGAGTCTCTCTATCCACTCCATCATTTTCAGTACATGAGCTTGTACTGAAGCACCCTTAGACATCCTAGTCCTAAAAAGTTTCTTTGAGAGCTCATACCTCTCAATCCTACCCTGCTTACCAAAGAGCTGGCGTAGTTGGAGAAGTATAGCTCTACAATCTGTCTTTTCAAATTGCCTCTGTAGCTCGGGAGTCATAGAGGCCAGTATATAACACTGCACAAGGGAAGAATCTTCCGACCATTTTGCATAATTTAATTGATCACCCTCATCGGCATCAGCGGGAGGCTCAGGTGGAATTGTGTCTAACATATACACATTCTTTTCGTCTGTTAAGACTATTCGCAAATTACGTAGCCAGTCTTGAAACTTAAGTCCAGTCAATTTGTTTGCATCCAAGATGTTTCGGAGGGGATTCGACAACGACATGATGATCTGAATGAAAAATAAAAGACAATATTTTAGCATGCGTTCAAGGTTCTAACTTTAGATATGGTTTTCTATCTTAGTTAGCTCCACTATTTTGCGTCGAACTATATGACCATCAATCACATAGAACGAGAGATCACGACGATCATCCTAGTGGGTCGGAATCCCAACAGAACTAAGATGCAATCTTGTGGAAAGCACAACAAATCACATCCCATTCCTTAGGCAGTCAACAGCACTTGCGTCCAATGCAATATCCGACTTTCAGCCCCCGAGCAGTCATCCCCTTGTGGAAAGCACAACAAAGGATACTCCCAGTTAGATTGCACCACCATTACTACACAACAATGAGTTCGTGACCCGACCCTTGTGGAAAGCACAACAAGGCCAAGTTCAGTCCCTCATCCCATTGAAGCAAGGCTTTAGGGCTGAGATCCTGCCACTAAATCATGACCCTTGTGGAAAGCACAACAAATCCATGACATAATGGCATTCAGTCACCCTATAATGGTGGAGGGCCACGACGACTTCTAAAGCCACGTTCACAGATCTAATATTTATAAAAGAGGATATTTTGCTTTTATCTTGGTCTCACCTTAAGTGGTAGAATAAATATATTCGAGCTATATATTTAGTGTACCTAGTAATAGCTCAAAATAAATACATCCCTTGCAAATAAATAAGCCTGGGTGATCATGGACTATAAGTAAAGCTATACTGATATCCGGCCTACTTCCCAAGCAGTAAGATCATCCTCGCAGTTCGTCCTCCATGCCTTCAACCTCCATCCACATCATTAATTATAATAATTACACGGCTCGCAGGCCGAAAAAAGAATTACATGCCAAATAATTTCCAGTAGCCCTTAAGGCGAGTACATTCATCGAAGGAAGATAGAATTACATTGGAAATTAAAAATAGAGGAAGAAGGAAGGCTCGCAGGCCTAAAACGAACTGAGCTAAGTCCATGATCACCCTCGATTCCAAACACAATCATATCAATCACAGAAGGGTTATTTTTGAAAATAATCCTTATATTTGAATTGAAATAATGGGTTGTACATACAAGAAATTTTGGTCATGTTTAATTTTGAAAAACTCATCGTTACATTCAAAATTAATTTAACAGAGACCAAAATAATTAAGGCATCACAGTAACATCTATTCACATAACCATTCCATACGTATAAGAGGATACACACATGAATTTAAAATTTTAAATTCAATCAATCAACAACAATTAAGACAATATGAAATTTAAATTCAAATTAATCATTCAATGACAGAATATAATTTAATTAAATGATCGTCTTCAATTATCTTTCATTAAAATTCACAATTTATTATTTTGAAAATTATCCAATAATTTTGCAATTTGAAGGTTTGAATTTATACGTAAACTTCAATTAAACTTAAAATTTACATGATAATTATCAAATTAATCAATAATAAATTTAATTAATCCTATCTGATAATTATTGTAATTTTTAAGATAAAAGTTTAATTTTCTGGGCCAGTGAAGAGCACAGTACGTGTTAGAGCAGTGCGCCTAACAGTGGTAAAAATTGGACAACACTTAATTTTAAATATTTTAAAATTAACCCGACGGCAAGCCAGTGTGCCTTCCAGCAAGTGGAAGGCCACATGGCTGGCCGTCCACCACAAGTGGTGGACGGCCACCATGTGCCCTCCACCAAGTGGAGGGCACCATGGTTGGCCGTCCTCCAAGTGGACGGCCACATGCATGACCGTCCACTCCAAGTGGACGGCCATGCATGGCTGTTTTTTTTTTTTTTTTTTTTGAAAACGTTTTGGAAAACAAATTTCATAAACTCGACGGCCACTCCAAGTGCCGTTTACATTCAGGACGGCCACTCTAAGTGCCGTTTACATGGCCATGGACGGCGGCTCAGCCTGTCGTCCAAACTCCTACTGTCTATGAACAATAAATTTTTCAGGGTCCAAAAAATTAAAATAAAATTGAAGAACATTAACATGATGTTACAACATAGATCGTTCTTCTAAGTTGCATCAATAAGAACCTAAACTTGGCTCTGATACCATTGTTGGGTTCGGTCGTAAGCTCCGGGAAATCACAGCAGCGGAAGAAACATAAAACTAAATGATTTTCCAAACCTGTTCGGGCTCCGATTGATGCAACAAAAACAATCTTCAATAAATCACATGAGATTTATCACCTTACACAAAATAAGTTATCTTGTGAAAATCGATGCCGAACTCCTCGAAGCTTTGAGCAGCACAAACGTCCGACCTCTAGAGCTTAATCCACACCAACCCGCGCAGCAACGGAGTTCTCCTTCTCCAACACCTGTACCCACTAGCCTTAAGAGCTCTGTTGGCAAGAGTCTAACCCTTCCAACTTTTACTTGACGGCCAACTTTTTGGAATGGGTAAAGGATTAGCTAGGTTACGGGTCGGAGAACATGGGTTATTTATAGAATGGTAAGGCGGCAACTTGAATCGCCTCGTTTAACCAAATCCATCTTTAACTGCCGCAGTTAAAGGAAACCCCAGGATATATTATATATCAATATATTATTATTAGCTTATTTATCAAACAAGCCTAATAATACATATATTATATATATGTCATTTATATTATTGCATATATACTTTTAAGTCATTTATAAATTCTTTTCCCAAAAGAATTTAATGCTTTAGTATATTTTTCATACAATAATATTCCGTTCTGCAAGAGTTATTTGTGTGTGATCCTCTAGGCCCATAATCACTCTGGTTTAAAGATCTATTAACTTCTAGTCTAATTAGAAGTAAATTAAACTGGTTATTCCCAACAACTATTTAATTTGTTCCGGATCTTTTTGATCACGTTAGGTTAAGCAAATCCACGTGATCCTAGAGGATGCCTGGTTCATCTTCTCCTTGTCTGGTACCTGTAAGTCTTCAGTTACTGTATCGCTATAATCTCTCGCTCATTCTATGAGTCCGATCCGATCTTGTGGTATGGTTTCGTCAAACCACTAGTGATCGTGTCGTCTGACCATGACCTCTATAATAATTTCACGTTCGTTCCAAACGAACCGATACCACCCTGGCTAGGAATTTAGTGGAGCGTCCATGTCATGACTCATTAACTGTCTGTGATATACCTAACAGTGAGCGATCCCCTCTTGACCATTAACGGTCTTCGCATGCATCCCGTTGTGGCTAATAATTCTGTGTTTCATGACTTATGGTTAAAGTCACTTAACCAAACATTAAACCACACCAGTCCTCATACAAGACCATATTAATGTTTCAGGTCAAAGGATCAACGATACTTCTGGGATAGATGGATCTTCAGTTGACATTAGGTATAATTAACCATCTGAAGATCTATCAGCGGATCAGTTCAGTGAACATCCTCTTAGGATGAACACCCACACATATGTGCTGGTGCCCCGCACCTATGACCGTGAGATTGGTCATCTACACATCATGTGTGCTGATTTATAAGTAATCAATGTCCCATAGTGAATACTCTTCAATCAGGAACAGTTTAAGGTATGTGTCCATATACAGTTAAACTCACATTCGAGATCCCATCTCGAAATTGACTGTACAACCACATATCCTAAGGACAACGCAAAGCAATCCACATATTACAAGTTTACGCTCTAATTACCACTTAATTATATTGAACAATATTGTACAATACATTGGGTCTACATGGCCCACAATTGGTCTGTAGGACACCCAAAAACTAACATGAACTATATCCCAGGATGATATGCAAATGTGGTAAATGCATGAGATTTATGTATTTGGATTGCAAGGGAAATTAGGGAGTGGAATAGGATCCATACTGGAGAATCACAATCCGTGGGACCCTCGGGTGCTGGAATTGCGAGGCCTTAGCGCACTAAGATGCATAGCGATATGGCCCAAGGGGATCTCAAATTGGGAAGGTGAGGGGGTGTGACTTGAAAAGATCTTAGCACAACGGGCGCATGGCGGCTTGGCGCATCACATGATCGCCAAGTGAGAAAATCTTCAAGCACAGAGATTAAGAAAATGTAAGATATTGCAATTCAAAGAGCTAACAACTGAACAATTGCCTAATCTAAATGCAAACAGGAGTGATTTATTAGCTAATCGAATAACTTGGAGAATATAGACTCCTCATTGTTTTGTTTAAAGAGAAACTCGGACTCTATATGCCCAAAGTTATTAGCGTCCTGTGTCTTCAATCCTACTTGCTTCGGATTCCCTGCAGCTGCAAGAACGCACATCAGCAAATGTAAATAATCAATGATCCACAACATTTTAATGACAAACTGCAAGGAAACGAGGGACAAAGGTCTCCGTCGAGTCAAAGCCAGCACGGAAGGTATGGCCATTCTTAAAGTAGAATGCCAATCCAACTACCTTTGGCTTCGACTCGACAGCAAAAGTGTCCACCTTTTGGACATATAATCTTTTTCCTGTATGTACAACAATGAGGGGAAAACAGTTAATAGTATCTGTTTTCATCCCCTTACCTAAAAAAGAGCAACTACCTTTTCCCTAGCCTTCGCATAGGGTCAAAGGGTCGTGTCTTACTAACCAGACGATAATGGAAATAATGTAATACGCAAAGCATGCAAATGAAGGCGAATATTAACATATGAGGTGAGTGATGTGGATGAAAACATGTTTTTGATTCCAACCACCTGGTGACTGCCCATTCTTAGGCTAGTTGGATGATGAAAGAGAATGCACACTCAACTTCCCGCGTATCCTAAGCACACATCTAGGTTGATTTGGGCCTCTAGACTCCTCAAACTGAGCTTGACCGGCTAAGACTCACACTGATGACAATATCGTCATGCCATGCTTAGACTCCCAGCTGCTTCTGACCACCAAGTTCGCCCAAAAGGTTTTCGAGATAAATGATTTGTCCGACCCGGGTCTCTTTCCTCACAACGTAGAAGATATAAGGTGGATCACCTTAGAACCCTAACGGTCAACCGTGCGACGTTGACCCAGAATCAGACGCCGTGGCACCTATAGGTAATGCGCTTGCATTGACCTAAGCCCGAAGTTTTGAGGGTGCTCATCGAGATTATAGTTAAGAAATTGATTCACCAAAAACACAGACATTACTCTTTACCCATTTTGGACTTCTGTGATCATGTGAGCATGTGATGATTTTTGAAAACGAACCATTTTAAATGTTGTTCAGTCTTTAGCTAGCTGTCTCATGTTAAACCTTGGGGGAGAAAAAGTGAAGAAATTTAAAGGCAAACCTCACAAGAGGATCAACAAAACCATTAACATATAGAGCTATGACAAAACGGATCCTTTTTTGACCTCTTAGATGCCCCTATTTACTTTTGATTTTTCAGGCCTTTGATGGATTTCATAGCCAGGCACGATCACGACCAAGCTTTTTTATATGATTACTTGAACCCTTTTGATTTTCTTTTTTCTTGATATTTTCAAGGTTATTTGCTTTTCGTTTCTTATTCCGCCTACGGGGACACTGCCCTCTTCATGTGCTCTGGTCCTTTACATTTCATATTTGGGCCCATTTGAGGGGTTACATCTATCAGGTTGTCGGGGAATCGCAGCTTGCTGAGCTCAACCGTTTAAGGGTGTCGACTGTCTTGATCAGTCGAGAGACGAAGAGAAAAGGTTACAATTTGACAGTGTATAAAAGGCATTAAACTTATTTTAAGAAGGTTCACTTTGAAAAATGTGCAAATGTGTGCATCTAATAATGACCATAGAGATCTGTACGAAAGTAAAGCAGACATGTCCAAGGTTCTGGTGGACCAAAGTCTTAACCAAATCTTAATGATAACCTAATATATCATGCAACTAGACCTAGACAAGGGTTACATGGCAGTCACCAGACAGTTGGATTTTGTGTTTTTCTATTTTTTTTGTGATTTCATTAAAGTATATACATATTTACAAATATTTTTGATGTTTTTTGGATATTCAAACTTTGAAACTTTTGATATTTTTTTTGTGCATTTTTAAGGGTAGAATTTTCCTATCTGAAAGAAATCTGCAATTTTTTTTTTTTTTCAAATATTTACACTTATTTACTAACTCTTGAACTAGAAATGAAATAACTTACTTACCTCTACAACTCTTAGACAAAGAGGAAGCTATCCAATCCCTAAGTGATTATGCACAAGACTTTGAGAGTGAGTCAGACATGTTACAAGGGCAGGTCCTAGAGATAGAGACCCAATGATGGCGGTATTGCCCTAGTATGTTGGCTCCTCATTGGTGGTTTCATACCCTCCAGTATGGGAGTGGGACTTTTTCTCTTTTTGGGGGTCGTAGTCTCTAAGCATAAAACACTCAAGAGAATGTGCTACGATCGGTGATGGAAGCCTGAGAAGGGAAGGTGGGTGGAATAAGAAGGGAACGAAAACAGCGGGTGCCGGTTCACCCCTCACTAAGGAGGCTCCTTCTTGTGGGGTGGTTGGTTCATAGAACAACAACCGTATACCGAAATCTTCTTCATCTTCTCTTCGAAATTCATTGCTTGTTTCTTTCAACTCATCCTCAAGATGATGTGTGTTGAGTACTTCTTGACTTTCCTTTATAAAGTGATCCAAGAGAGTCCATTTTCTTGACCTCTCAGTTGGTTTGGTTGGTAGGTAACCCAATCCAAATCCCCCAATGGTCGGATTTTCAAAGATAGGCTCTCGAATTCCTTGTTCTTCCTTGCCTAACCCAGATCCCGAACTATACTACATTTTGTCCATAAGCTGCCAACCTATGCTAGGCCGGGGCTTGGGCTGAGAGGCAACCGATGAAAGGATGGGCTCTTTCCCTTTTCCAGAAGTGATCATGGATGGAATTTGTTCAGTCGAGACTGAGTCTAAAGATTCAACATAGGGGGTACTCTTCATTTTGACAATCTTCCTATTGTATAGGAATTTATAGCACGGATGACTAGTGGAGGGCACTCCCAAGGTTTGGTCCATCCAAGTAGGGCACTCATGCCATACCCCGACCTCTTCATACTCCTAGTACTGTCCTTTGCGATCAACATTCAGTTCCAAATTTTTAACAAGGGTGCTCACCCTTTCTAGAGAGCTAGATATATCTTGAGCTACCTGATGAGAGGGTAGAGGGTCTTTCACAATTCTTGATTCTCTTTTGGCTTTCAAGGTTTCAATAGCCTCTCTCATGTGCCCCCAATTGATCTTGCCTTCCTCATTCAAATCATATACCCAATCCTTGAATGTGAAGTAGTTATAAATTGTATGCCCCAGCACTCTATGATACGGACAGTATTTGGACATATCAACGTTGCATAGGATGGCCTCATGCTGAGGTGGAAGCTGGATAGCGTTGCAAGATAATAAGGGATGAAAAATGTCCAACAGAGATTCCGGCAAAGGTGGATACGAGGTACATTTGGGCATAGGCCAATTGTACCTAGTCAAAGGGGGAACTGTTGAGTATGGTTTCTGATTGGATTGGTTGTCTGATCTGGACATAGAATTGGGTGACCTAAAGGGCTGCCCCAAGGCACTCACTTGTTCATTGATTGTCACTCCCTCTATTGGTAGAGTTTGTGTGGTCTTATTATTCCTATTCTAATTCTCAAAGAAGGATGGCAAAGTCGAGCTCCATATCTTAGATTGAACTACTCAAGTTCGATTATAAAGTTGTGCGAATGTATGAAATTCGCTTAGCATGAGAATGGCTCGAAGCTGCGAGGCCATTGCACCTGTTGGCAAAATATGTGAAGTCCTCTTTGGGCTTCATCTTCCCCATCACAAGATCAAATAAGGTGGGAGACATGGTTGTCATATGACTAAACTGAGTGATGAATTTTATAGAGACCATATCAAAATTGATTAGGTATGTGGCGGGCAAGGAAGATAAGCATCTTAAGGCCTCACCTTCTAAGAATTTTTGAAACAGGTGGACGAGGAGGACTCTGTCGTAGAGCCATTGATGGGAGTCCATGTGGAAACCTGACAGGTGGTGATGAGGGTTAGAGGTGCCATCATATTTCCTGTATTTGGGGGCTTTGAATCCTGGTGGAAAGTAGGTTGGAGGGAGCTTGCAATAGCTCGAGAGAGTGAGGTTGTTTCAGAGTAAGGTTCTCAGCAATGAGTTTACGCACATAGGTTTTGACCTCACTTTTGCAGATGAATTCCTCTTGGTTAGGAGGAGGTGTACCTTGAGAGACTGGATTAACCACGATGGGTAGAGTAACTGGAGTAGTTGGCTGGTTGATGCGAGTCTGAGCTTTGTTGGAAGATCCTTGGAAGTGAGTTCTCCGAGGAGTGGTATATCCGGAGTTTTGCCACAGGAGGCCAACTGGATGAGTTGATTAGGGGTGTATCGTGATAACATAGCAATAAGTTCTGGGTCCTCACTCGGGTTTTGAAAGGTTCTGCTAGAGATTACAGGGTCATCTTTTGAAGAAGAAGATCCACACGAGCATCTTCCCCTAAGTTCCTCTCTAGATACTTGGAACATTCCCACAAACATTTGCTTTGGGTCTTTCTCAATTTCAAACAGGGGGTTGGGTATAATGTTATCACCAAATTCGTCCATGTCTTCATACACAATATTAAAGTACACACGATTAATCATGACAGGCAAATCCTAAAAGATTTTATGTTTCACTTTAAAGAATAACTATGTATTATGAACGTGTTGGTTTCTAACAAATCAAGTTCAAATCCTTTAGCGACCCTATTTCTTTTCCAAGAAATTGTTTCACCAAAATTTGATTAGGCATCTTAGTTTTAGAAATAGTTCTCTCAATGACGCCTATGGGTAGATAAATTTCAAATGGCAAAACGTAATTTCCTCACACAATCCCGTGATCCTATTAGGTGGTTGGGGTACAACCTGCTCGGCGGCCAAGTGGGAATCCTTGGCTCGCGGAGACTCACAGAGATTCCCAACAGCGTAAGACAAGTCACCCCTGAGTGGGAATCCTTAGATGGAGTGTCAAACACTGTGGGAGGGGTAACTAGTTGTGTGATGCCGGCTCTTTCTTAAGACCCCCACGCAGAATGCCCTAAGATTTACCCAATGTTCAACAGAAAAGAGAGCAATAAAGACAACCAGAATAGCAAGATATACAAGTGAGAAAGCTGGCCAAAAGGTCGACCAGTTAAAGATTGGACGGCCAAATGGTCGGCCGTCTGAAACACTGGGCGGCCAGGTGTTTGGCCGTCCAGATAACTGGACGGCCAGGTGGCTGGCCGTCCAGGTTACTGGGCGACTAGATGGCTGGCAGTCCGGTTAGCTGGGCGGCCGGGTGTTTGGCCGTCTAAGTACTGGGAGGCCAGGTAATTGGCCGTTCAGGTATAAGGGCTCCTACCTTCTTACCTTTGGTTGCGGTACGCGTAGCGAGCAAGTAAGCGTCCCACCGTGATCGTCAGACGGCTGTAGACGCCTAGAGTGTTCCCGCTCTCCTTCCACGGGGAGGCCTCCGTCCGTCGCGCAACTGCGGCGATGAGGTGTTAGGAAGTGAAGTGTGTGATTGCCAGGAGTATTACCTTAAGATCTCTGTGCTGTGCAGGATGGGTGGATTTATCGCGTCTTGTCCTGAAAATAAAAGACAAACAAGGAAAAGAAATAGCCCGATTAGAACTGTAATGTGTAGAATCTATCCATGCAAACAAATAAACAAGTTAAAATTGAAAGGGGACACACTAGATGGATGTTTGGGGAGGGAAGGTGACCATATGTTATGGCCACCCACCACCTGTTTTTTGTTTGAAACCTCTGGGGGTAGAAGGTACTAAGTCATCCTAAGATGCATGCAGTGAAGTGTACGTGTGTGCCATGGTGAAAGGATGGATGGGTTGTAGAAAACGTGGAATATGAAATGTCGTAAAGAGGAGAATGCAATGAAGCATAAAGGAAAGAGGAGAAAGTTAGAAGAACAAGCCCATGTATGAAGGATTCCTGGTGCTCCCGTTCTGCTGCCCGCAACCTGTAGACTTGCCAATCTCAAAAAATCCCCAAACCCCTCTGCGAGAAGTAAGAGGGTTCAAATAGGGGAGAAGAAAATAGGGGAAATCCATGGTCTAAATCCCCGTTAATAATTAAGGAGCTAATAGGAAATGGTCAAGGGTCGGAGATCGTGCATGCGACAGTCGCCGGAGTGGGGAGTTGTCGGAGTAATGGGTGGTGAGGGTCGCGAGTGGTGGAGAATGTGGGAAGACGAAGTAAAGCTGAAAGTGGGGGGATGGACGGCCACCCCATTTGCCTTCCTCTTTCATGGAAGGCCACCAAGTTGGCCTTCCGCGAAAAGGTGGAAGGCGGCCCAGTTGGCCTTCGGAAAGGTGTAAGGCCACCAAGTTGGCCTTCTGCGAAAAGGTGGAAGGCGGCCCAGCTGGCCTTCGGAGAAGGTGGAAGGCCACCAAGTTGGCATTCCGTAAAAAGGTGGAAAGCGGAGCTGCTGGCCTTCGGGGAAGGTGGAAGGCCACCAAGCTGGCCTTCTGTAAAAAGGTGGAAGGCGGCCCAGCTGGCCTTCGGGGAAGGTGGAAGGGCACCAAGTTGGCCTTCCACGAAAAGGTGGAAGGCGGCCCAACTGGCCTTCGGGGAAGGTGGAAGGCCATGAACTTGGCCTTCTGCGAAAAGGTAAAAGAGACGAGTGTTGGTTAATGGGCTTGACTACTAATGGGCTAAATTAAGGGGGGAAATGAAATCGGCTAAATGAGATGGCTAAGGTGATGGGGGTTTCTGACAAAAAAGGGATCCAAAATCGGTGTCTACACAAGGTACCCAGTAAATATGTTGCAACCACTTCGTTTGAGATATGGAATGGAAGGAAACAAGATCATAAATATATTAAAGTCTGGAGATGTCCTACTCATATTAAAAGACATGATGCAGATAAGCTGGAGCTTAGAACTGACAAATGCAGATTTGTGGGATATCCGAAGGAAACTTACGGATATTACTTTTATCATCCTAGCGAACAAAAGGTGTTTGTGGCCAGGAGAGTTATCTTTTTGGGAGAAGATTATATTATCCGAAAGGACAGTGGTAATAAAGTAACTATAGAGGAAATACCAGACCCACAAACTGTTAATGGTTCATTAGATGAACTATCAGTTTCTGAACCTGTTCAAGAAAGTACACAAGAACCTCGTAGGTCAGAAAAAGTACCTAAACTATCCAATGTAGACACGCTAATTTTGACATCATTTTGAGTAAATTTCATATCATATAATAATGCCTCAAAATGGTTTGATATTTAATCATTAGTTAATTTTTATTAATCTTTCTGAATTAATCATTTAAATAGTATCGGGTCAGACAGACATAATTTAATTTAATTAATTAAATTGATTTTAACTTAAATTTTAATCAAATATGAAAAATTCTAAAAGACGTCGACATGTATAGATGTCATTTAGAGTTTATTCCTATTTTGATATTTAAATTTGAATTTTAATTAATTGATTAATTAGCTAAAAGACATCTGCCCTGCACGACGCCATTTAGGTTTCCTAAACTGATTATGTCTCTTTCTCCCGATGTTTATCCTTATCTTAATTAGTCTAAAAGACGTCTCCCATGGGCGACGTGTTTTAGATAATTACAGATAATGATGAATTAATCTGTGTTTATCTGTTTCTTAGTTGGATAAACTTCAAACTCTTTCATGTTAATCTGTTAATAACCGCGGATGTGTGAACTTAAGCCTATAAATACCCAACCCCTTGGTCATTAAAAAGTTAGTGATGACAGCGATAATTGAGTGAAAATTGAGCAAAGAATCTTGGCGACGACGTCCAAATGCTGAAAGATCGAAACGCTGCTACTTCCCGGAGTCTACATCCTTTCTTCATCGCTTCTTCGTTCTTTCAAGATCCATTCAAGACCAAGGCTTTCCAGGGGCCATCCAACTTAGTTCTTAATTGATTTTTGCATTCTTCATACTTTTATCACATTGGCATCACAATTTCATCACATCACTCTATGCAACACACACTCACTAGCATATAATTTCCAATCCATGTTTTAAGGGGTTTCAAAGACTACAAACAAGTGAATTCATTTGTTTAGTTGCATGATTAGAATTATTACTGGGATAGATACTACATCTATTTGAGTTCTTATTATTTTCTTTTATCTTTTTTTGTTGCAAGTTACAAAAGGAGATAAAGAGGAGAGAATCAACAACAAGGAAATCTTGATGATCTTCAAAGTCCGATAAGCATCCAAAGCAAGAACAAAGTTAAAAGAGCTCTCTTTCTTCAGCCGATTGAAGGAGGGGAATCAAGAACTTCAACATCTCCTAATTCCAAAACAAGTAGGTGATCAATCTTTTCTTTTGGAACTTTTTAGTTAAAAGTTTATGGCGATCACATTCACTTAGTTTTCAATAAGTTTATTTGTCACATAATCAACATAATTTTTCATGATAATCACATCCCTAATTTGAGTACTCACACTCGAAAGATATGTGGAACATATTAATTTGGATGGTTCTATGATACTCTATAATAAGGATGATGATCCTAAGACTTACCAGGAGGCCATTGAAAGTCCAGAGGCCGGGAAATGACGAAAAGCCATGAATTTTGATATTCAGTCTATACACATCAACCAAGTTTGGAACTTGGTTTACTTGCCCGAAGGTAGAGTACCCATCGGTTGCAAATGAATCTTTAAAAGAAAGCTTGGTGCAAATAGATGAATTGAGACTTATAAGGCAAGGTTAGTGGGGAATGGTTATCGTCAAAGGCAAGGCATTGACTATGACGAGACCTTCTCACCCGTTATTATGATTAAGTCTATCAAAATTCTTCTCGCTATTGCTGCATACCATGATTACGAAATTTGACAGATAGATGAGAAGACGGCCTTCCTCAATGGAAACCGTGAGGAAGAGGTTTATATGATACAACCAGAGGGCTTCACATCACAGGAATCTCCATATATGGTATGTAAGTTGCAAAAGTCCATTTATAGACTGAAGCAAGCTTCCGTAGCTAGAACATATAAGGTTTGATGAGGCAATCAAATCTTATGGCTTCATTAAGAATGAAGATGAGCCTTGTGTATACAAGAAAAACAGTGGGACCACAATCACATTCCTGATTTTTTACGTTGACGACATCCTACTCATTGGGAATGATGTAGGGATGATGTCATCAGTAAAGATCTGGCTATCTAAGAACTTCTCCATGAAGGATTTGGGAGAAGCATCTTACATATTGGGAATACGGATCTATAGAGATAGATTAAAGAAGATGCTTGCCTTAACTCAATCCATATACATAGAAACTATTGTCAAAAAGTTTGGCATGAAAAATTCCAAGAGAGGTCTCATACCAATGAGACATGGAATTTATCTCTTCAAAAGTCAATCTCCCAAGACTTCTGAGGAGAGGGCAATGATGGATAAGATTCCATATGTTTTAGTCACAGGTTCCTTCATGTATGCCATGCTATGTAATAGACCTGATGTTGCATATGCTCTAAGCGTTACGAGCAGAGATTAGGCAAACCCAGGTGATGAACATTGGAAGGCTGTGAAATAATCCTTAAGTACTTGAGAAGAACTAAGGATATGTTTCTGGTCTATGGAGGAGGAGACTTAAAGCTGCAAGGATACACTGATTCAGGTTTTCAGTCTGATCCTGATGACAGCAAGTCGACATCATGTTTTGTCTTCACACTGAACGGGGGAGCAGTGAGCTGGAAAAGTTCCAAGCAAGAAACCACTGCTGATTAGACAACGGAAGTTGAGTATATTGCTGCTGCTGAAGCCGTCAAGGAAACTGTCTGGACGAAGAAATTCATCGACGATCTTGGTGTGGTGGAAAGCATCTCTGGTCCCATCCCAATGCTGTGTGACAACAATGAGACAATTGCTTAAGCAAAAGAGCCAAGGTCTGATCAGAAGTCGAAGCACATTATGCGGCACTTTCATCTGATCAGAGAGTTTATAGCTCGAGGAGATATCGTAGTGGAGAGAGTTCCTTCAGCCGACAACATAGCAGATCCACTGACAAAGCTTTTGTTTCAAAATGTCTTTGAGCGTCACTTAGAGAATATCAGTATTATGTATAAAAGTGATCGGCTTTAGTTCAAGTGTGAGATTGTTAGTATTAGATGGTCTAAAACCCAATCCGATACTATTCAGTTTATTAATATATAATGGCATTAATTCATTGTGTGTAATTAGTTCGATCTATGTTTATCGTATCACGATGAAGTCCATGAACATGTGCAATAATCTTTAGATTATGATGAGATCATAATTACAGGACCAAAGACTTATAAACACATGTTCTTAATTGTTCATAGTTGGAGAATGTTTGGGAAGGACATCAAACATCCGAATAGACTAGTACATATTTCTTCAGCTCATATGATGAGGATGACTGATCCTATAAATCACTTGTGTGGAGACACTATGCTGGACCTGTAGGTACTCATTGGGGAATGAGTTCACTGAACTGATCCGACCATGAATCACTGGATGGTATATACCTCACTGTTAACCAGCTCGATTCTTTTGTCTCAGTTGCGTAGATGATCCTTAGACCTGAGACACCAAAAATACCTTGTTGGTACGTCTCTGAGTTTTGACTTTGAGTAACGAATCCCTAGCCATAGGTTATCAATAAGTCAAATGATCGGGTTCAGAGAAATGCCCTCGAAGGTAATTGTGAATTCAATATGGGATCATTCGCTCTCGATATTAATGAAAGAGAATGTTCCGAGAAAGACGCACTTAAGCCCCTGGCCAGGGCAGACTCTGTATCAGATAAAGAGTTATCCGATATAGATTAGCGGCATTTGATTCAAGTGATTCGACTGGCTAGGGTTTAACAGTAAACCATACACTAAGTCAAATCGGGAACATTGCACGGATGAATGACTATATCCGCATGCTAACCGATGATGGAAAGGTTTCAATAGAGGGTTGCGAAAACCCCAGTGCTATCTAGGATCACACGATGTTGCTTAACATCCAATGTGATCGGAAGCTCATCTAAATTTTGTGGGACATTAAATTTGACTGATTAATTAATATAAGGATATTAATTAATTCAGTGGGTCCGTAAAGAGTTATTGGGCTTAAAGGGCCATTAATTGGACTGGTATTTGGGCCTAGAGGGTCACACGCAAAAGGTCTTCAAGTTGATGGATAATTTGATGGGATTTCGGATAAGTGTTGTTTTTTTATGAAAAACCGCAAATACACTTATTATAAAAGAACGGCCGCTAGGTTGGGGGCCAGTAATCCTGACCTAGCTGTCGCCCTCTCTCTCTCCTGGGCGCACATCTCGAGGTCGGCCCCCTAGAGGATCTGCTCTAGCTCCCGACAGCTCCGCTTCTCATTCGACGGGAGTTTCCGAATCCGAATGTCACGACAGATTACGTGTAGCTAGAAGGGATCCACAGATGCCGCATCGAGCGAGGAGGCGAGGACGATCCATCGCTAGGAGAACCTCATGGATATCGCTAGAGGCCGGGCACCTACGCAGCTTGCGGCATCGCTCCGACAGAACCGAAGAACGAACGCGGATTCGAATCCGCGCAAGGTAAATTTGATTTACCATTTAAGGTTTTAGTATATTGAAACGGGACGGATCCGTTCCCAAAATTATTTTTCCGCTACGTTTTTCGAACGGATCCAGATACTGGGAACCCAACACTTTTGCATGTCTATTATAGAATTAGTGTCTCCAATGTGAGATATTAGAAATGATTCTCAGATCTGCAATAGTATGCAAACTTAGACAAGTAAAAGATAATTGAGAGTATGAAAGGGTTGAGCTAGACTCAACGATAGTTCTAAAGATGCATAAGTTACTGTGAGACAGTAAATCTCTGTATATCTTCAGGAGATAAAGTGAAACTGAATAACTGTTATTTAGTTCCATTAATTATCAAGAATTGTAAAAGTGAATAACATTGACTGAGAAGGAACAAGCGTTGTTCCATATGGTTTTAGAAATAAAATGAAAGATTTTAAAACTAGTCAATGCACTATAGATTCTTGATGTGACATATCATGTGATGAATGTTCACAAGTCTCATATAGAAAAGGACAGTGTAAATCTTGATTATCTATGGCACTGTACACTTAGGTTGTGTAATAAGAAATTATTGGAGCTTATACATACTGATGTAAATAGCTAAATATCTTCTTAAGGTCAAAGATAATCACTTCTATTGGTTTACCTTAATAGTTTCATTTTGTAAAGATTTGGCTGTGTGTACTTGCTAAAGTACTAGTCGAATGCATCTGAGAGATTAAGGAATAGAAGATCAACATGAAGTGACTAATAGGAAAGAGTATTAGAATTCTTTGATTTGATCAAGAAAATTAATACCTAAGTATAGGATTCACACAAATCATTAAAAAAGATAATTGTATCCTCTCTTGATTGATACCTCATTGTAGATCATAGTCATATGATAAAATGAGGTATTGCACTTTATTGGATATAGGCTATACATAATAAGATTTGTCTAATTCTTATATCCTTATGAATATGAGTATGAACATTAGATGTCCATAATTTACAGATACTTCCAAATAAATCAGTGTGTCCATATAAGATATGGAAACAAGATAATTCATATGAGATGTGAATTATAAGCAAACTTGTTTTTAAGAATAATGTCAAGAAATGTCCTAGTCTTGTGGAAAAGACATAATCCAAAGAAGTTGGATCCAAGAAGTATATATGCAATGTAAATTTGTGAGATGTCCAAAAAGTTTGGATATTACATTTATTGGCCAGACGATGATAGAATGATTATCAGCTCCTACTATTATTAGATAATATTTAGTTGTTTGGGACCATTCGTGATACATATAGGAGAGCTTCATAGATTTTTTTTTTTTTTGGACTCTCTCAATGGCTAGGAAGATATGTTTAACATATTAGAGATAGCAGAATGAGAGGAACTCAAAGATGTGGATTATGATCCAAAATCTATGAAGAAGCTCACTATTATTATTACAACTTTAAGACTGGCAAAAAGTTAAGCATTCTAAGCCATAGTCCATAACACCTATTAAGTTCGGAACTTGATAGTATTTGTCGTACATTTTTTAGGGAAAAAATGCACTTGATCTTGATTTTCTGATTTTTGATTTAGATTTGTATTTGTGCGCTCTTCCTGACCCAATCAGATGATTGCGTAGTTCTTCGACCCGATCCCGCTATCTATAAATAGAATAGCGTTAATTACATCCTCCTAAGAGGAAAACCCTTGATTAATCGTCGGAAGAATAGAATAACACCCTTTAAAATGATATGAATGAAATATGTAAGATTGCATTTAAAAAATGAATAAATTTCAGTTTTTTACTTGAGAAGAAAACTCATTTTTTGGTTTAAAGTTGAGTCTGCACAAGACTTGATTTATTGATTTTTATTGATGGATAATGATGAGAGACATTTTTTAGTCGTTTTGTACTGATTTATGTGGATGCATTGAAGATTTGTTAAATTTTTTAAGTTTAGAAGTGAACATGAGGTTGAGTCTACACGAGGATGCGCAGACTCATTTGTTACCAATGAGAATGCTTGTATTTATTTTGATTTGTGAGAGGAGTGAAAACCTTTTTTATAGTGTTTTGATTGAAGTGGATGACATTTTTTATCAAAGAAGTCTAAAAACATTTCTTATTGTGTTTTTTTCAGTTTTGGAGTGAAGAGATTTTAGATTTGATTTGGAAAGTATGAAAAAGTGTTTTTTATATTTTCTTATTTGATTTGAGTGGAAGATACTTCAAATACTTATACTTTTTATGTTTTGAATTTGTAGGTTTTTAGAGAATGAGCAAGGTTGAAGTGAGGCTTCTTTTAGGTATTTTTTATGTTTTGCAAAATGGCAAATCTGAGCTTTTATTTGATTTTTGATTTATAGAAAGTATTTTATTTTTATCTTGGGGTTTTTATTCAATTTTAAAGGAATTATGGTTGAAAAGATTGGATTTTGGCAATTAGGGGCTGAGTCTGCGCAGGGTAGCGCAGACTCACCTGTCACAAGTTTATTTTTCAGTTTTTTAGGTAATTTTTAGGGGAAAGTTATCATTTTCTGTTTGGGTTTTGATTTGTGGAAAATATATGTTTTATTATTAAGAGTTTGATTTGATTTGATGGAATTTTAATAGCCAAAATACCAGATTTTAGGAATTTAAGGTTGAGTCTGCGCTATAGAGTGCAGACTCATTGTTTATCAAAGTGTTTAGTATTTTTTATATTTTTTGTGAAAGAAGTTTTAAGCTTTTATTTAGGTTTTTGGCTTATATAAAGTATAAAGTTTTTATGTAAATTTTTGAATTTAATTTGGGAGGAAATTAAGGTCAAAAAGATCAAGTTTGGGATTTCAGGGTTGAGTCTGCGCTAGGTAGCGCAGACTCATTTGTCACCAAAGTGTTTTTAGTTGTGTTTTGCATTTTTTCAAGAAAAACTTGGTGTTTTTATTTGATATTCTGATAGATAATAATAAACTTGATTTTTAGAGGGTTTTAGATCATCTTTTAGTGGTCGGGAGGTTGCTTTTTTATTTTTTGTGAATTTCAGGGCTGAGTCTGCGCCAAGATGCGCAGACTCAAGTCTGAACTTCAGATTTTTTGTTTGTGAGTTGGTTTGTTGGATTTTTGGTGGGATAACTTGATTTTATGTTTTGTTTGATGATTATTTACCGATTTGGAGCTGCAGACATGATTTGGGGGCCAAGAGACAAGGTTTTGGCCTTGGGATTGATGCGCAGACTCAAGTTCAAAGAGGATTTGAGCAAGATTCTTGAAAAGATGGAACCTCCTGAGGTTGAGGAGAATTCCAAGAGTTTCAAAGAGCTAGGGAGCTTCAAGGATCAAGGAGACAAGAAAAATGAGTTTGAGTCTGCACAAGGGGTGCGCAGAGTCAACTAAACTTGTGATTTTCACTTATTTTTAAGGGATTTAGATCTTTTTTGTAAATGGATGTTTATTTAAATGATATGGAGTGTTTGATATATGATTGTGAGTGATTTGAACAATTTGATTTATTGTTTAGTTGATTTTTTCATTTAAAATGAGCTTATGAAAGATGTGCATACTCAACTTAAGTTTGAAATTTTGTGTTTATTCAAAATAGAAGATGGCTATCTTAAACCTTTTTTGAATGAATTAAATTTAATTGTTTGAGTTATTTGAACCATAAATGAGTCTATCAGCCCATGTAAGGCCTCTTTGATAATTTTGAGTTGAGTCTGCGCAAGGGTGCGCAGACTTAGAACAGTGGCGCAAACTCAAGTCTGAAATATGATTTTTGAGTTTCCTGCACAGTTCAAGCTGCAATTAAATCCATCAAGGGGTTAGTTTCAACTATTAAAGTTAGAATATGAAATCTAGAGTCGAGGAAAACAGATTGTACCCCATTCCCGATCAAATTTCCATAGTTATAGGTGCACAGACTCAAAATCTGAGCATAATTTCAGGTTTATACCTCTTTCAACTTGAAGTGATCCAAGAATCACCATAAATTTGAGGAGGATAACACTGAGAAATCTCAGAAGTTGAGTATGGTTACATGAGTCCTTTTCAAAGAGTGGTTCTTGTATGGATTTATTCAAATGACATGATTTCTTCATGTTTATCTCATTTTTCTTAGGTCACTTTATAAAGCATTGAAAATGCTCAATATAGTGATTCCAAGTTGAATTTCAACCTTTCATTATGAAAGTCCAATGAAAAGGTTTAAAATCTTCATGAAGGGTCATGACATGAAGGGACCCGAAGGACCAACTCCCTTAAAAGGATATGTAATGGCTAATGGACCATATGGATGGCTATAAAGGGGGGCGTGCCGAGTATCCAACCACTCACCCAATAGGTGCCCTTAATGCCTTCAAGATGTAAGACAAATCCACAAGGGGTAATCCAAAGCATCTCTACATTTGGGGAGCAAGAAACTCCACCAATTTCCCTAGAGGATCACATGTAGCCATGAACCATGGAAGTGGCTATAAAGGGGGATGTGCCAAGC
This sequence comes from Zantedeschia hybrid cultivar, assembly GCA_030544215.1. NCBI lineage: Eukaryota > Viridiplantae > Streptophyta > Magnoliopsida > Alismatales > Araceae > Zantedeschia > Zantedeschia hybrid cultivar. The sequence goes on along the minus strand of JARZZO010000008.1, from coordinate 54,716,704 downwards.
ATCCAACCACTCACTCAAAGGGTGCCCTTAATGCCTTCAAAATGAAAGGGTTATCCACAGGGAATCACCCATTCTATTTCTACATTTGGGGAGCAAGGAACTCCACCAACTCATTGGGACTTCGGGACACATCATCTAAATGTACCCATAGAAATGGGAATACAAGAATGATGTTTTTTGTATGAGGGCCCTTAATGGGTTACCCAACATGAGATTCCTGGTACCCTTAGATCGGGATATCCTTGAAAAACATCGGAAAACATTTAAAAGCTTAAAACATATGGCAAAACTTCAATTTGAAACATTAAGGGCTTCATAACCCAAAGTCCAATTCATTTAGGACCTTCATTGGGCTTCAAAGAGACATCCCTAGGTCCAAGGAACATTTGGACATATTGGGGGAGGATCAAAGAATCACCTCAAGTCCAAAAACCGACTTGAAAGAGGCGCAAACTCAAAACCTGCAACTGGCACTGAGTCTGCGCAGGGAGGCGTAGACTCAACACTGTAGCACCCGCAAACGCAGACTCAGGCTGAAACCCGGATTTTCGGTGAAAAATGGATTCAAATCTAACCCAAATGATGGAAAATAAAGTATAAAAGGTATAAGGCCTAAAATATTTATTTAAAATATATTTTATATACATTTCTTTAGGAAAATATCATGAAAAACTTGAATATGAACATAAGAGAAACTTAGGCATACTTTTTATTTTTTTCATGGATCTCTCCTTCTTGGCTCCATGTTAGAGGGTTTCTATCCAAAGAAGATCATCCTCAACTAATGAGGGAACCTCCTTGAGAACCTTTAGGGCCTAAACCCTTAGCCATTAAAGGAAAAAGGTCTAAACAAAACCTATTTGGTTCCAACATGAAAACATAAACTTAGATCTGAATATATATGAAACTTAGGGGATTTCTCTTAATATTTAGCCTTGGGGGAACATCATCTATGGAGGAGATGTGCTCCTAAGGGTCATGGAAGGCCAAGCCACCTTGAAAAACCCCAAAACCAAAGGCAAATAAATGGAAAACAAGTTTTCAGGAAATCTGGATAGCAAAGCACATCTTGGGTCATATCTCCATATTTAGGGGGTTGCAAGGCTTGAGGAGACCATTTCTATAAACTAGAAAGGCCCCTCTACCATCCCCATATGAAAAACACATACCTTATGAAGGAAAAAATGACATAAAAGCAAGATAACCAGCAGATTCACAAAACAGACTCAGAAAATCTGAACATTGCATTTCATTACTTTCAATCACCATGGATGAACATCAAGGGGAAGATAGAAGTTTCTATGAACATCAAAATGAAGGAAAACATTATAAGAAAACAAGGAGATAGAAATAGACCCCTTCTTCACCCCCACTCTACCTTGGAAAGGGGATGAGAAGGGAGAGTGGCTCTTGAAGCCTACAATCTTGCTCTCTTCTTCTCTAGTACTCTTCCTTTCTTTTTATCTTCTTCTCTAACTCTTTTTTCTCTTTTGGGATGCAGGAAATGGAGGGGAAAGAGGAGGGAGACGTGCTCCTCCAAGCTCTCTCACCTTTCTTCTTCTCTTTTCTATTTTTTTGGGATTTTTGTCTCCAACTTTTTCTTGTAGAAGATGGGGGTTATTTTATAGATAAAGTTGGGTTACTTTTGGGGGGTAGATTAGGTATCCATTAGCCTTAAATTTGGGATAAGAAACCCCTCTTAAGAGCTCTCCAATGAGGCCACAACACTTGGAGAATCATGATTGGTTTCTCTTTTTGCTTTCCACCTATCATCTTCTAGAAGAATCTTAAGGGGGGGACCACTTGCTTTTCTTCTTATCCCCCTTTGGGCAGATTTGACCATGGGCCAAAAGGGTAAGAATAGGCCATAGGTGGAACCATTTGGGCCCTTTTAAAGGCTGCCACGAAATTGGGCTTTGGCCTTTGCTTTTTGGGCCCAAATTGGCCCTATTGGGCTTCTTTTTGCTTGAGATAATGGGTCTAGGCTTGCCCTCTTGGATTTCTTCATCATTTGGACTGAAAGTAACCCCTTTTTGACTTCTTTGGCCTTTCAAGAATGGGCATGACAGCTGTCCATTAATTTTCTTCACTTGGGCCTTCTTTTGAAAAATTGCTTGGACCTCCTTTGCTTGAGATAATGGGTCCGGTTGCATCATTGGATTTCTTCATCATTTGGGACCTAGAGTGGCCCCTTTTTTATTCTTTTGGCTTGCAAAATTGGGCTTAGCTGCTGCCCCTTAAATCTTCTTCATTTGGGCCTTCTTGGACAATCTTTGCACAATTGTTTGGACCTCCTTTACTTGGGATAATGGGCCCGATTGTGTCATTGGATTTCTTTATCATTTGGGCCTTAGAGTGGCCCCTTTTTTGACTCGTTTGGCTTGAAAAAATAGGCATGACTGTTGTCCATTAATTCTTCTTCACTTGAGCTTTCTTTGAAAAATTACTTGGACCTTTCTTGCTTGAACTAATAGGCTTGGTTCTTCCTTTCAATTCTCTTTAATTTGGGCCTTCTTTGTTGATCTTTAGGCTCTTCTTCTTATTTAATTTTTTGGTGACAACAGTATTGCTAGAGGTATTGTACCTGTAAGAAGGAAGTAAATCTTTAGAATGAAAATTAGTACAAATGGACTACTTAAGACTTATATAAAAAACTGAAGAAAATGGTCAAGGTCAAAGCATTGACTTTGACAATTTTTTCCTCAGCGAATACTATGAATAAGTTTATTAGAATTCTACTTGCCAATACTGCCTATCTTAATGATGAGATAATGACAGTTGGATATTAAAAAACATTCCCTTAATGTGATTGAGGAAAAGGTGAATATGATACAACTTTAAAACTTTTAAAATATCTAGGAAGTATGTTATGATTTCAAAGATCAATTTTGAATCAAACTAAAGGTTTCCAAAGTTGGAATCAAAGTTTTGACCTTATAGTCAAATACTAAGTGATCATTAAGAATGACCATGGTTTATGTGTGTACAAAGAGGATAGTGGGAGTACGATCCCATTGGTAATGCTTTGTGATAATAACATCAAAGTCATTGGGAATGACATCAGGATGTTACAATCAGTAAAAGCATTATTATCCCTATAATTCTCCATGATAGGTTTGGTTATAACATCCTACGTATTGGGAATACAAATCTATTAAAATAGATCGATGAGGATGTTACCATCAGTTACATTAACATGTATGTCAAAATGTTTGACATGATAAATTCCATAATTAGTCTCAATTGTTGAGAAATAGAATTTATCTCTTTAAGGTTCCTTAAAGGATACATGGAAACCTTGATAGTAGGAGTGAAACACATCACTATGCACTTGACAAGTGATAAGAGAGCACTCCTAGATGATGGAGAGGATGATTTGAAACCATAAGGTCACACTGACTCAAATTTCAAGTCAGACTTGGATTTTACCTTCTAATGAGAAGGCAGTGGATTGGAAGAGTTCCAAGCTAGAATCCACTGCTGACGTGAGAACAATTGATACTGTTGCTAGAACAATATGGAGTGGATTGGAAGGGTTCCAATCTAGAACTCACTGCTAAGATGACGACATAATAATGTGATACTGTTATTAGAACAGTCTGGATGAAAGAGTTCATCCCTGAATTAGACGTAGTTTTAAAAGGTCTCTGATTCTGTCCCGTTATTGAAGGACAACAGTAGGAGCAATCAATTTTGTAACAGAGCCATGGTCTCATCAGAAGTTGTGGAACATTTTAAGGCTCTTTCACAAATTCAGAGACAAAGGATTAAGATGAAATAACGTAATGGAAAATATTCCATCTGTAGAAAATTTAGCAGATCCCTGACTAAGTCTTAGTCACATACTTTATGTGGGCATCACCTAAATTTGATAGAGATCAAATGCGAAGGTGATTAACTTAAGTCCAAGTGGGAGATTGATAGATATAGGTATCCTCAAAACCAATCATAAGGCACCTATTACAATTTGGTTCACTAATAAATGACATTTATTTCATTATATAGATTGGCATATTTATAATTGTGCATAATGAAGTCCATAAATGTGTGCAATAGTCGTCGAATTATGATAAGATCATAATAATGAGACTGATGACTTATAAACACATATTCTTAATTGTTCATAGTCGTAGGATATTTGAGAAGGACATCAAACATCCCGTAAGACTAATATAGGTTATTCCAACTCATTTGATGAGGGTGACTGATCTCGTTATTCACTTGTGTGGAGACATTATGGTGAACCTATAGGTGCTCATTAGGGAATGAGTTCACTGAAGTGATCCGACATGAATTGCCAAATGGTAATTTACTTGACTGTCATCTGGCTTGATTCATCGTCATAGTGGCGTAGTTGATCCTTGGACTTAAGACATCAAAAACATCTTGTTGGTGGACTTCTAGGCTTTGACCTTGACCTATGAATCCCTATCCACGAGATCTCTAATAATTAAGGAACAGGTACAGCGATAAACCTTCGAAAGTGATTGTGTGTTCAACAGAGGATCATTCGCTCTTAGGTAACTAGAGAGAGAATGCTCTAAGATAGATCCATAGAAATCTCTGGCCAGAGCGGACACAATATCAGAAAAGGTGTTTTCCGATATTGTACAGCGGAGTCTGATCCAAGTGGGTTGACCATCTAGGGTTTAATAGTTGACTATACCCTAGGTCGACTCGAGAGCATTGTGCGAATGAAGGATTATAGACACGAGATAACTACGGATGGACAACTTCTATGAGTGGGTTGCTGAACCCCATTACCTTCCGGGATCATGTACTGTTGCTTGGCACCCAACTTGATTAGAAGTCTGGCCGAATTTACATGAGATGATTCAGTTACGTAATTAATTAAATATGAGATATTAATTAATTGCTATAAGTCAATAAAATGTTCTTGAACTTAACGGGCTAAACACCGGACTGGTAAATGGGCCTAGAGGGTAACATACAAATAGATTCTCATACAGTAGTATTTAAGTGAGTTTTATAGTAACTTGAGGACTTTTATGAAAAGTCGTGCAGACTTAATATATATACAGGCTGTGGAAAAATCCTGGGTAAAGCTCTAAGAGCTCTCAAGGCTAGCCGCCCCCCCTCTCTCTCTCCTCCTCCTCTAGGGCCCCCTTTGGGGCACCGGATGCCATCCCGTCTCTACCTCACTCAATTTCCGAACGTCAGGAATTCTTGTCCGCATGTTCCAGACGCTGTTGTGGTGAAGATTCTTTAGCGAGCGTGCTGATTTGGACGAGAGAGCGATGACGAACCAACGCGGAGGATCGCGTGGATACTATTGGAGGCTGACACTTGTGCGACTAGCGTCATCGTCTTGATAGAACCAACACGGATGCAGATTCTAATCTGTGCACGGTGATATGATCACAACTTGATCTTCGGTTTTTCCGCTTTTATTCTGAAACGAAGCTGTGAGCATCGGGCAGGATTATTTTTGTTTATTTCCGCTGTGTTCTTCGCGTCCTGTCCTAATTCCAACAACCCTCCCCCCTTCCATCTCTCTCTCTCTCTCTCTCTCTCTCTCTCTCTCTCTCTCTCTCTCTCTCTCTCTCTCTCTCTCTCTCTCTCTGTAAGGATCAAGACTTTCGGATCCAGTTTTCGGGTCGGACCCTGTAATTCTGGCCCTAGTGGGGGGCTGAGGTCGACGCGGTTTGAACGGCGTCCATCGTAGCAGACGCGTTTTAGGTTTTGCCACGTGGGTGCCACGTGGGCTGGCTTCGGGCCGCGAGAGTACGGCCCTGTCGCGTCGTCTGAACGGCGCCCGCGTGGGACGACGCCTTTCGGACTGCGACTCTGGGTGTGTCAGAGTACGGCCCTGACAAGTTGTCTGAACGGCGTCTGTAAGGATCGAGACCTTCGGATCCGGTTTTCGGGGTCGGACCCTGTAGTTCTGGCTACGTGATGTAGACTGGATCTATCACGACCGGATTCCGAAGCTGGAACTCTAAGTTTGGATCCGAGGCTGGGTCGGATCGGTGACGAGGCCCGACGGGGATCCGGATGGCGACGGAGGCGAAGCCGAAGGCCCGAGGCCGAGGGTGGCTCGGTCGGGCGTTGGCTTGTCTTCGGAAGTAGGGCCGAGACCCCTTCGGGCGGTGCGAAACTGGATTTCCTTCGGACCGAGAGGCAGCCGGCGCTCGGCGTCGAGACCAGTGGGAGTCCGAGGTCGGCGGCCGAGACCGACTCGGGATGATCGGCGACTCGAGGGTGCCACGTGGGCTGGCTTTGGGCCGCGTAGCGTACGGCACTGTCGTGTCAGAGTGCGGCCCTGACGTGTCGGCTGAACGGCGTGCCTCGGTCGACGCGTTTCAGAAATTTGTCCTTGCGACCGTCACATCACCTGATAGACGTCATGTCGGCTGGACCGCGTCTGCCTCGGTCGACGCGTTTTAGCCTGGTTAACCCCCGCGAGCCCTCCTTCTTTCCTCATTTTTCTCCTTCTCTCTTTCTCTCCTTCCCCTCCGGCGATCTCAGCGGCGATTCCTCCGCCTCCCTCTTTTCCTCCCACCATTTCACCTCTCCCTCCACTCCATCCTCTACCTAGCTCCTACCACTGCCACCCTCCATCTCCACTGCGGCGTTCTACTCTCCGGACGGCGGCCGACGTCACGGTGGAGCAAGGACGACCACGGAGGTACCGGCGGCGGCGTGGGGCGAGTCGGGTGGACGGCTTGAAGCTCGGAGGCGTTCAAGTGTCCGGTAGGGTGACGGTTCCCATAGCATCGCGTTTTAACCAAGTTTTTACCGTTCAAGCATGATTATGGATCTCTGGTTTTGGGGGGAAGAATGAGCATGTTTAGGTGCTCTTTTGATGATATGGGGGACTTTCTATGAAGGTGATTTTCCTATGGATTATATTGCCCCTCTTTCTCCTCTGTTTTTAAGTAACTTTGGGGTTTTATGGGTTGAAAGGGAGCCCTCGGGCCCATGGCAGCTTTTGGGTTCCTGGGCGTTGGCTTGTCTTCGGATAGCGGGCCGAGACCCCTTCGGGCTGAGGCCCCTTCGGGCGGGTTGAAAGACGACGTGCATGGACGACGCCTTTTTGAAGGGCGTCGGGCCATCACGCCTTTTAGACAGAAATCGCCTGGCCGAGACCCCTTCGGCCCGAAGACTGTTTTACATAAACCTGATTCTGAACTGTTTTACATGAACCGGTACATGGAGCTTGAATGGCGTCGGCCTTGGGCGACGCGATTCGAGACAGAACCTCACTAATTCATGCCAGTAAAACATGTTCATACTGCTAGATAGTTGGTTAATGCATGTTTTGGTGCACTCGACAATGATGGATTCTTCATGACCAGATGGCACCGCGTGGTGTGTCGTGCGATCGTGGGCTTTTCACGTGACCGGATCGTACTGTGCCGGGTTTTGGTGTTTTGTGTTACTGTGGACCTGGAGTGACATTGTAGCGCTTTATCACCCTGTGCTGGTGGGGGCGTGAGCACAGCGCCGGTGGGGGCGTGGGCGGGGTGACGCCTAGTGAGAGAGGGTCACCTGGTGAACCCCAGGGTCAGCTAGTACCGGTGTCGGAGTGGTACATTCGGAGAGTCACTCATGCTGAGGGAAGGAGTAACCACCTGAGCCAGTTGGGCCGGAGTAGCTAGCATGCTATCCGAGGGGTTACTGTTTGGTCTCAGCGGGTCGGTGTTTCCTACCTTCGGTTGTGTGATCGGTGTTTCCTACTCTCGGTTGTGTAGCCGAGACACCTTCGGTCAGTGCTAAGCCGAGACGCCTTCGGTCAGTGCTAAGCCGAGACACCTTCGGTCAGTGCTAAGCCGAGACGCGAGTTGTTGGCTCCTTGATAGAATGATTCTAGAAATATGCATGTTATATTTCGAATGCACATGGTTCATATCGAGATATTGGAGTAGTGTACTTACTTCTGTGTTCGTTGCTTTACCGTTAGACGTACCTTGCACTTGTGGGTGTGTGCGTGAGCAGTGGGGATTGAAGGATCCCTACTGAGTCTTGTCTTGAGACTCACCCCTGCGGTTTTCATGTGAGGACTCCCAGCAGACTTAGAGCAGCGTGTACGGCCTTGGGTTGAGCGCCTTCAGCAGTTGTTCCGGGGTATGCCCCGACGTAGTTGTTGTTTATTTCTGGCCTGTATGTTTAATTATTTCTTTCAGTTGGAGTATGTAATTATTTGCTGTATCGAGTAACAATTTTTAATTTCTGCACTTTCATTTCAATTCAATGCGATGTGATTGTTTAGCTTAGTCTATTATTTATTTCCCAGACTTACTAGATCCTGGTTTGGTTCCAAATTAATGATTCGGTACCCATTTAGTAATCGGATTCCCGATTATAGGGTGGCGGGTCGTTACAGTTTGGTATCAGCGCATACGGTCTGGCAAATAAATAAATAACTAGGTTAAATATCGTAAGTCCGGCAAATAAATACATTATCCCGTACAGGCACGTCGGTAGTATATGTTTTAGGATCCTAATTAGGACCTTTTGATTTTGTAATTGTAGGCGAGTTGATGGCTCCCAGGAAGAGGATGCCGGTTATTCGAGAGCGGGGAGATGCCCCTTGTGGATCCGAGGCAGGGAGGCCGAGTGTAGAGCGGTTTATGGAGGCCATGATGGACACTATGACTAGATACCAGACGCGAGATCCTAGTGAGAGTTCTAGTGCTCGAGGAGGGTCCACAGCTACCCTTGAGAGGTTCCTGAAACTGAGGCCACCTCACTTCACTGGTCGTCCCGACCCTGATGAGGCCATTCATTGGCTTAGAGAAATAGAGAAGACGTTCGATACCATGGACTGCCCAGCAGTAGAGAGGACCCCCTTGGCTACCTTTATGCTGAAGGATAGCGCTTATGACTGGTGGACTACATTAAAGAGTTTGTCGTATCAGGACAGGAGTCTTAGGGAAATTTCATGGGAGACCTTTGTTAAGGAGTTCAATGCACAGTATTTCCCTAGACATGTTCAGAGAGCCAAGGAGAGGGAGTTTATGGATCTGACGCAGGGGAGTATGACGGTCCTCGAATATCAGGCGAAGTTTGTTTCGCTGGGTCGGTTCGTGCCTTTCATATCTGGGGACGAGGAGCGTCGTACGGAGAGGTTTGTGGACGGACTAAGGCTCAGTCTGAGGAACTTCGTGGCGTCTCACTGTTGCACGGATTTGGCTTCTGCGGTTAGATGTGCGGCAGCTGTAGAGGCTCAGCAGATCCAGTCAGCCCGAGAGAGAGGACAGGCTGTTCAGGGGCCAGCGCGTGGCAGGGGCAAGGCTGCGACACCGACTCCCTCGGTCGGATCGGGATCGTCGTCACTCGGCTCCCGATTCAGGAGGTTCTTCAGAGGCGGTGGCAGCAGTAGTGGTAGCAGCAGCAGCAGCAGGCCCAGGTAGGGTTAGCAGGGTCAGTCTGCATCCAGTGCACAGCAGGAGCCAGCTCAGAGACTTCCGGCAGTCTGCCAGCACTGTGGAGGTGCCCATGGCGGGACTCAGTGTCCCACTCTTCCCAGGATGTGTTTTACTTGCGGCCAACAGGGCCATTTGGCGAGGCAGTGCCCGCAGGGGCATGGTCATGGTCAGGGTTCAGGTGATCAGAAGAAGCCGAGGACCCAGGGAAGAGTTCTAGCTATCACCAGGAGGGAGGCTCGCGCGTCCAACTTGGTGGAAGGTACACTTTCTGTCCTTGGGAACTCTGCACATGTACTGATCGATTCGGGCGCTTCGCATTCCTTCATTTCTGAGAAGTTCCTTGATATTCTTTCTGCACCCGTTGATGAGTTATCTGATGGCTTGATGGTAGAGGTTCCTTCTGGAGACTTTATGATATCTTATAATTGTTTGAGGAATGTTCCCTTGACCATTGAGGGTCATGTGCTACCGGCCCAGTTGGTTGTACTTGCTATTCGTGACTTTGATATCATCCTGGGCATGGATTGGTTGGAAGCCTTTTATACTGAGGTGGACTGCCACAGGAAGAGGGTGCGCTTCTCTATTCCGGACATCCCGACCTTCTTTTTCCAAGGTATTAGGTTTTCCTCTCGAGGCATTCTCATTTCTGCCTTTAAGGCACGGAGGTTGCTTGCTGGTGGCTGTGAGGCTTTCCTTGCCTCTGTTGTTGTTTCTGATGTCCGTTCTAGTCCTAGTCCTTGGGAGGTGCCCGTGGTTTGTGATTTCGTAGATGTGTTTCCTGAGGAGCTGCCTTGCCTTCCTCCTCAGCGAGAGGTTGAGTTTATCATTGAGCTTGCACCAGGTACAGCGCCCTTGTCTAAGGCCCCGTATCGGATGGCGCTAGCCGAACTCGCTGAGTTGAAGGCGCAGTTGCAGGAGTTGCTGGACAAGGGTTTCATTCATCCCAGTACATCTCCATGGGGTGCTCCAGTTCTGTTTGTTAGAAAGAAGGATGGTTCTCTGAGGTTGTGCATCGATTATAGGCAGCTGAACCAGGTGACAATAAAGAATAAGTACCCGCTTCCAAGGATCGATGATTTGATGGATCAGCTGCAGTCTGCGAGGGTGTTTTCCAAGATTGACCTGAGATCTGGATATTATCAGATGAGGATTCGGGATGTGGATGTTAGCAAGACGGCTTTTAGAACTCGGTATGGACACTATGAGTTTTTGGTTATGCCCTTCGGCTTGACCAATGCTCTGGCAACCTTTATGGATTTAATGAACCGAGTCTTTAGGGCCTATCTGGATCAGTTTGTGGTGGTATTCGTCGATGATATTTTGATATATTCTTCTTCTGAGGAAGAGCACGCCACTCACCTACGGGCGGTGTTGCAGGTCCTAAGGGAGCACCAACTCTATGCCAAGTTCTGCAAATGCGAATTCTGGCTAGACAAGGTGCACTTTCTTGGGCATGTCATTTCTAGGGAGGGCATCGCAGTGGATCCGGCCAAGATCGAGGCGGTGATAGATTGGAGCAGGCCGACTTCAGTGACGGAGATCAGGAGCTTTCTGGGGCTTGCTGGTTATTACAGGCGGTTTGTTCAGGGGTTTTCTTCTATAGCGGCCCCCTTGTCGAGGTTGACTCGAAAGGGAGTTCGTTTTGTGTGGACTGAGGATTGTGAGCAGAGTTTTGTTGAGCTAAAAACTCGCCTCACGTCAGCCCCAGTGCTGGTGCTTCCATCTGGGACGGGTGGATTTGTGGTTTACTCGGATGCGTCCCGTCGAGGTCTAGGCGTAGTCCTTATGCAGCAGGACAGGGTAGTTGCTTATGCTTCTCGGCAGCTGAAGAAGCATGAAGAGAACTATCCTACTCACGATTTGGAATTGGCAGCTGTGGTGTTTGCACTTAAGATCTGGAGGCATTACTTATATGGAGAGAAATTTCAGGTTTTTACCGATCATAAGAGCTTAAAATATGTGTTCACTCAGAAAGACCTGAATCTGAGGCAGCGGAGGTGGATGGAGTTCATTAAGGATTATGACGTTGACCTTTCTTATCATCCGGGCAAGGCGAATGTGGTAGCAGACACCTTGAGTCGGAAGACGGTCATGTCATACCTTATGATTCAAGAATGGAGGTTGTTCGAGTAGATTGTAGAATCTTCCTTTAGGCTTCCGCGTGAAGATGACAGAGCCGTGTTGGCCAGCTTGACTGTGAGACCAGCCGTGTATCATGCTGTGTGTAAGGACTGAGGTTTTCGGATTCGGTTTTCGGGGTCGGACCCTGTAGTCCTGGCCCTAGTGGGGTCTGGAACTCTGTGTTGTTTCGCGTCGAGCGGGCTCGACGCGGTTTAAACGGCGTCCACCATGGCAGACGCGTTTCAGGTTCTGCCACGTGGGTGCCACGTGGACTGACTTTGGACCGCGAGCGTACGGCCCTGTCAGGTCGTCTGAACGGCGTCCGTGTTGGTCGACGCCTTTTAGACTGAGACTCTGGGTGTGTCAGAGTACGGCCCTGACAAATTGTCTGAATGGCGTCTGTGAAGGTCGACGCGTTTCAGAATCTTGTCAGAGCAGCCGTCTTGTCACCTGATAGGCGTCCGTGCTTGTCGACGCGTTTTAGCCAGCCTCTGGTTAACCCCGCGAGCCCTCCTTCTTTCCCTCATTTTTCTCCTTCTCCCTTTCTCTCTTTCCCTCCGGCGAACTCGGCGGCGATCCTCCTCCTCCCTCTTTTCCTCACACCATTTCGCCTCTCCCTCCACTCCATCCTCTACCTGGCTCCTACCCCTACCACCTCCACTTCCACTGCGGCGTTCTACTCTCCGGACGGCGGCCGACGTCACGGTGGGGCTAGGACGACCTCGGCGGTACCGGCGGCGGCGTGGGGCGAGACAGGCGGACGGCTTGAAGCTCGGAGGCGTTCGAGGGTCCGGTAGGGTGACGTTCCCCGTGGCACTGTGTTTAAGATCGCGTTTTCCTCAATATGCATGTGGTAGATCTTCGGTTTCGGGGGTTAGAATGAGCATGTTTAGGAATTCTATGGGGGTGTTTGCCTATGAATTGTCTTGCTCTTCGTTTCCCTCCAGTTTGAATGATTTTTGGGGTTATTTGGAGTTGGAAAGGGAGCCCTCGGGTTTAGGGCGTTCCTGGTTCCTAGGCTTGAAAGACGTCGTGCATGGACGACGCCTTTTTGAAGGGCGTCGGGCCATCACGACGCCTTTTAGACAGGAATTGACTGACAGACAGTCTGCCCGGTTGGAATTTCTGTGGCTGAAAGACGTCATGGGTAAACGACGCGTTTTTGAACGGCGTCGGGCATCCATGACGCGTTTTAACGGCAGAAATCCCCTGGTTAAGGCCTTGGGAATTCCGGATTTTCGTGTTGAAAGGCGTCTGGGGATGTCGACGCCTTTTGAAAGGCGACCATGAGGGTCGACGCCTTTTAAGGCCAGATTCTGAAGACTGATTTATATGAACCTGTATATGGAGCTTGAATGGCGTCGACCTCGGTCGACGCGATTCAAGACAGAATCTCACTAATGCATGCCAGTAAAACATGTTCACATTGCTAGATAGATAGTTTGCACATGTTTTAGTGCACCCGATAGAGACAGATTCCTCACGATCGGATGGTTCTATATGTGTTGAGCGATTGCGGACTTTTCACGTGACCGGATCGTACAGTGCTGAGTTTTGGTGGTTTTGTGTTACTGTGGACCTGGAGTGACATTGTAGCGATTTATCACCCTGTGCTGGTGGGGGCGTGAGCACAGCGCCGGTGGGGGCGTGGGCGGGGTGACGCCTAGTGAGAGAGGGTCACCTGGTGAACCCCGGGGTTAGCTAGTACCGGTGTGGGAGTGGTACATTCGGAGAGTCACTCATGCTGAGGGAAGGGGTAGTCACCTGAGCCGGTTGGGCCGGAGTAGCGAGCGTGCTATCCGAGGGACTACTCCTTGGTCTCAGCGGGTCGAGGTTTTTCCCACCGTTGTTTGTACGGTCGGCGAGTTCTATCGAGACGGCTGTTGTGGGTTTTCTAACGGTTGGCTTAGAATGTGCATGATTATTATATTTCGACCGCATGTGTTCTCACGTAGAAAATTAGATATTGTACCTGTCACTACACTTGTTACTTTACTGTTAGTTGTACTTTACACTTGTGGGTGTGTGCGTGGGCAGTGGGGATCGAAGGATCCCTACTGAGTCTTGTCTTGAGACTCACCCCTGCGGTTTTCAGGTGAGGACTCCCAGCAGACTTAGAGCGGCGCGTGCGGCCGGGTGTAGTGTGTCTTCAGCGGTTGTTCCGGGGTATGCCCCGATGTAGTTGTTAATTATCTTTGGCCTGTATGTTTAATTATTTCCTTCTGTTGGAGAATGTAATTATTTGCTGAATCGAGTCGCATTGTAATAATTTTAATTCCTGCACTTTTATTTCGATTCAATGCGATGTGAATGTTTAGCTTAGTTTATTATTTATTTCCCAGACTTACTAGATCCTGGTTTGGTCCCAAAGATTAATGATTCGGTACCCATTTAGTAATCGGATCCCCGATTATAGGGTGGCGGGTCGTTACACTGTGATTGAGGCTCAGAGGGCAGATGTTGAATTACCACAGATTCTCCAGAGGTCAGAGGTGGAATTATGGGATGACGGTATTGTCAGGTTCGGAGGTAGACTTTATGTTCCGACTGAGGAGGACGTGCGCAAGTGTGTGCTTGATGAGGCGCACCGTTCGAGGTATGCAGTACATCCTAGGATAACAAAGATGTATCATTGTTTGAAGAGGCACTTCTGGTGGCCTGGTATGAAGAAAGATGTGGCTGAATATGTGGCTTGATGCATGACTTGTCAGCAGGTTAAAGCCGAGCATCAGAGACCTGGAGGGTTGCTGCAGCCCTTGCCGATTCCAGAGTGGAAATGGGAACAGGTAACGATGGACTTCGTGATGGGATTGCCTACATCCCCTAGCAGGAGAGACGCCATCTGGGTCGTCGTTGATCGGCTGACCAAGTCGGCACACTTCCTAGCCATTAGGAAGGACTGGTCGGTCGGCAAGCTGGCAAAGTTGTTTGTAGACCGGATCATCTCCTTGCACGGGGTACCTTTGTCCATTGTATCAGATCGAGACCCAAGGTTCACTTCCAGGTTCTGGAAGAGCTTTCAGAAGGCATTGGGCACTCAGTTGGCCTTCAGCTCGGCCTATCATCCCGAGACTGACGGGCAGTCGGAGAGGACCATTCAGACCTTGGAGGATATGCTCAGGGCATGTTGCCTAGACTGGGGAGGTTCTTGGGAGCAGCATTTGTCCACCGTGGAGTTTGCCTACAACAACAGTTACCATTCCAGTATCGGCATGGCACCTTACGGGGCTTTGTATGGGCGGCCGTGTCGATCTCCGGTGTGTTGGTCCGAGATCGGTGAAAGGCAGATAACGGGACCAGAGTTAGTGCAGCAGTGTGCTGAGATTGCCAGGACAGTTCGGCAGAGGTTGACCGCAGCTCAGAGTAGGCAGAAGAGTTATGCTGACGTCAGACGAAGACCGCTGGAGTTTGAGGTTGGGGACCACGTGTTTCTTCGAATCTCACCCTCCAAGGGTGTGATGAGATTCGGGAAGCGAGGCAAGTTGAGTCTGCGATATATTGGGTCTTTTCCCATTCTTGCTCGAATTGGGGAAACCGCGTATCAACTGGCCTTGCCGCCCAGTCTTGCAGGAGTGCACGATGTGTTCCATGTTTCCTTGTTAAGAAAGTATGTTCAGGATCCGTCTCATGTGTTGGATTTTTCAGAGTTGGAGGTCGCAGAGGACCTGTCCTTTCCAGAGTATCCTGTTCGTATTGAGGATCGCAGAGAACAGGCCCTACGGAACAAGATTGTACCTTTGGTCAAGGTGATTTGGCAGTATCGCTCCGGAGGTGAGACAACCTGGGAGCGAGAGGATGAGATGCGGGAACAGTTCCCTTACCTCTTTTCGTAAGTTTCCTTGTGAACTTGTATCCCTGTTTTGACCTTATTAATTATAGCAGTCAATTTCGGAGGCGAAATTCTTTTAAGGGGGGGAGAATGTAAGGATCGAGACCTTCGGATCCGATTTTCGGGGTCGGACCCTGTAGTTCTGGCTACGTGATGTAGACTGGATCTATCACGACCGGATTCCGAAGCTGGAACCCTAAGTTTGGATTCGAGGCTGGGTCGGATCGGTGACGAGGCCCGACGGGGATCCGGATGGCGACGGAGGCGAAGCCGAAGGCCCGAGGCCGAGGGTGGCTCGGTCGGGCGTTGGCTTGTCTTCGGAAGTAGGGCCGAGACCCCTTCGGGCGGTGCGAAACTGGATTTCCTTCGGACCGAGAGGCAGCCGGCGCTCGGCGTCGAGACCAGTGGGAGTCCGAGGTCGGCGGCCGAGACCGACTCGGGATGATCGGCGACTCGAGGGTGCCACGTGGGTTGGCTTTGGGCCGCGTAGCGTACGGCACTGTCGTGTCAGAGTGCGGCCCTGACGTGTCGGCTGAACGGCGTGCCTCGGTCGACGCGTTTCAGAAATTTGTCCTTGCGACCGTCACATCACCTGACAGACGTCATGTCGGCTGGACCGCGTCTGCCTCGGTCGACGCATTTCAGCCTGGTTAACCCCCGCGAGCCCTCCTTCTTTCCTCATTTTTCTCCTTCTCTCTTTCTCTCCTTCCCCTCCGGCGATCTCAGCGGCGATTCCTCCGCCTCCCTCTTTTCCTCCCACCATTTCACCTCTCCCTCCACTCCATCCTCTACCTAGCTCCTACCACTGCCACCCTCCATCTCCACTGCGGCGTTCTACTCTCCGGACGGCGGCCGACGTCACGGTGGAGCAAGGACGACCACGGAGGTACCGGCGGCGGCGTGGGGCGAGTCGGGTGGACGGCTTGAAGCTCGGAGGCGTTCAAGTGTCCGGTAGGGTGACGGTTCCCATAGCATCGCGTTTTAACCAAGTTTTTACCGTTCAAGCATGATTATGGATCTCTGGTTTTGGGGGGAAGAATGAGCATGTTTAGGTGCTCTTTTGATGATATGGGGGACTTGATATGAAGGTGATTTTCCTATGGATTGTATTGCCCCTCTTTCTCCTCTGTTTTTAAGTAACTTTGGGGTTTTATGGGTTGAAAGGGAGCCCTCGGGCCCATGGCAGCTTTTGGGTTCCTGGGCGTTGGCTTGTCTTCGGATAGCGGGCCGAGACCCCTTCGGGCTGAGGCCCCTTCGGGCGGGTTGAAAGACGACGTGCATTGACGACGCCTTTTTGAAGGGCGTTGGGCCATCACGCCTTTTAGACAGAAATTGCCTGGCCGAGACCCCTTCGGCCCGAAGACTGTTTTACATAAACCTGATTCTGAACTGTTTTACGTGAACTGGTACATGGAGCTTGAATGGCGTCGGCCTTGGGCGACGCGATTCGAGACAGAACCTCACTATTTCATGCCAGTAAAACGTGTTCATACTGCTAGATAGTTGGTTAATGCATGTTTTGGTGCACTCGACAATGATGGATTCTTCATGACCGGATGGCACCGCGTGGTGTGTCGTGCGATCGTGGGCTTTTCACGTGACCGGATCGTACTGTGCCGGGTTTTGGTGTTTTGTGTTACTGTGGACCTAGAGTGACATTGTAGCGCTTTATCACCCTGTGCTGGTGGGGGCGTGAGCACAGCGCCGGTGGGGGCGTGGGCGGGGTGACGCCTAGTGAGAGAGGGTCACCTGGTGAACTCCGGGGTCAGCTAGTACCGGTGTCGGAGTGGTACATTCGGAGAGTCACTCATGCTGAGGGAAGGAGTAACCACCTGAGCCAGTTGGGCCGGAGTAGCTAGCATGCTATCCGAGGGGTTAGTGTTTGGTCTCAGCGGGTCGGTGTTTCCTACCTTCGGTTGTGTGATCGGTGTTTCCTACTCTCGGTTGCGTAGCCGAGACACCTTCGGTCAGTGCTAAGCCGAGACGCCTTCGGTCAGTGCTAAGCCGAGACACCTTCGGTCAGTGCTAAGCCGAGACGCAAGTTGTTGGCTCCTTGATAGAATGATTCTAGAAATATGCATGTTATATTTCGAATGCACATGGTTCATATCGAGATATAGGAGTAGTGTACTTATTTATGTGTTCGTTGCTTTACCGTTAGACGTACCTTGCACTTGTGGGTGTGTGCGTGAGCAGTGGGGATTGAAGGATCCCTACTGAGTCTTGTCTTGAGACTCACCCCTGCGGTTTTCAGGTGAGGACTCCCAGCAGACTTAGAGCAGCGTGTACGGCCTTGGGTTGAGCGCCTTCAGCAGTTGTTCCGGGGTATGCCCCGACGTAGTTGTTGTTTATTTCTGGCCTGTATGTTTAATTATTTCTTTCAGTTGGAGTATGTAATTATTTGCTGTATCGAGTCGCATTGTAACAATTTTTAATTTCTGCACTTTCATTTCAATTCAATGCGATGTGATTGTTTAGCTTAGTCTATTATTTATTTCCCAGACTTACTAGATCCTGGTTTGGTTCCAAATTAATGATTCGGTACCCATTTAGTAATCGGATTCCCGATTATAGGGTGGCGGGTCGTTACAGCGTCTGTGTAGGACGACGCGTTTCAGACTTTTGTCAGAGCGGCCGTCACGTCACCTGATAGACGTCCGTGGATGTCGACGCGTTTTAGCCAGTCTCTGGTTAACCCCGCGAGCCCTCCTTCTTTCCCTCATTTTTTTACCTTCTCTCTCTCTCTCCTTCCCCTCCGGTGATCCCGACGGCGATTCCTTCTCTTCCCTCTTTTCCTCCCACCATTTCATCTCTCCCTCCACTCCATCCTCTACCTAGCTCCTACCACTACCACCTCCACTTCCACTGCGGCGTTCTACTCTCCGGACGGTGGCCGACGTCACGGTGGAGCAAGGACGACCACGGCGGTACCGGCAGCGGCGTGGGGCGAGAAGGGTGGACGGCTTGAAGCTTGGAGGAGTTCGAGTGTCCGGTAGGGTGACGGTTCCCACAGCATCGTGTTTAAGCCATGTTTTCCCCCGTCTATGCATGTTGTAGATCTTTGGTTTTGGGGGGTAGAATGAGCATGTTTAGGAGTTCTTTTGATGATATGGGGGATTTTCTATAAATGTGATTTCCTATGGATTGTATTGCCCCTCTTTTTCCTCCGTTTTTGGGTAATTTTGGGGTTGTTTGGGTTGAAAAGGGGAGCCCTCGGGCTCATGGCAACTCTGGTTCCTGGGGTTGAAAGACGTCGTGCATGGACGACGCCTTTTTGAAGGGCGTCGGGCCATCACGACGCCTTTTAGACAGGAATCACCTGTCAGAGAGTCTGCCAGTTCGGGGATTATGGGACTAAAAGACGTCATGGATGGACGACGCGTTTTGAATAGCGTCGGGTAGCCATGACGCCTTTTAAGGCAGAAATCCCCTGAGTAAGGGCTTTGGAATTTCCGGATTTCTGTGTTGAATGGCGTCTGAGGATGTCGACGCCTTTTAAAAGGCGACCACTGGTGTCGACGCCTTTTGAGGCCTGATTCTGAAGACTGTTTTACATGAACCTGTACATGGAGCTTGAATGGCGTCGGCCTTGGGCGACGCGATTCAAGATAGAACCTCACTAATTCATGCCAGTAAAATGCGTTTACACTGCTAGATAGTTGGTTAATGCATGCTGTTAATGTACTCGATGCGATGAACTCTTTGTGACCGGATGGCACTACGTTGGGTGTCGTGCGACCATGGACTTCTTCCATGACCGGATCGCACCGTGCCGTGTTTTCTGTTTCGGTGGACTTAGAGTGACAGTTGTAGCGTTCTACACCCTGTGTCGGTGCGGAGGGACACAGCGCTGACGGGAGTAGTGGCGGGGTGACGCCTAGTGGAGAGGGTCACCTGGTGAACCCCGGGGTTAGCTAGCTTGTACCGGTGTCGGAGTGGTACCTTTGGAGTATCACTCGTGCTGGGGGAAGGAGTAACCACCTGACCCAGTTGGGCCTGAGTAGCTAGCGTGCTATCCGAGGGGTTACTGTTTGGTCTCAGCGGGTCGAAGTTTTTCCCACCATTTGTTTATGAGGTTGACGTGTTCTATCGAGGCGGCGTGTGCGGCCGTGGGTTGAGCGTCTTCAGCGGTTGTTCCGGGGTATGCCCCGATGTAATTGTTATTTATTTCTGGCCTGTATGTTTAATTATTTCTTTTCAGTTGGAGTATGTAATTATTTGCTGTATCGAGTCGCATTGTAATAATTTTAAATTCCTGCACCTTCATTTCAATTTAATGCGATGTGGATGTTTAGCTTAGTTTATTATTTATTTCCCAGACTTACTTAGATCCTGGTTTGGTTCCAAATTAATGATTCGGTACCCATTTAGTAATCGGATCCCCGATTATAGGGTGGCGGGTCGTTACAGTTGGTATCAGAGCATACGGTCTGGCAAATGAATAAATAACTAGGTTAAATGTTGTAAGTTCGGCAAATAAATACATTATCCCGTACAGGCACGGCGGTAGCATAGGTTTTAGGACTCTAATTAGAACTTTTTGATTGTAGGCGAGTAGATGGCTCCCAGGAAGAGGATGCCGGTTATTCGAGAACGGGGAGATGCCCCTAGTGGGTCCGAGGCAGGGAGGCCGAGTGTAGAGCAGTTTATGGAGGCCATGATGGACACTATGGCCAGGTATCAGACGCGAGATCCTAGCGAGAGTTCTAGTGCTCGGGGAGGGTCCACAGCTACACTTGAGAGGTTCCTGAAGCTGAGGCCACCTCACTTCACCGGTCGTCCCGACCCTGATGAGGCCATTCACTGGCTTAGAGAGATAGGGAAGACCTTCGATACCATGGATTGTGCAGCAGTAGAGAGGACCCCGTTGGCTACCTTCATGCTGAAGGAGAGCGCCTATGACTGGTGGACCACATTGAAGAGTTTGTCTTATGAGGACAGGAGTCTCAGGGAAATTTCATGGGAGACCTTTGTTAAAGAGTTCAATGCACAGTATTTCCCTAGACATGTTCAGAGAGCCAAGGAGAGGGAGTTTATGGACCTGACGCAGGGAAGTATGACGGTACTTGAGTACCAGGCAAAGTTTGTTTCGTTGGGACGGTTCGTGCCTTTCATATCTGGGGACGAGGAGCGTCGCACGGAGAGGTTTGTGGACGGACTGAGGCTCAGTCTGAGGAACTTCGTGGCGTCCCACTGTTGTACAGACCTGGCATCAGCAGTTAGGTGTGCAGCAGCAGTAGAGGCTCAGCAGACCCAGTCGGCCCGGGAGAGAGGGTAGACTGCTCAGGGGCTAGTGCGGGCAGGGGTAAGGCAGCGGCGCCGGCTCCTTCGGTCGGATCGGGATCGTCGTCACTCGGCTCCCGATTCAGGAGATTCTTCAGGGGTGGTGGCAGCAGTAGTGGCAGCAGCGGCAGTAGTAGGCCCAGACAGGGTCAGCAGAGTCAGTCAGCGTCCAGTGCCCAACAGGAGCCAGCTCAGAGGCTCCCAGCAGTTTGTCAGCACTGTGGTGGTACTCATGGTGGGACTCAGTGTCCTGCTTTCTCCGGGAGATGCTATACTTGTGGCCAGCAGGGCCACGTGGCGAGGTTTTGCCCGCAGGGGCGTGGCCAGAGGCAAGGGCCAGCTGATCAGAAGAAACCGAGGACCCAAGGGAGAGTGCTGGCTATCACCAGGAAGGAGGCTCGCGCGTCCAACTTGGTGGAAGGTACACTTTCTGTCCTTGGGAACTCTGCGTATGTGTTGATCGATTCGGGTGCTTCGCATTCTTTCATTTCCGAGCAGTTCCTAGATATTCTTTCTGCACCCGTTGATGAGTTATCTGATGGTCTGATGGTGGAAGTTCCTTCTGGAGACTTCATGATATCTTATAATTGCTTGAGGAATGTTCCCTTGACCATTGAGGGTCATGTGCTACCTGCCCAGTTGGTTGTACTTGCTATTCGTGATTTTGATATCATCCTGGGTATGGATTGGTTGGAAGCCTTTTATGCGAAGGTGGACTGCCACAGGAAGAGGGTGCGCTTCTCTATTCCGGACATCCCGACCTTCTTCTTCCAAGGTATTAGGCTTTCTTCTCGAGGTATTCTCATTTCTGCCTTTAAGGCACGGAGGTTGCTTGCTGGTGGCTGTGAGGCTTTCCTTGCCTCTGTGGTTATTTCTGATGTCCGTGATAGTCCCAGTCCTTGGGAGGTGCCTATTGTGTGTGATTTCGTCGATGTGTTTCTTGAGGAGCTGCCTGGCCTTCCTCCTCAGCGAGAGGTCGAGTTTACCATCGAGCTTGCACCAGGTACGGCGCCCTTGTCTAAGGCCCCGTATCGGATGGCGCCAGCCGAACTCGCTGAGTTGAAGGCGCAATTGCAGGAGTTGCTGGATAAGGGTTTCATTCGTCCCAATACATCTCCATAGGGTGCTCCAGTTCTGTTTGTCAGGAAGAAGGATGGTTCTTTGAGATTGTGCATCGATTATAGGCAGCTAAACCAGGTAACAATAAAGAATAAGTATCCACTTCCTAGGATCGACGATTTGATGGATCAGCTACAAACCGCAAGGGTGTTTTCCAAGATCGACCTGAGATCTGGATATTATCAGATGAGGATCCGGGATGTGGATGTTAGTAAGACAGCTTTCAGGACTCGGTATGGGCATTATGAGTTTTTGGTTATGCCCTTCAGCTTAACCAATGCTCCGGTGGCGTTTATGGATCTGATGAACCGAGTCTTCAGGACCTACCTGGACCAGTTTGTGGTTGTGTTTGTTGATGATATTCTGATCTATTCTTCTTCTGAGGAAGAGCACGTTGCTTATCTTCGGGCAGTGTTGCAGGTCCTGAGAGAGCACCAACTTTACGCCAAGTTCAGCAAATGTGAATTTTGGCTAGACGAGGTGCACTTCCTTGGGCACGTTATTTCTGGCAAGGGTATCGCAGTGGATCCAGCCAAGATCGAGGCAGTGATGGACTGGAGCAGGCCGACTTCAGTGACTGAGATCAGGAGCTTTCTGGGGCTTGCCGGTTATTATAGGCGGTTTGTTCAGGGATTTTCTTCAATAGCGGCCCCCTTGTCGAGGTTGACTCGAAAGGGAGTTCGTTTTGTGTGGACAGAGGATTGTGAGCAGAGTTTTATTGAGCTAAAGACTCGCCTCACGTCAGCCCCAGTGCTGGTGCTTCCATCTGGGTCAGGTGGATTTGTGGTTTACTCAGATGCGTCCCGTCGAGGTTTGGGAGCAGTCCTTATGCAGCATGGCAGGGTAGTTGCTTATGCTTCTCGGCAGCTGAAGAGGCATGAGGAGAACTATCCTACTCATGATTTGGAGCTTGCAGCTGTGGTGTTTGCGCTTAAGATCTGGAGGCATTACTTATATAGAGAGAAATTTCAGGTTTTTACCGATCACAAGAGCTTGAAATATGTATTCACTCAGAGAGGCCTGAATCTGAGGCAGCGGAGATGGATGGAATTTATTAAGGATTATGACTTTGACCTTTCTTATCATCCGGGCAAGGCGAATGTGGTGGCAGACGCTTTGAGTCGGAAGACGGTCATGTCATACCTTATGATTCGGGAATGGAAATTGTTCGAGCAGATTGTGGAGTCCTCCTTTAGGATCCCACGCGAAGAGGATAGAGCTGTGCTAGTCAGCTTGACTATGAGACCAGCTGTGTATCATGCTGTGATTGAGGCTCAGAGGGCAGATGCTGAGTTACCACAAATTCTCCAGAGGTCAGAGGTAGAGTTGTGTCAGATTCAGAGGCAGGCTCTATGTCCCGACTGAGGAAGACGTACGCAGATGTGTTCTTGATGAGGCGCACCGTTCGAGATATGCAGTGCATCCTGGGACGACCAAGATGTACCATTGTTTGAGGAGGCACTTCTGGTGGCCCGGTATGAAGAAAGATGTGGCTGAATATGTGGCTAGATGTATGACTTGTCAGCAGGTTAAGGCCGAGCATCAGAGACCTGGAGGGTTGCTGCAGCCCTTGCCGATTCCAGAGTGGAAATGGGAGCATGTGACGATGGACTTTGTGATGGGATTGCCTGCATCCCCTACCAGGAGAGACGCCATCTGGGTCATCGTTGATCGGCTGACCAAGTCGGCACACTTCCTAGCCATTAGGAAGGACTGGTCGGTCGGCAAGCTGGCAAAGTTGTTTGTAGACCGGATCATCTCTCTGCACGGGGTACCTTTGTCCATTGTATCAGATCGAGATCCGAGGTTTACTTCCATATTCTGGAAGAGCTTTCAACAGGCGTTGGGAACTCAATTGGCTTTCAGCTCGGCCTACCATCTAGAGACTGACAGGCAGTCGGAGAGGACCATTCAAACCTTGGAGGATATGCTCAGGGCATGTTGCCTAGATTGGGGAGGTTCGTGGGAACAACATTTGTCCACTGTGGAGTTTGCCTACAACAACAGTTATCATTCCAGTATCGGCATGGCGCCTTATGAGGCTTTGTATGGGCGGTCGTGTCGATCTCTGGTGTGTTGGTCTGAGATCGGTGAGAGGCAGATAGCAGGACCTGAGTTAGTACAGCAGTGTGCTGAGATTGCCAGGACAATTCCGCAGAGGTTGACCGCAGCTCAGAGTAGACAGAAAAGTTATGCAGACATCCGACGGAGACCACTTGAGTTTGAAGTTGGGGACCACGTGTTTCTCCGAGTCTCACTGTAACGACCCGCCATCCTATGACCGGAGACCCGGTCACTAAATGGATGTCGGCCCGTTAGCTGCGGGTTCACACCCGGATCTCACACAACACGTCTGGAGGAGTAAGTGCTAAACAAGGCTAAATATAACAATCGCACGGACTACAAAGGTAAACGAGTGCGCAGAAAGTAAAATAACAATGTCCGTATATAGTCCAACAATAATTACATGTCCAACAAATTAAATGAGTACAGGCAGAAGGAAAGTACAACAACATCGGGGCATACCCCGGAACTAAGACAGCTGCTGGTCCGCACACTAGGAAGACACCACGCTTCCGCTCGCCACGAGGTCCACACCTGAAACCGCAGGGAGTGAGCCACACCAGAATTGGGCGCAGTAGGGATCATCCGATCCCTTGCCTCCCACTCACACACCCACAAGTGTAACAACAGGAATATATGGCAATTAAGTAAAGCAGTAAACATGGCACTCAACCTGATAGGAACCGTACGATAAGCAGTGTAACAAGAACAGTACCAAGTAACCCGAAGAACCCAACACAAAGTCACGTCTTACAGTCAAAGTCCACGAAGCGACTGAACCACACTGTCGACCGAAGTCAAACGTCGCCTCCCAACACTACCACCACTGCTCACGCCTGTCCACCCCTACAGTGTTCCGGGGCACTGTAGGGTGAGGCAGTGAGCCAAACTAGGACTAGCTGGACTCAGTGTACCGCCACTGCCAGCTACGTGTGCACACAAGCAGTCTAGACTACTGTCCTACCACCGGATTGCCTCCACGCTAGGCCTCAGCGCTTCCAGGAGGGCCCTGGGGACCGGCGAACCCCCGTCAAGCCGAAGCTACAGGAACTACCCACAAACCCAATTTTCCCGGGCTGCGTCAGGCCAAAGGGCTAAGGGTACCACTCGTAACCTTGATCAAAGGTCACATCAGGCCCAGTGGCTAAAGGGTAAACCAACTCCCACCAGTACCAGCTCCACAGCAAGAAACGCGCCGGAAGCTGTCACGACAACCAAAGGAAACCCCGACCCGCTGAGACCAAACAGCAACCCCTCGGATAGCACACCAGCTACTCCGGCCCGACGGGCTCAAGGTGGTTCTGCTTCCCTCAGCCAAAGGTAAAACACAACAAGCACCCCTCCTTACAGACACCATGGCCCTTCTCCCATCAGCCCATGGTGACAAACGGAAACCACAGTCATTCCGAATCCATATTCGTACAAGCACACACACACAACATGATTCCATTTGTACAGTAAGCCTCCGTCTCAGCGTACAGTTGAAGCACACACACATAGATGATGAAATCTCATTCATGCAGAAGTCCTCAGTCTCAGTATACAACTCAAAGCATGCATCTGAACCATCCCCCCATGAAATATATATGAAATAACAGGATTTAAGCATTTCTGTCTTGAATCGCGTCGACCAAGGTCGACGCCATTCAAGACCCTCAGACAGGTTTATTAAAAGCCAGATTATCCCTTAAAACGCGTCCACCAGTGAAGCCGTCGTTTAAAACGCGTCAGGGTCGCCAGACGCCATTCAACCCAGAAATCCAGTATTGCAGAACCCTTAAACGGGGGCATTTCCTGCCTAAATGGCGTCATGATGGTCCGACGTCCTTCTGAAAGGCGTCGTCCATCCATGACGTCATTTAGCGCCAGAACCCCTAACTCAGGAAACCTCGAATAGGGAGGTTTCTGCCCTAAAACGCGTCGTACTGACCCGACGTCTTTCGGAAAGGCGTCGACCGGGTACGACGCCATTTAGCGCCAGAAACCAGGTTTCCTGGTTCGAACCGAGGGTTTCTCCCTTGAACCCCAAGCACCCCGAAAAGCCCCGAAACCAAAAGGGGAGGAAGAGAAACCCAACCATCACAAGCATGCTACAAAACCACGTTTACAAGCACCGCCATTCCTACAAGGAATCTCCCTAAACATGCTCAATCTAGCCCCAAACACGTCACGTCACGCCAAGAAACATACGAGTAACACATGCAAGGTTCGTCCCCCTACCGGTTCTTGAACTCCGCCAGGCTCCGTGCCACCGTCCCGCCGCACCGCACACCGCCGCCGGTACCCTCGAGGACGCCGCCACTCCGCCGGGACGTCGGCCGCCGTCCGGAGAGTGGAACACCGTGAAGGAAGTGGTGGAGGTAGAGGTGAGAGGTAAGGTGGTGTTGGAGTGGTGGAAGAGGAAGAAGAGGAAGGTAAGGGGAGGAAGAGCGTCGGAGAGGGCGGAGAGGGTGAGGAGAGAGAGAGTGAAGGTGAGAATGAGGGAAAGAAGGGGAGGCTCGCGGGGTCAATCCGAAACCAGCTGAAACGCGTCGATCGAGGCAGACGCCTATCAGTCTGACAGGATGGCCGTACTGACAGTAGTCTGAAACGCGTCACCCTCCACGGACGCCGTTCAGACGACAGGACAGGCCGTACTGACAACGCTCTGGCGCCGTACCCTGACATCGCAGATGTCGCAGTCTGAATCGCGTCGACCAAGCTGGACGCCGTTCAGACGAAATGACAGGGGCCATACTCTCGCGGCCCGAAAACCGCCCACGTGGCACACACGTGGCACAACAACCTGCAAACCTAAATGGCGTCCACACACCCTGACGCCTTTTGAAAGGCGTCGACAAGTGTTGACGCCATTCAGCCAGAAATCTCAAGACCCCACAGGGTCCAAACCAGGGGATCCGGCCCGAACCCGACCCGAATACAGAACCCGAAACCTCAGTCCTTACACTCACCCTCCAAGGGTGTGATGAGATTTGGGAAGCGAGGCAAGCTGAGTCCGCGATATATTGGGCATTTTCCCATTCTTGCTCGAATTGGGGAAACCGCGTATCAGCTGGCCTTGCCGCCCAGTCTTGCATGAGTGCACGATGTGTTCCATGTTTTCTTGCTGAGGAAGTATGTTCAGGATCCGTCCCATGTGTTGGATTTTTCAGAGTTGGAAGTCGCTGAGGACCTGTCCTTTCCAGAGTATCCTGTTCGTATTGAGGATCGTAGAGATCAGGTCTTGCGGAACAAGATTGTACCGTTGGTCAAGGTGATTTGGCAGTACCGCTCCGGAGGTGAAGCAACCTGGGAGCGAGAGGATGAGATGCGGGAGCAGTTCCCTTACCTCTTTTCGTAAGTTTCCTTGTGAACTGCATCCCTGTTTTGACTTTGTTAATTCTAGCAGTCAATTTCGAGGGCGAAATTCTTTTAAGGGGGGGAGAATGTAAGGATCGAGACTTTCGGATCCGGTTTTCGGGTCGGACCCTGTAATTCTGGCCTTAGTGGGGGGCTGAGATTCTGTGTTGTTTCGCGTCGAGCCGGGCTCGACGCGGTTTGAACGGCGTCCACCGTAGTAGACGCGTTTTAGGTTCTGCCACGTGGGTGCCATGTGGGCTGGCTTCGGGCCGCGAGAGTACGGCCCTGTCGCATCGTCTGAACGGCGTCCGCGTGGGACGACGCCTTTCGGACTGCGACTCTGAGTGTGTCAGAGTACGGCCCTGACAAGTTGTCTGAACGGCGTCTGTGTAGGACGACGCGTTTCAGACTTTTGTCAGAGCGGCCGTCACGTCACCTGATAGACGTCCGTGGATGTCGACGCGTTTTAGCCAGTCTCTAGTTAACCCCGCGAGCCCTCCTTCTTTCCCTCATTTTTTCACCTTCTCTCTCTCTCTCCTTCCCCTCCGGTGATCCCGACGGCGATTCCTTCTCTTCCCTCTTTTCCTCCCACCATTTCATCTCTCCCTCCACTCCATCCTCTACCTAGCTCCTACCACTACCACCTCCACTTCCACTGCGGCGTTCTACTCTCCGGACGGCGGCCGACGTCACGGTGGAGCAAGGACGACCACGGCGGTACCGGCGGTGGCGTGGGGCGAGAAGGGTGGACGGCTTGAAGCTTGGAGGAGTTAGAGTGTCCGGTAGGGTGACAGTTCCCACAGCATCGTGTTTAAGCCATGTTTTCCCCCGTCTATGCATGTTGTAGATCTTTGGTTTTGGGGTAGAATGAGCATGTTTAGGAGTTCTTTTGATGATATGGGGGATTTTCTATAAATGTGATTTCCTATGGATTGTATTGCCCCTCTTTTTCCTCCGTTTTTGGGTAATTTTGGGGTTGTTTGGGTTGAAAAGGGGAGCCCTCGGGCTCATGGCAACTCTGGTTCCTGGGGTTGAAAGACGTCGTGCATGGACGACGCCTTTTTGAAGGGCGTCGGGCCATCACGACGCCTTTTAGACAGGAATCACCTGTCAGAGAGTCTGCCAGTTCGGGGATTATGGGACTAAAAGACGTCATGGATGGACGACGCGTTTTGAATAGCGTCGGGTAGCCATGACGCCTTTTAAGGCAGAAATCCCCTGAGTAAGGGCTTTGGAATTTCCGGATTTCTGTGTTGAATGGCGTCTGAGGATGTCGACGCCTTTTAAAAGGCGACCACTGGTGTCGACGCCTTTTGAGGCCTGATTCTGAAGACTGTTTTACATGAACCTGTACATGGAGCTTGAATGGCGTCGGCCTTGGGCGACGCGATTCAAGACAGTACCTCACTAATTCATGCTGTTAATGTACTCGATGCGATGAACTCTTCGTGACCGGATGGCACTACGTTAGGTGTCGTGCGACCGTGGACTTCTTCCGTGACCGGATCGCACCGTGCCGTGTTTTCTGTTTCGGTGGACTTAGAGTGGCAGTTGTAGCGTTCTACACCCTGTGTCGGTGCGGAGGGACACAGCGCTGACGGGAGCAGTGGCGGGGTGACGCCTAGTGGAGAGGGTCACCTGGTGAACCCCAGGGTTAGCTAGCTTGTACCGGTGTCGGAGTGGTACCTTTGGAGTGTCACTCGTGCTGGGGGAAGGAGTAACCACCTGAGCCAGTTGGGCCGGAGTAGCCAGCGTGCTATCCGAGGGGTTACTGTTTGGTCTCAGCGGGTCGAAGTTTTTCCCACCATTTGTTTATGAGGTTGACGTGTTCTATCGAGGCGGCGTGTGCGGCCGTGGGTTGAGCGTCTTCAACGGTTGTTCCGGGGTATGCCCCGATGTAGTTGTTATTTATTTCTGGCCTGTATGTTTAATTATTTCTTTTCAGTTGGAGTATGTAATTATTTGCTGTATCGAGTCGCATTGTAATAATTTTAAATTCCTGCACCTTCATTTCAATTCAATGCGATGTGGATGTTTAGCTTAGTTTATTATTTATTTCCCAGACTTACTTAGATCCTGGTTTGGTTCCAAATTAATGATTCGGTACCTATTTAGTAATCAGATCCCCGATTATAGGGTGGCGGGTCGTTACACTCTCTCTCTATGCTTCCCAGATTTCTTACAATGTCCATTGTGACAGTGATTGTGCTCCCACCTTGCCCCCGCTGGAGTAGGAAAAGGGCTCTCTTTGCTTCCCCTTTTAAAGGCTTCAATTTTCTGGAAGAAAACATGAAGGTAGAGGAGAAGGTACCCTATCCAATGGTGTACCCCACTTGAAGACCCCACATTAAGACCATGTCCGTTGTGTGTGTGTGTGTGTAGTAGAGATTATGTCCCCCATGTTCGTGTCTATTTGTCATTATGGCGTTGCATTGGCAGTGGGGACATAGGTACCTGGGCTGGTAGCACTAGGGTTCTAAATGTAGGTACAAGTCTAGTATTTCATGAACTAGTTTGTCGGATGCCTCCGAGTGTAGCTTATATCCCAGAATGTTAGAGGGCTCAGTCTCATGTCCCATTAGGTCAATACTACTAATAGGTTACATCTCACTTTGTCAGTAAGACCAAACTTAAACTTTATAACCTTAAATAAATTTTAGGTACAATGGCTACCACATTGCAACAAGATACACCTAGCACTCATGGATCTGACTCTCTACTACCAGCAGGTTACATCTCACTTCGTCATGAACCTTGCCTACAAATGCCCGGTGGCACATTTCATTCAATGATTATAATCTACCTGAATTGTTGTTTCACTAGGTCAAATGGCACAATGTCAATTGAGCCAAACAAGTTAAACCACTACCGTTGGAGGAGGAAGCGGTGTTAGAGGTGGTAGAGTTGGTGGAGGTGCTACAAGCATGTTACATCTCATGCTTTCAATAAGATTAAACTTAAACTTTAATAACCTTACATAAATTTCAAGTACAGTGGCTACTACATTGCAACAAGATACACCTAGCACTCATGGATCTTACTCTCTACTGCCAACAGGTTACCTCTCACTGTCATGAACCTTGTCTACAAATGCCCGATGACACATTTCATTCAGTCATTACAATTTACATGAATTAATTGTTGTTTCACTAGGTCAAATGGTAGAATGTCAACTGAGCCAAACAAGTTCAACCACTACATTAGAGGAGGAACTGGTGTTAGAGGTGGTAGAGTTGGTGGAACTGATCATCCTAGAGGGGGTAGAGGGGGTGGGGTAGGTGACACAGAGGAGGTACATGGGCTGGGGGGTAAGATTTGTTAGGCCTAGGACAACCTCAGGTAAATAAGTTTACTTTGTGCAAGTATAAGGTTAGTAAATGGCTTTTGCATGACCAAGAAGTTGTCAATTATGCTTAGCAAATGAATATTCATGTTGTGTAGGTCTATGATTGTTGTGGAAACTACAAGTACCTAGTGGAACCAAGTTCATGTTATGTAGTCACTTTGGCCTTTTTTTTTGGTGCATAGAGCGAACAATTAATTTTGTTCAGTGATATAATCAAATGTAACACAAACATTGACTTACTTTTGGTGCATAGAAACATTGACTTTTGACAAAAACATTGTCTATGGTTGTAATGGATATCATGGATTATCGTTTGTGCGAGTTTATCATGGCAATTGTATATGATGATCATTTGTAATCTGGTAGTTGCAAAGTAGGTTGTGATATAAGTTTAAGTGTGGGCTTAAAGTGACATGTGGTATGTGATTATTTCTTGTGACTGGTTATGGTTTTTCCAACTTTGTAAAGCGGCCTCTAATTGGAGCAAGTTGTAGCAGGTTTATATGCATTATGGTTTGTGCCAATTTGTTATGGAAAGTGTATATGATGATCGTTTTGTAATCCGGCAGTTACAAAGCAGGTTGTGATATGAGTTTAAGTGTATATGTATAGGCTTAAAGTGACACGTGGTATGGGATTATTTCTTGTGACTAGTTGTGGCTTTTTCAACTTTGTAAAGTAGCTTATAATGGGAGCAAGTTGTGGCAGGCTTATATGCTGATATTTCTAAGTTTATTATGGTAGGTTTCTTTCAACTTTGTTGTGGCAGGTTTATATACTGATGATTCTTACATATTAAGTTACCTAGGTTGTGGAACTCTCTATGTGTCATCTTAGTCAAGTTTATATTCTTCACCCTTCTAAAGGACAATCAGAAGTTGAATTAACATCATTTGTTTACAACATTATATCCATCAATTAACACTTGTGTCATACAAAGCTACCTTGCTTGATCACTTAAAATTGTATACTAATCAATTGTCTTGCTTGATCACTTAAAATTCCATATTAATCAACAGGTTTTCATACGAACTGAGTCTCATACAAAGTGGACTCATTTCCATACAAAGTACAGTAGGACACTAATTAGGATCAATCACACAACACATTTTATCGACCTAATGTCGTTTACAAGTAAATCAAGCTTTTCCTTAATCAACTTCATCTCCTTCTCCACTACCATGATTTTATACTTCAAATTCAATGATGATAATCATCGACCCAAGCAAAATAATCACACTGATTTATTCCTTGCAAAAAAGCATACCAACTTTATTAGGCTTCATTCGGCAAAC
Organism: Zantedeschia hybrid cultivar; assembly: GCA_030544215.1. Lineage (NCBI taxonomy): Eukaryota > Viridiplantae > Streptophyta > Magnoliopsida > Alismatales > Araceae > Zantedeschia > Zantedeschia hybrid cultivar. Next base: position 54,684,916 of record JARZZO010000008.1, on the reverse strand, counting down.
AACTAATCTCCAAGATAATCAGACCCACACTCGAATTACATGTTCTTACCCCCCAATTGTCACATCTGAAAAATCTCCTCCCCAAGCTTCTTTCTTTAGAGGAAACACAACTCTCACATGGCCGTTGACAAAAGCACATGGGAGGCTTAGGTGTAGGTAGCTGGGATTGGTTGATATGGCTACTAGTAGAGACCTTACTCATTCTTAATCCCTTACTGCCTATAGAGTTGCACAGACTACCCTTTGGTCCCAAGCTACCTGAGGATGTTGTTGTTCACCATCAATGAGAATGCAGTCGGGGATTCTCATTGTTGCCCCCACTCAATTGCCGTTGCAGCTGTCGCCACCACCGTTGGAGCTCAACTCAATTGCTGTTGCAGCTGTCGCCACCACCGTTGGAGCTCAACTCAATTGCCGTTGCAGCTGCCGCCACCACCGTTGGAGTTCAACCTGATCGCCATTGCATCTATCGCCGCCACCGTTGGAGCTCAACCCTATTGCCATTGCGGTTGTTCCCACTGTCGCTGGACCATAATCCGATCTCCACTGAAGCTATCGCCGCCGCCGCTGGAGTTGTTGATGCCACTAGAGCTCTTCCAACAGTCGGCCAAGCACCTTTCTCCTCTAGGGTTTGATGGAGCACTCCCTTCAGTCTGTCCCGTCGGGCTATGGACCTTTTAAAAAGGGTTAATTAGATCGTTAGAAGAGACAATATAAGTGTAGTTTAGGTATATTACTAAATGATATAACTAATGATAAATAAGGAAGGAATATTCGGGGCATATGCGTACGACATATAACAACAACTAACTCAAGGGGCATTTTTTACATAGTTTTTTAAGAGGGTTATTAATAATACTAGGAAAAATTGAAGTGAAAAAATGTAACATTTTAATAGGTTTTTGGCGTAATTATCCCTTATGGATAATGACAATATCTTTTGCTTTTTATTAAGATAAGGATAAAAGTAATTATCTTTTATTCTATAATTTGATTATATTTTTGAAATATTATATTTATTCCCTAATATTATAATATGATGAATATTTTATGAGAATTCTTAGAGAATTGAGACAAATTTGTAGGGTGATGTAGACAACTCCCTTGCACTTACATAATTCTAACATTTTTTATCCACATATCTGATATCTCCACTGTGAGGCCTTTAATATATTGATATTTTTATATTTTAACCACTCTTAATCCAACTATTTACAAATAAGCCCTCGCAATCTACCATGAATTGGTGAAAGACCCTTAAATATTATAAATAAGCCTATGAGAGTTTTATAAATAAGCTCCTAAAGAGGGCTTATTTGAAAGAAAGTTGTGATTGTGGTGGCTTATTCATAAGCAGCTGGATTAGGAGAACTTATCTGTACTGTCAAAAGTTTATAGGGGATAAATGAGTAACTAGGACCCATATTATTGTAGTATGTTACATCTATAGCTTTTTTCATATGTATGTCTTTTTTCAATTTCTTATATGTACTTTATTTCGTTTATGGATATGACTTTAATGTGTTGTTGTATATTTATTCACTTAAAGAGGAGAGATAATCATAAATAATAATAATAATAATATGCTATGATCAGGAGGCATCCAATTGTGAGGACGATGATCCCAAGACTTACCAGGAGGCCATTGAGAGCCCTGACACATGCAAATGGCAAGAAGCTGTGAACTTTGAGACAGTCCATATACGCCAACCAAGTTTGGAACTTTGAGAACTTGCCCAAAGGTATTGTACCTATCCGATGCAAGTGTGTCTTTAAGAAAAAGATCGGTGCAGATGGACGAATCGATATTTATAAGGCAAGGTTGATGACAAAGAGATATCATCAAAAGCAAGGAACGACTATGACGAAATTTGGTCACTAGTTGCTATGATAAAGTCAATCAAAGTTCTTCTTGCCATTGTAACACACTATGATTATGAGATCTGACAAAGACTGCCTTCCTTAAAGCAAACCTTGAGGGAGAGGTATATATGATACAACCGGAGGATTTTACATCCAAGGAGTTTGCAAGTAAGGTGTGTAAACTTCAGAGATCTAACTATGGATTGAAGCAAACATCAAGGAACTAGAACATAAGATTTAATGAGCCTATCAAATCTTATAACTTCATTAAGAACGAAGATGAGCATCCTACGTATTGGGAATACGGATCTATAGGGATATATAAAAAAAGATGCTCAAGTTAACCCAATTCTTGTACATAGACACAATTGTCAAAAGATATGGCATGGAGAATTCTAAAAGAAGTCTCATACCAATGAGACATGAAATTTATCTCTTCAACCTAAGTCTCCTAAAGAGAGGGCATTGATAGACAGAGTATCTTATGCCTCTGCCAAAGGTTCCATCATATATGACATACTTTGTACTAGGCCTGATGTAGCCTATACTCTTAAGTCTTATGAGCAGATATCAGGCAAATCTAGATGAGTTTTCACTAGAAGGCTGTGAAATGTATCTTTAAGTACTTGAGACGGACTAAGGATTTTTTTCTAGTCTATGGAGGAGCTGACTTGAAACTACGAGGGTACACTAACTCGAGTTTCTAGTCTGATATGAATGATAGTAAGTCTACTTTTGATTTTATATTCACATTGAATGGAGGTGCAGTGAGGTAGAAGAGTTCTAAGTAAGAAACCATTGCTGATTCGATGATTGAGGCAGAATATATTGTTGTGGCAGAAGTGGCCAAGGAGGCAGTCTATATGAAGAAGTTCATCACTGACCTTGGCGTAGTTCCTTGTATCTCTGATTTTATCTGGTTGATGTGCGACAATAATGAGACAATTGCACAAGTAAAAGAGCCGTGGTCTCACCAAAGGTCAATACACATTCTAAGGCACTTTCACTTGATTAGAGAGCTCATTGTCAAAGGAGTTGTATCGATAGAAATGGTTCCATCAACCGACAACATAACAGACCCACTAACGAAGCCCTTGTCTCATATTGTCTTTAAGCGTCACCTGTATAATATATGGATACAACATAGGGTGATTGGCTTTAATCCAACTGGAGGATTCTTAGTTCTATGTATAGCCTATAAGACAATCAAACTTATTCTTGTTCATTTATTAATGGCAATAAATATTCATTATGTGTAAATCGTCTCCATTATGTTATTCATATTATAGTGAAGTCCATAAATGTATGCAATGATTGTCAGATTGTGATGAGATTACAATAATAAAATTGATGATCTATAAATGTACACTCTTAATTGTTCCTAGTCGATGAATATCTGATAAGGATATCGGATATTCGATTATACTAGTACAAATTGCTTTAGCTCATATGATGAGGGTGACTGCTCTTATAGTCACTTGTGTGGAGACACTATGTTGAATCTATAGGTGCTCATTAAGGAGAGAGTTCACTGAACTGATCTGACATGGATCGCTAGATGGTAAGTTACTTGATTGTCAACTAGCTTGATCCATCGTCTCCTTATATCTGAGACACCAAAGACACTTTGTCAGTGTACTTTTAGGTTTTGACCATGGCTTATGGATCAGTTTACTGAACTGATCCAACATAGATTGATAGGATGGAAAATTACTTGATTGTCAACCAATTTGATCCATCGTCACAGTAGCATGGATAGTCCTCATATTTGAGACACTAAAAACACTTTGTCAGTAGACTTTTGGGTTTTGACCATGGTTTATGGATCCCTATCTACGGGATTCTAATCAGTCGTGTGATCGAGCTCAACTGAAGACCTTAGAAGGTGATTATGTCTCAATAGGGAATCATTCGCTCTCAGTAAATAGAGAGAGAATACTCCTATTAAATGCATAGAGGTCCCTGGCCAGAGCAGACTCAATATCAGGAAATGGGTTTTCAGATACTTAATAAGGGCGCATTCATGCCGAGTGAGTTGACTGGATAGGGTTTGCAATTATTCATACCCTAGGTTAACTCGGGAACATTGTACGAATGAAAGATTAAATCCACACGGTAACTATGGACAAACTGGTTCTAAGATTGGGTTATGGAACCTCATCGCCTTCTGGGATCATACAGTGTTGCTTGGCACCCAATATGATCAGAGACCCAGATTATTACCGTGAAACGGTAATTCAGTTATGTAATCAATTGAATATTGGATATTACTAATTACAATAAGCTAATAAGGAGTTATTGGATTTATTGGATCAAAAACTGGACTGGCATTTGGGCCTAGAGGATTGCACGCACAAAGGTTCTCAGTTTGGGATAATTAAGTGGGTTTTATATTAACCTAGGATTTTTATGAAAAATCGCTTGACTTAATATAAAACACAGCAAAGAGGGGTGCCCTAAGCCAAGCTCCAGAGTAGCCCTAGCCACCCCCCTCCTCTCTCTCTATTGTGTTGTGCGCCTAGCACTGGGGCGCCCCCTTCTATCGCTGCTCTGCCACTCCCACCTTCGAATCTCGAAGAAGAATGCCCGCATGTTGTGGACACCAAACAGGGAGAAGGAAAGGTCAACGACTACGTCGAATTGAGTGAGGAGACCAAGACGATCTGGCAAAAGGAGGACCGCATGGATACCGCTAGAGGTCGGACATCTGCGTGGCTGGCGACATCGCTCGTTCGGAACAAGACGAATGCGGATTTGAATCCGTGCAAGGTGATAATCAAATCACCATCTTGTGTTTTTTGTCAAAACAGATTGGTGACAGTGAGATAGAAAAATATTAAATATCTATTTTCGTTGCATTCTTCATGCCCACTTGAACCTTACAAAAATGACTAATGGGGTCCGTGAGTCTACACGGTGTCTGTACCCTCAGTCACATGTGCATACAAGTAGAAAACACTACTGTCCCACTGCCAGTTTCCTCTACACCTCTACTCAGGCTATAAATGCGGGAGATCTGGAAACTGGCTCGAACCCACAACCGGGCCAACCTATGACCCATGTCCTCATTGGTCATAACGTGCACGTAGGCACTTGGTGTACTACTAGTGGATGTCATCACCCCAAGTCCAAACACGTGAAACATAGTGTAAAGTCCACCCCCATGAAAGATTCAAGTATACAAGTGACTAGGAATGTATCTAACAATTATACTGGAAAGTAGAATACATGATCTATATAAGAACAACTATATTATTAATTCACACAAATGATGTAAGTTTGAAGGCAATTCATATATTGTTCCGAATTGCGTCACCTGCATATGATGCCTTTTGAATTGTGTCTCTAATACTATACAGGTAAATCGATTTAATCCAAATAAATTGACTAGGCTGAATCGCGTATTCTACGTACGATGCCTTTCAGCTCAATCCGTTAAGTGCTAAATTGATTAACCATACATTTAAGGGGGGTTATCAAGTTGAAACACGTCATCTATCATAGATGCCTATCATAATTTGTCTCAGGTACGGATGACGGTATTCAGCCGCTCTGAATCGTGTCGTTTGTGTCAAACACCTTTCATAAATCATGTCAAGCACGGATGACGCCTTTCAGAGCCCGAACAGGGGTTTCACCAACATCCTCCCGGCACCCCTAAAACACCTAAAAAATGCAAAAAAAATGAGGAAGAAAGAACCCCCTAACACCCCCAAACATGCTAACCCAATACCAACAAGAAAAACACCAAAGAAACATGCTTCAAAGACATGAATCCTAGCATGATTTCTAGGGAGATCCTAGGCACTAGAGCATGATCATCATCTTACCTCAAACTTGAACTCCTTCAGACCCTACAAGGGTCGTTATCGCACCGCCACCTCGCCGCCCACATCGTCATCATCGTCATCGTCGCCACGTCCTCATCTCCTGTCGGGCAGTCGAGAGTGAGGGAGAGTAGTGGTGGAAGGAGGTGAGGTGGAGAGGGGGAGGAGAGGAAGGGGGAAGAAGAAGCTGGGATGGAACATAAGGAAGAAGAAGAAGAAGAAGAGGTTTAGTAAAAAGGAGATGAAGGAAGGAGGAAAAGAGAACAAGGGGAAGAAGAAAAAGAGAAAGGGGAGAGGAGAGAGGCACACCTATCTTGGCGTACATGTCACTTGGTCAGCAAGCACCACGAGGAGAAAAAGCGGCGTACTGTAATAAGCTGAATCGCGTCATGGTCAGAGGACACCATTTACAAATTGCGTCAAGCACCAATGACCTAAATTAGAGGGCCTGATAAGGTCCAGACACTCTGAATCGTGTCAGTGTAGGGTGATGCCTTTCACAAATCACATCACCTCAAAATGACGTGAAGTAGATCTGCATAGTAGGTCCCCAAAAGGCCCACTAAAATCCAACCAAAATCTGACAACTAGATTCAAATGTCTTGAAATATTACACAATCTCTCTCTCTCCAACACCCCAAACTGGGGCTGCGACATCGGAAGGGGAGACTCTCCTCTCTCTATAGGCCTTCTTTGAGGTCCTCTTGGCTGACATGAGCCGCCATAGGAAGATCCCAAAGTTGGACTAAAGCTGAACCTGTCAGTGCCCTATGGGGGCCCCTCGGGATCACTGGGGATAGCGCTGGCAACAACAATAATAATCACCACCACAACGATAATGACAACGATCACAACAACTCACTGCACCACTCCTCCTTGTCATCATCACCAACGTTGCCACCTGGCTCATGCATGTCATTGGAGACATAGTAAGAGAGGTGTATGTTAGGTTCTCGGGTTTCTCACGATCGCAAATGCAGCGGAAATTAAAATAAAAGATTTGCAATCCATTTTCGTTTAGAATAATCTAAAACCAATTAGAATGGGTAATCAAACATTACCACACGCGGATTTGGATCTACGTCTGAACGGCTTTGTCGGTGTAACACTGCTAGCCGCGTAGATGCCCGGCCTCTAGCGAACTCCACGCGATCCTCCTCACGGTGGATTTCCTCACGTTCCTCGTTCCTCGCAGCCTACGAGCGATTCACCGTTCGCCACAACGACTGCTGCAACGTGCGGTCAAATTTCCGTCGGACGGGAGTCGAAGAAGATGGCAATACAATCTCTAGAGAGGAGAGAGAGTAGAGGCACCAGAGAGAGAGAGGGAGAGAGGAGCCTGACCTGCTCATCCCGTTTGCTATCTTTTATATTAACTATGCAGTTTTTCATAAAAACCCTCGATTTAATATGAAACCTACTTTTAATCTATCGCCTTGAGAATCTTTTGCGTGTGACCCTCTAGGCCCAATTACCAGTCTGGTTAATGGCCCAATAAGCCCAGTGATTCCTTACTAACTCAATTAATCAATTAATAATTCATATTAATTAATTAATTGACCGAATTAATGTTGCACATTGAATTCGGTCGGGCCTCCGATCACGTTGGGTGCCAAGCAACATCGTGTGAACCCTGAAGCTATTGGGGTTAAGCAATCCACTTTTGAAACCTTCCCGTCGGTAGTTACCACGTGGATATAATCCTTCATTCGCACAATGCTCTCGAGTCAACTTAGGGTATGGTGTGCTATCAAACCCTAACCGGTCGACTCACTTGCATCTTATGCTGCCGTATAATATCGAAAAACTCCTTTCCCGATATTATCATCTGTCCTGGCCAGGGACTCTTGCGCATCCTTCCTAGAGCATTATCTCTCTTAGTACCGAGAGCAAATGATTCCTTATTGACACTTAATTTCCTTCGATGGTATTCCGATGTACTCAATCCTTGGCTGTTTAGAATCTCATGAATAGAGATCCGTAAACCAAAGTCAAAGCACAGAAGTCCACTGACAAGGTATCCTTGGTGTCTCAGGTCCGAAGATCATCCATGCAACTGCGACAACAGAATCAAGCTGGTTGACAGTGAGGTACTATATCGTCCAACGATTCAGTCGGATCAGTTTAGTGAACTCATTCTCTGATGAACACCTACATATTCGCCTTAGTGTCTCCACACAAGTGACTATGAGATCAGTCACCCTCATCGTATGAGCAGCAGTAATGTGTACTAGTCTAACCGGATATTCGATGTCTTTCTCAGGTATCCTCTGACTATGAACTATTAAGAATATGTGTGTTTAAGTGATCACTCTATTAGTTTGATCTCATCATAATCTGATCACTATCGTACATACTTCATTATGAGACGATAATAATATGAATTTACACATAATGAAATAATGCCATTTTTATTAATAAACGAACGAGATTTACATAGTCTTTACACATAATGAAACAATGCCATTTTTGTTAATAAACGAACGAGATTTACATAGTCAGATTGGTTTGTAGGCCACCTAAGACTAACAATTTTTCACTTGGACTAAATCCAATCACCTTTATGCACTAAACATATAGACTCTAGGTGTCGCTTAAACACAATTTGTGACAACGGCATAGTCAGTGGATCTGCTACATTATCAGTTGATGGAACTCTTTCCACCACTACATCTCATCTGGAAATGATTTCTCTGATTAGATGAAAGCGCCTCAGAATATACTTCGATTTCTGATGAGACCCTGCTCTTTCACTTGCGCAATTGCCCCATTGTTGTCGCACAACAGCGGAACAAGATCAGAGATGTTGGGAACTACGCCAAGGTCGGTGATAAACTTCTTCAACCATAGTGCTTCCTTGACAGTTTCAGCTGCAACGATGTACTCACCTTCAGTCGTTGAATCTGCAGTGGTTTCTTGCTTGGAACTCTTCCAGTACACTGCGCCTCCATTCAAAGTGAACGCAAATCCAGATGTAGACTTGCTATCATCTGGATCTGACTGGAAACTCAAGTCAGTGAAGCCTCGTAGTTTTAAGTCACCTCCTCCATAGACAAGAAACATATCCTTAGTTCTTCTCAAGTACTTAAGGATATATTTTACTGCCTTCTAGTGTTCTTCGTCCGGATGAGCTTGAAATCTGCTCGTAACACTTAGAGCATATGCCACATTAGGCCGTCTACATAGCATGTCATATGATCGCTCGAAATTATATGTCGTCAAGCATATCCGAACGTCAATCTTAAAATTCCAATTTCCACATATAATTATTTGAAAAGTAGCAAGTGGTGAGATTGGGTCGAATCCATAGGGAAATAAATTTTTAAAGTTAAAAACATTGAGTTTTTAGAGAAAAAATAAAGAAGAAAAAAGAGGGAGCGTGATGATTTGATAGATAACAATTGAAACTAACCGGACTTACTACGAACTCACAAAAGGAGAACCCCTAAATGAGCATAATCAGACCATCTACTAAATTAAGACTACCTCTAAAACACTAATTAAAAGTAGAATATAAAGTTTGAGTAGTGTCAACAGAATAAAAAATAAAAGTTGTAGAACAAAAAGAGGGACAAAAGATAAATTTTTTCAAAGGAGCTACTGTCATTTATTAACATAACTACATGAAATTTTACAGAGACATTGAAAATATAAAAATAGTATGACTTTTATAAGGAAATGTTTATAGAAAATATTCAAAATATAGTGTAACATATAGAGAAGTCGAAAACTAGAGATAGAGGAAATGGAAAGAGAAAACTATTGTTTGCAGCCGCCATAGCTCTTCGTGTGGATCCTTTACAGTCTTGGACTCCTTCCAATGGTCAGTTTCAGTGCCTCGAGTCCACCTCTTACCCCTGGCAGCCGCTGGTTTGAGAGAGAGAGAGAGAGAAGGCAGAAAAGAGAAGAAGAAGAAAAAACAAAGAGAGAGAGAGGAAGGAAAGAAGGAGATTCTTTTAAAAGGGGAGGGTATTTTCAAAAAGAGGAAAAGAGGGAAAAAAGAGGCGGCGGCTGCTATAAGGCTCCTTCTTGAGCAGAAATTAGGACAACTTTTAGAGAGTAGTCAAAGACCATTTTACCCATGCTCTATTAATTCTTCCAAAAAGATAGTTGCTTTTGCTGAGATTTGAACCTTAGACCTCTCATAAGTCTCCAAAAACTTAACCACTGCAACACATCATCTTCATATCTTGTTTACGTAAAAAATAAATGTAAATTTGAATATTATCATGAATAAAATTATATTTATACTGAAATAAATTTATTTATTATCTCGATTTTGCTGAGAAAACCGCAAATAAACTACACTCCGTTATTCACATGAAATGACGATGTTTTTTAACTCAGAATTTGACAAAATTGGTACCGTTGTAATCAGTGCAAAATTATATATCATTTCATACAGTTTTAAACATAAAATCATGAATATAGTGCATGCATTTGTTCTTTTAACGATCAAAACTATCAACTTATCACACTCACCAACTTACTCATTGCTAGTCCCTTAGCAATGTAAATAGAAGACAAATTGGGACAACAATGAACTATCATGCTTCATTTATAGTTACCTATCACAATCAATTAAATGGTAGCTGATCAGTTAAGCTAAAGTTCTCATTTCGCACTACACTTAAGTTCGCGACAGGTGATCGTGCATGTAAATTGGCATGCTTAGAACTCGTTTATTCCCTTTCTGTTATATCATCGTCTTTACTAACCCTCTAAATAAAACTACTTGGGGAAGAGAAGAGAAAAGGAATTTTTCGATCAGTCTGAGAGGATCGTTTTTCAGCTCCCGTCCCGACTCAGCACTTTTCACGACTTGGTCATATTTTTTAGTATTAGGGACTTTTTATTTAGCGCGGTTTTTTCATTTAGTTGCGCTTTTGCCTTTGAGAGTGCGTACTTTTTACTACTCTCCTTAATTTACCTGAGGGGAGGTGCATACTTATTGCCACCTGTCTTTCTTTAGCTCTTTTTGACACCTTATTTGACATTTAATGTTTACAAATGTCCCTTTTTAAATGACCGCCTCTTTAGAGTGCTAAGTGGGTCGGTCCCCTATTACGAATCCTAATGTTCTTTTCATTCAACCCAAAAGAAAAAAAATTAGAATAGGTAGTCCTATCCTTAAGGTTAATTCCATCAATTTTATACTTTCAAGATCTTTCACTCATTCTAAGTTGCCGTGTGTGTGTGAAAATCATTCCGGTTGTAGCTTCTTATGGAGTAGGATATTCTAAACTTTAACGGCTCTATCCAATTTGGTTAACATAAAATTGATTTGATTATGATTCACATAATGAAAGATGATTCCAGGCAACTTACGTGGGATGTTAAAAAGAAGTTTTTGAAAATTTTTGTCCATTTTTTTAGTAAAAAAAAATATATCAGTCTTCTTAAAAAGATTTTTCAAAAAATGCATATTGATTGCCTCCCCCAAACTTGAATGGCATTGTCCTCAATGGCATAAAAGAAATGAACAAAATGCTAGCCATAAGAAAACAGGGAAGGAGAGAAACTACCTGTGGCCATGAAGATATGATATTACCAAAGCCGACTACTACATAAAAACTAAAAGAAGAGGAAAAACTAAAGATGATCTAAAATGCTGGGTTGCCTCCTAACAAGCGTTAAGTTTAACGTCTTCAGCCAGACGAAAGTACAATTATTGTGGGTCACTCAGTGTCATGGATTTAGGTGGGCTATTATGAAGATTTTCAACAAACGGTTTCAACCGTTGCCCATTAATAGTGAATGTGTGTCCAATCTTTGAATTCATGATTTTAACAGCTCCATGGTCAAAAGCCTTAATGACCAGGAAAGGCCCATCCCACCTTGATTTAAGTTTTTCCGGAAATACTCGAAGCCTACAATTAAATAGCCAACTTTTTGATTTAGATGGAAGAATTTCGACACAATGTGTTTATCATGAAAGGCTTTGGTTTTGGCTTTATGAATCTTGGAATTCTCATAAGCTTCATTATGCAACTCCTATAGCTCACTCAGTTGTAAGGTTCTATGGGAACCGACTTGGGCTAGATCTAAATTGACTTGTTTGATAGCCCAATATGCCCTATGTTCCAATTCCACAGGAAGGTGGCAAGCATTTCCAAAATCAGGCGATAAAGAGACACGCCAATAGGAGTTTTATAGGCAGTCCGATAGGCCCACAAAGCATCATCCAATCTTTCAGACCAATCTTTCCTATCGGGCCTAACGAATTTTACAAAATGTTCTTGATTTCCCTATTAGATACGTCCACTTGGCCACTGGTTTGGGGATGATAAAGGGTAGCCAGCTTGTGATTAATCCCATATTTCTTAAGCACAGATCGAAATTGGGAATTCGTGAAATACGTGCCCCCATCACTTAAGATAGCTTTGGACCACCCGAACCAAGAGAAGATGTTTTTTTGGATGAATTTTATGACCACTTTATGATCATTGGTTCGGGCGGCTACTGCTTCAACCCATTTAGAAACATAATCTACCGCCACTATGGTATATTCATGTCCAAAAGAAGGTGGAAAAGGTCCTATAAAGTATATTCCCCAAACATCAAAGACTTCAACCATTAGAATTGGGTTGAGTGGCATCATATCTCTTTTTGCCATATTTCCTACAGCTTGACATCTGAGGCAAGTTCTGCTAAATTCATGAGCATCTTTAAAAAGTGTGGGCCAGTAAAACCACTTTGCAGGATCTTGGCTGTAGTTTTATTCCCTGAGAAATGGCTCCCACAAGAAAGATTGTGGCAGAAATTCAGCAAGCTCTGGTGTTCTTCCTCAAGAACACATCGCTATATGATTTGATCGGGACAGAATTTGAATAGTTCAGGATCTTCCCAGAAATAATACTTCTCCTGGGAGAAGAATCTGTCCTTCTCACTTTTGGTCCATCCTGCCGGAAGTTGATTGGCCACCTTGTAGTTGACAATATGAGCATACCAAGGTGCAACGGTGTGAGAAATGTCTAATAGATGTTCATCAGGGAATGAATCAGTCATTGGTTCACTCTCAAAAATCAAAATTCGAGATAGGTGGTCAGCTACCATGTTCTTAGAGCCCTTTTTATCTCGAATTTCTAAATCAAATTCTTGGAGCAATAATATCCATCTGATGAGTCTAGGCTTGGCATCCTTCTTGGTCAACGTATATTTCAATGTTGAGTGATCAGAATAAATTATGACTTTTGCCCCTAAAAGATAAGATCGGAATTTCTCTAGAGTAAAAACCACAACCAATAATTCATTTTCCGTGGTGGTATAATACTTTTGGGCATTCGCAAGGGTGCAACTTGCATAATAGATCACCACGGGACGTGTTGATCCGTTGTCCCAACACCGCACCAATAGCATAGTCAGAGGCATCGCACATGATCTCAAAAGGTAGTGACCAATCCGGAGATTGAAGAATAGGAACTTTGGTTAAAGCCTCTTTCAAAGAATTGAATGCCTTCAAGCATGGTTCATCTAACTGGAACGGGACATCTTTGGCTAGGAGAAGAGTCAAGGGTCGGGCAATCTGAGAGAAATTCTGAATGAACCGGAGATAGAAATCGGCATGGCTTAGAAATGAGCGAATTTGCCTTACCGAGGTGGGTGGAGGAAGATTGGAAATTGGAAATGAGATCAATCTTATCTTTATCTATCTCTATCCCCCTCTCAGATATGATGTGGCCTAGCACAATGCCCTCGCGAACCATAAAATGGCTCTTCTCCCAGCTAAGTATCGGATTTGTTTCTATACATCTCGCTAGCACCTGTTTCAGATTTTCTAAGCAATTTTCAAAAGAGTCCCCGAAAATCGAAAATTCATCCATGAAAATTTCAAGGAACTCTCCCACCATGTCAGAGAATTTAGCCATCATGCGCCGTTGAACTGTGGCTGGTGCGTTGTATAATCCAAATGACATTCTCCTAAAAGCAAATATACCATAAGGGCATGTAAAGGTGGTCTTTTCTTGATCTACCGGGTAAATAGCCACTTGATTATACCTGGAGTACCCATCTAAGAAGCAAAAGAACTTTTGGCCCGATAACTTTTCCAGAATCTGATCCATGAACGAGAGTGGAAAGTGGTCCTTCTTAGTCATGACATTATGTAAGGATTGAGGTTTCGGGTTCGGTTTTTGGTTCGGTTTCGGGCCGGATCCCCTGGGACGGACCTTGTAGGATCTGGAGAATTTCCTCTGAATGGCGTCGGAGGATCACGACGCCTTTCAAACGGCGTCTGGATTGGTGGACGCCATTTAGGCGAATTTCTGTTGTGCCACGTGGGTGCCACGTGGGCGGGTTTCGGGCCGCGAGAGTACGGCCCCTGTCTTGTCGTCTGAACGGCGTCCATGATGGACGACGCGATTCAGACTGCCACCCTGCGATGTCAGTGTACGGTGCCTGACATGTCAGCTGAACGGCGTCCATGGTGGTCGACGCGTTTCAGACAGCTGTCAGTACGGCACGTCTTGTCATCTGATAGGCGTCCGTCTTGCTCGACGCGTTTTAGGTAGTTTCTGATGACCCCCGCGAGCCCTCCTTTCTTTCCCTCATTTCTCTCCTCTCACTCTCTCTCCTCTCCCTCTCCGCCTCCTCCGACCCCCTCTCTTCCCCTTTCCCTTCCTCTTCTTCCTCTTCCACCACTCCAACGCCTCCCTACCTCTCACCTCTGCCACCACCACTTCCTTCGCGACGTTCCATTCTCCGGACAGCGGCCGACGTCCCGGCGGAGTGGCGACGTTCTCGGGGGTACCGGCGGCGGTCTGCGGCGCGGCGGTTGGGCGACACGGAGCCAGGAGGAGTTCAAGTATCCGGTAGGGGGACGAACCTTGTATGTGTTGCTCGTGCTTTCCTAGGCGTGGTTCGATGTGTTTTGGGCTAGATTGAGCATGTTTAGGGGGTGTTCTTGTGGGCCTGGTCGCGTTTGTGGATGTGGTTTTGTAGCATGTTGTGGTGAATCTACTTCTCTTCCTCCCCCTTTCCGTTTTGGGGCTTTTTCGGGGTATTTTGGGTTAAGGGAGAAACCCTCGGTTCGAACCAGAGAACCAGGTTTCTGGCGCTAAACGGCGTCGTGCCTTGTCGACGCCTTTTAGAAGGACGTCGGGACAGTACGACGCGTTTTAGGGCAGAAACCTCCCCTGTTCGATGTTTGTCAGGCTAGGGGGTTCTGGCGCTAAATGACGTCATGGGTGGTCGACGCCTTTTAGAAGGACGTCGAGCCACCATGACGCCATTTAGGCAGGAAATTACCCCGATTGAGGGTCCGCCAGTTCGGGATTCTGGGACTAAAAGACGTCATGGCCAGGCGACGCGGTTTGAATGGCGTCGGGCGACCATGACGCCTTTTAAGGCAGAAATCCCCTGGGTAATGTTTTCCCGAAATTCTGGATTTATCTGCTGAATGGCGTCGAAGGATGTCGACGCGTTTTAAAAGGCGACCGCTGGTGTCGACGCCTTTTAGGCCAGATTTCCGTGGCCTCTGTTTTATGAACCAGTTTAGGGAGCTTGAATGGCGTCGGCCTTGGGCTACGCGATTCAAGACAGAACAACACTAATTCATGCCAGTAAAATGTATTCATACTGCTAGATAGTTGGTTAGTGCATGCTTTAGTATACATGGATTCTTCGTGACCAGATGGCACTGCATTGTGTGTAGTGCGATCGCGGGCTTTTCACGTGACCGGATCGTACCGTGCTGGGTTTTGGTGTTTTGAGTTACTGTGGACCTGGAGTGACATTGTAGCACTTTATCACCCTGTGCTGGTGGGGGCGTGAGCACAGCGCCGGTGGGGGCATGGGCGGGGTGACGCCTAATGAGAGAGGGTCACCTGGTGAACCCCGGGGTCAGCTAGTACCGGTGTCGGAGTGGTACATTCGGAGAGTCACTCGTGCTGAGGGAAGGAGTAACCACCTGAGCCTGTTTGGCCGGAGTAGCTAGCGTGCTATCCGAGGGGTTACTGTTTGGTCTCAGCGGGTCGGTGTTTCCTACTTGTGCTTGTGTGGACGGTGTTTTTCCCACTTACGGCTGTGTGGTTGGTGTTTCCCACTTGTGGAGGAGTGGTTGACGTGTTTTGCCGAGACGGGAGTGGTAGGCTCCCTGATAGTATGACTTTAGAATTATGCATGTTACATTCCGAAGGCACTTGGTTCATATCGAGGTTTTAGGAGTAGTGCGTTACAGCTTTACTTGCCCTATTACCTGTATCTTTGTTACTGCACTTGTGGGTGTGTGTGTGGGAGGCAGGGGATCGGATGATCCCTACTGAGCCCAATTTTGGTGTGGCTCACTCCCTGCGTTTTCAGGTGTAGACCTTGTGGCGTGTGGCGGTGCGTGGCGTTCTCCTTGGTGTGCGGACCAGCAGCTATCTCAGTTCCCGGGGTATGCCCCGATGTTGTTGTACTTTATTTCTGCCTGTACTTAATTAAATTGTTGGACATGTAATTATTGTTGGACTGTGTACGGACATTGTTACTTTACTTCCTGCGCACTGTACCCCTTGTAGTCCGTATGAATGTTATATTTAATCTTGTTTAACGCTTACTCCTCCAGATGTGCGAATAAGATCCTGGTATGAACTTACAGTTAATGGGCCGACATCCATTTAGTGACCGGGTCTCCGGTCATAGGATGGCGGGTCGTTACACATTAAGCTTTTTGTAATCAATGCACACTCTCCATCCCGTGGTGAGCCTAGTGGGTACCTCTTTCCTATGATCATTCTTGATAACCGTCAATACGGACTTCTTGGGTACCACTTGGGTTGGGCTGACCCATTTGATGTCCGATATGGGGTAAATGATACCCGCATCAGGCCATTTCACAACTTCTTTCTTAACCACCTCTTTCATATTTAGATTAAGCCGCCTTTGCATTTCCCGACTCGGCTTCGAATTATCTTCCAAATAGATGTGATGCGTGGAAATGGACGGGCTAATTCCATTTAAGTCTGCCACCGACAACCCAATGGCACTTTTATGGGCTTTAATAATTTTGACGAGTTGGGCTTCCTGCGGCGAGGTGAGATTTGCCGCGATGATAACCGAAAGAGTGTGATCAGGGCCTAAGAAGGCATACTTGAGAGACTCAGGTAATGGTTTGAGTTCAAGTGCAGGAAGGTCCTCTAAAGATGGTAGAGCGGGCTCAGATTGTAAGGCTGATAAAGGTTCCATCTTGGGCCATGGTGTTAATGGGTTGGGAGAATCTTTTAGGGTATTGGCTTCCTCCAAAAGGTCATGAGTAAGCACCGAATTCTCTTCATCCAAATTATCCAAGATATCAATGGTGTGGCACTCTTCTTCGTGATTCGAATATTGGGATACTTTGAAGACATTAATCTTGACCTTTTGCCCCCTAAAGGATATATCCATCATGCCAATTTTACAATTAATATTAGCTTTGGCGGTGGCTAAGAATAGACGTCCTAGGATAATCGGGGTGTGAATGAGTTCCTTAGGTGAGGCCATCTCCAGAATGAGAAAATCCACGGGGAAGTAGCAATCATGGACTTTTACAATAACATCCTCAATGAGTCCCCGTGGAATTTTCACAGATCTATCTGTCAACTGCAAGACGATGAATGTGGGCTTCAGTTCCCCAACATCAAATTGTTCATAAATAGTGGTTGGCAGTAGGTTTACACTAGCACCTAAATTCAATAGTGCTCTAT
Source organism: Zantedeschia hybrid cultivar (assembly GCA_030544215.1). NCBI lineage: Eukaryota > Viridiplantae > Streptophyta > Magnoliopsida > Alismatales > Araceae > Zantedeschia > Zantedeschia hybrid cultivar. The sequence goes on along the minus strand of JARZZO010000008.1, from coordinate 54,667,563 downwards.
TAAATGCGACTCCACCTATGTCACATGAGATCAAAGGTGTCCTTCAGCTTCATAGGTAGATGGTTCATCAAAATTGCACCTACATCTTCCGAGAGTCTAACCTTTTCGGGAGACAATCTAGATTCCCTTCTCGGTGTGCACAATTCCTTAAGAAACTTGGCATAAGTTGGCACATGTTTGATAGCATCAAGGAGTGGAATATTGATCTGAACTTGTTTGAATAGTTCCATCAACTCCTCATTTTGGGTCAGTTTCTTGCTTGTATTGGGCTTGGCTAGTAAAGTGTTTGGAAAAATCACCCTTGGTTGATATGAACTTGGACCTTCATCTAACTTTCCTTTTCCTTTCAGATCCTCCCCACACTTTTCCATATTGGGCTCAGCCTCACTCTCACTTTCGACCTCCTGAGGTCCATTGGTGGAACTTTCTGCCACCTCCCTATCCTTTTATGGGTTCTCCAAACTTTTCCCACTCCTAAGGGCTAAAATAGCTTTAACATTCTCGAATTGCGGCCCTTTAGGTTGTGATAATGCGCCAAGTTGAGTTAAAAGGCCCGATTGAGGCGAAAAACCCAAAGGCTGATTCCTCGGATTGGCACTAGGTTGACTAGGAAGTTGGCCCATTTCCCTCCTCATAGTTGCCTCAACTAATTGCCCCATTTGACTCTCCAACTTAGAAATAGATTGTTGTTAGGTCAAAATAAGTTGTTGGAGCTGTGTGAATTTGTCATCAAAGTTGGGTTGAGGAGGTTGTTGGTAAGTGGGTGGAGGAGGATATTGGGTTGATTGCCCTGATTGGAAGGATTGATAGTGGGCCGGTTGAGAGAATTGGGCCTACGGTCTCCTAGCAAACGAATTCCCGTAGAAGTTGGGCTGATGTTGAAAGGAATTCTGTGGCTTTTGGATTTGATGTATGGGAGGATTGAACATTTATAACGGATCTTGTTGATTCTTACAAGCGAAATTAGGATGGTTTCTCTAGCTTGGGATATAAGTGTTAGCAAATGGATCATTACCGGGCCTGGAGAAACCTTAGGTAGCCTGAACTTGTTCTTGAATGAACAGTAGGAGTTGGGCCGCAGTTGGGCATTCAGTCACTTGATGGCCCGGACTTGTGCACAAGGCACAAATGTCATGAGGGGTGGAAGATAAGCCCTCATATGGACTAGATGGTGTTGGGTAGGTAGATTCTTGTTTGTTTAATGCCAAGAGTTGATCCAACTTTTGGGCCAAACTGTCTACCTTATCCAATTTCTGATTGATCAAGTTGATGTCCATTCGGGATTCGGGTTCTCCACAAGTCTTAAGTTCATATATCCCGACCCGTTTGGATGGCCCAACAACCCTCTCATAAGATGAAAGAGAGACATGATTGATGGAATTATCACTAATCATTTCAAATAAATCATAGGCCTCGTCTTCACTCTTCATTATAAATGCCCCTCCACAAGAGGCATCCACCATTTGTCTGAATTGTTCCGACAACCCTTCATAGAATGCTTGGACAATTTGCCATTTTGATAGCCCATGATGAGGGCATTTCCGAAGCAATTCTTTTAATCTCTCCCAAGATTCGTGAATTAATTCTCCGAAAGTTTAGGTAAAACCCGTGATGGCCCTTCTAATGGTGTTGGTTCGTCCTATGTGATAGAACTTTTTAAGAAATTCTTTTTGCATTTCTTCACATGTCCTAATGGGCCTTCCTATAGTCCCCAGCCAATATTTAGCTTTATCTTTCAATGAAAAGGGAAATATAGTCAACTTAAGGGCATCATTAGTGAAATTCTGGATTTTCATCGTGGAACATATCTCTAAAAATTCATCCAGATGCTTATAAGGATCTTCATTAGTATTCACATAAAAAGATGGGAGCATCTGAATGGTACTTGATTTAATCGCATATTGATTGGCCGGATTTTGAGGATGGTGAATGCAAGACGAAGGTTGATATTGATTTAGAATGAAATAGTCCTTCATTTGCTTCGGGGGATCATGATTCTCAGCCATTTGATTTTGAGGTGGGTTTCTTTGATAAATAATTCTCTCGATTTCAGCAATTGGTCTTAGAAAGTTAGGGATTTGAGATCTCCTACCTTGCATACACTAGGACAAAAAGAGAGAAGAAGGAATTGAATTTTATTTTTCTTTCACTTTTTTTTTATGCAAAAAAAAATAGCAAATAATATTAACCTAATGACCTAAGGTTGACCTAGACTTCTATGTGAATTTTCTCACAAGGTGAATGGGGTCCACCTCAAGTTACAACCACAATCAGTCAACGACCAAGTAAGAGGTGGGATAGTGGGAGGCTCCCCTTACTTTCGTAGGGACCTAATTAAAGAATCACTTTCCCACTTAGGTGTTTGCCTTTTTAACTTATAGTCTAGACACCGTTGCCAAAAATAGAGGCAACCCGAAATTTAAACCGCTCACAGTGTGAACCTTAGAGTCCCTTTCAACTTGCTTTTATTGGATTTAGGAAATGACAATGCAAGGAAAGTGATTTGTGGGCTAAGGAAGCGTGATGAAATCCCTACCTTATGTAGTTAAAGGTATTGTCCTTAAAAGTCTTTTTGAATGCAATGCAATGCAATAGTCAAATCAAAGCAAGGGATTTTGATGCAATCATGAATAACTTGCTATAATTGAACCACGTACCTTTCCCCTGCAGTCTTTAACAAGAAATGAAAATTGCTATGAAAGGAAACTAATTCATGCATTCCTAAAATGATGAATGCCTAGTATGGATGATTTCTAATCTTGGAATGACGATTTTAAAATTTGAAATTGAAACTTTCTCTTTTTTTTTATTAATGGAAACCTATCTAAATTAGAAACTACGGAAAAGGAAACTAACTATGAAAAAGAAATAAAGAAAAATGGCAAAGGAAGAGTTGGAACACAGTAACCAATAGTTTCGCTTTCCCCTTCTTTTTTTTTTTCAATGCACCTACAAAAATAAGAAAAAGAAGGTGAGATAAAGAATAATTACATTAAATCCAAAATAATGAAAATTAAAAACATAACTCTCCAGCAACGGCGCCAAAAATTGATCGCTCAAAATTATGTGTCGTTATGCATATTCGAACGTCAATCTTAAAATTCCAAATTCTACATATAATTATTTGAAAAATAGCAAGTGGTGAGATTGGGTCGAATCCAGAGGAAAATATATTTTTAAACTTGAAAACTTTGAGTTTTTAGAGGGAAAATAAAGAAGAAAGAAGAGGGAGCATGATGATTTGATAGATAACAATTGAAACTAACCGGACTTACTACGAACTCACAAAAGGAGCACCCCTAAACGAGCATAATCAGACCATCTACTGAACTAAGACTACCTCTAAAACACTAATTAAAAGTAGAATATAAAGTTTGAGTAGTGTCAACAGAAGAAAAAATAAAAGTTGTAAAACAAAAAGTGGGAGAAAAGATAACTGTAGACACGCTAATTTTGACATCATTTTGAGTAAATTTCATGTCATATAATAATGCCTCATAATGGTCTAATATTTAATCATTGGTTAATTTTTATTAATCCCTTTCAAATAGTGTCAGGTCAAACAGACATGATTTAAGTTAATTAATTAAATTGATTTTAACTCAGATTTTAGTTAAAATATAAAGAAGCCTAAAAGACGTCGACTTCTGTAGACGCCATTTAGAGTTTATTCTTATTTTAATCAATTGATTAATTAACTAAAATACGTCTGCATGGCACGACGCTATTTAGGTTTCCTAAGTTCTTTCTACTTCTCTTCCGGATGTTTATCCTTATCTTAATTAGTCTAAAAGGCGTCAAGGGGCGACGCGGTTTAGCTAATTACAGATAAAGTTCCGGATGTTTATCTTTATCTTAATCAATCTGAAAGACGTCTTTCAGTGGCGACGCATTTTTAGATGATTACAGATAAAGATGAATTAATCTGTATTTATCTGTTAGTTAAGCTAGATAAATCTCAAGATTTCTTCATGTAAATCCGCGGATGCAAAGAAGTCTATAAATACCTTGCCTCTTGAATGAGTGACAGAGAGAGTGATGTTGAGTAATTATTTTGGTGGCGATTGGAGCAAAGAAGCTTGAAGACAACCGAACGCCGAAGTGCTGTTGCTTCCAAGAATCTTCATCCGTCCAAGATCCATTGAAGACCAAGGCTTCCAGGGGCCATCCAGCTTAGCTTTCAATTTATTTTTGCATATTTCTCACATCTTCATCTCCATTAGTCTTACATTCTTCATCACATCACTCCATGCAACACACACAACACTAACATCATTTTCAAAACCTATTTGTTAAAGGGGTTTAAAAGACCATCCCAACAAGTGAGTTTACCTATTTAGTTGCATGTTTAAAATCTCTTCTAGAATGGATACTACTTTTTCCTAAGTTCTCATCATTATTACTCATTTCTTTCTATTTCTTGTAAGGTACAGAGGAGAATCAAGGGGCGGGAATCAATAGCGAACAACAAGGAATTTGGACGATCCTCAAAACTCAATAGCAGCCAAAGTAAGAACAAAGACAAGAAATGGCTCTCTTTCTTCGGCTGGTTGAAGGAGGGGAACCAAGAACTTAACATTTCCCACATCCAAACAGGTAGGCGATCAAATCTTCTTTTGGAACTTTTTAGTCAAAAGTTTCTGGCGATCACATCACTTAGTTTCATTTTAATAGGTTTATTTTGCACTTAAACAATATAGTTTTTCATGATAATCACACATCCAGTTTAAGCACTCACAGCTTTTGTGGCGATCACAGTGGGACTTGGTCTCGCCATCTTTTAATTCTTTGTTCTTGCTGTTATCAATCGGGCACCCACGGTACACCACCTGTGTCTCTTGACACGCCCTTACCAATTGGTGAGTTTTTAGCTTAGTTGATTTCCTACGTGCACCACGTGCACACCCCTGTGGCAAGATCTTGCCCTTCCCGTTGATTAGTTGAAAAGTTGTTTTTGTGATAAAGATTGTGTAATTGATTGGCATTCTAGTTGTTTATTTGATAAATCATCCTGTTAAAATTTAAAACAAATTTTTTTTTGCATGAGCTGATTATTTATCGTTTTTATCCTATTTTGAGGAGGAATCGATCCAGAAATTCCTCCTGGAAAACTACATCTGCGACTTGAAAAGCGTCCAAGAGAAGCTATGCGTTTCAAACTGCGTCGCCCAACCCAGACGCCTTTCAGTCTCATTTTTCTGTTGTCTGCTACCTAAGCTTCTGCGAAAAAATATGGTTATGTTTGAATAGCGTCGACTAACGGCGACGCGATTCAGGTAGTTTCTTGTTTCTTCTTCAGTTCTCAGATTTTGTGATCTATGTGCTATTACCCATTATGTATTAAGCATTAGAGGCCATCCAGGCTACAGGTCATACGCATTGAGGCTAACACCCTCCTCTTCTTAGGAACACTCTTCTTGACGTCTTCAACTCTCTCTGATTGGGTTGGTCCCTCGATCAGACTAGAGTAGTTGGCGTTAAAGACCTCCGTAAGTCCCCAAAATCAAGGTATTCCTCCTTGATCATCGGGCTGGTTGTACCAATTGAAGTCCCGGTTAGATTTCCATAACGTTGTGAGAGAAAACCATAGAATATAACGGTGGACATTGAACTGAAACTAGGATCCTATCTCTTGAGCGAATTTGTGATTTAATTAAATCCAAATAACCTAATAAGGAATCCTAAAATCACGTTAAACATCCACTTGTTTGTTCAATCTCTGTACAACTTGTTTGCCAATCTCTGAAGAAAAATCTAACATCATACTGCTTCGATCAAGCAGGGACTTGAGCATGGCTCCAGATGCCATTGTCAACTACGAGGGAGATGCTAATGCCCCTCGCGATTCTGATTACCATTTCGAGAATGGGAGAGATGTTGATGCCTCCCGTAATTCTATTCCTTTTCCAGTTTGGTATGAGGGGAATGTCCCAACCCCTCTTTATCATCCTCATGAGCAATATTATGATCCTCCCCCGCATGTGCATGCGGTTCCTAACCCTATCTCCGAGGGAGACATGAACCAGAATGATCCCTCATCTTCGGATCCCTCGGATCTTGTAAATGCTCTGGGAGTTCTCGCCTCCCGTCTAGACCCTCAACAGTTCGAGGCGATCCAGTCCATTCTTAAGGGGAAGACGCCCGTGTAGTCTGCCGAGCCGAACCCTGTGGCTCCCCCTGCCATCCCTCAACAACCTCCTCATCATCTTCCCTTCATTCATTAGGCCATGGAAGGCCTCCATGTCTCAACTTCTCGGCCAGCTGGGCCGCAACTTTCCTCTTCTAGGCAACCGGCCAGACCACTGACGCCTGCTTATCAAAATGCCCTCGAGCATGGCGGAAGCTCTGCTGGGCCTCCTCTTTATTGTCCTCCTTGTCCTACGTACTCCAGGCAACATGCCTATCAAGTACCTCCACCTCCCCCTCCTTCCCAGGCTGATCCGACCACGCAAGCATTGCTGGCAAAGATGGAGCGCATGGATGAACAATTCAACAACCTCCAGAAGATGATGGGGGTCAAAGCTGCACCAGAGATCAATTTACCAAGTCTGCGAGTGTTCCACCTGCCACCCTCTGAAATGCCAGTATACCGAAAATATAACGGTACTGGTAACCCCTTCACCCACTTGAAGGAGTTTATGTACGAGTCATCCTTCTAGCAAAACAACAAGAGGTCGTTGGCCTTTTTGTTCAGGAGATCTTTAGAGGGACCAGCCCTCGAGTGGTTCTTTTTCTTGGAACCCTCCGAAGTAGAGGACTATGGTATCGTCTCTCGAAAATTCATTCAACGATACTAGGACAGAGTTGCCCCCTCCCTGTCCATTACTGACCTAATAGCAGAGAAGATGAAGCCCGATGAGGAGTTCGTCAGTTTTGCCGACAGATGGAGGGGCTTGGCCGAGAAAGTAAAAGATCACTTGTCTGAGTCAGAGCAAGTAAAGATGCTCATTTCCAACGCTACGCCTCAGTTCAAATTAGTCCTCTCCCTGAACAATCTGACCAGCATGGCAGAGCTCTATGAAAGAGCGTGGTACTGTCAGAATGCCTTCAAGGATGCTACATTCTCTAGCGTCTTTGATCCTCACAGACCTAGCAGGCCTCCACCTCGGAAACCTGTAGTGCCAAATTCCCCCAGCATAGGTCCGACTACCGAAGGCACACTCTCTCATGAGCAAGTTAGCAGTATGAACAACAACTCGCCCCAGTTTGTGAGGAGTCAGCAGCAATAGTACCAGCTGCCACAGCAGTCGAACTAGCAGGGGTACAGGCAGTAGCCAAACCCCCAGTATCAGCAGTCCCAGTTTCAGCGGCCTCAGCAGTCGAATCAGCAACAGCAACAGCCACAGTAGCCGCCGCAACGACAGTTACAATACCAGCCTCCGCCACAGCAGCATCAGCAACAGCAGCAGTACCAGCCGCGCGCACCGCCGGCATATCATAATGTCCCTCCCCCTACTGACTACAACCAGCAGAGAAGACCTCCAGGCCCGAAGAGGGCAGAATACCCAGTCCTCCCAGAGTCTTTGGCAGACATTTTCAGTGCTTTAATGGCAACCAATGCCTTGGTCCTTCCAAGAGAAAAGGCAATCTGGCCTCAAAACACCGATACCTCCAGGTATTGCTATTTCCATAGACAACCTAGACATACTATTAACACCTGCTTCCAATTTAGAGATTACATTCATGATCTCAACGAGCAGGGCGGCATTGACTGGGAGGAGATGAAAAAGTACATATCTGCCTTAAAGGCAAGAAGACCACCACAGCAGCAGCAGCAGCAGCAGCAGCAAGTGAGAGTACCGGCACAAGCAGCAGCACCACCGAACATGGGCATAGTGCAGAACCCGCTTCCGGAGCACCAAAATCAGAACCAAGTTGCCCCTATCCTAACAAATAGCCAGTCTGAGGCTAATCGCAGGCAACAGTGGAGGATAGAGGACTCTTCCTCTATTTATTCAACAGGTCACATTCCGAGTACCGCAGAACAACCACCACGCCGCACCATCCATATACCCAGACCACAGCCCATTACCATTACCCCTATACCAACACCCGCATATCACTCACCCGCACCCACTAACCCATTACCACCACCCACTTTCCTCAAACCCATTACACCCCACGCCACTACGCCCCCACTAAATACCCCCCCGCAAACCAACTATGCACCCCTCTTACCATCCAGACCCCTACTCCGCGTACCATTCCCTACTTCACCCGCTACCACTACTGCTTATCCAAATACCATCAAACCTTCTAAACCGCTATTACGCATGCCGTTCCCCACTTCATCCATGCCAACCACTTACCCTTCCACCATCCAACCATCTAGGCCTTTAATCCGCACCACGCCACCACCTACTAACCCCACGCCATCGCCCACATACCGACACTCCACCCCATCCGCACCATCCAACCCTGCGATACTCAAAGTATCACCCGGACCTTCCACGGCTGAGAAACATGCGCTCCGAAGTGGAAGGATTTTCAACAAAGTATTTCCTCAGTCAACGGTTAGAGACGGCCCATCACAGCCGCCGGAGGAAGCACACAATGAAGAAAGTGCACCAGGCACTCAATATGACCTGCTAAAGCACCTTGACCGGACACCGGCACGGATCTCCGTGCTTGAACTGATTAAAAGATCGAAGATTCACCAAGAAGCTCTGATGGAATATTTGCAGAAGGTGATGGTCAACGAGGACGTCCCGGTGGAGAAGATTGCAGCACTGTTAGTTCCTCAAGGGGATCAGCCCTCTATTTCATTTCATACATCGGAACTAGCACCGCCGGTAGCTAGAAGCATGGCTCTGAGCATCACGGTCAATATCTGCAAGAAGGCCGTGGATGCATGTCTGGTAGACACAGGGGCTTCGATCAATGTTCTACCTCCGAAGACCTTGGAATTGTGCGGTGTGCCCAAGGAAAAATGGTTGCCTAGCCCCATCTCCGTTACAGCATATGATAATTCTACCCGTTCCCCTCTGGGAATGGTCTATTTGAAGGTGGAGCTAGGCCCTGTAAGTCATGCAGAGGTCGAATTTCACATTCTTGAAATCGACTTTTCTTTGAATGCCATTTTGGGTCGTCTTTACATAAAAACTCTTGAGGCGATTCCCTCCACGAACCATCAATGCCTCAAATTCCCCTTCAAAGGACGAATCGTTAAGGTTACGAGCATGCCGGTCCTTGTTGCTGCTCATTATTTGAATGTCAAACCCATTTCTTCACCTGGCCGACAACCTTTTCTGTCGGTATTACAAGTTTACCATCCAGTGGCTGATCCTTTGAAAACTGCCACTATTACTCCTTATCTATTAAATGCCATAAAGAGGGGGAAGTGCATGAGTACCCCTGGATGGAGGATAATGATGAAGAACAGTTATCAGCCTAGAAGAGGCCTGGGCACACAGTTACAAGGCAGGACCACTCCCGTCAAAGACCACCGAGGAATACCTGGAAACGGCCTGGGCTATAGGCCGAGAAAAATGAAGTAGGACATTATTCAGCAGGCAGAGAATGAAGGCGGCCAGAAAGTCTGGGAGACGATGTCTACACCACACAAGGAAGGTCGGGACCCCCTAACATGGACTCTATACACTCATTTTGTAAAGGGGCCCGTAATAAGCCATGACGACACGGTGGTTATTACTTCGTGTTTTGACCTCCATGATATATATGGGAGAGACTTGGCTAGACACTGCTCAGAATTGCTCACGTACCAGTCCTTGGAGGCTCTGCGGCCTATGAAGAGGAGAAAATTCCAAGATCCTGAATGTCAATGGTACAGGTGGTTCGATTTAAGAGACCTCTATATCCCATTGAACAGGTTGTTTCTCGATTTTGCAGAACCCAAGTGGCCGCCACAGATCGATGAGCTGATTGAAGGTCCTGGTGCTATTTTCGACAAAAGGATACTGCTGTCAGAAGAGACTGATGAAGGGGAGCCAGATGACCCCTACGAAGCTGGCTATACCACAGATCTGCTCTGGAGGGGGACTTATCCTTCTCATGTTTTCATGCTTCACACCTTATTTCGCACTTTGCTCTTGACCTCGACTTGGTCATGGGTCATTATTGAAGACATTCCACGGGCACCGCCCGTCATGATAACTCTATCCCCTCAGGACCTCATCCCACCACCTCCTCTCAATCTAGAGAGGATGTATGATTTAATCTGGGACATACTGTTGTATGATCCCCCTAATCCTTTGGCCTTGGTGCCACTTCCCTCATCTCATTCTCCTTCTATTCATCTTCATTCCTATTTTATACTTAACTCTTCTATTGCCCAAAAAAAAACGCCAATTTGGCAACAAATTCTTCCCAGATCCTCATTGAGGAAACCTCTTACTTGTCCGATCATACCCCATCGCGCGGGTCTTTCGGTCAAGATTCTCTTCTAAATCTACTCTGCCCCTCCCCTCGGGAGGATTCTCCTGCATTTCCATCTGTATCCCATGATTTTCGTTCTACTTCACCTGCATTAGGCCAGAATAGGGAGTCTAGTGAAGTTAAGGAGTCTAACTCTAGGCAGGTTAGTCAAGTTAGGAAGTCTAAGGGTAGACGAATTCCAGATAGATACCTCCAGGACTTAGCTAATAGATGTCTTTCTTGCTCTATGATCCCTCAGTTATTGGAAAATCCCATTCAGATGCTAGAAGATTGTATAGATGGTGAGTTAGTCAATGATGGATATGGGGTGTATGAGTTGATACATGAAAAAGACCTCATTGTTGAAGATGAAGAAGATGACGAGGACGCAGCCGAGGCATATGCCAGTAGAGTGAAGAGAATCGATGAACCCTCAGCTGCCGTAGAAGAGCCCACCAGAGAATTCAATTTAGGGACTGAAGACGAACCTAAGGTTGTCTTCGTCAGCAAGAATCTTTTTGTAGAAGATGAGAAAGCAATGGTACAAGTTCTTAAAGACTATAAGGACACTTTTTCCTGGAGTTATGAAGATATGCTGGGGTTAGACTCGTCATTAGTGGAACACAGATTGACATTAAAGGATGGAGCTAGCCCGGTCAAGCAGAAGTTAAGGCGATTCCACCCACAAATGGCTTTAAAGATGAAGGAAGAGGTCGACAAGCTACATAAAGCCAAATTTATTAGAGTTGTCCTCTATCCACAATGGGTGGCCAACATAGTCCCGGTTATGAAGAAGGACGGGAAGGTCAGGATTTGCATTGACTTCCGAGATTTAAACCGGGCGTGTCCTAAAGATGATTTTCCATTGCCTTATATTGACGTACTCCTTGATAACACTGCTAGCTATGAGACTTTATCATTTATGGATGGGTTTTCGGGATACAATCAGATCAAATTGGCAGAAGAAGATCAGGAGAAGACATCATTCACTACACCTTGGGGAACATACTGTTATGTCGTCATGCCATTTTGATTAAAAAATGCTGGAGCCACTTATCAGAGGGCTATGATGGCAATATTTCACGACATGATGCATATTGATTTAGAAGTGTATGTAGATGACTTGTTGGTTAAATCTAAGACGAAGGTTGTGCATGCCAAAGTTTTCGCAAGAGTGTTAGAGAGATCAAGGGAATATTAGTTAAAGATGAACCCCAAGAAATGTGTATTCGGGGTGTCTTCAGGGAAATTACTTAGATTCATTGTCAGCAAACGGGGAATTTAGATCGATCCCAACAAGGCGAAGGTTATCAGGGAGATGCCACCTCTAAAAAACTTGAAAGAATTAAGAGGATTAATCGGGAATTTGCAATTTATTCGTCGTTTTGTCTCTCAGCACTCACAAAGGTGTAAGCCATTCTACGAGCTTACCAAGCCGGAAGTCAAATTCGATTGGGACGATAAGTGTCAGGAGGCATTCGATGGATTAAAGAATTATTTGGCAAGTCCTCCTGTTCTGAGACCACCGTCTCTAGGCAAACCATTGGTACTTTACATTTATGTCCTGGATGATGCTGTGGGGGTTGTCCTAGCACAAGAGGATGAAGAAGGAAAGGAGAGGGCGGCCTACTATCTCTCTAAACTTCTCAACCCCGCTGAACAGAGATATACAACGATGGAGAAAACATGTGCAGCATTGGTCTGGGTTGTTCAGAAATTGAAGCATTATTTTCTAGCCCATGAAGTCCATCTCATCGCTAGGATGAATCCAATCAAGTTTCTCCTGGAGAAATCTGTCCTTACTGATAGGTTAGCGTAATGGCAAAGCTTTCTATCTCAATTCGATATCATTTACATTCAGCAGAAAGCGATCAAAGGCTATGCCATAGCAGAACATCTCGCCCATCACCCCCTTCCTCGTTTTGATCCAGTCCAATCGGAGTTTTCGGATGAGGAATTGATGTCCATAGACCAAATCAGAGATGATATGAAAGAAGACTGTGTAGGATATGTCCGTAAGTGTGCTAAGTGCTAACTTCACGCCGACAAAATTCATTCTCCTGCATCTTCACTCTATCATGTTTCCTCCCCATGGCCTTTCTCCATGTGGGCTTTCGATATCATTGGACCCCTTGGTAATTCTGATTTTAGTATCAAGCAAAAGTATTTCATCCTCACGGCAACAGAATACTTCACCAAGTGGGCAGAAGTTGAAGCATACACGGAAGTTAAAGCATCAACCGTTTGCAAGTTCATCATGAGGAACATCATCACCAAATTTGGAATTCCAAGCACCATCGCCACCGACAATGGACCCCAGTTCGTGTCACAAGAGCTGAAGGACCTTTGCAACAGGTACAAAATTGCATTGCATCATTCGTCTCCTTATTATCCGCAAGGTAATGGCCAAGCAGAGGCAACTAACAAGACTTTGATAAAAATCATCAAAAAGACGTGCAAATCTAACAAGTTTACAGACTGGCCAGAAAAATTGGTTGAGGCTCTATGGGCCTACCGAACTTCAATCCGCACGCCCACTGGGCGGACTCCTTATTCCTTAACATTTGGAATGGAGGCGGTAGTTCCATAGGAGATCCTTATACCGTCATTAAGAGTACAATTGAATAAGGAATTTTCCATTGATGAACATCGTTCAGCACTCCTTGCTCAATTGGAACTCTTAGACGAGAAAAGATGGTCAGCTGCTAATCATGCAAGAGTTTACCAAAATAGACTAGCACGTTTTTATCAAAAGAAAGTCATTGAACGTAAGTTCAAAGTTGGTGAAATGGTCGTCAAAAGGATTTTTGTAAAACCTAGTGGTCCATGTTCTAAGCTCCAACCCAACTGGGAAGGACCTTATGTTGTATCACATGCTTTTTCCGGTAACGCTTACCGTCTGGTTAATGCAGAAGGAGAAGAGCTAACTCACCTTTGGAACGGTTTGCATCTTAAGAAATACTACCCTTAGGTTAAAGAGTCGATCAGCATGGTATAAAGACCAGTGCAATCAGAAAATTTAAAGACTCAAATTCCCTTATCAGTCTGAATAATTTAATTCCAAACACATTACTACACACACTGACACGTTTGATTCGTGAGTAACAAGAGATGCCAAGTCCTAAGCAATACCTAAAGCTTGACTGAAAGTGTAAAGTACAAATCATTCTTTTTAAACAAAATTATGTTTTTACACTCGGCCCATGATGTCGGAACAAAGCTTAGAATAGACTACCAAGAATACCCGCCATCTTAGTAGGAGGCCGTCATTAAAAAATGGGGGAGATCCGTCCCAAAGAAAAGAAAAGAAAAGCAAAGCAAAAGGCAAAAGCCAAACGTCAAATCAAAAGGCCATTACACTACAAACGTTACATCAAGGCCATGAAGTAAAATAAAAGGGAACGCAAGGTCGATAAATACCCTGGAAAGAAAATGACCGAACCCCAACAGATATTAGGGTAGGAAAGGAACATCTTTTTAGGTCTCCGGAACCTTCTCATGGGCTTTCTAAACCAATTCTTCCTTTCTTTCTAAAGAGGCGTACTCCAAACTTAAGGAACGGCCCATATTGACTAAGGATCGAATCATCAAATGGGATCACGAATCGAAACACAAGTTCAAACACAATGGGTTTAAGTTAAATTATTGAAGAACAATTTGGGAATTAAGTTCATAAATGAATATGATTTTTTGATCTGAGTACCATGCTGGTCTTTTAGTTCACATCATATTTCAAAATTAAAAAAAAAGTACATATTCCAAAATCCAAAAAAATAGACATATGTTTTCAAAACCCAAACAAAAATGAAAATTTCAAAACAACAAAAATATTTCAATTAGCATTTGCTTATTGCATCTAGTATGCTTCATCCCTTCTATTTTCAGTAAGCATATGTCTGCTTGTGTGTTGCATTTCGCTTACAGTTCGATTACCTTTGTTAATAAAGGTTATGCCCCTTGACCCTTCTGCCAAGAAAAAGATTGATTGATCGGTTACTTGACTGAGCAAAGGGCTAAGCCTAAACAGATACTTAACCTGTTTACTAAGTCATGTATAGGGCACAGGAATCAAAGACACAAGGCACAAAGCTGAAGTGCATAAATCTATAAACTCAAAAGTTTCATATACATATGTGAAAAGAGTTGGAATCCGAGTAGAGAACAACCAGAACATGTTCCTGCGAATTAAAAGGCGTCGTGGGACACCGCCGCATTTTAGACAGTTAAAGGGCGTTGGCTCAACCCGACGCGTTTCAAGCTTTCTGTCATTTACCCGAAATTCCATATTTTAATGCTTAGTCATACACTTGTTTGAAGTTACTGATGAATTTTTGAGTGCAGGAAATTCAAGAAAACCCAAATGAAGCTGGAAATATCAAGAAGATCCCATTATGGGAGTTTATAAGTCTCAACCGTGGTTAAAAAGACGGTTATTTCTACCCTTGTACTATTCCATGTAATTCATTTGCATAATCTTATTACTATATGTTAAGTATTTATTAAAGCTTGTCAAGGACCTTGGGGTTTTGATGAAACTGGAATTTGAGTTCCCCTACAACAAAAACAACGATAATTCCAGAGAATTCTTAATCGCACGGATAGGCCGTTAGGTTGTTAATTAGTGAGGACGATGGCTCCACTTTTGTGAAATGGTGCGTGGATAAACGAGCTTCGGCTTAGCACTGAATTACAAGAATTGGTATCTTGACTCATTAATGACAATTTGACAATATTATCCTTGATTAATTTATATTTTATTTGACTTTATATTTTTCTTTTAGCCCAACATGCATCATATAGGATTTTGAAATCACTGTGGTAAGGATTAATTACTGATTAAGTTTCAGACCATTAAATCAAATAATTCAAATATGATATGAAATATTCCATTCTGAATTGAGTATCTTGATTATCTTTGAGGTTTGCTTGAAGATATCTTTGGAATTCTATCCTTTCTTGGACTCTTTATCCAATATTTCTTGTTTTCTTTTAAGATCTATCATGGCTGCAGCACGTCCACATTGGCTGGCAAATGCTCCCCATGATGAAACCTACAGTGTCTACGACCTGGGGTACTTCCCACTCTGTGGAGGTTGATCGACTTTATTTTATTACCTTGTCTACCTCATCCAGACATGATTGATTCCATTAATCCTTTGAGCTATCTTCATTGATGATCTTGAGAAAAATTCCAATCATGTGATGTTGAGAGCGTGTCTCATCACACCGTGGCATCACCTTTTCAATATATTCTATTTCATTTCACTCTCTTGCAAAGACGATGCCAAGGTGAGGCAGCTGTAGACACGCTAATTTTGACATCATTTTGAGTAAATTTCATGTCATATAATAATGCCTCAGAATGGTCTGATATTTAATCATTAGTTAATTTTTATTAATCTTTTTTAAATAGTGTCAGGTCAAACAGACATGATTTAAGTTAATTAATTAAATTGATTTTAACTCAGATTTTAGTTAAAATATGAAGAAGTCTAAAAGACGTCGACTTCTGTAGACACCATTTAGAGTTTATTCTTATTTTAATCAATTGATTAATTAACTAAAAGACGTCTGCATGGCACGACGTTATTTAGGTTTCCTAAGTTCTTTCTACTTCTCTTCCAGATGTTTATCCTTATCTTAATTAGTCTAAAAGGCGTCTTCAAGTGGCGACGCGGTTTAGCTAATTACAGATAAAGATGAATTTTTTCCGGATGTTTATCTTTATCTTAATCAATCTAAAAGGCGTCTTTTAGTGGCGACGCGATTTTAGATGAATACAGATAAAGATGAATTAATCTGTATTTATCTGTTAGTTAAGCTGGATAAATCTCAAGATTTCTTCATGTAAATTCGCGGATGCGAAGAAGTCTATAAATATCCTGCCTCTTGAATGAGTGACAGAGAGAGTGATGTTGAGTAATTATTTTGGTGGCGATTGGAGCAAAGAAGCTTGAAGACATCCGAACGTTGAAGTGCTGCTGCTTCCAAGAATCTTCATCCGTCCAAGATCCATTGAAGACCAAGGCTTCCCGAGGCCATCCAACTTAGCTTTCAATTCATTTTTACATATTTCTCACATCTTCATCCCCATTAGTCTTACATTCTTCATCACATCACTCTATGCAACACACACAACACTAGCAACATTTTCAAAACCTATTTGTTAAAGGGGTTTAAAAGACCATCCCAACAAGTGAGTTTACCTGTTTAGTTACGTGTTTAAAATCTCTTCTAGAATGGATACTACTTTTTCCTAAGTTCTCATCATTATTATTCATTTCTTTCTATTTCTTGCAAGGTACAGAGGAGAATCAAGGGGAAGGAATCAATAGCGAACAACAAGGAATTTGGACGATCCTCAAAACTCAATAGCAGCCAAAGCAAGAACAAAGACAATAAATGGCTCTCTTTCTTCGGCCGGCTGAAGGAGGGGAACCAAGAACTTAACATCTCCCACGTCCAAACAGGTAGGCGATCAAATCTTCTTTTTGAACTTTTTAGTCAAAAGTTTCCGGCGATCACATCACTTAGTTTCTTTTTAATAGGTTTATTTTGCACTTAAACAACATAATTTTTCATGATAATCACGCACCCATTTTAAGCACTCACAATAACATTTTTCAAAAGATTTACTGTCATTCGTTAACAGAACTACATGAAATTTTTCAGAGACATTGAAAATAGAAAAATAGCATGACTTTCATAAGGAAATGTTTACATAAATTATTCAAAATACAGTGTAACATGCAGAACTCCAAAACTAGAGAGAGGAGATGGAGAGAGAAAACTAGAGTTTGCAGCCATCGTAACCTTTTGTGCGGATTCTTGGTAGCCCTAGACTCCTTCCAGTGGTCAGTTTCAGTGCCTCGAGTCCACCTCTTGCTCCTGGCAGCTGCTAGTTTGAGAGAGAGAGAGAGAGAGAACAAAGGCTAGAGAGAGGGGGGTGCTATAGTACTCTGTTACTGTAGATGCTACAGTAACCGTGGATACTATAGTAGAGACAGGGAGAAAGTACGAGAGAGAGAGAGAGGAAGAGAAGGTAGAAAGGAGAAGAAGGAAAAAAATAGGGAGAGAGAGGAAGGAAAGAAGGAAATTCTTTTAAAAGGGGAGGGTATTTTCAAAAAAGAGGAAAGGAGAGAAGAAAGAGGCGCCAGGTGCTCCAAGGCTCTTTCTTGAGCAGAAATTAGGACAACCTTTATACAATATCAAAGACGATTTTACTCATGCTCTATTAATTCTTCCAAAAAGATAGTTCATTTTGTTGAGATTTGAACCTTGGACCTCCCATAAGTCACCAAAGACTTAATCACTATACCACATCGTCTTCATATCCTATTTACATAAAAAATAAATATAAATTAGGATATTATCATAAATAAAATTACATTTATGCTGAAATGAATTTATTTATTACCTCAATTTTGCTAAGAAATATAAATACATAAAAAATAAAAAAAATAAATATCATATTTACCTCGATTTTTAGCATATCCTATTTACATAAAAAATATATATAAATTAGGATATTATTATAAATAAAATTACATTTATGCTGAAATGAATTTATTTCGATTTTGCTGAGAAAACAGCAAATACACTACACTCCGTTATTCACATGAAATGACGATATTTTTTAACTCGGAATTTGACAAAATTAGTACTGCTAGAATCAGTGCAAAATTATCTATCATTTCATGTAGTTTTAAACATAAAATCATGAATATAGTACATGCATTTCTTCTTTTAACGATCAAAACTATCAATTTATCAGCATACATGATAGATCCTATGGTAGAGGCATAGGGTACTCTATCTATGAATGCCCTCTCATTAGAAGTCTACGGAGACTGCTCCTTTGAGAGATAAATTTTATGTCTTATTGATATGAGACCTCTCTTGGAATTTTTCATCTAAACCTTTTGACTATGGTATCTATGTACATTGATTGGATCATTCTAAGCATCCTCTTTGATCAATCTTTATAGATCCATATTCCCAATACATAGGATGCTTCTCCCAAATCTTTTATGGAGAAGTTTTTCGATAGCTATATCTTTACTGATAATATCATAGTTACATCATTCATAATGAGTAGTATGTCATCTACGTAAAGAACTAAGAAGTTGACTACACTCCCACTAGTCTTCTTGTACACACAAGGTTCATCTTCATTCTTAATGAAGTCATAAGACTTGACAGCCTTGTCGAATCTTATTTTTCAGCTCCGGGAAGCCTGCTTTAGTCTATAAATAGATCTCTGAAGCTTGCACACACTATTTGAAAATTCTTTGGATGTAAATCCTTTAGGTTGTATCATATACACCTCTTTCTCAAGGTTACCGTTGAGAAAGGTAGTCTTTACATCCATCTGTCAGATCTCGTAATCAAATTGTGCAACTATAGCGAGTAGAACTCTAATCGACTTTATCATAGCAACTAGTGAGAAAGTATCGTCATAGTCAATTCATTACTTTTGACGATATCCCTTTGCCACCAACCTTGCCTTATATGTGTCGATTCATCCATCTGCACCGATCTTTCTCTTAGAGATCCGCTTGCATCCGATGGGTATAACACCCTCGGACAAATCCTCCAAGTTCCAAACTTGGTTGGTGTACATGGACTGGATTTTAGAGCTCATGACTTCTCGTCATTTCTTGACTTTTGGGCCTTCTATGGCCTCTTGGTAGGTTTTAGGATCATCATCATCATTATATTCTACCTTAGATTCTCTTTCAGCGATATGTCCCACATATCGTTCGGGTAGTCTAGGTACCCTATCATATCTACGAGGCTCATCTGTGTGTACTTGAATAGATTCAGGAATTGATATTTCATCATATGATATTATAACTGTTTGGGGATCTGGAACCGCTTTCAGTACTATTTTACTCTCACTGTCCTCCTAGAGAAGGTATTCCTCTTCCAGGAAGACAGCTTTCCTGGCGACAAACACATTTTGCTCACCAGAAAGGTAAAAATAATATCCAAAGGTCTCCTTTGGATATCCTACAAACCTGCATTTATCAGTTCGTGATTCAAAACTTGTCTGGATCATGTCTCTTTACATGAGCAGGACAACCCCAGACTTGGAGTGGAGGTCACAGACTTGCTAGGTACTCTATTCAGTAGGTATGCTGCTGACTCTAGAACATACCCTCGGAGGGACATTGGTAAACCCAAAAAACTCATCATGGATCGCACCATGTCTAACAAGGTGCAATTTCTCCTTTAAGATACACCATTCATCTGTGGTGTATATGGAGGGGTTAGCTGAAAAAGGATACCATTATCATTTATAAATTGTGTAAAATTAGTACTTAAGTATTCTCCTCCCCGATCTGATCGAAGAATTTTAATACTCTTTCATGTCTACTTCTCTACCTCATTCTTTAATTCCTTGAATTTCTCAAATACTTCCAACTTGTACTTCATTAAGTATACATAGTAGAATCTCGAGAAGTCATCGGTGAATGTGATGAAGTACGAGAAGCCACCTTTGTCTTGGGTGGACATTGGACCGCATACATCTGAATGTATTAGTTCCAAAATGTCTTTGGCACGTTTTCCATGTCTAGTAAATGGTGATTTTGCCATCTTTCCTACAAGGCAGGACTCACATGTCGCAAATAATTCATAATCGAATGTAGTTAAATAACCATGTTTATGCAACTTTTGCAACCTGCTTTCACCAATGTGTCCAAGTCTACAATGCCACATGTAGGTTTGGTTCACACAATTCTTACTTTTCTTAAGAGCATTATCTATGTGATGATTGTAATAAAAAACATATATAAGATATAGACCGTTGACTAAAGATGTCGAAGTTATTGATTTATTACAATAATAAATTGAACAACTTCTATTCTCAATAGTCATCCTATATCCTATCTTTTCCAAACAAGATATTGATATGATGTTCTTTATTATGCTAGGAACATAACAACAATCTTCCAATGATAAGACGTCTCTCGATGGAAGCCTGAAGTTCGATGTCCCTACAGTAACCGCCACACCTTTTGCACCGTTTCCTAGCCACAATTCCACCTTGCCTTTCTTAGCTTGCGCTTACTTGTCAGCATCTGCACATCATGGTAGATATGAGAAGCACATCTAGTATCTAATACCAAAGATGTTGAATCTCTAACTGACAAGTTGATATCTATCGTATAGATATCTGAAGCTTCTGACAACTTCACCTTTCCATGAACTTTATTATTGAGAAACTCCTTGCAGTTCCTCTTCCAGTGACCATTCTGGTTAAAGTACAAGCAGTCACTATTTACTACTCCTTTGCCATTGTCCTTCTCAGACACAGACTTTGGCTTATTCAGTTTCTTGCTTTTACCTTTCTCAAAGGTAATTGCAGCTTTCCTCCTTTTATTGGTTTATCGGGCTTTACCTTCACAAGGTTGCCCTTTGCAGTTATTAGCATATCAAGAAGCTCAGCTGTAGAAATATGTATCTTGCCCTTCACAAGGTTGCCCTTTGCAGTTATTAGCATATCAAGAAGCTCAGCCATAGAAATATGTATCTTGTTCATGTTGTGATTAACTATGAACAATGCATATGATGCATGGAGTGAGGCAAGTGCGAGGTCAATATGTATCTTGTTTCTTGATTTTACCTTTGTCAAAGGTAACTACAGCTTTCCTCCTTTTATTGGCTTATCGGCCTTTTCCTTCACAAGGTTGCCTTTTGCAGTTATTAGCATATCAAGAAGCTCAACCATAGAAATATGTATCTTGTTCATGTTGTGATTAACTATGAACAATGCATATGATGCATGGAGTGAGGCAAGTGCGAGGTCAGTATGCATTTCATTGGGCAAGAGAATCGCAATAGCTTCTAACCTCTTCCTTTTCCATTTATCATATGCGATTATCTCTACCTCAGGGGTATCCAATGCCGGTTCAATAGGATGATTGTCTCTAAGGACATAGGCAATGAGCTTAGATCTAAAGACATTCTTCAGGTTTTTGAGCCAATCCAAGTAGTTCAGGTTAGTCAAAAGATTAGCATCAAGTATGCCACGGAGTGGGTTATTCGACAACATAATTTCCCTACAAGAGATAAATAATCTATTTAGCATATGTTCAATTATTAAATTTAAAATAGGACATGATCTTTTAATCAAGTTTTAACGCCCACTAATTTTCGATGGACTGAATGGGAGACGCCGACAATCTCTTAGTGGGGATCAAAATCTTAATGACTTGTAGTACAACCTTGTGGATAGCACAACAAGCTGTAATGCAATCAAAGAGCACCCATTTCAGGGGACTTGCAACTCCTTGCAATATCCGATCATATCTTCGGTCCCCAGAGATATAACGGCTTTGTGGATAGCCCAACAAACCGTTAATTCTGGTCTAAGCATTACCATCATTACGTGACGAGCATAGATTTGCATGCAGCCCTTGTGGATAGCACAACAAGGCTACATAGTTCCTCTACCCCGATCAATAGGTATCTTATGCTATAGCCATAGTCTCTCCTTACAATTAGACAGGTCTTGTGGATAGCACAACAAACCTACCTAATGTAATTTAAATCTTATGACTATAACGATGGAAGACTACGTGGTAAGTGTTGGGTTCGGTCGTAACCCCGAGAAATCACAGCAGTAGAAGAATATAAAATTGAATGATTTCCTAAACCGGTTCGGGCTCCAATTGATGCCACAAAAACGGTCTAAAATCAATCACACGAGATTTATCACCTTGCACAGAATATGTTATCTTGTGAAAATCGATGCCGAACTCCATGAAGCTTTAACCCGCACAAATGTCCGGCCTCTAGAGCCGATCCACACAAATCACAGCAACGGAATTTTCTTTCTCCCAACTCCGCACAACACAAAAGGCTCACCTTTGGGAAGAGTCAAACTTTTACAATCTCTGAACGACAAGCTTTAGGGATGTTGGAAATCTACTTTACGGGTTGGGAAAAGATGGGTTATATATAAAGGATTTATGGCGGTAGATTGAACCACTCATTCAACCAATCTTGTCATTTAACTGCCTCGGCAAAAGTAACTGTAGTTAAAAGTAAACCCGACGACATTTTATATATCAATATATTATTATTAGCTCATTTATCAAATAAGCCTAATAATACATGTATTATATATATGTCCTTTATATTATTGTATATATACTTTTAAGCCATTTATAAATTCTTTTCCTAAAAGAATTTAATGCTTTAGTATATTTTTCATACAATAATATTCCGTTCTGTAAGAGTTATTTGTGTGTGATCCTCTAAGTCCATTATCTCTCTGGTTTAAAGATCCATTAACTTCTAATCTAATTACAAGTAAATTAAACCGGTTATTCCCAATAACTGTTTAATTAGTTACGGACCTTTTTTATCACGTTGGGTCAAGCAAATCCGCGTGATCATAGAGGATGTCAGGTTCATCTTCACCCTTTATGGCACCTGTAAGTCTTCAGTTACCGTATCACTATAATCCCTCGCTCATTCTATGAATCCAATCCGATCGTGTGCTATGGTTATGTCAAACCACTAGTGATCATATCATCTGACCATGACCTCCATAATAATTTCACGTTCATTCCAAACATACTAATACCACCCTGGCCAGGGATTTAGTGGAGCGTCTATGTCATGACTCATTAACTATCTTTAATATACCTGATAGTGAGTGATCCCCTCTTGACCATTAACGGTCTTCGCATGTATTCTGATGTGGCTAATAATTCGGTGTTTAATGACTTATAGTTAAAGTCACTTAACCAAACATTAAACTACACCAATCCTCACACAAGACTTAATTAATGTCTCAGGTTAAAGGATCAATGATACTACTGAGACAGATGGATTGTCAGTTGACATTAGGTATAATTAACCATCTGAAGATCCATCAGTGGATCAGTTCAGTGAACATCCTCACAGGATGAACACCCACACATATGTACTAGTGCCCCGCACCTTTGACCGTAAAATTGATCATCTACACATCATGCGTGCTGGTTTACAAGTAATTAATGTCCCAGAGTGATTACTCTCCAATCAGGAACAGTTTAAGGTATGTGTCTATATACAGTCAAACTCACATTCGAGATCCCATCTCGAAATTGACTTTACAACTACGTATCTTAAGGACAACGCAAAGTAATCCACAGATTACAAGTTTACGCTTTAATTATCACTTAATTATATTGAACAAGATTGTAAAACACATTGGGACTACACGGCCCATAATTGGTCTATAGGACAACCAAAAACTAACAATCTCACACTTGTACTACATCCAATTGCCCACAGTCTTGAGGCCCATCTTTACCCGATGATGCTCAAACACAATCTGTGACAAAGGCTTAGTCAGTGGATCTGCAATATGGTCTTTTGATGGTGCACGCTCTACCATCACATCTCCCCTTGTAGCAATTTCCCGAATCAGGTGGAAGCGCCTTAGAATATGCTTCGACCTTTGGTGAGACCGAGGTTCCTTCGCCTGCGCGATGGCCCCATTATTATCACATAATAATGGGATGGGAGTTGATATGCTGGGAACTATGTCAAGTTCCAAGATGAATTTTTTCATCCAGACCGCTTCCTTGGCAGCTTCAATTGCAACTATATACTCTGCCTCTGTCGTTGAATCCGCAGTCGTTTCTTGCTTGAAACTCTTCCAACTGACTGCTTCTCCATTTAACATGAATACAAATCTAGATATGGATTTGCTATCATCTAAATCTGACTGGAAATTAGAGTCTGTATATGCTCTCAATTGCAAGTCCTCTTCTCCTCTATATAGTAAGAAAAGATCGTTAGTTCTTCTCAAGTACTTAAGGATGCATTTCATTGCTTTCCAATGCTCTTCGCCTGGATCACTCTGATATCTACTGGTAACGCCCGAAGCATTGGCCACATCAGGGCGAGTACCCGACTCATGTGCTCTACTTCCTCAGGTGTTCAAGGAGCCATGCCCTTAGATAGGTAAATTCCATGTCTCATAGGAACGAGACCTCTTTTGAAAATTTTCAACTGGAATCTCCTAAATATAATATCTATGTACATGGATTGGGACATTCCCAGCATCCTTTTTGATCTATAACGATAGATCCTTATGTCCAGCACATAGGATGCTTCTCTCAAATCCTCTATGGAGAATGTCTTGGACAACCAAGACTTCGTTAATGTCAGCATCCTTACATCATTCCCAATGAGTAAGATGTCATCAACATAGAGGAGTAAGAAGGTCACTGAGCTCCCAATGACCTTCTTGTAAACACAGGGTTTGTCTTTATTTCGAATGAAGTCAAAAGATTTGATAACCTCATCAAATCTCAAATTCCAACTTTGAGACGCCTGCTTCAATCCATAAATAGATTTATGAAGCTTGCATACCTTATTGGGATGCTGCTTAGATGTGAATCCATCAGGTTGTACCATGTACACCTCTTCTGACAGGTTTCCATTAAGAAAAGTTGTCTTCACATCCATCTGCCAGATCTCATAATCTAAGTATGCTGCAATGGCAAGGAGGATTCTAATTGACTTTATCATTATTACTGATGAAAAAGTTTCGTCATAGTCAATTCCTTGTCTTTGACGATATCCTTTTGCCACTAGTCGAGCCCTATAAGTGTCAATTTGTCCATTTGCTCCGATCTTCCTTTTGAAAATCTATTTGCAGCCGATAGGGACCTTCCCTTCAGGTATATCAACCAAGTTCCAAACTTGATTGGTATACATAGATTGGATTTTTGAATCCATAGCTTCCTTCCATTTCTCGGAGTCAGAATTACGAATTGCCTCCTGATAGGATTGAGGATCATCATCCTCATTTATCTGTACCTTAGACGAACTGTCAGAGATATGTCCAACATATCTCTCAGGTTTTCTAGCTATCCTACCAGATCTTCGCAATATATGTGTTTCATTTTGAGCATTTTCCGTAAGTGGTGTCTCATCTAATGAGACTGTGTCCCCAGTTTGTGGTTGATGGACCTCGTCCAATTCTATCTGACTCCTACTGTTTTTCTGAAGGAGATATTCCTTCTCCAGGAATACAACTCTCTTGGCCACTAAGACCCTTTGCTCAGAAAGGTGATAGAAATAATATCCAAATGTCTCTTTTGGATATCTCACAAACCTACACTTGTCTGTTCTTGACTCTAGCTTATTTGCGTCATTCCTCTTCACATAGGCAGGACACTCCCAAACTTTAATATAATTAAAGTTCGGTTTCCTTCCCTTCTATATCTCATATGGTGTGGTAGGAACTAACTTACTCGAAACCCTATTTAACATGTAGGTTGCAGTCTCTAAAGCGTACCCCATAGAGATAATGGTAATTCTGCCAAGGACATCATGGAACGGACCATGTCTAACAAGGTCCTATTTCTCCTTTCAGATACACCATTATGCTATGGCGTATATGGTAGGGTCTACTGAGAAATTATTTCATTGTCCTTCAAGTAAGAAGTGAATTCGAGACTTAAGTATTCACCTCCTCGATCCGATCGAAGAGTTTTAATACTTTTACCAGTTTGCTTCTCTACTTCATTCTTATATTCCTTAAACTTCTCAAAAGCTTGTGATTTATATCTCATTAAATACACACAGCCATATCTAGAGAAGTCATCAATAAAAGAAATGAAATAGAGATATCCTCCTTTAGCTTCTATTGACATAGGTCCACATACATCCGTGTGTATGAGTTTCAGAAGCTCAGTAGCCCTTTCACCATGTCTACTAAAAGGAGCTTTGGTCATCTTCCCCATGAGACACGACTCACATGTATCAAATGATTTGAAATCAAATGATTTGAATTCGAATGAATTCAAGTATCCATTTGAACATAGGTGAGAAATCCTCTTCTCTCCTATATGACCAAGTGCGCAATACCAAAGATATGCAGGATTCACTTCTTTTGTCTTATCACTAAAAACATGCATTATATCATTACATGTATCCAATACATATAACCCATTGAACAAATAACCATTAGCTATAATCAAATCATTATTGATAATAGAGCACCCAGTGCTAGTTATCGTCAAAGAGTAACCAACATTGTTTAAGATGAAAATAGATACAATATTTCTGATAATTTCTGGAACAAAATAACATTCTGTTAACTCCAAAATTATCCCAGAAGGTAAACTAGGATGAGCAGTCCCCACAGCTTTAGTAGCAACTATAGCTCCATTGCCCATCCTTAGTTGGATCTCTCTTTTATCAAGTGTTCTTTTATTTGCCAGTACCTGCAAAGAATTGCAAATATGAGATGCGCATCCAGTATCTAATATCCATGATGTAGATCTCATAAGAGACAAATTTAAGTCAATGACAAAAATATATTCATTTAGAATTGCCTTGCCATTCCTTTCCCAGTGACCTGTCTGTCCACACTGAAAGCATTTGCTGTCTTTTTCATCCTTCTTGCCCTTACCCTTGCCTACCTTGGTGATCTGATTACCTTTAGTTGGTTTTTTTCCCTTCTAGTTATTGGGTGTATGGGTGGCTTTCCTTTTCTTGTTTGTCCGACTAACAATCATTATAGAAGATGGTTTCTCCTTCTGCATGGTCTCTTCAGCACTCTTTAACATGTTTAGGAGTTCTGGTAGAGAAACCTCAATCCTATTCATGTTAAATTTCATGACGAAGGGAGAAAAGGATTCAGGCAATGACTGGAGAATGAGATCAATGTTAAGTTCCAGATCCAACATGAATCCTATCCCATTGAGTCTCTCTATCCATTTCATCATTTTCAGTACATGAGCCTGTACTGAAGCACCCTCAGACTTCCTAGTCCTGAAAAGTTTCTTGGAGAGCTCATACCTCTTTATCCTACCATGCTCACAAAAGAGTTGGCGTGGTTGGAGAAGTATAGCTCTACAATCTGTCTTTTCAAATTGCCTTTGTAGCTCGGGAGTCATAGAGGCCAATATAACACTACGTAAGGGAAGAATCTTCCAACCATTTTGCATAATTTAATTGATCACCCTCTTCGGCATCAGCGGGAGGCTCAAGTTAAATCGTGTCTAACACGTACACAATCATTTCGGCTGTTAAGACTATTCGCAGATTACATAGCTAGTCTTGAAAATTAAGTCCAGTCAATTTGTTCGCATTCAAGATGTTACGGAGGGAATTCAACAATGACATGATAATCTGAATGGAAAAATAAAAGACAATATTTTAGCATGCGTTCAAGGTTCTAACTTTAGATATAGTTTTCTACCTTAATTAGCTCCTATTTTGTGTCGAACTATATGACCCTCAATCATATAAAACGGGAGATCACAGTGATCTTCCTAGTGGGTCGGAATCCCAACAGAACTGAAATGCAACCTTGTGGAAAGTACAACAAATCACATCCCATTCCTTGGGCAGTCAACAACACTTGCATCCAATGCAATATCCGACTTTCGGCCCCCGAACAATCATCCCCTTGTGGAAAGCACAACAAAGGATACTCCCAGTTAGATAGCACCACCATTACTATACAGCAATGAGTTCGTGACCCGACCCTTGTGGAAAGCAGAACAAGGCCAAGTTCAGTCCCTCATCCCATTGAAGCAAAGCTTTAGGGCTGAGATCCTACCACCAAATCATGAACCTTGTGGAAAGCACAACAAATCCATGAGATAATGACATTCAGCTACCCTGTAATGTTGGAGGGCCACGACGGCTTCTAAAGCCACGTGCATAGATCTAATATTTAATAAAGAAGGTATTTTGCTTTTATCTTGGTCTCATCTTAAGTAGTAGAATATTTTGTTTTTATCTAATATTCGAGCTATATATTTACTGTACCTAGTAATTACTTAAAATAAATGCATCCCATATAAATAAATAAGTTTGGATGATCATGGACTCTAAGTAAAGCTTCGCTGATCTCTAGCCTACTTCCCAAGCAGCAAGATCATCCTCGTAATTCGTCCTCCGTGCCTTCAAGTTCCATTCACAGCATTAATTATAATAATTATACGGCTCGTAGGCCAAAAAAAAAATTACATGCCAAATAATTTCCAGCAGCCCTTAAGGCGAGTATATTCATCGAATGAAGATAGAATTACATTGAAAATTAAATAGAGAAAGAAGGGAGGCTCGCATGCCTCAAACGAACTGAGCTAAGTCCATGATCGCCTACCATTCCAAACATAATCATATCAATCACAGAAGGGTTATTTTTGAAAATAATCCTTATATTTGGATTGAAATCATGGATTGTGCATACGAGAAATTTTGGTCACGTTTAATTTTGAAAAACTCATCGTTACAATTAAAATTAATCTAACAGAGACCAAAATGGCATCACAGTAACATTCATTCTTAGAATTATGCTATACATATAAAAGGATATACACATGAATTTAAAATTAAATTCAATCATTCATAATAATTAAGACAATCATGAAATTTAAATTCAAATTAATCATCCAATGATAGAATACAATTTAATTAAATGATCGTCTTCAATTATCTTTCATTAAAATTCACAATTTATTCATTTGAATTAAAAATTCGAAAGTTTGAATTTATATGTAATCTTCAATTAAACTCAAAATTTACATGATAATTATCAGATTAATCAACAATAAATTTATTTAATCTTATCCGACAATTATCTTAATTTTTGAGATAAATTTTTAATTTTCTGGACCAGTGTAGTGCGGGTTGGAGCAGTGCGCCTAACAGTGCGAAAAATCAGGCAACAATTCTATTTTAAAAGTTTAAAATATGCGGACGGCAAGGCCGAGTGTCTTCCACCAAGTGGAAGGCCATATAGTTGGCCGTCCACACTTGGAGTGGACGGCGTCCACGTGGTAGACGGCTACATGCATGGCCGTCCACTTGGAAATGGACGGCCACATGCATGGTCGTCCACTCCAAGTGGACGGCCACCATGTTGAAGTGGACGGCCACATGTTGGCGGTCCACCACGTGGATGGCCACAACCTTGGTCGTTTAATTTTTCAAAAAATTTCAGAAAATCCTGTAAAATTTGACGGCCACTTCAAGTGCCGTTTACGTTTTAGACGACCACTCCAAGTGCCGTTTACGTTTCGGACGGCCGCTTCAAGTGCCGTTTACAATCTGAAATTTTTTTTTGATAATACTCAGACGGCCTGGCCTTTTGCCGTCCAGTTTCCCACTATTCCGAAAAAATAAACTTTTCATGGCCCAAAAAATTAAAATAAAATTGAAGAACTTGAACATGATGTTACAACAGAGATCGTTTTTCCCAGCCTAAACCTGGCTCTGATACCACTGTTGGGTTCGGTCGTAACCCCAGGAAATCACAGCAGTGAAAGACTATAAAATTGAATGATTTCCCAAACCGGTTCGGATTTCGATTGATGCAACAAAAATAGTCTAAAATAAATCACACGAGATTTATCACTTTGCACAGAATATGTTATCCTGTGAAAATCGATGTCGAACTCCACGAAGCTTTGAGCCGCACAAACGTCCAACCTCTAGAGCCGATCCATACGAATCACGCAGCAACGGAATTTTTTTTCTCTCAACTCCGCACAACACAAAAGATTCATCCTTGGGAAGAGTCAAACTCTTCAAATATCTGGACGACAAGCTTTAGGAATGTTGGAATATGCTTTACGGGTTGGGAAAAAATGGCTTATATAAAGGATTTATGGCGGTAGCTTGAACCGCTCATTCAACCAATCCTGTCATTTAACCGCCTCGGCAAAAGTAACTGCGGTTAAAAGTAAACCCGACGACATTTTATATATCAATATGTTATTATTAGCTTATTTATCAAATAAGCATAATAATACATTTATTATATATATGTTCTTTATATTATTGTATATATGCTTTTAAACCATTTATAAATTCTTTTCCCAAAAGAATTTAATGCTTTAGTATATTTTTCATACAACAATATTCCGTTCTACAAGAATTATTTGTGCGTGATCCTCTAAGCCCACTATCTCTCTGGTTTAAAGATCCATTAACTTCTAATCTAATTAGAAGTAAATTAAACTGGTTATTCTCAACAACCGTTTAATTAGTTCCGGACCTTTTTGATCATGTTGGGTCAAGCAAATCCGCGTGATCCCAGAAGATGTCAGATTCATCTTCACCCTGTCAGGTACCTGTAAGTCTTCAGTTATTGTATCTCTATAATCCATCGCTCATTCTATGAATCCGATCCGATAGTGTGGTATGGTTATGTCAAACCACTAGTGATCGTGTCATCAAACTATGACCTCCATAATAATTTCACATTCGTTCCAAGAACTGATACCACCCCGGCCAGAGATTTAGTAAAGCATCCATGTCATGACTCATTAACTGTCTGTGATATACCTGATAGTGAGCGATCCCCTCTTGACCATTAACGGTCTTCGCATGTATTCCGATGTGGCTAATAATTTGGTGTTTCATGACTTATGGTTAAAGTCACTTAACCAAACATTAAACTACACCAGTCCTCACTCAAGACTTCATTAATGTCTCAGGTTAAATGATCAATGATACTACTAAGACAGATAGATTTTCAGTTGACATTAAGTATAATTAACCATCTGAAGATCCATCAGCGGATCAGTTCAGTGAACATCCTCACAGGATGAACACCCACACATATGTGCTGGTGCCCCGCACCTTTGACCGTGAGATTGGTCATCTACATATCATGCGTACTGATTTACAAGTAATCAATGTCCCAGAGTGATTACTCTCCAATCAGGAATAGTTTAAGATATGTGTCCATATACAATCAAACTCACATTCGAGATCCCATCTCGAAATTGACTTTACAACCACATATCCTAGGGACAACGCAAAGCAATCCACAGATTACAAGTTTATGTTCTAATTACCACTTAATTATATTGAACAAGATCGTATAACACATTGGACCTATACGGCCCATAATTGGTCTGTAGGACACCCAAAAAATAACAGTAAGTTCTTAACTACTCACGTTACGGCTTAGAATTTAGCGAGGGTTTTTAGATAACTTTTATTTTGATCTCTCCTGGGTGATAGTATATAAATGTATCATATATATTTAATAAATACTATACCTGTTTTAATTCATAATCAAAAGAAAAAACAGTGTATCACATACATGTCTAGTGTGGTCATAGATAGCACAGTGGGTTTGACCGGAGATAACAATCACACGCATACAAAATCTAGCATAACAATTACATTAAACAATCCTGCAAACTCATAGGCAAATGATCTCCATCGAATCGCCTTCCTAGTTACAGTTGTAGATCGTCATCGCTCCTTCCTCGGTTGCCTCGATCAGATTACAATTAATTCTAAATTTACATGTAAATATGAAGAAGGCCTTATGACGAGTACAAGAAAGAGGGAGATAGAATTACATCGGAGTATAAGAGAAAGAACGGTACGTAAACCTCTATTTATTAATAATTAATAAACTTTTCATCCATCCATCTACGATCCACACACATCATTCATCACACGAATAATTTAAAAGGTGCATATACATGACCACAGTGTGTTTTAGATCATTCCACACATGATAAGCACATCACATGGCTAAAATAAAAGAGTTTTTGAAATAAATATTTTGGCTTTCAAAAAGCTAGGTTTCAATCAAAATTAGTATTTGAATTTTGAAAACTCATTTTATTATTTTAACATGCACTTAAATCATATTTAAAGACATTAAAACACACATCACATGTGCACACACTCCAAATTAATAATTTATATATTATTCCATATAAATTAGAACATTTTTAAAAATAAAACAATCTAACGTTCATATTAAACAATATTAATAATCTAACAATTAGACTATTAATAACTAATTATTAATCTAACTTTTAGATAAGTCAAATAAAGTTAATTACTAATTTAACACTTAAATTAATAATCAACTCTAATTAATTATTAACAACTAACCTAACTCTTAGATTAATTAATTAATGTTAATTACTACTTTAACACTTAAATTGATAATTAACACTAATTAATTAATAATTAGATGAATTAATAATTAATTATCTAATGTTTGGACTAATAATTATTAACCACTAATTTAACTCTTAAATTAGTCAAATTAAGGTTAATTATTAATTTAATACTTAAACTAATAACTAACTCTTATTAATTAAGAACTAATTGTCAATTAGAAAATGATTCAAAATAATTAATACCCAATTAAATAAAATTTAATAATAATTTAAAATTTTAAAATATATTTTGAATTTAAATTAAAATCAAATTTTAATTGTATTAAATGGGCTAATAGGGATTTATTAGATTTAAATTGGGATTTAAGTGGGGTTAATGGGGTTTTAATGGGAAATTAAAGGGGAAAAGGGCTCAATCAGCCTAGACTCGGCCGGACTGACCAGGGTAGGGTGCCAGCGGCCCAGCTTGGACCGCTTTCCCCCCCAACTTGAACCCCCCCCCCCTTTCACACCCGAAACCCTAACTTACAGGTGGTGGAGGCTGACGGCAGTGGGTTGCAATAAGAGGGGCCGACGGTGGCGCCCCCACCGGCGGCCGGAATCCCGGTGCCGTCCGGTGCGGCCGGTCACTTCTCCGGCGACTGCGGGCCCGCCGATGGAGCCATGTTCGTGTGTAGGCCGAGCCCCTTCCTCCTCCTTATTTTTATGGTTTTCTCAAAACTGAAAATTAGTGGAAGAAGAACCCCATTTAGCAACCCCTCATGGCCACTCCTGCGTCGAGTTTGATGTCCATAGTGACCGGCCATAGTCCTAGGACCTTCTAGGTTAGCCAATTAAATCTCCGCGGCACCAAGATCTCCAAAATGGCGCCAGGAAGAACCCTGTTCTTCATCACATGAAGAACTCCAAAAATCTCCAAAATAAATTTAATTTTTACATAAAAATAAGTGATTGAATCGCATAAATCATCTCAAGATCATTAACCTCACATAAAAATTAGAACGATGCTTGGAATAATTCATGGAAAAATTAATTCGGCGACAGAAATGGACGAGAAACAGTGGAACCTGGCTCTGATACCACTATTAGGTTCTCGGGTTTCCCGGGATCGCAAATGCAGTGGAAATTAAAATAAAAGATCTGCGATCCGTTTCCATTTCGAATATTATAAAACCAATTAGAACGGGTAATTGAACATTACCGCGTGCGGGTTCGAATTCGCGTCCGAACGATTTTGTCAGTGTGACATCGCCAGCTATGTAGATGCCCGACCTCTAGCAAAGTCCACGCGATTCTCCTTATAGTGGATTTCCTCACGTTCCTCGTTCCTCGCAGCCCATGAGTGATTCGCTGTTCACCGCAACCACCACTGCAACACGCAGTTGAATTCCCGTCAAACGGGAGTCGGAGAAGATGGCGATGCAATCTCCAGAGAGGAGAGAGAGCAAGGGCGCCAGAGAGAGAGAGGGAGACAGGAGGGGGCGTCTAGGGCTGAGCAACAACCTTGCCTGCTCAGCTCATTTACTATCTTTTATATTAACCGAGCAGTTTTTCATAAAAACTCCCGGTTTAATATAAAACCCACTTTTAAACCACTCTAGAGGGTCCTTTAGGCCCAATTACCAATCTGGTTAATGGCCCAATAAGTCCAGTGATTCCTTACTGGCTCAATTAATGAATTGATAATTCATATTAATAATGTCACATATTGAATTCGGTTGGGCCTCCGATCACATTGGGTGCCAAGCAACACCGCGTGAACTCGGAATGTATTGGGGTTAAGTAACACACTTTTCGAACCTTCCTGTCGATAGTTACCGCACGGATATAATCCTTCATTCGCATAATACTCTCGAGTCAACTTAGGGTATGGTGTACCGTCAAACTTTAACCAGTCGACTTACTTAGATCGGATGTTGCCATATCATATCAGAAAACTCCTTTCCTGATATTATCGTTAGTCCTAGCCAGGGACTCCTGCGCATCCTTCCTAGAGCATTATCTATCTTAGTACCGAGAGCGAATGATTCATTATTGACACTCAATTTCCTTCGATGGTATTCCGTTGTACCCAATCTTTCGCTGTTTAGAATCCCGTGAATAGAGATCCGTAAACCAAGGTCAAAGCACAGAAGTCCACTGACAAGGTGTCCTTGGTGTCTGAGGTCCAATGACCATCCACACAACTGCGACAATAGAATCAAGTTGGTTGATAGTGAGGTACTATACCATCCAGCGATTCAGTCGGATCAGTTCAGTGAACTCATTCTCTAATGAACACCTATAGATTCCCCATAGTGTTTCCACACAAATGACTATGAGATCAGTCACCCTCATCATATGAGCAGGAGTAATACGTACTAGTCTAACTAGATATTCGATGTCCTTCTCGAATATCTTTCGACTATGAACTATTAAGAATATATGTGTTTAAGTGATCAGTCTCATTAATATGATCTCATCATAATATGATCACTATCGCACATATTCATGGACTTCATTATGAGACGATAGCAATACGAATTTACACATAAGGAAATAATGTCATTTTTATTAATAACGAACGAGATTTACATAGTCAGATTGACTTTTAGGCCACCTAAGACTAATAGTGTAGTAGTAGCTCGGAGGCAGTATCGATGGTTCTGGTGGGGTGCCCACGCTGCCTCATGTACATGATGCTGTCAGAGGACAACATCAAGTGTCCCTAGTGCAAGAACACCGTCTTGCTCGACTTCCCTAATGACCCCCCCCCCAATTAAGGACAAGAAGAAGTGATCACAAGAGGAGGAGAGCATAACAAGATTAGTGACCCTCTCTCTCTCTCTCTCCCTGGTGTATCCCAAGCTAGGGTGGCAGGGACATCGATACCTATTGCTATTACTACTGCTTGCCATGGAAGATGACATGGTAGGATAGGGACATCCACACGATCGACAGAGGGGCCAATAGTAGGGCACGAGGGAGGGTAGTGGAGGAGGGTAGGGTTGCGGCATGCTTGGGGACATCCTCTCTCTCTCTCTCTCTCCCCCTGCCGTCGCCAACATGGGGGCACTAATGTTAGGGGGGCCATGCCATCTTCACCGC
Source organism: Zantedeschia hybrid cultivar (assembly GCA_030544215.1). Taxonomy (NCBI): domain Eukaryota; kingdom Viridiplantae; phylum Streptophyta; class Magnoliopsida; order Alismatales; family Araceae; genus Zantedeschia; species Zantedeschia hybrid cultivar. The sequence goes on along the minus strand of JARZZO010000008.1, from coordinate 54,632,194 downwards.
CATGCTCATCTCCCAAGCATAGCCCCCCTTGGGCCGCCACATTGGGCACCACATCATCCAGATCGGCATCATCAACGTCTTCACCATGCTGACTACTTTAATCTCACATTGTTGGACCACCTCATCATTGGGCCTATCTCCGCAACATCAGATGCTACAACAAGCTCAATGTTGGGCACAATGTCGATGAGAACATGAGCACACCCCTTCCTAGGGTGTCAACCACTCTCTCTCTCTCTATATATATATTATATATATGAAGGGTATTATTGTCTTTTTCCGTTTTACGAGTATTGACGGCATATTCCAAGTGTATTCTTACAGCAAAAATTGGAAACATACCTTAAGGGAATTTTTGATACAATCTTTATTAAGTAGAGGTACTTAATAATGGGGTGAAAAATTAAGGGGCAAAAGTATAATTAGCTGTGTAAGAGTTATATATATAATCATTCATATTATGTACACCAAGGGCACACGGTAAAGGTAAAAGGTATATCTCACATTTGTAGTTTAATATGGTATTTAGGAGTGCTTTTTCTTTTAAAATTATTTTATGCTTAAAATGTATTTTTAAAAAATAATTTTTAACATTATTTTAATTAATTCATGATTCGATAAATTTGTCATTATTTTAAGGAGAGTTTGGAGAAAACTCAACAAGAGTTGAAGCATGAAGGAGAAAAGAAGAAAGAAATGTGGAGTGGGGAGAGAGAGAAAGAGAACGTGGAGTGGAGGGCCCGGAGGCAGAAGGATGAGACCACGAGGGAACTTGGATGAGAGAGAGAAGAGAGAGAGAGTTTTCTCAATATCAAAATAACTCTTCGGTTCCCTTGAAACGAAATTAATAAAGAGTGGAATATCTTTTTAAAAATTAACAATACTCTCCTCAACATCGTATTTTTAGTTTTAAATATGAAAGAAAAAATAGACGTAAAAAGGTATCCTAATGCCCTTAAAGATTTGTCCATCCTTGTGGTAACAATGTTTATCTTATTAAAATATTATCAATAATTTATTATTATTTTATTTTTACTTAATAAAATAATTTTATTAAACTATATAAAAAACTTGCATATTTTAAAACACATGCAGTGTTACTATGGGAGGTAATGCACAAAAATAATATGGTGAGTCGTTGCACCGGACGATGGTGACGTAAGTTAAAGAATGGGGATCACCTGCACCAAAAACAATGTCTGAGTCGTACATCCGTACATGTCCTTTTGCTGTTCTGTTCTTATCATTTTTTCTTTTTTAATACTTTTTAGGAAAGTGTTACTTTTGATGTTATTTTTAGATACATCCAGAATTATGAGAGAAATTAAAGATATTAAAAGTGGCAAATGAATGAAGAAATGTACCAGTAAATTTATGCTGCGGGGTTTTCAAAAATTTACTTACTTTTAAGAGAAATACTAGCTTTAGTGCCCCCTTAAGTGTTGCAGTACAATTATTCAATTGCCTGTAAATTCTAAATTTTCTTATTTGCTCTATGATGTGGTGCAGTGATTATATGATGCGGTGCAGTAGCAATACAATATTTAAGATGTTGGGAGGCAGTTGGTTCACCATCTCCCTTTCAAAAGGGAGGTCTCATGTTCGATTTTGGTTGGGGCCTAAAAACTCCTAGTCATGCAGTCCTGGTGTTGTTCAGATCTTTACTTCCTGGTATGTGAGATTATTTTCTCAGAAATCAGACGGACTGATCGTTTCGAATTGTGCGTCGTTAAACACTCATGAAAACGTTCAATCTAAATTTATCCGGCTCACTCAAATCAAATTTTTGAAAATTAATAGCGGTGAGTCCGAGTCGATCCACAGGAAGTTAGAATTCTAACTTTGAAAATTTTGGATTTTGAAAATTTAGATTTTTTTTTATAAAAGAAAACAATGTAAAAAAAATTTAATGGAATCAACTAACTCTAACTAATTAAACAAGAGTATTAATACAAATGACAAAATTAAAAGGCTCAACTAAAAGAGCACTCAATCAAGGCCCCTCCATACGCATGCACAGTGATGGAGCCCGATCAAACTTAGCCACATACCTCTTTGTTACTATTCATCAAAAGATTTTTTTATTTTATTTTATTTTTTTAATATTTTTTAAATAAAATTTAAATCAAAACAAGTATTAGATATCGATTGATTTGAATAAAAGAATTTTACATTAGACGAATAAAATTCTGGAAGTTAGAGGTGAATAGTAACGTACTGTTCATGCAACTGTCTAGACAATCAAATTAACGCTAATATGCAAATATTTAATGATAAGAAATGAAAATACTTGAACTATTAGTACTTAATTAACTAATCATTAGATCAAATGTAAGAAACAACGAACATGATTGAAATAAATAAAAACAACTTCTAACAACAATTCCCAGCTTGCTGAAGCTGCCGCTGGATGCTTGCAGGTTGGCCCTTGGAGGAGGCTACTGCACGTGGAGGTTGCATGTTGCTCGGTTGGTGCTGGTAGGTTGAAGGTCTTCACCCAGCATGCATGTACTCTCGTGAAGGAGATTGCTGTTGGCTTCACCAACGTGAGATGCAGGCCCGCATGGGCAGCACGTGGAGCTGGAGGAAGCTGCCGGGCTTGTTCGCGTGCAGGAGGTTGCTGTTGTTGGGGGTGTCCGAGAGAGGGAGCTGTGGAGGTTGGAGGAAATAAGGGAGAAAGAGAGTACCGGAGAGAGGGCTTAGAGAGGATGAGGAGAAAACAGGGAGAGGGAGAACCTGCGGGAGAGACAGAAGGTAAGGTGGAGAGAAGGCTTAGAGAGGGAGAGAACCGAAGGAGAAAGAGGAGGAGAGTGCTGGGAAGAAGGAAGGAAACGGAGAAGACGAGAGAAACAGAGAGGGAGGACGAGAGAAACCAGAGGAGAGAACGAGAGAGGGAGAGAAAATAGAAGAGAGAGGGCTGCGGGAAGAGAGGTTTGGAAAAGAAGAGGAGAGGGCTGCGGAGAGAAGGTTGGAAAAGGAAGAGGAGGCTGGGAAAAAAATAAAAATGGAGAGGGAACAGCTGAGAGAGGCTGGGAATTTATAGGAGAAATCGGAAGAGGAGAAGGAATGTGGGAGGCTTGGAGAAGGGACAGGATTTGGATTTGGAGAGGAAGAGGAAACTGAAAAAGAAATAAGATTCGAATTTCTAAAACGAGAGAGAGAGAGGATTTTTAAAATAAAGGAAGGGATGTGTTTAGGAAATTGGAGAGACGGAAGGAAAGTGTGGATTTTGGGAAACTCCAGCGAAGGAAGGAATCAAATTGTATTTTTACCCCTGTTTTAGTTGAAATCCGCACACTAGACCACTCCCAAATTTTCGGAAACTCCTCCAGCTGCACTGCATCATCGACATGTCCTGTTCACATCAAATAAATATAATTTAGCACTTTATCATAAAAATATCATCATATTTATTCATTTCGTCTCGGTTTTGTCGAAAAACCGCAAATGCGCTACACTCCTTTGATCACATGAAATGACGATGTTTTTAAGTCAGAATTTGATGAAATTGGTACCGTTGGACTTGTTACACAATTATCTATCATTTCATGCTATTTTGCAGATAAAAATATGAGTATGATGCATATGGTTGCCCTTAAATGATCAATTTAACACTTTATCACACCCCCCAACTTACCCATTGCTAGTCCCTTAGCAATGCAAATAAGGAAATGTTAGGACAAATAATGAATTATCATGCTTCATTTGTAGTATCTTTCACAATCAATTTAAGTGGTAGCCGTTTGGTTGAGCTAAAAAGTTTTCATATCGCACAATATTTTGATTCAGACAGGTGATTGTGCATGAAATTTGACACACTTAGAACTCGTTTCCGACTTTTCTGGTATATTCTTGCCTTTACTATCCTTTAGATAAGACTACTTGGGGAGGGGAAGAGAATAAAAGATTTCCCGATCAGTCAGTGAGGACCGTTTTTCAGTTCCCGTCCCAACTCAGCACTTTTCACGACTTGGTCATATTTTTGGTACGATGGACTTTTTAGCATGGCGTTTCTTCATTTTATTGTACTTTTGCTTTTGAGAGTGCGTACTTTTTGCCACTCTCTTTGAATTGCCTGAGGGGAGGTGCGTACTTTTTGCCACCTACCTTCCTTTAGCTCTTTTATCGCCTTCTTTTGCCTTTAGTATTTACAGCTGTCCATTTTAAATGACCGCCTCTTTTAGAGTGCTGAGTGGGATAGTCCCCTATTACAGATCCTACACATTTCTTTCGTTCAACCCAAAAGAAAAATTAGAATAAGTAGTCTTATTCTTGAGGTTAATTCCAGCATTTCTATACTTTTAGCCTCAATTTGATTGCAGAATAGGTTAATCCGGAATTACTTATCCGGAATAATGTATAATAGAATAAGAGGTGTTTAGCTTTGATAATTATGTGGGACTTACTGACGAATAAGAAGGATAAACAATTTTTAGGTCTAGGGTCGAATTGCTTATTCTTCTTATTCTCCGAATAGACTATTCTGTACCGGTATAAGCCATTCTGCTTGTCAAAACTAAATTAAGTTTATTCTCTCTTTATTCTTCCTTATTCTTCTCCTATTCTCCAATCAAAGTGGTGCTTAAGTCCTTGTATTTATTCTAAGTTGCCGTGTGTGTGTGAAAATCATCATGCCATGGATTTTTGTAAAGTGTGATATTTAAACTTTAAAGGCTCTTTAACCAATGTGACTAACAGAAAACTGATTTGTTTAAGATTTACTTAATGAGACATGATTTTCATGCAATTTTCATAGGATGTGAGAAGAAGTTTTAAAAATTTGACCATTCTTCAATGAAAGGTATCAGTTTTCTTCAAAAGATTTCCAATAAATGCATATTAAATTGATTGTCCCATCCCCCAACTTGATTGACATTGTCCTCAATGGCATAAAAGATATGGAAAACATGTCAGCCAGAAGAGAATTTGTGAAGGAGCGAAACAACCTGTAATGAAGATGATGCGACGTTCCCACGGCGATTGCTGCTCAGGGACCTAAAAGGAAAGAAATACAAAAACTGAAGTAAAATGTTGAGTTGCCTCCCAACAAGCGCTAAGTTTATCGTCTTCAGCCAGACGGAATGTGCACACTATCCAATACCTACTAACACAAATTTCAGTGCATGCATTTTGAAGTTTGTTGGTTGTAGTGCACTCAGCATTGCATGTAGCTGATGAGTCAGATTGTTATCATTGAGATTCCAAAAAAAAAGATTTTTCAACATGGTCAATAGGATATTGGTTCTACTTGATTCATAGGCCATGTCAACTACTAGCACAAATTTCAGTGCATGCATTTTGAAGTTTGTTGGTTGTAGTGCACTCAGCATTGCATGTAGCTGATGAGTCAGATTGTTATCATTGAGATTCCAAAAAAAAGGATTTTTCAACATGGTCAATAGGATATTGGTTCTACTTGATTCATAGGCCATGTCAACTACGTACCCTGCTTCTTGTCCTTGACTAAATTGAAGGACTTGATCCTCGATAAAAAGATCAAAAGTTCCCAGAATGATGGGCCATTGATTCAATGTAGGGGGTGATCCAATGTCGAAGATGGGGAAATCAGCAAATATGTGGCTCCTATCCATCTGAATAAGAGTATCTTGGATCATGTCATGTGGCTGCTTAATGAAATGATCAATTGACTGCAAAGCAACCGACGTGCACTTTAATTTGTGGATTCCAAATTTCTCAAAGATAGAGACTGAGAACAGGTTCGGTTTGGCCTCAAATTTCAATAAAATCCAGTAAAGATTGATGTTATCGATATTGTAAGAATTTAGTTGGGCAACATAGTGAGTTTCTTTGAGAAAATGGTTGTTGATGTGGACTTGGCCCAATAATGCCATCACCTCCTTGAGTCGGGCCAGCTTTTGGAGGCTATTGGGCTTAGATTCTCTAACACTCGGGAAACATATCATAGGTAAGTGAATATCTGGGCTCTCACTAGAATCCTTCTCGTCTCCTTCATCTCCCCCCAACTTACCCTCAATGGGCTCTTCTTGATGATTAGCTAAGTCTATGGCTTCAGTTTTCTCTTGATGCAATTCCTCAAGATTATCCACTTTCTGATCCATTGGGAAGAAGAAATATTCAAGATCCGGACCATCATGTGTATTTAATTCCTCTGTGGAAAATAGAAAGTGTTCAAAGTCCAGCTCAATATCCAGCAAATCACTCATTTTTCCTTCTCCTTTTTCCTTCAAGCTCACCTCAAGAGAGATAGGTGTGATCGTGACATCACTTTGCTGGTCAGTCTGAAGGTTTTCCATCTTCTCTCTATCCACCGGGTATATATCTTCTAGAATATCCACTTTCTCTATTGGGAAGAAAAAATATTCGAGGTTCGGACTAGCATGCATATTGACTTCCACTGTGGGGAATATGAAGTGTTCAAAATCCGGATTAACCTCTAAAAGATCACTCACTTCCCCTTCTCCTTTTCTATCACTTAAGCTTTCCTCAGGACAGACAGGTATGATCATGGATGCATCTTATTGACCAGTCTCAGGATTTTTCATAGATTGATTCATGCTAGCATTCCCTATTCTCACCTGATGCAACTCCGTAAGATTCTCTCCGTTTTTAAGATCAGACATGATGTGACCATTACCGGATTGAACGATGTCAAGTTGAATTTGTGAGTTGATTTGTTGGTCAAAATCAGGTGAAAAAGATTGCAGATTTTCAATGGGCTTGCTAAGCACTTCTTCTAAATCCATCCTTAGATTAGTTTCAGTCAAACAGTCAACTAGGGCCTGCATTCTACCAATGGTTTGTTGTTGGGCCAAGACTATTTGTTTAAGTTGCATGAATTGATCATCTTGAGAATGCGGATAACTGGGCTGATAATCAGACTGCGAAGAGTATGTCGAATAATTTGATTGGAAGTAAGGTGGACAAGAGCTTGTGGACAATGGATAATCGGAGTGTCCATGATTGTGGGCCAAACCACCAGAGTAGACTTGGAATTGGGGCCAATCCGAGAAGTCTTGGATAGCTAGACTTGGAGCTTGGACCTGGTGAGGTGGAAATTGAAGAGCAGGTGGGGTATCATAATAGTCCTGATTGGCCCAAACGGGACATCTTTCTTGATAGGTATATGATTGTGTGGGATATGAGGACGGTTCTGGGCCCAAAGCTAGAAATTGATCAATTGTGTGGGCCAACTTGTCTAGCTTAGCTAATCTGTGAGCCAAATCCATATTAGGTGGTGGAGGGAAAGGTGTGATGGTATTAAGACATGGGCCAAGAAATTGGTTCATTTGAGTCAACTCCATGCTGAAAATCTTTTTTTTTTTTTTTTTTTTTTATTAATGATGCAAACAAGTTATCACACAATTATTCCTAAGACAACTATGGTTAAACTAGCCTACATGATGTGTTTCTCACAAATTAATCTAGGTTTAATTCAAGTCTACCCTCACAATTATCAATCGGCCAGGTAAGAGATGGGGTGGTGGGAGGCTCCCCCTACTTTCGTAGGGACCTAATTAAAGAACCACCGACCTACTTAGGCGTTTGCCATTGGACCTCTAGCCTTAGACACCGGTCTCCAAAAGTGATAGTGGGCTCAAGCTAGACCCAAATTTCATTGTGAACCCTAAATTGAATTCCTACTCACTTTTAATGGGCTTGGGTTAGTGAAAGAGTGCAAGGGATGGTTGTTTTTGGGCTAAGGAAGGGTAGTCAAATCCCCACCTTATTTTGTTAATAGACTTGCCCTTAAGATATTTTTATGTGAAGTGCACAACCAAATCAAATAAGGGGTTCTATGCAATCATGGAAATGTATGAACATGGTATTTAAGGAAGGTAGAGATCTCACCTTGTCACCCGCAATCTTCAACAAAATAGAAATTTACAAGAAAGGAAACATTCTAAAAATGCAGTCCTAAATGATGCATGACTTAACATGGAAGGTTTCTAATCCTGTAAATGGAGATTTTTAAATTTGGATGTTCTTCTTTTTGTTTCTTTTTTTTAGTTAATGGAAACTTATCTAAACTAGAAACTACAAAAAAGGAAACTAACTAAGGTAAGGAAATTGAAACATAGAAAGTTGGAACACACTGACCATGATTTCGCTTTCCTTTTCTTTTTTTTTGTTTTGTTTTTTTTTTTTTTTTCAATTTACCTGCAAAAATAAGAAAAATAAGATTAGTTAGAGACTAATTACACTAAATCCAAGATAATCAAAATTAAAAATCTAACTCTCCGGTAACGGCGCCAAAAATTGATCGTTTCGAATTGTGCGTCGTTAAACACTCGTGAAAACGTTCAATCTAAATTTATCCGGCTCACTCAAATCAAATTTTTGGAAATTAATAGCGGTGAGTCCGAGTCGATCCACAGGGAGTTAGAATTCTAACTTTGAAAATTTTAGATTTTAAAAATTTAGATTTCTTTTTATAAAAGAAAACAATCTAAAAAAAATTTAATGGAATCAACTAACTCTAACTAATTAAACAAGGGTATTAATACAAATGACAAAATTAAAAGGTACAACTAAAAGAGCACTCAATCAAGGCCCCTGCATACGCAGCCCAATCAAACTTAGCCACATACCTCTTTGTTACTATTCATCAAAAGATTTTTTTATTTTATTTTATTTTTTTAACATTTTTTAAATAAAATTTAAATCGAAACAAGTACTAGATATCGATTGATTTGAATAAAAGGATTTTACATTGGACGAATAAAATTCTGGAAGTTAGAGGTGAATAGTAACGTACTGTTCATGCAACTATCTAAACAATCAAATTAACGCTAATATGTAAATATTTAATGATAAGAAATGAAAATACTTGAACTATTAGTACTTAATTAACTAATCATTAGATCAAATGTAAGAAACATCGAACATGATTGAAATAAATAAAAACAACTTCTAACAACAATTCCCAGTAGCTTGCTGAAGCTGCCGCTGGATGCTTGCAGGTTGGCCCTTGGAGGAGGCTGCTGCACGTGGAGGTTGCATGTTGCTCGGTTGGTGCTGGTAGGTTGGAGGTCTTCACCCAGCATGCATGCACTCTCGTGAAGGAGGTTGCTGTTGGCTTCACCAACGTGAGATGCAGGCCCGCATGGGCAGCACGTGGAGCTGGAGGAAGCTGCCGGGGTTGTTCGCGTGCAGGAGGTTGCTGTTGTTGGGGGTGTCCGAGAGAGGGAGCTGTGGAGGTTGGAGGAAATAAGGGAGAAAGAGAGTACCGGAGAGAGGGCTTAGAGAGGATGAGGAGAAAACAGGGAGAGGGAGAACCTGCGGGAGAGACAGAAGGTAAGGTGGAGAGAAGGCTTAGAGAGGGAGAGAACCGAAGGAGAAAGAGGAGGAGAGAGTGCTGGGAAGAAGGAAGGAAACGGAGAAGACGAGAGAAACAGAGAGGGAGGACGAGAGAAACCAGAGGAGAGATCGAGAGAGGGAGAGAAAATAGAAGAGAGAGGGCTGTGGGAAGAGAGGTTTGGAAAAGAAGAGGAGAGGGCTGCGGAGAGAAGGTTGGAAAAGGAAGAGGAGGGTGGGAAAAAAAATAAAAACGGAGAGGGAACAGCTGAGAGAGGCTGGGAATTTATAGGAGAAATCTGAAGAGGAGAAGGAACGTGGGAGGTTTAGAGAAGGAACAGGATTTGGATTTGGAGAGGAAGAAGAAACTGGAAAAGAAATAGGATTCGAATTTCTAAAACGAGAGAGAGAGAGGATTTTTAAAATAAACGAAGGGATGTGTTTAGGAAATTGGAGAGACGGAAGGAAAGTGTGGATTTTGGGAAACTCCAGCGAAGGAAGGAATCAAATTGTATTTTTACCCATGTTTTAGTTGAAATCCGCACACTAGACCACTCCCAAATTTTCGGAAACTCATCCAGCTGCACTGCATCATCGGCATGTCCTGTTCACATCAAATAAATATAATTTAGCACTTTATCATAAAAATATCATCATATTTATTCATTTCGTCTCGGTTTTGTCGAAAAACCGCAAATGCGCTACACTCCTTTGATCACATGAAATGACGATGTTTTTAAGTCAGAATTTGATGAAATTGGTACCGTTGGACTTGTTACACAATTATCTATCATTTCATGCTATTTTGCAGATAAAAACATGAGTATGATGCATATGATTGCCCTTAAATGATCAATTTAACACTTTATCACGGACCTAGCATTGTCGCTTGATTAGGCGGACCCATCAACTGAACTGGAATTATCTCTAACTCTGGAGGAAAATCTCGGGTTCCCGATTAGAACCTCGGTCGCTTGTAAATAATTGTACATAATCGGCCTCTGGGCCCTTTAAAAAAAAAAAAATATTTAAGATGTTGGAGTAAATATCTCTTAAATTTTAAAACATCTCTCATATGTAATATCACTAAATATGAATATCTTACCCTTTTTATATCGTCATTCACTTCATCCGATTTTAGAAATATGATCCTCCCAGAATTTCAATCCAACGCTCAACTAACCACAGCTTAAGTTTACTTTTTTAGACTTTTTTTAAATTATTTTAAAAGAAAAAAGAAGTGCTGAAAGTTACTTGTGTAGTACTTTAGTTATTTTTTAACTGCCAACTAAAAATTCTAAATGAAGCTTCCTAAATTAGAGAAAACTTGGGGCTCTTGTGAGAGATTTGACTTTTCAAACTATTTAAAATTAGTTTTAACCATTTTTATTTTATTTTTATGTTGTAAGAGAAAGTCAATAATAACTTCTACGCCAAAAATGGACCAAGTCTATATGCATGGACTTGCACTTTCGGCTGGAAGGTAGAATTCAATACTAATGTTTTATGAAACTTTTATGTGCAACTACCCAAATAACTGTAACTTCTCTATATATTATTTAAAATAGATCCCTTTACAGGGCAGGTTTGTAGAACTTAGACCTAAAGTTGTTTATCTTAAGATAAAAATTATAGTAAGTTATCAAGATAGATATAAGACCAAGATTTGCCTCTATGATTCTCTTGAGCCTTCCGCATATGTTTATGTGCGCCCCAAGATACAAAACAAAAAGGGTAGATGGGTCATTTTGATCTTAAATTGATGGACTGTATTCCATCACCTTCCCACTTCATATGTCTTGGGACATATAGGGGCACAGGGGAAGGAGGTCCAAAAGATCCCTTTTCCCGAGAGAGTCGGATCCTCTCGGAATTACTCTATTCAAAGCCTAAGGGTGTGTTTATTGGCAAATCAATCATAAATTTTCATGCATTTAAATTGTGGATAGAGTTCGAGACGAGTTCGAACTTGGGTCATTTATATTGGTGTGGATAGAATTTGGAGATGATTACGATTGTGATTCAGAGGAGTCCCTCTCCATGTGGAAATAAGAGTCTATTTCTCCACTATAAAATAAGAAGGATATACGGGATGAGACGTGCACTTTGCTGGTGTCTTTCTCTCCCTCCATCTCCCCACATCCTCCTCCTCTCTCTCTCTTTAGGGTACCACCTCGACATCTTGAGATTTATAGCGTGAAAATTTGTAAAGGACTCTAACAGCCTCCCCACATCAACGAAGACAATCCTAAAGACGCATCCACTACATCCTCGAGGATCTCTCTATCGACTGTGATTTTAAATATTTTTTAATGTGTGTTAAGAAATTACCCTAGTATCAGAGCCAAATTGGGTAATCGTAGATAGATTTACAAAATCTGTCCATTTCTTGCCAATCAAGATTTCACAATTAGTAAAAAGTTTGATCAAGTAATATATAGACAATATCGTTAAGCTACACGGGGTTCCCAAGTCAATTATCTCTGATAGAGACTCTAGATTTACCTCTAGAATATGGAAGAGTCTCCAGGAAACTTTAGGCACTCAATTAGAATTCAGTACTGTCTTTCATCCTCAGACTAACGGTCAGTCAGAAAGAACCATCTAGACACTAAAAGATCTACTTAGAGCATGTAGTCTGTATTAGAAAGGAAATTGGGATAAAAACTTACTATTGGTCGAGTTTGCCTACAACAATAGCTTTTATACCAGTATTAAAACGGCTCCTTTTGAAACTTTATATGGGAGATCCTGTAGATCACCTATATGTTGGGAAGAGTCCGAAGAAAGACGAATGATAGGACCAGATATTGTGCAAGCCAGCACGGAGAACATCCAACTTATCCGTCAAAGGTTGATAGCTGCACAAAATCGACGAAAGAGTTATGTCAATCGGAGAAGAAAAGATGTCTCTTTTGAAGTTGGGGATCATATTTTTGAAGTTGTCAGATTTGGAAAGCGAAGTAAGCTGGCACCTCGATATATTGGTCCATTCGAAATTATGCAGAAGATTGGAGACGCAGCGTACCATTTAGCTTTACCACCTACCCTGGAAGGAGTTCACAACATCTTTCATGTCTCCATGCTCAAGAAATATTTTCATGACCCATCTCATGTCATAGATTATGGCGAGCTCCATATCCAGTCAAGTCTAAGTTATGAAGAACAGCCCGTACAAATCTTGGACTTCAAGACAAAGGAGCTTAGAAACAAGACAATTCTTTTGGTGAAAGTCCTATGGAGAAACCAGTCAACAGAAGAAGATACACAGGAAATAGAAGAAGAAATGAGGAGCAAGTACCCACAACTTTTCGGTAAGTTCCTCACCATATTTAGCAATTTATTTAGTTAGATTTAAAATTCGAACACTAATTTTATTTAAAGGGGAGAAGATGTAAGGACCTACAAGATTACAGTTATATGCCAACATATACATAATTATAAAAAATGCATATTTGCAAATACTGAAAAAGTATAAATACAATTTTAAAAAGTTCATGTCCTATGATGCAATAGATGATTTTCATAAGGTCTTAAGTGTAATTTTTAAGACTTTTAGAAGTGTCCTCAAATCACTAAAAATGAGTTTAATCCGGTGAAGAAGTGTTGAATGAGGATATGAAGTCAATTATAAAAGATACATAGACTTAAATGTAAAAGTGGTAAAGGATAAGAATACTGGTAATGTTTCTTGGCCCCCAAGAAACCATGCCACTTGGCTCCAACCAAGAACCCTTTATCTCTTTAGGACACATGTCCCAAATCCAAGAGAGACCTTACGAGACACTTGTCCCCCTCTCATTCTCCCCATTCCTTCCCTTCCTCCTTGCCCACATTTAGAGAGAGAAAGAGAGGTAGAAAGGAAGAGAGGAAGGAAAAAAGAGAGGAAGAAAGGAAGAGAGAAAGATTGAGAGCGGGAACGGGAGATGTCCGGAGTTCTACGCACGTATAGGAGGAGGAAGTTTACGCCGTGTTCAAATGAGTTTCTGGTTTAAAGGCAAGTACATGATTCTTTCTACATAGTTATTTTCCTATCGCGAATGGCTTGTTTTCAAACATGTATTGTTCTACAAATTTAAGAAGATGCTACTAAGCCGTTATGCTGCCAAAATGACATAAGAGTCTAAATGGACTCCTAACCCATGCTTAAATCCCATGCTATAAGTCTTCTATGTATATGTTAAGACGATTAACCAACCGGTAGCTTGAGAACTAAGTACCACATAGGTTGTGATGGGAGGAAAGGAATACCTATGAAAGGGCTACCCGTAGAGGTGGAGCCGCCATAGCATGGAGCTACCCCTTGAACTTATGGGGGCTACCTCTAAAATCCTTTGTCTATCCGGTTACATGCTATAAGTCTCCCATGCTAAAATCGAACATAGTTACGGACAGTGCCACCTGTAGACACGTTAATTTTGACATTATTTTGAGTAAATTTCATGTCATATAATAATACTTCAGAATAGTCTGATATTTAATCATTAGTTAATTTTTATTATTTTTCTGAATTAATTATCTAAATGACATCGGGTCAGACAGATATAATTTAAGTTTATTAATTAAATTCATTTTATTTCAAATTTTTAATCAAATATAAAAAATTTTGAAAGACGTCGACCTATGTAGACACCATTTAGGGTTTTATTTATATTTTGATTATTAATTTGATTATTAATTAATTTATTAATAAACTAAAAGACGTCAGCCATGCACGGCACTATTTAGATTTCCTAAACTGATTCTATTTCTTCTTCCTGTTGTTTATCCTTATCTTAATTAAACTAAAAGACGTCTTCCATGGGCGACGCGTTTTAGTTAATTACAGATAATGATGAATTAGCATGTGTTTATCTCTTTCTTAGTTGGATTGGCTTCAAACTCTTTCATGTTAATCTATAATTGACTGCAGACGCACGAGAGAATCTTGAACTTAAGTCTATAAATACACAAGCCCTTGAAGGGGTAAAAGTTAGTGAAGATTTTGAGTGATAATCTTTGAAGAGAGTTAGTTAAGAAGAATTCAGAAGAGAGACGACATCCAAACGCTGAAGGAATTGAAGGATCGAGGTGCTGCTACTACTTCCAAGAGTCTTGAAGCAAACTTCGTCCTTTCTTCATTCTTTTTTCAAGATCATTCAAGAACCAAGGCTTTCAGGGGCCATCCAACTGAGTTTTTAATTAATCTCTGCTCATATTTTCCTTATTTTCATAATTATTAGCATCATAATTCTACTCATCACATCACTTCATGCTACATACACAACACTAGCATTATTTTTCTAACCCACATGTTAAGGGGTTTCAAAGACCACAAAACAAGTGAGTTCATCCTATTTGAGTTGCATGATTAGAATTATCATTAGAATAGATACTACCTCTATTTGAGTTCTTATTAGTTCTTTCCCTTTCTTTTATTTTATTCTTTGCAAGGTACAAAGAAGATTAAAAGGAGGGAATCAACAAGGAAATCTGGACGATCCCCAAAGCCCAATCAACATTCAAAGTAAGAACAAAGTTAAAAGGGCTATTTTTCTTCAGCCGGCTGAAGGGAAGGAATCAAGAACTTCAACATCTCCCACATCTGAAACAAGTAAGCGATTAATCTTTGTCTTTTGAAACTTTTTAGTCAAAAGTTTCTGGTGATCACATAGTTTTTAATAGGTTTATTTGTCACATAATCAACAAATTTTCATGATAATCACATATCACTATTTGAGTACTCACAGCTTTTTGGCGATCACGGTGGGACTTGGTCTCGCCATCTTTTAAATCTTTGTTCTTACTTTTATCAATCGGCCACCCACGATGCACCACTAGTATCCTTCGGACACGCCCTCACCGATCGGTGAGTTTTTAGTTTAATTGTTATTCCCACGTGTACCACGTGCACACCCTTGCGGCAAGATC
This sequence comes from Zantedeschia hybrid cultivar, assembly GCA_030544215.1. NCBI lineage: Eukaryota > Viridiplantae > Streptophyta > Magnoliopsida > Alismatales > Araceae > Zantedeschia > Zantedeschia hybrid cultivar. The sequence goes on along the minus strand of JARZZO010000008.1, from coordinate 54,617,008 downwards.
TTACCCTTCCCTTTTGATTGATTGAAGAGTTGTGATTGTGATAAGAAGAATGTGTGGTTGATTGAATGTTTTAGTTGTTTACATGATAAATCATCCTGTTAAAAATTAAAATAAAAAAAAAGATTCGCGTGAGCTGATTATTTACTGCTTTATCTTGTTAGTTTGAGGGGAAATTGACCCAGAAATTCCTTCTTAATTATTGATTCTGTGACTTGAAAAGCATCTAGGAACAGTGACGCGTTTCATACCACGGCCCTACCCCGACGCCTTTCAGGCAAAATTTCTCTGCTGCCTGTTGCCTGAGGTTCTGCGACAGAATAAGCTTCTGGTTTGAATAGCGTCGAGGAACAGCAACGCGATTCAGGCAGTTTCTTATTTTATTCTTCAATCCTCATATTTCTGATTTGATTGCTATTACCCATTACATATTAAGCATTAGAAGCCATCCCGGCCACAGGTCATACGCATTGGGGCTAACCCCCCCTTTTCTCATAGGAACACCTTTCTTGACGTCTTCACTTCTCTCTGATTGGGTCGGTCCCTCCATCAGACTAGAGTGGTTGACGTTAAAGACCTCTGTAAGTCTCCAAAATCAAGGTATTCCTCCTTGTTCATCAGGATAGTTGTACCAATTGAAGTCCTGGTTAGATTTTCATGTCGTTGTGAGAAAAAACTTTAGAGTATAATGGTGGAAACTGAACTAAAACTAGGATCCTACCCGTTGAGTGAATTTGTGATTAACTGAATCCAAATAATCCAACAAGGAATCCCAAAACAGCGTTAAACATCCACTTGTTTATTTAATCTTTGCATAACTTGTCTACAAATCTCTGTTGAAAAATCCAATACCATGTTGCTTCGATCAGGTAGGGATTTGAGCATGGCTTCATATGCTCTAGTTAACTACGAGGGAGATGCTAATGCCCCTCTTGAATCTGATTATCACTATGAGAACGGGGGAGATGCTAATGTCCCCCGTGATCTCCATTCTTATTCATTTCAACATGAGGAAAATCCCCAAATCCCTCCTCCTTTTGCTCATGATCAACATAATTATGACGTTGATCTTCCTCCGCATGTGCATGCGGTGTCTAATCCTATCTTTGAGGGAGCCATGAACCCGAATGAGCCCTCATCTTCCAATCCCTCCGATCTAGTTAATGCTCTCGGAGTTCTGGCCTCCCATCTGGATCCTCAACAGCTCGAGGCAATCCAATCCATCTTAAAGGAGAAGACGCCCGTGCAGCCTACTGAACCGAATCCTGTGGTTCCCCCTGTCGTTCCTCAACCTCCTCCCCACCATACTTCCTTCATTCATCAGGCCATGGAAGGCCTTCAAGTTTCAACTTCTTAGTCAGTTGGGCCACAACTATCCTCCTCAAGGCAACCGGCTAGGCTGCCCACGCCAACTTATCAAAATGCCCTCGAGCATGGCGGAAGCGCTGCCGGACCTCAACCCTACTGTCCCCCTTACCCCACATACTCTAGGCAGCAGTCCTATCATGTACCACCATCACCTCCTCCCCAGGTTGATCCAACGACTCAAGCTCTGCTCGCGAAGATGGAGCATATGGATGAACAGTTCAACAATTTTCAGAAAATGATGGGAGTTAAGGCTGCACCTGAGATCAGTCTTCCTAGTCTGCTTGTGTTACATTTGCTGCCCTCGAAAATGCCAGTGTATAGAAAATACAATGGTATTGGTAACCCCTTCACTCACCTAAAGGAGTTCATGTACGAGTCCTCCTTCTGGCAGAACGACAATAGGTCATTGGCATTCCTGTTCAAGAAATCGTTAGAGGGACCAGCCCTCGAGTGGTTCTTCTCGTTGGAACCATCCGAGGTGGAGGATTACAGTATCATATCCCGAAAATTTATTCAACGATAACAGGACAGAGTCGCACTGTCTCTGTCCATCATTGATCTGGTTGCTGAGAAAATGAAGCCCGATGAGGACTTCATCACATTTGCTGATAGATGGAGGAGCATGGCGGAGAAGATTAAGGATTATATGTTTGAATCTGAACAAGTCAAGATGCTGATTTCCAATGCCACCCCCCAATACAAGCTGGTCCTAGCTTTGAACAATCTGACCAGCATGGCGGAACTTTACGAAAGGGCACGTTACTGTCAGAACGCCTTCAAAGATGCCACCTTCTCCAATGTCTTTGATCCTTACCGACCCCAGTAGGCCTACACCTCGGAAGCCTACCATGCCAAACACTCCTAGCTAGGGTCCAACAACTGAGGGCACGCTCTCCTATGAGCAGATCAGCACCATGAACACCAATCAGCCCCAGTTCGTGAAAAATTAGCAACCACCAAACCAGCAAGGTTACAGACCTTCAAACCAGCAAGGTTATAAACCTCCAAACCAACAGGGTTATAGACCTCAGCAGCAGCAGTATCAACAGCCACCGTACTAGCCGCAGCAGTAGCCCCCGAACTAGTAGCAATATCAGTAGCCCCAGTACCAGCAGGAGAACTAACAACAGTACCAGCCGCGCACTGCCGGCGTACCATAATGTACCTCCCCCAAATGATTACAACCAGTAGAGTAAGCCTCCAGGCCCCAAAAGGGCGACATATCCAGCACTCCCAGAGTCTTTGCTGGACATTTTTAATGCCCTGATGGCAGCCAATACCTTAGTCTTGCCCAGGGAAAAGACAGTCTGGCCCCAGAATGCCGACGCTTCCAGGTATTGCGCCTTTCATAGGCAACCTGAACATACAATAGATACCTGCTTCCAATTCCTAAATTATATCCATGATCTCAACGATCAAGGAGGCATTGACTGGGAGGAGATGAGGAAGTACATATCTGCCTTGAAGGCAAGAAGACTTCAACAACAACAACAACCACCACAACCACAACAGTAGCAGCAATAACATAGAGCGCCAGCACAGGCGGCAGCACCTCCGAACATAGGTATAATGCAGAACCCACTACCGGAGCATCAGCACCAGAATCAGATTTCCCCCATCTTGACGAATAGCCAGCCTGAGGCTAATCGAGGGCAGCAGTAGAAGGTAGAGGATTCTTCCTCTATACTTAATAGGCCATCAACCGAACACTGCCGACCAACCATCATGCCGCATTCTCCGCATATCCAAACCGCAACCCGTCACCATTACACCTGTTCCAACACCTGCATACCTTCTACCTGTTGGGTTCTCGGGTTTCTCCAGATCTCTCGCGCAGCGGAAATAAAATAAAAATGGAGATCCATTCCCGTTTCGAAAAATCTAAAAAACCGAATTATCGGATAATCGGTTCTTACTGTATGCGGATTCGAATCTACAACCGTTCGGTTCCGTCAGTACTACACCGCAAGCCACGCAAGCGCCCGGCCTCTAGCGGAGTCCACGCAATCCTCCTCGCGATAGATATCCTCATATTTCTCATTCTTCGCAGCCACGGAACCTCCGCCGGTCGCCGCAACGGTTGCCGCAACACGCGGATGATTTCCCATCGAACGGGAGTCGGAGAAGCGGCGGAGCAGATCCGGGGATCCGGATCTGGCCTGGGGCGCTAGAGAGGGAGAGAAATAGAGGAGGGGGTGTAGGTGCTTAGAATGACCGTGTGATCATCATGAAATATCTATGTTGTTTAGTGTAAACTAACCTATTAAAAACAGCAACTAAAGTGCAGTGATCGCCAGAAACTTTTAACTAAAATGTTTCAAAAGAGAATATGATCGCCTACCTTTCAAACGTGGAAGATTGAGTCCTTGGTTCCCCTTCCTCAGCCGGCTGAAGAAAGAGAGCCCTTTCTTTGTTCTTTTGTTCTTGCTGTGGAATTTGAGGTTGAGGATCGTCCAGAAGTTGTGCTTGATTTTCCCTTTTGATCTCTTGTTGTTGTTGAGTGCAGCAGAGACAGAAACAGAAAACGAAGAATTATGATGAGAATTTAAGTAGAAGCAATATCTGAACTAATCATGATGTTAAGCATATTTAAAACAGCAAACTTACTTTTTTAAATGGCTTTGAAACCCCTTAAATCAAGTAGGTTTTTGAAAGATTATGCTGTGGTGTGTGTTTGCATGAAGTGAATATGAAGAATGAAACTAATGAAGATGAAAAATGCAAATGCAATAATGAAAAACTTATGCCCAGTTGGTTGAAACTCTGAAAGGATGAAGATCTTGAAAGGGACGCCGACTTCTGGAAATGGCAGCGCTCCGGCGTTACGACGTTGTTGCTTCGATCTTCAACTCGCTATAACGCTATGGCTCAACTCAACTCAATTCTCTTCTCTTTTTTTCTTTTTTTTCTTCAACATGCAGGGTATTTATAGGCATTTCTTGCGTTCGAGATTAACATTAGAAAACTCCGAATTTATCCATCTTAACCGACGGATAATTACTGATTAATTCATCTTTATCTGTAATTATCTAAAACGCGTCCACCATGGCTGACGCCTTTCAGATTAATTAAGATAAGGATAAATATCCGGGAAAACTTATCTTTATCTTTATTAGGTAAAACGCGTCCACCTGTGTAGACGTCTTTTAGACTAATTAAGATAAGGATAAACATCCAGAGGAGAAGTTAAAACCATTTAGGAAACCTAAAACGCGTCGACATTACCAGACGCCTTTTAGTTAATTAATTAATTAATTAAAATTAAAATTTAAATGTTAAAACAGGAATAAACTCTAAATCGCGTCCACTTGGGTCGACGTCTTTTAGAATTCTTCATATTTTAACTCAAAATTGAATTAAAACCAATTCAATTGATTAACTTAAACACATCTGTTAAACCCGACACTTAAAAAGATTAATAAAAATTAATTAATGATTAATTATCAGACCATTTCGAGGCATTATTATATGATATGAAATTTACTCGAAATGACGTCAAAATTAGCGTGTCTACAGCTGCCTCACCTTGGCATCGTCTTTGCAAGGGAGTGAAATGAAATGGAATGTACTGAAAAGGTGATGCCAAAGTGTGATGAGACACGCTCTTAACATCACATGACTGGAATTTTTCTCAAAATTATCAATGAAGATAGCTCAAGGAAATCAATGGAATTAATCCTGTCTGGATGAAGTAGACAAGGAAACAAAATAAAGTCGATCAACCTCCTCGGAGTGGGAAGTACCCCAGGTCGTAGACACTGTAGGTTTCATCATGGGGAGCGTTTGCCAGCCAATGTGGACGTGCTACAGCCATGATGGATCTTAAAAGGAAACAAGAAATATTGGATAAAGAATCCAATCAAGGATAGAATTCCAAGGATATCTTTAAGCGAACCTCAAAGATAATCAAGATACTCAATTCGGAATGGAATATTTCATATCATGTTGAAGTTATTTAATTAATGGTCTGAAACTTAATCAGTAATTAATTCTTATCTCAATGATTTCAAAGTCCTACATGATGCATGTTGGGCTAAAAGAAAAATATAAAGTCAAATAAAATACAAATTAATCAAGGATAATATTGTTAAATTGTCATTAATGAGTCAAGATACCAACTCTTGTAATTCAGTGCTAAGCCGAAGCTCGTTTATCCACGCACCGTTTCACAAAAGTGGAACCATCGTCCCCACTAATTAACAATCCAACGGCCTATCCGTGCGATTAAGAATCCTCTGGAATTATCACTGTTTTTGTTGAAGGGGAACTCAAATTCCAGTTTCATCAAAACCACAAGGTCCTCAATATAATCTAATAAATATTTATCATATATAATGATGATGATGCAAAATAATTACATGAAATAGAGTACAAGGGTAGAAATAACCGTCGTTTTAGCCACGATCGGGACTTGAATTCCACAATGGGATTTTCTTGACATTTCCAGCTTTACTTCTTTGAATTTCTGAAACGCGTCGTGTAGTGTTGACGCCATTCAATATTGAAACGCGGCGGTTCTCCTCGACGCCTTTTCCTTACAGAAACAGGTTCTTCTATTCGAATTCTCACTCTTTTCATGTCTTGTGTCCTGTATACAACTTGAACAAACAAGTTAAGCATCTGTTCAGGCTTAGCCCCTTGCCTGGTTAAGTAACCGACTACTTGATCCTATCCTTGATAGAAAGGTTAAGGGGCATAGCCTTTATTAACAAAGGTAATTGAATAATAAACAAACTTGAGCAAAATGCAACATGCAAGCAGACAGATGTTCACTGAAAATAAAAGGAATGAAACATACTAAATGCAACAAGCAGATGCTAATTGAAATATTTTTGTTATTTTGAAATATTCATTTTTGTTTGGTTTTTTTTCTTTTGAAATATGTATTCTTTTTTTTAGATTTTGACAAATGTACATTTTTTTTGAATTTTTTTGAAATATGTACTTTTTTTTTTTTTTTGAATTTTTGACTATGCAATTTTTTTTTTGAATTTTGACATATGCATTTTTTTTTTGAATTTTTGACTATGTATTTTTTTTTTGAATTTTTGACTTATATATTTTTTTTTGAATTTTTGACTATGTATTTTTTTTTTTGTTTTTGACTAAAAGACCAGTATGGTACTTAGATCAAAAGATCATATTCATTTATTAACTTAATTTCCAAATTGTTCTTTAACAACTTAACTTAAAACTCATCGTGTTTGAACTTGTGTTTCCATTCGTGATCCCATTTGATGATTTGACCCTTAGTCAATCTAAGCCATTCCTTAAGCTTGAAGTACACCTCTTTAGAAAGAAAAGAAGAGTAAGTTTAGAAAGCCTATGAGAAGGTTCCGGAGACCTAAAAAGATGTTCCTTTCCAACCCTAATATCTGTTGGGGTTCGGTCATTTTCTTTCCGGGGTATTTATCGACCTTGCGTTCCCTTTTGTTTCATTTCATGGCCTTGATGTAACGTTTGTAGGGTATTGGCCTTTTGATTTTGAATCTTTCTTTTTCCTTTTATTTTATTTTTTCTATTCTTTTCTTTCTTTGCTTTGCTTTTGCTTTTCTATCCTTTTCTTTTTTTTTCGGGACGGATCTCCCCCATTTTTTTATGACGGCCTCCTACTAAGATGGCGGGTATTCTTGGTAGTCTATTTTAAGCCTCGTTCCGACATCATGGGCCGAGTGTAAAATAGAATTTTATTTAAAAGGAATGATTTGTACTTTACACTCTTAGTCAAGCTTTTGATATTCTTTAGGACTTGGCATCTCTTGTTACTCACGAATCAAACGTGTCAGTGTGTGCGGTAATGGGTTTGAAGTTAAATTATTCAGACTAACAAAGAAATTTGAGTTTATAAATTTTCTGATTCCACTGGTCTTTGTACCATACTGATCGACTCTTTAACCTAAGGGTAGTATTTCTTAAGGTGTAAACCATTCCAGGGATGATTTAGCTCTTCTCCTTCTGCATTAACAAGACGATAAGCATTACCAGGAAAAGCGTGCGATACAACATAAGGTCCTTCCCAGTTGGGTTGGAGCTTAGAACGCGGACCACCAGGTTTTACAAAAATTCTTTTAATGACCATTTCACCGACTTTGAACTTTCGTTCAATGACTTTCTTTTGATAAAAACGTGCTAATCTGTTTTGATAAACTTTTGCATGATTAGTAGCTGACCATCTTTTCTCGTCTAAAAGTTCCAATTGAGCAAGGAGTGCTGAACGATGTTCATTAATGGAAAATTCCTTGTTCAATTGTACTCTTAATGACGGTATAAGGATCTCATATGGATCTACCGCCTCCATTCCAAATGTTAAGGAATAAGGAGTTTGCCCAGTAGGCGTGCGGATTGAAGTTCGGTAGGCCCATAGAGCCTCAACCAATTTTTCTGGCCAATCTGCGAATTTGTTAGATTTACACGTCTTTTTGATAATTTTTATCAAAGTCTTATTAGTTGCCTCTGCTTGGCCATTGCCTTGCGGATAATAAGGAGATGAATGATGCAATGCAATTTTATACCTGTTGCAGAGGTCCTTCAATTCCTGTGACACGAACTGCGGTCCGTTGTCGGTGACGATGGTACTTGGAATTCCGAATCTTGTGATGATGTTCTTCATGATGAATTTGCAGACGGTTGATGCTTTGATCTCCACGTATGCTTCAGCTTCTGCCCACTTGGTAAAGTATTCCGTTGCCGTGAGAATGAAAGATTTTTGCTTGATGCCGGAATCTGGGTTACCAAGAGGTCCAATAATGTCGAAAGCCCACATGGAGAAAGGCCATGGGGAAGAAACAGGATGGAGTGAAGATGCAGGAGAATGAATTTTGTCGGCGTGAAGCTGACACTTGGCACACCTACGGACATATCCTACGCAGTCTTCTTCCATGGTTGGCCAATAAAATCCTTGTCTAAGGATCTTCTTTGCTAGCATCTGTCCATTGACATGGCCACCACAAACTCCACTATGAGCTCCTTCCATAACCTTCCAAAGCTCATCTTCGTCTAAACATCTCAGAAGAACTCCATCAAAACCTCTTTTGTACAGTGCTCCCCCAACTAGGGTGTATCGTTGAGCAACTCTCCTGATAGCTCTTTTTTCCTCAGTTGTAGCTCCTTCAGGATACGATTGATCTTCACAATATTTTGCAATTTCATAATACCATGGCTTCTGTTCATCATCCATCTCTTCTAACAGCTCCATCAACATGATTTCTCTTTTCTCCACAATACTTCCATCTTTGAATTTCTTCAGCAACTTCTCCTTAGTTCTAAGAAATGAAGGATCTTTCACGGCGGGTGAAAGACGCCTATGAACTATGATTGATTCGGATTGCTTGCTGATTGGAAAATCAAGAGAAGATGCAAGTGAAGCTAGAGCATCAGCTAAGATGTTTTGATTTCTAGGGACATGGACAAAGATCAATTTTGTGAAAAGCTTTGAGTAAGCAGAAGTAAGTTCTTGATATGGCTTAAGCTTGGGATCAAGAGTTCGGTACTTGGTCAGCACTTGGCGAAGAATTAATTGGCTATCACCCACAATCCTGAGTTTGGTGGCACCATGGAAATGAGCAGCCTCAAGACCAGCAAGAAGTGCCTCGTATTCAGCTATATTGTTGGTGACTGGAAAGTCAAGCTGAAAGGCTTGTGGAATGGTGACACCTTCAGGTGATAACAGAACGATTCCGATCCCCTTTCCATGAGAATTCAGAGCTCCGTCAAAATGCAGAGTCCACATATCATCTCTGATTTGATTTACGGACATCAGTTCTTCATCCGGAAACTCTGATCGCACTGGATCAAATCGAGGAAGGGGATGATGAGCAAGATGTTCTGCTATGGCATAGCCCTTGATCGCTTTCTGTTGAATGTAAATGATATCGAATTGAGATAGAAAGCTTTGCCATCGCGCTAACCTATCAGTAAGAACAGATTTCTCCAGAAGGAACTTGATCGGATTCATCCTAGCGATGAGATGGACTTCATGGGCCAGAAAATAATGCTTTAATTTCTGAACAACCCAAACCAATACTGCACATGTTTTCTCCATCGCCGTATATCTCTGTTCAGCGGGGTTGAGAAGTTTAGAGAGATAGTAGGCTGCCCTCTCTTTTCCTTCTTCATCCTCTTGTGCTAAAACAGCCCCCACTGCATCATCCAGGACAGAAATATAAAGTATCAATGGTTTGCCTGGAGATGGTGGTCTCAAAACAGGAGGACTTGCCAAATAGTTTTTTAATCCATCGAATGCCTCCTGACACTTATCGTCCCAATTGAATTTGACTCCTGGCTTGGTAAGCTCGTAGAACGGCTTACACCTTTGTGAGTGCTGGGAGACAAAACGGCGAATAAATTGTAACCTCCCGATTAATCCTCTTAACTCTTTCAAGTTTTTGGGAGGTGGCATTTCTCTGATAGCCTTCGCCTTATTGGGATCGATCTCAATTCCCCGTTTGCTGACAATGAATCCAAGCAATTTCCCTGAAGATACCCCGAATACACATTTCTTGGGGTTCATCTTCAACTGATACTCTCTCGATCTCTCTAATACCCTTGCCAAAACTTTGGCGTGCTCAGCCTTCGTTTTAGACTTAACCAATAAGTCATCCACATACACTTCCAAATCTATATGCATCATGTCATGAAATATTGCCATCATAGCCCTTTGATAAGTGGCTCCAGCGTTCTTCAATCCAAATGGCATGACGACATAACAATATGTTCCCCAAGGTGTAGTGAATGAAGTCTTCTCTTGATCCTCTTCTGCCAGCTTAATCTGGTTGTATCCTGAAAATCCATCCATAAACGATAATGTCTCATAACCAGCAGTGTTATCGATGAGTACATCAATATGAGGCAATGAAAAATCGTCTTTAGGACATGCCCGGTTCAGATCGCGGAACTCAATGCAAATTCTGACCTTCCCGTCCTTTTTCATAACCGGGACTATATTGGCCACCCATTGTGGATAAAGGACAACTCTAATGAATTTGGCTTTGTGTAATTTGTCGACCTCTTCCTTCATCTTTAAAGCCATTTGTGGGTGGAATCGCCTTAATTTCTGCTTGACCGGACTAGCTCCATCCTTTAATGTTAACCTGTGTTCAACTAAAGATGAGTCTAACCCCGGCATATCCTCGTAACTCCAGGCGAAAGTGTCCTTATAATCCTTAAGCACTTGTACCATTGCCTTCTCATCTTCTGTAGAAAGATTTTTACTGACGAGACAACCTTAGGTTCGTCTTCAGTCCCTAAGTTTATTTCTTTGGTGGGCTCTTCGACGGCAGCTGAAGGTTCATCAAATCTCTTCACTCCACTGGCATATGCCTCAGCTGCGTCCTCATCATCTTCCTCATCTTCAACAATGGGGTCCTTTTCATGCACTAACTCATATACCCCGTACCCATCATTGACTGACTCATCATTCATACAATCTTCTGGCATCTGAATTGGATCTTCTAAAAGCTGAGGGATTAAAGAGCAAAAAGAACATTTATCAGCCAAATCCTGGAGGTATCTTTCTGGAATTTGCCTACCCTTAGGCTTCCTAGACTTCCTAACCTGACTAACCTGCCTAAAACTGGACTCCCTAACTTCACTAAATTGCCTATCATAACCTAATGAAGACGAAGCAGGATGAAAATCCTGAGATACAAGTGGAAATACAGGGGAATCCTCCCGTGGGGAGGGACAGAGTAGATCTAGGAGAGAATCTTGACCGACGGACCCGCGCGATGGGGTGTAATCGGACAAGTAAGATGTTTCCTCGATAATGATTTGGGAAGAATTTGTTGTAAAATTGGCGTTTTTTTTTGGATATCGGAGGAATTATACATGAAGCAGGAGTGAATACAAATGGAAGGGGAATCAGACGGAGGAAGCGGCACCAAGGCCAGGGGATTAGGGGGATCATATAGCAATATGTCCCAGATCAAATCATACATCCTCTCTAGGTCGAGAGGAGGTTGTGGAATAAAGTCCCGAGGGGACAGAGTAATCATAATGGGCGGAGCCCGTGGAATGTCTTCAGTTATGACCCGCGACCAAGTCGGGGTCAAGAGTAGTGTACGAAAAAGAGTATGGAGCATTAGGACATGTGAAGGATATGTCCCCCTCCAGAGCAGATCTGTTGTATAAGCAGCTTCATAGGGGTCATCTGGCTCCCCTTCATCAGCTTCTTCGGATAGCAGTATCCGCTTGTCAAAGATTGCGCCAGGGCTCTCAATTAGCTCGTCGATCTGCGGTGGCCACTTGGGTTCTGCAGGATCCATAAATAGTCCGTTCAGTGCTATGTATAGGTCCCTCAGGTCGAACCATCTGTACCATTCGCATTCGTGGTCATGAAATTTCCTCCTTTTCATAGGCCGCAGAGCCTCCAAGGATTGGTACGTAAGTAATTCGGAACAATGTCTGGCCAAATCCCTCCCATATATGTCATGGAAGTCAAAACATGAAGTAATGACCACCGTGTTGTCGTGACTAAGTATGGGCCCTTTCACAAAGTGTGTATATAGAGTCCATGTTAAGGGATCTCGGCCTTCTTTCAGTGGTGTGGACATTGTTTCCAAGATTTCTTGACCGTCTTCGGTTTCTGCTTTCTGAACCAGATCTTGCTTTAGCTTCATTGGCCTATAGCCCAGACCGCTTCCAGGTACTGCCCGATGATCTTTAACAGGAGTGGTCCTGCCTTGCAACTGTGTGCCCAGACCTTTCCCAGGCTCATAGCCATTTTTCATCATGGTTCTCCATCCTGGGGTACTCATGCACTTCCCCCTTTTGATAGCATTTAATGGGTATGGAGAAATGGTAGCGGCTTTCAAAGGATCAGCCACTGGACGGTAGACCTATAATACCGACAGAAAAGGTTGTCGGCCAGGTAAAACAGCAGATTTAATATTCAATGTATGAGCAGCAGCAAGGATCGGCATGCTCATCACTTTAATAATTCGTCCTTTGTAAGGGAATTTGAGGCATTGGTGATTCGTAGAAGGAATCGCCTCAAGAGTTTTGATATAAGGACGTCCCAGAATGGCATTTATGGAAGGGTCGATTTCTAGAATATGAAATTTGACCTCTGCATGACTTACTGGACCTAGCTCCACTTTTAAATAAACCATTCCCAGAGGGGAACGGGTAGAATTGTCATATGCCGTAACTGAGATGGGGCTAGGCAGCCATTTCTCCTTGGGCACACCGCATAGTTCCAGGGTCTTCGGAGGTAAAACATTAATTGAAGCCCCTGTATCAACCAAGCATGCATCCACGGCCTTTTTGCAGATATTGACCGTGATGCTCAGAGCCATGCTTCTGGCGGCTGGCGGTGCTAGTTCCGATGTGTGGAATGTAATTGAGGGCTGATCCCCCTGAGGAACTAGTAGTGCTGCAATTTTCTCTACCGGCACGTCTTCGTTGACCATCACCTTCTGTAGGTATTCCATTAAGGCTTCTTGGTGAATCTTGGACCTCTTAATCAATTCAAGTACAGTGATCCGTGCCGGTGTTCTGTCCAGATGTTTTAACAAGTCATATTGAGTGCCTGGTGCACTCTCTTCATTATGGGCTTCCTCAGTCGGCTATGACAGGCCGTCTCTGACTGTGGACTGAGGAAAGACCTTGTTGAAAATCCTTCCACTCCGGAGCGCATGTTCCTCGACCGTGGAGGATCCGGGTGACACCTTGAGTACCGCAGAATCGGGTGGCGTAAGCGGTGCGGAGGGTTGATGCGTAGGTGGTGGCATTGGGTTAGGTGGTGATGGCGCGGTGCGGATTAAAGGCCTAGAGGGTTGAATGGTAGATGGGTAAGTGGTTGGCGAAGTGGGGAATGGTACGCGTAATAGCGGTCTGGATGGTTGGGGCATATCTGGGTAGGTGGTAGTGGTAATGGGTGAAGTAGGAAATGGTACGCGTAATAATGGCCTAGATGGTAAAAGGGGCGCGTTATTGGTTTGCGGAGGGTTATATGGTGGAGGCGTAGGAGTGCGGGGCGTAATGGGTCTAAGGAAGGTGGGTAGTGGTAGTGGGTTATTGGGTGCGGGCGAATGATATGTGGGTGTGGGTAGAGGGGTAATGGTAACGGGTTGTGGTCTGAGTATGTGGATGGTGCGGCGTGGTAGTCGTTCTGCGGTATTCTGAACGTGACCCGTTGAATAGAGAGAGGAAGAGTCCTCTATCCTCCATTGTTGCCCACGACCAGCCTCAGACTGGCTGTTCGTTAGAATGGGAGCAACCTGGTTCTGGTTCTGGTGCTCCGGGAGTGGATTCTGCACTATGCCCATGTTGGGTGGTGCTGCTGCTTGTGCCGGTGGTCTTGCTTGCTGCTGCTGCTGCTGTTGCGGTCTCCTCGCCTTCAGGGCTGATATATATTTTTTCATCTCCTCCCAGTCTATGCCGCCCTGCTCGTTAAGATCATGAATATAATCTCTGAATTGGAAGCAGGTGTCGATGGTATACCCAGGTTGCCAGTGGAAGTAGCAATACCTGGACGTATCGGCATTTTGAGGCCAGACGGCTTTTTCCCTTGGCAAAACTAAGGCATTAGCCGCCATTAAAGCACTGAAGATATCGGCCAAGGATTCTGGGAGTGCCGGATATTCTGCCCTTTTCGGGCCTGGAGGTCTCCTCTGCTGGTTGTAGTCACCAGGAGGAGGGACATTGTGGTACGCCGGCGGCGCGCGCGGCTGGTACTGTGGCTGTTGCTGCTGCTGATACTGCTGTTGCCGTTGCGGCTGTTGCTGTAGCTGTTGCTGGTTCTGATTCTGATTCGGCTGCTGGGGCCGCTGATACTGTTGTTGGTACTGGGGGTTCTGCTGCTGTCTGTACCCTTGCTGCTGTGGCCTCTGGTACTGCTGCTGACTCCTCACGAACTGGGGCGAGTTATTGTTCATGGTACTCACTTGCTCATGAGAGAGCGTGCCCTCAGTAGTCGGACCTGTGCTGGAAGAGTTCGGCACTGCAGGCTTCCGAGGCGGAGGCCTGCTAGGTCTATGAGGATCAAAGACGCTAGAGAATGTAGCGTCCTTGAAAGCATTATGGCAGTACCATGCTCTTTCATAGAGCTCTGCCATGTTAGTCAAATTATTCAAGGAGAGGACGAGCTTGAACTGGGGCGTGGCATTAGAAATTAACATTTTTACTTGTTCGGACTCGGACAAGTGATCCTTCACCTTTTCAGCCAGACCCCGCCACCTGTCAGCAAAACTGACAAACTCCTCATCAGGTTTCATCTTTTCTGCAATGAGGTCCGTGATAGACAAGGAGGGTGCAACTCTGTCCTGGTACCGTTGAATAAATTTGCGTGAAACGATACCGTAATCCTCTACTTCTGAGGGTTCCAGAGAAAAGAACCACTCGAGGGCTGGTCCCTCTAGAGATCTCCTGAACAAGAAGGCCAACGACCTCTTATCATTCTGCCAGAAAGAGGATTCATACATGAACTCCTTCAGGTGTGTGAAGGGGTTACCAGTACCGTTGTACTTTCGGTACACTGGCATCTCAGAGGGTGGCAGATGGAATACTGGCAGACTCGGTAGACTGATCTCTGGCACAGCTTTGACCCCCATCATTTTCTGGAGGTTATTAAATTGCTCATCCATACGCTCCATTTTGGCCAGCAGCGTTTGTGTGGTCAGATTTGCTTGGGGAGGAGGAGGAGGAGGAGGTACTTGGTAGGCCTGCTGCCTAGAGTACGTTGGACAGGGTGGACAATAGAGGGGAGGTCCGGCAGAGCTTCCGCCATGCCCGAGGGCATTTTGATAAGCAGGCGTTTGCGGTCTAGCCGGTTGCTTAGATGATGAAAGCTGCGGCCCAGCTGGCCGAGAAGTAATATGAAGGCCTTCCACGGCCTGATGGATATAAGGAGGAGGAAGAGAAGGTTGCTGAGGAACAGCAGGGGGAGCCACAGGGTTCGGCTCGGCAGGCTGCATGGGTGCCTTCCCCTTCAAAATAGATTGGATCGCCTCGAACTGCTGAGGGTCCAGTCGGGAGGCAAGAACTCCCAGAGCATTGATGAGATCCGTAGGATCAGAGGATGAGGGATCATTCTGATTCATGTCCCCCTCAAGATCAGGATTAGGGATCGCATATTCATGCGGAGGAGGATCAGGATATTGATCACGTGGATGCAAAAGAGGTGTCCGAACATTCCCATCTAGACGATACGGAATGGGGATAGAACTACGGGAGGCATCAGCATCTCTCCCACTCTCATAGTTGTATTCAGAATCCCGAGGGGCATTAGCATCTCCCTCGTAATTAACCATGGCGTCTGGAGCCACACTCAAGTCCCTACCTGATCGTAGCAACATGATGTTAGATTCCCTTTTCAAAGATTTAATCAAACAAGTTGTACAGAGATTAGTCAAACAAGTGGATGCTTAACGCGATTTTAGGATTCCTTGTTGAGTTATTTGAATTGGATTAAACCACAATTTCGCTCAGGGAAAGGATCCTAGTTTCAGTTCAATTTCCACCGTTATTCTCTAAGGCTCTCTCTCACAACGCTTTCAGAATCTAACCAGGACTTCAATTGGTACAACCAGCCCGATGATCAAGGAGGAATACCTTGATTTTGGGGACTTATGGAGGTCTCAACGTCAACTTCTCTAGTCTGATCAAGAGACCAACCCAATCAGAGAGAGTTGCTGACGTCGAGTAATGTGTTCCTAAGAAGAGGAGGGTATTAGCCTCAATGCGTATGTCCTGTGGCCTGGATGGCCTCTAATGCTTAGTAAGTAATGGGTAGCTAGCACTCAAAACACAGAAATCTGGAAACTGAAAAAAATTAAGAAACTGTCTGAATCGCGTCGATGGTAGTCGACGCTATTCAAAACAGAACTTAATTTTTCGCAGAAGCAGATGCAGACAGCAGAGAAACTGTGAAGCCTGAAAGGCGTCTAGGGGTGTTGACGCGGTTTGAAACGCGTCAGCGATCCTGGACGCTTTTCAGTTCGCAGAAACAGTTTTCCAGGAGGATTTTCTGGGTTGAATCCTCCTCAAACAAGGTAAAAAGCAGTAAACAATCGACTCATGCAAAATTTTTAGTTCCAGATTTTAAATAGGATGATTTACTAACTAAACAACTAGAAAAACAATCAATCACACATCATTTTTATCACAAAAACAGCTTTTTGAATTAATCAAGGGGAGGGCAAGATCTTGCCACTGGGGTGTGCACGTGGTGCACGAGGGAAATTAATTAAACTAAACACTCACCAATTGGTGAGGACGTGTCCAGAGACACAAATGGTGTACCGTGGGTGCCCGATATGATGATAGCAAGAACAAAAAAAACTAAAAGATGGCGAGACCAAGTCCCACCGTGATCGCCAAAAAAGCTGTAGGTGCTTAGAATGACCGTGTGATTATCATGAAATATCTATGTTGTTTAGTGTAAACTAACCTATTAAAAACAGCAACTAAAGTGCAGTGATCGCCAGAAACTTTTAACTAAAAAGTTTCAAAAGAGAATATGATCGCCTACCTTTCAAACGTGGAAGATTGAGTCCTTGGTTCCCCTTCCTCAGCCGGCTGAAGAAAGAGAGCCCTTTCTTTGTTCTTTTGTTCTTGCTGTGGAATTTGAGGTTGAGGATCGTCCAGAAGTTGTGCTTGATTTCCCCTTTTGATCTCTTGTTGTTGTTGAGTGCAGCAGAGACAGAAACAGAAAACGAAGAATTATGATGAGAATTTAAGTAGAAGCAATATCTGAACTAATCATGATGTTAAGTATATTTAAAACAGCAAACTTACTTTTTTAAATAGCTTTGAAACCCCTTAAATCAAGTAGGTTTTTGAAAGATTATGCTGTGGTGTGTGTTTGCATGAAGTGAATATGAAGAATGAAACTAATGAAGATGAAAAATGCAAATGCAGTAATGAAAAACTTATGCCCAGTTGGTTGAAGCTCTGAAAGGATGAAGATCTTGAAAGGGACGCCGACTTCTGGAAATGGCAGCGCTCCGGCGTTACGACGTTGTTGCTTCGATCTTCAACTCGCTATAACGCTATGGCTCAACTCAACTCAATTCTCTTCTCTTTTTTTCTTTTTTTTCTTCTACATGCAGGGTATTTATAGGCATTTCTTGCGTTCGAGATTAACATTAGAAAACTCCGAATTTATCCATCTTAACCGACAGATAATTACTGATTAATTCATCTTTATCTGTAATTATCTAAAACGCGTCCACCATGGCTGACGCCTTTCAGATTAATTAAGATAAGGATAAATATCCGGGAAAACTTATCTTTATCTTTATTAGGTAAAACGCGTCCACCTGTGTAGACGTCTTTTAGACTAATTAAGATAAGGATAAACATCCAGAGGAGAAGTTAAAACCATTTAGGAAACCTAAAACGCGTCGACATTACCAGACGCCTTTTAGTTAATTAATTAATTAATTAATTAAAATTCAAATTTAAATGTTAAAACAGGAATAAACTCTAAATCGCGTCCACTTGGGTCGACGTCTTTTAGAATTCTTCATATTTTAACTCAAAATTGAATTAAAACCAATTCAATTGATTAACTTAAACACATCTGTTAAACCCGACACTTAAAAAGATTAATAAAAATTAATTAATGATTAATTATCAGACCATTTCGAGGCATTATTATATGATATGAAATTTACTCGAAATGACGTCAAAATTAGCGTGTCTACAGGGGGCGGCTAGGGTTAGTAGCAGCTTGGCCTGCTCAGCCCGTTCGCTACATTTTATACTAACCGCACGGCTTTTCATGAAAATCCCTGATTTATATAAAACCCACTTATTTATCCATCACCTTGAGAATCATTTGCGTGTGACCCTCTAGGCCCAGTTACCAGTCCGGTTAATAGCCCAATAAGCCCAGTGACTCCTCATTGGCTTTATTAATCAATTAATAACTCTTTATTAATTAATTAATCAATCGAATTGATGTCGCACATCGAATTCGACCGGGCCTCCGATCACGTTGGGTGCTAAGCAACACCACGTGAACCCGGAAGGTATCGGGGTTAAGTAACCCACTCTTGGAACCTTTCCGCCGACAGTTACCGTGTGGATATAATCCTTCATTCGTACAATGTTCTTGAGTCAACTCAGGGTATGGCGTGCTGTCAAACCCTAACCGGTCGACTCATTTGGATTGGATGCCTCTGATGAATATCGGAAAACTCATTTCCCGATATTATCGTCCACCCTGGCCAGGGACTTCCGCGCATCCTTCCTAGAGCATTCTCTCTCTAAGTACCGAGAGCGAATGATTCCTTATTGACACACAATTCCCTTCGACGGTATTCCGCTGTACCCAATCCTTGGCTGTTTAGAATCCCGTGGTTAGAGATTCATGAACCAAGGTCAAAGCATAAAAGTCTACCGGCAAGGTGTCCTTAGTGTCTCAGGTCCGAGGACTATCCACACAACTGCGACAATAGAATCAAGCTGGTTGACAGTGAGGTACAATACCATCCAGCGATTCAGTCGGATCAGTTCAGTGAACTCATTCTCCAATGAGCACCTACAGATTTGCCTTAGTGTCTCCACACAAGTGACTTATGAGATCAGTCACCCTCATCATATGAGCATGAGTAATCTGTACTAGTCTAACCGGATATCCGATGTCCTTCTCGGATATCCTCCGACTACGAACGATTAAGAATATGTGTGTTTAAGTGATCAGTCTCATTAGTATTATCTCATCATAATCTGATCAGTATCGCACATATTCACGGACTTCATTATGAGACGATAATTAATACGATTTACACACAATGAATATTATGCCATTATATTAATAAATGAACGAGATTTACATAGTCAGATTGGCTTGTAGGCCACCTGAGACTAAAAATTTCCCACTTGAACTAAAGTCAATCACCTTTATGCAGTAAGTCTATAGACTCTAGGTAATGCTCAAACACAATTTGAGCCAACGGCTTTGTCAATGGATCTGCTACATTGTCGACAGATGGAACTCTTTCCACCATTACATCTCCTCTGGATATGATCTTTCTGATAAGTTGAAAGCGCCTCAGAATATCTTTCGATTTCTAATGAAACCACGGCTCTTTCACTTGTGCAATAGTCCCATTGTTGTCACACAACAGCGGAACATGATCAAAGATACAGGGAACTATGTCAAAGTCGGTGATGAACTTCTTCAACCACACTACTTCCTTGAAAGCTTCAACTGCAACGATGTGCTCATCTTCAGTCGTCGAATCTGCAGTGGTTGCTTGCTTGGAACTCTTCCAGCACACTGCGCCTCCGTTTAATGTAAACACAAATCCAGATGTAGACTTGTTATCATCTGGATCTGACTAGAAACTCGAGTCATTAAAGCCTCGCAGTTTTAAGTCACCTCCTCTATAGACAGGAAACATATCCTTAGTTCTTCTCAAGTACTTAAGGATACATTCACTGCCTTCCAGTGCTCTTCGCCTGGATCAGCCTGAATCTGCTCGTAACACTTAGAACACATGCAACATCAGGCCTTGTACGTAAGATAACATACATGATAGATCCTATCCCTGTCACCAGGAGTCTTAGAAGACTGCTCCTTTTGAGAGACTAATTTCATGTCTCGTCGGTATGAGACCTCTTTAGGAATTTTTCATGCCAAACCTTTTGACTATGGTATCTATGTATAAGGATTGGGTCATTCCAAGCATCCTCTTTGATCTATCTCGATAGATCCGTATTCCCAATATGTAGGATGCTTCTCTCAAATCCTTCATGGAGAAATTTTTCGACAGCCAGATCTTTACTGATGACATCATAACTACATCATTCCCAATGAGTAGTATGTCATCTACGTAAAGAACTAAGAAGGTGACTGCGCTCCTACTGGTCTTCTTGTACATACAAGGCTTATCTTCATTCTTAATGAAGTCATAAGACTTGACAGCCTCGTCAAATCTCATGTTCCAGCACCGGGAAGCTTGCTTCAATCCATAAATGGATCTTCGAAGTTTGCACACTTTATCTGGAGATTACTTCGATGTGAAGCCTTCTGGTTGTATCATATACACCTCTTCCTCAAGGTTACCATTGAGGAAGGCAGTCTTCACATCCATCTGCCAGATTTCATAATCAAAATGTGCAACAATGGCGAGTAGAACTCTGATCGACTTTATCATGGCAACTGGTGAGAAAGTCTCGTCATAGTTAATTTCTTGCCTTTGACGATATCCCTTTGCCACCAACCTTGCCTTAATAAGTGTCGATCTGTCCATCAGCACCGATCTTTCTCTTAAAGATCCACTTGCATCCGATGGGTACAATACCTTCGGGCAAGTCCTCCAAGTTCCAAACTTGGTTGTTGTACATGGACTGGATTTCTGAGTTCATAGCTTCTCGCCATTTCTCGGCTTCTGGGCCTTTTATGGCCTCCTAGTAGGTTTTAGGATCATTATCCTCATTATATTCTACTTTAGACTCACCTTCAGCGATATGTCCCACATATCGTTCGAGTAGTCTAGGTAATCTACCTGATCTACGAGGCTCATGTGTGTGTACCAGAATAGATTCATGAACTGATATTTCATCTTATGATAATACAACTGTTTGGGGATCGGGAACCTCTTTCAGTACTATTTTACTCACACTGTCCTCCTGGAGAAGGTATTCCTCTTCCAGGAAGACAGCTTTCCTGGCGACAAACACCTTTTGTTCACCAGGATGGTAAAAATAGTATCCAAAGGTTTCCTTTGGATATCCCACAAACCTGCTTTTATCAGTTCGTGATTCCAGCTTGTCGGGATCATGCCTCTTTACATGAGCAAGACAATCCCAGACTTTAACATGTTTAAATTCTAGTTTCCTACCTTTCCATATCTCATATGGAGTAGAGGCCACAGCCTTGCTGGTACTCTGTTCAGTAGGTATGCTGCTGACTCTAGAGCATACCTCAGAGGGACACTGGTAATCCTGAAAAACTCGTCATGGATCGCACCATGTCCAACAAGGTGCAATTCCTCCTCTCTGATACACCATTCATCTGTGGTGTATATGGAGGGGTCAACTGAGAAAGGATACCATTATCTTTTAAGAATTGTGTGAAATTAGTACTCAAGTATTCTCCTCCTCGATCTGATCGAAGAGCTTAATACTATTTCCTAACTACTTCTCTACCTCATTCTTGAACTCCTTAAACTTCTCAAATGCTTCCGACTTATACTTCATTAAGTACACATAGCCGAATCTTGAGATGTCATCGGTAAACGTGATGAAGTATGAAAAGCTACCTTTGGCTTAGGTGGACATGGGACCACATACATCCGAATGTATTAGTTCCAAAATGTCCTTGGCACGTTCTCTATGCCTAGTAAACGGAGATTTTGCCATTTTTCCCATAAGGCAGGATTCACATGTCGCAAATATTATCAATATGAAGATTGTAATAAGAAACTTCTAAGAGATATAGACCGTTGACTAAAGATGCCGAAGCTATTGATTTATTATCATAATAAATCGAACAACTTCTATTTTCAATAGTCAACCTATATCCTATCTTTTCCAAACAAGATACTGATATGATGTTCTTTCTTATGTTAGGAACATAATAACAATCTTCTAATAGTAAGGCGTCTCCTGATGGAAGTCTGAGGTTTGCTGTCCCAACAGCAATGGCCGCAACTTTTGCACTGTTCCCTAGCCTCAATTCCACCTCGCCTTGTCTCAGCTTGCGCTTACTTGTCAGCATCTGCGCATCATGATAGATATGAGAAGCACATCCGATATCCAATACCCAAGATGTGGAATCTCTAACTGACAAGTTGATATCTATCATATAGATATCTGAAGCTTCAGACAGCTTCACATTTCCATGAGCTTTATCGTTAAGGAACTCCTTGCAGTTCCACTTCCAGTGATCATTATGCTTGCAGTAGAAGCAATCACCCTTTACTACTCTTTTGCCTTTGTCCTTCGATCTTTTATCGTTAGCTATCATCTCCGCGTCAAGAGCATCAAATGCCGGTTCAGCAGGATGATCAGCTCCAAGTTCAAAGTCAATGTGCTTAGATCTGAAGCCATTCTTTAGGTTTCTGAACCAATCCGAGTAGATCATATAAGCCAAACATTTGGCATCAAGTATGCTACGGAGTGGGTTATTCGACGACATAATTCCCTACAGGAGATATGTGATATCCTTTTAGCATATGTTCAATTATTAAATATAAAACAAGACATGGTCTTTTGTTCAAGTTTTAACTCCCACTAATTTTTGACGGACTGTATAACCCTCAGTTATACAGAACGGGAGACGCCGACAGTCTCCTAGTGGGGATCATAATCTCAACGATTTGCAGTACAGTCTTGTGGATAGCACAACAAACTGTAATACAATCAAAGAGTACCCCTCTCATGGGACTTGCAACTCCTGGCAATATCTAATCATAGCTTCGGTCCCCAGAGATTTAATGGCCTTGTGGATAGCACAACAAACCACTAATTCTGATCTAAGCTAACCATCGTTACGCGACGAGCATAAATTTGCATACAGCCTTTATGGATAGCACAACAAAGCTACATGGTTCCTCTACCCCGATCATATAGGCATCTAATGCCATAGCCACAGTTTCTCCTCACAATTAAATAGGCCTTATGGATAGCACAACAAATCTGCCTAAAGTGATTTGAATCCTATGACTATAACGATGGTGGACCACGCGGTAAGTTTTTAACTACTCGCGTTACAGCTTAGAGTTTAGATGAGGGCATTTAGATAACTTTTATCTTGGTCTCTCCTAGGTGATAGTATATAAACATATCGCATATATTTACTAAATACTATACCTACTTTGATTCACAATCAAACATTAAAAACAATGCATCACATATATGTCTAGTGTGGTCATGGATAGCACAGTGGGTTTGATTGGAGCCAACAGCCAAACGCACACACAATCTAACATAACATTTACATTAGATAAACCTACAAACACATAGGCAAGAGATCTCCATCATATCGCCTTCCTGGTTGCAGCAGTGGATCGTCCTCGCTCCTTCCTCGGTTGCCTCGATCATATTACAATAATTCTGAAATTACAAGTAAATTGAAGAAGGCCTTATGGCGAGTACAAGGGAGAGGGAGGTAGAAATACATCGGAGTTTGAGAGAGGGAGAGGTACGCAGACCTCTATTTATTAACAATTAATAAATATCCACACATCCACGATCCACATCCATCATTCATCACATAATAATAAAATAAGTGTGTATCTATGAGCACGGTGTTTTTTAAACATTTCACACATTCTTTAGTGCATCACATGGCTAAAATAAAATAATTTTCAAAATATATAATTTTGGCTTTCAAAAAGCTGAGTTCCAATCAAAATTGGCTTTTGAATTTCGAAAACACTTTTAATTAATTTAGCATGCAATTAAATCATATTCAAAAGTATAAAACACACATCACATGTGCACACACTCCAAATTAATAATTCTAGATTATTCTATGCAAATTAGAACAATTCTAATAATTAAATAATCTAACACTTAGATTAAACCACATTAATAATCTAACAATTAAACTATTAATGACTAATCTAACTCTTAGACTAGTCCAACAAAATTAATTAATAATTTAACACTTAAATTAATAATCAACTATAATTAATTATTAACTTCTAACCTAACACTTAGATTAGTTAACTAATGTTAATTATTAATTTAACTCTTAAACCAATAATTAACACTAACTAATTAATAATTAATTAATATAACTTTTAGATTAGATAATTAAAGTTATCATTAATTTAACTTTTAAATTAATAACTAACAATAATTAATTAAGGACTACTAATTTAACATTTAAATTAGCCAGCAAAATTAATTATTAATTTAACACTTAAATTAATAACTAACTCATTAATTAACAATTAGATGAATTTAATAATTAATAATCTAACATTTAGATTAATAATTATTAAACACTAATTTAAATATTAAATTAGTTAAATAAAAGATTAATCATTAATTTAACACTTTAAACTAATAATTAACTCTTATTATTAAGAACTAATTGTTAATCATCAAATGATCAAAATCATCTATAAGCCCATTCAATAATGATTCAAAATCACTAATGCCCACTTAATTGAAATTGAATAATAAATTTAAAATTTCAAAACAATTTTAAGTTTAAATTAAAATCCAATTTAATATGATTAAATGGGCGAAGTGATTAATTGGGGTTTTAATTAGGGTTTGAGAAGTAAGGGAAAAAGGGCCCATTATGGCCCAGCCACAGTACTTGGTTCGGTCAGTGGCTTGGACTAGGCGCCTTGGGCTTGGTCTAGCCGGGCCGGCCCGGTCCGACCGAGTTAGGGCTCCCCAGCCCGACCCCTTTCTTCCCCAACCCGACGAGCCCCAGGCAACCGCAGGAAACCCTAAATGCAAGCGGCGACAGGGGTGGCTCGGCAGCGCCGCCGGCGGCCAGCGGCCGGCTCCTCCGGCCCGGCCAGTGCAGCCCCCAGTGCCGGGACCCTCCCGTCGCCGGCAGGGCAGCTGGCGGTGCCCTTCATTGCAGCAACCCGAGCCCTATTTCATCTTCTAAAAGGCTGCACTTTCAGGTTTTCATAAAACCGAATGAAGAAGAATAGAAAGCCCCACCTTCCGGCCACCACCAGCATCCTCTCCAGTGTCGGCCATGAGCCAATGAACACCTAGGCAGATTGTTCACCCTCCTCGGCCACCAAGGAGCACCAAACGACCCCGTTAGTTTTCTGGTTTCCATTAAACCAAGAGGAAGGAAAGGATGTTTAGCCGCCTCCATCCGCCCCTCTGGCCCCGGCTCAGAGTCCAGTGAGGACCGGTGATCTTTCCTCTAAAGATCAGGGATCTCGACCCTCCTTCCCAACACTTGGGAATCCCGAACGAGGCCACCATTAACAGCGGTTCTTCGTCCAATGAAGAACACAAATAAACCCAAGAAAAATTCGAAAAATTGTAGAATTGAATAATCAAATTTATTCATAAAATCTATGTTCATCTCATGAACATGGATCCAGCAAAAATATCGAATCATCGCATGGAATAATACATAGAAAAAATTAATTTCGGAATCCGAAACGGGATGAGAAACAGTGGAACCTTGCTCTGATACCACTGTTGGGTTCTCGGGTTTCTTTGGATCTCCCGCGCAACGGAAATAAAATAAAAACAGAGATCCGTTCCCGTTTCGAAAAATCTAAAAAAACAGATTATCGGACAATCGGTTCTTACCGTGTGTGGATTCAAATCCGCAACCGTTCGGTTCTGTCGGTGCGACACCGCAAGCCGAGCAAGCGCCCGGCCTCTAGCAGAGTCCACGCGATCCTCCTCGCGACGGATATCCTAATGTTCCTCATTCTTCGCAGCCGCGAAACCTCCACCGGTCGCCGCAACGATTGCCGCAACGCGCAGACGATTTCCCGTCGAACGGGAGTCAGAGAAGCGGCGGAGCAGATCGGGGGATCCGGATCTGGCCTGGGGCGCCAAAGAGAGAGAGAAACAGAGGAGGGGGCGGCTAGGGTTAGCAGCAACTTGGCCTGCTCAGCCCGTTCGCTACATTTATAGTAACCGCGCGGTTTTTCAAAAAAACTCCCGGTTTATGTAAAACCCACTTATTTATCCATCGCCTTGAGAATCATTTGCGTGTGACCCTTTAGGCCCAATTACTAGTCCGGTTAATAGCCTAATAAGCCCAGCAACTCCTCACTAGCTTTATTAATCAATTAATAACTCTTTATTAATTAATTAATCAATCGAATTGATGTCGCACATCGAATTCGACCGGACCTCCGATCACGTTGGGTGACAAGCAACACCGCGTGAACTCAGAAGGTATCGGGGTTAAGCAACCCACTCTTGGAACCTTTCCGTCGATAGTTACCGCGTGGATATAATCCTTCATTCGTACAATGCTCTTAAGTCAACTCAAGATATGGTGTGCTGTCAAACCCTAACCGGTCGACTCACTTGGATTGGATGCTGCTGATGAATATTGGAAAACTCCTTTCCAGATATTACCGTCCGCCTTGGCCAGGGACTTCCGCACATCCTTCCTAGAGCATTCTCTCTCTAAGTACCGAGAGCGAATGATTCCTTATTGACACACAATTCCCTTCGACAGTATTCCGTTGTACCCAATCCTTGGTGTTTAGTATCCCGTGGTTAGAGATTCATGAACCAAGGTCAAAGCACAGAAGTCCACCGACAAGGTGTCTTTGGTGTCTCAGGTTCGAGGACCATCCATGCAACTACGACAATAGAATCAAGCTAGTTGACAGTGAGGTACAATACCATCCAGCGATTCAGTCGGATCAGTTTAGTGAACTGATTCTCCAATGAGCACCTACAGATTCGCCTTAGTATCTCCACACAAGTGACTTATGAGATCAGTCACCATCATCATATAAGCATATGAGCAGGAGTAATCTATACTAGTCTAACCGGATATCTGATGTCCTTCTCGGATATCCTCCGACTAGGAACGGTTAAGAATATGTGTGTTTAAGTGATCAGTCTCATTAGTATGATCTCATTATAATCTGATCACTATCGCACATATTCACGGACTTCATTATGAGACAATAATTAATACGATTTACACACAATGAATATTATGCCATCCAAACCATTACTCTGCATGCCATTCCCCACATCATCTACCACAACCACTTACCCCAGTGCCTTACAACCATCTAAACCGCTACTCCGCATGCCATTCCCCACTTCACCCGCACCAACCACTTACCCCTCTACCATGTAACCCTCTAAACCCCTCATCCGCACCATGCCTCCATCAAACAACCCCATGCCATCACCCCCCACACCATCTAAACCACCCACTAACCCCACGGTGCTCAAACTGTCACCTGCACCTTCCACCATTAAACATACGCTTCGGAGCGAGAGGGTCTTCAACAAGGTCTTTCCTCAGTCTACAGTTAGAGACGGCCCATCACAGCTGCCAGAGGAATTTCATAATGATGAGAGTGCACCAGGCACTCAATACGACCTGTTGAAACAATTAGACAAAACACTGGTACGAATCTCCATGCTCGAGTTGATCAAGAGATCTAAGACCCATCAGGAAACCTTGATGGAGTATCTATAGAAGGTTATAGTCAACGAAGATGTTCCGATGGAAAATATCACCACACTGTTAGTTCCTCAGGGGGATCAGCCCTCTATTTCAATTCATGCTTCGGAACTAGCACCACCAGTAGCCAGAAACATGGCTGTGAGCATTATGGTCAACATCTGTAAGAAGGCCGTAGACGCATGCCTAGTTGACACAAGGGCCTCAATCAATGTCCTATCATCGAAGACCCTTGAACTGTGTGGTATACCCAAGGAGAAATGGTTGCCTTCTCCAATTTCTGTTACAGCTTATGATAATTCTACCTGTTCCCCTCTGGGAATGATTTATTTGAAGGTATAATTAGGCCCTGATTGTCATAACGAGGTCGAGTTCTACATCTTGAAAATCGATCCATCTTTGAAGGAGATTCTTGGCCGCGCTTACATTAAGTCCCTTGAGGCAATTCCTTCTACAAATCATCAGTGCCTCAAATTTCCATACAAGGGACTCATTATTAAAGTTACCAATATGCCGATTCTTGCTACCACTCATTCTTTGAATATCAAGCCGACTTCTTTACCTGGCCAACAACTTCTATTGTCGGTATTACAGGTGTACCATCCTGTGGCTGATCCCTTGAAAGCTACCACACTTAGTCCTTATCCAATTGATGCCATGAAGCGGGGGAAGTGCATGAGTATCCCTGGTTGAAAAATTATGATGAAAGGTGGCTATCAGCCTAGAAAGGGCCTGGGTACGCAATTACAGGGTAGGACTACGCCCATTAAAGACAGCCAGATGACACCTGGTAATGGCCTGGGCTATAGGCCAAGAAGAGTTAGGCATGACATCGTAAAGCAGCAAGAAGATGAAGATGGCCAGAAAGCTTGGGAAACAATGACCACGCCATGCAAAGAAGGCCGAGATCCCTTGACATGGACCCTACATACACATTTTGTCAAGGGGTCTGTAATCAGTCATGATAATGATAATAAAGTGCTAATCACTTCCCAATTTGACCTGCATAACATATATGGATGGGACCTGGCCAGACATTGCTCAGAATTGTTGACATACCAATCCCTGGAGGCTGTGCGGCTGATGAAAAGGAGGAAATTCTAAGATCCAAAATGTGAATGGTACCGATGGTTCGACATGAGGGATTTGTACATTACCTTAAACAGATTATTTCTTGATCCCTTAGAGCCGAAGTGGACGTCGTCGATAGACGAGCTGATTGAAGGGCCTGGCGCCATTTTTGACAAGAGGATTCTACTGTCCAAGGAAACAGATAAAGAGGAGCCAGATGACCCCTATGAAGCTGGTTACACTACTGACTTTCTTTGGAGAGGAACCTATCCCTCTCGTATTTTCACACTTCACACTCTATTCCGTACTCTGCTTCTGACCCCGACTTGGTCGAGGGTCATCACTGAAGATATTCCACGGGCTCCACCCATCATGATCACTCTGTCCCCACGGGACCTTCTCTCTCAACCTCCTCTCAATCTGGAGAGGATTTATGATTTAATCTGGGACATGCTACTGTATGATCCCCCTAATCCTTTGGCCTTGGTACCGCTTCCTCCATCCTATTCCCCTCCTATTCATATTCATTCTTATTTCATGATTAATTCATCTTTTCTCCAAAACAAAACGCCAATTCGGCAACCTTCATCTCCTAGATCCTCGTTGAGGAAACTTCCTACTTGTCCGATTGTACCCCATCGCATGGGTCATTTGAGCAAGATTCTCGTCTAGATCTACTTTGTCCCTCCCCTAGGGAGGATTCTCCTGTATTCTCTCAGATACTCCATGATTTTCATCCTTCTTTGTCCTCAGTAGGTCAAGATAGGGAGTCTAGTGAAGTTAGAGAGTCTAGTTCTAAGCAGGTTAATCAGGTTAAGAAGTCTAGAAAATCTTAGGGTAAACAAATTCCAGATAGATACCTCTATGATCTAGCATTTAAATGCCTTTCTTACTCTATGATCCCTCAGCTGTTAGAGAATCCTATTAAGATGCCAGAAGATTGTGTAGATGATGAGTCAGTCAATGATGGATATGGGATGTATGAATTGATACACGAGAAAGACCCCATTACTGAAGATGAGGAAGATGACGAGGACGTAGCGGAGGCATATGCCAGTGGAGAAAAAAGATTTGATGAACCCTCAACTACCGTAGAAGAGCCTACCAAAGAGATCAATCTAGGGACTATAGACGAACCTAAGGTTGTCCTCGTTAGTAAAAATCTTTCTGAAGCAGATGAGGAGGCAGTGGTCCAAATTCTTAAGGATTATAAGGACACTTTCGCTTGGAGTTATGAGGATATGCCGGGATAAGACTCATCACTAGTGGAACACAGATTGACATTGAAGGATGGAGCTAGCCCGGTTAAGCAGAAGTTAAGGCGATTCCACCCACAAATGGCTTTGAAGATGAAGGAAGAGGTCGATAAGCTGCATAAAGCCAAGTTTACTAGAGTTGTCTTCTATCCGCAATTGGTGGCCAATATAGTCCCGGTTATGAAAAAGGATGGGAAGGTCATAATCTGTATTGACTTCCGAGATCTGAACCGGACATGTCCTAAAGATGACTTTCCACTGCTTCACATTGATGTACTCATCGATAACACAGTTGGCTATGAAACACTATCATTTATGGATGGATTCTCAGGATATAATCAGATCAAATTGACAGAAGAAGATCAAGAGAAAATATCATTCACTACACCTTGGGGAACATATTGCTATGTCGTGATGTCTTTTGGCTTGAAGAACGCTGGAGCCACTTATCAATGGACTATGATGGCAATATTTCATGACATGATGCACATCGATCTAAAAGTGTATGTGGATGACTTGTTAGTAAAATCTAAGACTAAAGTTGAGCATGCCAAGGGTTAGCAAGAGTGTTAGAAAGATCAAGAGAATATCAGTTGAAGATGAACCCCAAGAAATGTGTATTTGGGATATCCTCAGGGAAATTACTTAGATTCATTGTCAGTAAATGGGAAATTGAGATCGATCCCAACAAGGCAAAGTCTATTAGAGAAATGCCACCTCCCAAGAACTTGAAAGAGTTAAGAGGATTAATCGGGAGGTTGCATTTTATTTGTCGATTTGTCTCCCAGCATTCATAAAGGTGTAAGCCGTTCTACGAGCTTACCAAGCCAGGAGTCAAGTTCGATTGGGACGATAAGTGTCAGGAGGCATTTGATAGATTGAAGAATTATCTGGCAAGTCCTCCTGTTTTGAGACCACCATCTCCAGACAAACTTTTGATTCTATACATTTCTATCCTGGATGATGCGGTGGGGGCTATCCTAGCACAAGAGGATGAAGAACGAAAGGAGAGGGTAGCCTACTATCTCTCTAAACTTCTCACCCCGCTGAACAAAGATACACAGCAATAGAGAAAACATGTGCAACACTTGTATGGGTGGTTCAGAAATTAAAGCATTACTTTCTAGCCCATGAAGTTCATCTTATCACTAGGATGAGTCCGATCAAGTTTCTTCTTGAGAAAGCCGTCCTTACTGATAGGTTAGAACGATGGCAGAGCTTTCTATCTCAATTTGATATCACTTACATTCAGCAGAAAGCGATCAAAGGCTATGCCATTGCAGAACATCTCGCTCATCATCCCCTTCCTCATTTTGATCCAGTCCGATCGGAGTTTCTGGATGAGGAACTGATGTCCATAGACAGAATCAAAGATGATATGTGGACTCTGCATTTTGACGGAGCTCTGAATTCCCACGGAAAGGGTATTGGCATTGTTCTGTTATCACCTGAAGGTGTCACCATTCCACAAGCCTTTCAGCTTGACTTTCCAGTCACTAACAATATAGCTGAATACGAGGCACTCCTTGTTGGCCTCGAGGCTGCTCATCTCCATGGTGCCACCAAACTTAGAATTATGGGTGATAGCCGGTTGATTCTTCGCCAAGTGTTAACCAAATATCGGACTCTTGATCCTAAGCTCAAGCCTTATCAAAAACTCACTTCTACTTATGCTAAGCTTTTCACTAAATTGATCTTCATCCATGTTCCTCATAATCAGAACATTTTAGTTGATGCTCTAGCTTCCCTTGCATCATCCCTCGATTTTCCAATCAGCAGGCAATCCGAATCAATCATTGTTCATAGGCATCACTCACCCGCCGTAAAAGACCCTTCATTCCTTAGGACTAAGGAGAAGTTGCTGAAGAAAGTCAGAGATGGAGATATTGGGGAAAGGCGAGAGATAATGTTATTGGAATTACAAGAAGAGGTGAATGATGAAGAGAAACCATGGTACTATGAAATTGCCAAATATTGTGAAGATCAATCATATCCTGAAGAAGCCACAACTGAGGAGAAAAGGGCTATCAGGAGAGTTGCTCAGAGGTACACCCTAGTTGGAGGAACACTTTATAAAAGAGGTTTTGATGGAGTTCTCTTGAGATGCTTAGATGAGGATGAGCTTTGGAAGATTATGGAAGGAGTGTTAGGTCTCGGGTTTCTCCGGATCGCTCACGCAGCAGAAAAATAAAATAAAAACAGCGATCCATTTTTCCCGTTTTGAATAAATAAAACCGATAATCAGATTATCAAGGTCTTACCGTGTGCGGATTCGAATCTGCAACCGTTCGGTTCCGTCGGTGCGACACCGCAAGCCGCGCAAGCGCCCGGCCTCTAGCGGAGTCCACACGATCCTCCTCGCGACGAATATCCTCACGTTCCTCATTCTTCGCAGCCTACGAAACCTCCGTCGGTCGCTACAACGATCGCAGCAACACGCTGACGATTTCTCGTCGAACGGGAGTCCGAGAACCGGCGGAGCAGATCTGGATCTGTCTGGGACGCCAGAGAGAGAGAGAGAAATAGAGGAGGGGCGGCTAGGGTTAGCAACAGCTTGGCCTGCTCAGCCTGTTCGCTATGGTTTATACTAACCGCGTAGTTTTTCATAAAAACCCCAGGTTTACCCACTTATTTATCCATCGCCGTGAGAATCATTTGCGTGTAACCCTCTAGGCCCAATTACTAGTCCAGTTAACAACCTAATAAGCCCAATAACCCCTTACTGACTTTATTAATCAATTAATAACTCTTTATTAATTAATTAATCAATCGAACTGATGTCACACATCGAATTCGACCAGGCCTCCGATCACGTTGGGTGCCAAGCAACTCCGCGTGAACCCGAAAGGTATCGGGGTTAAGCAACCCACTCTTTGAACCTTTCCGCCGACAATTACCGCGTGGATATAATCCTTCATTCGTACAATGCTCTCGAGTCAACTCAGGATATGGCGTGCTGTCAAACCCTAACCAGTCGACTCACTTGGATTGGATGCCGTTGATAAATATCAAAAAACTCCTTTCCCGATATTATAGTCCGCCCTGGCCAAGAACTTCCGTGCATCCTTCCTAGAGCATTCTCTCTCTAGGTACCGAGAGCGAATGATTCCTTATTGACACACAATTCCCTTCGACGGTATTCCGCTGTACCCAATCCTTGGCGTTTTAGAATCCCATAGCTAGAGATTCGTAAACCAAGGTCAAAGCACAAAAGTCCACCGATAAGGTGTCCTTGGTGTCTCAGGTCCGAGGACCATCCACGCAACTGCGATAATAGAGTCAAGCTAGTTGACAGTGAGGTACAATACCATCCAGCGATTCAGTCGGATCAGTTCAGTGAACTCATTCTCCAATGAGCACCTATAGATTCGCCTTAGTGTCTCCACACAAGTGACTTATGTGATCAGTCACCCTCATCATATGAGCAGGAGTAATCTATACTAGTCTAACCGAATATCCGATGTCCTTCTCGGATATCCTCCGACTAGGAATGATTATGAATATGTGTGTTTAAGTGATCAGTCTCATTAGTATGATCTCATCATAATCTGATCACTATCACACATATTCACGGACTTCATTATGAAACGATAATTAATGCAATTTACACATAATGAATATTATGCCATTATATTAATAAATGAACGAGATTTACATAGTTAGATTGGCTTGTAGGCCACCTAAAACTAACAATCTCCCACTTGGACTAAAGCAAATTACCTTTATATAATAAGCCTATAGACTCTAGGTGACGCTCAAACACAATTTGAGCCAACGGCTTTGTCAGTGGATCTGCTACATTGTCGACGGATGGAACTCTTTCCACTACTACATCTCCTCTGGATATGATCTCTCTGATAAGATGAAAGCGACTCTTTCGCTTGCGCAATCGCTCCATTGTTGTCGCACAATAGCGGAACAGGCTCAGAGATGCAGCGAACTACGCTGAGGTCGGTGATGAATTTCTTCAACCACACTGCTTCCTTGGCGGCTTCAGCTGCAGTGATGTACTCAGCTTCAGTTGTCGAATCTGCAATGGTTGCTTGCTTGGAACTTTTCCAGCACATTGCTCCTCCGTTCAAAGTAAACACGAATCCAGATGTTGACTTGCTATCATCTGGATTTGATTGGAAACTCGAGTCAGTAAAGCCTCGCAATTTCAAGTCACCTCCTCCATAGACAAGAAACATATCCCTAGTTCTTCTCAAGTACTTAAGGATACATTTCACTGCCTTCCAGTACTCTTCGCCTGGATCAGCCTGAAATCTGCTCGTAACACTTAGAGTGAATGTAACATCAGGCCTTGTACATAGCATGGCATACATGATAGATCCTATGGCAGAGGCAGAGGGTATTCTATCCATGAATGCCCTCTCATTAGTAGTCTTAGGAGACTGCTCCTTTGAGAGACTAATTCCATGTCTTAGCGGTATGAAACCTCTCTTGGAATTTTCCGTGCCAAACCTTTTAACTTTGGTGTCTATGTATAAGGATTGGGTCATTCCAAGCATCCTTTTTGATCTATCTCTATAGATCCGTATTCCCAATACGTAGGATGCTTCTTCCAAATCCTTCATGGAGAAATTTTTCGACAGCCAGATCTTTACTGATGACATTATAGCTATATCATTCCCAATGAGTAGTATGTTATCTACGTAAAGAACTAAGAAGGTGACTGCAATCCCATTGGTCTTCTTGTACACACAAGGCTCATCTTCATTCTTAATGAAATTATAAGACTTGACAGCCTCATCAAATCTTATATTCCAGCTCCGGGAAGCTTGCCTCAGTCTATAAATGGACCTCTGAAGCTTGCACACTTTATCTGGAGATTCTTTGGATGTGAAACCTTCTAGTTGTATCATATACACCTCTTCCTCAAGGTTACCATTGAGGAAGGCAGTCTTCACATCCATCTGCCAGATTTCATAATCAAAATTTATAGCAATGGCGAGTAGAACTCTGATCAACTTTATCATGGCAACTGGTGAGAAAGTCTCGTCATAGTCCATTCCTTGCCTTTGACTGTATCCGTTTGCCACTAACCTTGCTCTTATAAGTGTCAATCTGTCCATCAACACCGATCTTTCTCTTAAAGATCCACTTGCATCCAATCGGTAGAATACCCTCGGGGAAGTCCTCTAAGTTCCAAACTTGGTTGGTGTACATGGACTGGATTTATGAGTTCATGGCTTCTCGCGATTTCCCGGTTCTGGGCCTTCTATGGCGTCCTGGTAGGTTTTAGGATTACCATCCTCATTATATTCTACCTTAGATTCACCTTCAACGATATGTCCCACATATCGTTCGGATAGTCTAGGTAATCTACCAGATCTACGAGGCTCATGTGTGTGTACCTAAACAGATTCAGGAACTGATATCTCATCTGATGATAATGCAGCTGTTTGAGGATCTGGAATCTCTTCCAGTACTATTTTACTCCCACTGTCTTCCTGGAGAAGGTATTCCTCTTCCAGGAAGACAGCTTTCCTGGCGACAAACACCTTTTGTTCACCAGGATGGTAAAAATAGTATCCAAAGGTTTCCTTTGGATATCCCACAAATCTACATTTATCAATTCGTGATTCCAGTTTGTCTGGATCATGCCTCTTTACATGAGCAGAACAGCCCCAGACTTTAACATGTTTAAATTCTGGTTTCTTGCCTTTCCATATCTCATATGGAGTAGAGGCCACAGATTTGCTGGGTACTCTATTCAGTAGGTATGCTGCTGACTCTAAAGCGTACCCCCAGAGGGACACTAGTAATCTCGAAAAGCTCATCATGGATCGCACCATGTCCAACAAGGTGCAATTCCTCCTTTCCGATACACCATTCATCTGTGTTGTATATGGAGAGGTTAGCTGAGAAAGGATACCATTATCCTTTAAGAATTGTGTGAAATTAGTACTCAAGTATTCTCTTCCTCGATCTGATCGAAGAGCTTTAATACTCTCTCCTAACTGCTTCTCTACCTCATTTTTGAACTCCTTGAACTTTTCAAATGCTTCCGACTTGTACTTCATTAAGTACACATAACCGAATCTTGAGAAGTCATCGGTGAACGTGATGAAGTATGAAAATCCACCTTTGGCTTAGGTGGACATAAGACCACATATATCCGAATGTATTAGCTCCAGAATGTCCTTGGCATGTTCTCCATGTCCAATAAATGGAGATTTTGCCATCTTTCCCATAAGACAGGATTCACATGTCGCAAACCATTCGTAATCGAATGCAGTGAAGTAACCATGCTTGTGCAACTTTTGCAACCTACTTTCGCCAATGTGCCCAAGTCTACAATGCCACATGTAGTCTTGGTTCACACAATTCTTGTTCTTCTTAAGAGTATTATCAATTTGAAGATTGTAATAAGAAACATCTAAGAGATATAGAGCGTTGACCAAAGATGCCGAAGCTATTGATTTATTATCATAATAAATCGCACAACTTCTATTCTCAATAGTCAACTTATATCCTATCTTGTCCAAGCAAGATACCGATATGATGTTCTTTATTATGCTAGGAACATAATAACAATCTTACAATAGTAAGGCATCTCCTGATGGAAACCTGAGGTTTGCTGTCCCAATAGCAATCGCCGCAACTTTTGCGCCGTTTCCTAGCCTCAATTCCACCTCGCCTTGTCTCAGCTTGCGCTTACTTGTTAGCATCTGCGCATCATAACATATATGAGAAGCACATCCGATATCTAATACCCAAGATGTGGAGTCTCCAACTGACAAGTTGATATTTATCATCTAGATATCTGAATCTTCAGACAACTTCAACTTTCCATGAGCTTTATCGTGAAGGAACTCCTTGCAGTTCCTCTTCCAGTGACCATTCTGCTTAGAGTAGAAGCAGTCACCCTTTACTACTCTTGTGCCTTTGTCCTTCGATCTTTTATCGTATGCGATCATCTCTGTCTTAGAGGCATCTAATGCCGATTTAGCAAGATGATCAACATCAAGGGTGTAGGCCATCTGCTCAGATCTGAAGACATTCTTCAAGTGTTTGAGCCAATCTGAGTAGATCAGTTAAGTCAAAAGGGCATCAAGTATGCCGCGGAGTGGATTATTAGGCAACATAATTCCCTATAGGAGATAAGTAACATCTATTTAACAGATGTTCAATTATTAAAATTTAAAACAAGACATGGTCTTTTGTTTAAGTTTTAACTCCTACTAATTTTCGACGGACTGTATAACCCTCAGTTATACAGAATGGGAGACGCCGACAGTCTCCTAGTGGGGATCAAAATCTCTATGACTTGCAATATAGCCTTGTAGATAGCACAACAAACTGTAATACAATCAAAGAGCACCCAACTCATGGGACTTGCAACTCCTTGTAATATCTGATCATAGTTTCGGTCCCCAGAGATTTAATTGTCTTGTGGATAGCACAACAAACCACTAATTCTGGTCTAATCTAACGATCGCTACACGACGAGCATAGATTTGCATACAGCCCTTGTGGATAGCACAACAAAGGTACATGGTTCTTCTACCCCGATCATATAGCCATCTAATGCCATAGCCACAGTTTCTCCTCCAAATTAAACAGGCCTTGTGGATAGCACAACAAACCTGCCTAAAGTGATTCGAATCCTATGACTATAACGATGGTGGACCATGAGGTAAGTTCTTAACTGCTCGCGTTACGGGCTTAGAGTTTAGATGAGGGTATTTAGATAACTTTTATCTTGATCTCTCCTAGGTGATAGTATAAATATATCGTATATATTTAATAAATACTATACCTGCTTTGATTCATAATCAAACATTAAAAACAATGCATACATACATGTCTAGTGTGGTCATGGATAGCACAGTGGGTTTGACTGGAGCCAACAGTCAAACGCACACACAATCTAAAATAACATTCATATCAGATAAACCTGCAAACACATAGGTAAATGATCTTCATCTTTTCGCCTTCCTAGTTGCAGCTGTGGATTGTCACTCCTTTCTCAGTTGCCTCGATCATATTACCATAATTCTAGAATTACATGTAATTAAAATAAAGCCTCATGGCGAGTACAAGAGAGAGGGAGGTAGAAGTACATCGGAGTTCGAGAGAGGGAGAGGTACGCAGATCTCTGTTTATTAACAATTAATAAATAACCATACATCCACGATCCACACAATCCATTCATCACATGAATAATTTAAAGATGCATATCCATGACCACGGTGTGTTTTAAACAATCCACATAAGATAAGCACATCACATGGCTAAACAAATGAGTTTTCAAAATAAATAATTTTGGACTTTCTAAAAGCTGGGTTCCAATCAAAATTGGTATTTGAATTTCGAAAACACTTTTATTAACTTAACATACAATCAAATCTAATTTAAAAAGCATTTAAACACACATCAGATGTGAACATACTCCAAATTAATAATTTTCATATTATTCCATGCCATTAGAACAATTCTAATAATTAAATAATCTAACACTTAAATTAAAGCACATTAATAATCTAACAATTTGATTATTAATATCTAATTACTAATCTAACTCTTAGATTAGTCTAATAAAGTTAATTAATATTTTAAAACTTAAATTAATAATCAACTATTATTAATTATTAACTACAATCTGACAATTAGATTAGTTAATTTAAAATTAATTATTAACTTAACACTTAAATTAATAATTAACTTTAATTAATTAATAATTACTAATCTAACTATTAGATTAGATGATTAATGTTAGTAATTAATTTAACTCTTAAATTAATAACTAACAATAATAAATTAAAGACTATTAATTTAACACTTAAATTAGTAATCTAAGTTAATTATTAATTTAACACTTAAATTAAAAACTAACTTACAAATAAATTAACAATTAGTTGAAATAATAATTAATAATCTAACTGTTAGACTAATAATTATTAATTACTAATTTAACCATTAAATTAGTTTTATTAAGATTAATTATTAGTTTAACCATTAAACTAACAATTAACATTAATTAATTAACAATTAAATGTTAATCAAAATTGATTCAAAAATCATTAATAAGCTCAATTAAATAAGATTGAATAGTAATTTAAATTTTAAAACAATTTTAAATTTTAAATCAAAATCCAATCATTTAATTGAATGGGCCAATAGGGGTTTAGGGGGTTTACAAGGGAAATGGAAGAGAAAAGCCCATTAGGGCTCACCTGGTTCAAGCTAGGGCACGAACCCGGCTCGACCCTGGGCTCGAACCCAGGAGCCCATCTAATGGGTCCCTGGTCCGGCCACCCCCAGGCCCGACCCGGAGCCAAGCACGGTCCGGCCGGTCCAGCCCAGCCCTAGACCAGCCCCCTTTCCCCACCCGAAGCACCCTTTCCTGGTCGCAGAAACCCTAGGGCCTCCCCAACCCTCCCCCCCCCCCGACGGGTGCCGGCGATGCCCCCCGGCGCCGGCAGGGCATCGCCGGAGAAGCCCAAATAGGCCTGTTGGCCGAACTCCATCATAAGGGGTTTTTCTGGTTTTCTTTAAAACCGTGGAGAAGGAAAGAGTTGGGGATGGCCTTTCATCGCCGGACCGTCCACTCCGGTGCCGGCAATGATCCCCGGCAGACAGTAGTGACTATCCTCTATGGATTCAGAGTCTCAGCCGGCCATCCCAACTCTTGGGAAGCTCGTATGAAGTCGCCGAAAAGCCCCGGTTCATCATCTCATGAAGAACACCATAACACCCCAAATAAAATCCGAAAAATCAATGAAAAATAATCTAATTATTTGTATTCATCTTATGAACACTATTCTGTTATTTTAATCGGATTAAACACATGGAATAACTCATGAAAAAAATAATTTGAAGATCGAAACGGGACGAGAAACATTGGAACCTTGCTCTGATACCACTGTTGCATTCTCGGGTTTCTCCGGATCTCCCACGAGTGGAAAATAAAATAAAATCGAAGATCCGTTCCCGTTTTGAAAAATTAAAACCTTGATAATCGGTGTATCGAAGCCTTACTGTAATGACCCGCCACCCTATAATCGAGGATCCGATTACTAAATGGGTACCGAATCATTAATTTGAAACCAAACCAGGATCTAGATGAGTCTGGGAAATAAATAATAAAATAAGCTAAACATTCACATCGCATTGAATTGAAAGGAAAGTGCAGGAATTAAAAGTTATTACAATGTGACTCGACACAACAATTAATTACATATTCCAACTGAAAAGAAATAATTAAGCGTACAGGACAGAAATAAAGATAACAACTACGTCGGGGCATACCCTGGAACAACAACTGCCGGCGTGTAACTCCCAGCAGCACACTCCTCGCTAAGTCTGCCTGGAACCCTCACCTGAAAACCGCAGGGGTGAGTCTCAACGAAAAGACTCAGTAGGGATCCTTCGATCCCCACTGCCCACTCACACACCCACAAGTGCAGGACACAGCTGAAGGTACAGTAACAAGTACAGCAGTAATTACTACTCCTAAATCTCGATATGAATCACATGCATTCGAAGCATATATATATAACATGCATATCTCTAAAACCAGTCTACTAGGGAACCCACAACCAACGTCTCGGTAAAACACGCCAACCACACAAACGAAGGTGGGAAAAAAACCGACCCGCTGAGACCAAACAGTAACCCCTCAGATAGCACGCTAGATACTCCGGCCCAACTGGCTTAGGTGGTTACTCCTTCCCTCAGCACGAGTGACACTCCAAAGGTACCACACCAACACCGGTACTAGCTAACCCCGGGATCCACCAGGTGACCCTCTCTCACTAGGCGTCACCCCGCCACACCCACATCGGCGCTGTGCTCCACCCACACCAGCACAGGGTGATAAAGTGCTACAACTGTCACTCTAGGTCCACAGTCGCACGAAACAGCACATGGTGCGATCCAGTCACATAGAATCATCATCCTCGGGTACAATTAAAGCATGCATTTAACTAGACTATCTAATAGTGTAAACATATTTTAGTAGTATGAATTAGTGTGATTCTGTCCTGAATCGCGTCGCTCAAGGCCGACGCCATTCAAGTCTCCAAAACTGGTTCACAGAAACTCGGCCACAGAACCTGGCGTAAAATGCGTCGCCGCAAGTAGCCGCCTTTTGAAAGGCATCGCTGTCCCTCGTCGCCTGTTAGTGACCGAAAACA